>OX101812.2:32274977-33581542 GCA_944452925.2 Chrysolina oricalcia
GAGTGTCTAAGGAAACAACAAAAAGGAACCCCACTTCTTTTCAAAAAAAAATTTACTCAGTCCGACAAGAAACAAGCATTGCGCAGAAGATGATATAAGAATAGAAAAAGACTTGTCTCTAGGAACAATGACAATGATTACAGAGAATCTTGTAAACCAGATTGATCTCCTGGTGATTACGTTATTGCAAGATACATTCTCATGAGTGTGAATTCCTCAAAGAATGAAAAAGATATGATAAATATTCTTGACTCGTGACAAAGCCAATTCAATATTATGGGAGAACAATTGCCCAATAAACACAGATTTTTGGAAAAAACGTTGAATATTTCAAGTAACGCTACAATTATTCATCGTTGAAAAAACGGCAAAATGTCGTTAGGTGATACGTTCCATTCAGGTTTTATAGTAACGTTACCTCTTCACGTTGATTCAAGGTTATTTACACGTTCTTATTGTAATGAAAATTCCACTGAAATATAACGTTATAATTCGTTTTCAACGTAACTATGCCTTTTTACGGGGTTTCAACGTTTTTTATCCAGTTATATTCTATTGCATCATAACGATATATCTTCGTTTCAAAGTCATGTTGCTGAGATACGAACTCTAAACGTTGATGATGATCATAGAATTCCACCAAAATCAACCGTAGATTCCAGTAATTAGGTAACGTTGATATTCTTGGTTGATTCAACGATGAATATTAATATCTTTAAATCGATATTATTACCAATTTTAAACGTTACAACAACGTTAATTCAACTGGGGTGAAGCAACGTATTTTCACTATGTCATCACCGCCCTGAAACGTTATGTAAACGTTACAAAATGCAAATACAGTGCGTTCAATAAACGTTACCAGTATTTAATCTATATACAGGGTAATACATTGCTTCTAGATCAATTAGAGAAAAAATATGGTTCCCAAAAAACCATTGGGTTTGTATAAACTTTTTTTTTACTGGAAGTGCTGAAACAGACTTTTTAGTAATTACTGTTATTTTATTATGAAATAAATTTAGACAGAGGGTAACTCAAAGATCACCTCAACATGAGATTCAAAATGTCCTATGCATATCGGATGAATCGAAGAAAATATATATTAATATAAATAAAATATTCTTTTTTTTTGTTTACAGTTGATGGCGTCATTCATACGTTTCTTCGCAAAATATACCCAGTCTTTTGTAGTATCTGCTATTTAGATGTGATCTGCTGCTTTAAACTCTTTCTTGGCAGCAACTGCAAAAATCAATCAATATAATTATTATGGAAAATGCCACATAAGTGATAACCTCACCATAAATGAGTTGGATCCCATGTATATCTTCGAAAGCCTTCTTATCTGTAACGTTCCAGTTGGAGAGGCAAGCCAGTTCATTCGTTTAAATTAATCTTAAAATTCTCCTACTGTGATCTTTAGGAGAAGTGCCACCAATTGATTTCAATCTTGTGACCTAACAAATAATAGATATATAAATAATATATACACTAATGAACATAATTTTATCTGCATACCAAACTAGTATCTAATCTTAAGAATTGAAAAATTTCGAATGCACGACATACTTGTGTCAACCAAGTCCATGTCCAATAAGTTTGATATCTACGTTTCATGAACTCAACGTTTGTTCAACCACCCATTTCCAACGTGTTTAATTATTTACCTTTCATCCACATTTAATTAACGTATCTCAATTAGATTTATCGTCTACAAATTACGGCTATGAAATATAATTACTCCATATAGATTTGAGCTAATTGGAGTATGCCATCCATGCCATCAGAAATGATACTGTATCAGATAAATCGCTGATACTAATTGCTGTAAAAAACCATGCAGACTTTACAACCTTCTTGAAACGACAGTGCCAAATATAATATTACAGATTATAAGGAAACATTTGAAGTTTGCGCAATATTTAATTCATTAACAAGGTAGTTAGGTCCTTACCAATTATCCTCTGGTTGAATCGGACGCATGCACACGCATAACCCTAAAAAAGAAGAAATGCCGGGACACTATCGATGGCGGCTGCGGTAGAACTAACTGGCTGTTCTTCAATCAACGTTCAACGTCAACGTGATCACGCATTCTGACGGTGCATAGTACAGCGTTGCCAATGAGTGGTTAATTATGAAATAATCGGGAATACTCATTAAGTTTTTCTATGGCTGATGAGTAAGATATTATATAAATTGTGAAAGGCTTTCGCGGCCATCGTTGAATGAATGATGGTTTTTCGGGTTTTTAGGCCGACGTTTATTTAGAGAAAAACTCGACGTTTCGCCAACACGAGTGGTTGGCATTTTCTCTTATTTCTCATTTCTCTTGAAAATGCCAACCACTCGTGTTGGCGAAACGTCGAGTTTTTCTCTAAATAAACGTCGGCCTAAAAACCCGAAAAACCATCATTCATTCAAGATATTATATGTTTCAAAAAAAAGTTCAAATCATAGGCCTCGAATCTTCAACGACAAATACTCAATAAATGAGAGATGAAAGTAGATAGTATGAGTTACTTCGGTTTGTTGAATAGTGTCATATTTAAAGTTTATGCAAAGTTTCCTAGTTCTATTTGTTACGATGTATGCATCCAGTTATATTAACGTTGAGGTGGTCCAATGAATACTATAGTTTTGCGGAAATCAAGTAAACAAAGCAATTGATTTTCAACGTATCTCATGGATGTTATATTCTATCAGTTGAAACAACTATAGGAAAATAAGCAATCAAAATGGTTTTCTTGATGTTATGCGAAGTTACGTTGTTATTATATACTTCTCTCAACATATCAAACACGTAATTCCATACTGTTCAATAAATGTAGAAAAAAAGGTAGACTGAAGCGTAGAAGATAAGTCTCTACAATCTTCAGGTTGTTGAATAAAAGTTTAGAAACCACGATAAGAACAAATTTCATGATGGAGTTTACAGTACTATATTTGTTACGATGTGCATCCAGTTGAATAAAAGTTGACGTGGTCCCCAAAGATGACTATTTTTGCAGAAATCAAGTGAACAAAGCAATTGATTTTCAATGTACCTTATGGATGTCTTCTATAAGTTGAAACAACGTTGAAAAATGAGCAATCAAAATGGTTGTCTCGAAATTCCGTTGTCATTAAGTCATAATGTTTAATAAACGTAGAAAAGCAGAGTTACTGAAACGTAACAAATAGGTTGCTCAAAGCTTCGGGTTGTTGAATAATGTCATGATCTACGTTTATGAAACGTTTCTTAGCTTTGTTGAATATACTTTGAGATATAGAAAAGAACAAGTTTCATATTAGTGGCTACAGTGACGTATTTGTTACGATGTATTTGTCTAGTTGAGTAAACGTTGAAGTTGTCCAAAGAAGACTGGTTCTGTTGACATGAAGTAAACGAAGCAATTGATTTTCAACGTAACTGATGGATGTTTTCTATTAGTTGAAACAACGTTGAAAAATAAGCAATCAAAATAGTTGCCTCAAAGTTACGTGAAAGATGAAGTTGTTATTGAATGCTTCATTCAACGCATCAAATATATACGTAATTTCATAACGTTCCATCAACGAAGATAAAAACAGTAACTGAAACGTAGAATACAGGTTTCCCAAAGCCTCGGGTTGTTTGATAGTGTCATATTCAACGTTTATATAATGTATCTTCAGTTCTAATTGAATATTCGTTGTGAAAGCACGATAAGGACATGTTTGATAATGGTTGCAAACGTGACGGGTTGAATCATATACGTTCTTTATAGGTAGAATCAACGTTTGGTTGAATTTGGGTTACGAAAGTCACGTTGCGAAATTCAACGAGTAACGTTTCTTCAACGTCAACTACCACATTTAAAAGTAAGTAATACGTGTGTGTGTTTATTGGGTGGTGCTAAAACAAATTATGAACGCTTAAAGTAAGAAAAAAGTAACAGGCAAGGACCAGGTGAAGAATGTTGTTGAGGTTCCAACTTTGAGGAAAAAAAATTAACTCGAAAACAATCAAAATAGTGAAATGGGGATGCAGTTTAGGGGTTGAAATCGGTTTTTTGGAATTTTCGGCGAAACGTGAACTCTCAGCGGAAAATGTTGATGGAAAAATTGTAGATAATAAGGTAATCAAAAACTTTTGTGATCAATACTTTTTGACATAACTCCAAATTATCCGTCAAAATGGCGAAAACCCGATTTTTCGGTATTTAATTTTTTTCTCTCTATTCATTTATATAATTTACATGAAAATTTGTAGGAATATATCTTTTTTGGTCTCGAATAAGCATGAGCAGAAGATAACTAATTTTCGAGTTATGCATATTTTTCGAAAAAGATACCCTTATTTCCACGAACAATTGTTCTGGTGTTTTTTTTATTTCGAAGGTCTATAAGTGATCATTTCAATTGTTGAAATATCTACTTTCAAATGGTCTTTTTAACTTGGTGGTTAATTGAACGTTAAACCGCTTCAAATTGAGAAAAACCGACAAGTCTCTTAGAATCATGATTTTCTCAATATTTTCCATAGTTGTAGAAAAAAAGTAACAGGCAAGGACCAGGAGAAGAATAATGTTGAGGTTCCAAATTTAGGGAAAACACTCAAAATGGTGAAAATGTTTTTTTGCAATTTGCAGCGAAATGTAACCTTCTAGCAAAATATGTTCAATAAAAAATTTTTAGATAATAAAAAAATTGAAAACTTCTTTTTTAATCACTGTTTGTAACCCCAAATTAACCGTCAAAATGGCAAAAAACTGATTTTTCAGTATTTGTTTTCTCGTTTGTAAATGATTTATTTCAAATGAAAATTTGTAGACATAGGTATGTCTTGTTTGTGTCAAATAAGCCTGCTTGTTTGGAAATGTTCTATGTAACTAGGTGGTTAATTGGTCGTTAAACCACTCAAAATTGAAAAAAAAGTCTCTCTGAATCATGATTTTCTCAATATTTTCAATTATTTTCCACTTTCTTCATCATTTTCATAACAAAAAGTAGTTTAAATTAAATAATTTATAATAAAATATTGGAATACATAACTACACTACAGAATTATTCGAAAAACATTTTCTGCTAATAACTCACGTTTTTCTGCAAATCGCAAAAAAACGTTTTCAACCCCTAAATTGCGTATCCCCATTTCACCATTTTGAGTGTTTTCGTGTTTAAATATTTTTTTTTCTCAAAGATGGAACCTCTTTCTCACAAACATTATAGGCACCATTCTAGAAAGGAATAAAAGATTAACGCTTCTAGTGCGCCAGCACGGAAAAAATTTCCGTGCGCTGGTGTCTAGAAATCGTAAATTGTTTGAATATTTCCGTACCAACTGGGTAAATAACGCTTGTTTTCTGGCAATTTCTGGATATTTTTGTACCATAAATATTTCAATTAATAATACATGTTTTTGTTCCTTCATCATTTAAAAATAAATGTTTATTAAAGCTCTTTGGTTTTCAGGTAGATATAATGAAAAATATCGTTCATTACTCGTCCATAAATTCTTTTTCCGTGCTTGCACGACTTCCCGTGTTCGGCTTCGCTTCCCACGGAAACATGTCGCGCACGCACGGAAAAATCCAATTTTCTGAACTCGTGATGAAATATACTATTTCATTATACCTATATGAAAACCTTATTTTTACATGCTTATTCAGCATACTGAAAAGGGTTTTTTCCGTGCGCCCACACAAAAAAATTTTCCGTGCTCTGGTGTCCTTATAGCTGCCTATTTACATGTCAAAATTAACTAATATGTCGTTGACAGTTCTCTAGAAATCGCAAATTGTTTGAATATTTCCTTACCAACAGGGTGAATAACGCTTTTTTTGTGGCAATTTCTGGCTCTTGCCAGAATTAGTAGAAACTCGAAAAATACGGAATATGGCGATACGTGATCCAACGTATGTAACAGAAGCAATGAAAAAAAAATAGAGTAATGGTCAGAATGAATGGTGATATGATTAATGATTTACAGCCTTTCCTATGAATATTGATATCTCTGTAGGTACACATGGACTTAATGCCACCAGCGACTTTTTTGTAAAAAATAAATGAGGGTTTTGTTCGAATCGATTTAAGACTCGGCCATTAGGTATGTGATACAAAAATTGTCATTGAAATATGAAGGGGGTGAAAAATCACATTTTTTGGAATTTTTCTGTTGATGCATTCATATCGAACCGATTTATATGAAAATTTCAAATATATTGAGCGCAATGGTTTTCTGTTGAATCAGTGGAATAATAGACAAATTGAAAAACGGCAAAACTGGATTATAGTGTATCAAATTTTAGGAAATGTAATCAGAAGGACTCAGAGAAATATCTATCACTGTAAATTTATCATTTCCGTAATCGAACAAAATTCTTATTATAATAGATATGATATTGAATATTTTAAAAAATGTCAACCTTTTTTTTTATTCAAACACATCTATGCCTACTACAATGCGTGACTCTATCAATTTTTCGTCAAATATCTAAGGTGATACTTTATTTTTCAGACATTCCAACATTGTTTTATTGAGCGTTACCGTCATCATTCTGCGTTCACTTAGTCCAGTCCATTCGAAACTCCTGTTCAGAAATACAAAATTCATACTATGCAGGACCACAGGTTGCGCTACTGAATTTGGTCTAGCCACGCTTTCGTGAAGAATTAATTTAAGCGAATGCGAATTTCAACTTTGTGTATGCAACCAAAAATACTTGTTGGTGTATTCGATATGAATAATTAGTACATTTAAGGTGCAGTCCGAATTCTGTCTTAACTTCAGTTCGAATTTGGGTGACTTTGGACGCACTTTGAAGCGTTTGGATAAACTTTGGATAAACTACCTCTAAGGTGAAAATCCAAAATATACAAATTGTAGATATTGATCTCTACTTCCAGATGCCGATTACAGAATTGAATACGACAATTTTCCTTAAATCGGCGCATATTGCAGGATGAGCCCTTAAATTGTTCATTACGCGAATGTGCAAAAACTACACATTGGAGAAAAAATATATTGCGAACATTTGAACAGTTGAACCAAATATTGATTCGCAATATTGTTCGTCCAGCTTCAGATTTATAGAAATTATATTTTTTTGAAAAATGTTCTCGTTTTCGAGGTTTTCCCAGATTTTCTGAGTGTAAAATGCACCGATCCGGTTGTACGAAAATTCATTTCGTAGGTTTTATAAATCTCTTCAGAAGTTATATTGACTGTAAAACGATTCCTTGAATAACCTTTGAGATATTTCCAAAGAACCAAGAAAGTTTTAATTTTTTACACCATTTCTTCTTTAAAATATTCCACAAAGCAATTTTGATGTGCGAAAACTGTGGTTTTCATAAACGAACTTCTTATACAAATGGGAATAGGCCATTTGAATCTTTTATTTTGCTGGTGAAAAATCTCTATAACTTGGTTTATAGTGTTAGTGAGTAGGTTTCCATTTTGGGTATCAGCAGCAGATCTTGGCTTCGCATCAGCAAACGCTAGGTTCGCAGTAGCAGGTAGAACATCTTGAGCATCAGGTATAGTTTCATTTTCTAAGATAGGACAATTATTTAGGCTTAAATCAACTTGAAATCAACTTTTTTGTTTTTTTTTGTTACATCTTGGGAATCAGCAAGACATGACAGAAATTTAGCAGTAACAGGTAGGACATCGTGAGCAGTAGGTAAACGATCATCTTCTAAAACAGGATTGGTAAATGGGTCTAAACCTTGAGCATCAGCAATACATTGCAACTTATTAGCAGCAACAGCAGCATCGTTCAACTAAGTAAATAGGTTTTGGTTTTTCCATAGCCATGTTGACCAACCATTTCCCTATTGGTATCATTCTTCTGAAACATATAAAACGGTGCTGTATAGTGATCCAAATGGTATAGAAATTCAATAATTTACTTCAATTTTCTTGTATACTATTATATTATGCATTTTAAAACAGCATAATGTACGGATCACTTAAAAAAATTTAAGAACTTGTAATTAAATAAAATGTCGCTAAGCCTACACTGGATTATTTGATAATAAGGAAATATGTTTGTCTTGAATATTTTGATGACAGATTTTACAGTATGTAGTAAAAGACAAAAACATGATAAGATTGTCTCCACATTTGCACAAACTTTCATAGTTTCACTTCTCTTATTTACCTAATTGAATCAATTGCACATTTTTGAAATCCTAGCTGCATTGAGTCCTATATTCGAATTTCTGCTTCAGGCATAATTGCCCTACACAGAAAATTTACATACGATATTTTGCAATTTAATGAAAAATTCAGAAAACTATGGCAATAAATCACAATAAATTCTTTGGTGTTTGTTAAAGTTCAACTAACATTCATTTTTCGAAGTTCTAAATAGTATACATTTTTCCAAAAGCCAAAGAACCCCGCACCATTCTTATGGAAAATGGGTCCCGGTGAAATTCAATTAATTTTTGATATGATGTAGTTCAAGTCAAGCTGATCAAAAGTGTCCATGGGCCCAACTCAATCCTATGGCTAGTTTTCGAGATACAGGGCGTCAAAGTTGGTAAGTGGCAATTTCTTTATTAGTATTGCTTTCAGGAAAACATCTAAAATAAAAATGTATTTCGAGACAGATATTGCTTACCCATACAGCAATACTTCTAGACTGGTTTTTGATAAAGAATATTGCTGGATACAGGGTGAGTCCAGCATTATTCAAAATGAAATTCTCAATCAAGTATCACACTGATATGCTCATCATTTGAATATGTCAAAATTGATAAATTCAACATTTTGTACAGGGTGAGTCAAGATGTGACAGTTTTTATGGTGACATTTTAACATTAGATTATTTAAGAGAACTTTCGATAGGTGTTTATCAAAATCGATTAGCTCCATCTTATATTCAAAATAAACTCCAAAGACAGGAAGATGAGGAAGAATTTCAACTTGAAATGTTAACAAGCGGAGACAGAATTCCAGAACCTGGGCTAATCAGAGTAAGGATTTTCTCGCGATTTAGAAATTCAACGAAGTATCAATTATGGGTTTCGTATCGCCCGCATAACATTGATGAATTCGACGATGCAGAAGAAGATGATGACGATAAGAAAATTAAAGGGTATTATTGTACTTGCAAGTCTGGAGCTCGTACTCTAGGTGCATGCTCACATATAATCAGCGTTTTGTGGTTCATGGGATATGCTCGACATGAGCAAAATATTCGCCACCCCTCTACAAGACTCACAGATGTTATATCTGATGCTGCTAATAGACGTCAGCAAGTTAATCAATACAACCTACCGGTGCTCATTGATTTCTAATTTATTTTGTCATATTTAAACAGTTTGGATCCAACAATTGATCTCCCTGCTTCAGGTCTACTTTGCTTATTGTTATTTTCATTCTTTTTGTTTATTCCGAGGTTTATTCAGTGTTTCCTATTCTATTTTTCTTTCAAATATTCGTAGTAATGTTTTCTTTGGAATTGAAATGTTATTATGAATGTATGTTATGTTAGTATTTTCTTTTTTCTTAAATATTCCTGAATGGAATATCAGTATAAATGTTTCAAATATATCAGATTTTTTAATATTCTTTGTACAACTTTTTTCAATTGGTGATGATCGAAGGGTCAGTCGGTAAGTAATTATAATTATCACAGAATATTATTTTAGATGGATCAGTTCAATAATGGTGTCTGGTTTTCGTCGTTATTTCAACATTGGTCATTGAAAATGATTCATCCTGTACATAATGAACATCCTTTACCAAACTCTTGAAGTGAGAATTGAAAACAAAAAATATGATTATATGCTCGATGTAATATGTGGATAACTGAGTTAGTCTTATCTATAAACCTTCAACAACTGGTACAGAAAAAACTGTTTATTTTTCAAGGTTGGGCCCATAAACACTATTGATCAGCTTGATTTGAACTTCATCATATCAAAAATTCAGCAAATCAATTACACGATGAGTTATAAAAAAATCTCCTTTTCGCAATTTTTGTCATTACGTAGTGTTTGTCTCATACTGTATATCAATTTTGCTCAAGAAATATGTTGAATGGTTGGTGGTCAAGTATCCCTAAAGCTCAAAATATAAAATAAAAATATACAAAATGTCACCATAAAAACTGTCACATCTTGACTCACCCTGTACAAAATGTTGAATTTATCAATTTTGACATATTCAAATGATGAGCATATCAGTGTGATACTTGGTACTTGGTTTGGTCACATCTTCACTTCGTAGGGTTGATTGAGAATTCCATTTTGAATAATGCTGGACTCACCCTGTATCCAACAATATTTTTTATCAAAAACCAGTCTAGAAGTATTGCTGTATGGATAAGCAATATCTGTCGCGATATACATTTTTATTTTAGATGTTTAAAGAAATGACCACTTACCAACTTTGACGCCCTGTATCTCGAAAACTAGCCATAGGATTGAGTTGGGTCCATGGACACTTTTGATCAGCTTGACTTGAACTACATCATATCAAAAATTCATCGAATTTCACCTGGACCCATTTTCCATAAGAATGGTGCGGGGTTCTTTGTTTGTGATTTATCTAAAGCAAACATAACCTGAACACGTGGAAAAATACTCACCTGCAGTAGTGTGCAGTTTTGTCTATTTTTGGGCAGGAAAATCTTGGAAACTCAGTAAAAAAAAACTATAAATCATTTGGGAAAAGTATTTAAAAACAAAATAATAATGTACTTGTATTGAAACGATTGAAACTCACTGAAACCAGTTCTACAAAAAGCACGTGTTGATGTTAACAAACATACAACCTTTTGTAGTTACAGAAATCAAGGGCAAAAACTTACCTTTTTTTGAAATTATATTCTTGCTCTTAGCAATCAGCTGATGACATGTGATATTTTTCTAGCAGATGTGGGTCAAAATGCACCGCAATCAAATATTATGATTTGGTTTTGGGAATATACCATAACAATGCATATTCGAGTTTGCAACTTCGATGCCCTCTAGCGGCTCTCCTAGTCATACGATCCTCCTATCAATATTTAGAGTATTGATCCGAACAAAATATCAAAAAAGTATCAAATTTCGCAGAAATCCATTTTTATAAAGTTTTGTGCCCTGTCCTTTGAATTGAATTGCAATAATCGCAAGGTATATTTCATGCAAGGTTTGTTAGCTTCCTTATTAAATTCTGTCGATAATGAGTCAGTTACTGTTGAAGTCGCTGACAAGTCTTGGTAGATAATTCATGGTCACATTTGATTAAAGTTGCGGGTAACTTGAGGCAGAATTACCCACGTTTCCCCTAGTTCAGGCCAGTTTTGCATACTTCAGCTTACATTCTTACCAGCTTCAAGTATCTTTTAAAAGTATTTATGGTTTGCAACACGATGTGCCAACAGATGAATACCTAGTTGTCTATCCTACAAAATATGAAAACGATTCCTCATGTTTCACGGGCTGTCGTGCTTTCCATAACAACAATTTTTTGTTAAGGTTCAACCTTACTTTGAATGAGAACAGTGAATTGATTTCGAGCTTGTCGATAAACTAACGTACTGCTTAATCGAAACAGCCCTTTTGGCTGCAAGGTTATCATATTGATACTTATCAAAATAATCTTCTTAAGCCTGGTGTTTCATATTTTTTGGTGAAATAATATCATGTTAACCGGATTTTTATATTTTAAGTGCTACATTTGTTACAATAAAAAACGACTGGAAGCTGAATTCCGTCTTATTTACTTGCCAACCCGATACCTCAGCCGTTCTGTCCCAAACTCCCTTGGGAGTTGAAGGTGAGTTCATACTTGATTATTTATCCACTATAGAATAAAATACAGTACCTTTACGAACAATCCGACAATGCCATTTACTCATGAGTGCTCTCTTTCAAATTTGCTACTATCGTGATATACTCATAATTGTCTCTTTGCTACCGCAAATTTGATTCTGCAAACAAAAGTAGTCATTAGTGAAAATTCACGAATCGGATCTTTTACATACCGAGATATATGTCTGGTCAATATTGTGTGGGTTTCCTGTTCTACAAACAATGAATTAATTGATTTTTGATCTTGATGAACGTTCAAATCTTCCTTTGAGTTTGAACTGCAATTCTAGATGTGTGGTAGTAACGTTTGTGAAATTCACGCTATTTTATGGAGACCTTCCTACGGCTGCCAATGACACGATCAGAACTGGGATTCCGATCATTCGATTAGGTCATGGTATGATTCCGATCAACGATGCGAACTTGAGTCGACACCAGGCAATCGTGAGTTGATTTCGGAACTAGATGAAAATGAAGCTAATAAAAAGAAAAATGTACATGTGTTAATTATTACAGATCCTAACTTTCTTTACCAACTTTTTCACTATTTACCATAAATCTCACAAAATTAAACGAAATTATTGGTACTTAAATACTTCAGTATTACTTTAGAATACCACTAGCAAGATGCAGCTTCATGGTAGGAAATCATCATAAATGTTAGGTATGAATTAGTAAAAATATAACAATAAAGAATGAGAAATAAAAGTTCCTGATACTTTTATAATTTGTATTTGTAACAAACAAAAAAGGTTTTTGTCATAGTTTTCTACCTGTCGCTCATGAAGAGATAATCCAAGTGAAAGAACAGTGTTTAATTGCATTTCATAGATTATACTATTGTGAAAAAATATGCAGTGTGTATTGATTAATTTCGATCAATTTTTGATAAAACGCAAACTGGCACAATGAAATTGTGGAATCTAACGTATAAAAAAGTTATGATTCAAGAAACAAAAACTACGCAAACACCAAAACATAGATAAATCTAATCATTCAATCTAATTGATAGCAAAGTTTTTAGAATTCACGTACGCACTCATAATGCAAATTCAACCATACAGATAAAGGAGTCACGTAGAATAAGTAGTTCAGTTAGCTATTATCTCCTGAAGATGCTAACTTCGTTGGCAAAACTCGCGTCGACTGTGATTTTGACGTATATTTGGTAGAAACTGTAAAATTGTAAAATTGTTTTTACCGGTAACCAGCTGTCGTTCCCTTACAAACGACAGCCCCCAGAAGTAGAAACTTGTGCGAGCCAAGGATCAACGAGGTCTCACCTTTTTACGTGCGATTCCTAGCACTTTTTCGGGTTATCAGAAAAATTCCTGCAGTCGCTAGGGTTTGATCCTCCGAGTCCTCCAACTAGCAGTCAAAGTGATTGAAACAGCGGCGCTTCAAGCACTTGTCTACCTGGTGTTTGGGTAGTTTCTATTTCTTGGATTGTATTCACACCAAAGCTTCCAAAAACTCAGTTATTATAATAAAATTATGATAAATTTTTTTTATCATTTCACAGTGAATATATTGTAGAATGCAGGAGTAGTTGTACATGCTATGCAGCCTGACAAGCACTCGGACCTGTCAGATCTTTTGTTCTGACCCTTAATCTATTCGATTCCTGGGATTCCAAGACTTCAGTAGAAAGACATTGAGAGGCCCCTTCCAGGAATTGAGAGCCTCTTCCGGAAAAGTGCTGGGCATTCGCAAAATCAAATGTTCTGCTGTAGCGATGCTCTAGCAGTGGCGGCAACTATCACTTTCTGATGATAAGATAAGATAAGATAATTTATTTCCGTGGACAATACATTACAGCATCGTATAGAAAATTGTCATACAAGAGCAGGCATGTAGTATTCTAAATATTATATGAAAAAAGAAGTATAAATTGATTAAAAAAAGTAGACATAATTACAAATATACAACATAGACATACAGTGATTGTTCAATATATGAAACAACAGTAATTTTTACACAACAAAAACAATATAAAACAACATTATTTTTACACAACACAAACAAATGATCTCTAAGTCATAAAATCTGTCAAATTATAAAAGCACTTTTCATAAAGATAATTTTTAAGTTTTCTTTTAAAAAGTCCCTCAGACTGACTACATTTTAATTCTTCGGGTAACAAATTAAAAATTTTCAATCCTAAGTACTTAGGTGTATTCAAAGTCACATTATATTTACAAAATGGAATATATAAGTATTTATTCTGTCTAGTTGACTTCTCACGTTTACAGTCATTGGTCAGAAATAGTTTTCTGTTTTTGAAAACGTAAACGGACATTTCCAAAATGAACAGACAAACCAGGGGCAGAATCTTGTACTTAACAAATAATGGTTTACAGGAACTGCGTTGAGAGACACCAGCGATCATTCTAACAAGTTTTTTCTGTGCTGTGAATACATTAGGAGCCAAAGACGAATTTCCCCAAAATTGAAGGCCATATCTCAATCGGGAATCGACTTGAGCGAAGTATAATGTAACTAGCTGATTACAAGTTAACAATGGTTTGAGATTTCGAAATAAAAAACAAAATGAATTTAATTTTCGTATAAGTGACTCGCAATGAGCTCTCCAGTCCAGTGTGTCATCCAAAACAGTTCCCAAGAACCTCACAGAATCGGACTGAGTCAAGTGTTCATTCCCATTATTAATACTGATATTCAGTCTTTGCGCATACTTCTGTCTGTTATGAAATCTCACAATTTGAGTTTTATTAGGATTGAGAAATAAACTGTTTTTAGAGCACCAATCTACAGTACGGTTCATAATCTCTGAACAATTGTTATTCAAGATGTTAATATTCTTATCGCTGACGACAATGGAAATATCGTCTGCAAATAGAATATACGAATTATCATTAACTAGTTTATCTAGATCATTTATATATATCATAAAGAACATGGGGCCCAACACAGATCCCTGCGGGACACCCATAGATACTACTCTTTTATTCGAACTGTACTTATTTTCTTTAGTACCATCACAGTGGGATATATTCACGTACTGTTCTCTATTAGTCAAAAAAGACTCAACCCATGTATAAGCTGGACCTCGAATTCCGCAAGAATAAAGTTTAGTCAGCAACAAATCATGATCGACACAGTCGAACGCCCTACTCAAATCACAAAAGATTCCCGCTGGGCACTCGCCTGCCTCGATGAAGTTCACAACTTTTTCCAAAAAGGCACAGATGGCACTGCTAGTTGACCTACCTGGATAGAATCCATGCTGACTAGCTGATAATAATTTTTTTCTCATGAGAAAATCCATTAGCCTTGTGGAAAATGATAATTCGAATACCTTCGAAAAACACGATGGTATTGTGATTGGACGAAAGTCATTTAAATTCCTAGAATTGGGTATCTTCTGTATTGGCACAACTTTACCTATTTTGAGACTTGAAGGAAAACAGCCTGTGGCAAATGAAAGATTCACGAGATATACGAGCGGTTCTATAATGATTGAAATAACTTTTTTCAGTATGAACATTGGGATTTCATCAGGTCCACTGGAGGACTTATTTTTCAATTTGTGATGTGATGTGATGTGATGTGATGTGATGTGATGTGATGTGATGTGATGTGATGTGATACCTTGAGGGACTTGTCCAGTAAGGAGTCCTCTTCCAATTTCAAGTTCTTCTCGTCCACTTCGAGAAGCTGTTTAGCTTCCTTTGGCGATAGGCTCACTAGCCCATTTGCTTATCAATGTACTGGCACTTTATTCCAGTAAGATTTTATTTTATCGTTTACCCAGAGTCAAAATTATTCGTTCAAGAGGGCTTTGTAGATACCATAGGATGGTTCTGGACAAGGAAATTGTGTTAGCCCCTTCTTCGGTCAGGCAGTGTGCTTCGTCGTACCTATAATACATCTGTTACCTGGCACTCATTACGAAGTACCCTGATTGTTCTCTGTCAGTAGTCTCAGGGATTTTTTGCAGTTCCAAAACAGCTTAGATACACAAGTGCATAGTTTCAGAGCTTTAGGTGTTGTTTGGCTGTCTGATAGTAAATAGATTTTTTTTCTCAATGCCCATTTGAGACACTCCTGGATCCGTATATCTATGCATGAACTCCTGATTGACAGGTTGTTAGAGTATTACCAAAGGGTTTTGAGAGCCCACTCAAACCCTCTCGTCCATCTTGAATTCATCAGTGTACCACAATGATGCATCCCGTACCAGTTGGGGTCCGTTCTCTGTGCAAATTTGGTGGTTGTTGTGGTGTTATCGTGAATGAAACCAGTACTATTTTGCACTGACTGACATTTGGTTCCTCTTTTGCACACAAGTTTCCGATCGTGTTCAGGGCTACTTGCGTATGGTTGGAAATTACCACGTCATATCTGGCTCTAATGATGATGACCAGGCCATCAGCGTAACTTTGAGTCATGAAACGAGCGTCGACAACCAGTAGCCACACCGAAGGCTATAAAACTCCTCCTTCTGCCGTCATTCTGACTGCCCCACCCCCCACAAATATTTTGAAAATGTCCTTCTTATCACAGGTGTGAAATATTGTAATTTACAATGCCCCATTAGACCGCCATAAATTTCAGACTATTTGTCTGAAACACGGGTCTATGGTTGTTAAACAATTTGAGGGGTTATACCCAATTAAATATTTTTTTATATGTACATATTTTCCCCCCACTGAATCCAATCTGCACATATGATGCATGGAAAATGAAGAAATGAATAAATAATTTTAAAAAAATATTCAAGGATGATAACGGTTGGAAAAATGTGTAAAATATATGTTAAGATTGTTGTTGTTGTTGTTAAAATTGTTATTTCCGTCAACCGATTGCCCCCCTTACGCGCAACCTTCGGAAGTCTTCGAGATACTTTTGTGAGCTAGGGAAGACGCAGCTCTTACATTTCAACGTGTGATGCCATGCACGAGACCGGTGAATCGGTGGATCGAACCCACGATCCCACTCATGCGAGGCGAACGCACTACCAGCCGACCACCACGGCCCATGTATAGATATATAGAACTCAAATATCTTGTCATTTATTTTGACTGTATTAGTTGCATTATTGATGGAAACCACTTCTCAAAAGAGTCTTTTTCTCAGATCAATTTATACATCAAGATATTGGAATCATAATGAAAGTATGTCACGTAATGAATTGATTTCACTTAATATTCAGAAAATATTCTATATAGGGACTCCTCTCAAAGAACACATCGTATCGAATGAAATTGAAATTGAATGAAACGATCAAGAATGTTTTCTGGTGAATGTTGAGTCGCCATGTATCTAACCAACAACGTCTCTTCGGACAGTTGTGAAAGGGCCCCGCACTATCGTCATGGAAAATGGCTTTTGGTTAAATTCCCTGAATTTTTGGTATGTTGTAGATTTTGACTTCTTTGGCAAAAGTGTCCATGTGCCCAAAAAATTGGTAGAGTGGTTTTTGAGATACGTTTCTGTGAATGAAAATAATATTTTCTTCAAGATATGTGACTATTTATGAAAGACGACCAACGAGAAATACTTTTTTTCATGATACCAAGAAAATGAACAGCAGGAAAAAATCAATTCATTCATTTTTCTTTCAAATCAGACCAAATCAGAGAATAAATATATTTGGAATATTAGGGAAACGTGTTTGGCATATTTTCCCTATACACAGTGGAATAGGCCTACAGGGGAACTCACTATAAGAAAGAACGCACCAGCAACTCTACCTTTGGAGTGGTGTGGAAATAAGTTGATTCAATTAATATGATATGACAATCCAAAAAATTATATGGAATTCACTAATTTTTGATGCATTATTTTAAACCACCTCCTTGTATGGCCTTTTCAAGTTTTTGAATGTGTCAGTCACAGAATAACGTGCACCCCTGAAGAAATAATATTTTTCTTTTTCAGTGCTATTCAATGAAAGCTTTGTCTTTGAAAAGTTTCCTTATTTATGTTCATTCATATTTTTTGTATGATAATTATCCAAATACATTTCAAAATTATTTCATTCAAGAAATTACCACAAAACGATATTTACTATGGCGGAATATCTTGTAGAATTTTGCTCGCCATTTATTTGTTGATTGCATACCAAATATCCCATTCCTAGGTTTTCATCGGCTTTATTGGAAAATATATTTCTACAAAATATCCCACCCTGTTGTAGAGCACAGAACGAAAAAGTGTATTGAAAACGAGATCAAGGTGACATTATACCATCATTGAGGTGGAGTATTTCCAGAATAAATGGGCGATTTGTCAATTCTCGGAATTGTTAAAAATTCTGTTCAGTTTTCATCTTTGACACGCTGTATCGCGACCGATTTTTTTTTGTGCCCATGGACACTTCTGCCGAAGAAGTCAAAACCTACAACATACCAGAAATTCAGGGAATTCAACTGGAAGCCATTTTCCATAAGGATAGTGCGGGGTCCTTTATAGGAGTATCACATGTATCGGTTCAGAAAGTATTGAAATCGAACATGTTTTTTCCTAACAAATTTCAAATTTTTCAAGAACTAGGTGACGATGATCCATACAAACGAATTCATCTTTGGGAAACGATGATTGAAAACTTTGAGCATCAAAAAACATATGTTCCAGTAATGAATGCACATTATTTTCAAACGGGCATGTCAACAAACAAAATTGTCGGTATATTGGTGTAATATAAATTCATGTGTTGCATGACTAGATTATTTCCAATCCACTCAATTAATGAATGTTAGGGCTAGCAGATGAAACTGTTTCACCTGAGTTTCTTAATGTGAACCTTCCAGTTGATATTATTGCATATGTATTTGAAAATACACTATTAATCTTTCAAGCATCAGAAAATCAACTAGATGGTGAGGCACTATTAAATGAAAATCATCTTCACTTTCAACTACATGTTGCTCCATCCCATTACGCCCGGCAAACCAGACAGTCGATCAACATTATCCAGGAAAATTATTTGTATGCAGAGGAGTAATCGAGTAGCCATCAAAATCACAGGATTTAACGCCGCTGGATTTCTTCTGCAGTGTTATATCATATCAGTAATTTATAAGATGAAACTAGCAAATCTGGAATATTAACAGCAAAGGATTACCGACGTTTTCATTCCATCACTCGTGAGACACTCAAAACAGCGAGAGAAGATATTGAATTACGACTATTTTTTTGTCTCAAAAAAATGGTGAACGTTTCGAGCTGTTCGTCTCCACAATAATTAATCATTTTGAATATGCCATACCAAATATTTTTCAAACCCAATTTTTGTAAAAAGAACATCTATTTTAGGTATCACATGCTAGGGGTTGCAATTTGAGATTTTTGGGGGTGAGCTAGCTACCCCATTTAGAAGATATTTCAGAAAATTACCCATTGCCAACGTTTTCACGAACTTTGTTCCCAGAAGAAAATGGTGAACATTTTGAGCTGTTCGTCTAAATATACACACAATAATTATACTTTTTTAATATCCTATAACAAATACTTTTCGTACGCAGTGTACAAATACCATCAACTCAGGGTATCACATGCTAGGGGTCGAAATTTTAAATTTTTGGGATGAGGTAGCTACCCCGCACTGTAGATAATTCAGAAAACTACCCAACTACAATTTTTGAATTTGGCTGCTTTTATCCCCGAAATGACAAATACGTAATAATTCATACCCAGTAATTTATCCAGCGACCCATGCACCTACAACATAAGAAAATATCAGCTAATTTGACCGAGAGTTCCCATATGTTCTCGTGCAGAGTTCTCTGCAGTTGAAGAATTCCCCTTTGTCAAGGGGACAACAAATTACGCTTCAAAAATATTGCACTCCTTGACATGAAAGAGAAAACCCTGAAGATCCAGTGAATCTGGAACTCCATCATAATGAATCCAAAGAGATTGCCAGAAATAAAAAATGGTCAGATAATCAGGTGCCACGAACTCCAATAACAGTTAAAATGGAATATTTATCTGCTTGAAGGTTGTAAACGATGTAATGGTTAAAAGATTTGTATCTCTTTCAAATTTTCTCACAACGTTTCGACTACTCAAATCTGAAATCGTCTTCCGGTGAATAATGACAAATTCAGATTCTATGCCATGTCACAAAGGTCTTCAATTACGGTGTAATTACGAGCAGTCTTGTGGTACCATTTTTGGGGAAAAATGGCCCATCCAAAAATATTTATTATTCAAATTTACATTTCAAAAAGTGCACACATACAACAAATTAAATATACGATACAGTTAAAACTATCCAATCCCGCCACAGGGTAGAGGTAAAGGAGGGAATTTCGACTGCTCTGGAGCTAGGATTCTATCCTGCCTTTCTGGGACTTCTATAGCGGGCAGGCAACCATATCCTAGCCTGTACTAGGACAAGCCCTACGGTGTGTTTCTTCATTGCATGTGGTTCGTCTCTGCTTAGATGGTTTCTGCCTTTTCCAAGTTATGCAGGTGAATGTATGTGTTATTTTTAAGACATCCAGCGATCAGAGTTTTCTTCGTGGGCTTTCGAGGGGTTCTCACTAGTGGCTCACTATTGGCTTCGATATAGGCGATTTCTATAAATTTGTGTTTGAACCAATGTTTCTCTCTATGAAGAATACTATCCTCGTTCCACGGAATTTGTTGGTGATTTGACTAGGCGTGGTCAGCAATTCCCGTTTCCGATGTCTCCCTTCATTGAGTCCAGTTTTTGTATTCGGCTATTCCTACCGATAATGGCCTCTTGGTTCATCCGATGAAGGGATCTCCACTTTTACATGGGACTCTGTCTATACAGTTTTTGCTGGATTCTGTGTGTTTTCTGGTTTCGTCTTGGTGAGGAAACTTTGTGAGGTACTGGATTGAGAGCAACTTTTGAAGATGTATTTGTTCCTGATCTTTCTGATCTTCTCGGAAATACCCCTGATGTAGGGAAGGATGGGAACGGGGTTTTGTGGTCGTTCTTCGATTGTCTTGGTCCTTTCGAGTTGTTTCTGTATTTCTATGATTTCTCAGAGTATCCATTTCGGCGTAAGACCTTTTTGATGTAGTTCATTTCCGCCTCCAGTGACTTCTGGTTGTTGCAAGTAAACATCGCTCTCCACCAACGTACTTACAATTCCCCTCTTTGTGGAATTTGGATGATTGGAACCGTAGTTGAAATTCTGTCCTGCGTGTATCTTCTTCCTGAAAACAGAGGTGAGGAGTCTGTTCTTTCTGCTTTCACATGGAGAAACGGCAAAGTGTTGTTAGCTTCCTTTTCCATTGTGCACTCGTTTGAATCCCTCATGTTATTCATCTTTGAGGTTCCATATGATGGAGGTGTCGTCAACGTCTCTCAGCAATAATTTTGGTTTGTATTCTGTTGGCGATTACTGGAACAAAAGAAGATCCCATCGGCAGTTTATAAACTTGGGAGAAGAAACGGTTATTTTTTCGAAAGTATGAGTTGTATAGAAAGCACTGCAGAAGTTTCAATATCGCTTGTACGGGGAGGTCAGTCCTTTCATGAAGCTGGATGTCTTCTTCCTGTTTTCTCTTGATAATGTTGAGGGGTGCTTCTATCGGGACATCGGTATGAAGGGTCTCAACGTCAAAGCTGAAGGAACAATCTTCAAATCCTAGTTCAACTTCTTTGATAATGTCCACGAAGTGTTCAGAATTCTTGACAAATGAACTGCTCTGAAGGTTGTAGTATCGGTAGCAGGAATTTCGCCATGTTATTGGTCGGTGAGTTACCAGAGGTAGTTATCGGTTTCAAAGGCGTGTCATGTTTGTGAATTTCTGAAAGACCGTAGTGATGAGGTAGTTTACTGTGGTGTGGCGTCAAGTGTGTCCATTCTTTGTCTGGAATAAAGGTTTTGTACTTCGTCAGAGTGCTGAAGATTTTCTTTTCTATCGAAGATGTTGGATCCTTCTGTGAGAGTTTGTAACTTCCTGTTTCGAGTACCGCTTCCAACTTGTCATTATACGTCTGGGTGTTCATGATGCCTGTGACATTTCCTTTGTCTGAAGAGAGAATTTCGATAGGGGACTCCATTTACAGGGAGTTCATGGCAACACTAAAGAACAGAATGCCCAGAAAACCCTGATTTATTGATCACCTACTAATGTTTTATATTTTCACTATCTGGATTGATTTCGAACCTGGAAACCTGAAACAAAATTCAGGGCAAATGAACATATTGACCATACCACTTGATAAATTAGATGAGAAAAAGACAATTGCAAACAAACAAATCAAGACAAAAATATCAAGAGGGATATATCGATATATTAAATACAAATCAAGAATCTTTACAAATAAAATACATGGGTATTTTAATTCAAAAATAACAATTTTTTGTTAAAAGCGATGTGGAAAATGATAAGGCAGGAACAAGTGAACACCATCAATTAGGTGAACAGAACTAAATAGATTAATCCATCGCAGGTAGGTACATAATCTGTAGAATTATTATATAAAACATCAATGCCATGTTTGAATCAGTCCGTAGCCACTCTTCAAGATGTACGTTGAGTATATCAAAAACATTTTCTGGCAGAGAAAGTTTCGCATAATGTGCGTTCAAACATCCCTCAACACAAAATAAAATCTTCCGAATAGGCATAGGTTTGCCAGGGACTGACAAATGATGTATCAGCTTAAAACCCAGATATTACCAAAACATTTTTTTCTTAAAAAAAATGTTTTCTTGTTATTTTCGTCTTTATTGAGCAGAACTAAAAACATTTAAACTCGTCATTTTTTATTTCAAGGCCTCCTTCATACAAAAAAAGGCGTCATTTTAAAAGGACGCTGGTAATATAGGCGAACAAACTAATCCCTAAATTAAAATGAAAACTAATCGTAAATCCTTGAACTAATAGGTACTAACTAAAAAATATATTTTATAATGTATGGTACGAATAAAAACATGTTTTTGGGTGTAACGTCAATTACACTTACGGCATATGAAGTTACATTTTTTGTGGCAAACAAAACAACGCGTTTGTTTTTCTTCATAGATAATGAGGTGATCAAGACGGTCATAGCGAGAATGTTCGTGAACGTTTTTAGATTGACGGCTTGGTCCTCTTTTATTTGTTTTTTTATTCATTTCTGATAAAGCGAGAGGTATTGATTGCCTAAATCGCAAATGATCTTTCTTCCCCCCACCTAGTCTGTAGATTTGCCAAGCATTTCGGACACACATGTCAGGACATTGGCAAATGAGGGGAAAATACCATTTTCTTCCTCTTATTGAAGTCCTATAGAGGCAAATATTTTGGTCAGCACGGTCCACGCCTCCCATATTTTCATTATATTTTTTTACTAAGCTAGGTTGAGTCACAAACATATGTTTCTTCTCCTTTCGAGAAAATCTCTTGACCTCATTCAGGAGATATACTTTACTATGATTGGAAGCGACAGTTACAACATTATCATCATGCCATTTGCATAAAACAATATAATCGTCCTCAGAAGTAACACACTCAAAAGTCCCTCGGTTTTGTTTTTTTAGAACCGAGGAATGAGAGAGTGGGCATTCTTTTCCTAAACGATTTTCCCTTATAGTAGCAGTGTCTTTGAAACCTGATTTTAGCTTATTCAATAATTTCAGAGTCGTAAAAAAATTGTCGAAATGTAAATGAAAGTTAGTGTCCGGAAATCTTTTTTGTAAGCGTTGAGCAAATTCTAAAACCACACTTGCGCCAAGTCCCCATCTTTTAAATTTTTCAGAAATATTTGTTGTTGCACCTTGGTATGGTTCAAACCATTCTATATACCCATATTTTGTTGTACCCATCCATAAATTATAACCCCACCTGATGGGTTTACCCTTTATAAACTGTTTTGAACCGTGCCTACCAAAATATGGCACTATAGACTCATCAATACTATGCATTTCTTCTAGTGGCGACATTTCTAAAAACTGTTTATTTAGGACTTCAACAAGAGAACGAATTTTTGTAAATTAATCTGTTACTGTTAGGTTACGATTGTCACAACAGTGTAAATTTTCCATTATGTAAGTAAACCTATTTCTGGATATAGCTTCACATACGACAGTATTATTCGTATCTTTGGAATTTTCCCAGTACATATAACTCCTTGGATAAATGGAATATCCACTAAGAAGCAAAACTCCAATAAAACATTTCATTTCGCTTTCAGTGATGTCTCCAGTTTTATTTTTATGACAAGCATAGTGGTTACTATAGTTGATGTCATCTCAAAAATTTTTTTATCAAAAAACAAAGAGAAAGCTTCTAGAGGTGTATACAGGTTTACTGGACCATAGTAGTTTTTCCAAGGCGGTAAGTTCTGCATTATATCCGGACTGATCCACTTATAGGTAGACTTTTGGTTCCTTCTAACGAAAGCTGCAACAGAAATTTCATCTTCACTTTCCCAATCCATCTCAATATTCAACTCTTCTGTACGTAGTTGGCTTCCGGGCAAGTTGTTGAGGCCAACTTCATCTTCTTCCCCAGAGTCAACGTCAGTGATATAGCCAGTAGCGTTCCCTACCTCTACCTCTGCGCGTTATTGGCTTCCGGGCAAGTTGTTCAGGTCAACATCATCTTCTTCCCCAGAGTCCTCGCCGGTGATATTCCCAGAAGCATTCTCTGGTGGAAAAACTGTGATGTGGTCGGGCACAGGCAAGCCCTCATTTTCTATTTCATCTATGAGTTCGTGAAGTTTCAACGGCCTTGTCCAATAATACCTAGAAAAAGTTATCATAAATTATAGACCCTTATTTTACCACCGTCCTTTTGAAAGAACACTTCAAATAAATGCATTTTGCGGAACACATAACCTAACTTTCTTAGCAGTATCTGTAACATATCCTAATTTCAACTTTATTTGAAGTGTTTCTTAGATACATTTCAAAAAATATATAATCTAATTTGTTTTAGTCCTACCTGGAATTTTCCATGTCGCGTGTCACCAAAACAATCAAACTTTAAAACCGGTTTACAGCTGAACTTTGAAAAAGAGCACGTGCACCTGTTGTCAGTAAAGGAATAAATTGTATTTAAAACTAAATGCATTGGCGCCATCTATCAATTACAAGTTCAAGCGCCATAATACAGAATTGTGTCATTTGGCTTTTAAAAGGACGGTGGTAACATCTGGGTTTTAAGACGCCTAAAAACCCTGGTGTGTCCAGTGATTCGATTTTGTTTAGATTTTTCAGAAGACAAATAAACAAATAAAATAGTGCTTTGCTTCTTTAGTCGGTTCCAGAGATGGCGCCCTTATGGAATTTTTGTCTTGTCAATATTCCAGGGATATGGTGATTGATGACTGTTGTCAATTTTATGGAATTTCAACAAACTTTATATACAATCCAAAAGCAAATGATTGTGACGGAATTTAAATTTCATAGTGCAATTTCCTTGTATTGATGACTATTATTAAACAATTGTACAAACTACACTGAAAACGATTCGATCTCCGCAAACTTTTTCAATCAGACAATGAAGGAGCTAGTGTGCAGGCGGATTGAATAAAATCATTTGTGGGCAATCCAGAGAGACGAACAAAATAATTCATTTGTATCCAGTACCGAAAGTGAGTATAGTTAGTACCACCATATTATGAAGATTTTCACATAGCATCTTGTATTATTAGAAAACATTTTAATGAAAATCATGGCACAAATATGTCACACACGGAATCGCGCCATTCCCTCTTATATTATATTAGCACAAGACTGACAGGTTCCAATGGTGAAGTTTCATGAAGCTTAATTTCAATATTTCTAAATGAAACGCGTGCGGTTATTATTGTAGTTAACTTCATTTCATTAAAAAAATTATATAAATAAGTCGAAAATGTAACAAATAAAACTGATTATTGATAGTGATTCAGTAAATTTCAATAATTACGTATCTTTATTCATTTCATTCGTCGGCAATACTTGAAAACTTCTGTCTTGTAAATTTACCCTAACAAGAAAACCGACCGTGGCGGTACACGCAAAGGCGGAATATTTTGGAAACAGACCACGATTTCAATTTTTTTCTCTTAATTAAGCTGGCGAATTGTCTCCTGTTTTATCCCACAGTTTTGCAGGTATGAGTCAACAACCAGGGTTATAGACATCTTATATCAGTTAAAAAACTGACAGTTACCCAAATCACATCAGAATGGATGTTATTACAACTTATATTTTCTTTGTTTCGAAATATGTTTTTCATCAACCGGTCAATCATATATATTTATCCATAATATCCATAATATAACCTAATAATGAATCTGATTTTTCTTCTATTAAAGGTGATGGACAAAGAGGTCTATCTGAGAACAATATCAGAAGAACTGTTCGAATATCAAAAAATTATAGTCAACTACACACGAAAGGGATACGATGGGAACGACGATGTGAATTCGTCTCCTTGGAGTTTTGCTGGTGCATTCCTATATTCATTGACAGTTATAACTACAATCGGTGAGTGATCATGTATTCATATCTACGAAACAAAATTGATGAGATTAATAATGGTTCCAAAAATGAAAATTATGTTCTAGTTACATTATTAATAAAAATTTTATTAATTCCTCTACTTCCGAAATATAAAAATTAATATTTCATACAAAGAATGGAATTCGGAAAGAGAATAGATTATTAACGGTAAGTGAATCAATACCTATTTCGGCATTGAATGCTCGACGAGGAAAATAATGACTTGATTTTGAATGATCATTATTTGAATAATAGTTTCTGAAGGATGACCGCTTCCTTCACATGGCGAAGTAGCTTATTTTATCGAAAAAAAATGATAATCTTACAACCTCTTAATGATATTAAAACAATAACTGTAGTTAAGAAACGTAGAAAACTCTATTACTTCTGTGTGGATTTCTCTCAACCTCACTACTTCTATTATACTATTATATTGGTACTTTGTTAATTTCTCCTAACATTATGGTGGGAAAAAAGCTCATTTTTGATTTATAAGTGAAGAACGATACGAGAAAAATATGATCGCGTGCGTTCCTATAGCAGCTTGTCAATTCTTCTCAAGTTTTTATAGAAACTCCAATCACTCATTTCGCGACACGAGATACGACACGAAAGCGATCTGCAGACATTTCCCAAATCCGCCTGCGCGCGTATTTTACTATAAACTGACATGGTTGCCAGTTACGGATTTATTTTTCACTAGAAACCCCTTTCTGTTTTAATGTAATAAGGTCAGAAATTATGTCATTGATATAAACTTTCCTCTCTGTACGGGACTGTATCGAAATGATAACTTGATCGTGGTCATGTACAGTGCTTTTCGTATGTCAGTACTTGCCTTTGCCGTACTAGTTCGAGCAGACATGAACTAACCTTTAGCTAAAAGTGATTAATAACATCCCGCATTCCGCGGTATGACAGCGTTATTTTGTGAACACACTTTTGGTTAGTCTATTGTTTTGTGGTTAGAACACAAAACCGTAACATGTCTCCTTTATCTCTATTCTGTGCTATTGAGGTACTTCACTTTCGAATATTTGATATTATTTGTGGTCGGTTCGTCTAAGTTCAGTTGGCAACTCTGAATCTCCTGATGTGCCAAACAACTATCATGCATTCATGAAGGCATGATTTTAATAATCGATGACCTAACTTATCGAGTCTGAGGTTCTGGGTGTTCTGTCACTTGACGACTTTGATGGTTTGTTAACAGTTTTTGACTCTGACGTCTGAGTGATGTTTTCCGGTTCGATTCGAAGTTGGACGTTGATGGCACTAGCCTGACCCATTTGAATTTTCCTATAAAAAATTAAATTTTGATCTAGGGGAAATTCATATCTGGAGATTTTCTAGCTCATTGTTGATATTTGACGTTGTATATTTTCGAGGAAATCTCTGTTCGGTATCCGGATTTTTGAGGATATGGTAGGCACATCTACGTGTCCCTTGTCTCTTGAAGTTTAGGAATAATCCGTTGAGTATTTTTAGGTCTTGTAGTGTTATTCTTTATCAATAAAACCGCTGGTACGAGAAACCAGCTATCAGACAGCAAACAAAGCATCAAAGCTGTTACCAGAACCCTCCCACTTAATAGAGGATAGTATTTGCATTTGGGCTCTACATGGCCCTATACAAGTGTAATCAGAAGTTAGACCGGTATTGTTTATTCTAGGGTGTTCCGCTTCTGTTTATTGTTTGGATTTTCACTGTTCCGCTGGAGTTCCACTGTTCCAATACTGTTTGGTAATCCTGTTCGACTGCGGTTGTTTCACTTTTCATCTGTTGTTCAGTACACCTTCTCTGTTCGTCCCCTATTATAGGTATTCCCCGTTAAAGGTATTTGTCCCAGATGTACACGTACTTCTTGCGATTGTGTCGTACCCACTGAACAATACAATAGACCCACATTTGGTCTCAGTGTTGAGGGAAACCTCAAAGGTAAACCCGGTATCTCTTTCGTCAGTCTTTAACCAAGCCACTGTCTACACCTATACCTACTCACCAAGGCATTGAAGTGAGAAAATACAACTGGCGAACAGGCCTTATTGAGAAAATCCACTTACTATCAGATAAGTATATCTTGAGATTGTGCCCCTGAGGCATTTTAATAATTGTTATCTAACATCGTGACGTCATAGGTATAGTATTGATATCCTAGAACGATACAACGTACACTTCAATTCATCTTGGTGCTGCCTTATTTACATTAAATGTTCTTTCAAGTTTTATTGTGTGCCAAACGAGGCACATACAGTGTGTATCAGTGTCTAATATGCTGTAAAGAGAAACATTCTCAATTGAAAATTGAACCAATACATGACTCCTCTGGAAAAAAACCCTGCGATAAACTTGAAGTTACTTTTTTGTAATATCTAACAGAAAACAACTACTTCCCCGGCTAAAACCAAGCTGGACATTGAAATACATCTGATAGATATTGAGAAAGACCCTATATAATTTTATGAACATCCTGTTCATATTTTCAATGAAATCAAAGTGTGTAATTCATTTTATCAATAAGGGCCGTCTTTTATTCTGGTCCAAGTAATCCATTTACATAATTGAAAATAAAACTTCTACATATTTGTATATTATTTTTATACTAATATAAAATATTTCATGATACGCGAATTGAATATTTCTGGAACCATATTGGTAACGTCCCTAAATTAGCTTTGCCGTTATGAGATAGCAGTAATTTCCTTGTGTTATTTTCAAACTGCAGCACTCACTGGAATCCGGACTGCGAATTGACACGAGAAGAACACCTACTGTTATCCGAATGCCGTTTTATTTTGAACAAGTGCAATAAATTTCCTTGATTTCACCATATTGACTTGGATGCTAGTAGTTACATAGACATTTCACCACTAGCAACAACAAACAATTGTCAGTGTTTTGATTGAGAGATTATTCATTTTCGTTTGATTTTGAAAAGTTAGTGGAGACTGTTTTCCAAGTTACCAACCTGACATGAAGATATTCACTGAACAAAACAGCATGAATTTGTTGTTTTTGTGATTGTTGAAAGGAGTAAGATTTTTTTACTAAAAGTACAGTTTTTAATAAGATTATTCATGATGTATAAGCCTCTCAAGAAGCTAGCCTCTCGCGCCAGCGAACGTTAGGAAGAAATTCCAAACAAACGACGGCCTTCAAACCCGAGTGGAAATTGTGACACAAACATAGGGTTGTATGCATAATTGAATGAATTTTCATAGTATGAACACCTTCATTATCATTCCCATCCAAGAATTTTGGAGGTGCATTCCTTGCTCGGAGTGTTCAAGTGGAGCATATTGAATTTTTGACAAAGTTTTCCTCAAATCGACGTGTTCTTGCTTCTTTTTACAAAAAATATTGGCTCCAATCAGTTTTCGGCAAGCCACCCTGTAATTATAAACATTCAATCAACAATCATCCACCTGAAATCCATCAAGTTGTCAGTGATAGTTTTGTCATTTGTTCTTGGTTTTGTTCGTCAACCGGCTGCACCCTTCTAGCGTTCAAAATTATTGACAATATTATTGATTGTGTGAAGTCTAGTATTGATGGATTGATGAAAATAATAGAGTATTTCCAGATATTTTGAAATGCAGGCCTCAATACTTCAATTTATTTGCCACACCCTAGCCACGCCTAGAAGCTTTGGGGATATTGATAATAATACCGATCTTGTAAGGTCATTTCGCATCAATATTTCTGTTTTACAACAGGGTCATCACCTCGCTTCTGCTGGAACATAGAAATGGCGATGGATTCATACTTCAATGTTTATCTCAGGAACTCCCAACAAATTCTGTAGTGGTATTTCGCTCTAGTTGGGAGAACTAGCCTTCGCTGATGATTGGCAAGAACCATGAAACCGATATGGAGGTGTTCCCACAAGTAAATCAAAATTTGATTTCAAATATGGTATTCAAAGAGCACTGCAAAGTAGTTCTTGTAAAAAACTTTACCAAGAATCTCACAGGTATAATTCAACAACAGTAGGGGGCAGTAGCTGTTCTCTCTTAGAGACTTGCCTACAAATATACCTATTGTATAGGTTCAAGCGGAAGACTTGGATTAAATAAAAGGAAATGCTGATTGTTTGGACAATTTTCGCACCATTTCCATCATACCTATGCCCTCCAAAGTGATTGAATTGATTTTAAAACAACGGCTATACAAATACTTCGAAAACAATGCATTATTTGACAATGCACAATTTCGGTTCCAAGGTGGTAGTTCAACAATGAAAGTGCTCTTGCAATTTATAGCTGACGCAGTTGAAGGTCTTGAGGAAGGTGAGACAGAACGGCTCAGGTATCGGGTTGGCCAGTAAATAAGACGGAATTCAGCTTTCAGGCGTTTTTATTGTCACAAACGTAGCACTAAAAATATGAAAATCCGGTTAACATGATATTGTTTTATAACAATCACCCTATTACCTAAAAATATGAAACACCAGGCTTACGATAATTATTTTGATAAGTACCAAAATGATAACCTTGCAACCAAAAGGGCTGTTTCGATTCAGCAGTACGTTAGTTTATCGACTAGTTCGAAATAAATTTACTGTTCTCAGTCAAAGCAAGGTTGAACCTCTGCAAAAAATTGTTGTAAGTACGGCCTGGCCCGTGAAACACGAGGAATCGTTCACATATTCTGTATGGATAAGCAACTAGGTATTCATCTATTTGCACATCGAGTTGCAAACCATAATTACTTCTAAAAGATACTTGAAGCTGGTAAGAATGGAAGCTGAAGTATGCAAAACTGGCATGAAGTAGGGGAAACGTGGGTAATTCTGCCTCAAAGGTAAGCATACTAGTCTTACGTTATGCGATCTAACCAAGGCCTTTGACTGTGTATCCCATGAGATACTGATTAACAAACTCAATCACTACGGAATAAGAGGTATTCCACTAAACCTGTCACATTCATATCTGTATCAGAAAAAACAATTTGTTTCCATCGATGGTATTATGTCTGATACTGGTCATATTGAAAATGGTGTCCCTCAAGGGTCTCTGTTGGGACCACTGCTATCCATTATTCACATTAACGATTTACTGCCGAATAAATGTATCTTATTCGCTGACGATACTACCATAATAAACCATCTCCTCACATCTCTTACACGGGAAGGCAGTGAAATTATAAGGAGTACATATTGATTACAATTTGTCTTGGGTCAGTCACATACATTATCTATGTAAAAAATTATCAAGTTTAAGTTCCATGTTGCGAAGATTGAAACCAAAACTAAGCTTCACAGCTCTTAAAATTGCTTATTTCTATTCGCATATATGCTACTCGATAATTTTATGCTGCTAAAGCTTTCATTATACAAAACAAGCCATAAGGATTGTAACAGGTGCTGACAGGCGTGATTCATGTTGACCTCTTTTCAAAAAACTGGAAATTATGACTATTCCATCAGTTTACATTTGCAATTGCGTATCGGAAATCCACAACAAGAAAGATTCATTAACCAGAAATTCTGACAACCATTATTATCCAACAAGATCTGGAAATCTTCTTAGATGTCAAAGATATAGGTTGAACTCATCTAGGGAGAATTCGCTGGACCTGTACCTTTATAATAAACTTCCAGATTAAAGATCTTCCTCAGAAAATCTTCAAGAGTAGAATGATATATTTGTTTCAAACTCACTGTTTTCACTCCATTTCAGAGTATCGTAACTTCAATTTCCCTGAAATTTCAAATTTGTCAAATGAAACAAACTGATCTGAATCCTACGAGTATAAGTTCAAGTGATTCTCGCTAACAGATCTCACATGTTTATAACTGTTGGTGTCCACGTGTATATTTATATATAGTACTCTCTATATTCTCATGTTTGTACTTGTATTTTATTTCAATGTGACATTGTCAACGCATTTTGATGTGTTTTTATATATGGGTACATTTTCCCTGACTTGCTATAATTATACAGAAATGTACGAAAAATAGTCAAATAAATACTACTACCATGACTACTACTACTATCCTCCATTTTTTATTAATAGATTAATGGTATTTCTCCAAGTAGTGTCAATATTTTCCTATGAAAATTTTACTTCGGAAGTGCTCTCTGGAACCTAAAGATGGCGCTAGATTCATACTTCAGTGTTAATCTCAGGAAATCCCAACTAGCCTTCGCTGATGATTGGCAAGAACCATGAAACCGGTACGGAGGTGTTAGTTAGCCCAATTGAATCGAAAAATAATTTCAGAAATGGTACCTATTTAAAGAGCAAGGCAGTTACTGCAGAAAACTTTGCCAAGAATCATACAGATTTAATTCAACGGCCGTAGGGGACAGTGGTTGTTTTTTGTTAGAGACTTGCCGATGGATATACCTATTGTATAAGTTGAAGCAGAAGACTTGGATTATATATCCATTTTTCAATCTTTTGCAAAGTAGTGTCAATATTTTCTCATGAAAATATTGATGCATTGGAATCACCGTGTGAGGTCAAGAAATATTAAAGTAAGATTCATGAAAATATTGACATTTCACTATTGACAATATTATTGTTTTTTTTATATTGTTTAAAATTGTTTTTTCCGTTAACCAGCTGTCGTCCCCTTACGAGCGGCAGCCCTCAGAAGTCGAAACTTGTGCAAGCTAAGAATTAACGAAGTCCTACCTTTTTACGTGCGATTCCTAGCACTTTCTTAGGCCATCAGAAAAAGTTCTGCAGTCGCTAGGGTTTGAACCTTTGACTGGCAGCCAAAAGTGATTGAAACAATGTCGCTTTAACCACTCGGCTACCTGGCCCCCCGTTAAGGTCCCTGTTACGAACAACCGCCAGAAGCTTAGATTAAAGAAACAGGAGATAGAACACGGCTATGCAAAGTAGCGTGCGCGAAGCCTGCCAAATATTTCGAGTTATTCCTGACGAGTGGAAAGCGGCACAGATTCGTATTCAGGGAAAATGTCGGTTATTATTTCACAAAGTTCTATCTTCATTTGGGATGAGTGGGCTTGCATTTTCATAAGGAATATGAGTTCATCTAACCACCTTTACCAAAAATTTTGTTGATTTATATTCTCACCAATGATTCCAAATATTCATTTATTCATAATAAAATGAAACTTCAGTGCTATTGGCCTTTAAATAGTATAATTTTGATAAAACCTGATCTAACACTTTTACATTCATCAAATAAATTTTTGGCAGAAATAAGCGCAGTAGTTAAGTGCCTGCCTGGTGACCTAGAGGTCCCAGGCTCGGTTCCCAGCCGGTGCGGACTGTTTTCATTTCCAGATGTGAAAGTCTGAATGATTGAAGCTCGTGTCGGCTGGGAATATTCCTCTATGATTTACTATGGCTTTAATAATGAACTGTGCTGCTCCTGAGGTGGCGTATGGAGTTAGTAATAAGGCCTACCCAGCAGTCGATTCCAAAACAAAAGAAAAACTTGTTGCAATGGTGCACCCTAGTGTTTGTGTATATTGAGTTTTACCAAGTTGCTGGAATAGGAAGAGATAAAAGTAAAAAGTTGGTTCCTAAAGTGTTCCTCAAGAGATTTAAATAAATTATGACTCAAAAACATATTGACAAGGAAGTTCACGAAGCATGCGGGATTATTTTCATTGAAATTATTCTGCAAAATCTTTTCTGCAGTTATGCATATGTTAATCACATCTTCTGAGGGATATACCAACACGAGGCACATTTATCTTTTTGTTTGATGAACGACAACAAAAAGTCTGCTCTATCTCCTATGAGACCCCCAATACAGTCTCAACAATTTGAAATTTTTGTTATTTTATGAATAAAATACTCAGACTTATACCGGGTTTCCGCGGGAGGTGGCTCGCCCCTATAACATTTTTGTTTTGAAGATAATGGAATGAAATTTGGAAGCTCTACATACGACATAAAATTGCGTTATTTGACAAATAATTCTAGTTCATACAACTTCTGGTTTCACCAGTTTTGATTATTAAATGGGACACTAAGTATATTTTTACCTTTTTTGTATCATTTATCAATTTTTACTGTTACTGTTTTTTTTACTGTTATTTTGATCAAAAAAAAGAGTGAAATTGTATTATTATCAAACTTTTAGGACTGAAATTAGTAATTTGAAGATATCCATTGTCCTCTACAGTGAAAAATCAATTTTGGAATAAAAATAAAATTCGGTTACAAATGGTGACGAATAACACATGGTTGTTTTCAGTATGATGACTCACGTTGACAAATGCTTTCCACTGGAGCCAGTATCTGCGAAATCCAACAAACTCATAAAATTATTTGACAACAAATTACATGATATGAGAAGCAATCTATCGGCTTTGAAAATAATCAGCGATAGTAGGGGTGATAGTGAAAGTCTGAAAAATTACAGAGATTATAAGAAAAGCTATATCAAATCGCTGAGTAAAGCAAAGAAAACAGCTTATGATAAATTCATACTTAATTCTGAAAATAAAAATGAAGACACATGGCGACTCAGCAATTATCAATGTAATAAGAAGAAAAACCAAAACAAAATTACATGTGATATAACACCCAATCAATTCATCGAATATTTTTCATCAGCTGCAGAAAAAATTATAGAAAAGTTACCGGAAACAAATAGTCCAGCCACGGAATATTTAAAAAATTTACGTAAAATTTCAAAATAACTTTTTCTCCATGTAGTCAATGACGTAGAAGTGTTGGAAGCAATTAACCATTTGAAAAACACAAACTGTTTGGACGTCCTCAACCTAAATAGTAAAATACTGAAGGAAATGAAATATCATATTCGCAAGGTATTTTCCCCAGTATATTAAAATAAACCAAGCTCATTCCGGTATTCAAAAAAGGTGATATCGACTTACCTGAAAATCACCGACCGATCTCAATCATTCCTAATATTGGCAAAAATTTTGAAATTATCATCATTATTATCATTATTTTGAAACCAACAACATTTTACATGAAAACCAGTTTGGATTTAGACATAATCGAAGTACTATTCAAGCTGTGAGTAGATTGGTGGAAAACATAGTTGAGGGCCATGAATTGGGGGAATGCACTAGTGCAACCCTGTGTGATCTCAGCAAGGCATTCGACTGTGTCTCTCATGAAATCTTACTGAGCAAACTTGAATATTATGGTGTTATAGCTCAAAATTTCTTCAGGTCCTATTTAAGTGAACGAAACTAAACTGTGTTTTTCAACGAAGGTACAGCATCACCAAAACAAATTAATTATGGAGTCCCGCAGGGATCGGTACTTGGGCCCCTTCTATTCATTATTTACGTTGATGATATATTTGTGAATATGAATTCATCAGGGTACATATTATTTGCTGATGATGCAAAAATCTATCGCTCAGGTGAGGATATCCATAACCTTAGTATAAAAGATGACACAGCGCTCGTTAAAATGGATGAGTGGTAAGTTAGCAGTATGCTCAAACAAAATGAAAGCAAGTCTCAAAACCTATTATTTTCTTCAAATAATATTATCACTCTTGATGATAAACTAAATTGGGCATCCCATGTTGACTCTTTGTGCAAGAAACTATCAACCCAACTTTTCCTTTTACGTAGATTGAAAAAATCAGTAAGAATTGATGTATTGAAAGTGTCATACTTTGCACTGTTTCACTCCCATATGAGTTATGGATTTGTACTATGGGGAAACTCCACTCAGGCTTCACGTGTTTTCATAATGCAGGAAAAAGCAGTTAGGATAATGGTTGGTGCAGAGCCTAGAGACTCATGTAAAATAATTTCCATCAATCAAAGAATAATGACCTTAACGTCTGTATTCATATATCAAAATCTTCCTGATATACATAAACACCAAGAAAAGTACACGGCTCATAATATCATTCAGCATTACAATACCAGAAATAACAATCTCTTGATAAATCCTAGATATCGATTAGCTGTGTTTGCATGGAACTACCAATAAAATACCAGCTCATATTGAAATAATGAAGTACGAGCAATTCAGACATGCCATAAAAAATCTGTTACTGAGACACGGTTTCTACACAGTCGAAGAATATCTCACTGCTGATTTTTGATTTCGACTTTTGTTATCATTTTTAAGAAATTCCATGATTAATCTCACACTGGATTCTACCCATGTTAGTTCATTTAAGTACCTTAATAAAAACTGTTTGTTATATACAAATTTATATGTTATTTATATGGTATATAATATTTACTACGACCTGCTATAAATGTGCTATGTACATAAAATAGTCAATAAACATCTATCTATCTATCTATTAATGTCAAATGGAGACACGAGAAGTGAAAATATACCGGGTGTCTGATTTGAAAATAGAAAGTTTATGTCACTTCTGGTTAAACTGGAAGTTGAATGAAGTTAGGTTGCGAGTCAAAAGATGCAGTATATTGTCTTATACACATCCTTCATATTTCATTTCATTATCTTTAAAAACAAAGAAGTTACAGGGGCAAGCCAATTTCAGCAGACACCCGGTATATGACTCCTTCTTTTTTATACTCTATCAAATTGGTACCGAGTGGAAAATATCTGTTATTTTATATATTATTTCACTAGGTGTCATAACTGAAATAGTCTCTAATAGAATACAATTTGCCCTAAAGGTCCAAACAAAAATATCACCGCGGTATATCCAGATGGGTCTTATTCATTAGGGTACGTAGGGGTACGTAATATGAATTGATAACTTCGACAGTGAGAGAAATACGGCCCTGGAAACTTGACCACTCCCCTAGTACCCTGACTACTCCCCCTAAATCCATAACTAACTTACGGGAATAGATGAACAGATTCCATATCCATCTTGTAAACTGCACTACAGGAGTATTTGTATTGATTTCAAACACAACGAGACATTTTTTATTCAAAACAGTTCATGATAAACACAAAATAAAACTTATTGATGAACAAAATTTCACTTCAAACTAAATTTAACCTCAAAAAGTCAAACTTTTACAGGTAATAACATAATTTGAAGCAGATACGTTAAAGGGTATAAATGATTTGATTGGCTTTCCGCAGGAGTAGGGATCTCAGGGGAAATCGGCAGCCTGCGCAGTTGATCATGTTCTCTCCTGATTCTTTGATCTAATGCCAGAAGTCTTCGAAAAACTTTTGCGCGCTTGGAACGTTCCCCGTAAGTACTTATCAACAATCATCATGTGAATAAGAAAGTTACAGTATTTTTCCTGTTTCCCAGTCTTCTTCAGCTTTTGTGTTTAAAATCACCTCAAACAGAAACACGCGGAAAATGTAGCCTCATAGCAGTATCCTTTTTTTAGCTCTCAGTGACTTCTACTCCAAATGAAATAAATCAAATGCTTGAATCTGAAAGCGACTCGTTGAAAAACGTTCAAAGTGGAACTAATTCAGTGGTGAGTTGATTATTAATTCCCCACGGACAATTTACTAATGAAAGTATGTTTTGGTGCGTGGAAAAGAGACAAACCCTTTGCGAGTTTGTTTTTTTTGGGCCATTTGTAGTGGTCATGATTTTGTACTTTATCAACATTTTCATCGTGATATTGGAATGAGTAATTTGCTAAGTATGTCAGTTGAGTTCGGTATTTGAATGAATTACTTGTTGTGTTAAAAAAAATTGTTGAAATTGTTATTTCCGTCAACCGATTGCACCCCTACGCGCAACCCTCGGAAGTCTTCGAGAGACTTGTGTGAGCTAGAGAAGACGCAGCCCTTACCTGCGAGGCTTTGAACCCTCGACCCTTCGCTCCAAAGGCGAACGTTCTACCAGCACGGCCACCACGGCCCACGTGCTGAGACAATGTTTCCATATTGAACCTTCAACTATTATAACAGAAAATTTTGTTGAGCTTCATATCGGATACGGCAATATAAGATATAAGATTCTTGCCTATGTATGCACATAGTGCATTTAGAGGTAACCGTTAGAATGCTAGAAAATGTTAAATGATGATTCGTTTCTGTTTCTGTTTCACATAAAAAAATCGTTATGTTTGCAGAAAGAGCTAGAATAGAAGAGTTTGTATGCCGCTGTTTTCTGGGGGAATGACCTCAAACAAAATTGAAGGTTTCCTCTGCTTACCACAGCAATGTGATTTGTGTGGAATTTTTCAATAATACTAGATAATTCTCTATAAGACCATTCAGCATAAGAATAGCATTAAAAAAGACAGATCATCAAGATTTTGGCAGTAATTAGAGAAACCGCATTTTCTTGATAGGATCTACAAGCATCAGGCATAAAATAAATTTCAGGTCCATAGGTTCTAAAAATTATAAAACCAAGGGTATGTCACGTTGCTCTTCACCATTAAATATGAATGATCGTTTTTCGGAGATTTGGTCTCATTTAGTCTTGCAGGAAATATTTATGCTAATGATGATACAACCATTGCCTAAAGAAGAATGTCAAACAATCCCTGTGCTGAACGCATTGGATGGCCGTCACTCGAACCATCTATACTATTTTACTGGAAATATTGAAAATATATCCAGTAATGTGGCGCCGTCATCGGATGGCACGCAAAACTATACTTCAGCCTGTTTTTGAAATAGAACGTCAGTTTTCATTCACTTCATTCATGTAACTCTTGTCTATGCTTCATTCAGAAATGTGCGGAATAGTGTCATTGGTGAGATGTTGAGCACTATGAAAGACGAGCCAAAGTTAGCATTCGGCTGTTTCGAGTATCAGATGACGATCGGTGGTCATTTTATATTGTTGCAATTAGGCCTAATGAAACACGTAATGTATCATTATTCTTACTGAAAAATAATGCCTAAGTATAGGTAGATAAGAATGTTCTTCCTATTACGATATTATATTGCAGTCCATATGTTTTGAAAACACATAAAGAATATTCATTAGTGCTAATAATTAGGTAAATAATAAAATAACAGTATTATTTGTACAAGCTTTCGTTCAGTTTCACTCACACGTAACAGCTAGGAGTCTACTGTTTATAACGGGGTCGAAATTTCAGTGGAAATTTTGAGCCAATTCCACTGATCCAATCATCTTGAAATATGGCAGGTGTCTATTGAAATTGTTCAGGTTCATCACGTCATTCACAAGAGAAAAAACAAGATAGCGAACAGTTTTTAGGGGTATAGTACACTGGAAAATTTTAAAAGTGTTGGCGGACATGTTCTGTAATCGATAGTTCGATGTTATCAACAATTTATGGACACATAAGGAGAGTTTAAAAATGAGTTGTCACCAGAAATAATTCTCATGATGCAGAAAAGCATCTCCTACACAGACCTAAAAATACATTTTTGTTGTACACAATATAGTTATTTGTGTATTTAGAGCGCGCGGGGCGCTGTATTCTTTGTAGAGCGGCAACGGCATTTTGTGCTCGAACTAAACAAATATTTCTTCAAGATTTATTCACGCGACAAGATTTTAAATCATTTAAATTTTTATAATGTAACAAAATGATGTTTTTTACTACAAAATTTATTTCTGTATTTTTAGTGCATTCCAATAAAAGCTCTTCTCTGAAAAGTTTTTTTAAAGTTTATTTATTAATTTCGTTTTTGATTTTTTGTGAATATGTTTCTTATAGTCTCTCCATTTCAATGAATGCGTCATTGTTGCACGATCGCTTGCCTGTTGATTTACCATTTGAAATTTTTCCAAATTTCTACTTGTTCTCTATGTAGCTTCCGATAGGGGTAGGAGGGTAAATTTTTTTGAAACCCTTTTATTCAATGGTCAGATGATTTCCACTATTTTTACAGATTTTTTCTACTTCGCGAGTTTTCCTATTTTTTTTCCTGACAAAAAAGGGGAGCGAGCCACCCGAACGATTTTTTCGATGTCCGAAACTGTTGAATCATTTCCCGAATTACTTTGCGTTCTCTATCTAGCTTCTGAGGGACGACATGGGAGAGGTGAAATTTTTTTTAAACCATAATATTCGACTGTCAGAGATTTTTCACTATTTTTACAGATTTTTTTGATTTTAATTTCGCGTGTTCTCCAAAGTTTTTCGAAAAAAGTGGGGGCGAGATCTCCAACCTGATTTTTCTTTTTGATGTAATTTTTGACGTCCAAATCCGCCAAGAAAACTTCCAAAAACCATCGCGTTCTCTATCTAGCTTTCGGGGGAGCAGGGATTACAATTTTTTTAAACAATAAATTTCGACGGTCAGATATTCTTCAAGATTTCTACGGATTTTTTCGATTTTAATTTCGCGAGTTTTCTAACTTTTTTCGAGAAAAGGGGGGCAGGGGGGGACAATTTCTTCGACTATGATGTATTTTTATCGGAACTGAACCAACACGTGAAATTTCAATTCCATAGGATGAGAGGGAGTGGTTCTAATATAGCTTGCATGAAACTCATCTAAGACAGAAAGTACAAGTTAAATGAAAGCTTTTAATAAAAACAGAAAGTATGGTAACTGTCAAAAATGGCATTTTCACCTTCATAACTTGAACACCATTCATCGGTTGTCATCATGAATGTTGGACATATTAGACCGTCAGATAACGACAGATTTCGCTGACTCATTTTCTCTCTTCTGGGATTTTAACCACTGGATATTATGTCAGTGTTGAGCCCAAAAAATGAAAATTCAGCGATCGGACGTGTGCTAGGCATATAGAAAATTCATTTTCGTTTTGTAGAATTTTTTTTTTTTCATTTTCTCGTTTATGGCATTTTAATACATAAATAGGTATAACAATCTAATAGTGAAAAACCAAAGCCATAAGGTTTGCACGTGCTTAAAGTGTTGAACTAGGGTCGCGATCTTGTGAAAAAATAGTTGGTTGCTGATGCATTTTCTCGCTTATGGCAATCAACAGAATTAAATTTAATATCGTTAGGAACCCGAAAACAATTTCCCATAAGCCGGTCAGCTGTTGAAGTATATTTTCCGGACGGAAAATTTTGTGAACATTTTTTTTGTTTTCTGGCAAACGTTCTCGTTTATGGCTGAACCATACGATTCTGTTGGTGGATAAACATCATAATAAAATTCCCATAAGCTTTGCATGTACCTCAAGAAAAGCCATAAGTTGTAAAGTTGTAGGAAAATTTGAGGAATTTTTTTCATTTTCTCGTTGATGGGGCTTGGCATGTGAAAAAGAAAATAGTATTTCAAGACCAGAAAAAAAAATCATAAGTCGGAAACATGATATCGGTGTTTTATACAGTGTGGCCCATTTAAAGTGGAAGCACCCTTATAAATCATACTTTTTTCAACCGAATGGAATGCATTTTTTTCATCAGGTAGATAATCAAAAAGTCCACTGGGTCACCAAATTTCATTAATAAATCTTCATTTTAAGTATTCTTTTTTTTTTCGAGGTAAAAAACTGAAAAATTTATCAGCAATTTTTTGAAAGGAAATCAGACTACACCACTGGAATTGTGACATTTTCAAGTAATTAATTTTGGAGTTTTGTTAAAATTCGTCCATCGATAAAAAAGTTCTGGAAGAATTAAATTTAAAAAATATACTGGATTCAGGGAGTGTCAAAATATCACTGATCAGAATTTCAACAAAATCTATTGATAAATAATAATGAAAAATCATTAAATAAAATGATATTTTCATGAAATTCCATCAACATATTTTTCAAATCTTGTTACCCTGTAATTTCCTTATTTATGAATAGATGTTGATGAAATTCTGACCAGAGCTATTTCGAGACTTCTTGGTGTATTTCAAATTTTCTGAAATTGATGGTGGGTTGATTAAACGGCATATTTTTAAAATTAAAATTTTTTATTTTTCATAACTTTCTTATTGAAGGACGAGTTTCAACAAACTTTCAACAACAACTATTTAAAAATGTTGCGAATCCAGTGGATTGGTAAGATTTTTTCTAAAAAAATAATTTTAAATTTTTAAACTTGAAAAATGAGAACAGTTGACCCAGAAAATAAATCATTCCAATAGGTTGAAAATTTAAATTTTGATATGAGTGCTTCCATTTTAAATGGGTCACACTGCATAAATAAATACAATTATTTGAAAATTTTGCAGCGAGAAATTAATAAAGATAAAATTGCTCATTTCTTCCTTCATGGGATTTGGCATATGCATTGCAAACTTCATTCTTAGGCCGTAAAAAGTCGGAAGTATGATAGTAATATAGGAACCAAATAATTTATTTTTTAAAATAATTTTTTATAGAGTGAAAAAAAATAGTAATGGCATTATTGTGACAAACTGATAGAGGTTGTAAAGATAATTCAAGCAATTTTGCCCCAACCCATATAAGTTAAAAATCTTAACTGCGTAATTCCCCCACGCCTACTGGCTTGCTGTGTCATATATAATCGGATGATCATTTGAATTTGAATACGGAACATCAGATTTTTGAAATAATGTGATTATGCCCATTACCTGTATATTGTGACTATGTGACACGATGTGGCGAATCAAAGTTCACAAAAAAGTAAACACAGCAAGCCAGTGTGCGCAGGAATATAATAAACACTAGGTCGTTTCCCCACCCCCTTAGAGGAAGAGCTTCCGGCGCGTTATTTTCATAGTGGCCTGCCCTTCAGGCCTAGTTCACTCTTAAGAAGTGAAAGTTCCAGAATAATAAATTGCTTCTATGTCTAAATGAAAAATCGAACACATTTTCAGATTAAAAGCAGTTCTGGACCATAGATTGAAATCGATTTGCAGTGTCTTCGGTACAATTCAAATGGTGAACAAAAATAAATTTAATATTTTGTTGGTTCCTGCGTATTCTAGGAACCATATCACACTGGATATGTGTGCACGAGTCTCTCGTGTCCTAGCACTGGACTTACAGGTACCGTTGTGACCTAAGATTGGCTGATCTTCTAGATTATCATTCGCGGTTTCTCTAAAAACTACCCATAACATAGGTTCCTTGGAATTTCTGAAAATATTTGAAATACCAAAAAATTCTGTTCTTCAATGGATTGGTGAATCTCAAGGGTTTTCAACTGACCCCCTGCTCCATTAAACAAATTGAGTAAATGACTGTCACTTTGAGGGGGGTACAGGAGGGGTGATTTTTTTATGTCACGTTTCTTTTTGAAAAGATAACTGGACGTTTTTCTTAAAAAATAATAACGTAGAAAATTAATGTATCCGTTACTTCAGGACTTCACTGTATAATACATCGTAATCATGTTTTCGACTTAAGGCTTTTTTTTCTAGTCTTGAAATCAGTGTTTCTTCCTACATGCCAATTCCCATAAACGAGAAAATGTACAAAATTTCCTGTGTTTTTCTGCAAGTTTTCCAGTTTCATATAGTATGATAAGCACGAACTAGACTTATGGCTTTTTATATGACAGACTTTTACATTAATAAATTTATATTGCACATTATTTCGTTCACGAGAAAGTTTGCCGGAAAACGAACAAAATGTTCACAAAATTTTCCGTCCGGAAAGTATACTTCAACAGCTGACCGGTTTATGGGAAATTTTCTTCGGGTTCCTAACGATATTAAATTTCATTGTGTTGATTGCCATAAGCGAGAAAATGCATCAGCAACCAATTATTTTTTTACAAGTTCGCGCCCCTATTTCAACCCTTTAAGCACTTGCAAATCTTATGGCTTTGGTTCTTCACTATTAAATTGTTATATCTATTCATGTGTTAAATTGCCATAAACGAGAAAATAAAAAAAAACAAGAGAGAAAATTAGTCAGCAAAATCTGTCGTTATCTGACGGTCTATACTCCCACAAACATCAGACAAGAGAAATCACCCTGAAAATATCTGGTGGAATCGAAAACTGACTGAGACCCAACAAGATGAAAACAATGAAATGCCAAACACTACGAAATATCGTTACTTTGCTCTCTCGTTTACATGCAAATTGCAAATGGCAGGTGGAGCGGCCCCGGAGCCAATCAAAAACACGAAATAATGACCATTCATCATTCACTTACGCGATTACTACGACACTTTCCATCTCATTCGTTTGTCTCCTTTTTGGGCACAACCGTGCTGGCGCCACCTACTAATAAACCCCATTATCATCCAATAATAAGCCTATAAGATTGACTGACTATACTTCTTTAGATAATGATACCACGAAATGAACTATTATAATGGGCCGTGCGGTGGACGTGATGGTACGTACTTCTCAACCGTGAGAGCGTTGATGTTGCTTATACATTATCCCAATAGCAAATGGTTTTTCATGTATACTAATTTTAATGCTATATTGTTTCCACACGTTATCTAGTCCATTCTCAATAATTTCCCAGCGAAATTATTGTTTAGCATATATCCACATTCACTTTCCTCTGCAATTCTGGTCCGTCCTGTATGTATTGAAACAATCACATTGCAGTTGGTTATTACTAATGTCAGTCTCCAACCATGCTTCACAAATTGAAATCATATCTTATAATGATATATTATCTAAAACTATCTGTTAAATATTTTTTAGAAAACTGTCAATAAATGAAGTGGCTTTTTTGACATTCGGCTTAAAATAGTTATTTGTTTTACTAGGCATGAAAACACAGAATTTAATGCTGCGGCCAAGGCATTAAATCTGCTTTTCTGCCGTGTGAAACATATAATTTTTTCTTCAAATTTGTTCCAATTCCACGCAAAATCGACTTTTTCATATTTAAATTGCGTTTCATTATCAATATCCAAATAACTAAATTATTTTATCAAAGGTCCCTGCGTTACTATGTTTACCACTGATGACGTTTGTTGAATATGTTTGTTTACTGTTTACTTTGTCATTGTCAATTTTGAAAAGTTGTGATGTTAGAAATGGATTTACTGCAAAGTGAGGATGAATTGATGCAATTAACACCACCTGAGATAAGAGACCAGGCGCGAGATGTGGAATTTAACTTTTTACCGGAAAAATCAAGAACTGTATATGAACTCACATACAGCAGATTCATGGAATATAGACAGAAGAAAAATATAGTATCTTTCTCTGAATATGTGCTGATTGTCTATTTCTCCGATCTTTCAAAGAAATTGAACGAACTTTTTCTGCCTAGGCAGTAAAAGTGGACTTTTTCTGCCTAGGCATTAAAAGTACAACTTCTATGCCTGCCAAGTGTCATTAAAAGGCCGCTTTTAATGTCATTTGGAGAAAAATGCTTTTATTTCCCATTACGCAAAATTGTTTGGCGTTCTATAACGTAAATTTTGAACAGTTTTCCATATGTTGGGAACTTATTTGTGAATTTATCAATTGAATACTTAACATTTGAGTACCCACATTAGTTTATTATTAGCGTGTGCCGCTTCCAGTACTCAAAATTCTAGTAAATGCTCGACTCCATAGCTCATTTCTGGTCAAACACATTTGAGAATAATGAATTAATAGCTGTGTTACTATAATTTATTATTTATTACGTCGCTAACGTTACGATAGTCATACAAACAATACCACTGTAATATATTAATCTGATCTTCGTTGAGATTTTGTTCAATTGAGTTTTGTCAATGTCAAGTTGTTAAAAGTCGAATAAAGCCTATTTCAGTTCAGGTTTAATTTTACAATTTATTCGACTTTTTTTTTAAATCTACGTAAGATGGATAAAATACTCAGACCGGAAAGGTTAGAAGTTGAACCAAGCTCTAGTACTGCCGCTCAACAGTGGACACATTGGATTCGGTCATTCGAGAATTTTATTGAAGCTGTCAATGCTACAGAAAGCAAAAATCAACTGAATATCCTAATTAACTATGTCAGTCCCACTATTTATGGATTTATCAGTGAATGTTCAACCTATGATGAAGCACTCGCAATCTTGAAAAAGATCTATGTCAAACCACGCAATGAAATTTTTGCTCGATACTCCCTTGCAACAAGGTGTCAACAAGTCAGTGAGTCTATTGACCAATATTTACAAGTTCTAAAGGAAATGAGCAAAGAATGTCATTTTAAATCTGTATCTGCAGACGAAAACAAAAATGATCACATAAGAGATTCGTTCATCAGTGGTCTCAGCTCTCCTCACATCAGACAACGACTTCTTGAAAATGATACACTAACCTTACAAGATGCCTTCGATAAAGCCAGAGCTCTTGAAATGGCTCATCATCATTCAGAGGCTTATGTATCCTCATATGGATCCTTTAATGCAGCAGCTAATATGAATACAGACAATCGCTCTGAACAAATTCAAGAATGTTCCGATCAACCAAGTACTTCCGCAATTTCTGCTAAGTGTTTCTTTTGCGGATTTGATTATCATCCTCGTGATATGTGTCCAGCTAGAAATTGTAACTGTCATGGATGCGGGAAGAAGGGACATTTCTCAAAAGTCTGTAAATCTCGAGGCAATCCAACAAAATCAACTAAATACTCCACCAAACAGACATCATCAACAATCCTGGCTACGATTTCAGCTGCATCTCCAGCTTGCCTGTCAAGAGTAATCCTTCAAATTGACGTTAATGGAATTATGACAGATGCGTTGATTGATACAGGGAGTTCGGATAGTTTCATAAACAATAAAATAGTACGAGCAAGAAAAATGAAGATATTTCCTTCCTCATGTAATGTAGCTATGGCCTCTACGTCGAAAGTGTCTCAAGTGATTGGATGCTGTATTGTGACCATCAAAATGTTGCAGAATATATACGAAAACTTCAAATTACTGGTACTTGCTGATTTGTGTGCAGATATGATAATAGGTCATGATTTACTCAAAGAGCACTCAGGTGTAGAAGTGACTTTTGGTGGACCAAGAGATTCTTTGGCAGTATGTAATTTAGCTTTAGCTAATGTTGATCCATTTCCTCTATTCTCACATTTGGCTCCAAATTGTAAACCTATCGCAGTGAGATCTCGCCGATATACATCTGATGATTCTAAATTCATTAATAATGAAGTAAAGAGACTATTAGAAGAAAATATCATCGAGCCAAGTAACTCACCGTGGCGTGCACAAGTTTTAGTCACCTCAAGCGAAACTTATAAAAAGCGAATGGTAATTGATTATTCACAAACAATCAATAAGTTTACATTACTTGATGCTTATCCATTACCACGGATAGATGAAATTGTTAATCAGATAGCAAAGTACGAAATATTCAGTACAATTGATCTACGCAGTGCGTACCACCAGATTCCCATCAGAGATGAAGAAAAGAAGTATACTGCTTTTGAAGCTTGCGGTAGACTTTACCAATTTCGAAGAATTCCATTCGGAGTGACTAATGGAGTAGCGTGCTTCCAGAGGACAATCCAAAATATAATCGAAAGTGAGGGTTTGAAAGATACCTATGCGTATTTGGACGACGTAACCATTTGTGGATCGAACAAGATGGACCACGATCATAATTTACAACTCTTCATGAATGCTGCAGAGAAGTATAGTTTAACGCTGAACAAGGAGAAATGTATGTTTTCCACTGACAAAATAAATATTCTTGGCTATACTATTACGGGGAAAACAATCAAACCAGACCCAGAGAGACTCAAACCACTCTTGGAACTTCCCCCACCAAATAGTATAGCTTCCCTTCGCCGTATAATGGGAATGTTTTCTCATTACTCGAAATGGGTTCCCAATTTCTCTGAGAAAATTCAACCACTGGTACAGTGTAAAACATTTCCCATGTCTGAAAATGCTATTACAGCATTCGAACTTTTGAAGAAAACTATTTCCAGTGCTGTCGTGAAATCAATTGACGAGTCCGTTATATTCACCGTAGAAACTGATGCTTCAGACTTTGCTATCGCAGCCCAACTCTCTCAAAATGGAAGACCTGTAGCATTCTTTTCAAGAACTCTTTCAAGTACCGAACAGAGACATTCATCCGTTGAAAAAGAAGCATACGCTATTGTGGAAGCCCTGCAGAAATGGAGACATTTTCTTATTGGCCGACATTTTCAGTTGATCACTGATCAAAAATCGGTCTCATTCATGTTTGATCACAAGGTTTCCAGTAAAATCAAAAACGATAAAATCATGCGGTGGCGCCTAGAACTATCTTGTTTCAGATATGATATTATATATAGACCTGGAGTCGAAAATACAGTAGCAGACACCTTCTCGAGAATAACTTCAGCATCATTGTTGAATGAAGATAACAGGAAGACTCTTTATAATCTACACAATTCTCTATGTCATCCTGGAGTTACTCGAATGAACCATTGGATTCGCTGTAAAAATTTACCTTTCTCTATCGAAGACATTCGTAAACTAACAGCCTCATGTCCCATTTGTGCAGAAGTAAAGCCTCGATTCCATAGAATTGATTTCTATGGAACTCTAATAAAATCTACATCTCCATTTGAAAGGTTGAATGTAGATTTCAAAGGGCCTCTACATTCTTCAACAAACAATAAGTATATATTAACTATTGTGGATGAATACTCACGATTTCCTTTCGCTTTTGCTTGTCCAGATATGACCTCTACGACAGTTATAAAATGTCTTCGTCAACTTTTCGTTATTTTTGGTACGCCATCTTATGTACATTCTGACCGAGGAACTTGTTTCATATCTAAGGAACTAAAAGGATTTCTAGGATCACTTGGTATAGCTTCAAGTTATACAACATCTTACAATCCCCAAGGAAACGGCCAATGCGAGCGTTATAATGGTATAATATGGAGAACAGTTCAACTTTCGTTGAAATCACAAAGACTCAGAATCGATCAGTGGGAAACAGTGTTACAAGAAGCTCTTCATGCAATAAGATCTTTGTTATGTACAGCAACCAATTGCACTCCACACGAGAGGATGTTCAGTTATCCTCGAAGATCTTCTAATGGTACTACAGTTCCAACATGGCTTTCCGTTCCTGGTCCGGTATTTCTCAGAAAACATGTAAGAACTAATAAGTACGAACCATTGGTGGAAGAAGTTCAACTAATCGAAGCAAACCCTGATTATGCACATGTACGTTTTTTGAATGGTAAAGAAACCACTGTTTCAACCCGACATTTAGCTCCTCGAGGAGATATGACCTTGTTGAGTGAATCAACTCCAAATCTATATCAAGAAAACTCAATCTCGAATGGCAATACCGATCTAGTTTTGATGGATAAGCGAAAATCCAATCTTCCACAGGAGACAGCTGAAATTAGTCAAGTAGAGATGCCAGAAAGAACAGCTGTTAGTCAAGTTGAGATGCCAGAAAGCATAGATGATATTGCTGTTGGACGACCAGTTCGAATTAGGAATTCCCCGAAGTATTTGGAGGACTTCGTGAGAAACTGAGGGGGGATGAATGTAATATATTAATCTGATCTTCGTTGAGATTTTGTTCAATTGAGTTTTGTCAATGTCAAGTTGTTAAAAGTCGAATAAAGCCTATTTCAGTTCAGGTTTAATTTTACAACCACCTAGATCGTCTTGGTTCAAACACGAAATGTCAGTTAACAATGTCACATATTTATTCAATAATTTTTCATTCTCATATTAGTTTTAACGCATGTTTACGCGAAATCATACTTTTGCGTTCTACAATGGTTATTTCGTCTCGCTGAAGCTCGGCATAATAGCTTCCATTTTCAAATGTCAAAAATGACAAGTTTCGCGCATTGAAAACAATAAGTGACCCACCCTTTTTTCATTTTCCTTCGTTACCATATGACACCGTGAGCGAAGTATTGTGCGAAATACTTCGCACGCTGAAGTAAACTATTTGGGATTTTTATATTTTTCCCTTCCCTTCCCATCAATCAAGCAAAATTCCAAGATATCATTTATTATCAACAAATGCCATTTTATTTCCATAGTTACAGTAATTACCTGATTTGTAAAACATTTTAAGCCAGTTCAACAACATTTCTTGCATTATGCTGATCATATTACTTATTTTAGAACAATATTTTTTGACGTTTGTATAAAAAATTTTGTTCGCAACTCGTGCTTGAAATACTTTGGTGATCTCGACTATTTTTTAAACTCGGCTACGCCTCGTTGAAAAAATAAATCCTCGATCACCAACGTAGCATTTTGCGCACTAGATACAAAAATAACTATTCGCATTCTAGATAAAAAAATATCTATTGTATTAAGGGTAGTAATGATCTTGCATTACAACAATCAACGATATAATTTTAGTAACATTTGTCAAACTAAATAAGAGAAATTCTCGTTACTAATAAGAAAGATAAGAAAAACTAAAAGTTTTTTTTTTCAAAACTGACAGAAACTGTATGGCACTGGGACGACCCAACTTTCCATAGTGTTGCGAGCATGAATTTTGGAAATAATATGCGCACCAAATAATAATATTAATAATAATATTAAAGTTCTACAACAGTTTAAACAGAGAAAATTGTAGTTTAGAGAAAATCATAGTTCAGATTCAACTAACTTCATTGACTTCATCAAAACTGCTGATTCTGTTTGGGCGATGTTGATGATTTAATTTGACGTTAATTGTTCTAGAATTATTCCATACTGTGCCAGATGTCCAAATTTTCCTTACAGCCACAATCTCTAACTGTTCAATCGTCATATCCTCTCTGATGACAATTTCCGTTAATTTTAACACCTATTCGTTATTGTAGGCAATATTATTGTGGTAAATTGACGAGATTCTAAGCATTATTTATTAGCCTGTTTTTATTTTGTTCGTTTTTGTTGAGTCTATAACAAAATTCGATACTGGATTCATCCAACCTGAAAATTTTTCTGGTCAAAATGTCCAAGATGTGTTTGGGTAAAAGCCTAGTAATATTTTCCTTGCTAAGAGAAAGATGAAGTGAGATATTGTATACGAGAAAATAATTAATAATTACCCCAAAAGAAGCGTGACTGACGCCTCCACCATTTTTTCATCACAAACAAAAGAGGGTATGTGTAATATTATTTTATTATATGGAAAAACTAGACAAGTTTACAAGAACGTACATAGTGGTTGTTTTGAATACACACTGAATGCTTAATGTCAGATGTTGAAACGAAGTCTAACAAAACATCCCCTATGGGAAATATGTTGTAGGGGAAGGGTCGTGAGCGCGTTCAACTTGGCTTTAATACACAATCAATGAGTGTTCAAAATTTCACGCCAGATTTTCATGAAAAAATTATGGGAAGATAATGTACAGTTCAAGTTATCAACCGATGATTCTTCAGATAATTATTAATTTTCGTTGTATTTTATATTCAATTCTAAACATACCCTATGGATGTTACGTGCCAGATTTATTGAGTCTTTTCATTACTCATGCAAAAATATTTTTCAGAAAACCAATAATTTATTTTCAGAATTGTATTATTGCAGTGTCTTTCATCACATTCATTAGATATTATCAAGGAAGTATCATCTGTAAAAAGAGTAAAGAATACTGTGTCAGAAGAGTTTTATACAGTGTGTCCCACTTTGAGCAGCCACACCCTGATATTTCATTGAGAATATTTTGAAATTTTTTTTTCAAATTATTCTCAAGAATACCTAACTTTATGTAGATGGAACATTCGTATATCCATTTTCCACGGCTAACTATGACCAATTGAAAAGTGAAAAAGTGGGGAAAACATATTAGGGATTTTTTATGACAAAATTAAGATCGAATTCTGTTCCAAAATACCCTCAAACCCTCAGATCTCAATGCTTGAATCAATTGATTATACAGGGTGTCATTTGTAGCTGGCAATATGATACAAGATACAAGTCTCTCTGAATCACGATTTTCTCAATATTTTCAATGATTTTCAGTAGTTGTAGAAAAAAATAACAGGCAAGTACCAGGTGACTAATATTGTTGATGTTCCAACTTAAAAAAAAAAAAAAATTAAACATGAAAACACTCGAAATGGTGAAATAGGGATGCAGTTTAGGGGTTGAGAACGTTTTTGTTTTATTTTCGGCGAAACCTGACTTCCTGGCAAAATTAGTTCGATTAAAAAGTTGTAGAGAATGAAAAAATCCAAAAGTACTTTATCCAACTCTTTTTGACATAACCTCAAATTAACCGTCAAAATGGCAAAAACCGATATTTCTGTTTTTATTTTTTTCCTCGCGTATAAATGATTTAGTTCAAATGGAAATGTGTACATATATTATATTTTCTTTTGTGCCGAGTGAGCATAATTTTTCGCAAATCAGAAGACCACGAGTTTTCAAGTTACTCACATTTTTTGACAAAAATACCCTTATCTTCAACGAACAATTGTCTTGATATTTTTTTGTATTTTGAAGGTCTATAAGTGAACATTTGATCGTTGAAATGTCTTCTTTCAAATTTTATATGTGACTTGGGGGTTCGTTGGTCGTTAAATCGCTTAAAATTGAGAAAGATATCTTTCTGAATCATGATTTTCTCAATATTTTCAATAATTTTTGACTTTTTTCAATATTCTTATAACAAAAATTGGTTTATATTGAGTTATTCACAATAAAATATTGGAATACATAATAACACTGCAAAATTAATTTATAGATATAGACAACCATCCCTACAAGTTTACTGGGAGAATAGTTTCCCATCTGCATGAAATCGAAAACAGATCATTCAAATGTGTATTTTTTATATTAAAGTACAAAAGTTCATCAAATACTGAACTAAAACATGTTTTACATAAAATTATAAAAAAACTCAATAAGACTTTCACAATCAAAGAAGGTATACTAGTCTAAATTGAACTAAGACTTATGGAATGGGGTAATACAATTTTTACACAGACCGACATTACAGGTTGAGCAAATAATGTTGCCTTGATTCTCCTTGGCTTTAGTGCTACACCAAGCGCACCTTCTATATGTTTTAATCGTTGAGGGCATATGATCGCCTACGTTCGAAAGTCTGATAATATTTTGCACCGTTTTCATACCATCAGGGTTGTTTCTTTTTTTCGCGGTTTCTTTAGAAGGACATAACCCGGGTTTTTTTTGCAGCTAAAATTGTTTATAAGTTGATTTACCAATAATGATCCAAATTTCAATTGACTCAATGGTTTTTTATTTTGTGTTCATTGATCATTGAAAATTTGTAAAAGTATAAAAATATTTTGATCCACCATCATCTAGATTTATGACTCATACCATAGAATAACATGTACTGGTCAAAATAGTCCACTCCGCCCATGTATTCGTTATAATATGATATAATTTTCGGGTAATTTACAGGCACTTTTTCGCCTTTATGGTTACGTCGTAAAACCGTTGTTTTTTTTTTTTTTGTAAAAAAGGTATCAGGAAGAAATTTCACTAAAATCAATAGACCGTCTACGTCGATGTCATTTGGTCCTACATTATCAGTAAACTGAGCTTTACCATACATGTCTGGTATTTGTGTGCATTTAGTCCTATCAAATTTCTTCTCACTTGTACCGTTCTTGGTTTTCGAAGTTTGTCTTGTTGTATTTCTTCCTCTATAAGCTCGTCATCTGCTTCACTGCTTTCGGGCTCCAAATTTTCAATAAAATAAAATTTTCGGTGTTTTGATTCGTTTTCGATTTCGTAATCCGGGTCTGCAACGGAATCATCTGAATCTTCTGAAAAACTTTGATAGTTGAGTGTTTGCTTTCTTTGAAAATGTTTGGGTCGTGATAAACTGGTATTTTGTGTAGATGTAGATGGAATATTCAATATCTCTGGAGCAAAATCTGAGCTGTGATCAAATAAGACATTCAGACGTTCAGATACTTGTTTTTGTTCGGTCCAACTAGAAAATTGCTGGTCTTGTTCTAATGTGAGTGGTGAACTTTTTGAGCTTGTGAGGGATATTGATTTGGAACTTCTACTCATTGACTCTGGCATGTTATCTTTCCCATCTGAATCACCCTCACATTCAGAATCGATAGCCATATTATCAGTGATAATATCCTCTTCATTCATCAGCTCTACTAACTGCTTATCTGACAAATTTTTGGGATGCCACATATGGGAAGAGAATCGCATATTGACTCTGCAAAATAAAAACACACAAAATGAGATTTTGGGAGTAATTTCAGCCCAGTATCAGATACGTAAAATTATATTTTTTTTCACAGTTTATATATTGACTGATATGCATATCAAATATCAGCTTTCTCAGTTATAATTATAAACAAAAAAAACTAAATATACAATTTACAAATCCTAACCTCAAATTTGCTTTTCATAATTTTACAAATACTGTGGCTAAATATAAACACTATTTGGAATAAGTACACCATAATTTGAGACTAATAAGTGCTTACATTTTTTTGGTAATATTTCCCTCTACTTTTCTTAAAATTATTCACAACAGCAACAGACAACGGAAACTTTTTAAAAATGTGTGCTCTCTGATGACCCATTTGGATAATAATTTTCCACCAAATAGTTTTTTGATAAAACGGCGCTTCCTCTGTTAGCGGACAGATGGCAGCATATGCACACTTATGAATATTGATATCTTGGGAAGATATTTTCCCTGTAAAACATTAGCGACCTACGTTTGATATGGTGGGAAAATATTATCCCAGTAAACATTTAAGGGTTATGTATATAATTTTTTTTTACAACTATTGAAAATCATTGAAAATATTGAGATAATTATGATTCAGAGATACTTGTTGTCGGTTTTTCTATAAACCACCAAGTTAGAGTGGACAGCTCAATAATTAAAATGATCACTTATCTTCGGAAAACAAAAAACTATCAAGACAATTGTTTGTGGAAAATAAGGGTAGGTACATTTTTCGTAAAATGTAAACAACTAGAAAACTAGAAGTCTTCTCATTTGCGAAAGAATCATGCTTATTTGACAACAAAAAAGACATATGCATACATATTCTCATGTAAATTTAATCATTTTACCCGAGAAAAAAATTAAATACTGAAATATCGGTTTTTCACCATTTTGACGGTTAATTTGGGGTTATCTTGAAAAGTGTTGATCACAAAAATTTTGATTTTTTTATTTTCAAAAATTTTTTCATCAAATGATTTTTGCTATGATGTCACGTTTCGCTGCAAATTGCAAAAAAACCCTTTTCAACCCCTAACTGCATTCCCATTTCACCATTTTGAGTGTTTTCGTGTTCAATTTTTTATGTTGGGAAATCAACAACATTTTCCACCTGGTCCTTGTCTGTTACTTTTCTTCATATTTGGAGCGTTTAAAATTCGTTTTGGCACCATCCTATTGGTGAATCACTATAAATGGAAACAATCGAAGATATAACCGCATACCCACAAAATCAATCCTGCATTGAAGATTGATCTCCTTTCGACAGAAAAAATAACTCTCAGTGGAAAAACGTGTAAGTTATACGATCCCCTTTTGGGCGGATGCCATCGTTATCACTTTTGACGTGTAATTTTTGCACCCTTTGTGGATTCCCGATATTAAATTGACCTGATATGTCATCGTTCCCACACAAGTCATCCATCTTGCTGGGCATAAATATTTATTTTCAAAGGCTTTCCAATCTCGTTATTTTCCATGCGGTCGTATGTCAAAAGTGTCAAAGTCATGATTAGTGGTAGTTTTATGGCGTGATTTCCAGGTTTTATGTGGTAGATGGCAACAGGCTGTTTATGAAAGAAGTGAAGGATTGCAATCGACTAGGCCTAGAGTGTCACATAATTGATGATTGAAGGGTGGAATACAACAAGATTGATTTATGAGGCCAATAAGTGAAAATGATAACGAATGTCACAAATGATTGAAAACTGAGGGATTCATGCTATATTTTCTGTTGTATTTTTTATGTAGGGATACTTACTTAATTATGTTACTGGGAGAAGACGGTGAAAGCGATCGAAAAGAGTGAAAATCTAAGCAAGAGATGGTAAAACTTCCGTTACATTGAGCATCTGAATTAAAAAGAAAAAAAAATGGGGAAATTCCGTATTTCGGGCTGCTGTACAAAAATTCCAAATGAAACTTTTGGCGGTCTCGTTTATTTTCGAAGTCATAGGGCCATTTTATTGAGAAACATCACTATTCGACAAATCGTAATTCTGTTATTGAAAACACATTGAATTTGTCCTTTTTCTGATCAAAACATTACACACACTATTATTTATTGGTTTTTATCAGTTTTTAGCAAAAAAAACTATTATTTCTTCAAGAAATTCATCCTTCTTCAGATCGCAACAATTTCTAGCTATTTCATTGTTCAACACTAAATATCTGGTAGTTTTCATTTTTATAATGGTGGTAACGTAACTGTCATTCTGTTGTTGTTGAATTCCTAATTAAAAAATTAATGAGTGCATCTTCATTCTGAATAATAGGACTGTATTCTTTCAGTTTCAACATTTCTGAAGTTTAAATTGATAAATAATTGAAAAATAATTGTAAAGTCTTCATGCGCAAACCAAACATTCAATTTGGATTCGAAAACAAGTCGAAAGCTGAGGAAACACGAAGGACAATAGTCACGTTACCACCATTACAAAAATAAAAAATACCAGATAGCTATTTAGAAAAAATTTTGAAAATTCAGATGCTCGATGTAACGGAAGTTTTACCTAATCATCAAATGAACATCATTATAGAAAGTTAGGAAGAGAAATGAGAAAAATGTGAACATAATTTTTTATATTTCTTTCGAAGATCTAAGAAATTAAAAAATTAAAAACATTTTCACACTTTGTGTAGCTGATAATGAATATTAGAATTCTGTATTTTTATACTGACTCCACCGTGGGCTCGAAAAGGAATTAAAAAATATCAGAGAGGATGAAATTTTTGATCAAGTCAAATGTCTTTCAATGCAAATACCAATACTCAATAATGTAATAATATAAAGTCACAATGAATTATTGTCACTGCAATAATGCATATAGCGACAAAAATGAACATGAATGCCAAATAACAAACATCTGTAGAAGCTTCTCTGGTGTTGAATTATTCATTTTTATCTATTTTCTTATAACGAAAATTATATTCTATTGCCAAATACAAGTCGTGGATAGTTTATAGATAATATTTTAGAAATGGACAAACTCATTCTTATATCAATCTTTAGTCGTCGGTATTCATCTTGAGAATATTTGAAATCCCACGAATGAAAAATCTCACTATGAAAACGCAACAACTCTCATCAAAAGACCATTACAATTAAAATATAGAATAGAATACTTTATTTAACTATGTTACATACATATGTGTATTTATAGCACGTCACGGGTAGTAGTAATAGTAATAACAATAACAAATACAATGTACATTTCAAGTGAAAACACACAAGTAAAAACACAAGACAACACATGTCAACATTTGAAATATTTAAAAATTTATATTTACAATTTAAAAAGAAGAGCTCACAATTTAAAATGCAGTATGTTCATATCAACAAAAGAATTAGAAGAACTTTTAGAAATGTTTTCAGAGTATTCACTGACAGAATAGAAATAGTTATTTGTAAAGTATGTTTTCATAACTTTTTGGAACTTTTTCAAATTCAGTATTTTAAGATGATGAGGAAGTACATTGTATAATTTATAATCCAGAGAATTTTCTGAGATATCTAAAGCCCATGTCATGAGATTCTGATGTTATCAGCATTTCTAGTGTTATAACTGTGAATATCACTCTGTACTACGAGATTACACAGCATCTTTCTCCAACTGAAGCTGGCTTCAAAAAAAAAAAACATCAAAGAAACTCAATTGCTCAATTGCTAACTCACGCTACAGAAGTCTCAAGAGCTGGGAAAGAGTAGAAAAAACACTAGGAAAAAAAGTGACATTTTCAAAGCATTATTTGAGGAGAGAAAATAGCTCGTTCTCTTTACAACTATATGTTGAATTTGGAAGAAAACGCCTCACATCGGACATTGGTCCATTGATAAATGAACAGCTATTCATTATTGAAAGTTATAATAAATCAGGATATCCATGCACTGTTCTTATCTTGGGTATTCCCAGCTGGAGTAAAAATAAATTTTTGATTCAATAGGGTGAGCTAGTTTTCGCTGATGAGTGGCAATAACCATGAAAACGATACGTAGGTATTTTCCCTTTTAAACGAAACATAATTTTGACTTTAATTTTCAGAATTGCAATCTGTTTCTTATAGAAAACTTTGTCAAAACTGTAACAGAAATACTTTAACGGTGGTAGGAGGCATAGTTGTTGATTTCTGTTATAGACTTTACAAAGAATATAACAATAGGTTTATTCGGTAGATTGAATGTATGAATCCAAAAGTTGTACTCAGACTTTGCCTAAAATCAGAAATTAGACCTGAATTATTCTATAGCTGAGTTCATGATATAATTACCTATCCAATAAAGTATCACAAACTGATATAGCAAAAAGTAGAACAATAACAAAGTTAGTGATGAACAGTATTATATTCTGAACATCGAAAACTTGCCAAGACAGCTCTCTTCGATGTATGTAGATTTTATATTATTGAAATGAATCACGTAAGTAATCAGATCTAGGACGAAGGTATTTTTTATGTTAGACATTCATTTTCATGCGGTCAACAAGTTAACAGCATGCATTGATCTGAATAAATATATATATATAGTTTTGATAGGAATGAGTCTTCTTATTACTGAACCTTAATTGAGTTTATTACATGGTGATCTTGCCAGACCTACCAAATATTAACGGGTAGAACCGAAGTGATACAGATTAGTGGAAATTGAAACTTTTCAAAGTGGGATCCATGCAGGCTATAGAAGAAGCTATCATTTACCAAGCCGGAAACAGTGATGGTGTCAGCTTATGAGGGATTCACCGTTTCCCAAGTGTCTGTTTTATTTTGGCCTAGGCCCATTTCTTATGAAGATTGTTGTTGTTATTGTTATTTCCGTCAACCGTTTGCACCCCTACGCGCAACCCTCGGAAGTCTTCGAGAGACTTGTGTGAGCTAGGGAAGACGCAGCCCTTACCTTTTAACGTGTGATGCCATGCACGAGACCGGTGAATAGGTGGATCGAACTCACGAGCCCACGCTTGCGAGGCGTACGCTTTTACCAGCCGACCACCACGGCCCAAGACATCATTGGAAAAAAAGATCATAAGAGAGATTACATAAAGTCAGGAGCTGGTTTATTCCTACGGAGTAGAAAGAAAGCAAATCTACATATGTATAACCCATTTAAAAATCATGAATCGTAAGTTTAATGAATTAAATGGGATAGACTCAGAGTAAACTGATGTATAAAATAATAATCCAGTCAAGATATACATCTGTGCTTGCAAAAGGTCAAATCGTTCTTGATTTTTCATATATTGTAAGGACCTAAACCAGTATGAAATACCAGATTTGCAACTTCCAAATTGCTGTGCGAGCGACGGTGTACCTAAAAATCATAAAATGTTCGGACTTTTTTCAGTTTTTGCTCAATACAGTCATCCTACAAACTTTAGAAGAAGACTAAATTTGCTACAATTTGAAACCAGAGCGAGATTCATACAGCCATTGGTTCACACGATACAGTTCTTCGAATTTAGGCCACTTCTAGTAAAAGGCGATTTTTTTTTAGAAGTCATCTTCATATCATTTAATATTTGACGTGAAATGCGTATTTAAAAAGATATTTCACAAATTAAGTGACCATTTCGAAAAAAAAATCACCTTTTGGAAAAAAGGACCTCATTGGAAGAAATGTATCACGGGAATCAAAGGCTGTATAGAGCTTGCTCTGATTCCAAATTGTAGCAAATTTCGTCTACTTTGAAGTATTTGGAATGACAATATCGGTTAGACCCTTTCTTCACTGAGATTTTGAGCAAAAATTGAAGGAAATCCAAAAATTTCATGTTTTTTGGGTACAACTCCGCTCGCACAGCACTTTGGAAATTGCAAATCTGGTATTTTGATATTGGTTCAGGCCCTAACAACATATAACAAATTCAGATTGACTGGACCTTTTGCAAGCACGACCCCTTTTTCATGTTCAACTTTACTTGACTAAGTTAAATACAGGAAAAAATTATGCAGATTTAATTCAAAAAGTTAAGTTATAAGTTGAATCTCCGAACAAATTTCCATCACATCAAAATCTAGATTATCTAATTTTATCTCAGAACAGCGTCAAGCTTGTTGCTAGTAATCAACAATTCTGAAGAATCAGTGAAACATCAGAGCGGACGCAACTGAATTAAACGATATTCTTTGGGATAATGATGGAAAAGTAGTACCAACAAAATATGTTCTAAAAGCTAGATTGTCACAAGGCGCAAAAATGAGATTAAAGTCATCATATCCGTCAAATGCTGATTTAATTGATGAAATCAAAAATCACTTGATGATAAAACATTCGGCAGCGAGTCTATCAATTGAATTACAAAACGCAAAACAAAAAAATCGGTGAAACAATTTGGGAAATCAATCGCGGAATTATTTGTCGATTTGAACATATCAAATGCTCATGCAAATTACTCTCAGTCAGTGTGCACTAAAAGTAAACCCATTACAAGAGATGTTGAGTATAAAGACTATGGCTTGGACACTCTTTCAATAAATAATATAGACATTTCAGACATCTTAAATGCCATCAAATATTTGAAACCAAAAGCTGCAATAGGACAAGATGGTATCCCATCCTATTTCTAATAAACCTCATGCCCACATACTGGTACTGTAATTACAGATAATCTTCAATAAATCTCTAAAAACCAATAAATTCCCTGATCAATTCAAAATTGGGGAAAATACTGCTATTCATAAATCTGGAAATACTAGTGAAATAACAAACTATGGGCCTATTACAATTCTCCCATCATCATAAAAAATTCTCGAAAGAATTATTCATAAAAAAATATACCTTCACGTATTCCCAGTAATCTCAGAGAAACAGCATGGCTTTGTCCGTAAAAGGTCTACCCCTACAAACCTATGTGTTTTTTGAGATTATTTAGCAACAGAAATGAATTACACCCAGATGGATACCATTTACACCGATCTAGCAAAGGCATTTAATCGAGTCAACCACAAAGTTTTATAAAATAAATTAACATCATTTTCTTTGGATAAAAACATGATAAACTTTATATAATCATATCTTACAGATCATCCAACTACTGTGAAATTGAACAACAGTAAATCAAACTGCTTTGTCAGTACTTCTGGAGAACCGCAAGGCTCCATCCTAGGACCATTACTTTTCACTTTGTTCATTAATGACATAAATAATCAGGGCGTGTCGTGGGGCACCTGAGACCATAATGCATTTTGTCACCGTGCCCAGCTTATGCGGTCTCAGCCTATATCCACAGGCATAACGCGGCGCTACGAGTATTGTATACTACCATCTACGACACTCGTACGGTATAGTCGAGACACCGGCGTTGTCTTATATTCCGGGAGATATCGAGTCCGTTGTGGAGAATGAGAGATGCCGAATCTATTGGAACTACTCATTCCCCACCCTAAGACGGACATACTGCTATCGTACTTGAAGGAAATACTGGCTTTTTGTGGAGGATATTCGTTACTTGACATAACTATTTGGGAATTTTAACCTTCCGCAGTCTGAAAGTGAGAAAATGTTAATTCAAAGAAACCTGCACAAGTGTAGAGGGGCAATAATTAATTTTACCCGATCAGACCCGGTAGAGGGATGAGAGCTACGTATCCCAATGATACTTTGAAAGATGTCTCCCTATCGATAAAAATTGAGATGCTTCCGAAATATTTTAGGACTCTTCTTTTTGAAGATTTTCAGGGTGGTCTCTTTTTATGAAATCACACCGTATATTAGGATCCATGATGCAACCAATCAACCAACGATGCATTTCTTATCGACAAAGTATTTTCCATTATTAATTACGCCTGAGCTCTTAAGACGAGAAAAAAGTCTCTTTATCACAAATATTTTTTTTTTAATAGATTGATCATATATCTTATAATTCTATTCATCAATATCGTGCACTGATGTTTTGGGATACTAGAACGCTATTGATTTCAAACCATAAAACTTCATAACCTTTTTCTCATTTTGTGTGATATCACTTTTACACATTATATACTACGCAATGCCATGGTTACTTTAAGACCCTTCTTGTTCAGTTCGGGAACTCAGAATTGTCTCTGTGTCTACCAGCCAATAATAAAATACTCTTATCTAGTATACAATATCCCCACACAACAAAATGAGTTCACCCCACACAAGAAAATGAAGAGAATAAAAGCAAACAAAAATATATCACAAATATCGTATCTTACAGTAGGCTCTATGCATCTGAGTGAAACAAACAGCACATCAAGTTTGTTTTCTGGAAAAAATGCTTCGTACTGTACTAGCCCCTGTACGATATTACCCGCCGCTCCCCTAGTTACTTCAACTTATAAAACTCAGTAATAACTCCAGAATTCATCCAATATTTTTTTCTTCGTCCTTCAGTCAACTGATCGGTGTTCTTTCAAATGTGTTCGTTCATCCAATCAACATTATCAATTTTGGTGCCTTCATAATAAAAAATCATTCCGTCTAATGCAATTCTCGAAAACGAATGCACCACAATTCATCGAACAGAAGCCGATTCTGATACGGATTTGTGCGTTCTACAGATTAGAGAATAGAGAATGAAAATTCGAGCCATTAAACAGATCCGGAACCAATACGTTTTCCCTCTCGATTCAGTGGATGCAAAGAATAAAATGCGTATTGGAATCATTTATCATTTTTTCGTATCACAGCCCTAGTCGTTCAGAAAGACTCCTTTCAATTTTAATTAATCAAAACGCTTTTGTATTTTTTTATACTTAACAATGACTAACAATGAACCATATATAAATATGAGATTCGTTCAATTTCCCAAGGCATGACTGTTCAGAATATCGGAATTTCACCTCAGTAAAAATATCACCGTTTTCGAGATAATGGGCATTTTAAGAATTTCTGGAAAATCGCTACCTAACCTTGGATTTTTGAGTGCCATGTATACAAATTGAGACAAATTCGAATATCTTTGCTGCTGAAGATTACTGATGAGTGATGCTTTCAGACGTACAGAACAGTTTTTCAGAAAGTGAAATATTTTTTCAAGAAATGAGGGTAAAATGACAGATTTGAGTTTCATCAATTTTTTTTAAAAAAGTTTGACATTATTGTCTGAATGAAACATAACCAATTGGAAGTGGACATTCATTTCAAAAGAATGCTCAGTTTGTCCAGACTCTACCGTGGTATCAAACAAACTATAATTATTTTTGGAGAAAGTGATTCCATTGAATTAGGCGTGGTTTTATTCTAGGCTTTCATCAACTTTTATACTTTATACTTATAGACGAAAAATTATTTTATTTCGATTTTACCAAGATAAAATGTGGAAATGATTATTAATACCAAAGAATAGGCTGCTTGGTAGAATTGAATAGTATATCAATGAAATTAACTTTTCATGTAATTAAGCCTAATAAAATTATCGAAATGAAATGTCGACTATTCGACATGGCACCGATTAAAACGAATTCTTGCGATAAATGTCGCAATTGTTCAACATCCAGATTCCAACGACAGATATACAGGGTATAACCAAATAAGTGCAAAATTTTTTAGGATGAGAATCCTTGTCGAAAATTAAAAACTTTTTTAACTCCTGTGTTGTGTCCGTAGAAGCAATAGTTTCCTGATGAAAGAATAAAATACAGCATTGTGCATGAACGGATCTTCTGTAAATAGAATTGAAAAAATCTAGTAGTCGGCTGTCACATTTTGTTTGAACAACTTGTGGTAGTTTTTTGGAATTATTCTGATTGTGTCATTCGGTAGTATTTATTTCTTTGTCATGCCGTACACACGTTATACTCCCCGAGAATATGCGCATATGCACTACATTTATGGTGAATGTGGAGGTAGTGCTACTTTATGCAGAACGATATCCGATTTCACAATGCCGCTCAGAGAATCGCTGATTTGGGGGCTATAACCTATAACGCATTTGAAAAGGTTCTTCTTGAAAAGATGTCGTCTCTTCGTACGGGTGGATGTAAAATAACATTTTTGTAATATTGTCCAGTGCGATGTTGAATAATCGTTATTGTGGTTTATCGTGTATGTTCATTCAAAAAAAAAACGTTGAATTCGTATTTACTTCTTAACATCTCATTGAATGCTTTTAAGCAGTTGATATTACTCATAATTATTTCATCATTTCATCTTGATAGGATAAAAATAAAAGACATTACTGACAAAGTCTAATGTAGTTGATTTTAGCTCAGAATAATATCACCCTCTAATGTAATCGATATTCTACTCCTTCCAAAAATAATTATCTTATGTTTTATAGCATGGTAGAGTCTGGTTATATTTTTTTCAAACAATAATGTCAAACAATTGTTGAAAAAATTGGTGAAACTCAAATCTGGCATTTTACCCTCATTTCTTGAAAAATTGTATCGTTTTCTGAAAAACTAGTTTTGTACATCTGAAAGCATCACTCATCAGTAATCTTCAGCAGCAGAGATATTTGAATTGGTCTCAATTTGTAGACACGGCACTCAAAAATCCAAGGTGAGGTAGTGATTTTCCAGAAATAAAAAAATGCTCATTATCTCGAAAACGGTGAGATTTTTACTGAGGTGAAATTCCGATTTTCTGAACAGTCATGACCGGGTCTATCTCCAGTTTCAATATTGTACAAGGTTTACCGGACACCCTGTATATATACGTGCACAGCTATCTTAGGTGCAACCATACGCCGAACAGGCACCCACGCCTCCTATCTAAAGAATACCGTTATAGGTGTATACTGTAGACATAGTACATAATTTCTATCGTCTATGCGAGCACCAAGAGAGGGGAAGAGAAAAATGCTTCACTAAATATACAGATTTTCGACATAGATTGCAATGCAGCACTCCTCCGAATAGAAGGTGACGAAATGGCCTCTTCTGTATATATTAATACACGAATTTTTACCAAAACGCCTCCGACAGTGTTGCCAAACTTATTTGACCTTCAAACAGGATTTTTATGATGGTAGGGGGAGCGCTATTTTCATATTTGGCTCCTAGACAATTCCTCATCTCTTGGAGAGTTCGCGTTTTTGAAGATCGTATAGTGTAGGTATTACTTGAACAATGAAGTAGATGAAATATTTCATCAAAGTTCATTGAAATAATTGCTCAAATTTTGAGTTTTCAAGGGACCAAAGGATTCTTCATTCAGCACGAAAAAAATTACTCGTTTATGAAGATGATCTTCATTGTTGCACATCCAGTGAGGTGCAAAATTATGAAATAATTGAATTTTTTCGCGAATAGTCGACTTTGGAGACAATTCCCGAAAGGTCGATTTTTATTTTTAAAAGCTTTTATTTAACTTGTGTCTTGCTCTGTGTGTGAGTTTATTAGATGGGTACAAATCTTGCAGGCTAGATTGGAACCACTTCCTCTCATCCTATCGAACTGAAATTTCATATGTTGGTTCAGTTCCGATGACCATACATTAATATCAAAGATATTGTCCCCCGTTACCCCCGGAATGCTAGTTAGAGAACGCGTAACGTTTCGGAAGTTTTCTTGACGGAGTTGGACGTCAAAAATTATAGCGAAGAAGAACTAGGTAGAGATGGCTCACCCCTGCCTTTTTTTTAAGTAAGGTTTCATACCTGGAAAATTACGACAAAAAATATGTCTGCTGGTGAGCTTGCTCCCTCCCCTCTTTTCACGAAAGTTGAGAAAACAAAATCGGAAAAATCCGTAAAATTTGTGAAAAATATCTATCCATCAAATGGAAAATTTCACCCCCCTATCTGCAATAATAATGTATTCGATTTAATGCGCATCAATAAATATCAGAAAAATAAAACTGTACCTAAATAAATTACAGCATACATATTTGAAACTAAAAATGAGGCGAAATGAATTATTGAATAAAAAACTTTGGTTTATACTGAATGAAGATTTGGGCAATTTTTGGAAGAACGAATGTTGTAAATGTGTTCACGTCCCTCCATTTTTTTCTCCTCAGAACGGGATCCATAAGCGTGTGGCAGATAGGGAGTGGGGGCAGATGAAGTCCATTTCTTTATTTTTCTCACCACCGATTTTCAAAATAGGCAAACCTGTATTTTCAGTATGCTGCTAATTTTTTTCCTCTAGTGCTTATGTTTCAATATTCTAGTAAAAACGCTATTGGCTGAATAACGTAATCAATGAAATAATTTGAAAAGTATTTCCATATACTATTCAACGGAATGTATTTCCCTATAATTTTTTTCTACTGGGATAATGAAATTTTTAAATCATGTGACAAATTAATTTTTTTTTTTTCTTTGATTTGGTATCGACTGCTATGGTCATTAGCAGTGTATTCTGGATAGGCCTTACGCCATACGCCACCTTAGGAGCAGCATTGCTAATTTTTAACGCAACAGTGAATCGTGGAGGATCATTATTACAATTATTGTCAAATTAAGAGGATGAAAATTCTGAAGAGAGTGGACTTTTAGTTTTGAGAGGGGTTTGTCATCGGTATTGACGTGATGTGTAATCGATTATGTTTTTGGTCATCCTGTCGATATTAACCATTCATAAGAGTACATGTCTCAATAAGGAATAAAAAGATCATCATCACCTGATAGGTACCTATACCTATTTGAAAAATGAAATAAATTTAAAAAATCTCTTCGATATCAAGATTTTGTTTATAAAGTATCGAACTAAAAAGCAAAAAATAATATTTAGAATAACGAAGAACTTTCCTAAATTTTAATATTTTCTTAAAATATCAAGGCTTGAACTTCAAGTGTTATGACTTGTGAGGGCTGCCCTTCATAAGGGGACGACAGCTGGTTAACGGAAAAAACAATTCAAACAGAAAAATCACTCTGAAAGCTTTCAAAAATTATTGAAATTTCTGAAAGTTCTTTGGTTTTCATACACTACATATTATTTTTTGCTACCCCTGGCCAAACAGCTTTCGGGCACGTAACCCCCCTTACTGGCATCGTGTAACTGTACAGATATACCTAACAGAACACTTCCTCAGAAAAAATGTTCCAATGACTTCTGATGAAGTGACTAGAAGAATGTACACGTTATACACATGCGTTCATACTGGCCTCCGATTTTTCGAATTCGCCTCCGATTTTTGAGGCGTGTTGTACCAGAACGTATAAAGTTTGGAGGTGTATAAGATGTTTTGTTTGTATATATGAATACAGAAAGGTCAAGCTTCGAAAACTATTCGACGCGCGACGGCTCGAAGTTTTTCACTATATTTACTGGTTTTTCAGATTTTATTATAGTGAGTGTTTTCTCGACGTACGAATTCGTCGAAAATATTCACGAAATCTTACGAATTCTCTTGCTAGCTTTTAGGGGGTGGGGGGTGGAATTTGAAATCAATTTATTTGACGATGCGATGCATTTCATCATTTGACGGACTTTATTTTCGCGAGTTTTACCAACTTCTTTCGAAAAGTAGGGGGTTCCGATACCCCCAACAGACAAACTTTTTTCAGTGGGACAGAGAAGTATTTTTTTTATCATTATGTTGTCACCGTTTTTTAGGTATACAGAATTTTAGCTCGATCGGATGTCAGCAATTGTTTGAAAATTCTTCTGCATATTTTGAAACCTGAAAGACAGACAAACAGATACACGAACCAAGCAAGTTATAAAAATGCTTGTAACAATTCAATACGTCATAAATTCGAAAATCAAAAATAAAATCGACCAATTTCATAATTTCATAATTTTGTCAAAATTGCTTGTGTAATAATACATATATTTTGGGGTCAGATCTTGAGTACTGTTTCCATATATGAAGTTCAGCACCAAATATGGCTCTAAGATTAAATCCAGAAAAAAAGGATAAATCTTACAAGTCTCACAAACTCGCTTACTCCACCAGAACATCGCCAGAAGGTTGACGATTTGTTCTTATATGAATATTTTCTTATCTGATTCTCTACTGTCTCCAAAATAAAAATACAAAGAAAAAAATCAGTACCTGAATACAATGAAAAAGTAGTGACTCATTAAACAGTTCAATCAATATTGGTCCATGCATTTGTTATGTCAATTTAGCACTGGTTATCGATACTATGAATACGGATGTTCATAACTTCAATGAATACTTTCGTTAATTGCATGATCTAGTACATTGAATGAGTTCGTTATTTTAACGAATCCCATTCATCAAACGATTGAAAAGTATTCATTGCATTGATGATTCCTCTGCATCGTATTTATCATTATTGTTCTTTCTTGGAATTATTGGTATAATGCACTCGTTCATCAAGACGAGGGGAATATTTTAGATCAATTCAATGAATAGCGATCAGTGAACTCATGAATGTTGAACCTTGCTATAATGGAGTTTTCTTGAAAGCAATGAATTACATTCGTTGATTCAATCATTGGTGTACACTAAATTATTGAATTGTGTTTATTATTTAAACGAGCGGTTTTCAATCAACCAATGCAAATTCATCAATGCAATGAAGGCTACTGATATTGACGATACAGTGAACTTCAAAATGTAGAAAAATTAGAGTTGAATTTAAACAAAACATCGGATTCCTGATGGAAGGTGCATCATCTAAAACATGAAATGTATTGAGAAAATGTTCTTAATTACACCATATGGAGTATTATTGGACTCCTTGGCTAATTTTCATGAGTATAAAGCGCTCCCAGTTTTGGAAATGAATAGTGTTATTTGGTTAAGTTGTTCATTTTTCTTAAATTATAGTATGAGCTACGCCTAAAGTAACTTACTGTTTCAAATTTTCTGATAAATTTAATCAAGATTTTCAATGATATTTTTTTCGGGACTGACAAAGTGGCCTCAACCTTTCAAGATGTATGTATTTGACATTTGCAGTATTTTCATTTTCTTGGAGAAAAATTCATACACCTTCAAGTTTTTCTCTAGTAGGTAAATGTTTGCTCTAATGGAAAATTGTTCAATGCATCATATACTCTAGGTGATAACGGTTCATCAGATGGAAGGGTAAATAATAAGCCTATTATTATTATTGATATTATTTATTTCCGAAATCGAAAAATTCATCGTATCCACACATGAATAACTTCTATGAGAATATTAATTTATTTCTAAACCAGAAAGTGCAACACAGTAGAAGAAAGTATATTGAATACAAATCCTATTATTATTTCTATAAAATCTACCTACTGAATTATATAAAATGAAACGAAATTAATTAGGCAAAATTTAAAAAACAAGAAAATAAGCAAAATACAAAATTCAAACACGAAAACTTCATCTGATATTCAAATCAAATATTTCGATTATTCAAAAATAACACCCAATCATACAACGCTAGCTGAAATTTAAGCGACCGGCGCATAGGCCGCTCAGTCAACCGGTTGAGAAACTAGCTGAATTGCTGATGGTTGAACCTAAAACTAAATACAATTTTCAAGTAATGGAACCCAATGGTTTACGATATCGGTACCTATATAATAAAAACTTACTTTCACTCATATCTGGCTTGCTCAGACTATGCAGCAATGTTTTCACTACTTTGTTTTTCACACTTTGAAAAAAGTTTCAAGTTTTTTCATAAAAGGTTCCTGATTATCTAGCAGTCCATTAGCATTGTCGTATAAAACGTCAAAATCCATATCAATTTTGAAAAAAAAAGTTAACTCAAATCCCTGGTTAGGTATAAGTATTCTTATAGCTTACCAAACGAAATTCACAGGGACTTTTGTATGGAGATCAGTTCTTAAATAATTCTGCTTCCCTCAAATATTTTATTATATCTATCAGAAAACAACTACTTCCCCGGCAAAAGCCACGCTGAACATTGAACTACATCTGATAGATATTGTGGAAAGCATCTAACGAAAATGCAAATTTTTAATTTCAGATTTTTTCTGTCAAGTTATATAGGGCATTTTCACAATATCTATCGGACTCAGTTCAATGTCCAGCGTGGCTTTGAACGAGGAAGTAGTTGTTTTCTGTTTATCCAGCGTGGCTTTGAACGGGGAAGTAGTTGTTTTCTGTTAGATATTATAAAAAAGTAAGTTCAATTTATCCAAGGCTTTTTTCGATTTCCAGAGGAGTCATGCTTTGTTTCAATTTTCAATTGAGAATGTTTCCCTTCTCAGTATCTAATATGTTTATATCATAGTAATTCAAGATCTTACCTGATTTTATTTCAAAACTACTCATTTTCGTTTGTGGTCCCTTCTGAGCCTTCACCCTAATATGCTGTTACACAGCAGCTTCGAATATTTTCTTCAAGCACTTATTATAAAATTTTCACAATTCAATTCTTTGATGGTATTCCTATAAGAAACTCAAATGTTATCATATATGAAATATTATTTCTCCATTTTATTCCATTCGTACAAACTTTTCGGTAGGAAATCTTGCCAAAATCTCTCACGTCAGAAGCTCTTCGACAAAGACATCTTAAAAACCCCCATCTTCAAAATATTGTGATACGGTTTTTATCAACAATGTTCTCTGTTCATTTTGATTTTTTCATTTTTTTTTATAAAATTCTACCAGCAATACCCCTTTTGCAGTTTGATTCCTAATATTGGCTAACGTTATTCCTTCAACTCCATCGCGGCTTTTTGATCTACTGTTACGTGAACTAGACTATGAACCAGCAGAAGTTGATGTGAGGGAGAGGTAATAAACGGTATTCATTGACATAATGTATCATAATTTTTTCAGTGTATACCCAATTGTTCCAAGATTATCATCCAGAGAGTTCTGTCATATTCACACTTCTTTGTCATCACTTCCGATACTATTTTTCCAAAGGGCCCGTCCAATGTTACAACTCTTGAGTCACTACCGTCAAGAATGCTCACTAACTCTTATGATCCCAAGCCTTTCATTCGTTCATTGTATAGTATGCTCTGTCTCTATAATGTCTCTCAATAGGGTCTGCAGTGCGAGTTGTCTTCTGTCAGTCCCTTATTCAACAGGTATTCCTCTTAAGAGAGTGTGCACATTCAGATACAATAATCTTCAATTGACTCTCACTTTGAGTGCTGAGTAAACAACTATTGAGTTCATTTTTCTCACTGTTTAGCAATTAAATTCTACCGCGCTTTTGTCTTGGTACATTTTCCAATGTTTCTGTTGCTTCATCTGGAGCCATGTGTTCAATAACCTCCACACTGCAGATTTTGGCCCAGAAATGAGGTGGCCAATTCTCACTCAGCAAGTTCGTCAGGCTTTATTTTTCCATAGAGTTTATGATCTGGTACCAGGCTAGTGTTACTCTAGTCTGCTCTGATATATTCTTCTGATTTTCAAGGGATTCCACACTAGTCTGGTAATTTTTTGGCACATCAAAGCCTCTATTGGTATACATACATTTTTGTCAGTATTCAGTACCCATTTCTGCATGACTGCCAAAAAGTTATTCTCGTGGTAGATACTTGTCCAAACATATCTTTTCTAGGACTCTTCTATTAATTCAATGCCAAAGCATTGAAATTAATAGCGTAGGAAGGGTTTTCCAAGGCATACAACCTCTCGAAATTCAAGAAGAACACCCATTTTTACCTATCTTTCGTTGATTTTTACGATATTTTCTGAATAGTACCACAGTCATTTTGGCACCAAAATTTACAATTTCGTTCATTTTCAATACCTCTTTCGAAACTTCGAAAAATGTATGATTCTCAAACTAATGGCTAGATGACCATTACCGATTATATACACTTAAATTTTTGGAGTCCGAATAGCAACGCGTGCGAAACTACGAAAAACGTGAATCTCAAATAATAAATACGTTTATAACATCATCACTCTCATTCACCTCCACACAGCGTTGCCATATTTCGAAGGCCTATCGGAATGGAGACTATACGGATGCTTCGTCTGCAAAGCCATTATTTTTGGTGTATATGCATATTAAACGGTGGCGCCCCGTAGGGAGAGAACAGTACACTACATCGTGTAACTGTACATATATACCTGCCGAAAAGACCTCCTTAGAAAAATTTGTCTAATGACGTTTCATGAAGTTTTATGACCAATGAACATGGGTTCGTATTGGCCTCCGATTTTTCGAATGCGCCTCCGATTTTGGAGGCGTGTTGTTCTAGAACGTCTATATTTTGGCGGTGTATAAGACATTTTGCATATATATATATATATATATATATATATATATATATATATATATATATATATATTTATATATATATATATATACATCCAGCTATCTTCCAGGCGTCCTTTCACAACTCTTTCTCTGAGCGTCCGTCGAGTGGATATCATAAGTCTCTTGTTCTACATGTGTATATTTTTAAGATTTGAACAGCAGGGGTCATAAAGGAGTGATCAAGCTTTCCTTTTCGACGATAAAAATTTGAAAGTTTCATTACACCTATTTCGTGGCGTCCTTTCATGTACCCGTCTCTGAGCGTCCAATATATTCACGAATTCACGCTACTTAGCGTCCGGTTTGTATAGTTTACTTTCATCCTGCAGATTTGTGAGCGTCCAGCAATGATGCCAGATTTAACCATCGCCTTTAGCGGCGGTAGTCGAATTAGGGCAACGACACTGTGTATTTTCCGGATGCCACTCATGGGTTGAATTTCACATATTATCTGATTAGAGCTTATGCGGCCTCAGCCAAAGGCAGAACGCGGCGCTACGATACTTGTACGGTATAGACGAGACACCGATGCTCAGGGGGATATTGAGTCCGTTGTGGAGAATGAGAAGTGCTGAATCTATTGACACTACTCATTCCCCACCCTAAGGCAAATAAAAGCCAATAAGCCTGATGTCCACCTCGACCACCAAATAAAACGATTTTTGTCATGGAGTTTTTCGCTACAGGTGGAATGAATATCGTTCGGAGAGAGGAGGAAAAACGGACTAAATATCGAGATATTATCTTTGAACTCCGCAGGTTGTATCCAAACCATTCTGTCAAAATGGTGGTTTTGATCATAGGAGTCCTTGGTGGAATGATGAACATACTGTTCTCAAAGTTGGAGATGATACCGGCTTGCCTTGATATTACAGAGATCTTAGCGGCACGAATGCAGAAGGCCGTCATCCTTGGTTCACTTCGTCTGCTCAGAACACATGAATCTCGGACCCAATAGTCACGTAGGAAGTGGTTATTAGGGTAATCGACACCAGCTCTCCCTTCGGATGGGTCGGAGCTCTGGAGATAGAGCCTGACTGGTACATTCCTAAAATAATGATAATAATAATAATTATTACTGTCAATATTATTATTGGGGTAAACGACACCAGCGCGCCCTCCGAATTGGTCGGAGCTTTGGAGACAGGGACTGACTGGTACATTCCCAACGAAAATAATGATAATGATAATAATAATAATAGGTCATTATTTTTCAAATATACGTACAATATAAGAGGAAAAACCCCGATCACTATGTTTATAATTATTCTGTAGCGCTCCTTATATCTATATTTACCTACCTGTGAATAGCCATAAATAAAAGAAAAACTATTCCATAGACTCATGCATTCATTTGTTCCGTGATGATATATTCTTTTATACGTTTTTAAATGAATTCATATTTAATTTCTTCATGTTTGTTGGACCATAGTTTTAAATGAGTGGTATCTGATAAGAGAAAGACCGCCTGAAGGTTTCAGTTCTATGAATCGGTGGAGTAATAGTTCCCTTGTAGCGTATGTTTAAATTGTGAACATCTTCAAGAAATTAAATTTTCTTCCATAAGTATGAGGGTGTTCGAATAGTGATTACTTTATGGAAAAAACAAGTCACATAGAGAAGTTGTCTACGCTGCATATTGAGCTAACCTCTTTCATTCAATTTATGGGAGATGTAGTAACTGATCCCAAATATCAATCTCAGGCATGAGTTTTGCCTCTTGTCCTCATCAACCAGACATGGACTATAAACTGAGTCACGGTAGTTGAATTTGGAGAGTACTAGTGAGTCACAGAGCACGGCCTCAACCTTCTGATTCAAGTACCTCCTGTTGCCATAAATGAGTTCCAGATTCCTGAACGCCAGGCCACGAATATTTCGTATGTGCGATTTGAACCTAAGATCATCATCGACTGATAAACCCAGATTCCTCATGTTTTTGACAGGTTTTATTACTTGGTTTTCATCATTGATCTGGATTTAGTTTTCAAGGAGACGTCTGTGATGCCGTGTTCCAAATAGCATTACCGATTTTCCAACTGCATTATTTTTGAGCACAGGACCAGCATCAGAAGGGGAAAAAAACTCACCAACAGTATTCTTTTTATGTATTGGATGTACAACTGACTTTTTTCAAAGTTGGAGATAAACATTTGGGTGAGACCAAAATTCGAGATATGATTTATAAATGGTATCAAATAAGGGTAACACATAAGTAGGAGTTTCAAATTGATACCATCCCACCCTTGAGCATTAGATAACAAGTTATATAGGACATGTTGGGTTCCATGTTGGGTTCAATTTTGGGTTCCATCTGAACTGAAAATGGCCGGCTTTCTCATGAATACTATTGGAGTAGAATTCAATCAGAATTTGATCTGCAGCGACCGCTGCAATACCTTTCACGAAGTACTGATTCAATTCCTTTACATCAAACAAATGATCGAAAATGGTGGTCGATCTTTTTTAAGTGATGTAGATCCTTCCATATCTTGCTTACCCCGCTGTCTAAAAATATATTGAAAATATGCCTTCTTTCCATTTTGACAAGCCAGGGTTGTGGAGCTTCAGAATGTCTTATAATATTCATAGTGACCTGGAGATTCTGTTTTTTGCCACCTAGAATGGGCTTTATTTCGCTATGACATCAATAATTCAATATTATCTGTGATCCATGGTGCATAACGTTTGGTTATTCTAATCAGTTGAACAGGAGCATGCAGATTGAATTATGACATAATGTTTTTATTATAAGATTTAATTTTTTCGTCAATATTATCTGTCACATAAATATTTTCGAACGGGATTGATTTATCTTCATCATTCTATATGTCGGTGAGCAGGAACTATCACCAAGATTATTTTTTTATACTATCAACTCTTGATATGAAATACCTGGTACCAAGACAACTTCGATATTCTTGGAAATATCATCACTGTTATTTGTGATGATCAAATCTATTAGTGAAAGTGATGGAACGGTCACTCATCAACTAGTTGAACGAGTCCCGATCCCTCCAACATATTATTCAGCCTGATAGCAGCCCTAGACTCATTTTTCAACAAATCAATATTGAGATCACCCAGAATGAATACATCATCATATTTGGGAATTAAAGATGGTATACCATTCTCTAGTGAACTGAGGAAATCAGTTTCGGAATAGCTTGAAGGCTTGTAGACAACTCCAACAGCCACGTTAAATTACATGGAAATTTATTGTCAACACACATACCAATGCCCCCTCCTCTACTTTTCAGACGATGTCTTCTGAAGGAAACATAATCATTCACATGACATACATTACTATGAATTCGATCGGACAGCTAAGTTTCACTCAGGCATAGGATAGATTTTTCTATAAAGTATTGAGATCTTTCGAAGATGATAAGTTTGGTAACAGCGATGTAATATTCAGGTGGCTAAATCTCTGTGAATGTGACATTTTATCTGAAACAAAACATGAGTGAAAATCAAAATACGGAAACACAATTGAAATAAATAAAGAAAAACAAATGTGATGAAAAATAAGAGATATAGGATAAAAATCTATTTTGGAATCTTAAATGAAGATCTCGAAAGTTCGAGCTGATTTATTTACTCTAGGTCTGTCGGCATGTTCCAATTCTCCTGCTGTTCATTTCTTCGGGTTTTCTTCTTCATCTGTGCTTGATTTACTTGCAGTCGTATCTGTTGAGTTTTCTGCTGCCAACTTGCTCTCTATATAGTTCTTCGTTAGTATGGCTGATTCTATCCACTATCAGAGAGGTCCTTCATTTTTGCTTCACGACCGTTTTCTTCTGCAGCCTTTTGTTGTGACAATAATAATGTTTTGATCTGATATAGTCTTCCGGTATAATATCTCAGACCTCAGTCTATTAGTCAAGCACTCAATTACAATGGGGCGAGTTTTAATATTTTCATTCTAAATTCATCCCTTATTTCTATATCTTTCTCATCAATCCCCAATTTGAGTTGAAATAATCAGGTTATACTTCTTCAGTCTCCTTTCAGTGAATTCAATCCGTTGAGATGTTGAGATAATTGTTTATTATCTTTCTTCAATATAATATTTTCCTGTTTGATTTCGTTCATGTCAGTTAACGTCAGCGATTAAAAAAAAGTTTTTCTCTGTAAATTTAAAATAATATTTTCAAAAAGGCAAATTTGAGAATACGATGAGTTTACGAAAAAATGAAACAATTTTTTTCAAGACGACAGTCTTTCGAAGGCAGTAACTTATCGGGTAAATTGATTCGTTGCCCTTCTACACTTTTACAAATTTTCGTGAATTAACAATTTTTCATTTTCAGACTGTGGAACGTTGATATTCCAACAAGCTGTCAAGATATACTTTTTAATATTAATTTTTTTGTATTATTTCTGTCATGCCAATTTGAAACTATCATAAATCTAGTGGCGTGGTGGAATTTTGTTTAAAAAAAATGATTTTTGGATTTTTGTCTCTGAACAAAATTATGAATTTAATTTATAAGTTATAGTTATAGTAGAGACAACTTGTAAAAAATGCATTGAGGTACCCACATTCGAATGGGTTACTCTATAGATATTCAAAAGATAGATCTGTAACAGGTATAGGTTGTCAGGCAAATGAAGGTAGAACAGTATATATTAGGTTTATTGAAAATCAATAACAGAGTCTACCATTAGATCATCGGTCAGCAAGAAAGTATAGCTGTATTTCCAAAAAAACAAATATTCCAAATAAAATTAATTCATTAATATGGAATTAACAAAATATTCCTACAAAAAATAACATAAAACATATTCATGTCACTATTGAAACAGAATAAATTCAAAAGAAATATCGATATTGTCTGTGTTTGCCCATTAGGACTTCATTTGAAGCAATTCATAGTACATTTCTTGAATCAGGTCAGCATTTTGAATCTCAAAGGGAAAAACACTGGTTGTAGATATGAAGAAATTTTCGGTGACACCATTACTTGAAGATGGTTCACCCGTCAAACGATAAACTTTTTATTTGTGATTTTATGAATTTTCTTTGAAGAGTTCTGCTTTCTAAGAAATTATCAAAATTAGACAAGTGATGTGCAGAGTGGTGAAAATACGCAATTGGCGGGCAAAACTTGAATCATGAAAAAATGTTGCGAATAATGAAAAATTATTCACAACGAACAATTTTTAACAAAGTCATTTCTAAAATTACTTTGAATTTTGCATATACTCTAACAATATTGAATAAGTTGAAATGGATTTCATCAGTTCTTCTTTTACGCGAAACGACAAATAATAATATCGGTCCTCTACCCGCACATGCAGTGTGTTTGGGTACATTCTACGACTGTTTCAAAGAAAGTGTCATCATTATTATTGAAATTTCGCCTCTTCATGATCACATTCTCTTTGCATAAAAATAGCTGTCCTTGTAGAAAATTTTCCTAATACATTCATTAGAACGTCTGGAGTTACATTTTTTGCTCTCAAATTGTTTTTTACGAATCCCTCAATTTTTTTATGAAAAGCATTAGAAAGAAGCTCATTCCTTCAAAAATATTATCATTACATCTCTTGTACTACTGTGCCATCTATAAATTTATACAATGAGATTTCTTAAGAGAAAATAATTTTGTTATACCATTTTGCTCGACAATCATAAGTTTATTTTCCACCACTGTACATGACAAGTCAATATTTGATACTTGAATATTATTTTCTTTAGGCTGCAAAACTCTTTAGAAAAAATCAGATTTTTAATAAAATCAATGCCTTTTCAAAAATGTTTTTTCCTTTTCAAAAATGTTTTTTTCCTAACAAAACTTGTATTTACAAAATAATTCAACTAGGATTTGTGTGATTATCATTTTGAACTTATACAGGGTGACCCAGGGTTAAACTGCCAAACGTTCAGGATCGTTTGTTTAGTTGAAAAGGAAACTTTTTTCCTATAACAATGTGTCCTAACTTGCTTTGTTTTGGAAATACAGAGTGTTCAACGTTTTTACAAAATATCAGTTTTTCATCATATTATTTAAAAACCTTCTAGCTGATTTCAATAAAATCTGTCATGCTAATATGCGGTAATTAGGGGTTTCTTTTAATTTACTTATGGCAACATTATTATTTCCAGTGGCATCCCAAGGGCTAATCTCATTAACGTTAGATCGAATCATTGTACTCCACTGTTTTTTTGCATGTTCAGTTTTTTTTCTGGATTAAGCAAATAAAAATACAATTTTTTTGTTTATTTCAGTATCTTCCTTCATTTTTGAGAAATAATTTAAAAACCGATTTCATGTAACAAGAAAAAACCTTCCTGAGAAATTGATATTAGGACAAACGTATTCATTGTATTTTATTAGTAGGTAAAGAGAAAACAAAAATTCACAAAAATGGCCACCATTTCTTTCAATGCAAAGTTCGCACCTACGAAGGATGGATTCTGCAGCTGCACGGCATCTTGCTGGTGTGATCTCTACAGCTGCTTGTACAATCCTTTCTAGGAAAATACCTTGGTCGTTGATGGGCTCAGCATACACTTTGGTTTTCATTGTACCTTATTCAAAAATCCATAGGGGTTAAGTCAGGAGATCCTGCAGGGTAAGAAATTTTGACACTCTGTATCTCGAAAACGAAGCTAGTTAGGAATCATGAGTATAAGAAACAAAAGTCTTATTTTTACCTAAAAAACCGATCCTAAAAGTTTGGCGGTTTAACCCTGGGTCACCCTGTATATGAAATTCAATTCTGAACAACTTTTCTGAGTAGCATTTTTCGATGTTCTTCAAAATAAAGCTGAAATGATATATCCTTCCCTGCATATGAACTTGACTTCAAATCTACAAACATCATTTGGAACAACTTTTCCGATTAGCATTTTTCGTCAGAATTGACGGTCTTGAATTCTGGAGCCAAAATAATATTATCGTTGTCCCTCCCTATATATCAAGAGAGTTTTACATTTGCGTTGAAGCGCTCCTAGTTTTGTGATATGCAGAACTTCTTATTGGGAGTTTTTCTTTCATATACCAAGTATCAAGAAAGTTTTCTGAGGACAACTTATAACCACTTGTACCAGTAGGGCCGTGATGGTGATGGTTCGCTTCTCTATCATAGGAGCGTGGGTGCAATTGTCGTACGTCTTCTATAGCTTGCACAAGTCTTTCGAAGAATACTTCTGAGGGCTGAGGTAAGGGTGCAGCAGGTTGACAGAAAAAACAATATTTGTAGTTTTTATTTGAAGGGGGTGAAAAACTTCTAGAGTTTGATGTACTTTTGGAATTTTCAACTTTTGAATGACTTAGTTTTCCACTGATATGGACTGCAACACAATCCCATGAACTCTTTTGGAAAACAACACACATAAATTTGCCAAGATCAGAAATGAAAATGACTCTCGAAACTGACATAATTAGCTGTTTAATTTCCAAAACCTTTGTCGGAGATATGCATTTGGATTTGCTCGTTCATAAACTCAAGCTGAAATAATGAACAAGTACAATGATAAATATTACTGTGAGTCCATTCTTCATTTATTTTCCAACATACTTTACTATCAGCACACCAAATATCATTCTCGATTACTAACGAATACCGCAAATAACGATTTTCAAACAATGCTCATTGAAATTCTTCAGCGTTGCCGTATTCACCACAACTTGAAGGACGCTTGGAAATCGGCAGTCTAAAAGTAAATCATACTCCGAGAAATATAAACCCGGTGAACTAATAATATACAAAAGTATACAAAAAAGGAGGTCCTACTATTAAGACGGCGTCCGGCAAATTTTCAAATCTGTAAACTACTATGAAGATTTGAGCACATTTTCTATAGGAAATCAACAGAGCGTCCGTATACGGACGCTCAGTTGGAGACGGACGCTTGGAAGATAGTAATTTGTCAATGTACGGACGCCCTGAAGATAGTGGGATATATATATATTATATATATATATATATATATATATATATATATATATATATATATATATATATATATATATATATATATATTTATATATTTGACCAACGTATGAAGTGAGGTCCGCTTGTGCAAAAATTACGGAAGTTGTGAGGACCATGTCGAAGTGAGGTCCGTATACGGACCTCACTACGTTTCTGCCGTTCCATGTGGAGGATCCTCCTCTGTACAAGTTCATTGACTAACCTAATAATCGTTCTAAGTGAGACAGATATAGTGTTTCGTTCCTTTTAGTGCATTCACTACTGTTAGTTGAAATATCGCGTGAAATATGTGGTCCTCACTTTGGTAGGAATACAGAAAAAATCGTATATTGTAGTTTGGGGATTTGCCACTTGAAGGCGCTGCTGAGAATGTATATTTTCTGTACGTGCGTATTCCGTTCCTTGTGGGATTATATGGTCAGCACTGAGTGAGGTCCGAAAATGTGGCAACATAACGTGTTACGCTGAACACATTGATGTTTATTAGGTAATGAGTATCACTATATTTCACCTCATTTTCTCTACTTTTGCAAGTTTTTATTCAAATTGCCCTATTTTTCAAGGATGTAAATGAGTAATTCTGAATCTGCTGAATTCGTTCAATAGGGTTAAATAATCTGTGAATCGAAAACTACCCCTCAACAACCCTCCGATGTAGAAAAATCTTGAAACAATAGAAATGCCGAATTCTCTAGGTTTTTTGACGAAAATTATTTTTTTCACATCTGCTGAATACATTCAATAGAGTGAAATAATTTTTGAAACAAAAACTACCCTTTAACAATCTTCCGAAGTAGAAAAAACTTAAAACAGTTGAAATACCCGTTGCTCGAGGTTTTTCTGACAGAAATGAATTATTCTTCTCCTGCTGAATACTTTCCATAGGGTGAAATATTTGTGAATCGAAAACTACCCCTCAACAACCCTCCGAAATGAAAAATATCTTGAAATAGTTCAAATGCCCGTTGCTAGAGGTTTTTTTCACAGAAATTAATCAATCAACAACTGCTGAATATGGTCTATTGGATGAAATAAGCAAAAACTACCCCTCAACAACCCTCCGATGTAGGAAAATCTGGAAGTAGTTGAAATAACCGTTGCTCGTGATTTTTTTGCAGAAATGAGTTATTCTATACCTGCTGAATACGTTTCACAGAGTGGGATGATATGTCAAACAAAAATTACCCCGCAACAACCCTCCGAAGTGGAAACTTTTTGAAATACTTGAAATACCTGTTGCTAGACGTTTTTTGACAGCGATAAAATAGTCTACACCTGCTGAATACATTCTATGAAGTTAAATAATTTGTGAACCAAAAACTACCACTCAACAACCCTCCGGAAGTAGAAAAATCTTGAAACAGTTAAAGTACCCGTGGCTCGAGGTTTTTTGGAAGAAATTAGTTATTCCACTCCTGTCGCATACGTTTTATAGAATGAAATAATTTGTGAAAGAAAAACTACCCCTCAACAACCCTCCAAAGTGGAAATATCTTGAAACAATCAGAATACCCGTTGCTCGATATTATTTGACAGAAATAATTTATTTTTCACCTGCAGAATATTTTCTATATGGTAACAAATTTGTGGATCGAAAACTACCCCTCAACAACCCTTCGAAGTAGAAAACTCTTGAAATAGTTTAAATGCCAGTTGCTTGAGTTTTTTTGACAGAAATGAATTATTCTATAGCTGCTGCATATGTTGCACAGGGTGAAATGAAAATTAACCCTATAACTACCCCTCAACAACCTTTCGAACTGGAAAAGTTTTGAAACATTCGAAATACCCGTCGCTCGATATTTTTGAAAGATATTGGTTATTTTTCACCTGCTGAGTATGTTCTATAGGGTATCAAAATTTGTGGATCAAAAACTACCCCTGAACAACACTCTGAAGTAGAAAAATCTTGAAATAGTTGAAGTGCCCGTTGCTCGAGTTTTTTTGACGGAAATGAATTATTCTTCACCTGCTGAATACGGTCTATAGAATAAAATATTTTGTGAATCAAAATCTACCCCTCAACAACCCTCCTAAGTTGAAAATTCTTGAAACAGTTGAAATTTCCGTTGCACGAGATTTTTTGACAGAAATTTATTATTCTATACCTGTTGAATACGTTATATAGGGTGAAATTATTTGTGAAATGAAAACTACCCTTCAACAATCCTCCAAAAGTGATAAATCTCGAAAGAATTGAAATTCTCGTTGCTCGAGGTTTTTTGATGGAAATAAATTATTCTACATCTGTTAAATACGTTTTATAAGGAAAACTTATTTTGTAAATCAAATAAGACCCTTCGACTACCCTCTGCAGTAGAAACACATTGCTCGAAGTTTTTTTGACGGAAATTAACTATTATTCACTGGCTCAGTACGTACTATGAGGTGATATAATTTGTGAACCAAAAACTACCCCTCAACAACCATCTGAAGTAGAACTTTTTTGAAAGAGTTGAAATGCCCGTTTCTCGAGGTTTTTTGATAAAAATTAAATATACCGCACCTGCTGAATATGTTTCATGGTGTGAAATAATTTGTGAACCAAAAAATAACCCTCAACAGCCCACCGAAGTAGAACATTTTTGAAACAGTTGAAATATCCATTGCTCGAGATTGCTACTGAATACATTATATAGCGTAAAATGATTTGTGTATTGAAAACTACCCCTCAACAACCCTCCGATTTAGAAAAATCGTGAAACAGTTAAAATACCCGTTGTTTGTTTTTTTTTGAGAAATGAATTATTCTACACCTGCTGAATACGTTCGATGGAGTGAAATAATTCGTGAACCAAAAACTACCCCTCAAAAACCCTCCGAAAGTAGAAAAATCTTGAACCAGTTGAAGTACCCTGACTCGAGGTTTTTTGAAAAAAATTAATTAATCCACTCCTGTTGCATACGTTTTATAGGATGAAATAACTTAACGAAAAACTACCCCTCAATAACCCTTACGGAAATGAATTATTCGACACCTACTGAATACGTTCTATGGCGCAAAATAATTTGTGTATCGAAAACTGTCCCTCAACAACCCTCTGAAGTAGAAAACTCGTTAAACAGTTAAAATACCCGTTGTTTGTTTTTTTTTACAGAAATGAATTATTCTATGTCTGTTGAATATGTTTTATACGGCAAAATAATTCGTGATTCAACAGCTACCCCTCAACAACATTATATAGAACGTTATCAGCAAGTTTAGAATAATACATTTCCGTCGAAAAACCTCGAGCAATGGATATTTCTGAATAACATAAGCAAAAATAAAAACCGTTGCTGGGAAAGCCGATGCTGCTTTTACACTCGTCCGCTTGTCTGTTTATGTGTTAATTCACTCATCTGTACTATCTGGTGAAATTTATAGTTCGTCAGCTCGCTGCCAAAATGTATAATGATTTCATAACGTATGCCATGTAGGGTTTTGGTAGTTATAAATATAATGATCAATGAACCAGCAAACTTAGCGCTTGCCCGTGGAACATAGCGATAATAATAATAACTAGTTTTTTCTCAAATACATGCATAAACACGTATAGAATTTGTCAGAAACTAGTTGATTATTGTGGATTGCATGAGGAAATCACGTATTTTGATGATATTTTAGCGTATGCCAAGCATACTACCAAACGATATTTCATCGAAAGAAAATCAGACGGAAACCGATCGGCATACATGTCGCGTTGGTCCGAAGGACACCATATGCCCTCAATTGTGTTGAGAAATAGGGTAATTTTGAATCTATACGTGTTTTTGCATGTCTTTGGGAAACTAAAGTATGATGAAATTTATAATTATAATAAAATTATCATTATATAATTATAATATAATATAATTACAACAATAATTATTGTTATTGTTTTATTCCACGTACATGCGCAAATTTTGCTTGTTCATTGATCATTCACAACTACCAAAGCCCTGAAGGGAATACCTTATAAAATCATTAGACAATATGGCAGAGGGCTGACGGTCTAATAGAAAGTGAATTTTGACCCACTTCCAGTGGACCGATCAAATAGAAATTTGGAATGTGTTCCTCCTTCCTGTGATAATGCGGGATTGAACTTCTTTTAGAAAAACTGGTAGGAGATAATGGATTTAATATCAAATTAATGAATTCAAGATGGCAAATTGCGAATTCTGTTCTTATGGTCTGATTCTATACAAAATTGGAATACTGAGTATTTTGGAATATGAGATCAAGATGGAGAACGCGAGCTTTGGGATTATGGTACGGTTCTATTCATAATCGGCACAATGAACCAAAATCAAAACCGCGCACAACTTCGGTTACAGCGGATTTTATGTTTGTTCTGTGATTTCAGAATTGTTTTAACTGTCAAATTTTAAATAGTTTGTATACATGTAATCTTACAATTATATTGTTGATTATTTCATTAAGAAGAATAAACATTATTATTATTATATTATTACTTGGGGGATATTTCAGATTATGAATTTTAGGTCCAAATTGGTAAATTCAAGACGGTGGGCAAGCTTGATGTTATTGGTCAGTTTCATTCAATTTTAGTATGAAAAGATGTTTGGGGTCAGAGTTTAGGATTTTTTTTTATTTATGAATTCAAGATGACAAACGTGTTATGTGATTATGACACCATTCTGGTCAAAATTGGTGAGTTGAGTTTTCGAGAAAAGAGATTATGAAAATTTTTGAATTTGAATTGGCAGCTTCAATTTGGCCAACGAGTTTTGCAATTATCATCTGATCCAGAAATACTATGTGGGAGTTTTCGAGGTGTCAGGATTGCGGAGTTTCTGTGACCATTGTTCGATTTCATTCAAAGTTGATGTGTAGGTTTTTGAAGTCAGAGATCGTGAAATATGACAAAACGATTCATGATTCAATCGATCATTGGATGCTCATCGGATCGAAGAGTTGGAATACACAATATTGAGTATCAAGAAGCCCTAGTATACTGAAGCTCTTATAGAAATGAACAGAACGAGGAGTATCTGATTACTTATGACAAAAATACAAAGAAGAAACATTTAAAGACAAGTTTTTATTCAAATTCACTGGAAAGGAATGAATAACATTGAGAGATAGAAAATTTTAAAACTGCTATCGAATACACTGAAAAAAAAAGTCTGCTTCAGATGTGTTACGTCGGTTATTCTGTGAGTAACACATTCAAAAGCTAGGGATTGTTATTTTTGCTATATCACACATCTAATGCAATAATTTTCACCTTTCGTGCATTTGAGTACCAAAAACCTTTTGAATAATTTTTTTCCGTTTTAGCGTCTACAAATTGAAGTTTTTTTTTGTTATTTCGCTGTTTACCACTAACTATTATATATTCATTTGTTTATTCTATTTTCTTCTGGTTTCAAAGAGAAACAAACACCTGTAAAATTTCGAAAACATCTTCGGAATCAAAATGAAGTAACTAGGAATTGGGGTTCCTCTTGAACATTTGGAGTATGTAGGTCGAACATTTCCGTAGTCCAAATATTCGCCGTTCTTTGAAAGAATGAGTCCTGGTGAATAGACGGCAATATCAAAGGTGACAACAATAGGTGTGATTACTGAACTTGTTGATGGAACTGATAAAGGTGAAACGGCCAAAGATAGTTCAGAAGAGATTGGGTTATCAAAACATCTCAAGAAGGAAGACAGTTCACCAACCCTTTTGCGGTGTTCCAGATAAGTAAGGGAATCTGTGCCTTTTTCAAAATATTTCATTTCTATTTATGTTGTCATGAATTGTCATGTTAGGTATGTTTATTCCTTTCGTATAGGATTAAGACAATGAGCACCGTCCTGATATGGCTAGACACCTTGTTTCTTTGTTGACAAGCGCTCATTGTGAACAATGCAGATTTTTTTATTTGTTTATCACTTGTTATTTCTCTTTCTTATTAAATATTTTGTCGAACATTTATTCTTTGTTTCACCTATTCTCCTATCTTTTTACGAACCTTCCAATCTATTCATCAATCTTTCTTTCAGATGGACTAATTTAATCGATTCTGATTAGATTGTCTAGCAGATTTTAGTATAATGTAAATCGAAGGGAAGTCAATATGATTCATCATCCAACGCTGTATTTGCCAGTAAGGCACTTGTCTTTTGTCAGAGGGTTGCCTTATATTCCTCACTTATTCGATTATCAGACAGAGAGAATTTTTTACGTCAAAATTTTTACTTGATTGAGACAGTTTCCATATGAGGAGTGCAGCCCCCAAACACACACTGAAAATTTTAGATTCTGTCCAAAGAAACGACAATCGTTTAGTCGTTCAGAAACTCGCTAACTTCTATGGAACACAAAAATATTGAAAAATCCGCGCAGTATTGGCTGGGAAAGTAATTGTTTTCTGTCAGATATTTGAAGAAAGATTTTTGGAAAGGGGGGTGATTTGACTTTGTCAGATTTCACAAATGACACTATACAGATACTGAATATAAATTTCTTTATGAATTACTCGATACAGTCCAATTACAACAGTTCTTTATATTCTGCAAATACATCGTTGTATTTGTTTTATGATCCATCCTGACAAAATTCAAAAACATACCATGCCTTTAATTACTGAATTTTATTGGATGAAACAAAATCGAAATACCTCTTTTTCCACACATTCCCACAAAGTGGCAAATATCTGACAGAAAAGATTTTCTTTCCCTAACGGATATTGAATTATATCTGGCATCTATTTCTGCAACGTTCCTCAAAGCGGTCACAATTTCAAGTGCTAATTTTGATCAAATAGTGGATATTATGCCTCATACTTCAACTACCAAGCCACTGAATTCAATTTTTCCGTTTTTGTCAATCACATTCAATTATATTGATATGAAAAAATAAATTGAAAGCCAAATTTCGTAAATACCCTAAGAGACTCTTTTACTCAAAGTTATATGTTTGATTAAGCACTACTGCTTTGTAATGGTTATATATTTTGTTTTGCTCCACCCCATGAATGACTTTTCTACTTATATTTCATCTCTCATTTGTACTACTTAGGTTAAGTGTAAGAGTGCCCTAAACTAAACTTCGCCTACTTCGTACCGAAGAATATAAAGACGATTTATTATTGTTTTTACCATTTGATTTCAAATGACCATCTGCAGACATGTTTCAGGATTTCTGCATATCTTCAGTGCTAGGGTTCGTCGAACAACATAAGAATCCTCCTGTCCCACCAAACGAATGGTGCCCTCCAAGCATTAATTACCCCTCATCCAGGAATACAGTCGCGACTTACAAATATGTCAATTTCTGCGACTCACGATATGTAAATATTTTTATTTAATTCATATGATTTTCATTATACTCTCCGTATCGAACTTTGTCCGAAATAATACTGAATATTGCTTCCGTTGACGTATAAACTGCCAGAATTGTTACCATATACAATGCAGTACTGACTAACAATCATAATTTTCGGAAGAAAATATTTGATAACACTACTTGGCAGAAGCTCATCAAACTGATAATAAAAATGAATTAGGCAATCCAGACTTCTGTAGTCAACCTATACAATAGGTATAATCGACGGCAACAGAAAACAACTAGATACACTGATGATCGGCAAAACCATGTGGGTTGAGACATGTTTTGGCGTTGAGATTGGGATAATATTGCAAAGTAGTTCTTGTAGAATAGTTTGCCAAGAATCTATCAGTTTTAATTAGTGTTTAGGTTGAATGCAAAAGTCTGGATTGCCTAATCCATTTCTATCAATAACTATAATTTTTGCTTGTCTGTACTTACTGTCTCATGTACCGCAAAAATGCTGATCGTATGTGAAGAGAAATTTGTGAAACTGGGCAACGTTCAGTTGTCCTCACTTTATACACCTCATACTAATAATTAGGTTATACGGACCTCAGTTTGGTAGGATTCTGCAGACAAATAAACGGACCTCTCAATGATATCACGGAAGTATGGTCCTCACTTGGTTCCGATATACTCGTAAAAATCAAATTTGAAGTGTTCAGTAATTCAAGCGTATATTAGAGAATCTTGGTGCCCCCCACTCTGAACAAGAACAGAAAAGGCTATGACGAGTGTCTAGCACCTTTCCTTCCAGTGGTCCTCGCAACGTTGATTCTACGGTGTGTCCTCAGTTTGATAGTTGGCGCTATATATATATATATATATATATATATATATATATATATATATATATATATATATATATAGAAGGGTAGTCTTTGCTGACTAGTTAGGATACAAAGCAGGAAATTTTTGGGTATAGCAGCAAGCAAAACGTGTACTCTTTTAACACTATATTTCCGATATTTCAACAGTGAATACTGTCATCTTCAGGGAAGCTACAAGTAACAAGCAAAATTGTACGATTAATGGAAAGAAAACTTTGAAGAAGAACCACTTACTGTGTTGATGAGAATGATTGCTATGGATGTAATATTAAAAATTATAAACAACATGTCATGTAAGTCACATGTGACAAAGATGAACAAAACACATTAAAATACGTCAAACAATAAAAATATTAATATTAAGTCATTGTTATAAAAAATTTTTAAACATTTATTTGAATTATCTCCACACGTGGAGAGATTCAAATGTAACATAAGAAATTTGGTTAGGATTATTCGACAACAGACAGTTGACATTATTGACATTAGATGTCAGACACTTTTGAAGTGTGACACGAAACCACGAATTGGCCGCTGCTAGTGGGTGAAATTAACCAATTGTCTCAACTCAAAAGAGATGAAGTGTTCCCTAAGGGAGAATTATTTAAGTTATGTGTAATATTATTGTCGATGAGGAGTAAATATGAATAAATTTCACTTAAGTGATTAACGTCAGTTTTTTTATTTAAGCAAGAATCTGATTGAGAGATGAAAGCCATTTCCATGAAAAGTCTTTTAGTGGTATTGTTTTCTTTAGTCAAAATTTTTGTATTACTATAATTCATGTTATGACCAGTGCTATTAACATGTTCACTTAATGCACATCTTTCAGGATGGCATCTACAGTCACTTTTATGTGCAGTGATTCTATCTTTTAATGTCCTCGAAGTCTGACCTATGTAAGTTTTATCGCAATTAGAGCAAGGAATACAATACACCAACTGTGATTGTGAAGTTAAAGGTGTTTTATCTTTAACTTTGGTAAAATGGAATTAATTGTTAATATTGTTTTATTTGCAATTTTTATGTTCTCAAAAACTTTGAAGATTCTAGCAAGCCTGGGTGAGACATCTGCGATATAAGGAAGAGAGGTGAAAAAATATTGGATTTGGATCCTATCTGCATCATTTGTAGTAGTGATATTATTTTGCGAAATGTTATTGATATTATTTAATGAATCATGTGTGTCTATGGTAGACGTACTGTATAAAATCTTTTTTAATAGTGAAGGAGGATATGAATTATCAATGAATAAATTATATAAGATTTTTAAATTTTGTTGATGAAAAGAGGAGTCAGAAATACAGAGTATTCGATGTTTCATTTGTTTAACCAAATTAACCTTCATGGATTGTTTATGGTATGAGTGATAGTTCATAAATCTTCCACTACTTATGGGTTTTCTATACCAGTCAATGACTAAGGTATTGTCCACTGTACGACGAAATTTTGTGTCCAAGAAGGGAACACTATGTTCTTCGTCTTCACGTTCTATGGTGAACTGTATATACGGGTCATAACTATTGAATACATCAACTACTTCTGTAGTTCCGTGATGTGGTAAGGCTATAATCAAGTCATCCACATATTTTTTAATGAAAAACAATTTGAAAGGTAAAACTTTTAGGACTGTATCCAGTATGTCATCCATGACATACATAGCAAGGATGGGACTAATTTTTGCCCCCATAGGGGTTCCAAAAGTCTGTTTGTAAAATTTATTATCAAATGAGAAATAAGTATTATTGAATAAGAAAGTAATAAGTTCAAAGAAAGTTTCTTTATCAACACTACAATGATTACTGATACTATCCCATCTTTTATCAATGGCTCGTATACAAGCATCCAAGTAAACATTACTAAAAAGTGAGACTACATCCAAGCTCGCTATAACATAGCCCTCGGGGAGTTTCATTTTATTGAAAATGTTTTAAACCTCAAAAGAGTCTTTAATATAATATTCATTATCAAAATCATACGAAGTGGTCAAAATATCAGTCAAAAAAGATGCCAAATATTCTGTTGGATTACCAATACTAGAAATAATTGGTCTTGCTGAAAGCGTAGGTTTGTGGATTTTAGGCAAAGCATAGAATTTTGGGCACACACCTTTATAATTGGTGAGTTTCTTTTTTTGAATTTCATCTATTTTTTATTAATTGGTTACATTTAACTTGTATTTGTGACGTAGGGTCTCTAGGAATTAACAAGTAGGATTGGCTATTTTCTATTAATTGATTGGAAAGATTCATGTATTCAGATTTTTCTAAAATGACAGTGACATTACCTTTGTCAGATTTAGTGACCACTAAGTTTGGATTATTTTTCAAAAAAATTTTTGTTTTATTGTATAAATTATGGAAAAAATTAGAGGAATATTTTGAAGAATTAATATAATTTGTAATTATGTTAGTAGTTTGTGCAATGATGGAGCTTTTTTTATTGGAATTATTTAAAAGTGAAACTGAATAGTCCACATCAGCTAAAAGACTTTTTATGGAGAAATCTATACCCACCACGGGTTCAATACTGAATTTAGGTCCTAATGCCAAAAATTTGGAAATATCATTAGGAATAACTGTGTTCGAAAGATTTTTTATCCAATTATCTTTAGATTTTAATTTATTTTGTAAGAAAGTATTAGAAAGTGAATTTATTTTATGGATATTTGTATTTTTTGTTTTATGGAAAATTTTATTATATGTTCTCAGTTGAGAACCAGAAAATTCTAAAAAAACAGCTTCATTAGTAAGTGAGATGATATCTCGTTTGAGCAGAATCAATTGGTTTTCCAATTTTGAAATAAGTTTATGATTAATTGAAATTTCTAAGTTAAGAAGTTTGTGTCCTAACCTGTTACAGAATTTACTGGATTGGTTGCTGAAATTTATATCTTGTCTCAACAGAAGGTCATCTACTTGTATAGTAGCATGTGAAATATGGTTAGGAAGTAATCCTATTGAACGGCATTTAAGAAGGAACCAAAGTTAAAGATAAAACACCTTTAACTTCACAATCACAGTTGGTGTATTGTATTCCTTGCTCTAATTGCGATAAAACTTACATAGGTCAGACTTCGAGGACATTAAAAGATAGAATCACTGCACATAAAAGTGACTGTAGATGCCATCCTGAAAGATGTGCATTAAGTGAACATGTTAATAGCACTGGTCATAACATGAATTATAGTAATACAAAAATTTTGACTAAAGAAAACAATACCACTAAAAGACTTTTCATGGAAATGGCTTTCATCTCTCAATCAGATTCTTGCTTAAATAAAAAAACTGACGTTAATCACTTAAGTGAAATTTATTCATATTTACTCCTCATCGACAATAATATTACACATAACTTAAATAATTCTCCCTTAGGGAACACTTCATCTCTTTTGAGTTGAGACAATTGGTTAATTTCACCCACTAGCAGCGGCCAATTCGTGGTTTCGTGTCACACTTCAAAAGTGTCTGACATCTAATGTCAATAATGTCAACTGTCTGTTGTCGAATAATCCTAACCAAATTTCTTATGTTACATTTGAATCTCTCCACGTGTGGAGATAATTCAAATAAATGTTTAAACAAATTTTATAACAATGACTTAATATTAATATTTTTATTGTTTGACGTATTTTGATGTGTTTTGTTCATCTTTGTCACATGTGACTTACATGACATGTTGTTTATAATTTTTAATATTACATCCATAGCAATCATTCTCATCAACACAGTAAGTGGTTCCTCTTCAAAGTTTTCTTTCCATTAATCGTACAATTTTGCTTGTTACTTGTAGCTTCCCTGAAGATGACAGTATTCACTGTTGAAATATCGGAAATATAGTGTTAAAAGAGTACACGTTTTGCTTGCTGCTATACCCAAAAATTTCCTGCTTTGTATATATATATATATATATATATATATATATATATATATATATATATATATATATATATATATATATATATATATATATATGAATTCGTGAATATATTGGACGCTCAGAGACGGGTACATGAAAGGACGCCACGAAATAGGTGTAATAAAACTTTCAAATTTTTATCGTCGAAAAGGAAAGCTTGATCACTCCTTTATGACCCCTGATGTTCAAATCTTAAAAATATACATATGTAGAACAAGAGACTTATGCTATCCACTCGACGGACACTCAGAGAAAGAGTTGTGAAAGGACGCCTGGAAGATAGCTGGATGTATATATATATATATATATATATATATATATATATATATATATATATATATATATATATATATATATATATATATATATATATATATATATATATATATATATATATATATATATATATATATATATATATATATATATATATAATATATATATATATATATATATATATTGTTATGATATACTTACCTGAACTTCGTAGTGTCCTATCTTCACCATCACAACCAAAGACTACCAAAAGTCCATCCATATTGTCATAAATATCAGTTCATGAAGCCAGTCTCAGTCCTACGATTAAATCCTACATTCTTCACAAAACCATCATTTACCAGCCAATTCTTGCTGTGAAACATCATTATATTAATAATCTAGCATCAGAACAATGAAATGAACAAAGTAGAAGTTGATTTAGAATTAATTACAAATCCAAAAGAAATTATAATTTAATATTGAGAATAAAATATCATTCAGTATAAAAATGCAAGTTTGACATGGCAAGACATGATGAGAAGTAAAGCACTGAAAAACTATATGGGAAGGTTTGAAGAATTTGATGAAAAAGTTCAGGCAATTTATGAAAAATTGGTAAGAGGGAGAAAAAGAAAAAAAATACCTAGTACTATAAGTTGTTTTAGGTTGTATAGTTAGTTTTTAATATATAAAAAAAATTAAAACAAAGTGTCAGTGAATAATGCCAATGTGACGAAATTACGTGAGTGAATCATGAAAAATAAAAGGAGAGCTGAACTGGGTTTCCATGGGAAAGTTTGTTAGGAGTTTCTTTTTTCTTTTGGCTAAGAAGAAAGAATGAAAAAATTTAGTACTGGTGATAAATAAAATAGAAAAATTCAAAGAAACTGCAAGAAAACATTACGAGGATATCATCAAAGGACAACCAAAGACCACATCTAGCTACTGAATCAACTCACCTTGAATTTGGTCTCCACTAATAAAATCCACGATTAAACATCGACCGGCATACCAGCATCAAGAGGAGAATTCCAAAGGTATTTATTCTCATTTTCAATCAGAAACGTATCCAGTCCATTGATAGGCCTTTCTCAACGCAATTTCTGCGAGCTGATAACATTTTCACTACAAGAACCTGAATTTTCGTCATATTAAACTTTTCCGTGCACAAAACTAGTGAATTTTCCTTTAACCAAATAAAAACACTATAATTAATCATAAGTTGAGGTATTTACATTCAAACGTTTTATTTTAATATTACATGTTCTTCATTCAAACATCGTTGTTTGACATTGAATAGTCGGAAAAACTAGGTTAGGTTACCACTCAACCTGAGTACCAACTGAAAAATTGAATAAATGAATATTGTGCTGGTGCAATTCAGCCAGTGAAGTGCACTCATAAGTATAAAAAAGGTTTAGTGGTTATCTAGCTATTTGTAAATTGAAATATGTTTAAAAATTAGTTTAGATAGCTTAGAGCAGGTAGAAAGTTGAGGTTCATTTTTTTTTCTTTCCTCAATAATTGAATAATTGAATACCACATATTTTCATGGATTTTGCCGAATTTATAATAAAAACCAACATCTGAGTTGAATAATTTATATTTATTTCTCCTGATACAATACTTTATATAATTAGGTACACTATTCACATATTGAAAAACTTTTTCCAAGAATTCTACCCTGAGAGAGTTCCACATGTTCCTGAGTGTCGACTGAGCTGATATTCTGAAAAAGATAAATCTCGAGACAAAGTTACAAAGAAAAGAGTAACAGCCGTATGCATAGTCAATCGCCAGCGACTCGCCAGAGTTTCGCCGTTCGCTACACAAGGATTATAATGCAAAGTCGAGCTCCAAAAAAGTGACAACTATGCGATAAGGCACATTTTGGCGAAACGCTGGCGATGTACCACTTTTTTGGAGCTCAACTGTGCATTATAGTTCTTGTGTAGCGAGCGGCGAAACTCTGGCGAGTCGCTGGAATTGACTATGCATACGGCTGTAAGTATTCATCTGGGCAAATCTTGAAAGTAAAAATTATAAAGAGGGAAACAATTAATAAACAAAAATCACTCATTGATATATATTAGATGTTTCCAAAATGTATCGTCAGATTCTGATTCACGAAAAGCAAAGACATCTACAAAGAATATTTTGGATGGAAATTGATCAGACGAGTTGCATATGGGACAACTTCAGCTTCGTTCCTTTCTGTTAGATGTTTGTATTGAAAATGAGGTACAGTATCCTTTAGCTTCACGTGTAAAAAACGATATCTATGTAGATGACTTACTTACGGGTTCCAATTCAATAAGCGAACTTTTGTGCATTCAAAAAGATGTTTCTTCTCTATTATTGTCTGGTGGTTTCAAGTTACGAAAATGGTTCAGTAACAGTTCGGAATTACTTATTGAATTTCATATACCTGATAATTCAAAACTAGGTATTTTACAATTAGGCCAAGCTGAAAATAATAAAACGCTAGGTATTTTATGGAATGCATTTGCAAACCAAATTCAATATTCAATATGTCAACATCAACAACAAAACATAGTGATCAAACGAATTATATTATCTATCACATCTCAAATATTCGACCCATTGGGTCTCCTTGGTCCAATTATAATTTTTGCCAAATTAATATCGCAAAATTTGTGGAGAGATGGTTTAACATGGGATGAGGCAGTGTCACAAAAAACTTATACCATGTGGAAGCAATTTCAAAATAATTTACAGAATATTAATGACATGAAAATTCCATGATTTATTCTATCAACTTTGCCAATCAATATCGAACTTCACGGGTTCTCGGATTCCTGCGGGTGCTTACGGTTCTTGTGTATATGTTCGCTGTCAAGATGCATCAGGAAGCTATTCTTCCAATTTATTATGTGCGAAATCGAGAGTAGGACCTCTGAAGCAAATTTCATTGCCAAGATTGGAACTTTATGGTGCAAATTTATTAGCACACCTCGTGAAAAAGGTCCTCAAATCTTCATCTATCAATTTCAGTAAACAATATTTTTGGTGTGATTCCACTATCACTCTTGCATGGATAAAGGGTTTGGCTAGACAATGGAAAATCTTTGTTGCCAATCGTGTTGGTGAAATCCAAACACTAACAGAACCTGCTGATTGGAATTACGTCAAATCATCTGAAAACCCTGCTGATCTTATATCACGGGGAATGAATGCCAAATAGATGATGGATTCTTCCCTATGGTGGCATTGCTCACAATGGCTGCTGTTGAATGCAGATGAATGGAATAATACCAATTTTCCTTCAAGTAATCATGAAACTATACCAGATAAACGTACTATTTCTGCAGCCACTACAATTTATCACGATTTTAATCTATTCGACAAATGTTCCAGTATATTGAAATTACAAAGGGTTATATCATATTGCTTTCGTTTTGTGAACAATGCCAAACTTTCAGTAAACAATCGAAAATTTGGCTATTTAACTGTTCCAGAACTAGAACTTTCTCTAAATGTACTAATGAAGATTTCCCAATATCAAGTGTTTCCTCAAGAATATAATGATTTATACAATAATGAACCAATTAATAAAAATAGTAATATTTTATCACTTTCTCCGTTTATGGATGATAATAAGGTAATCAGAGTCAGAGTCGGTGGTAGAATAATCAATTCTAATTTTGAATATAACAAGAAACATCCAGTCCTGCACGATTCACTGTTGCGTTCCAATTAACAGTGCTGCTCCTAAGGTGGCGCATGGAGTTAGTAACGAGGCCTATCCAGAACACGTGGCTACTGACCATAGCAGTCGATGCCAAGACACCAAAGAAAAAAAAAAGAAAACAAGAAACATCCCATTATAATTGGCTCACGTCATAGGTTGATAGCATTGATTTTGTCCAATGAACATTTACGATTAGGACATTGCGGACTTCAACAATTGTTGAGCTCTATACGAGAAAGGTATTGGCCTCTTTCGGGAAGAAATATAGCGCCGAAAATTACACGTCATTGTGTAACTTGCTTCCGTGCAAAGCCTTCGAGTGAACAATATTTGATGGGAAATTTACCCAAATGTCGTGTAACAGGATTTCATCCTTTTTGTAACGTGGGTATTGATTACGGTGGCCCTATTCTGATTAAGGATCACAAGTTAAGGGGTGCCAAATTATTGAAATCTTATATATGCTTGCTAATCTGTATGCCGACAAAAGCTGTTCATCTTGATATTGTAACTGATTTATCAACAGATGCTTCATGTCTGTATTGAGACGATTCATTGGTAGAAGAGGTAGACCAGATCAAATATATTCAGACAATTCTACCACATTTGTTGCTGCAAATTCATAGCTGAAAGATTTATATAAATTCCTCAATTTATCCCAAGATGAAATCAGCATCAATTTATGTAACGAAGGTATTTCTTGGAATTTCATCCCGCCTAGATCTCCGAATGTTGGGGGAATTTGGGAAGCGGGCATTAAACGTACCAAATATCATTTAAAAAGAATTGTAGGTAACTTGAACTTAACCTATGAAGATCTAATGACAGTACTCATTCAAATGGAGGATATACTCAATTCAAGGCCTCTGAGCCCGTTATGTTTAGATCCTACTGATGATAATCTTTTGACTCCATCGCATTTTTTGATTGGAAAGTCCTTGACGGCGCTTCCAGCAGGTGATTTACTAGAAGTTGAAACAACAAGATTGGAAAAATATCGAAAACTGCAACTGGCCATTCAACACTTTTGGAGAAGATGGCAACGACAATATATTGGAGAGTTACAGACACGTATCAAATGGAAAACCAATTTTCCTATCTTAATGAAGGTTGGAAGATTAGTATCAATCAAGGATGACAATTTGCCCCCCTCCCCTGAAATGGAGAATGGAAAGAGTGGTGAAACTTCATTCTGGAAAGGACGATATAATTCAAGTAGCAACTATAAGACTTTCAAATGGAACTGAAATTCAACGTGTGTCAAAACTATGTGTACTTCCTATTGAACATATATAGTGCAGATATATACTGAGAAATCAGAAATTATAAGACTACTCTTGTGAATTTCAAATATTTGTTTATTGAAGGTATTTCATACCTGTCAATGCCCGGCGGTATGTTGAGTATTTGGTTAAATGTTGGAAGGTCTCCAGTATTGTTAAGAACTCTTACAGCCGTATGCATAGTCATTCGCCAGCGACTCGCCAGAGTTTCGCCGCTCGCTACACAAGGATTATAATGCACAGTCGAGCTCCAAAAAAGTGACAACCACGCGATAAGTCACATTTTGGCGAAACGCTGGCGATGTACCACTTTTTTGGATCTCAACTGTGTATTATAGTTCTTGCGTAGCGAGTGGCGAAACTCTGGCGAGTCGCTGGAATTGACTATGCATACGGCTGTTAGTAGATTTGTTCTGTTCTGAAGTCCTCACTAATGTTACCATGGAAAAAGATAATGAAAAATAGAGTTGTCAAGTTTGACAAGGCAATAAATTCTACAATTCATTATCGCAATTTTTCTATTATAAATACAATTTACAAAGTATAATCAATCCACTAAAGTCAAATCATAACGCCTGTCTTTCTTTGCACGGAATAGTGAGAAAAAACTCTCTACACCACCGCTGTCTATCTTGTGCGCGATCCTTTTGTGTCACACCGATTATATAATTGACATATACTCGTTACTCAGTAATTATGTTTCCAACTGGTTCGTTTACAAAGGTTTGTCTCGGGGATCGACCTTGCCTGTAAGAAAAAACTATAACCGTGTATATTTAAAAATTGGAACAAAGCACACCCTGTACATTTATGGTAAGTTATATGGTTCAAATGTTCTTGTGCCAACTTTAATGTATATGATGAAAAAAATTGACAATGTTTTTGGTTTGGCAATTTCGATTAATTCAGGTATTATTGTTACTTTCGGTATCCAAAGTATAACTATGAAACAGGAATGCCTAAATTAGTTTCATAAACACAAAAATAGATTCCTAGCGAGTGAGTAAATACCGTACGGAAAGTGTACCCTCTGAAGATTACCAAATTATAAAGGGACATCGGCGAATGGATCCATTGGCAGAGATTATGTGCAAATCGTAAGCTTATATATGATGTTATGGGCTTTCCGCAGATATTTTACAACAAAAAGTACCCATGAATACCAGTATATACCTTTGCAAGATATAACTTTACGAAAGTTCTAAGGGTTTCAACCTTTCAACAAAATGTTTCTCTAGTAAATAAAATAATAAGGATAATTCACTCAGTTTTTAACCACTTATCTGTTGGCATATGGACGTTATTCATCCGACAGGACTCTGGAACAGGAATTTTCTGGACTCGCAGGCTCTAGCAGCTACTTATAGCATCCAGATGAGTCTAATAGGACTCCAAAATAGTTTCTCAACGTACTACGGGTTCAACAAGAATATATGAGCCTCTATCTTGAAATGTAGGCCTCCCACAGGAAAACTTGGGCCTCCAGCAGAAATGTAGGACTCCAACAGAAACGTAGACCTCAAACTAAAAACGTAGGCCTTCAACAAGAACTTGGGCCTACAACAAAACGTAGGCCCCGAACAAAAACGTGGCCTCCCACAAAAACCCTAGGGAACAAGAATACCAGCATTACTTTAACGAATAGCTTTGTTGATAAAAATGTTTCCAATTACCCCCAGTCCTCTACGCGATTTTATGAGTTCACGATGAAAATTGAATGTTGAACAAATAAACAATCGAACTGCGATAAAGTATACTAATAATCATTCAAAACTCCCCATATAAATTCGACAATTGACTCGAAATACTGAATGATTATTGTTCAAAAATAAAAGGAACAAGATGGCTGCTTGTCGAACAGAGCACTTATTGAAATTACATTCAACAAATAGAAAAAAATTAAATAAAACATGTAAAGAATTATTTACCTTGTTAACAAGGGTTTCACACAAAATACAACAGTTGTAGGACGACGAGATGAGTTATGTGATGGTGATCCCCTCAATGGGTTTGAGAAAGTGACCTTCAAAAAAACCAGCAATGTTCCAGAACAGCGCTCAAAATCCACCAACGCTTCAAAAACCACAACGCTTCCCAAAAACTACTATACAGCAACAAGATCAAGAATCCCCGACATGGGATGACACAAAGGTCACTAGATATCTTCAGATATTTTACTTGAATGCAAAAACCTACGGCTCTTCACAATAACTTTTTCATCCAGTCCCTACTAACTCGATAGCTTCAGCCAGACTGCCCTCACACGGAAGTCCCACAACCAATTCCATTGGTGACTTCAAAAACACAGTGTAGCCAACGTACCGACTCTAAGCACTCTACCGAAGTACGTTTTAGTACGTTTTACTTTACTTACTCTGTGGACCCTGTAACAATTAAATTTGAAGACATCCATACTAAATTACACAAAACGGATCTGCAACAATACCAGAACAAACTAAGGTCAAACGATGTCATAGTTATCATAACAACAGATAACTCACTAATAATATTCCTCCAACTCGTAACCTTGATGGTGTAGGACGGTGTAGTTAGAACTCGCCGACAGCGAAACCTACCAAATACGTCACGTCCGTTGTGACGTGGGCTCCGACAAGTTGACCTGCGTTTCTACAGCTGAATCTATATAGGAGTGAGCGGGGCAAAGCTAGGAATCAGACGTAAATTCGTTGCGTTGAAAATTTCTGAGGGCGAAGATTGGAAATCTCCTGCTCCGCTCACTTCGCGATTCACGCTTAACCTATTATCGCTCCTTCTTCTACCTAGACACCGAAGTTCGTCATCCTCAAATAGCCAGTCGTTGCCTCCTTTTTGATCCAAACTGAAAGGGGCGCAAACCTCAGCGGTTCAACACTGCTGCTATGTACGCCTAGACACCACACAGCTGACTCATACTGGATCTTAGGTCTTACGACTGCTGCACACAGCCATGCATGATCTCTGGGTTGATACTGCAATTACTTCATACAATTCTCCCCAGATGCCATGGGATTGCTCACGTCTCTCGAATGATCCCATCTACATGCGGCGTCCATGAAAGTCCAGTACCACCCTTAGGCATTTGACATGTTGTCCTTTTTTCTTTCATTTTGTGTTTTGGAATATCTGTTTTTGTAGGATTCACTGGGAGCACTGCTAAACCGCATCATCTTTCAATTATTCTGCAAGTGGTAAGTATTTTTGAAAGCGTTTCTTGTTACAGATCAAATAATTCAAAATCCACAAGTTGAGCTCGAAATAATATATCTGGTTCCTACGCTTTTGACACCCCAGTGTGATTTGTTTTGTATGACTACCTTGTGTCCCTCTTACAGCTTTTGTGCCGTCCTAAAAAAAAACACTTTTTGTTGCCTGTTGGTGATTATCAACATCAAATCCTTCAATTTGAATTTTATTTTCTCTGAGATAGATTTTCATCTTGATTCCTTTCCCCTTGACACATAATAACAAGTCCTCCAAAACTTTACTGTTGGGAACCCGCTCATTGAAAATCATTTTCGCTTCATGGTAGTTATGCTCAGCTCCAACCTGAATCAAAACTGCTTTGGTTTTATCTTGTGAAAGTGGGAATGATTAGGAACACAAATAAATTATAGACACTGATATTAATTTTGACATCTGTGAAAATATCCGTAGATCAGGAAAAAAAGCATATTCAGAAATTGTTTTTGCAAGTATAGATTCGAAAGCTACCTTAGAATCTCTAGATATCCTGAGAAAAAAACTTGTAAAGAAATTCCAAACAATATTAAAGATGTCAATCGCTTAAATTAACATTCCAATACAGTTTGACCTGTCAGCGTATTTGGCTTAATTGCTGAACCGTTATCGGAACCCTCAAGGATATGAAAACTATTTTTTGTACTACCTTACTAGAAATTTTTATTTTCGACCCCTAAAGAAGGGAGGAAAATGGTACTTCTCCCGCCGGGAGGAAAATAGTACTTTTCCTCTCGATTTATCAGAAAGAAGATGCATTGAAATCAATTTTGCCTCTTCAGCGAGATCTTTTGGCAGGTCGTCTTCGCTAGAACTCATTTTCAAAACTTAGAAGCAACTTAAAAGGGTGAACAACGTGACAGCTTATTACAACTGTTATGTTTGTATCACCAAACAACGCCATAGCAACAAATCGTTGTCAACACGATGACGACGACGCAACGATTACTTAATATTTTGTCATATAGCCGCATTATATAGTTCCACAACTTTCTGCAGTTGTTCTTATAAGTTTATAATTATAATTTTCAGGACGTTATAGAAATTACGATTTTAAAGGTAGTAGAAAAAACTATATACACACCTCAGGAGGAAAATGCTTCTCCTCCCGCGGATATTAATTCCCCCCGCTTCGCGTCGTGCATCAAACTATCCGCGGGAGGAAAAGCACGATTTTCCTCCCTTGGTATGTAAATAGCTATTTATTCCTCCACTGTCTCTAGCGTAACGGTGCAAAAAATCTCCACCATATCAGGAGTAATGCCATTGGCTCCGGTGATTCATCTCATCGAATCATTTCTGTTGCATCGCATCACGGTTCTCGTTAATAAAATAATAACTACCTGGATATTCCCATATTGTTGAAAAAATTGTATAATCGTACCTTTAGCCAAGTGTAATACACCCTGTGACTACTCTGACCTTAGACCTATTATAATTTCACCTTGCCTCTCGAAAGTTGTGGAACTGATATTGAAAGATCAAATGAACGAACGCGAAATTATAACCACAGTGCAATCCGGTTTTAGAAGTCAATTACTGATGGTTTTTTCGAAGCTCTTGACGGTATTGAGCAACCCCACTCTCATATTTAATTGAGAATAAAATAATTTGGAAAATTTGTTTTCTTATATTATAGTCAGGCTACAAATGACACCCTGTTTAATCATTGATTCACATTTTCATTTTGTAGTAGGAGATTTGAGCCGGTTCTGGGCCTCCCCCCTCCACTATGACGTCATCGTTGACCTTGTGGTGACCTTCAGGGATGACCTTGGTGCATAGGTACCTTTGTGTAGGTCTATGACCTTGGCATGCCCTAGAGATGCCTTTGAAATTTTGTGTTTGACCTTGATTTATATTGTTGGGAGAGGTGTTCAGGGTTTGTGTTTGACCTTGAGATGACTTGGAATTTTTTTCATACACGGACAAGTACTTTTTGTCAGTACACATATTTTTTTTTACCTCCATGTCTTGCATGACCTTCATGTCTACCTACTCAGGTACTGTGTATGATCCTTGTAGAGTGCACATGAAAATCTATACCGAAGTATGGAGACGGTACACGTCCGCACACCACGGAGATCCAGCCCGATATGTGAGCTCTGATTCCTCTCCCGTGATGTATACCTTGCGACGGTGGTGGGGGGAGAGGTCGCGTGACGTCAGCGCTAAGCGCACGACGATCCACTGATGTGTGTCAGGCCCTCGCTCCCGACACGGTGGATCCGCTGACGTCACACACACATACGCTGTGGCGATGTAGCGACTACTATTTACTCTCCGTTCTCTATCGATGCGATGCAAACTCGCGCCTGGTGGGGTCTTTGCAACACACACGCGGTGCATAAGTCTGTGGTGGGGGTGCTCCACTATCTATTATAAAAGAAGTGGGTATGGTGACATGAAATGTATACCTAGCAGTTGAGTAGTCAGCAAGAGTAGTGAAGTTATTCAGTGCCTACACAGAGAGAGAGATCAGTGAGTGTGTTTTTCTATTGAAAATTATTTATATTTTCCTTATATATTTTCATCATGTCAGTTCCAAAGGTGGATTTACAAAAGCTCAATTCTATAATTAAAGAAGAGATGGAAGTGTTAGAGCAAAGAGTAATATCATCTTTGCCACTTAATGAAGCTTTCCCAATCAAGACTATATCATTTTGTTCTACTCGGTTTGGTAAATCAATCCTATTAACATTGGTGGATGTGAGTAATGATACAGTGTTCAAAACATGGCTACCAAAACGTGTTTCAGCACAATTAACGGATGCTGATGTTACTTATATCAATTCTTCTGGTGGTAAATATACGATAGCATATTTGGGTCAAAGTCAACAGACTATTGTTGGCATGAAAACGAGATCATTGGTCAAATTTGATCTCACTGAATAATAGTAATATATAATTTCCACTTGTCATAGGCTAATTCTGATTCTTTATATTATAGGTGATAATTGTAAGGAAAATATAAAACTTTTCATACATTGTTAAACACACTCTTCGGTAGAGACATAATCAAAAGTCTAATGTGAGTAATACTGATTATTTTTGTAGCATAGTTATTTCAATAATTTCTCTTGATTATAGCTTCATTCTTGAAAGATGTGGATGCAATATGCCAGCCAATATTGGACCAAAGCCACAGATATCTCTTCAGCCGTTGAAAGGTTGTCATCAGAACTGGATGCTTTGGGTGAGGACGCTCACCATGCCACCAATTACGACTTGGGCGTGTGTTATGATGAAGAGCAAATTGAATACTGCTTGCGAGACTACGAGAACTACAAGAGGGGTGCGAATCTTTGCGAACAATATTCAGATGGTGCTTTGGATTTGGATCAACTCTGCAATAGTATGATTGCGTGCGAGTTGAGAAGATTCATTTATCGCCTCTCACCATATCTACCTGAAGGGATCATCCAAAAGTACCAATTGGATGATCATAGCGATGAAGAAATCGAAGTCGGTCAAGAAGATAGTGATGAAGAAGGAGACATAATTTTAGATTGTTTGCATATACCTAAAACTAATTGAATTGTAAGCTAGCGATATTTGAATAAAAAACATAATATTATTTATACATGTTTTATTTACCAATTCCTCTTTTACATAAATAAATGAAAAAGAAATTAATACAAATGAGAAAAATTAAAAATACATAATATGTGTGTGTGTTTCTTCAATATCTGCTGAGAACTGAACCATCCAATGCATTGTATTTCAAAAACGTATCATGCAGAATGAGTGCATATACTTTGATGTTGGCCGGGAAGTTGGCTTTCCTGGTTTCAAACTCGAGCTTAATATCAATCGTTGATGATTTTGTGGCAGTCGGCTGATGTGAACAATCGATGATGAATAGTGGATTTTGTCGAAATTGCCCAATGTCCATGAGAGGTTCACTCATATCTTTATCATAATAACTTCTTTGAAAATTCTCATAGGCATAATAAGCTGAAGTATCGAGTTTTTTATCGAAATCCAAATTCCAACGTTCATATGGGTATACTTCAGAGTTCAAGTACACTCGAATGTTATTGATATCAGCAGTTGTAAATTTAGTGATATCCTTTGTCCTATCTTCCCAAGTGGTGTTACTTTGGAACCCAATGATGATATAACGAGGTGTTTCAAGTGCATTGGTTGTCTTGATAGCCCATATATCTGAAGATGTGCCACGTAGTGATGGAAGTTCATAGAGATCCCACATGCGATAAGCCAACTTGATTTTAGCATTCAGACCATTTTTGTTGATTCTATTCAAAAGTTTTAGCTTGTGTTCATCTTCTGGCACTATATGTCTTATTTTCCACTCAATTTTATTGATTTCCAAATCAGCATCAACCGCACCAATATATGAGTTCTTGAAGGATCGAGCGATTATTAAAATTATTTCTTGTTTGGCATTCAAGATACTTTTGTTATAATCTTCAGCGAAACCCATCACATATTTCAGTGGTAATTTACCACTAAATACATGACTGGTTGTGTCCAAGATATCCTGTTTCGTTTCCGAAAGTCCCCATCCAGTTGTTAATAATGTGTTGGCATGTGATTGTCCAAATGAAATCATATTCTTCATAGTAGATGTTATCCCCGGCTTCCTGACGACAGCAACATGTTCACCACCCATTTCGTAGCGAATTTCATCAAAAAGGAAAGCGATTGCATTGTTCGAGAGATAACATGATTGCGTTTCATCCCTAGGTATGAATTTACCCTCTATATAAATGAAACTCTCAGTAATGTCGAGTATAACGTCTTGATTATTGATTGCGATTCGGATTTCATCTGAATTCCTAAACAATGGTGATCCATATGGTTTGTATGTGTGCTCATGTAAACTCGTGAGGGAATGATCGATCATCGGCTCATCGAATATATTCAATTTTTCACTATTTGTTTCGAGCACCATTTTTCCTTACTCTCAGTCCAATAGATTTCAAAAATTTGATATCTCTCACTGACAGAGCGTGGTGTGCTAACTGTTTAGCGTACACTTTTGGAATGAGCCTTTTTCTAGTCGAACCTTCCTTTTTAGCGGTTTGTGGAATGATTTGAAATCCTCCACGATTCTGTCTATTATAACAAAAACCCATAATAGTTATTAGATTTTCGTCAATTCCAAAATAATAACAATCTCTTCTGTACTTCCAAAATCAATAATATTGTTTTTGTGATCCAAAATACGCACTGTGATGTTGTGAATCAACTGACGACCTTCTGGACTGACTGGCATATATATAATCTTGTGTGGTTCTTTCGTGAGATTGAATCCAGGCTCCACATCGATATCGAATGAAAAAAGAATATGTGATTCTTCATTATTTATGTATGAACCAGATATAATGTTGCAATCTAAGCGGATGAGTCTCACAGTTGTTACGTTTATCGGTAGTGAGGATTCATGTATCTGATTCGGTTGAAATCTATCAAAATTGAAACCCATCATCTTTGCTATGGAATTCGGATGAGTAAGATCAATTTCAAATTTTGATCGCATCTCACATTTGAAAGTATTATTATTGGCATGTAGGTAGAATATATCATCTGCATTGGTATCGTTTTGATTATTACCAGAAAATAATCTAAACATGATATGTTTCTGAATAACTGCATTGATCTCATCTATTTCATAGGCACCACATGGAATTTCAATTGTGTATTTCTGAAGTATTGGTGAACTGTCAGCACTGATTCTAAAACTGATTACATTGTTTTTTTCAGTTATATTATTGATTGTGTTGCATCCATAGAATACTGAAAGTCCCAATCCATAACGACTTATTCTATCCAATTCAATGGGTGGGAAAAAGTCTGCACTCAAGACACTCGTCCCGACAGCTTGTAGTTCGAACTTCCGTGACATGACTGATACATTTTATGAATATCACTTCAATTTATTGTTGTCTACAACACACTTGAGACAACCTACGCTTTTTCGGAGATGGTTCATCAATATCCAGTTCATTTTTATTAGCACCAATATTCATATCGTTTATATTGTAATAACAGCAGAATATTTTTCGAGGTGTAGGAGCATCATTCATATCAGAATCTGGAATGCTGTCACCGTCAAGATTGTGGTGTTCATTGCAATATCTATATTTCATTATGTCGACATCATCTTGTAGACTTTTGGGTAACTTTTCCCAAACATGAGCAATCTCATGTGCAGCACATGCAAGCATCACTTCCTTCGGCATAGTTGCAAGCATCACTCGATCCATTTTTGTTAAAGTGCGATATTTTGAATACATCTTGAGTGAAAATCCCATCCCCTTAATAGCCTCTCGCGTCATTGCTGGAGTTGTATCCATTTTATAATGATTCAGAGAGAAACTTCAGGCACAAGTGACCGCAGAAAACTGTGTTTAACTTCTGCTGGCGATCATCGTTATATAGAATTTTCACTTTCGGACATTTCTGAAAGTATTGAATCAACTCTATTGGTGGGGGTAGATCTCCAAAACTATCAAAGTATGCAATGTCTTTCCCACATTTGCCGTATGCCACCCAATGTGTTCCCGATCCTCTTATTCCATCTAAATTGACAATAGCGGTCTCGTAGTTTCGTGGACCTCTAGTGGGTAATGTATCATGCATGAAAATACCGCGAAAGTATGGAATTTTCATTTTCTTGGCATAATAATTGAGATCGATGTAGGTGAGAGGTCTTCGAGGTAGGGAATCAATTAGTTTTTTGGATTGTATGGTTTCAAGTATAGTCCGAGTCCTTTACGGTATGGTTTAAGGTATATACCACTACCACTTTTACCCAATGCCACACTTTCCATCTCCTTATTATGACGATTCGCTTCGATCAGGGCTGTTCTGCTTGCTTTTGCTGCATTCACAGCTCTGGTGATGCCTGCAACAGCACCCGCTAAACTTCCTAGCGCGGACAATCCTGCAAAAATTGGTATCAAAGGTAGAATCCCCCAACCTTAGGAATTGGAATTATGCGGGGTGTGCGGATTGTTTTCTTCCCACCGGCAGCTTTGAGGTATTTACGTGCCGCATGCAATGCCACTACGGTAGCTTTTTTCCTATTATTCGTCACAAATTGCTCACCCCCAGCTGTTTTCAATACATTCCGCACTTTATGAACCACCCCAGAACCGAAGGCGATTTTTCTGAGTTTATTTTTCTTTTTCTTCGGTTGCTTCTTCTTCTTTCCCTTCATAGTAGTACTACAACCCATACCAAAACGTCTCTTTGCTTTCATAATGTTGGTAACGAGTAGGGCAGCTGCTCTTTCCTTAATACCAGCGTCTTTCGATTTAACCCTTTTCCAAGCTGCGTATTCGAGTTCTTTGTCTGCCGTATGTCTCGCTGTGAGATCAGTAAGATGATTCAAATATTGAATATCGTGTTGTTTGCATGCAATATCCAATTTATTGATTCTAGGATCTTTGCGGGCTAAACGTTTTTCCAATTTTGTACCAGGTCCACAGTACTGATATCCTCCAGGTAAATGTAATTCGAACGGAAGTTTGTTTATCAAATTATTAACGAATCCACGACCGTTTTTTCTGCATCTACCACGAACACATCCGTTTCGTTTGATGGTACTCATTTAAATGAACCGTTCACAACATATCAACGCTTACATAGTCTCCAACCACGGTACGATGCGCATTGTGAAGCAGAAAGAAAAGTTTGCTGTAGATAATTTAGATGAAAAATTCGGTTGTGGATTGAATGGACAGAAAGTGTTGCGGCATGGTCCGCTACTTCCATCATCTGTTCGAGGACTCATTATCGGACCGTCGAATTGTGGAAAGACGAATGCCATGATCTCTCTCTTAACACATCCACAAGGACTGCGATTCACAAACGTTTATCTCTATTCGAAATCACTCAATCAACCCAAATATCAATTCCTACGGAATGTATAGCAACCTATAAAGGGGTTGGGTTTTTTTTACGTTCAGTAATAATGCAGAAATAGTGGAACCGTCCGATGCCAAACCAAATTCTGTTTTCATTTTCGATGATGTAATATGTGAAAAACAGGACATTATAAGATCATATTTCTGTATGGGACGCCATAAAGATGTTGACTGTTTTTATCTTGCTCAAACATATTCACGAGTGCCCAAACAGTTAGTGCGAGATAATACCAACTTTATCGTAATGTTCAAACAAGATGAAACGAATCTACACCATATTTATTCCGATCACGTGTCACCCGACGTAACATTCAAACAATTTCAACTGATGTGTGTTAAATGTTGGGAGGATCAATATGGATTTATGGTCATTGATAAAGATAGAAAAATGCACGAAGGTAGATATCGCATGGGATTTGATAGTTTTATATATCCATGACACTGCAATCCACATTCAATCGATCGTTGGATTGCACACAGGTTACTTCAGTGGTGTAATCTCTCTTGTAGAACAAAATGAAGAACGATTCAGTTGTTGATGATAAAAACAATGCATTGAATTTGAAACGTCAACTAGTTGAGACAACAGAAGCTGTACGCCAGAAATTTAACTCTATCAAGAGTGGACTTATTGAAAATCGAATAGCACTTGAAAAATTCTACGATCCCCTAATGAAGCCATTGAACGATCTATCTTCAGCTGCTGCAACGAAACAACTACCACCACCACTACGACAATCAATGACGAAGCAAGTGAACTCACACTCTACTCTAGTTAGGAGTACTCCTATGGAAAAGAATCAATTTGGTAGTGACACCTCGTCTGCTGACAGTGAGACCATCAAAGAATTCGGTGAAACGTCATATTCGAAACACCATTATCATCTCGAATAAGTAACTCGGACTATTCCTCCCTTTCTGAAGGCAATATTGAAGATATTTTGAAGATGCATTTGGAAAATGTCAAAACAAACAATGGTGACTATGACACAATATTTGGTATCCGTTCAGATCCTGCTACGGGAAAACTCAAAATGGGAAGTCTCAATGTAAATTTCAGTGGTGGAAATATTTTATTTTGGAATGCCAATAAAACAAAAAAACATGAATTCCCAAGTAGTCCGGAGTTATATAATATGATTTTTTTTAAAAACCCACCTGAAGTCAGTGATGATGGAATTCTTCATACATATGCTAAAATATTGAGAGTCACGAATGCACCATACAAACAACATCAACTGAGGAATGGTTTCAAACATACGAAATCAAAAAAATTCCGTGAAGTTATTAAACCAGTACTAAACTTATCACATTATCTAACAACGAGAAGTAGAACAAAAAAAGGTGCAGGGATTAATCGGATACAAAAAAGGTATGATCCCAAACCTGCGAATTAGGTATACTGGAATTCACCAAAAGAGTTAGTCGCTCGTTTACGACTATTGATATCCTCGAAATCAGCTGGACATACTGGACACGACAATGAAATAATTTCAATAATTGAAGAATTACGTGAGGAAAGTATAATATATGGAAACATTCAAGAAAATTTTGGATTGACGTGGCCTTTACTTGATGGAAATTCATAGTATATGACACTAAGGTAAACACGATAAAATTTCCACAGATTTATTGTCTACGCGACATGTTTCGATACACTGTATCTTTTTCAAGCGAATGTAATACATTAAATTATTCTACCTTGAACATTACTTAAATACCCTTCTTAACAATTGAGGTAATTAGGAGCTACCTATGATAAAAATAAAATTGACAATACAATGTAGGTAGATACCTGGAAATCTCAAAACATATCTACTACTTAATTAGTTGAAAAGGTTCAACAAAGGGGAACTATTAAGGTCCAATTGATCATTTAGTAAACAATTTGAATTTTTCAATTTATTAATTTCCAAGAATTTTAAATAATTAGGTCTAATACCTTTATTTTCAACATGAAGGATTTCAAAGTTTTCATCGAAGTCATGGTCTTCTTCCAAAATATGATTGGCATATGTTGAATGTGTTTTATTATTTACATAATTCATACGGTGCTCACGTACACGGCTTTTGAATGGTCTACCAGTCTGGCCTACATATTCTTTGGAACAAGAACCACAATTCAATTTATAAACTCCTGATTTTTTAGATTTTTGTGTTTTATCTTTATTATTTTTAATAAACCTTCCCAACGTGTTTTCTGTTCTGAATGCTACTCTTAAATTTTGATTTTTCAAAAATGACGCTATTTTTTCTGAAACGGGCCCTGAATAAGTTAATGTTCTGTAATTATTGTCAAGGTTCCTCATAGTGGGGTACACTTCTTGGATAGCCTTTCTATGTAATTTTTTAGCAAGAATATTCTCTATTAATTTGACTTGATATCCATTGTTAACTGCTATCTGTTTTATGATATTTAATTCTCTGCAGAAGTTTTCTTCAGAAAGAGGAATATTAACTAATCTATGTATGCTGATATTTTATGTATATATGGATGTATCGAATTATTATGAATGGTGATGTCAGTATGGGAAGGTTTATGAAAAATAGAAAAATGGTGTTTGTTGTTGGTTTTACCTATTGTCAGATCTAAAAAATTTAATGATTTTTCTACTTCTATTTCTATTGTGAGTTTAACGTTTGGGTGAATAGTGTTAATATATTTATGAAAGGTGTCTAACTGTCTGTTGGTACCTTTAAAACAAACTATAATGTCATCCACATATCTGTACCAATACAAAAACTGTTGCGAGAGTGGGTGCTTGTGGATTATTCCTTCAAGGTTGTCCATGAAGATATCTGCCAGTAGCGGACTCAACGGATTTCCCATGATCAAGCCTTCAGATGAAGAATATATTTTATTGTCAAATTGAAAGTAATTTTGTTCAAGACATATCGACAAAAGGTCTAATATCTCTTGTTTAATAACTGGGTTGACATGATTTCTATCTAGTAAACCTTCAACCAAGACTATGGTATCTTGAGGAGGTATACTAGGGAAAAGATTTTGAACGTCAAAAGAAATAAATTTCGTGTTATCTGGAACAGAAATATCCTGGATTTTATTTATCAAATCATAAGAATTTTTAAGGCTGAATTTCGGTACAAATTTAGAATAGTTTGTTATTAAATGTATTAACTTTCTTGATAACTTAACTGATGGTGCTGTTACGAATGATACTACTGGCCGGACAGGGTAGTTTTGTTTATGCAATTTTAACAGAGAATATAATTTCGGAGTTTGTGGATTCATAAGAGTTAGTCTGAACTTCTCGGCTTCATTAAAAATTGATTTAGAGTTTCTCAAAAAAAAAAATCATTAAATTTTTTAGATCTGACAATAGGTAAAACCAACAACAAATACCATTTTTCTATTTTTCATAAACCTTCCCATACTGACATCACCATTCATAATAATTCGATACATCCATATATACATAAAATATCAGCATACCATAGTATGATACATAGATTAGTTAATATTCCTCTTTCTGAAGAAAACTTCTGCAAAGAATTAAATATCATAAAACAGATAGCAGTTAACAATGGATATCAAGTCAAATTAATAGAGAATATTCTTGCTAAAAAATTACATAGAAAGGCTATCCAAGAAGTGTACCCCACTATGAGGAACCTTGACAATAATTACAGAACATCAACTTATTCAGGGCCCGTTTCAGAAAAAATAGCGTCATTTTTGAAAAAACAAAATTTAAGAGTAGCATTCAGAACAGATAACACGTTGGGAAGGTTTATTAAAAATAATAAAGATAAAACACAAAAATCTAAAAAATCAGGAGTTTATAAATTGAATTGTGGTTCTTGTTCCAAAGTATATGTAGGCCAGACTGGTAGACCATTCAAAAGCCGTGTACGTGAGCACCGTATGAATTATGTAAATAATAAAACACATTCAACATATGCCAATCATATTTTGGAAGAAGACCATGACTTCGATGAAAACTTTGAAATCCTTCATGTTGAAAATAAAGGTATTAGACTTAATTATTTAGAATTCTTGGAAATTAATAAATTGAAAAATTCGAATTGTTTACTAAATGATCAATTGGACCTTAATAGTTCCCCTTTGTTGAACCTTTTCAACTAATTAAGTAGTAGATATGTTTTGAGATTTCCAGGTATCTACCTACATTGTATTGTCAATTTTATTTTTATCATAGGTAGCTCCTAATTACCTCAATTGTTAAGAAGGGTATTTAAGTAATGTTCAAGGTAGAATAATTTAATGTATTACATTCGCTTGAAAAAGATACAGTGTATCGAAACATGTCGCGAAGACAATAAATCTGTGGAAATTTAATCGTGTTTACCTTAGTGTCATATTCAAGAAAATGATCATTTTGTACACGGAAACAAAGTGAAGCAGTCATTGTGAGAGGATGGACAATGGAATAAGTGATCTCAAACGACAAGTTGTCAAGACGTAATTTCACCAGAAGAACCACCACCCTCAAAGGTTTTGCAGATCTATGGCAAATTGATCTTGCCGAATTACAACCCTATGCTAAACATAATAAAGGATATAGATATGTTCTTGTAGTAATTGATTGCTACTCAAAATATCTATGGACAAAACCGATCAAAAATAAAACAGGTAGTGCTGTAACTGATGCAATGGAAGATGTGCTGAAAGAAGCCGACTATTCTCCGAAACATCTACAAAGCGATCAGGGAAAAGAGTTTTTCAACAATACTTTCTCATCTCTAATGGGTAAATATAAAATCAATCATTATTCAACATTCAGCACAATGAAGGCGGCCATAGCAGAAAGAGTAATTCGAACAATAAAGACGTGGCTTGATAGGGAATTTTCAGCGATGGGACACAACAAGTGGTTAGACATTCTTCCTATCATAACAAGAAAATATAACCATAAAGTGCATCGTACAACTGGTATAGAACCAATTAATGTTACACCAACAACAAAACTGAAATTTAAAGTTGCCAAAGTCATTCGAGGAAAACAAAAACTGCCCAAATTCCGAATGAATGACATTGTTCGTATAAGCAAGTACAAAAATATTTTCGAAAAAGGATATACTGCAAATTTCACAACTGAATTATTCAAAATCATTAAAATCAATAGGACATATCCCACAACGTATATCATTGAAGATATGGATGGCCAACCGATTAGAGGATGTTTTTATGAAGAAGAGTTATTGAAAACGGAAAATCCTGACATTTATCTCGTCGAGAAGGTGCTGAAGAGTAAAAAAGATAAACTATATGTGAAGTGGTTAGGTCTTCCCATTGAACACAATTCATGGATTGATAAACGTGACATGGTTTAAATATGTATTAACTTTAATAAAGTGGTGAAATTGATTTTGAGTTTTCATTTCAAGTAGACTGAATTGAAAAAATATTGTAGCGGTAAACGTTGCCCCAGCCAATCGCAACGTTCTGTGTATGCCAAACCAATTTAAATGCATACCCCATTCCCGCTTATATATTTTCAACTCACAACATTGATGACATTCCATTATCCTCAGAGCTAATCAGTATCATATTGAAAAGTGTGATCAAACTCTTTTCTCCACTTATCACGTACAGATGCTGCCGTATCGAAAAGTTTAGTGGACTCCTGAAGCTCCATCTCAGCTTGCACTTTCAAACAATGGGTGAACTCATTATTCTGTGTGATTTTGTTACGGAGTTTATCTGCATCTTCACACATTTTGATCAGTTCAACCTTTGTTGAAGCAATCTTTGCATCGAGCTCCTGAAGAGCCAACTCGTCTATGCTGCTACTTTGAATATCGTCATCGCATTTGACGATGGTGGCCTTCGCTTTTACGATGCGGCATTTGGCTTTCTTCAACATGTCCCCACAGCACTGCAGTGGACCGAAAGAATGAAGTGATACATTTCCCAAATCACCCATCACTTTCTTTAAGGTGTCATCTACCTTCTTCTTACGGGGTTTCCGTACACCCTTAGTTATTTTCTTGGGTTTAGAAATAGTAGATGTACCCTTCCTCTTAGATTGTTTCGGTTTATGATCCACACTAAGAGGAGAGAGGAGTGGAGGGCATTCGGGTAGTGACAGCTGTGAAAGGGTTGGATCAGCACTTTCTGAAGATTCCGGTTTATCTGTCATCTTTAGATAAGCTTCGAAGTTGAAGTCATCGGTGGAATCTTGGGATGACAAGTGATATACCGGAATATTTTCAAAACCAAACTCACCATTTGTTGCACCTTCTTCAACAGATAAATTTGGTAGTGAGTTCATGATTATTTAGCTCGGAGGAATGTGTGATATCAATGGGATGTGGATAGAAATGGTGCTGATGTTGATGCGACTTCACGTTTTATACAATCAAGTCGCATGGTACATGCGCACATGAACATGACAACAAACCACCGTAAAAGGAGAGGGGGTGAATATCCCATGAGTTAACTCTACAAATTTCATAGTAATGGGAAGTGTTGAGAACACACAGTATTCTTCCAACCGATGTCTTCTCCAGATGTGTATATAGTTCTATGTCACCTACATAAGCTTTGCCCAATTAACTATAAATATGGAAATCATTTCGTATCATAATGCGAAGGTGTGATTTAGAACAAAATGATCAAAGTGAGTCATAGTTCTGATTCACACCTACGTATTGCATATAATCATAGTGACGAATATGATTCCCAATAGAAAGTGTGAGTTCTTTTTTGTAGCCTTGAAAAAGGCTGTTTTGCTCCAAAGAGCCAAGGGGGTTTGGGTGAAGACTGATTAGCTTGAGTCTTCACCGACATTGCCAACATTCCTAGCATAGAATGCCCTAGCCCGCTCCTTCGTCTCCGCCCACACACGGTTAAACTCTGTAGCATCTCCGATATCATTGTCATCATCGGACCCATGCTCTTCAGCTGAGTGCCGCGGTGGCGCTGTGGTAGTTGGGATCTCCTGTGCTGTTGCTGAAGACATGTTGAATTGTTGAATGATACTTTGAGTAGGTTGTCACCGTATTTATAGTGATCGGAGTGGGGATATGTGATGGAAATGGTGGTACACATCTACTGTGTTAGAATCCGCTGAGTACTACTACTAAGATTTCAAAAAGTGATTGAAAATTTTTTTTCAACCATTTTTCCAGTAGAATTCAACATTTCAAACCTTTTATGTGGTATGAAATTTTCTGATAAAACTCACCATTTCGGTTATATGAAATATTTCAGAAATTCCAATAATTATTTTCAAAAACACTTTAAAAAATATTTTCAAATATTTTTTCCTATAGAATTTAACATTTCCAATCATTTATCTAGTATGCAATTTTTTGATAAAACTCTTCCTAACGCGAATATAAAACATTCAAAAAAATTTAAATAAATATTCAGTGACGCCTATGGATTTCTCGTTATCGGATGTTATGGATCCTACCTGCTATTGAGTGCTTTGTGAAGGATAATTTCATATTCAAGATGCACTCGGTCAGAAACAGGTAGGCAGGCGATACTCCTTAGACAATTCTTTCAGGTTTTAGTTGTAATTTGAACTTTGCTACGGTTTGTTTATTGAGAATAATGGCTAGTTTAAACTTATCACAAATGGAAATCGATTCCAATGTTGAGTCTATTCTTGTGGAAAAATCAGTACCGGATGTTTTGTCACCCTTCAAATCTCCCATATCGTCGAAAATTAAACGTAAGCAGCCATCAAAATTGAACAAATTTAAACGCGTGATAGAAAAAAATAGCCCATACTCTCAAAACGCATGGAAAAAACCATCGTATCAATTGGATTGGAATGTTCCGGGCTCTGAGACGTCTAAAGGTAGTGGAAATACCTCAAACTGCGAAGAAGAAGAAATAGTTGAGTTGATTGATCAGACTAAGAGAATGTTTTTGTATTCGAGGGAGTCAAAACAAAGAGTGACACAAATGAAAGAAAAATTGGAAGCGCTGAACATCGAAAGAGAAATTGTGAGAAAGAGAGAACAGGAAATATCATCGGAATGTGAGCAGTTGCAAAATCAAATAGATAATGAAGAGGGGAGATGTGAAGAATCGGAACGCATTCACAAGGAGACCAGCAAAAAATATGCAAACTTTTTTTCAGGAGAATAATTGATTAAGGAAAGTCCTATTGGAGTACATAATATTAATTGGACATTGTACACAGTGACTAGCGATGTAGAGGGGCTATTCACGGACTTTCCTTGATTAATTGAATTGATTAAATTGAAGAAATGTTTACAAAATCGAAAAATTTTGAACATCGATTTTTTTTCTTTCTAAAAACACCAATAACTCGAAAACTGAATGAGATATCATAAAATTGTATATAAGCAGTTTTATTGCTCTCAAAAATGTCTACAAAAAGTTTCCATAACATTTTTTCATATCTTGAAAAATAAGCAGAATATTGACTGTATATAAGCAGTTGGGCCCCAAGATAGTACCTTGTGGAACTTCAAAAAATTAAAATTTCAAATTTGACATTTCTATGATCACCTCATAAAAGTCTACAAAAACTGTCAATAATTTTTATTTGTAATGTCAATAGTTTGGGAAATATTTAACAAAAACGAAAGGTCAAAGGTCACCAAATTAAAAAAAACACGGAATAGACTTCCTATTATTCAACCTCCCAACCATTATAATAGAAAGTCGATTCCGTGGGCCTCCACACAAACTAACACATCGGTCTATTATGGTTGCCAATAAAAGTCCATAATATCTTCTAGCCTTTATATCATTCGCCAAGATGTATAGAACTAGCATTACGTTAGACATCCAATATTTTAATATTGAAAACTGAAGACTATTTCCATCTGGTGCCAAATACCGCAACACTGATACGAGTGTTCATTTTAACGTTTGAAAACTGAAGACCAGTTCCATCTGGTGGCAAATACTCCAACACAGCTGTGAGAGTATGGACGGTCACATCCATTTTGTTAGAGCATTGGCGTAGCGGTGGGTGGAATTTCTGAATTGTTTCATATTAACGAAATAGTTAGTTTTATTAGAAAATTTCATACCAGATAAAAGGTTTGAAATATTCAATTATACTGGAAAAATGATTGAAAACATTTTTTCAAACACTTTTTGAAATCTAAGTAGTAGTACTCAGCGGATTCTAGCACAGTAGGTGTGTACCGCCGGTTCCGTTTCCCCCACCACGACCTTGTACATTTCTACCATTAAGTGGTGAAAATGTGTGTGTGTGTTCTTTTTGTGGCCCTGAAAAGGGCCGTTGGGGTGCTCCGGAGAGCTGGGTGTCATCCCGCATATTTATGCGCGACGACCACGGAATGGGCTTAGATGACATCGTCATCGTCTGATGACACCACGATGATGGTGTCATCGTCAGAGTCATCGTCCACCAACATGTGGACCTCCTCTTCAGAGTCTTCGTCCACCAGGACGTGCAGGTCCTCGATGCCGCCATGCACGACCTCCTTCTCAGGGTCTTCGTCCACCAGCAGGTGCAAGTCCTCGATGCCGTAATGCACGACCTCCTCCTGGTGGTCGACCACCGCTTCATCCTCCGATGAATCGGATGAAAACAGGTCCTCCCAGTAAAGCGGTTGAACGTCCATCTCATCCTCTGATGATGGCGATGACGGCGATGGATAATCCCAAATATCCGTGAAGTCGCTCACCTCATTTACTTGGATAGGGCCTCTGGAAGGTCTATACCAGTGACCCCTTTCCCCCTCGTACACGACATTCTCCTGGAGAGGAAGAAAATCCAGAACTTCATCATCTTCAAATGCCCAGATGCGTCTCGGAGATGAGGTGGAGTCTGGGAAAGACATCTTGGAAGACTGATACTATAATATGAGCTGGCATTGAATTTATAGTAGTTCAGAGGAAGAGAAAGGTGGGAGAGAAGGGTGGGAAAGAAGGGTGGGAGAGAAGGGTGGGAGAGAAGGGTGGGGCTTTGAAGAGTGTGTGATAGGAGAAATACACAATATGATATTTTATCAAAGGGTTAAAATAATAAATAGAGTCAAAGATTATTTACATACTCATTGATTAATATAAGTATGAAAGACAATAATTAGAATAAAGTGATGAACAGTGCCCCAACCACGCATTGCACAATGTGTACCTACCAACAAATTGAATGTACACTCCTTTTTTTTCACTTATTCTTTTTTTATTACTAACACCTAATTTAATATATACAACTTGAATTAAAATACAATTGAGATAAAGTGATAGGCAATGCCCAACATCGCATTGCCCAATGTGTACCACCCAACAAATTTAATGTACACTCCTTTGTCACTTGATCTTTTTTTTATTAACAATAACTAATTCTACACATGCAACTTATATTTAAATTAATTTTTACAACACTTACAAATAACTTAACCTATACAAAATATCCTACATCTAACTATTTCTAAGTCGTTGGAGGGTTGCCATCATCCTCTCCGTCAATGCCGTCACCTGAGATCTGGCCGTCTCCAACCTGGTGAAGCGTTCGGCCTCCAGGATGGCTTCCTGACGGTCACGCTCAGTCAGCTCAGCCAGCTGACGGGCAATTTCCGCCCGCGCTACTTGGCTCAGCTGGAAGTCACGCTGAGCCTCGGCTATCACACCCATCAGCTGGTCCACATCCGTTTCCAACGTGGGAGCGATGGCCTCCAAGGCGACGTCGGCGACGGGATCGATGATGGCAACTACCTCCACGATAGGGGCTGGTGGAGGTACAGCGGGCGCTGGTGGTACGACATCAACGTTGATGATTTGCACAACAGCACGTGGTGGTACAACTTCTGCGACTAGCGGTAAGTCGACGACTGTCGGCTCCACGGTTACAACTATAGGTGCAACCTCTTGAACACTTTCAATAGGTGCCACTACAGTTGCAACAGGAGTCACAACAGGGACCGCAGCTCTTGAAGATGATGGCCATCCTGCTTGATACGGGTTGGTTTGATCGCATCTCTTCCGATATGCGGAAATAGCACCAACCCTACTGCTTTTGCCCGATTGCTTCCGCGATGACGATTTCACGCCGCTACCACTTGGTCGTGGTGGTGTCGGCTCAAACTCATCCTCGCTATCCACAATCTCAATCGGCTTGCATATCATTGACGATTTTGCCCTCATTTTACGTTTCTGTTTGGGAGCAACATCGTCAACGGAATCGCTTTGTCGCTTACGTTCACTCCCACCTTGCTCCTGTGAAACCATCGGCGTCAACGGCTCAGGGATCTCCATGTCCTCCTTAAGGCTCTCCAGGGCGTTGGTGAAGTCCGCTTCGTTGATGTCCGAGTGATATGGTCCTGGTGAAGGCGGCGGAGATGGTCCTTGAGCCCTATTTTCGTCGACCAGGACATTGGTCAATGCTGCGAACATCAACAGGTTGGTCGCCGGTGGAGCTGGAGCTATCGCTGTACATTGAAAAAAAAATTAAACAAAATAATGAATATAAGATAGTGTACTCACCAATTAGAATTGAAGATATGGAACTTGGACGAGAAACTGCTGCTGGTGCTGGTGGTGTTGGCTTGGAGAACTCGAAGTCAACTGAAGAATATTCAGAGGAACTCTCCTTTTAAGCCATCGGCCCACCTCCCACTCTACCCCCTCCCTCTCGAAACGCTACTTCGACCATTGCGCACATCCCTCCCCTGGTACCATCTGAATCAAACCCATCATAACCCCACCCGCATTTCAACAACGCTAAGTATTACAAAAAATACATGTACTTAGTGGAGTGAGTTGAAATAAGGGAGTTTGGCATGCATGACAATGGTGAGTTGGAGTATCAGCATACTCAACAGTTGTATGTGAATGGTGATTAGCATACAACCCACCATTGTCATTCATACCACAGTACCGTAAATAGCACATGTGGCAGACGAAGAATTGGACTTCATCACCGGTATCAATTGCAACGAAGGCTAATGTGCAACAATACAAATTAGTTGCAAAATTGTTCAACGTCTCCGACATGTTGATAGGTATGGTACGACTTATGATGGAGTCGAAGTCGCTGGCAGAATCCACCTCAACCCCTTCATCGACGTCATCATCTTCGCTGTCCTCGTCGACGGCATCCATCTCAGGGTCCTCCGGCTCCACCAGTTCCACCAAGTCCTCGAACACCAGCTGGTCCACCATTTCCTCCAGCTCATGGACCGCTGGTACTTCCACCTCTAGGTCGTCTTCCCACTCCTCCTCGAAGTTGTTGACGTCCATGTGGGACAGGCTCGTCAGGACTTCCATATAATTTTCCATCGCTCACACAGGTATCAAGAAATTATAATAAATATGAAATATACAACACAATATTCGAATTATGAGATTCGAATGAAGTATTCAGTGACCTGCCCGTCTTTTATATCTTCCATTCAGAGTAGGGGGGATACCACCACCATAACTCTTCTGCATAAGAGTAAAGAGCTCTCGTGTCTCCCAAACAGTGTTAGCGAGAAGATCAGTGTATGTGAATGTGTAACATTATGGTATCGAAATAAAAAATAACTTTAGTATGACAAAATTTATTCTATATATTTTTATGATAATACAAATTCATTTTTCAAACAGCTGGGTCTGGATCACTGCCTGGAGACCAATTTACAGCTGGATCTGGATCACTGCCTGGAGCCCAAAGTTTTGGTCTATGTGTGAGCCAAACATCAGGATGTTTCCTCTCCAAATCGACTAACCTCTGATGTTTCTTCTCTAATACAGCTAACCTCTTTTCCAAATCATCATATTTTTGCATCATTGCAGATGTAACTTCAAAATCCTCTTTCATTAGATTGCATTTATGATCGAGGTCACTAGTCAACTCTGTTATTTTTCGTGTAATTGTAGCTGTGGTATCCCATACTTTGATATCCGTATCACTTTTTAGATTACTATATTTGCGATCTAGATCATCAGTTACCTCCTCTATTTTTTCATTGAATGCTAGACGGGCATCAGGTACAATCTTAGCCGTTGTGGCAATTATGGCAGCCTGCAAGGCTTTGAGGACACGTGCCTTCGTCTCCTTGATTTGTTCATTGAGATATAATTGGGTTACACAATCACTCTCATCTATCGGTTCACCAACATTTTTCAGTCTTTTACCTTGCACATCATATTGGTCATCAGGTGAAAGCTTGAATCCTATACCTTGGGGACCTTGAGAACCTTGAAGAACTCGAACTTTAACAGCACCCCATTTTCGTGTACGACCGAATTTATCGATAGCCTTAGACATCTTTCTCCCAACTTGATATCTTCCATACTGATGATTTTAAAACAATCATTTGTATATATCTCTGTGTAGGTATGTTGATATCTCAAATGAAACAAAAGGAATTCAGAAAAACATGTTTATTCAAAAAAATATATTTGTTAACAAGACATAAACTAACATTGACTAGTATAATTTGACTTTTATACAATAAGAGTACTATATAATATATTCGGTACAGGACAAGACATCAGCTAAAATTGACTAGTACAATTTTATTTTTATATAATAAGCGTAATCACATATGAAATACAAATAAATAAGTATAGTGGTGGTGAATTTTCCATTTTGAATGATATTTCATTTATTCAATTCAGCTGTTAATAAATGAAGTAATTGATCTAAAGGACTCTCTTGGGAAAAAGATTGAATAATATTGGAAACCCAACGAATATTCTCTTCTGGGTCATTCTGGTAGAATTCTATATCGCTATGACCCCAAGGAAGAGTTTGTGTCGTATTGGGAATGATGAACCGTTTATCATCATGGTACGACAATGCAACTTCGTTTTTCAATTCAGTATACATGTCGTGCAATATGCTTCTAAACGAGTTCATCTTCCTAAATATTGAACCACCCTGTTCGACAATTTTCTTATAATCTTCACATGTCAATTCATTCTTTATGACGGATCTTTTGACACCTTTTGCTTTCTTGAATTCACTACCTACAGACTGAACATAATATGCTTTAGCACCGGTACCATAAAAGCTAATTATGGGATCATTCGGAAATTCATCTTTGAAATTACCCAGAATTGACTTTGTAATGGGAATATTGAATTGGTTTCCTAATTTGTAATTGGAAGTATCAAACTCACCTATATTGCTGGTAATGAATTCATAAAAATTACCAGTTTTTACTTTCAAAATTAAAGAATCCGTGTCAGTGTAGAGTAAGGTAGCATTTTCTGCATAATGACGTTTAATACATCCGTAGAAGAAGTTGTACATAACTGTTTTGGATAATTCTAGAATACAGAATCCCAGATATAGTGGTTTATCGTACAATACGTTAACTTTGCCCAATTGAATAGCAACGAAATTTTCGGAAAAAATTGAACAGCTTTTGAAATTAGGACGTGATATTAGGGTGCTAGCACCCATTTTTCTCTTAATGCTTTCCCAATGCGTCACCAATCTAACATCTATTCTGTTATCAACGTTTTCCATCGTTTTCCCATAAACTGCATTATTCATGAGTTTATAGAAATCTTTTTCAGCTTTGTTGTTAGAGCGATTGCGCATTTCAGTGTTCAAATCAATATAAGGTTTCATCCAACATGACTGCTTGAATTTCAGCACTCTATGTGTATTCATGACAATAAGACCATTGGCCACAGCCTGCTGTAAGTTTTTATAATGTACAATATATTTTCTCTTGTCATTTAAATTTGGAATTAATTTAGGAATTTTCGATTTGGAATGTGGAGGTATTAAACTTTCAACGAGAAAAGGGAGATCAGCATGTTTGTCATGTAATTCTTGGGGATAATGAATATCCACTTCGAGAACATAACCGTATGGACTATCAGATGCCACAGCCATTACGTCCAAATTGAAAATGTCATTGGGTGTTAGCCAAGCAAAATCATTGGTGGGTAATGGTTGTGACATACTGTGACCATATAAGTTGGTGGCATCTAAATATGATATGAATGATGAAGGTTCATTGGGGTTATAATCGGGTAAAAATTTATTATTAGCAATATGCTTCCTTCCACTACACTGACTTATTCCACCACGTATTCTTTTCTTGAAAAAATGTATCATGTCAATGTCTGTCAATAATTCCAATTCAATATTTGTATACTTTAGCATTGCATCCCATGATAATCCGGGTGCTGTATAATACTGTGCCGGATCTAATTTATATTTCTCTAAACATATGTCTCTAAAATTCTCAAATATATCACATAATAGAAGCACATCAGACTTCAAATATAAATCCAAGTATTCTCCCAAACTCTTACACTCGAATAAATGCCAAACACGTTTCGCTCTCATATAATCCTTATCCGATATATGCTCTCCGTTAAGATTGTCATAAAACTGATTTTTTGTGGGGAGAGTTGGATAATTCAACTTGTCAATATGATCAACAAAGTTATATGGAAAAACACCTTTCTGTCTCATCAAATTGAATTTGTCAATTTGTGGAAAATGTTTATGCATCTCAATACACTGATCGGATGTTAAGTTAGCACCTAAGTTCTGCAAAGAATTCGACATGAATTTAAAACTGTCTATGAATCTCATTTTCAAATAATTCTTTTTCTCTTTTCCATCTTTGTCAGTGTATGAGTGAGTAAATAAATGCTTGGTGAAAGATATGTATTTTTCCTTAGTTTGTGGGATAACATCCACTTTGTCTTTGTTTCTATACAGTTCTTTTATGAACAAATGACAATCATATCCACTCAGGTTATGGAAACTTATCGGAACAAAATTAGGTAGTTTGAAATTCAAGTTACATACAGAATGTGCGGCAGGTGATCTTTTTTTTCCAGTGAGGTGACAATGGTCTCTCACTTTCACATCACCACCCGAGAATGGTTTATCACATATACCACAAAATTGAGTAGAAGAAAACTCTTTTTCTTCCGAGGGGGTTTGTGCAGCCATAGGAATTGGATACCTCAAATGATTGTGATAAATATTCCTTAAATCATCTTCAAGTTTTGTAACAAATTTCTCGGCTGCATCCTCACCCCTATATGTCACAAATTCAGTTAATTTATCATTGTATGAACATTTTATCGAATAAGCAAATGAATAAGGTTCATGTTTGTATGTTTTGTTCGAGTATGAGTGTTTAGGGTTGGGTTGACTAGTTTAAATGGGTTTGAGAACTGATTCAAAGTCGGCATAAACTAAAAATGGCACCTTCAGCTGTTTCTCAAAATTTTCAAACATAAGTGTATTCCCGGTAACATTTTACCATATTTGTTGATTCTGAACTTGACTGATGGTGTTGTAGTGCTCAAGTGATTACAGTCATGCAACTGATGACGTAACAATAATCGCTCATGAGAGAAATACAATAAACATCCATCACAAAAATATTTTTTGTGCTCATGCGCAGATAGTTGACTTGAAACTAATCTAGAAAGGTCTTTAATCCAATAATAATGACTATTGCCAGAATTATCTGTTATAAGTAACAAATTGACATGTCTTCTGAGTCTTCTCTGTGAGTAACGCAACGGACCAACCACTTCATATTTCATTTTACCCTTATCAAGTTTCGACTCTAACCCATTAACATTTATTGAAATATCATTTATGTCTTCAAACTTTTTATAGCTTGAAGTTTAACTGGAAAATCCATACCTGTTACATTCAAGACATTGGAATAGTGGGGGTATGAGGAAACTTCTGACACTCTACCATTCGCAGGAAACAATGCAGATGTGATGGCCCATGCAAAACAATGTTGATCTTCATTGCGAATATTCACAACACCTTTTCTTGTCTCAATGAATTCGGGCAGCTTCACATACGAACATCCGCTGAGTGGACTATACTTGTTGATGTTCACTTCGAGGAACATAACTTTTTCACAACTCCATCCTGAAACATAAACATAATTTAATATTCATGTAATTAGAAGGAAACCTTAAACATACCTGAATCACGTTCTTCAAATTCCGTAGTCTGAGCAATGATGACATCACGGAATCCATCGAATAATGCACCCAAATCCGTAGACTGATCCACAATTTTATTTTGAGAGTTGAATGACTTGGTATCACTCAAATCCCGTGTTTGGACAATGTAACTGCCAAATACTTCCATATTCACTTTAAAGATCTTGTGAACCTTTAATGCCTCTTCAAGTAATCCAATAACTTTTTCTCTGATCTCACTGAAGAATGGCATATATTCAGAGTAAACATTTGGACTTTCCACGCGATAGCTCACAATTCTACACTTGAAAGCATTCCTTATAATTTGTATGCCGTCACTCACTTGAACACATGCATTGTTCTTGTGCTGGAGAGTTCTTTTGTGAGAACTAACTTGGGAAGCAGGAATTGACACATTACAACAATTGCATGTGTACATTGGTGTCGATGCTGCCGCATCTTACTTAATCCTTTTCACAGAAGGGCCACCTTGGCAACTTTGGAGTTGATGCCGACGGAGATTATCACTACTAGTGAACGATATACCACATTCACAGGAATACATTTTCTCGATGTCTCTTCAGCACAAAACTCAATGAAATACTGATTTCACAATCATTCTCACCACCTTTAAATATTATTTCGATGAGTGGAAGAGAGGGTAAACAAATTCTCTCTGCATCGACTACTCATGCAACGTCACAGAGCCCTCCCCACCAGTTAACGCATCCAACAGCATATCAATACAGAAAGGACGGAGAGGTAATAGTAGTCGCTAGATCACCACAGCGTATGGGTGTGTGACGTCAGCGGATCCACCGTGTCGGGAGCAAGGGCCTGACACACATCAGTGGATCGTCGTGCGCTTAGCGCTGACGTCACGCGACCTCTCCCCCCACCACCATCGCAAGGTATACATCACGGGAGAGGAATCAGAGCTCACATATCGGGCTGGATCTCCGTGGTGTGCGGACGTGTACCGTCTCCATACTTCGGTATAGATTTTCATGTGCACTCTACAAGGATTATACACAGTACCTGAGTAGGTAGACATGAAGGTCATGCAAGACATGGAGGTAAAAAAAAATATGTGTACTTACAAAAAGTACTTGTCCGTGTATGAAAAGAATTCCAAGTCATCTCAAGGTCAAACACAAACCCTGAACACCTCTCCCAACAATATAAATCAAGGTCAAACACAAAATTTCAAAGGCATCTCTAGGGCATGCCAAGGTCATAGACCTACACAAAGGTACCTATGCACCAAGGTCATCCCAGAAGGTCACCACAAGGTCAACGATGACGTCATAGTGGTGGGGGGAGGCCCAGAACCGGCTCAAATCTCCTACTTTTTGTGAATATGATGTTAATTTTGTGATGTAAAAATCCCTAATATGTTTTCCCCACTTTTTTACCTATCAACTGGTCATAGTTAGCCGAGGAAAATAGATTTACGAATATTCCATCAACATAAAACTAGGTATTCCTGATAACCATAATATGAGGAAACAATTTTTTCAAATTATTTTATTCTCAATGAAATATGAGGGTGTGGCTGCTCAAACTGGGACACACTGTATATGTGACTTCTACCCAGCTTTACATCTCCTTTTCACTCTATGATATTGATTCTGTGGAAATCCATATTAATAATGATCTACAAACTATTTTTGATAATTCTTTCGCCCACAAGTTGAAACCTAATTCTAAGAAATCTGCCATGATGCTATTCGGACTAAAGAAAGACAGAGTAAATGCTGACAGCCTACTACAAATCCGCATTGAAAATTACTTCTTACCTCTTGTCTCTAAAAAATTTTGGTATGTGGTTCGACACTGAGCTACGCTTCACTAGGAATGTTAACTGTCTGATTCAATCGTCCTATAACATACTCAGACAATTGTTTTCCAATCGGTATTCACTCACTACGAAACTCAAACTCAAATTGTGTGGATAACTAATATTCTCCAAAATTTCTTAATGTGATAGTATTTATGGGCCTGACTCAAGGCAGTCTGATTCGATGCGCCTGCGAAGAATTCAAAATAGCTGCTTACACTTTTCCTTTGGGGTACGCAAAGGACCCCGCACAATAGCATAGGAAATTGGCCCACAGTGGGATTTGACAGAAATTTATATATGTTATTGGTATTGAGTTTCTGATCAAATGTTCTTATGGGCCCAATCCTCTGAGACCAATAATTTAGCTCTCAGGGATTTAGTATAGGTGCCAAATAAACAATGACACTTTTTTCTCGAGGCCATAATTTTTTAATTTCCTATTAGAATTTAACTGAATGAGAAATATTGCAAAATCTCAGCATTTATCTCTTAGCGCAAGTCCTCTGTGAAACATATTTTATTCTACAGGACCGAAATATCAAACTGTATTTGCCAAGTGATACATAAAAACTAAATCAAATTGATTTTGTTATAACTTTCTTATTTACCGATCTTTGTCAGTGGTTGATAGCTCGTTTGATAGATGAATGAATGTAGCTTTTTTGTGTAAATAACAAAAGTGGTCGCCATCTCAATATCCAAGGTGGCCGGCCTAACCTATAAACTTCATGTAGGAATTATCTTTTCGCTTTTTAAGAAAATAACAGCGAAAAATAAGAACTACAACACAACGTTTTGATTGTTGAAATCAGTCATTTACTTTTTGAATTATCTAACTCTATAAAATAAATACAATTCTACTATCTTATTAAAACTTTATCTAATAATTCATAACTTACAAAGTTGAATCTGATATTTTGTGGTGGAAGAGAACAAAAACAGCTGCTGGAGAATCGCATCTTGCACTGGATGATTTGCGGCATCTTTAATATGCACATAAGTCTATGGATAATTCTCATTTTGATTATGGCGGGCAAATCCCAAATACCACAATATGCTACAAATATGGGCACATGTTACTGGTGTCCTTGCCCCTGATTTGCAACTGCTATTATCAATACATCTTCTTCATTATTCTCATGCATAGTGGACTGAATGAATATTTTATATTTTTCTCTCCTTCTGAATCGAGAATACACTCTAACAAATCCAGGTTCATTAATTTTTTATTGTTATCAAACCTTATGAAATTACTACTCTAAGATCAGAAAGTAGAGTTATATTTATATCATAGAGTTGGATAATACAAAGAGTAAATGACCGATTTCAACAATTAAAACGTTGTAGTTCTTATTTTTTCCTGTTACTATCTTTCTTAAAAAGCTACAAGACAAGTCCTGCATAATGTTTATAGGTTAGGCCGGCCATCTTGGATATTAAGGTGGCGACCACTTCTGTTATGTACACAAAAAAAGCTACATTCATCTATCAAACGAGTTATCAACCACTTACATAGATCTAGAAATAAGAGAGTTATAACAACATCAATTTGATTCAGTTTTTTGTGGATCACTAGAAAAATACAGTTTTACTAAATACGGTCCTGTAAGACAAAATATGTTTCATAGAAGACTTGTGCTAAAAGACAAATGGTGAGATTTTGCAATATTTCTCATTTAGTTAAATTCTAATAGAAAATAAAGAAATTATGGACATGAGAAAAAAGCGTCATTGTTTATTGGGCACCTATACTAAATACGGCCCTGAGAGCTAAATCATTGGTCTTGGCGGATTGGTCCCATGAGAACATTTGGTCAGAAACTCAATACCAATAACATATGTCAATTTCAGGCAAATCCCACTGTGGGCCAATTTCCTATGCTATTGTGCGGTGTCATTTGATTATACAGTGTGGAAAGTCTAACTGGAACAAATTCGGTAACTTGATAAATGAAGGTTTATCGCAAAATTCCTGATACACATCAAGTTTGATTTTCAATGGGGCATATTACAAAGAGATGTGTTCATCTGTTTAATTATCTGGGGGGTTGCTGCCACCCCCACCTTTTTTTTTAAATGGAAGGGTGTAGGTTTATTAAGTTTTTATTGGAAAGCTTGTTCAATTGCAAATACCAGTCCATGTTTGTTTGTTAGTTTTTATAAGCAATGTGTCGGAAAAAAATTAAAGAAGGAAATAGTTACTGAAATTATACGGTCCGCGTACGCACCTGACTACGACGTGGACAGTATAAGATTTTTTGCTGTGTATAGGTACACTGTTTCTTACCGGAGAAGCCCAAGCAAAAACCTGCTCGATAGGTTTTTGGTCAATTTGAACTGGATGTGATTGATTTGTTGGTACGTGTTTGCAGTCCAACGTGTAACTTACAACCGAAAAATAAGACAATGCCCTATTTAACCGAGACGCATCGGATCGAAATTTTAACGATGATCGGATATGGGGACAGAAGTCGCTCATTTGTTTACTGAAGTTCATCCAGAATTAGGTACCTGCAATTACTCGAAGTACGATTAGCAAAATTGAAACGCGATATCGGGAGTTGGGCCACGCAATGGATGCTCCTTGACAAAAGCGTTTATAAGTCGACGAAGACGCCCAGTTGAACATATTGTTGGAAGTTGAAGAAAATCCTGTTACTCCAGCTAGGCAAATAGCTCGCGTTCATGGTGTCAGTCACACAAGCTTTTTTTTTAATGCAAACGTAACCGGCGAAACATACCAGCATATGCTCCAAGACGAACTGATGCCTACGTTAGTAAATTTATTCCCCAATCCTTTGGATCTCAAGATATGTGACCAACGGCTGTGGTTTCAACAAGATGGGGCACCACCACATTTTGCTCAACATGTACGGACCTATCTTCACGAAGTGTTTCCAAATAGGTAGATTGGACGAAGGTGCCCAATTGAGTGGCCAGCCAGATCACCCGATTAGATTTTTTTTATGGGGATATCTAAGGAGCAAGGTTTATGCCACTAAACCTAACGACATCGCCGAGCTTCAACAAAGAATCAGGGACGAAATTAGGCAAGTAACGCCGGAAGTGTTACAAAATGTGCGGAATGCTATTTATTATCGATTGGGATATTGTCAGCAACAAGGTGGAGAGCAGTTTGAACATTTCTTGCATTAAAGTAATTTCAGTAATTATTTCCTTATTTCATATTTTTCCGACACATTGCTTATAAAACGTAACAAACAAACATGGAGTTGTATTTGCAATTGAACAAGCTCTCCAATAAAAAATCAATAAACCTACCCTTCCATTTAAAAAAAAAGATGGGGTTGCTGCAACCCCCGGATAATTAAAAAGATGAACACATCTCTTTGTAATATGCCCCATTGAAAATAAAACATGACGTGTTTCAGGAATTTTGCGATAAACCTTCATTTATCAAGTTACAGAATTTGTTCCAGTTAGACTTTCCACACTGTATATCAGCTGTAATGGAGGTATCAGCCTGGCTGAAACTAGAGAAGCTCAGAACATTTCACTTGTTGATCAATACGTATAAAGTTTTGAACACCAGAAAGCCTGACTTATTATCAAACAAACTTTCGATACGCATTTTAACTTTAGAGTTTTGGCCAATTACACCTCACTGGAAGTAACGGCCAATAAACGAAAGAGAGAGAGAGAGAGAGAACTTTAGAGAGAATTTTGAGAGATTGGTAACAATGGTAATATCAACTGTCAGACAAACGTCAGACAAGAGGTATAGGATTTTCCGATATTGAACAAAGAAAAAGATTAACCTTTGAACGTTGTGTTGTTATTTGTTGTCTTGGATGATGCAATTATTATAAACTTTGATTGTTTCTCGGGCGTTCATAATCAGATCAGCTGTTGTGGTTTGGACTGGGATTACAAAATTATTCTCAGTGGTCTGATTGTTTGAAAAGTTATTTTGACTGCAATGGGAGTGTGGTGAGGCATCGGTTACTTCGAAATTGTGAAATTCCTTTTTTTAACTGAACTAGATTTTTTAGGCAACAAATCATTCACAGCCGTTTGAGAAATTACTCTCAATTCAGGAAGGGTGCAACTTGAGTTTTCTTCATCAGTCATTTAAAAAAAAGGTTATTTACTGATATTTTCATCCAAAATTCAAATGAATTATGTGAACAAATGAATTACCTGACAACATCGTTCAAATTCCAAATATTTTCTCAATGTTACCAACCCGATATTTCTGATATTATTTATTAATATTAAATCCGATTTTATCAAATAAAAAACTACAAAAAAATGCCAAATAGAAAAAACAGTATATAAAACAAGTTCAATAAGACACATTGTCGCACTTGTTCTCTTGGAGCACTCATCGCTTCGCTTGTCGTACTGATGTCTTATTGAACTTATATCATAATATACGAGGATGTACTGATATCTAGTTAGCCTAGACCAGTTCCCTGCATAAACAAAATATTGCGTTACCATAGCAACGAACAATAACTTATAAGAAGTGTCAGTGTGAAGTTTGACGTGAAAAAAGTAAACCAGAGTTACGCAATAAATTAAAAAAAAAAATATGTCCACCGAATTGTGAAAATCGAAAAATTGGAGTATCGAGCCTTCATCAAGTACCTGCATTTAAAAGGGTTAAGAGGTAAGCAGATTTAGAAAGATATGCTCACTACCCTTGGTGCTACAAAACAGGTATTTTTTCCAATGAAGATAATGACTGATCGGGAAGGCCAGTTTCTGTGTCAGTCCCCGAAAATATCAATGCAGTTCATGACATGACTTTAACAGACCGTCGAATTGGGCTGAAACGGATATCTGAAGCACTGAATATTTCATACGAACGCGTTCATCATGTAGTTCAAGTCAATTTGGACATGAGAAAAATTGCTGCAAAATGGATCCCCAAATGTTTGAATGTGCTCGATTTGAAAACGATGTAGACTTCTTGAACCGAATTGTTACTAAGGATGAGACTTGGGTACATTTCTACGATCCACAAACAAAGCAACAATCGATGGAATGGCGACATTCCGGTTCTCCAAGACCTAAGAAGTTTCGTGTCTAAAAATCTGCTGGAAAAGTTCTTGCTTCAGTTTTTTGGGATTGCCATGGAGTAATCATGATTGATTTTTGGATAAGGATAGAACAATAACTGGAGATTACTATTCGACATTACTGACCACTCTACGGAAAAAAATTAAAGAGAAAAGACGTGGAAAGCTATCCAAAGGTGTTTTGTTTTTGCAGGACAACGACCCTGCACACAAATCTCATGTTGTCATGCAAAAGATTCGTGATTTAGGGTTTGAATTACTAGAACACCCTACTTATTCACCAGATTTGGCTCCGTTCGACTATCATCTCTTTCCTCAACTGAAAAAAAGTTTAAAAGGTCGTAAATTTTCTTCCAACGAGGAGGTTATAAAAGCTGTGGAGGTCTGGTTTGCAGAGCAAGAAGAAACATTTTTTTTTTGAATGGTCTAGAGACGTTACAGGTTCGCTGTAATAAATGTATCCAATTAAGAGGAGAATATGTTGAGTAATAAAATATTTTGACATTGAAATTTTGTTTGGTTCTATAGTAGGCTAAGAATTTTTCAATATATCCTCGTACCATTCTACTTGCTTAGTTCTCTTTTTTATGCAGACTATGGCTTACTTTTTATGACTCGCCACTATAATTCTGAAGATGTAGCTGGTTTTTGTATTTTGTTTACAAACTTTTTTTATGGAGAGTAAATGTATATTTAATGATGGTAGGGAAATGAGCCAAGGTGGAGTTCTGTGGCATTAGAGGAATGGGTTGGGGGTATTTCTTGGAGTTGGATGAGATTGAGAGAACGTTCATCTCTTTTGTAGAAAGATAGGTGTAGTTTTGCATTTTGACTAATTGGAAAGTACCTGATTTGACGAGTGTCATTATCTTGACGTTTTGCTGCTTATGATAAACTCAGTACTTGTCTTCTCAGGTTTAAAGGAAGCTCACCAAGTTCGCAGAGTAGACTATCAATAGGAGCTGTTCTGTAAGCACCAGAGATAATGCGGAGTGCGTTGTTGTGGATTGTGTTCAAGACTTTAAAAGTAGTGGTGGAAGCTGATGAATAGGATATGCAGCCGTAGTCTAACTTCGAGCGGATTAATGTACTGTATAATGTCAGTAGCGTTTTGACATCTGCACCCCATTGTTTGTTCGCAAGACATCTAAGAAGATTCAATCTTTTTTGGCATGTTAGTGATAGGTTTCGAATATGTGATTTCCAGGTGAGAGATTGGTCGAATATTAATCCTAAGTATTTTATTTCTGTAGTGTAGATAGTATTTGGTGTTCGAGTTTTGAGATTGGTAGGTCCTGAAGTTGCGTTGGTCGCTTAGTGAAAACAATGCATTTGTTTTTTTCTGAGGAAAATCTAAATCCGCTTCTCGAGGACCTGGAATCTAGTTTTGCTAGTTCCTGTTGTAAGAGGCAGGCCATGCTTTGGACATTTCTACCCTTTATGAAAATAATAAGGTCATCGGCAAACATTCTCGCTTGGACTGGTTTTTGAAGGGTTTTGAGTATATCATTGATTTCTATAAGAAATAGAGTGGGACTTATCACAGAACCTTGCGGAGTACCCTTTTGTTGACATTGAACGGAAGACAGAGTGCCGTTTGCTTTCACTTGGAAATGTCTGTTTGAAAGGAAATTTTGAATGAAGGCTAACATGTTGCCTTGATATCCCCAGGACTCCAAGGTCTTGATTATTTTGTGATGCCACGCCATGTCAAAAGCCTTACATAAGTCGAAATAGATTGCCATATACTTCTGGTTGTTAGAGAAAGCTTCGTTGATGTTGGTTTCAAGTTCAACAAGGTTGTCTGTTGTGGACATTAAGGGACGGAAGCCCGCCTATTCCATGATCAATTGGTTGTTCTCCTCCAAGTTCCATATGAGGCATTTGTTGATGATTTTCTCAAGCAGTTTACATAGAGCACATGTAAGAGCTATCGGTTGATAAGAATCTGCCTCGTTTGGGGGTTTCATCGATCTCAATATTGGGATTATATTAGCTGATTTCCATAATTTCGGAAATGTATGCTGTATCCAGATTATGTTGAAAAATTCAAGTAGAAAGTCGAGGGATTCTTCAGGTAGGTGTTTCAGAAATGAGGCAGGTATGACGTCGAGTCCAGCGGATGTATCTTTTAACGTGGCTTCAAGTAATTCGGCTTTGGGAATTGGTGCATTGATGGGATCAGTATTTGGTAATATTTGTGTAGTGAAGTCTATTCTTCCTTTTCTTTATATGCTGAGAAGTCGTGATCATAGTTGCAATTTGCTGAAGTTTGTGGCCAGCTCTTCGGAAATATGAGATGGGTTGGTAATTGTCTTTCCTTGGTATTCTTGTTCTTGTATGCCATGACGAGTGCCTGCTTCAGTAATTTTCCTAACTTTTCTCCAAATTTTAGTGAGTGGAGTGTTTGAGTTTATACTTCGCACATATTCACACCAAGAATTACCCTTGGCTTTGTTGGTTACTTTTTTGACAATCGCTCTTTTTCTTTTCAAGTCAATCAGATTGTCTGTGCTGTTGTAGCGTTTGAAGGTATTCAGGGCTTTTCTGCTCTCCTTTATTGCAATTTCACATTCAGGGTTCCACCATGGTACTATTCTGACTTTGTCGATGAATTCCGTTTTACCCACTGCCTGAGTAGGTGATTGTATCAAGATTTCATTGAACTGTGGAAGGATGTTATCTACGGAATTGTTCGTTGGTATGGTAGATATTCTTGTTCTAATAAGCTCTCGAAAGAGATCCCAGTTAGCTGTCTCCAGTTTCCATTTTGGTTCAGGTATAGGATAACTTCTGGTGCAACTATTGTTGGTGATTATAATTGGATAATGATCGCTCCCATACAGATCTTCGGCAACTGACCATGTATGATCAACTAAAATAGACGGACTACAAAGGAAAAGATCGATGGCTGACGAAATTCCTGAGGATAAGTTGAAATGTGTGTTGGAACCATTATTTGAAAATGCAAGATTCGAACTGTTTATTATGTTAGCAATTTTTCCTCCCATAGGTGTAGTTTTCGTCGATCCCCAGATAGTGTTGTGACCATTAAAATCTTCCAAAATCATGTGAGTTGAAGTAATTTGATCGATTAGGTTTTGGAGATCATTTTCCTTTATATCAAAGTTTGGAGGGATATATATATATATACTACAAAGATGAATTTTTTGTGATGTGCCAATTTCAACTGCTACGGCTTCTAAGGTTGTGTTTAGTAAGATCTGTTTCGAAATTAAGTGAGACTTCAGGTAGATGGTGACCCCTCCCGATGCGTGGTCTCGGTCTGTACGATTTTTGTAGTATATATTGTACGAGTTCAGGTTTTGGTGATGATTGTTCTTGAAATTTGTTTCCTGTATACAAATGGCATCAGGTGAATGTTGGTTGATGAGAATTTGGATTCGGAATCCGTTGAGATTCCATTGCATAATTGTTCTGAACAGTTTACTGACTTCAGATGAGAAAGAGTACATGTTAATAAGTGGAAGATTCGCTTTCGGTGTCGACGGTACCTGTAGCAATTTGCTTCAGTAGTTTGGTCTTCAATTTGGTGTAACTAGTTTTTATTTTCCGTTCTGTTAGTTGAGGTCGAATCTCTTCAAGCATTGTAATAATTTTGAGAGGCTCATTGGTGTAGTCCTTGATGAGTGCTAGTAGATCTTTAGATTTATAGGAGTTTTCTAGCTGTTGGCTGTTGAGTGGATACTGCGGAGAATGGTTGTCAGAGAATTCCTTAATACTTTCAGGGATTCTATATTTCTTTTCAGTTTTGTGTTTTTTCGGGTGGTTGTTTGATGTTGTTGCGAAAATTGTTTCGGTGTCTGTTGTGGTTTAGTTCAGAAACACTCTGTATTAGTTATATTAATTATTGTGACGTTGAAAAGAAAACAAAAAAATGTTGTTGATGTCAATAAATTATTCTGAAAGGAGACAGACTTTTCTTAAAAGAACATTATTTCGTTCTTCGACCCGGAATAAAGCATAAACTTTCAGGTAAACACTTACATATGGTTCTTCGACCCGGAATAAAGCATAAACTTTCAGGTAAACACTTACATATGGTCCTTCGAGTTATTTAAAGAACTGCACCGTGAACTTACAATGAACAGAAGTAAATCTGAAATGAATGTAAGGCGTAGTCAAAGAATAAAAGGACAGAAGGTGACAGCAGAAGTAAGATCCGAAGGTATAGCAGCGAAAGCAGAAACACCAATGGAAACTCAAGTATCAAAAGCTCCTTCGAAGTCAAGAAGAAGCAGTCATAGCAGTCGAGCTTCCATTGTGAAAAGGTTGGAAATTGAAAATGCTATCAGAAAGAAGAAAAATGAACAAGAACTACTGGATTTGGAATTAGCTCTGAAATTGGCAGAACTTGGTAAGGAAAGTGAAGAAGGTGAGTCAAGGTCGATGCATGAGTCGATGCATGAGTCTCATAGGCCTAACATGGAAGAATGGATTGATGGTAAAACTCCATGGGATTATAGGCGTGAAAGAAGTGAGGAAAAACATTCAATATTTACTGCAAAAGACGACAACATGGTAAGAGAATATTTTCCTTCAAATAACCAGAAAAAACAAATGTATTCTACTCCTAAGAATGACGATTCGTGCCCAATGACACTTCCTCAAATGACAAAAATTTTAACCCGTCAGTCTTTACCTAGAGATCTTCCTACTTTCGATGGAAATCCTATCGATTGGCCGAATTTCATTTATAGCTATAATAATTCTAACTTTATATGCGGATATACCAATGAGGAAAACCAAGCGAGGTTACAGAAGTGTCTGAGAGGGAATGCTAGAAAAATTGTTCAATCTCTCTTAATCGTTCCCCAAAATGTTGATAAAGTCATAAATTTACTTCAAACTCGTTTTGGTCGCCCAGATTATATAATAATGATGCTTTTAGACAAAATCAGAAAATTTCCACACATCAAAGAAGACAAGCTTGAACTTTTTATTGAATTTTCCGACGAAATCAAAAATTTTGTAGCTACAATTGAGTCGTTGCACGAGGAAGATCATCTACAAAACACAATATTGTTGAATGAAATTATGTCAAAATTACCAACCTCATATCAACTCTCATGGGTAGAATACATTTCTAAAATACCCAAACCGAAATATAAACTTGTAGAGTTTGTTAATTGGCTTGATCAAAAAGCCAATGCGGCATGTCAAATTCATGTTCCAAAATTTGACGTTCAAAGTGACAATTCGACTTCAAAATTCAAAAACGTAAAGAAAGGTGTTACTCTAGCAACGATGAAAAAGACATGTCTCTGTTGTAAAAATGAACTCCATCATCTTACGGGGTGTTCAAAATTCAAAGCGTTCACTGTAGACGAGAGGTGGTCTTTCATAACAGAAAATAAAATATGTTTCTCTTGTTTATTTCCATTTCACAACATAAGACAATGCAAGAAAAGGAAGGTTTGCGGAATTAATGAATGTAAAAGATCTCATCATGAACTTTTACATAAGGATACTTCTTCAAACACTGAAAATATTAAGATTTCTGATGAATCTGCAGTTGTCGGTACTAACAGTCGGGGCAATAATAATAGGAGCGTGTTGTTGAAAATTTTACCAATTGTAGTTTGCTGCGGTAAATATACGGTAGAAACTTTTGCGCTTTTGGACGACGCTTCTACAATATCTCTGATTGATGAAGAATTTTCCAATTCTCTTGAACTTTCCGGTCCCGTGCAGAGTTTGTATTTACAATGGACAAACGATGACTTGGTCCATCAGCAAAGTGATTCGAAAATTGTTTCGTTCACTATCAGAGGTGGAGATAATAGTTCTTCTTTCCAACTTCGTCACGTACGAACTACGAAATTGTCACTCCCTTCACAAACAATAGACGTTGACGAAATCAAAAGGCTGTATCCATACGTACAGGACAAGATTTCTCCGATGAAAAATGCTCAACCCAAAATATTGATTGGACAAGACAATTGGCCTCTGCTGGTGAATAGAAAGCTGATTACTGGACCTTGGAATGGACCTGCAGTCAGCAAGACGTTATTAGGGTGGGTTCTTCACGGAAATGTGGATGGATCTACGAGAAATCAACACTTTGTTTGTCATATCAGCAGCCTAGATTCAAGAAAGGAAAAAGATGACTTGGACCTTCTTCATGATTTGGTTAAAGAACATTGGAAGACTGAAACAGTCCAAGGATTATCCGAAAAGTTATTATCTGTGGAAGATAGAAGAGCACAAATAATTTTGCAGACGACAATGAAACGGAATGGTGACAGATATGAGACAGGACTCTTATGGAAAAGAGACAATGTCAAACTTCCGGAAAGCAAAACAGTCGCTCTGAAGAGATTGAAGTTTGTTGAGCAAAAAATGGACAGAAATAAGTCATATGGTGAGATGTATTGTAGGAAATTCCAAGATATGGAAGAAAAAGGATACATTCGAAAATTAACGACTGAAGAAGCTGAAGCAGTGAGTGACAAAACATGGTACTTGCCCCATTTTGGGGTGACAAATGTTAACAAGCCCAATAAGCTCCGGATTGTCTTTGATGCTTCCTCAAAAAGCCATGGTGTGAGCTTGAACGACGAGCTAATAACAGGTCCGGACTTATACAATTCCTTATATACAATTTTGTTGAATTTTCGAATAAAGAAATTTGCATTCACATCTGATATCAAGGAAATGTTTTTGCAAGTAAAAGTTAGATCTGAAGACTGTTGTGCTCAACGAATTGTATGGCGTGGAATGAACAGGAATATGGAACCAGACATTTACGAAATTACTGTGGTATTTTTTGGATCGACATGTGGGCCATGTCTGGCTCAAGAGGCAAAAAACAGAAATGCTGCTGATTTCAGGGACCAATTTCCGGAAGCTACGAATGCCATCATCAACCACCACTACATGGATGATTATTTGGGTAACGCGGACACGACAGACGAAGCCATAAAAATTATCCAGGATGTGATTCAGGTTCATAAGGCTGGAGGTTTCGTCATTTGTAACTGGATAGCCAATAACGAGGACATTCTCCGAAGCATAGATGGAACACTCTTAGTTCCAGGAGGAAAAAAGTTAGAGAACAATGAAGAAACCGCCATGGAAAGAATACTCGGTATATTTTGGAATCCAAAAGATGATTCTTTTACTTTTCAAACTAAATTTCAAAAGATTGATAGGGACATTTTAGAACATAGACGACGACCGACAAAAAGGGAAGTTTTGAAAGTTATAATGTCCATTTTTGACCCTTTGGGGTTTTTGGCCAATTTTGTGATTCAGGGTAAAGTCTTATTACAAGACATTTGGAGAAGTCAAATTGGTTGGGATGACGAAATCACGAACTGTATCAATGAAAACTGGCAAATATGGACTACTGATTTGAAAGAAATTCATAAATTCGAAATTCCTAGGCAATACTTCACTTTGAACCAACAAGACAGTGACATACAGTTGCATGTGTTCTGCGACGCTTCAGAAAAATGCTATTCAGCTGTGGCTTATCTGAGAATCCAACAAGAACTTGACATTCAAACAAGCTTCGTCAATGCCAAAACAAGAGTGGCGCCCTTGAAACCCCTTTCTATTCCAAGACTGGAACTTCAAGGTGCCCTCATGGGTGCCCGTTTGGGACATTTTTTGATCAAAAATTTGGAATTGAATATTTCTTCTGTTTTTTATTGGAGCGACTCTAAGACAGTCCTGCACTGGATTCGTTCGGAAGCTAGACGTTTTAAAGTATTTGTGGCCCAAAGATTGGGAGAAATACAGGATTTGACTAATGCTTCAGAATGGAAATACGTCAGTTCCAAGGACAACGTAGCTGACGAGGCAACGAAAAGAACTCAAAAGTTCACATTTTCTGATAATCATCGTAGATGGATTACAGGACCTGACTTCTTAATGTTACCTCAAGATGACTGGCCCCAAGAAAATACTTTTCAAAATTTGGACATCGATGTTTTAGAAGAAAAACCCAACGAATTTGTGTTTTTGCAAGCAATTCAAGAAATATTGGTTCCTGATTCGAGTCGGTTTTCTAAATGGTCACGTATTTTACGTACAACAGCGTATGTTCTAAGGTATATTGAAATTCTCAAGACAGGGTTAAAACTGCAATCTGAATTGACAGTGGACGAGTTGTCTAAAGCTGAAGTTGTTTTATTCCGAAAAATTCAGATGGACTCGTTTCAAGAAGAAGTCAAACTTCTAAAGAACAAAAAGAGTTTGCCAACCAAAAGTCGCCTTTATTCTTTTTCATGCAGTTATTCTGAAGCCGACGGACTCCTACGAATCGATGGTAGATTGGACAAATCACCGGACCTGATTGATTCCACGAAAAGCCCCATTATATTGGACCCGCAACATAGAATTACTAAGCTGCTGATTCAACAGTATCACGAAAATGTTCACCACCATGGACAAGAAATAGTAGTGAACAATCTCCGTCAAAAATTTTGGATCCTTAGGGTGAGACAAGCAGTCAAAAGTATCTGGAATAGTTGTCAACACTGTAAAAATCGAAGAGCTCTTCCAAAAGTACCAGTAATGGGACAGTTACCAAAATGTAGGATCGAACCAACCATTAGACCATTTGCGAGAACAGGTGTGGACTATTTCGGGCCTCTAGACGTAACAGTAAAAAGAAGTCACGAAAAAAGATATGGGGTAATTTTCACATGTATGGTGACAAGAGCGGTGTATCTTGAAATTGCACACGATTTGAGTACGAATTCATTTATAAACGTTCTCCGCCAATTTGGTTGTCGTAGAGGTTTTCCAGATGAGCTCTACAGCGATAACGGAAAAAATTTCAAGGGAGCTGACAAAGAGCTCACACATCATTTGCAGAGTCCCAATCAGAATGAACTGATGCGATTTTGTTCCATGAAAAAAATTAAATGGTTTTTCAATCCACCGCTCGCCCCTCATATGGGTGGTTGCTGGGAGAGACTCATACAAAGCGTGAAGAAGATTCTCAAAGAAATTTTGAAATCTAGATTTCCACAAGAACACATTCTGAGAACGCTCCTCATTGAATGTGAAAGCATTCTAAATTCAAGGCCTTTGACTCATGTTTCACTGGATTCTTATGATGCAGAACCTTTGACTCCAAATCACTTCCTTCTTGGATCACCGACCTCTGCACTTTCCTGTACTGAAACTTCCGATCGAGACTTGAACTTGTTATCTAGTTGGCGAGCAGCTCAGAGGATGGCAGATATGTTCTGGCGAAGATGGATCCAAGAATATTTGCCAAGCCTCATAAGGAGATCCAAGTGGTATGAAGATATGAAGAAAATCAGCGTTGGTGATGTGGTCCTAATGGTAGACCCCAATGGACCAAGAAACATTTGGCAGAAGGGTATTGTCAACAATATTTATCCTGCCAAAGATGGAAGAATCAGAATCGTCGACATAAAGACTAGTACCGGTTCTATTTTTCGAAGACTTGTTTCTAGACTTATTGTTTTAGATGTTAGAAATAGTTCGTAATTGTCATTTATTTGAGGAATGAAATTACTAGGGGGGAAAATGTTGTGGTTTAGTTCAGAAACACTCTGTATTAGTTATATTAATTATTGTGACGTTGAAAAGAAAACAAAAAAATGTTGTTGATGTCAATAAATTATTCTGAAAGGAGACAGACTTTTCTTAAAAGAACATTATTTCGTTCTTCGACCCGGAATAAAGCATAAACTTTCAGGTAAACACTTACAGTGTCCTCTGAGGTGGGTGTCAATATATCCGAGACGCTCCTTTTGTGTGCCGTAGTATCTGTTGGTGATGCTTGGAAAGGGTCTTGAGAGGTATCATTTGCAGAAGGTACTTCCTCTTGGGTAGTTATTGGTGGGTAGTTAGTAATATCGATCGTTTTTGGTGCGATAATTTGTGATGGATGTGGAGTATGGATTAGTGCTTGTGTGATAATTGTACTGGTATCACTCTAGGATGCTTGTTGATGCTTTTGTGGGGGGGGGGGTTGGGATTGTATTGTTGAAGTATGAGCATTTTGGGTTGGAATTTGTAAATTAGTAAGTGGAGTTGGAGGGATGGGGGAGGACGTTTGAGAGTTCATAAGGTTGACACATTGTGATGCATTGTGGCCGGCTTGCTTACATTTGAGACAAGTGTGATTTTCTATTGAGATGATGATTCTGTATTGTGTTTCATCGTACTCCAAGTCGAGATTTTCTGGTATTTGTGTGTTTTCGGGTGGAGAAATGTATATTTGTCTTCTGAAACTGAGGATATGACTATATGCTGGATCGGATGCACCTATCTTTGAAGATGACATGGAAGACATGAGTTTCAGTCCCATATCATGGAGAGTATCTGCGAGGAGTTCATGTGGTATAGTGGGACTCACATTGGACAGCAGAAGTCTTTCTGATGGTGTGACCAAGCGACGTGCTGGAATTATTGTGCCACTGACTGTAATTGCACCGTGGTTTTCCAGAAATGTATCCACTAGTTCTTTGTTCGTAAGGTATACACAAACACCATTATTTGAAATGCGCGAACATAAGGTTATGTTTTTGAGATGAACAATTGGTCCAAGTTTCAGGAGGTAATCCTGGATTTTGAGTCCATGTTTACAAACTTTGTGTTCACGATAGCAGTAGATTAAGATTATTGATTGAATTTATCTCATTTGATTTGTTTATTGTAACTGTGTTGTCAAGGTTGAGTTTGAAAACAGCGCAAGCTGCCTATTCACACTGATTTTTTCCTTCACACCTTTTGTAATTATATGTTTATTTTTTGTAGTGAATATAGACGCTTCATTATTATTATTAAAAGTCTAATATTGAACTATTTCCACTTTCTCATTGAATCTACTCACCTATATCAAGTAGTTTACGAAAAAGTCTTATTCAATTTTGGCATTTGTACAATGAGTCAAAAAAAATACATGAATTTGACTCATTTATACCTTTCGAACAACTAGGCAGAACAATTTGTCGTTGAATAGATGATAGAAAAGCCTTCAACATCACAAGACACTCCTACTACAAAGAAAAGTTGATAATGTTTTCTTGACATCACTCTCAAAACCTAGTGATAATATCACATTTTTACCTACCCTTGACACTAGATATACTTCCCCTTTCAAGAGTTACAATGGAGAAGAGTTCGAAAATGCACATGCTTGCCATATCGATTTCAAGTTGTAGATAGAGACTTCTAAAATACGACAACAATGTAAGGATTGACTCTGATTGAGTGTCTTTCTTTAGTGAAAACTCCAACCAGGAATTGCCTGGAGTCAGACTATTGTATATTTTATGTCTATACAGTCATTAAGTTTAATTTGAGAAATTGTGTTAAATGAGCTTTTTTTAGTGCCACAAAGCTGTGGATAAGTAGGTAGTATAATAGAAAAGATTTGACCTCATTACTTGTTTCAAATGGAACAGACCAGCTCACAAAGCCGGCATAATTTCGAGAGGAAGAAACCCCGTATTCGCGAAGAAGAGTGCGATGGCAGTTTCACCTAGCTAATGACTGTATCTATACAAATTTCCGCGATGGCTGAAGTTACAATGACGTGATTTATTACCAACGTAACGCGTAGATCGGTTTAGTTCCAACCCTTGTCATGTTTTATTTTTAAACTGCTTTGTTATAATTAAAATTTATTAATGCCCCCATCGTTTATCACGAAACTACGCATTATGAGAACGAAATTACTCTGTTGACGAGGCAGTGGTGTTGAAAAGGGTAGGGAAAGCAGTAGGAATGTAAATATTTTTGAATAGAAATTGACACGAAATAGTGTCATGTTGGACAATTTATTTGTTTAAAATTAAGGTGGCTAGGTAAAAACTATAATGCATTTCGAAATGAACAATTTTCTCGCTGTACTAAGTAGTGATACTATATTTTTTCCAGATTCATGCAATTTGAAAATGTTGTGGAAAAATTTTTTAGGGTTATATTAAATTTTAAAATATTTACACAGTGGAAATATTTCTGGAAAGTTCTGAAAGACGTTAATATTAGGAAAAATCTGGATTAATGAATTGTTCCGAAATGTAAGGGTACTACTATTAAGGATCTCACAGATATCATGAGATGCATCTTCGAGAAAAGAATTTTTGTTTGTATTTTTGAAATTGGAGAGGGTTTAATGATGTTAAATCTACTCTTTAATGACATTCACTGAATTATTAAAAAAAAAAACAATCATACAGGGAAATTATTGTAAATATTACATTTCTTTCCTGACTATAACGAAATCAAATAGTAAAATCTTCAAACACTTTGGGCAAAACATCTCTTTTAAATCTTATCGGAAATCGTCTCTTCATTTTTTATTTTTCATCAATTAATATATCTGGATAGTTGGACAAGGAGTTCATCAACATTTCATCATCATTTTCGGCTGGATTGTTAGATTATGATGAATTTATGAGAACAATTACGTCATAATTTTCTGGTAGATTGGAGGTTATCATGGTTATTGTTCCATCACAAATCATGGTAAAACTGGGAGGGTGAACAAACTTTCAGTCTAACTCCACCAAAAATAATCCTTATTGAAGATACTGTGTAGTCCAAAGACTAACAACAGGCAGATACCATGCAGTCGGAAGACTAACATCAATAGATAGGACATGTTTCGAAGGATTAATCCTTCAACTTCAGCAAAATAGGGGTTGATTACAAGTCGATCTAAAGAAAAGTAAAAAGAGTTACAATAGAGTTGAGAATTATATTAAATTATGTGACCTACCATATGGTGGGAAAATAGCATATTTAATAATTTAATGTAATTCTCAACTCTATTGTAACCCTTTTTACTTTTCTTCAGATCGACTTGTAATCAACCCCTATTTTGCTGAAGATGAAGGATAATTCCTTCGAAACATATCCTATCTATTAATGTAGGTCTTCCGACAGCATGGTATCTGCCTGTTTTCAGTCTTCGGACTACACAGTATCTTCAATAAAGATTATTTTTGGTGGAGTTAGACTGAAAGTTTGTTCACCCTCCCAGTTTTATCTCACTTCCACTGTATGTGATGGATTGTCTCCGATGGACAAATCATGGTTTCATTTACATTCCTTTACATCTCCTATGAAAATTCTCCATTATTGACCTTATAATAATAATAATTCTTCATATGACATGAGCACTTCTTAGATGAATTATTCGTACATGCTGGCTTCAAAATTGGTACATCCTTAGATTTCTGTGAATATTTAAAAAAAAATGACGAACTTCTGATGATTTGTTGTCCACCTCTTCGTGCAGTTATTTGATTTCCACGCATGTCAATGATGACATATGGATCTGCATCAAATGAAAGAGTAAATTTATTCGTTTGTTTCTGTTTACACAAATCTTCGATTCCTAATTCAAAATCATGAAATTTTGTATGTCTTTCATTGATATCATATTCGTTTTGTTTTTATTTGTTCTTTAATTTTGTTTCGCGAACAATATCATGAGAAATCTAATCCTCCAACATAGATGGTAAAGTTATACGTGCTTTCCTATTATTCATCAATTTGAAAGTTGTTCTCCCAGTACTCGAATGGGCACTCGATTGATAGTTCAATGAAAATTTGTTGAATTCGACTTCATAGTTCTGTTTGTCGAATTTGGCAAATTGTATAACTTTTACGAAAATCTTCACACTTCTTTCCTCATGATAGCTGAAACCAAGTTCTTCTGCCAAATTCTCGAAATTGTGACCATTAACCCAGATATGCCTATAGGATTATTTGAAAATTTCAAGAAGTAATTTCACTGAAATTGAAGCTCATGAGTGACAAAAAAGAGATTAAATTTTTTTCAAAATTTTAATTTTATAAAAAATGCAAAATCAAGACCGTACTACATATAGTACATTAGGTAGATGTACTACTACGAAAAAAAAAATATTTTGTATGAAATATAACGAAGCATTTCACATGTACTCCAATGTCACATTTTGAACATCTTGTTGTTGTTCTCTCATGACAGTATCCACATCGGGTCTGTTTTGACTGCGCAATCACAAGATGGTCTAACCGGTCGTAACGCAAATCAATACCTTGTGTTTTACTCGAATGTCCTTTTTGGAATGTAGCTTGCTTTTTATTTTGAATCAGTAATATTGTGGCAATTCGTCTTCTGAAACTTAGCTGATCTAGGACTCCTCCATTTTTTTTATGTAATTGCCAAGCGTTCTGAACGCACATGTCAATGCTGTGGGTAAGCAAAGGAATATACCATTTTTTTCCTCTCAGAGATGTGCGATATAAGCTGATATTCTGGTCAGAGCGATCGACTCCTCCCATATTAGAGTTATACATGTTTATGACATGTGGCTGCTCCACCTAAAAATAAACTATACATTATACATAACTGCTTATAAAAGCTGATTATACTTACTTGAATATTCTTCTTCTCCTTTTGCGAGTAGCGTTTGACCACATGAAGAGGTTCGACTCCTGAAAAATTCGAGCAAAGAGTTACAATGCTGTTGTCGTGCCACTTTACTGCTATTATATTCTGATTTGAAATTTTCTTATAATCATAGCTTCCTCGCTTTTTTTTCTTCAGAACTTTGGAGTCTATGAGGGTATTTCCTGCCAATCGGTTCTCTCTTGCTGTACCAGTTGCGAAAAAATTTTCTGTCATCAGCTCTTCAATCAGAGGAATGGACGTAAAGAAGTTATCGAAAAAGAGATGAAATTTTATGTCCGTCCATGTCTTGCGCAGGGCTTGTGCATATTCCAATACCACTCCTGCGCCAACTCCGAACTCTGCATATCGTTCACTTATATTTGTTGCAGCACCTTGGTATGGTTCAAACCAATTCAAGTAACCAAGTCTTGTACTTCCAACCCATAATTTGAAGCCGTATCTTATTGGCTTTCCGTGAATGAACTGTTTGCAGCCATGGCGTCCATAATAAGGTACCATGGCTTCATCAATTGAGTGCATTTCTTCGACAATCGAGTTTTCCATTAACTTTTTATTCAGAAGAATGAAAAGGGGCCTCACTTTTGCAAATTTGTCATGGTGGTCTAATTGTTGATTATCTGACACATGTAAATTGGAAAAAATGTATTCAAATCTGTCCCTTGAAATTGCTTCGGCAACCAACTCGTTATGTCCATCTTTTTCACGCTCCCAATACATTCTTCTCCTTGGCACCTGTACGTATCCACTAAGCAAGCAAACTCCAATGAAAGCTTTGAATTCAGAATGTTTTATATTAGGTGTTCGGTTTTTTTGTTGGGCATAATTATTACTGCTACTCACGAAAAGTTCGATTATTTCTTCATCGAAGAATTTCGAGAAAAGCTCCATTGGATTCTCCGAATTATTTATATCATGCGTATACTCGAAGTTTGCATCTGATATAGGCAAATCTTCTTGGACCCACTCGTACTTTTTTTTCAAAGATTTTTTTTTGTTTTTTCTATCCGATAATCGCAATCGTTTCTGTAATTCGGACAAGGGCACATCGTCCTCTGATGAATAATCAATACTATCATATTTCGTTTGGAATCTAATCTCCGCTGGTGCTTGTAACTGAGATGCAGGTAGATTATTAATTGTAAAAATATCTTCTGTCCCAGAATCTTCATCTGTTACTTCAGCCGTGGCATTTTCGGGGGGAAAAATGAAAATTTCATCTACTGTTTCAGCTATTCAGCTATTCATCTTCCAACATAGCTAGAGCTTCGTTGAGTGAAAAACCTCTGGAATGAAATAACATTGATAGACATGTATTTTCCTAATGTACTATATTTAGTACATCCCCAAAATGCCACCCTAAACAAATTGCAGTTTTCTGAATAATGAATATATCTGAAGGATTTATGATATTATTATCATTTTTCTTCTAATTACCAGCAATTGGTAAAATATATTCTAATTTCTTATAATTGAAATGTACATACCTTGCAAAGTTGACACCGTACTCAGCCATTTATATTTATATCTGTATTTCAAAAATATTAAATTCTCACTTCTACACAACAAAACTGAATGTAGTCCGTCCAGGCACAATGTTACAAGTATACTGAAGACATTTACCACACTGATAGCTCTCGCGCACGTAAAAACCGCTGCACGTCGAGACTTGTTACGACCGTACTAAATATAGTACAATAGGCAAATCTGGGTTAAATGGGGGTCCGTTGTCACTTTGTAAAATTTTAGACACACCAAATACTCCAAAAATATTGAATAAAGTTTTTGGAACGAGTTTATATGATATGCTATTCAAAACTCCAACAACTGGGAATCGAACTATATTCATCTATCAAAATCATTAAATATTTACCATAGGGAAAAGGTGCAGCAAAATCAATAACGACATTCTCCCACGCATATTTTGGTAACTCTTTGATGAAAATTGGACCTCTGCGGTGCTCATTTTTAACTTTTTAACAAGCATGACAATTTGAAATTCCTTCGTATATCATTCTGTCAATTAGAGAAAACCGAATTTTACTTAGAATCAGTTGTTTGGTCTTAACGATTCCTAAATGCCCTTGATGTGCTAATTTAATGGATCTTTTCTGTAAAATGTTTGGAAAAATTATTCTGTTTTTTCTCAAAATAATGTAATCCTTGATCGATAATTCATGAAGCAACCAACAATTTCTTCAAAATAGTGTCCTTCGTTTCTCGTTGTACTTCTTCAACCCCTTTCGCTTTCGGTGTACTTCCTTTGATTATGAGTTTAATGTAATCCTCTACCAGAACATTTTTGACTTCATCAATTATTTTTGCATCTTCAGGAGGATGTCTTGATAAATAGTCAGCAGGATTTGATGATCCGTCTTGATAATGAATGTCATAATCATATTACTGAATTCTCAAACGAAGTCTTTCCAAACGTGCTGAAAGTATGGCTAGTCGATTTTTAATATATTCACAAGTGGTTTATGATCCGTGTGCAAGTAAAAATAGATGCTGCCAAGTAAATGTGAAAATGTTTTATACCCCATGTAATAGCCAACATTTCTTTCTCTATATAATTATCCTTCATTTCAGTTTCAGAAAGAGATTTATAACTGTATGCAATCACTTTCATTTTATCGTCATATATTTGAGTCAAAATAGCCACAAGCCCTTCTGGACCAGCATCATTATATTAATGGGCTTCTTTTCGCATATCAAAGTGTGCCAAATTTTTTATTTTGTCTAGATAATTTTTCAATTTCTCAAAAGCTTCTAATAATTTTCCGAAAAATTTCAGTTTTTGAAGCTAAATTTGGAATGAATCTGCAGATATAATTCAACATTCCCAAGAAACTTCGTACCTCCGTTACTGATTCAGGGGATTTTAAACTTTTAATATCGTTTATTCTCTCTGGATCTGGTTCTATTCCATTTTCTGAAAAGATATATCCAAAATATTTGATTCGGTTCTGATTGAATTGACGTTTCGATTCCTTGAGTGCTAATCCTGCCTCCTTCAGCCTCATTGGAACCTTCAATAATGATTTGTCATGACTTCTGTTTCTCCGACAATAAGGAAATCGTAGACAATGTTTATGAAACCAGCACTCGAGCACTTGACGAATTGTTTCTTGAAAAATTTCGTCAGCAGCATTTATCCCGAAATTCAATCGTTTATATCTGAGCAAACTAATATGAGTAGATAATGTTGTTAAAAATCTTGATTGTTCATCCAGCACAAGTTGATGATACCCTTCATTCAAATCTATTTTCGAAAAATACTGGGATTCATTAACTGCCGTTATCACATCATTGATTGTCAGAGTTATATGTCGAATCCTTTTGATAGATTTGTTTGGACATCTCATATCAATACATAATCTTAAATCGTCTGGATTATGCGCTTTTGAAACTACAACTATTGGAGATAACCAAAGGGTGGGCGCATTAACTTCCTCAATGATATCTGTTTCCAAAAGGCGTTTGATTTCCTGTTCTACTTTATCTCGTAAATGAAATGGAATTCCATGTTTTTTTGCAACTTGGTTAACGGACTCATCATAAAATAATTTGACTGTGAAATCTCTCGAACACCCAATTCCTACAAAATGTTCTGGATATTCATATTTTATTTCTTGGAATTGTATATTATCATTCACTTGTAACAATCCCAACCAAACGGCACTTTCATATGATATCAAACAAGGTGTACTTCCTCCCACGATGAAAATGTCTCTTTTTATGCTACTTTGCTCATTTCGGATAGTTGCTCCGAAAATCCCATCAACTTACAATTCGTTGTTTGAATTGAAAGCAAAAATTTTCATGTGATTTCGTTTCATTTCATATCTCCCTTTCGAATTTTAGTAAGTAGCTTTACAGATAATAATAACCGATGCCCCTGAATCAAATATAAAGGTAGTTGTTTCACCATTTATTTCAACTACAACTTTGGGACTTTTATTGGGCCGCACAATTAAAACTTCGTCATAATTGTTGTTGGATTGCCCTGTTTGTCTTCCTTCATATCCATCAAATTTATGAGAATTGATACTGACAGTAATTATTGAACGATTTGTCACATTTCCTCCATACTTTTTTGCAAAATATCCTGTGCGTTTGCAATAATTACAGGTTTGTTGTATTACAGAACACTGAGATAAACCTTGTCTATACCAAAAGTATAACCACAATTTTAACAAAGTCGGCCAATACTAATTTTGGTAATTTCATTTGAATGTGATTAGCTAACTGGTTCATTCATGTATTTTATTTACATTCTTGTATTTTTGTAAAGTTGACTGTTCTTCCAGAGCGTATTTTCGTAGGAACTTTCATTGGTATTCAAGATAATTTGGTGTTTGATTTCTTTCTCAGGATCAGACAGTTTCAATAGTCTCGCATAAAATTGATATAACGTCCCACTATCTTGCCGTGCTTGACGAAAATTGAATATTTCAAATTCTATATTTAGTTTTGGGGTAAAGTAATTTCAAATTTACCTTTTGCCATTTCGTAAGTTGATGAGTTTTCTCCAGATATATTGGATAAATTCAAAATTAAATCATAAGAATAATCTCCAATCAAATCTAGGAGCATAGCTTTTTTCCTCTCTTCGTCAGTAATACCATCTTTCAAATAATTCTCGAATCTTGAAATCCATCTTTCCATCTAGTATACCTAGATTGTGCGGCTCTGTTTTGATATCTAATGGAGCAATACTACCGATGTCACAAGATACAAACATTTTGGGAAATGAGATGTTTTTGTAATTTTTATGTTTTAAGTTGGGCTAGTGGATTCAAATTGTATGTGATACGTAGGGAATATCAATATAAATGAATATTCCTCGTAGCCAATTAATGATGATGTTAAATCTATTCTTCAATGACATACACTGACTCATTTCAAAAAAACAATCATACAGGGGAATTATTGTGAACTGAAAATATTACACTTGGGTGCCCAATAGGAGATTTTATCACGTATTCTTGATTGAACCAAATAATTAGCTTGGATATTTTGGCGATTTCGTGTAGGGTAGACATGAATTGTTTCATTTTGTTCCAACAGTCGTTTCCGTGATTTAAATCAGAAAAGACTTTCAATACTCTTCTCTGTGCACTGAAGATTTGAGTGCTGTAGAATGGTAGTCCACATACCAATACCCACAGCAGATATGGGAAACTGAATGAGAACATAAATTGCTATGAGTAAAATAGACTTTGTAGTTAGAAAGTGAGGCTCCATAGTTCTTCACAAAGAAATTCACTGTGTTCTTGCCATGCAATTTTTTTGTCAATGTAACTTTTAGAAATTTCATACACTTGGATCAGTACTTTTCAGGGTCTATTTTCGACTCGTTGACTTTCAGTTTATTCGATAGAAACAATCATTCTATTGTTCTCTTCCAGTTTCAACAGTGGAAATAAGAATATTTGAATTTTTTCCTGAATGTATGAATTTTTTGTGATATAAACACTTTTTTCTAAGATAGTGCGAGAACTAAGGAATCGCGCACGCCTAAAATCATAAACTCAGTATAATAACGTTTTACGCACTGTTCAAAAAGGCAGTACTTTGCAGATTATACTCGACAGTCATCATTTGATAATACACCAAATTGGAAACTTCATAGGACAAAACATTCAACATTCGCCACAACTTGTCGATATAATAACCGTCATATATAAAAATTTGTATAACATTTTCGAAAAGTGTTTTTCGTACTTCCGTGTTTTGTTGAACTCTGCGTCCCCTCATTCAACAAACTTACCGCTCATACAAAAAATTCTTACTTCACGGACTTGTATCATGAATAACTATTGTTGTTTTATTTGCCCTTTGAGGGCAGGCGTAGGATTACGTTTGTACAGTTCCCAATACTCAACAGTTACTAATTCACAGGACAAATTGATTATTTGAAAGGAAAGTTCAAAGTTTAGTCAAATGTAGGAGAGAATCACTAGAAAATCACGGAGCATTGTCCCAAAATTTCTCCCTTTTTCGAGGTCGCTGGATAATAATTGACATTCATTACTCTGACTGACTCAAAATCCGCACGCAAGCGAGTCTTTCCTAGTGAAATGCCTTTTCATCATGACGCTCGGGCTCGAACATAACCATGTGTTTATTACAAATTGTGAAAGGCTTTCGCTGCCATCGTTGAATGAATGATAGTTTTTCGGGTTTTTAGGCCGACGTTTATTTAGAGAAAATCTCGACGTTTCGCCAACACGAGTGGTTGGCATTTTCAAGAGAAATGTTTACAGTTTCGATCACTGAACACTACTTGTTTGGTATGCGTTGTCTCAGCCAGTATTTATGGGTCGACGTACTCGTACCTGCGTCCGGTGCCATTGTCCCTGCGTCGGGTACCCCCACGGATTCATTAATTTCCCGGTATGGTGTTATTACCGTTTTCTTGAGAATAGGTAGCGATGCTTTTTTCAATTGTAACCCTTCTTCAATTCTGTTGAAATTATTGGGATGTTTTTTGATTTCGATTGCTTCTCGGAAGAGTCTTGGATAATATGCATGTGTTGTGGCAATTACTTGGGTTTTTTCGAACTTCACTCTGTGATTGTTATTGTTAGACGCATGTTCTGCGACAGCGGATTTTTCTGAGTGTCCTAACCGGCAATTGGCCTTGTGTTCCTTTATTCTGGTATTTGTGGAACGCTTCGTGGTTCCGATATAAATGATGCCACAGGTGCATGGAATGCGGTACACCCCAGATGAGCTTAGTCCATCACGTTTATCCTTCGCCAATCTCAAGTGATCCTTCAGTTTCTTTGATTAATTAATTTGGAGTCATGGACTTGAAAAACTCAACAAATTCCTTGAGCATATTAACAGGATACACCCGAATATACAATTCACAATGGAAGTTGAAAAGGATAGGGTACTGCCCTTCTTAGTCGTTCTCATTTTTCGAAAAGAAGGACGTTTGGGGCACAAGGTATATAGAAAACCAACGCATACTGATCGATACCTCCACAGTACCTCAAATCATCATCCGTGTCAAAAACAAGGAATTATCAAAACACTAGTAGACCGAGCCAGAAGAATATGTGAATCCAAATATTTGGAAGCGGAGCTGAAACACTTGAAAAGCGCACTTCTTTCAAATGGATATAAGGAAAGCGAAATTGATCGGTGTATAAAACGCAAAAGAAAGAACTCTAGCGACAGTGGATCGAATGGCTGCCAGGAACAAAGTAAAGCATTCCTACCGTATGTTCCTAGGGTCACAGATCGGATTGGTCGTATACTACGAAAGTATGATATCAATACCATATATAAACCTTCAAAGAAACTGAAGGATCACTTGAGATCGGCGAAGGATAAACGTGATGAACTAAGCTCATCTGGGGTGTACCGCATTCCATGCACCTGTGGCAACGTTTATATCGGAACCACGAATCGTTGCACAAATACCATAATAAAGGAACACAAGGCCAATTGCCGGTTAGGACACTCAAAAAAATCCGCTGTCGCAGAATATGCGCTTAACAATAACAATCACAGAGTGAAGTTCGAAGAAACCCAAGTAATTGCCACAACACATGCATATTATCCAAGACTCTTCCGAGAAGCAATCGAAATCAAAAAACATCCCAACAATTTCAACAGAATTGAAGAAGGGTTACAATTGAATAAAGCATGGCTACCTGTTCTCAAGAAAACGGTAATAACACGTTACCGGGAAATTAAAGAATCCGAGGTGGTACCCGACGCAGGGACGATGGCACCGGACGCAGGTACGAGTACGTCGACCCATAAATACTAGCTGAGACAACGCATACTAAACAAGTAGTGTTCAGTGATCGAAACTGTAAACATTTCATTCGAAAATGCCAACCACTCGTGTTGGCGAAACGTTGAGATTTTCTCTAAATAAACGTCGGCCTAAAAACCCGAAAAACCATAATTCATTCATGTTTTCATTGTTTGCTCTTCCGTCTAGGTCAGCTTTCAGAATGGTTTTTGGTACGCTTACATCTTCAGACAACAGGACACGGATCATCTCTTTACTTCTCCCATGACGCACCAGCTCTTCTCTAATATTCAGTTCAAAACCTCTGCTGCTGGTGCTGCTGCTACTAATGCCCAGTTCAATTGGTAGTTCACCACATACAGAGGCTGTTTTTTTAGTTACTTTGTTTAGCTTCTAGTATGACGGTTCATTTCCTGACGTTGTTTTGGAAAAGGTGGGTCCAACAATTGCCTTAGTCGGACCTGTGTCTTGCAGTATGGTTCTGGCAGGTTGTTGATGAGTCTGTCGACGAATACACCTTTGCTTTGGTCTTGAGGAATTGCGGAAAATGCAATGTTTATCGTAGCTTGCTGGATATAGACCGACGATTTGCCCTTCTCATCAACTGTCGATTTTTTCAATGTTGAGCCTTTGCTTCGCATGAGACAAATTTTCCCACAGTTCCGGCATTTTATCATCACCTGTCTCATCACTTTTCTTAAGGAAGCTTTTGTAGTAGCATGCTCCTGTGCGGGTCTTCATCAACCATTTGGACTCCACTCTGGCTTTTACAGGATTGTTTCATGGCCTTATATTCCAAAGCGCGTGTCAATTCTACGAAATGTGTTGGACGAGCTAGTGTCAAGGTTGGCCCGGTTACTTGCTGGCGAAGTACTCTTAATAATGCCTGAACCGCCTATTGCTTCACTTCGTTTTCAGTTGTAGCTGGATATGCAAGACGAACCAAGCATGTGATGTAAGCTCCAAATTTTTCTGCTGTGGATGGAAAAGTGATCTGGATGGGCCTGGTCATATCATCATTCTAGATGTTCAATCAGCTCATCATAGTCCTCCTGTTATTGCAAGCTGAGCGTTTGTGAAAGGTACCAAGCGCCAACCCGTCAAATTTTAGATATGGATACAATACGACTGAGAACTACTTTATAGGCCAATAAACAGAGCAATTTTTCTTATAAAAGTTCAACTTAAATTGCTCCGCCGATTTTTTTTTTGCAATTCGGTCGTCATGGAGGATTGAATAATTAGCAATAAAGTTATCACTCCCCGGGGGATGAATACCCCCAACATCATAACAAAAAATCTGGAAGGTATTTTCTTGACATTTCAGCTCTGGGCTATGAGTATGAGTGAAAATCGGTATTAATAATGGGGGCGAATTATTTTCAACAATTAAACCCCCTCCCGGGGTATCAACCCCTTCCCGAAATCGTGTTTTTTTCAGTATTTTCTATGAATATGTGAAATTGTCAGTCCTGAGTAATGAAACTGAGCGAAAATATGTAAAAATAATAGGTACAAATTATTAAAAACGATTTTCCCGCCCCCGCATTTGGGGCATATCCCCCGCATCGCAGAGACATTGGGGTAAGGGGAAGGAGGAGAATATTTGAAAAAACTCTCAAACTACTACTTTTAGATAAAAATGTGGGTAAATAATCGTTGAGAACTGTCGTTATTGAGATTTAGAAGTATTGCTATGAAATTTATTCGCAAGTTCGAGAGAAGATCAACTTATTGTATAAATCAAACGCGGACCGGAGGTAACGAAATATGAGAGTGTTTTTCAATGATATCGAGAAAGGGTATGGAGAAATGAATCCACAAGTAATCACCATCAAGAAATGTATAGGAAAATAAATTTATTCACTCATACAACTCATCATCTACTTCATCTTCAGTCTCCTCGTCTTTATCTCCACAATCTGGATATTTTGAAACAGAACTGATTTGAACATGAAACAAATATTTCAAAAATAAACTCATTATTTTCAATTAATAACAGTGACAAAGCACTAAGAGATGTTTCCTCGCGCCGCTGTATACTATACAGCGGCGCGCTAGCTGCCGCTTTGACAAATTCCCAAGCCGATATTTTTCAGGTTTTATGATATCAATGAGTTTAAAGCAGGTTCACTTCGGGACAGTTTCCTTTGGTGCACTGTCTTCCTTGGTCACGAATCCCCATATTCTATCATGGACTGATTTTATTTTTCTTTCCATAGAACAATAATGCGATCAAATGCCGAGTAATCTCTATTTTAAATACTTAAAAGATTGACAGTATTGCATTTAAAATTTGTACAAGTAACCAAATTTGTATGAACATTTTCAATAAGAGCAGGGTTTTCTCTGCAAACCTGCTTTTCAATCATGTTGATACGTGCTTTTTTCTCTGAGTTATTAGCATTTGAATTTATAAACTCCCTCAAGATTTTGTAACCTAAAATATGCGAAGAATTGAAAACACTCGTATTTGAAACCAACATTATTTGGACCGGTTAAACGTTATGCAATTTGACAATGAAGTATTCCTCAACTGATCATTTTACTTGCTACAAGTGATAAGACATTATTTCAGTAATCACAAGCATTATTTCACGAAGTCAGGAACTTTAATATTATAAGAATTTCAATTGCAATTTTTCAGCTGGCAACTGAGCTTATAAATATAAATAATATCAGAATACAAAGCTGCGATCTTTATCTTCAAAACGACGTAAGATTTATCCAAATTGAACATTTATGTGAGGAGTTATAGAACTTTACTTCACGCGCTGGTTGAAAAAATGCACGTTGGCGGGAGCCGGCGCAACACCTGCCCCATTGCGAAAGCATATAACTTCAACAATTTTTTTCAAGCATACCGTGCAAATTCTCAAAATTTTGGTAGAGACAGTTTTTTGTAAAAATTTGTGCTCTTTCTGAATATTAAGTTATTTTTTTGATTTAAAATAAATTTTTTGAGATATTTCGAAATTACCTCAAAAATTAATTTTAAAGCGTTTTTTGGGGAAGAGTCCACCCCCCCTGATGGTGACAATATTTCTCAGAAGTAATGTGCACACTGTATTCTACAATTTAAAAAAAATTATTGGCGGAGCAATTCAAGTTGAGGTTGATAGGCCTGTTGATTGGCCTATTAGGTAAAGAGGCACAAGTGATTTATTAAACTGATGAAAATGCCAAGCGGAATTTCAATAATTATTGTACAATTTTAAAAAATGATTAGACTTCACCAAGTCATTACTCAATACTATTATTTGGCGCTTGGTACCTTTAAGTTGAACGCTATCCAAATATTCATCGCTTTTCCGTGCAATACCAGTGTTAATGCTACAGCTCTTTTCCCTAAATTACATCAAGTTGTTCTTGCTGCAGCTTCAAATTGTCGGTGGTAATTTGCCAATGGAGTTCTTTCGTCAAACTGAGGTGGCTTTATGGAAAGCTTCCCTATATAAAAAATAATACGGAGATATTCATACTCTTTTAAAATATACCGGGTGAGTAAAATTCAAGTATTCTCTCGGAAACGGTAAGAACTACAGAGAGGATTAAATGAAGGCAAAATTGCGTATTATGGAGCACATTACTATTATGTTGGAAAATCTGAGCTAGCCCTCTCACTTTCAGAGATTTACAGGAAAAAATGAAAAATTTGATTTTTTTTTTCACTTATACGATCTGCTTTAATTCAATATATTTCCAGAAACTGTTAGCCCTTTGTCATTACAACTTTCAATGGGCTTCAAAAATATGAATACGAAAGTGTTCTACAGGGTGTTGTTTTCCTTGGGCCAGCCCTAACTATGAAGTTTTGAAGTCGGACCTGGATTTTTTTTCAATTTGTTCAGGCTTCAATGGTCATATTTTATCATGATTGTAAATACCACTTGAAATTTTCAGTCTTTTCAATGGTATCTGGTTATCATCAGTGAAAACTCGATAATTTGAAAGCTCATGGTTTCGAGATATCTCTTATTCAAATGATATCGATGTATGGTATTGAGAGCATTATATTTTCAAATAAAAAATTACTCTCAAGTGTTTGGAATATATACATCTGAATATGTTCATCATTCTTCGTTCAACATTTTCGTAAAAATGTACAAATCTCTTTCTTTATCTTGCCCTATGATGCTTACAATTGATCGAAAACTAATGCTCATTAGTTTGAGATGAAATTGAGATACACAATTCGTGGGTGTCTTGGAAATCCATATCGATACTTCGATTACTTGTACCGACCTGATGATATCCAGTCGACCATGACGATTGTTTATTTTACAATCAAATAGAAATTGTGATTTAGCAAAAATTAAGTACTTTGAATCAAATCCGGGAAGACAGCAACCTTGCAGAAGCATGTTCAGAAAATTAGATAAAAATCTATGTGAGTTTGGCAGTTTCGAGAAACCGAGAAGAAAATACGGGAGTAGAATTTTCAACCAACTGAAAGGAAATGTTCTGGGACAGGTATAATACAATTTTTATTTTCATTGTTCTGAGAAAAATATTGACTACTTTTTCAGATCAGAGATAATCCTTCCAAATCAACGCGGCAAATTGCTTCAGAACCAGAAATTCCTCATTCTGTAGTAATGAGCTAGCTTATTCAAAAATGATAAATTCTGATATATTGGGCTCAGAAACTTCATCTTAATGATCCGTATCGACGGGTGGTGTGGTGTCCGTGATTATCAAACAGCATCAAAGACGATCCAGGTTATTTTTAAATACCATTTGGACAGATGAAAGCAATTTCACAAATTGCGGAGTTTTCAACAGAAACAATTCTCATATTTGGAGCCACGAAAATCACAGACCTTCAAGTAGGTTCGACCTCAGGTTCGATTTAGTTTCAATGTTTGTACAGGCATGTATCGCAATCAATTATTAGGCCCTTTCATCTATAATTATAATGTGAAAGGATAACGTTATCTCATTTTTTTGGAAACCACCTTTTTGGAATATTTGGAGGATATTCCATCAGCGCAGGTACAAAATATGTGGTTTGACCTGGATGAGGCACATCAAAACAGAGCAATCATATGTGATTTTTTGGAAAGACATTTTTCTAACAAATGGATAGGACATCAAGGATTAGTTCAATAGCCTGCAAGGTCACCAGATCTTACTCCACTTTACTTCTTCCTCTGGGGTACTCTTGAAGATCGTGTTTATCAAAATAATTATCACGACATTGACAACCTAAGAAATTCTAGTATTCACGATTTTTTCAGAATAACACAAGGGAAGTAACACGCTCCATCAATAGAGTTGAAAGAAGAATTCATTTATGTATTGAATGAGAGGGCTGCCAGTTTGAACATCTTTTATCAATGGAAAAATGAATGCATGTGGTTTGTGATAATTATTCTTGTTGATTAAATATTTTCCTAACTTATTGTTTTTTGTGTATTATTGACACAGTAATCCATGAAATATCATGCAGAAAGCACTTCAGCATTGATTAACAAAATTATTGATGAATCAATATTAACCTAACCATGCAATAGATAATAACGGAGACGTCTCACTCATGCACTTAATACAATATTATTTTCACAAGAGATGGCACGAGGCACCTCTCAATTCTCAAAAAATTCAATTCTCATTGATTATGAAACGACTAGAAATTTCAACTGGTATTCACAATAATAATGAAATATGACCATTGAGGCCTAAATAAGGTGAATAAAAATCCAGGTCCATATTCAAAATTTCATATTTAGGGGTGGTCCAAGGAAAACAACACCCTGTAGAACACTTTCGTTTACATATTTTAACAGCCCATTGAAAGTTGCAATGACAAAGTGCACACATTTTTTGGAAATCTATTGTATTGAAGCAGATATAGTGAAAAACAAAAATCAAATTTTTCGTTTTTTCCTGTATATCTCTGAAAGTGAGAGGTCTAGCTCAGATTTTTCAACGTCATAGTTATGAGCTCCATAATACGCAACTTTGCCTCCATTCAACCCTCTTTGTAGCTCTTACTGTTTCCGAAATCCACATGCATCTACTCGAATTTTACTCACCCGGTATGCAAGTTCAAACTCTGGACCAGAATTGACATGTTGTTAACCGTTTCTGAGGTATGAGCAGTATCAATTTGTTTTTTTTTTCATTCGATTTTTACCTCTATTCTATTTTTGATTTTACTGACCTCCATGCTCACTTGCTCCGTAATTTTGTCTATCTCTATCTGTTCTTTCTTCGACTCAACTCTTCCGGATTGTATTCTTTGAAACTTTTTTTCCGCCACAATTGTGAAAAATTACGTATCAAACTTCAGCATTGATATCGCTGTGGTTTTTTGTTCTATAATTCAAAACAGTTTCTTCAATACATCACTTTGGAATAGCAAGTTTCGATCAAATCTCTTGATGAAATCGGAAACTGAATTCTGCCTTTTGATGGAAGCATGTACAGTGCGTCCCATTTTGGGTGAGACAGCCAGGTTTCTCGCTTGTTATTTAAGATAGAGCCTTGCGGTTTTCACATTCCTGTGCGACTTTTTTGTGAAACTCAAGTAGGCCTACTTAGATTTCGCCTGACTGTTTCCGTTTATGAGATACAGGGCGATTTTGAAAAACTACATCTGATACAGAATTCTGCTTAAAATCCAGTGGCGTACTCATTTTTTTTGGGAATGATTTTGAAGATAGGACACAAACCAATATATTTTTCAAAAAAACACCCTGTATTTTATTACTTCGTTCAATTTCTTATTTTTTCCCTTCAAGATGATGTACAATACTGTATAGGTAGAATGTTCAGATATACTAAAAAAACTCTAAAAAATCACATAATGGTGATTTTTTGTTAGTTGGCCATGGATTTCCCAAGTTTCAATAAGAGGATTATTGCTTTTGATCATTAACAGTACTAGGTCATGGATGATACGAACATCCTTGTTGGTATTATGGCTATTATGGATTTGGGAGCATTGTTATATCAAGTAGGCATTGGAGAGAAATAAACAAATCTGATCTAGCTGTCATTGCTATGAATTAGTATTGTGTTCGAGCTATCCACGGGGATAGCTCGAACGGAGAGCGCCGGTTCACCGATATCTGAAGCCAAGCAACGCTAGGCGAGGCCATGGTTTGGATGGGTGACCAACGGACCTCCTTTCGATATTCTCCTCGGATCGTGCTAGGAATCGCACGTTAAAAGGTAAGACCTCGTTAATCCTTGGCTCGCACAAGTTTCGACTTTTGAGGGTTGTCGTTCGTAAGGGGACGACAGCTGGTTAACGGAAAAAAACAATTTAAACAACAATTTAATCGTGTTTAGGCCTGAAGGAATATTGAATATTGTAGAATTAATTGTGAATTTGTTATTTGAGAACTGATAATAGCTGGAAGAGATTTGGTTTTTCAAAACAATGAAAAATATGACAGTATACAATGTTTCAATCAATGCAATGAAATTGATGGTGAAGTTTTGGAACTTTATTTGAACTTCGAGAATTTTATCACAAGACATATTTCCTTGAATCGTGATTTAAAAACTTTCAAATATCCAAAGAGGTATCTGTAGTGAACCTGAGATATTTTTAATATATCTCTCTAGGTAATCAATTATGTATTTTACATTGAATAACAATGAAGTGAAACCACATTCGGATTTTAACTGACTTTATTTTACGAATTCCAAATCGACGGCACACATAAAATACGCAAACAAAAACCACTGTTAAGAAGCAGTGGCGGGTTAAGTTTCCACATTTTCTGATGTATTGGAAAATAACAAATGATACCTTATTCCTAATCAGAATCCCAAACATAAAATGACATTTGTAAAATATAAACCTGGTAGGTACAATGACACTGCCCTACAGTTTCACAAATAAAAATTATTCAATTTCAGTTTGAATATAAATACTCAAAGAGATATATTAATTTACATATTGCGCTTTCTAAGATTATAACGTGGTTATTCTACAATTGCAGGACTATTTTTTTGTTCAGTGTCATCATCGCGGTCACTCTCACAATTTGGATTTCTTTCAGTATCACTAATAGGACTTATACTAGGCGAACAATTAAGACTCGAGGTAAGCTGTTGATTCACGCGGTTTGAGTCCATTCGAATGTCTCTGAACTATTTTGCCTCCTGAAAGACTTACGTCGAATATTAGATTACCGTTTTTACTTTCAATTTTTCCTGGTACCCAAGTAGAATCATTGGATTTTGAATAATCTTCAACAAAAAACGCAGGCGTCAACTCTATAATCATTGCATTTACCTTTGAAATCATATACCATATACCTTTTTCTCGTCGTTGATTTGCGATTGAGAAGGACGTAAAAGATCTAAACGGGATTTTATATTTCGACCAAACATTGAACTTTTGATATCCTAATTTTTCGAGGGGGAAACCGCTGGGGAATTTTGGTGTACATGCCTTGGGTATTAGTGGCAATAGTTGCGAATTAGTGGTATTACTTGAAATTTTTTGGGTATTAGTGGGCATTACAAGGGAATTAGAGGTATTAGTTGGGCATTAGTGGCATTACTTGGGTATTACTCAGGAATTAATTGGGAATTAGAGGTATTACTTGTGTATTACATGGGAATTAGAGAAATTTTTCGGAAATCAGAGAACATTGGTGGGAATCATAATGATGAAGAATAAAAACGTATGAGCTTTTTTCAAGCTCTTGAACATAGTATTTGGCAAATAACCTAAGATTAGGTCAGGATTAAAAGAAAAAAATAATTAGATTTTAAAATGTATGTCTTTCTTGATCATTTTATTTTGGATCATTCAATTCCGGCATGAACTTCATTTAGGTAGATCTCGAATTTGGAGAAATTGTTGGATAGATATCTCTTGACCAATAAAATCTTTCCCCACCAGTGTTGATAGGTTCTGGGCCCTTTGATTTGAAAAGGAATCATTTACCTGGAATATCGGCCAAATATAAAGTTTTGAAAGCTCATCAAATGTATTTCATCCATATGAAGTATATTTAGTTGGTATGTGAATGTGAAGGGTATCTGAATAAGCATATTATAAACAACTCTATATTTCAAAAAAAGCAGATAGTCTCTTCAAAAGCATTTTTTGTTATATCATTTTAGTCAAAGAGCCGAATAGAGGTCAAACTTAACCCATCTGCTTACCACATGAAATACTTTTCAGAAAGTTTCATAAATGGACAAATACGCCTAAAATGGCTTTCCTGTCAAAATGAGTTCATGACTATAGACATTCTGTTCCAAAAGTTAGCACCACATGAAAAAAAAATTATTATCGATTTGTCAGAAAATTATATGATTCATAAAAATTGGTGCATTGCCAAATACTTCTTTTTCATTTATCAAAATTTTAAATTTCCAAAGGGTGTACAGGGGAGATAATAGAAATAGAATTTTGATCAAGTCTATATACTGCCATGGCTATGGCTGTCATTCCAAATTTAAATATCGGTTTCAATATTCATTCAATATTCTACAGTTTGATAACGTCATAAATAAGAGTAGTTTACACTTGATGAAAATTCCTATTTTTTTGTCCCCCTCTCCGTACTATTTAGAACAATTTTCCATGGGGTGCAAACATGACCACATTTTGGTGAGGAACCCATTTTAGGCCTATTAGTCTATTTATGAAACTTTTTGAAAAAGTAATTTCAACAATTTTAAACGTAACGTATTTTATCAAAAATTTTATGACATTTTTCCAATTTTATTTGTTTCATATCAATTTTCATCTTGCACAATGTGTTGAATAACATCGCGTCTAACATTCTCAACAAAGATTATCCCTGATGATGGAAATTATTTATTAAATTTCCGAAAGCTTGGACAAACCTTAAAGAGTACTCTTTGATTTGCTGCAGAGCCCCACTATTTACTAGTTCCATATATGCTCGGATATATGTGTGTTACGTTCGTGCTGATATTATCTATTTCACTTTGTGTATATAGTATTTTGGGAAATACATTTTTTTTGTTCAAATATCAACGTTTTCTATTCTCTCAGAATTATTTTTTCAACATTTGAAAGATTTTTGGTACACGAGCAGTTTTTGAAGATTACTTTAATCACAAAAATTTTTCTGCACCTATGGAAAGTGGGGAAAATTCCCGGAAAAATTCGGAAAATCAATAGCTTGGAAGGGATTGGAAATTTCCTTATAATGTATGGGAACAAAGTTGTAGAACGTAAAAATCTCCATGAAAAAGTGATCGCATGTTTTTCCTAAAATTGTTTCCTTTTGGGAGATACCTGATATTTTCAGATTTCCACGTGAAGAACTCGGAATATCATAAGATTCAGCCCGACGCTCAACTGAAATATCTGTATCTCCTTTGTTTTTGGTCGGTGGTTCATAAACTAAACGGTATTTCCACGGAAAATCCTTCAGCAGTTATCATATATCAATTTGGCGAAATGACGAAAAAAGGTAAAATTATCATATTTTATATATAGATGGCGGATGTTGGTGGAAGTGGTTGTTTTTCATATTCGAAGGTGAAATAATGATCTTTGATAAATAAACAATGTAAATTTACTGATTCCTTACGTTTTTCTGACGAATTAGCTCGACAAGCTGAATTTGCACAAAGATTCAGTAGGTCACATTTGAGCAAATCAAATATAACATTCATTCCCAATTCATATTGGGCCTGAATAAATCAAGTTTTTCTGTACCCGTTGTTATTTAGTTTGCGAAATTTCCGAGAAATACATGATAATGAATGAAAACTTTGTGAACAGGGGTTTTAAGATATGTATTCTGAATATACAGGCCCTTGGCAATAAAATGGCCAGTACGCTTTTGCAGAAATCCCCCTTTGATATTTTTACGTCGATTGTAAAATGAAAAATGAGCGTACTAAAAAACAACGGGTTCAGAAGAATTTGATTCAGTTAGGCCCAAGATTAATTGGGAATGAATGTTATATCTGATTTGATCAAATTTGACCAACTGAATCTTTGATCAAACTAAGCTTGTTGGGCTAATTCGATAGGAAAACGTAAAAAAAATTAGTAAAATTACATTGTTAATTCATCAAAGGTAATTACTTCACCTTCGAATATCAAATACAACTACTTCTACCGACACCGCCAGCTATATATGATAATTTATGAAGGATTTTTTCAAAACACCGTTTAGTTTATGAATTTTCGACCGAAAACAAGGGAGAGAGATTTTGGTCGAGCGTTGGTGTGAATCTTATATCCCGAGTTGTTCGCGCGGAAATCTGAAAATATCAGTTATATCTCGCATTATCTCTCAGAGGAAGCAATTTTTGAAAAATCATGCAATTACCTTTTTTATGGAGATTTCTACGTTCTACAAAGATGTTTTTTAATATCATATCGAAAATTCCAAATCCTTCCAAGTTTTAGATTTTCCGTACTTTCCTGGGAATTTTCCCCAGTTTCCATAGGTGCTTGCGTGCAGAACATTTTTTTCCTCAAAGTACTCCTCAAGAACTGACTGTGCCAAAAATCATTTCTATTGGATTTAGTGTCAGGTTAAAACCCCTGGATCTTGTAACACATTGTAATGGAATGAAGTAATATAATTCCGAACGTCTAAGAGAATCAATTGATGATTTATTGAAAAAACCTCAGAAATTTAGTGAAACTATATAAAAATTAGTAAGAAATTGTTAGGCATTACTGGGGATTACTCAGGAATTACACTTATTACTGGTGCATTAGTGGTATTACTCTGGTATTAGAGGATTTAGTTGGGCATTAGTGGCATTACTTGGGTATTAGTGGCATTACTTGGATATTACTCGGGAATTACTTGGGTATTAGAGGAATTAGTTAGGATTTTTGGGAATTAGTGCACACAATTTCCTCAGCGGTTTCCCCTTCGTATTTTTCTTTGTGGGCCTTTTTTATGCAATTTTTTACTGTTTTGACAATATTTTCCGCATACCCATTACATTGTGGGTGAAAGGGGGTGAAAATAGATGTTTAATTCCATTTTTTATCAAATAGTTCTCGAATTCATGTGATGAAAATGGCGGACCATTGTCCGATACGATGGTATCCGGCAAACCAAAATGTGAAAATAAATATCTGAGTTTATTTATAACAGCTGTTGCGGAGGTAGTGGTCATTTTGAAAACTTCCAACCATTTACTATGTGAATCTGTTACTATGAAATATTTCTCGTTATAGATTGGTCCCAAAAAATCAACATGATGTCGTGACCATGTGTTGTTTTTAGGTGGCCAGGGACAATGTCTATTTTTTTGTGGGTTATGTTGACATTCTATGCAAATACTGCACTTTTTGCAGATATTTTCGATGTCACAGTCTATATTAGGCCAGTAGCAATATGATCTTGCTATAGATTTGCTTTTATTTATACCTAGGTGACTTGAGTGAATTTCTTTCAAAATTTGTTTTTGCAAGATTTTTGGAACGACAATTCTGACACCCCATAAAATGCATCATTGTTCCAAATGTAATTCATTTTGGTCGTTATATAATAATAACTATAAACCATTGCGTTTGGTTTCCTTCGCAATCTGTTTATACCTAGTTAATTGGTAGATTTGAATCTTCCAAATAAAAAAAGTGACCATAATCAATTTTTTTTTCAACTTCCGCTAGTAACGGCAAACGTGATAAAGCGTCAGCATTGCAGTTGTTTTCTGAACGCACATAATATCTTATTTCATATTAATACGCGGATAAAATGATTGCCCATCGCTACAGCCTACTTGCAGCAACTTGCGGAATGCCTTTTTTCTCTCCAAAAATTGCTATCAAAGGTTTATGGTCAGTATATAACATAAATGGCCGTAGATACAAATGATCCTGGAACTTTTTAACTCCATATATTATACCGAGTGCCTCCTTATCAATTTGAATGTAATTAATTTCTGCGATGCGAAGGCAAAAGGACGAAAATCATTATCAGGATACACATGGACTAAATAGGCAGCAACCCCTTTAAAACTTGCATAACAGAATAATGCAAGGGGTAAATTCGGATCATAATGCACTAACAATTTAGGTGAGGATATTTCTTTTTTGGTATTTTCAAAAGAGTTTGTGCAATACTGATTCCACTCCCACTCGACATTGTCGCGAAGAAGTTAGTAAAATTGTTAATTTCATGCTCAAATTGTGGATATATTTCCCATAAAAATCTACCATACCTAAAAACGATTTCAACTCGGTTTTAGTTGAAGGCCGTCTCATTTCTACTATAGCTTGTACTTTATCATTGTTTGGGTGTTATGCCCCAAATAATGGATTTCTTTCTGAAAAAAACTACATTCATCCAAATTAATTTTCAGTCCAGATTTCTTGACTTATTTGAACACATTTTTGAGCCGTAACAAATGTTGTTCAAAATTACTACCTGTAAATAGGACATCGTCCATAAAAACGCAAATACCGTCCATATTTCCAAACAAGCTATCCATAATTTTTTGAAAAATACTGGGACTTGATGCGATTCCATAAGGTAGTCGGTTGAAAGTGAAAAGACCTCTGGAAGTGTTTATCGTGACGATTTTCTTCGATTCTTCATCCAATTTCTATATTTTATTGAGAAATCTCTATAAAAATTGAAAAGGCGTGAAAATGATTTGTAGAACTTCAAAAAATTCATTTATAATTTTTTTCCTGTTTGTTACCATGATGACGATTGAAGATACATCCATGGTGAAGAATTGAACTACAGTGTGTTGACAAAATAAGAGATACTACATAGCCACCTTAAAAAAAATAGATTTTTGTTACGCCTACTTAGACGATGTTCTCATTGCAAGTTCTTCAGTGGAAGAACATGAAAAACATTTGAAAGAAAATTTTCTACGTTTTGAGAAATACAGAACTGTATTGAATGTTGATAAATGTGAGTTTGGATAAGGAATTGAATTTTTTAGGGCACAAAATCAACTCCACTGGTATACAACCTCTGTTAGAAAAATTCGATGCTATTAAAAAATTAACCGTAAGTTTACGAACCGTATTAGGTTCGTAAACTTCGAAAATTTTTAGGCCTCGTTACTTTCTATCATCGTCTCAAAAAAACTGTCCAAAGCTAAGACGAGATACAGTACTTTCGGAAAAGAACTGTTAGCTATTTTTCTCGCAATAAAACATTTCCGTTATTTCGTTGAAGGTAGATAATTTTTTGTTCTCACGGATCATAAACCTATGACTTTCATTTTATTCCAATCGCTGCAGAAACCTTGGGACCATTTGGACCGAATGCAAATAAATTCATCGAAGACATATGTAGGCGGTTAGTAGAGTCTAAAGGAAATAAAAAGGAGGGTCAGTGGTTCAAGGAACGACTTTTCATTAGCATTCAGAGGAGGGACGCAATTAGTGTCCTGGGAACATTTGATACCACAAATTGATCTTTTTTATGTGTTTTTTTTGCTCTACTTGATTTTGACTTTTTTATTGTCCACTAATTGATAGAACTTATACATATTTATAAAAATGCTTGAGAAAAATCAAGTTTACTAAAAAATGCCCCTCCAGATAATTTTGCAAAAAGTTGCTCGACAGATACTTTAAAGTCTCCACAAATTCTTATTGCTCCGTTTTTCTTCACCACTGGCACAATTGGACTCGCCCATTCACTAAATTCAACGGGAGATAAAACACTTGTATCAACTACAATTTGAAGTTCATTTTCGACTTTCGCTTTTAAATTTGGAGCCATAGTTATTTGAAGAAGTTTAGCTTTGAAATTTTTTTCCCTACTTTATTTTCAAATATGCAATTATATTCTGATATCAAATTTTTTATTTGGTTATGGTTGCGGTTAGAGTTGATATAATTGCATATTACAGCATTATTTACAATATCAATCCGCAGTTCTGATAACCACTTTCGTCCCAGAAGTGAAGGTTCTCCTATAGGAACTATATATAATGTCAGATGCAAACAACGTTGTCTATGACTAACATTGACAATTATGTATCCTTTACTTTCTATTTGATTTCCAGTGTAAGAAGTTAAACTCAGCTTTGAGGGTATTGAAAAATTGCCAAAATGCTTTCTGTATACACGTCCAGAGATTAAAGAAACAGCTTACCCCGTGCCAACTTCCATTAGTAGTTTAACATCTTCAATTTTTATCTCAACTTCTATAGGAGGGCATTCATTAATGCTAGTAATTTTATAAAGAGTGGTAGATAAATCTGAATTGATGTTGTCATTTGTAACATTATCCCTAAAATCAAGATTGCTATTATTCTCAACAAAATGATTCGTATGCTGTTTTTTCTTACAAACATGTTTCAAATGGCCTTGTGCTCCGCAAATTTCATAATAGGAATTTTTGAAATAACACTCACCGGTCGTATGATTTTTCTTACAACAAACTGAGCACTGTCGCTCTCTCGCAGTACCTCTTTTTCATGAGGCTGATGAAGATGGACCTTTTTTTTCCGATATTGTTGCGGTTCATCCCCTGTAATACGCAAATAACGACGAGTATTTCCTGATGAATTTCCAAAATGTTGATTTTGTATTTTGTTAACACTGTGTTGTCCTGCTTCCGACCCAGAAACTTGTTTTTCAGCTGCCTCCATGTTACTCGCAATTTTGTATGCACGAGAATAATTCAAAAACTTTTCCTAAAATAATCGTTGTTTGATTGTCACTTGACATTCCGCCACAAACTGATCTCTCAAGTTTTCTTCTAAATTTTCTTTAAAATCACAACATTTTTTTTTCAGAGTAGCGTTCTACTCTGAAATTTTTCAGAGTAGCGTTCTATTCGGCAATAGTTTCTCCACGATTTTGCAATTTTTGTCTATATTTCAGCCTTTCGGCAATTACTGATGGCTCTGGTTCTGAATGATTTTTCACGATTTTGACTAATAGATTATCATACGGTTTATCCGCCGGCTTATCTGCCGGAAAATCTTCCATCAACTCATATGTTGAATCCCCGACAGCTGTGATCAACGTTGGAACTCGTATATCGGGAAATATAGGTTTTCCAACTATTTCCCTGTTGAAATTCACTTATCTTGCCACTGGACATGTTTTGATATCCTCGTCGCCACTGTAGTAAACCTGAGATATTGTTAATATATCTCTTTAGGTAATCAATTATGTATTTTACATTGAATAACAATGGAGTAAAACAACATTCGGATTTTAACTGACTTTATTTTACGAATTCCAAATCGACGGCACACATAAAAAATGTAAACAAAAAACACGGTTAAGAAGCAGTGGTGGGTTAAGTTTCCACAGTATCAACCTCGTCGAGCATAATTTACTGAATCATGGTGCATATTCTAAACCTCGTCCCGAGGAATATTATAAAGAGAATCAAGAAGTAGATAAAATAAATGTGTTAGCTAGCGTTCATGCCTATCATCAGGCTTCTTGTGCAAAATTAGAAAATTAAACTGGCATTTCCAGATCACGGGTATACAGAATTTTAAAAAGGTATAAGTTGAAATCCTGCAAAGTCAAAATTGTCCAACACTCATACTGGTAATGCAGCAAGACGTTTGAATTTCTGCAATTGGTTTTTGAACCATGCTCAGAGAGACATTAATTTTGAAAAAAAAGTTATTTGGTCAGAAGAATCACATATAAGCAGTGCTGGTATATTCAACTGCAAAATACAAGGCACTGGTATGATGAAAACCAGAACTTTATTTTTGAACGACAACAACAGGGTCGATTTGGTTTTAATGCGGCATGTTTGATATTGGTGACAAAAATCATATACCGCAATTTTGAAGGATCTCTTACTGCAAATAGTTACTTGACAATTTTAGAAGGCGTGTTACCGGAACTACTGAAAGATGTTCCCATTGCCTTTCGTAATTCCACACATTTCCAACAGGATGGCGCCCCTGCCCACAATTCAAGATTGATCGGGCGGTTTTTAGAAAATAATTTTCAGAATTGTTGGATTGGAACTCATGGACCCATCAGGTGGCCTCCAAGGTCACCTGATCTGTCTATATCAGACTTCTTCTATTAAGAACTAAAATATATAGTAACAGACACAACAGTCCCGAAGAACTTCGTGCATCAACAGAGGCAACTTTCCGGGATTTAAAAAACCGCCCTTTTAAAATATTAAATGCACTCAGACGCATTGAAAAGGTTTGTCAATTATGTATTAGGGAAAATAGTCAGCAATTTGAACAGTTTGATAAGTAAGATATTATGTAATGTTGAAAATTTGTATTAATGATGAATGTTTTATTGGGTATTTCTTTTGTATCTAATTTGTATTATGAATTTTTGTATTATTTATTTGTTGCTATTAGGTAGGTATACCTACGTTTTGTTTTTCGTGTTGGTAATCAGTGTATTATCTTTATTTGCATACTCTCCTATAAAAAATCACAAATGAAAATTATTCAATTGATTTTTCTTTTATATGGGAAATCCATGGCCCACTAACAAAAAATCATCATTATGTGATGTTTTAGTGTTTTTTAGCATTTCTGAACATCCTACCGATATAGTTTCATACATCATTTTGAAAGGAAAAAAATAACGAATTATATGGTGTTCCTCTGAAAAAAATATAGGTTTGTGTCGTATCTTAAAAACCATACCCCGAAAAAAAATCAGGACGCCAATGAATTCTACGCAGAATTCTGCATCAGATGTAGATTTTAGCTCAGCATTATTTCTAATAACTTCGGAGATAAAGGAGGGGTCCGAAAAGGATCAATTTTCAAAATCACCCTGTATCTCATAAACGGAAACAGTTATGCAAAATCTGATTAGGTCACTTTGAGTTTCACAAAAAAGTAGCAAAAGAACGTGGAAACAGCAAGGCTCTATCTTAAATAACAATTGCGCGAAACCTGGCTGTCTCACCCGAAATGGGATGCATACTGTACATTGTATCTCTCACTTTCTGTATGCAATTCTATCAATGAAATTATTTATTATTATTATATCCTCCACATAATAGTTACTCTTTTTCTTCCTCATAGCACCGACAAACCTGAAGCGTTTGAATAAGGCTATAGAAAGGGATACAATGACCTTGTCACGAGCTTTGAAATTCGGAATTTTGCAAAGTGCACTCAGGCTAATATGATTATCGCAGTTTTTCAGATCGGTGTTATTAGGTTCCATGAGGATGCGAAAGCTGTTCCAGATCTTGACTAATGAATTAATTGGATCTCCTAAACCAATTTATATTTATATATCCATTGGAGATGAATTATGATGGAGCTTTTGTGTGGCATTTCGGCAATCGCTACTGAGATTTGAAAATAAATTCGCATTGAGCACACAATTTGACCAAGAGAAAAGATAACACAGTCAATGTCAGAAACAATTGAATCATATCAAATATGATACATATGAAAAATAACTAATTGATTACATTGAAGTGAGCAAAGATTTCGCGAACACTCTGAACATTTCTACCCATTCCTATTCGATAATCATTTTGTATCCAAAGAGCATGTCTTATGCTCAGTAAAAATTTTGAGAATATTCAAACCTTTTGAAAAATTTCACAAGTACAGCGCAGTATGTGGAGAGTCTGAGTCGGTGATATACCTCGTGTTATAGCTAGCATAAGTACGTCGCAATTTCATAGCGATTTATCATTTATCATAAAACTAACAAAGACTCATGAAACCCAAATAAAGAGACTGTATATGGAATAGAGAGAACAGTACTATTTATTGCAACTGATGGTGATAGATACATCCTAACGGATAAACTGCGCGAAAGGACAGGTCACAAAACCCTATGAAAATGGCCTTCAGCAAAATTTGATAATTTTTTGATGTTTTGTTTGGTCCAAGACCCTATATAATTCTGACAAGTTAAAGGAGAATTATAAGATTAGGAGAGCCGCTAGAGGGCAGCAAAGTTGAATAATTCAAAATACATTGTTACGTTATTTTCCATAAAAAAATCATGATTTCTTTATTGCGAAGCATTTTTATTGCAAATATTCAATCAAATCAAGGATCAGTAATCTTTTCATGTGTACACTGAATACCAAACCTCCGTAAATTGAGTAATTGCAAGTACTGAAGAAAATGAAATGAAAAAAAAATTCAAAATCAAAATGCTCAAATCAATAACAATGAGTCACGCAGTGTAATAATATGAATGAAATTATGACAGACTGCTGTTCTTAGAGTTCCCGTAATATTTCGTTGAGAATTATAAAATCGCAGTCAGTCATTGAGGAACGTTTGTTTATAAGGAAGTGAAACTGCTCCTTCTGGAAATACATGCATTTCCACTAGAAATTGAGAAGTATTGACAGTTACTAGAAGTGGGAAAATGAATGCACTCGTTATGCATACATGAATTACAAAAAAGTAGTATCCATCATTATACAGGGTTTCCAACATCGAAAAAATCTTTGAAAATAAAAACCGAACTTGAAAACCTGTGCCTACCTTAATTATCGATTTCTGTTACGAGTTGAATAAAAACTGATTTTTTCTTTTAGGTATATGAGTTGCGGTTTGTTTCAAATAATTCCTCGTGTGTACATATAATGTAATGATTATGATTAATTTTTCTTCATCTTCCTTGGTCAATTCTTATCAATATCACAATCGTAACATCTTTAAACAATAAATGAAATAGTTACAACCATTAGTATCTGTGAAAAACGGTAGATAAATAATCATTATATTTCATGTAAGAACATTGTTTGTAGTGACTGATCGTTCTTGGAGAACCCCAAACTTAACTCTCATTTGAATGTGATTTATTTAAACTGTATTCCATAACGTACATTATAAATGAATACTATAGTCAGCCATACGGTTTCTGTATGAAAATCAAAGCAAGTCAACTATATGGACCTATAATCATATACCCAAATGAAATAACAGTTTCTTGGTATAAAAAAAGTTAAGCTATTCTTATGAAGAAAAGCATGCATTATTACAGATCGACAAGCGTAAGGATGCATCTGAGATGCGCAAACGATGGAAAGCGTGACTAGATGTGCGACAAAGATCGACTACTGTTTACGACTGGTTATCATTGGAATGATTGAGCTCCTGCCCCATTCCAGGGTTTTGTCTACTGCGCAACCAATTCTGGGAGGCATCCTTACCCTTGTCGATCAGTACATGCATTGCAAAAGACTCGCGTAAAGTGTCGTGTAGATAATTATTAATCAAATATAATTTTTTTCTTTAACAAGCCTAATTGTATATGAGTTATGTATTTGTGTTTTTTAAAACAGGCAAACAATTTCAACGAAAGAACCGTTTTACAATTATTTCACTAGACGAAGAGGACATTTTCATGTACCTGATCTTATGGGTTTGAAAGTATTCAATGAGTTGCCAAACTACGTGAAAACTAGTCATAATTTTTGTTATATTCTCATTATTACTCATTGATTACTGTGAGAAAACAGAAATACTTTTGTTATTAGAGAAAATTCATGTAAATTATATCGTGTACTACAACTAGGTATCTATGTAGGTATCTATCAAATTGTCGAAATTCTGGTAATTGCACAAAAAGATATCATTGTACTGTATCCATAACATACTACAACTAGATAACTGCAGGAGGTGTTTGAGAAGGGGTATTAAACAGTGTCGAAAGTAGATAACTTGATTATGAACAGAAAGTGTAGTACTAAAACTAGGCAAGTTTACTCATCTACTTGTTGCATATTTTATGGTGTGAAGGAATTACTGCAAAAACTAGGTAAGTGTAGTTATCCAGTTGTTGCACTATAAACTCGTCAGAGAATAACAAGTGGCGTTAGATGTTGAGCAAAGTAGATAATTACAATATGTAGCGTTATAGAGAAACGGTTTTCTCGTAATTTCAAGATTGATCAGTAGAGTGCTCTAACATCGCGTCGGTCGGACTCCGATGATATTGATGTGAATGTATGTTTCGTTTCGTTGTTTCGGATAGTCTCTGATTCGAATTGTCGTTGTTAACTGATAGTGGTGCCGTGAATATTTGGGGATATGTCGTCAAGAACACTGCGAATTCTAACGTTATGCGAAACCAGTAAGTATAAAATTCCTGATTATATCAATAACCTTCTGTTTTTAGACATGCCTGATTGTTAGTGAGAACATGACTGTAGTCCATAGGTTAGGATATTGACAACAATGGCGGCCTTAACCTGATCAACTTCTTGCGTACAACTGAGTTCAAACATTCAATTTAATTCAAAAAGCAATAGATATTATTATCTCGAATGAATTTTTTATATTCACCGATAATAAAATATATTTTATGCCCGTTTTTTCGTACATTCATCACTAATAATAGTAGTTCATTTGTCATTATTGAAGGATGAATTAATGTGTGGTGAATGGTGATTTGGTGATAGAATCCTTAGAGATATGAAACTTTTGTACTGAACGTAATGACTTGAAAGATTTTTTGGTCACAGACAGACCTACTCATAACCGTCTCATTTTGTTTTTACCATTACTGATGCATATTGATTTTTATTTTTTTTTTCTATTCAGACAATGGTCATCGGAATGACGACTCAACAGTGGTAGGTGTTGCCCAAGATGAATCACCTGAATCTCAAATCGAAGAGCCAAATACAAGTAATATTCCGTCCGCACATGAGGCATCCTGTACTTCTAATTTAATTTATTAATTTGATTGTTAAATCATCCTCCCTATCGCTAATCATTTTTAATAATATAATTTTTTCAATCGAATTTTGTAATTATCTACTGATGTGAAATGTCAAATTATTAGACAGACGTAAACAAACTTGATTCGATATTATTTATGTTCATAAAATTCGTTAATACCTACCTATAATGACAGTCTAGTAGTTCATGAAAGTCGTAGGAAATGAAATATTTCGATACAGCTAGCCCGTGGGAAATGAAAATCGGTGTTACAACGTGGTAGGTTTCTTAATCGAAGATGCAATTGAAATGTTCATTTTTTTTAATGGTCGTAGAAAAAATAGCGTATATGTCTCAGGAATACAGAGATATTTTATCCCTTACGTGAATATTGGCCCTCTGGCTCTACGAGTCCTCAGGCAATAAACATCACGTGCGAGATTAAAACATTCACTGCAGTCCCTTGTTATATTATATACTAATTATTCTTTGTGGCCCTTCTACACTTTCGTAGTTATCAAATAGAGTCATAATAGTTTTTTTACGGAACTAATTTGAATTTCCCAAGAATTATTTAAAGTAAAATCAATTTTATACCTAATCCGAATTCAAACGTCGCGTCAGGTAAAAAAGTCTGTCTGCGTGTGTTTCTATTATTCAAATAACCAAAAATTGAGAAGTGGCCTCCAAGTAAGGAAGTCCGTTAACGGAGAAATATATGAAGGAATTCTAAAAGGTTCGGTCATTTCAATAACCTAATTTTCCGCAGTCTATTCATTCCCTTCTAATTGAGCTGGTGTTGAAACGAAACGGTAGCATAGCAAAGACGGAAAACTATTATGCAGCATTAAAGGTATGCTTCTTTATTATGTAACGATAAGAAGGTTTCAAACAAAGTATTTGTGTAAATACTGAGGAAATCAACAGAAACGCCTTATAGTTCTGGTACCCACGGCGAGGTTTATGTTAATTTGTTTTCATAAATTTGTGTGGGATATGCAAACTGTTGCTTTGGTTCGTAAATGATGCGAATTATGTGTATTGAAATATCACAATTCAAATAAATAGAAAACCACAATCAATCAAACAGTCTACATGAATGACATAAATAAAAGGATATAGAATGAAAGAAATAAGGTACCTACCTACTTGATAAGATAATTTTAATTCACTCTATTGACCACTTATCGATAATCGAATGGAAATATACTCTTTCAAGTTGCAATTTGATAGTTTCTAAAGAACAGTCACTTCGGTATCGTAACCAACCGCTTACATACAGGGTGTTCCAAACTCGATGACCTATTAGACGTTTCTGAAAAACGGGAAATAGGATTATTTTGAAAATTTGATTTCTTGCATAATCAGTTCTGCTCTATCGATCTAAAATATTTTCAGCACTACGGTGTTGCTGCTTTTATCGAAAAGTAGCAACAACTCTGATATTTTAAATAGAATACCCCGTATATCATTGCATTTTTCGCTTTGCCATTGCTTTTTGATCATTTGCATATAATATATATTCCTATACCTTTCTCCAGTGGTTTTTGAGAAAATCAATTGTTTCTTTATTTTTTATGCAAAAAATAGCTTCAAGTCGTTGAAAATTTGTGATTTTACCGATAGATGCAAAAATGGTGGAAAGTGCATATTTTCAAATGGGTATCCTCAAAGAAAATGGGATTCTCATCCAAATGATGTATCATGTTCCTATACCTAAAGGGTCTCGTTTCCGAAATAAAAGCAAGTTTTCTATAAAAATTGGATCATTTTGCCATATTTTGTATTGGGTAGATATGAAATGTCATGGAACATGTCATTATGAAAATTCGAAAATCATTACATTATTAATAAAACGTTTTCGCGTTCATTACCGTGAATTTGATTAGAAAAGAATCAAAATGGAAGACAATAATTATTCAAATGTGAATCTGAATAATTGTCGAAATTGTCCCATATTTCTAACTGTTCATTGGATATTGATATTTTGTATTTTTTTCACAGCAGCCTTCTTCAAAACTGATACTGCATTAACCAAGAAATACAGTGACTTGAAATTATAATTCAGATTTGAACAAAGTATTCTTCGTTCGGTTTTTCATCTCCATGATAATTGTATCCCCCATTCAGGGTATTTGAAAATCGTTTGTCCTTAAAGAACTCAATATTATTTCAATCAATACAGTTTTTTTTTCAATTCTAGCTGAATTTGGATGAAGTTCATTGAATTTTCGGCACCTTCTGGAAACATTTCTTTGGCACTCACCATGATTATAAAATAAATATAAAATATCTGCATTTGAATATGCATTGTAATCCGTTTTTTATACTTTTTTTTACAGAAACACAATTAAATCCACTGTTTGTCAAACTTACAGGTTGTTTTGCTCTTTTCTGGTCACGGCTCACTACAGATTATTTCAATTGGGCAATAAATATTACCAATTTTGAATCTGGTAATTGACAATGATAGTAGTAAGCCGTGACCAGAAAAGAGCAAAACAACCTGTAAGTTTGACAAACAGTGGATTTATTTGTGTTTCTGTCAGAAAAAAGTAAAAAAATGGATTTTTAAATTTATTTTGTATCCATGGTGAGTGCCAAAGAAATGTTTACAGAAAGTACCGGAAATTCAATGACCTTCATCCAAATTTAGCATGAATTAATTACAAAAAATGTATTGATTGAAATAAAATTGAGTTACCCTAAATGGGAGATAAAATTATCATGAAGATGAAAAACCGAACTAAGCATACTTTGTTCAAATCTGAATTAAAATTTTAAGTCACTGTATGTTTCGAATAATCCAATATTAGTTTCGGAGAAGACAATGTGGGAAAATACTAAATATCAATATCCAATGAACAGTTAGAAATATGGGACAAATTCGATGACAATAATTCAGATTACATTTGAATAATTATTGTCTTCCATTTCGATACTTTTCTATTCAAATTTACGTTATTGAACGCGCAAACGTTTTATTATTATTGTACCTACTAATTTTCGAATTTTCATAATGATATGTTCCATGATACAAAATATTTTAGATTATAGAAAACTTGCTTTTATTTCGGAAACCCGACTCTTTAGGTATAGGAAAATTATACATCATCTGGAAGAAAAATCTATTTTCTTTCAGGATATTTGATGATACACAGGGTGTTCTATTAGAAAAAATTCACTTTTCACCACTTTTGTATCTATCGGTAAAATCACAAATTTTTAACGACCCTGTATAATGAAGAATGAATTCCCTTAGTCATTACTAATACACAGGACAATGTCGAACTACATCCGAAATTTCAGCTCTCCACGTATTCATATACTGCAGTAATAAACCTTTGATGGAAGCTATGTTTCGCACAAATGGTAAGGAAATTATTGATTTTCTCAAAAACTATTGGAGATAGGTATAGGAAAGTATCATATGAAAATGATTTGAAAGCAATAGCTTAGCAAAAAATGCAGTAATATACAGGGTATTCTATTCAAAATATCAAAGTTGTTGCTACTTTTCCATAAAAGCGGCAACACCGCGGCGCTGAAAATATTTTAGATCGATAGAGCAGAACTGATTATCGAAGAAACCAAAACTTCAAAATAATCCTACGCACCGGTTTCCAAACAGGTTTAATAGATCATAGAGTTTGGAACACCATGTATATCATGTAAAACATAAACTTAACGTCATATGGATGATGGTCAACATCATTGATACGTATTCATTCTAAATATTTTCTAAGGCTACCAGTCTGAATTTTCAGCGCTGTCTCCACGTCATACTTCAATTATCATATTTTTATAATCAAAATTACGTATCTTGCATAATGTCCAAACAATCTTGATATATCAAGGAACTGATTTAAAACTTATGTTTTCAATACGACAGTCTTTTCTGGGGCAATAAGTCCCAACTTTCAGCGTTGTATGAACTTCATATTTCATTGATCTATTATTTTCATTATCAAAATGTCGCATTTTGCATAATGTCCAAAGGATATGTATAGAATAAATATAATAATATGTCAAGTAACTGATTCAAAACTCATCTTCCCAATACTACGGTCTTTTCTGGAACGATATGTCTCAACTTTCAGCGTCGCATCAACCTCATACTTCATTGATTATAATATTTTCATTATCAAATGTACGTATTATGCACAATTTCTAAAGAACATATCATAATGAACGTCAAGTTACTGATGTTTCCAAGACGAAGTTATTTCCTGACTTTCAGCGTGACATCTTTTCATCGTCAAAATAATCGTCCACATCAAAAGAAATGGTTGTCATGGTAGGAGGGGCTGTACAGACTATGCAGCATCACAAGCACTTCGACCTACTAGATTTAGATCTATTGTGCATGTTATCATCGTAATCCACAGGGTCCAATAACTACTGAACAATTCACAAAAGCGATATACAAGTATTTACTATTAATGAGTATGAGCTAATGCTTCGTAACTTCGTAAAATGTGTTGATTATTGGATTTCATCAAGAAAATCATAGATCTCATGAAATTCATATATTTGAGTAGCTATGGATACATGTTGTTGATTTTAGTTTAAAATAAGGGTGGATTTAGTCAACTTTAGCACATGCATTATCATAAACATAACGGTAACATCAAAGGTTTTCAGCATAAACTTTACATTGTTGTATAAATGGCGCCATTTGACATAACAGATTCAACTTTCGTTTTTAACAAATATTTAAGCACAATTTTAAAATGATGTTGACTAAATGCACCTTAAAATACTTTTTATGCTGCACTTCATTTCATTCTGAAGTTGAATATTTTCATAAACCTGCTCAATTCTGCCAGTAAACCAATGTAATGTATCGAATTGAAACGTAAATAAATAATACGTTATAATATCACCACCCAGGAGATATATTCATGGAAGAATAGTTTTTATTGATCATTTCGATCAATAAGTGAACATAGTTTTTAAGGTATTCTACTTGCGTCAGGAAAGATATGCAAAAATAAATGGTTATTTGGTCATCAATTTTATTAATTTAAATAACACATTTTTGTTACTAATATATTATGAAAAATGAAAAATATTCATATTCTGTCTCATACCAAAAAAACTTCGGCGAGACAATGTTTGGAAACATAATATTAATCAAATGTTTGACTTCGATTTTCAACATTCTCATCGCCCAGAAGATATACCCACCATAGAATAGTTTGTATTGATTATTTTGATCAATGAGTGAACATATTTTTTCTGGTACTGAGGTTTCAGATATACACTAGTCATTATAAAATAATTTTTATTGAAATTTTTGATGAACAGTTTAGTTTGAGTATTTTGATCAATAACTTAACATATTTTTTAAAATATTTAACTTATGTCAGGCAATGAATGCCAGAAAACATAGTAAAATGATCGTTATGTGTATCGAATTGAATTAAATGTTTTCGTTTCTATATTATGGAAAATATAAAATATTCATATTTTGTCTGTCGCCAGAAAAACTATGGAGAGACAGAGTATGGAAACATATAAATAATACGTCTACTTCCGATTTTCAAAATGATCATCACCTAGGAGATATATCAAAGATAGAATAGTTTATATAAATATTGTTGATCAATGAATGAACATATTTCTTCATACATAAAACTTACGTCAGGCAAAGTATGCAAAGATACATTGTTATTTGTTCGTGAAAAATATTCATATTCTGTCTGATACCAGAAAAACTTTGTTGATACAGAGACAGGCGAGCCTCTGTATTGTACCAAGGTTGGTTTCCGCCTGTTTCTGTTTTGTTTTGGGGCACTATAGAAGTAAGCCAATTGTGATTCGCGGAGTCTCCAATCAAGTTGGTCTGGGCCTGTCGATTTTGGAGCATCGACAAACCATATTTTTGAAAAATGTATTGTCAAAGGCTTCTTCGATATCTAGAAATGTACATAGTGCTATTTGACCAATTGGTACGAAACTATCTTGCACGATTTCCTGTTAGATAGGCTGCAGAATTACGTGTGAAGGCTGGTCTATAAGAGCTGCCACCCTTATTTGTCATTGTCTATCAGTTTTTATGGTCCTTCGATGCTGGTGCGTCACCAGCTGCACCTCAGCCTCTTGGGACTTTTGTGCATTCCAATTGACTTCACAGCATCCACTTCGTAACTCTAGTTCCCTGTACTAGTCGGTACTGGTTCTTCACTGATTGACTGCAGGAGTCAGCCTGGATTTCCCGAATATTGCCTGTCTCTTGCAGTCTAATGCCTCGCATTCTGACAGTACGTGTTTGGTTGTTTCTGTCCCTTTGCCACATTATCTGCAGGAAAGTTCTTCGTTGTACAGCCCCAATTTGTGTTGGTGTTTTCTCATTGGGCTGTGACCAGTGAGGAGGCCCGTAATCGTTCTTACTTGATTCTTGCTCAGCTTGAGTAGTTCTTCAGTTTTGTGTTTTGACGGTTCTTCAATGTATGTTTTTCCGTGGTGCATGAGAGGGGTTCGTTCCACCTCTTCCTTTGTTTTCGTTTGATCCTGTACCGAATGCTTCCTCGAATGTCGGATTAAGTGAGAGTGCGGGTTCTGGGACAATATATGGAGTTGATAAACCGTTTCTGGCTAGTTCATCAGCTTTTTCATTGCCTTCGATGCCACAGTGTCCTGGAACCCACATCGAAGTTGTTTTGTTGTGTTCTGAGAGGACACTGAGTTCTTCTCGGCATTCCCTTACTAGTCTTGATGTCACCTTCGGGTTCATGAGAGCCTTCAGTGACGCCTGGCTGTCTGAACATATTTTGATCCCTGCATTACGCATTTCCCTCATGTTGATTTCTCTCGCGCATTGCAAGATAGCGTATATCTCTGCCTGGAATACGGAGGTGTTTGTTCCTAGTGGGACGCTCATTTGGGACTTTCTCTCCTCACTGTATATTTCAGCACCAGTTCCTTCCCTGGTTTTGGATCCGTCCGTATACCAGATCCTCTCTCCAGGTTTGCCCCTGATGTTGTCATCTGACCATTCCCTTCGATCTTGTATGATAACCTCAAAGTTGATGTTGAAGAAGAATCTAGGAGTCATGTGGTCCGTTGGTTCCATTTCAAGAATGTTTCCTTCCACTATATCCTTTATCTTTTTGTAATCCGATCTATTGTTCGATTTTTGATGCCTTAGAAGTCCAATTCTTGCCGCTCCCATAATTGTTATATCAATCGGTGGAAGGTCCAACAGTGCTTCCATGGCTGATATTGGTGTTGTTTTCATAGCTCCCGTTATGCTTAGGCATGCAAGTCTGTGTACCTTGCTCAACTCTGCCGCGGCTATTTTTTGTGTTGTCTTTGTCCACCATACCAAAGATGCATATGTGATCATAGGTTTCACCACAATGTTGTATATCCAATACATCATTTTGAGATTCAGCCCCCATGTTTTTCCGTGTGCCCGTCTGACTATCATCAGCGTCGCCTCGGCTTTCTTCTTTACTTCTGCCAGCTGTTATTTCCATGTGAGCTTCGAGTCTAAAATTACCCCGAGAAGTTTGTATGAGGGTACCTTGGAGGGGCAGAGGTCCTAAGCTCTTTAATTTCCTTCTTCCGGTAAACGCTACAATGGCTGATTTGGAGGGACTAATGGTTAGGCCCTCCTTATCAATCCATGTACTGACCAGATTTATGGCCATTTGTATTATTTCCCTAATCGTGTTGTTGAATTCACCTTGGATCGTAACCACCAGGTTCCACAGCAGGGCTGGGGACAGGACTCCCCTTGTGGACAGCTCCTGGGGACGATAAGATTACTATGGTCGTAATCCTTTGCTTGGTCGCATGATTTTCGGCCAGGTTTCCTAATGAAGACCACGTTCACAGATTTCCAGGTTTGTGGTATCCAGCCAAGTGCTGGACTCATCCTTTAAAGTCTGATAGTTCTGGTGATAGATCTTCAATTCTCTCTGCTGTAGTAAGACAGGTGATATTCCATCTGGTCCAGGCGATTTATATGGCTAAAAAGGTGTGTTGCTCATATTACTCTCGGGTATGTTACGATCCGCTTTGCCGCCCCCAATCAGCACAATTTACTCCAAGTTGAAGGTGAGCAGGTTTTTCTTCTTTCTTTAATATCCTAAGTTAGCTACTTGGGTTCATATTTGATCAATTGAATAATCAGAAAAAACAGTTTCATGCATTCGAACAAAACGACCTCTGAATGTAGGCGAAGCATTTGAATAACTTTGTAGAGTTTATGCATCTAAAACTGTCCAATTATATCAAATTATTTTTTTTAAGTTGAAACTGATGTTCACTAAATATACCAACATATCCAACATCGATTTTCAACCATTAATATTTTCGACTTTCATTTAAAAAACTTCCCTAGAGGCTATACGTTACTGATGAAACTTTCCTGTTCAATTCTTGTTGAAAATTCGTTTTAGAGAGGTTTCCGCTTATCGATTCGAACAACTTTTTAACGACCTACATTTTTCGGTTTACAACGTTATCAATTACCGCAGATACTGTCGATGGCATACCATCAGTTATAATATGGAAATTTGGCGAATGCATTTTATCACGATGGAAAATTCGTTCAATGCATCCAAAACTTCGAGACAGATATAGATGGACTAAAACTTGACATTCATGCTGCGAAGTTTAGAAGACGAAACCTCATTGCAGTCTACAATATCAATATTTAAATTTAATTCCATTATAATTCTGTGGTAATACCTAGCATAATGTGAATATATTCATAACAAACAGGGATGTAATGAATCTCCATGAAAATTTTTATGGAGAAATTGAGTTCGCGACAGTTTTTATGCAAAAATGAAAAATCAATCCGACCACAATAACTTTATTTTGATTTTTCATTTACTTGCTTGAATTACATCGAATCTATAGTCCAATATCCAGGGGTTTAACCTGGCACTAAGTCCAGTAGAAATGACTCTTGGCACACAAGCAGTTTTTTAGGAGAACTCTGATAAAAAAAATGGCGTACCAGAAATAAAGCTCTCCGAAATAATAATGCTGAATTTTCTCCAGTCATGCCAAATTTTTCACATTGTCTACCCGAAAAGGAACTAAAGGGAAGTGCTTGTGAATTTGATTTCGAACAACATTGCTTTCTTGTGTGGAAAATCTGGATGAGCAGAACTCAGCAAAAAGTTATATCCAAATATTTTCAGTTCGAAAATTCCAATTTCTTATAAGCTTCATTCGCTTCATATAATTTCATTCTTTCTCGCACAATTTACAAATTTATTTCAGTTGATGTCCGATGCTAGTTAATAAAATATTCTTTAGCGATTATTGCAATACCGATGAAGAATAAAATCGGCTTTGTCAAATGATTGCAACCATCAATCGTTTGTAACCAGCAAATGAACTTTATAAGGAAAGATTGTCGTGCCAATCTGAATTCAGCCCACTCAAAACACCAAATCACACAGTTACAGCCCAGTTACTTGAGCATGCGTGTCTCCCACCTCGCTGCAGTGGTCCATTACCAGGAAAACACATTTTAGGGCCACGTTTCTGAAAAATGGAACATTTTTAGAGAAAATATATCGATGATTTTTGTGTGTAGATTTTCACGCCCTACGAGTTTGTTTCCATACATTATATCGAAATTTTCAACCACTTCCAAGTTATTGATGGAATAACGATTTTCCGAAATTTTCTGGGAATTTTTCCCACTTTCCATAGGTGCTAGCGTGTAGAACATTTTTTTTCTCAAAGTACTATTCAAAAACTGCCCGTGTACCAAAAATCATTTTCTACTGGTTTTAGTGTCAGGTTTCCCAAGTAGATTGGTAGAATATTGGTACAATATTCTGAACATATTGGCAGAGTATTTGAAATGCAGTATTGACGAGAAAAAAAATGTAAACACTCGGCGATATTGGTCCAATATTACTTGAATGATATTGGCGAAATATTCTCGAAGCAATATTGGGCCCAAAATATTCAGTGATATTGGTACAATATACCTGGTACAATATCCTGAAAATATTGGCAAAATATGCAAACGTTATATTGTCGAGAAGTAAAATGTGAACATTTTGCGATATTATTGGTCAAATATTGTTGAACATTTCAAAAATAGTATTGATGAAGCAGTCTTGATGCAAAAATGGTCTCAAAACATTTATCGACATTGGTGAATGGTTGAATGTCTTTGAGTAGATCAAGGTGTCACCGAAGTCTGTCTTTCGGTCGCCATACCCACTGGGTAAGCTGCCTCAACAACAAGTTATTTGAAGTATTTAATATATATTCGTAGGTATTAGAAGATGTTCCATATGTAGAGCCACCCAGCGGATTTTTATCTAGGGTTGATCATAATATAATTACAATATGGTTCATTGAATATTCGGCCAATATTTTAAATTCATCTCATTCTAGAAGTTGGAAGTAATTTGGAGACAATTTGTTTTACAGATATCGGTAAATATTATCAAACCAATATTAACCCAATATAAAGTTAAATGAGATTTGTTGAATATTGGCGAAATAATATTCAATCAATGTGCAGTCACACTTGGATATACAAGATAGTTATTGTAAACGATATGAGAGGAATATTGGGATTGCAATATTTATACTAGATGTTGAAAATAATATGAAGACAATATCATTTTATCGATATTGGTAAATATCATTGAACCAATATTGAGCCAATTTGAGATATTATAATTTGTTGAATATTGTTTAAATGATATTCAACCAATGTGCTATCAAACTTGGAAATAGTTTTTTATCCCTAGAATCGATATGACTGGAATATTGGAATTGCAATATTCATTCTAGATGTGGGAAACAATATGTAGACAGTATTGTATTATCTATATTGTTGAAAATTATTCAACCAATATTGACCCAATATTACATGTGACAATCTACATTCAGAACAGATTTATCCAATATTCCACCAATATTACTAATATAATATTGTTTTTTGAATAATCACCCATATTGGACCAATAATATTTTTTCATTTACAATATATCTACATTGGAACCAATATGGAACCAAGATTCTGCCGATATGATGTGCTACTTGGGTTTAGTAACACTGGGTTTAGTAACAGTGGTTGATTCCTATCTTATCATCGATTATATAGGTTCACAGATGATGAAGATTATATGTTCTTATTGATTCAAAGGAATATTCTTCGATTCAAGATTTTTTTTTAAATAAGAAAAAAAACTGCATCAACCCTGTGGGTCATTAGCGGGTGCAGCTACAATAGTCTTTTTCTACGACCGTGCGTTTTTACCCACTTTCCCGCACTCATTTTAGTTTAGAAAGTGTCACTTTCCCGCACTAGTGCGGGAAAACTCGCTTTCCCGCACTAGTGCGGGAAAGTAAAATATGTCAATTTATCGTTATTAAATGTACATTTCATTGTTGCTGAGAGTTATTTGGAGGACTCCGTAGAACAGAAGAAAACCATTTCGAATAAAATTCTTTCATGTACTGGCAACTTGCAACCAATGCCGTCTCCGTCATCTTCATGCACTTTGCAATCTACGAGTGTTACTCTTAACAGCCAGTTACCACCAACTAACTACTCTGGATCGGCTATTCTGACGCATTTGCAGAATGCAACAAATTGTGTTTTCTACATTAATATTAATAATAATTAGTGGATTTTCATGGAATGTTTTGTATGTTGAAATAAAATATATATTTTCAATGTGCTTTTTGAATATTTATGCGGTCGTAGAAAAAATAATGTTCGTAAGTCATGCGTAAAGTGTCTTTCCCGCCCTTGACTGCTTGCCCGAACTCCGCTTCGCGTCGTTCGGGTCAACGGCAGTCGCGTGCGGGAAAGTATCACTTTCCGCACTTGTTAGGAAAATAACTATTTTCTACGACCGTGCGTTTTTACCCACTTTCCCGCACTCATTTTAGTTTAGAAAGTGTCACTTTCCCGCACTAGTGCGGGAAAACTTGATTTCCCGCACTAGTGCGGGAAAGTAAAATATGTCAATTAATCGTTATTAAATGTACATTTCATTGTTGCTGAGAGTTATTTGGAGGACTCCGTAGAACAGAAGAAAACCATCTCGAATAAAATTCTTTCATGTACTGGCAACTTGCAACCGATGCCGTTAACTATTACCTACTACCAATATGTAATATCAACATTACGATACTGACATGAGTTTCGTAATGAGATACTTTACCGCACTAGTGCGTAAAAGTAAAATTCATTTTTTTCTCTTTTTAACTGTCGGTCTATTCAATAGAAAAGGATATAAAGGACCACGCACGTTTCTTATGGACAATGGCTTTCCGTGAATTTGTCCGAGTTTTTGGTATGGTGTAGATCTGGGTGCACTGATCAAAAGTGAACATTGCCAAAAACTCCAAAAATGGATAGTTTTCGAGATATGGCTCTATCAATGTAATTTTTTTTGCATTTTTTTGATTTTGACACATAATCAGTTCACTCTCATACTTAGGAAAAACCGAGTGTCAACGATATCACTGCAGGAATCGATTGCAAAATAATTCTTTCTTCGTTTCAGGTACTGCCATTTGAAGAAATTGTTATACACTGCTCGCCACTGACGATGTAACTGGACTATTATTTTCAATTTCTATAGTCCAGTTTTTGTAGAAACAGAAACTTCTGAATTGCTCAAGGTATCACAGAGTCACATATATTCAACACCTTTCGATAGGGACACTAGAAAAATAATATTCGATACACACTATAGGAACTGAATCTAAGATACTTTTTTTTAAAATAGTTACCTAGTCGTCAAAGGAATAGTGATAAATGCAAAATGAGCTTATAGAAAATGTTCATAATGTAGGCTGACGACATAAATACTCGTATCGAATGCAGTTTGTTTATACCGAGTGTTAAATATCAATAGAAACAAGGGAATACATACCCAATAATCATTTCTAATCGCTAATCGAACTGTTAAGGCAAACGTATCCGTGAAAATGTCTGAATATTTGATATAATGTGGATTTCGATGCACTGATCAAGTGTCTATTGCTACAGACTACAAAAATGGACAGTTTTGAAGATATGGCCGTATCAATATCTGTTTTTTTTTTTCGTTTTCTAGATTGTGGCCCATAATCGCTTTGCTCTTATACCCAACAAAAATGGAATTCTGTCGATTTCTGCACAGGAATTGATTGAAAAACAGTTGTATTTCATTTCATATACATTCATTTGGAGAAATTAGCATACACAGCTCGTTACTGGCGATGTAGCTGGGCTATTATTTTCAACTTTTGTATTTCCGTGTTCGTAGAAACAAAAACTCTTGAATTGTTCTAGTTCTAACAAACATACTTATATCCAACACAATTCAATTGGGGCATTTGAAAAAATAATATGCGATACACACTCTAAATGTGATTTGAATTTGTTTTGAAATATATTCCTGGCCATCTGGAAAATAGTGGAAAATGCAAAGTAAGAAACTAGAAAATCGTATTTATAATGTACGCTGACGAGATGAATACTCGTATCGAATGCAGATTTTGTATACCGAGTGTTAAATATACGTACTGAAAAATCATTTCTAATTGTTAATTGAACCGATAACTGATGAGAGAATGTAGGCTTTCACGGCTGGAGTCCAATGTTGTCTGGGCCTAGCTGCCAGATTTTTCTCAGCCGAATGCCTATTTGGACTTGAAAAACTGAGACCACCGGTGAGGAGTGCTGTGGTCTCAGATGTCTAACGTTCACGGACATCAACTCTAGACACCATTTAAATTTGCCGTCAATTACCAGAGACATATTACAACATTTGCAAATACCATGCATAACGAAGAACCGTACCTATCAATATAATTTTTGTGAAGAATCAATATGTTTGATGAAGTGAACACGGTTAAGTAACTGTGGTTCAATCTGTCCATTAACAAATTGAATATTTTTCATATGAAATGTAAACTATTGTTGACCTCCCACTCATAAATTGTTCAACTGAAAAAGCTATTGCCTATATCGAATGAAAAATTCAGACATTTTTACGAATGCGTTTGCCTTAACGGTTCAATTAACAATAACAGTAGTAATGATTTTTGGGTATGTGTTTCCTTGGTGCTATTGATATTTAACACTCGGTATAAACAAACTGCATTCATCTCGTCAGCATACATCATAAATACGATTTTGTAGTTTCTCATTCTGCATTTTCCACTATTTTCCTGATGGCCAAGAGAATATTTCAAAAAAAGTTCAAATCATATTTAGAGTGTGTATAGCATATTATTTTTTCAAATGCCACAATTTAATTGTCTTGGATATGAGTATGTTTGTTAGAACTAGAACAATTCAAGAGTTTTTGTTTCTACGAACACGGAAATAGAAAAGTTGAAAATAATAGCCCAGCTACATCGCCAGTGACGAGCAGTGTATGCTAATTCCTCCAATGGATATGTATCTGAAATGAAATACAACTGTTTTTCAGTCAATTCCTGCGCAGAAATCGATAGAATTCAGTTTTTGTTGGATATAAGAGCTTAGCGATTATGGACCACAATCTAGAAAACGAAAAAAATCAGATATTGATACGGCCATATCTTGAAAACTGTCCATTTTTGTAGTCTGTAGCAATAGCCACTTGATCAGTTTATCAAAATTCACATCATATCAAATATTCAGACATTTTCATTGATCCGTTTGCCTTAACTGTTCGATTAGCGATTAGAAATGATTATTGGGTATGTATTCCCTTGTTTCTATCGATATTTAACACTCAGTATAAACAAACTACATCCGATACGAGTATTTATGTCGTCAGTCTACATTATGAACGATTTTCTATATGCTCATTTTGCATTTACCACTATTTCATTGACGACTAGGAAACCATTAAAAAAAAAGTATCTCAGATTCAGTTCCTATAGTGTATATCGAATATTATTTTTCTAGTGCCCCTATCGAAAAGTGTTCAATATATGTGACTCTGTGATACCTTGAGCAATTCAGAAGTTTTTGTTTCTACAAAAACTGGATTATAGAAACTGAAAATAATAGTCCAGTTACATCGTCAGTGACGAGCAGTGTATAATAATTTCTTCAAATGACATTATCTGAAACGAAGAAAGAACTATTTTTCAATCGATTTCTGCAGTGAAATCATTAATTGAAACTCGGTTTTTCCTAAGTATGAGAGTGAACTAACTGATTATGTGTCAACCAAAAAATGCAAAAAAAAACTCGAAAACTGTCCATTTTTTGAGTTTTTGGCAATGGACACTTTTGATCAGTGTATCCAGATCTACACCATACCAAAAATTCGGAAAAATTCACGGAAAGCCATTTTCCATAAGAAACGTGCGTGGTCCTTTGAGGATCTGTCTTGGGATTTATCAGATAATATTTTATATCCCAGCAAAATAAGCTGATAAAGTTTTCTCCGATATATCACGGACTTTTTTTGAACTGGATCAGTCTTCGAATCGCTTATTTTCTTTTCCGTATCTATTGCGGGATTTAGAGGGTACTAGGGTTTGTATTGCCTTATTTGCAGCAAGTTCAATATCAGATTCCACACTTTCATAGTCGAAACTCATGTCGATACAATTATTATACCAAACTGAAGTGAACGCGTCAAAATTGACAGTTTGCAAAATAAATCAATAATGGACGCAACGCTTACTTGTTAGATGATTCTAAAATCATGAATTTCAGGAATATTGAATAATTTTTAGTAAATAATTAACATTATTGGTAGTAGGTAAAATAATGTACTATATTCGTATCGTAAATTCATATTACGATACTCAATGGGTTATCAAACTCGGCCTAATGGCCTCGTTTCACAAATTTTCCATTTCATTTCGTAATATGAATCTTTACGACACTTTTATCGTAAATACCTATTATTTAATGTTATATTTTGGTAATGAGGTATAATTGAGTCAAAAAGTTATGAATATATGGCACATCACATTTCTCTTTTACTTGAATGCTTGATTGAGAGAACCACGTATAAAAGCAGTTTTGTACTTCACTACGAGTCCTGAGATAGAGATAGAGATAGATCAAAGAAACAGGAGATGAAACACGGCTATACAAATTAGCGTGCGCGAAGCCTGCCAAATATTTCTAGTTATTCCTGAGGAGTGGAAAGCGGCACAGATTCTTATTCAGGGAAAATGTGGGTTATTATTTCACAAAGTTGTATCTTCATTTGAAACGAAAAGACGTGCATTTTCATATGGAATATGAGTACTTATAACCACCTTTTACTAAAAACTTCTTCTGACCAAATTCAAACTGTACACCTGAAAAATCGCTCCAGGTGTGTTTTGACAAAAAAAAATTCTGTGAAGATTCTATGTGCGATAAGCACAGTACGGGCTGTAAACATATTGTAAAAAATATATAAATCAAAATCCTCTAGTCTGTAAGTGTAGACTATGGTCACTGATTTCAGGATTTTATTTTAGGATACAAATTCAATTACTCAGTTTGTATATTTTCTGTCCTTTTCTCATTAACAACTGTTAGATTAGGTCAAATCTGTTTGTTATTCACTCAGATTATTTGATATACAGTTATTCAGTAGAATCGTGTACCTACTGTTCATAAATAATATTAGAATGGACTTGTGTATACCTGCGATTTTCTGAAAAGTAAATTGTAATTTTTGGTGGTCGCTCAGAAAATCAGTTCAGTGTTTTAACTTATAATACATTTATTTCAATACAAGTTTACTTAAACACTATCAAACAAATAATAAGATAATAATAAGATTGAAGAAATAATTTATTTTCAAATCTAGCTAATTCAGAAAAATGGAAAATAACTGAGAGAATATGATAAAAAATTAATAATGATATCGTTTATTTCATAATGCAAGATGATGATTCAAGAAATAGAAACTACCCAAACCCCATCCTTCAAAATCGGTAGTTAAGTCTTCCAGCTTCTGAAGATGCTAAATTGTTGGCAAAACGCGCATCGAGTGTGACTTTGACGTAGTTTTGGTGTACGGGTAGTTTCAATTCCTTGAATTGTATTTTCACCAATGATTCCAAATACTCATTTATTCGAGCATGATAAAGAAAAGAAACTAAAGTGCTATTGGCCTTTGAATAGTATAATTTTAATGAAACCTGATCTAACACTTTTATATTTATCAAATAAATTCTTGTTGTGATGGTGCACTGTATTGAGCATATGAGTTTTATCAAGTTGCTGAAATGGGAAGAGAACAAAGTTGGTTTCCTGAATTGTTCCTCAAGAGTTTCAAACAAATTATGACTTTACAGCATATTCAATGCTCTTATGACAAGGAAGTTCACATAGCATGCTGGATTATTTCCATTAAAATTATTCTGCTAAACCTTTTCTGCAGTTATGCATATGGTAATCACATCTTCTGAGGGATATACTAACGAGGCACATTTATATTTTTGGTTGATGAACGACAACAAAAAGTCTGCTCCATCTTCTATGAGACTCCTAATACAGTATCCACAGTTAAAAGAATTTGTAATTTTATAAATAACATATCCAGACATATACCGGGTGTCCGCGGGAGGTGGCTCGCCCATATAACTATTTTTTTTTGAAGATAATGGAATGAAATTTGAAAGATCTACATAAAACATAAAACTGCGTTTTTTGACGAATAACTTAAGTTCATGCAACTTCCGGCTTCATCAGAAGTTACTTAAACTTTCGATTATTAAATGAGACACTCAGTATGTTTTAACCTCTTTTGTCTCCACACGACATTCTGAATAGAACCATTTATTATTTATCATTTATCAATTTTACTTCTTAATGGAAAAGAGTAAAGTTTTAATAGCCGGGAATCACACTGATCGACCAGGACCGACCGTCCACGACCGTCCACCAACGACCAAAATATCCAACAAGTATATTCTTATCGCACAACTCACACTCTTCGACCATTCTCGACCGTCCACGACCGGTTTTCAAAGACTATGTTTAAAATTACATCCTGCTGGAAATTTTGGTCGGCCTCAGACTACTGTGATGCAATACCCATACGCTAAATTATCATTTGGACACATGTTTGTGATAAACTTTCAACAGTTTTTAACCTAAACGAAAATTTTAATATTATTCGTGTGAAATGTTATATTTTCAATTATTGAGTCAGAAATTCGTAAGTACTATATTTACAATAATTTATAGTTCATTCAAATTTTTAATGTTTTTAAAGCAGCGGAACAATACAGGAACCGTGTGGACCGCCGCAGAGATGAATATTTTAATAACAGCGGTGAGGAGCCACGTTGAATCAGAGTAATCCTAATTACAACAATACAGTAGTCATTGATGGAATTTATTAACGCAAGAGAATAAATGTTTAGTACCAGTAATGTTTAACTAATAGTAACTTACATATTTTTTATAGTTGAAGAATTAACGTGCTGGATATAGAAAAAAAGACATTCCTTGGTGCTCCATCGGGAAGTAATGCCCAGCAAATAAAAAATTGGCCTTCCTTTGATTGGAAATTTCTGTTGGTGTAATTTATGGACATTCAATAGTAGGTACTTTGGAACTGTATTGACCTTTTAGTAATTTGGGATAAGTGGTTCAAAATTCACCCTATTGTTACCGATATGAATAAAGTTCTCTATTCCACACACTTTTTTACTCTACTTTATTATTCGTTTATAAAAATCATACACTGTCATAATTCTTTCTTCTCCACTATCACTCCTACTCATTATTCACAACAAAAGCATTGAAATTATGATTTTTTTTTTCGTTAAATAAATAGAAAATTGACATAACCTTTAGAATGTCAGATCAATGTCAGATTTACAAAATTATTCTGGCGGTCGGTCGTAGATGGTCGATCAGTGTGAGTTTAAAAGTTTTCATCGATCTACTTCAATTTTTGGTCGTAGGTGGACGGTCGCGGACGGTCGGTTCTGGTCGATCAGTGTGATTCCTGGCTACTATCAAAATTTTGAGACTGACATTAGTGATTCGAAGTTATCCATTGCCCTATAGTATAAAAAATAAATCAGTAATATTTTCTTGATTTTGAAAATTTCTTCACTTTTTAATAATTTCACAAAAATATTCAATTGTTACTGAGAAAAATAACCAAATAATACTTTTCCATGGAAAACTGTGACTACTTGAATAGTAAAAAATTGAGAAAAAATATATAAAGGATCTTTTATTGAAAACTTATCCCAACTTCTGGTTTTGGAATTTCTCAGAACTACAGAACTGAATGCCGAATCATTGAACTATACAGGGTGTCATATGTAGCTGGCAATATCACCAACTCTGATTAATCCATAATATTCGGTTGATTTTTAAATGTCTCAATTTCTGTCAGTGTCCAAAAATGTTCCATTGTTGTTGTAGAAAGTAACCGAGAATCACTTTTTCATGGCTAACTAAGACCAACTGAAAATTGAAAAATTGGGAAAAACATATTATGGATTCTCTCATCACTGAGCTAACTTCAGATTCTGGATCAGATCACTCTAAAACCACAAGATCCCAGTTCACGAGAAATATATAGGCTGTCGTCTTTATATGGCAAGAGTTCAACTGCTAAATTGACTCATTTTGAAAAGGATTGCACTCATCAATTTATTCTTTTCCTACAGCTGCAAATACACATCAATTTATAATATCAATATTTGTAGATGACTCGGGGATTGAGATCTAAGAGTTTTAGAGTATTCTGAATCCATTTCTGATGAGAGTTCAGTGACATATTTTCCCCAATTTTGCACTTCTTAGCTGATCATAGTTAACCATAGAAAAGTGATGCTTGTTCACATTATGCCGTATAAATTAAATATTTCTTGGCTTTTGTCACAACAGAAGAAATTTTCGACATCATCCCAAGCATTATGGATGAATAATAGTTAGTGATATTGCCAGCTATATTTGACACCCTGTTAATTTCAATGATTTTGCATTGAGTTCTGGGGTTCTGCAACATTCCAAAACCAGGAGTTGGAGTTAGTTCTTCAATAAATGATCCTTAATATATTTTTTCCCAGGTTTTCACTATTCAAGTGGTCACAGTTTGCTATGGAAAAACGGCATTCGCAGTATTGATATTTTTGTGAACTTTGTGAAAATTGAAGAAATTTTGAATATTACGCAAATATTACTGATGAAAAAGAGTAAATCATATTGCCAGCAACAAATGACACCCTGTATGATCAATTGATTCAAGCATTGTGATCTGGGGGTTTGATGGTTCTCCGAAACAGAATTTGATGTTAATTTTGTGATGAAAAAATCCGTACTCAATATGTGTTTCCCACTTTATCACTTTTCAATTGGTCATAGTTAGCCGTGGAAAATGGATATATGAATGTATCATCGACATAAAAGTAAGTACTCCTGAGTACTATAATTTGAAAAAAATATTCAAATTACTTTATTCCCAATGAAATATGAGGGTGCGGGTAAGTGGTGTCTGAGTGAATTAATTTTCAAAGAATTGGTCAGAGATGCAGATTACGAATATTTTCATCTTCTAAAGTTTCATACAACGTGTCTCACTTCAAACATTCAAAAGCGAAGTTATACGTGATAGTAAAATTTGCAACACAAAAGTGATATCGAAACAAACAAGAAAATGCGTAAAACCCCCATACACACTCGAAAATGTTGGACTAGCATGTTGGTGATACGAGTTGGCAGCTGGCTCGGCGAACATACGTGAACGTGAGTGAGACCGACGAATGTAGTTGGTAGTTGGAATGCTCCACGGATAATAAAGACACGGTCGTCGCTTGTGACGACATTGTAGTATATTTGCGCGGGAAATTTAATTAGACTATTCAGTACCCAGATAACACCAAGACGTCCCAAGAACATCCTCAGGACGTCAATCTGAGACATTCAGGACGTCCCAAAGACGTCCATTGTCGGTCGAGGACGTCCTGGGGACGTTCTGAGGACGTCCAATGTTACAAATTGGAACGTCCCGAGAACGTCCATCATGGGTCCATGTTAAGGATTTCATGGACATTTTCGGGATGTTTTGGGGACGTCCATTTATTGGTTCGTAGACCGCTTTTTTCGTTTTTCTCAGGATAACTATTTTGTCAAGGTTTTAACTCTAAAAGGAAAAATGATAAAATGCATGAATATTTATTTAAAACCTCTCTTATTGCGAATAAACGTGACATTGTGTTAATGAAAAGCATTTTCCAGAACTAACACTTTATCATAATATATTCCAATATACTTGATAAACAAAAAAAAAACTGAAGATTCTTCAAAATAATATGTTATTACGGAGACAAAAATGAAAGACGATGTTCACCAGTTGACGATATATTTCGGACTAAATTCCCCAATATATAAATGAATAACGTTTGAATCATACCACCAAAATGAGTTATTCTATTACGTCAACAACAAAGAGAAGAAATAACTTTATCGATGAATAGTTCACGATATCAGTTCCTTTGTCTCTGATGCATGAACACCTAAATTATGTACCGGGTGTTAATAATGATGAATATAATAATAATGAATATCAAAGTATATTCGGCCTTCCTGACTACTTGGACGTCCTCGTCTTCTTGTCGTGTGGCTTCCGGTTCCATGTCCTGCAAACAATTAGCACGAGTATCTAGTTGTAATTTAAGTAGATTTTTAAATCATGATTGCTTCAGATGGGTATACAACATAATTATACAAACATACACATATTTCGATTTTGTTTGGTTTTCTTTTTTTTATGTAGTTAAATCTTTAGGTTTTATTGCATTCTATGCACTCTAGAGCTCTGCTATGCATGTGATCATATTTTGCCCATATAGCCTACTTTTTTAGTTTTATGTTCGATAGAGCTCTCTTTGTTTTTTATGCTTCATAGAGCTCTCTTTGTTTTTTTTATGCTCCCTAGAGCTCTCTTTTTTTTATGCTCCCTAGAGCTCTCTTTTTTTTATGCCTCCTAGAGCTCTCTTTTTTTATGCTCACTTGAGCTTCATTAAATTTTATTTTATTTTATGCCCCTTCGAGCTTTCTAGTGTACAGTTAAGTTTGTTTTAACACTAGCCTTCAAGTAAATCTATCAGTTCGTCTGTACTATCGACTTCACTGTCAGATTCACTTTCTGTTATTACCCCACCTTTATACTTCCTCAATTGATCGACTGGTACTGTGGCTGTGTACTTTGTATATCCCTTCATTCCCTTCAGTGAAGCGATGTTGTATCGATCATTTGCTTTAACTTGAACGATTTTGTAAGGGCCACCAAATTTGAGTCATGTTTCTTTATTAACGTCTTTTTTAGACGTACTACCACCACTCTACAAGACCAATTCGCCAACTGACTAAGATTCCGCAGGTTTTCTTTTTGCGTCGAATAATCGTTTAATTTTTTTAGTCTGTTTGTTCATATTTTTTTTGGCAATTTCCCTGTCGCGTTGTTTGGTCACAACGATGTCATTTTTATCCAGGTCATCATGTTTGGCTTGGTCAAAACCAAACATTAGCTTGTGAGGGGTAAACCCTGTACTGCCGTTTACAGTATTATTGATACCCCACACTGCATCTGGAAGCACAGAGTACCACTCATCTTCTTCGCTCACGCCAGCATTAATAGCAGTTTTTAGTGTTAAATTGTACCTTTCTACTTGACCGTTTGATCTTGGGGAAGACACGCTATTTAAAATGTGTTTGAACTGGTATTTTAATGTAAATTCCTTAAAACCACGGCTAGTAAATGCTTTACCGCGATCTGAAATGATTCTTTTAGGTACTGCGAACATACTGAATAGGTCTTTCAAAATATGAATTGTTTCTTTGGATTTAGTCGTCTTTGTTGGTCTCGCAAATAGAAATTTTAAGAATGAATCAACTACAACTAAGATATATGAGTATCCACCAGGACTCTTGACATATGGTCCTAAGTGATCTATGTGCCAAGTATGTATTGGTTCTGTTGGCTTGTCTATCGGGTGCAGAAAGCCTTGTTTTCTTCCATACTGGTCCCTTTTGTAAGCACAGTCTAACGGAGCCTTCAGGAAACCGGGCGAAATCCTGAAGTAAGCAGCCTCAGTCCTGTGCAGGGGGCACCACAGGGCGGAAACACCCCTTCCCCCATACTCGTGGGAACAAAATGGCCGAGAAAAAAAAATTAAAAAATGTCAGCCCCGGGGATGAGTCGGATAGCTCCGATTCAGAACCGGGTAACATCACAATCGTGGAAGCAATGGCCACAGATCAACAGCAGGACTCAGGGGCAGGGCCTGTCGAGCAATCGACAGCTAACAAGGACGCTGAGACAGTTACAGAGGGAATGAAAAACATTGACCTCAAAAAAAGAGTCAGACTCTCTGGGGCACAGCGGAAACGGCTGCTCAGAGAGAAGAAAATGGCAGCCGGTACATGGACGGTTGAAAAACCTGGGAAACGGAAACCCGCTAACCAGGAACAAAGACCAGGGAGGGTGGGATCCTCAGGCGGGGATGATAATAATAAAAAAAGGCCTCGCCCAGAGTCTCAGTCCCCTCCCAAGCAAGCCAACTTTAAAAGGGCCAGGAAGTCAGGAATGATGACTGGCACCTACAGTGAGATGGCAAGGGGCATCCGGATGGCAGTAATTGACAGGCGCCATCCAGAGGTACTCATGGACCAGGAGCAATCCGAACTGGTCCAAAATGCAATTGTAGATGCGCTCTACCAGACTCCTTCAGGGAGTGGGGGCGCTCTACAATTTGAAAGGACGTCATTCAGCGCAGGTGTCTTATCGATGACCTGCGCCAATGAAGGAACAACGCAATGGCTCAGAGGGGCAGTCGGCGCGCTGGGGCAGCTCTGGGGTGGGGCGGAGCTGACGGCAGTCAGCTTCGACGACCTCCCGGTGCGTCACAGAGTGCTGGTCTTCGTGCCTGGGGCAGCTATAGAAGAACCAGCAGAGTTCAGACGGCACCTCCAGCTCCATAACCCGGACCTGAGGACGCAAGAATGGACTCTGCTGAGCAGAAACACCGAGAGGGAAGGAGGACAAATCCTGGCCTTCTCAGTGGACGACGCATCGTTCAAGGCAATGGAGAGGACGAACTTCCGAGTGTATTACAGACTCGGAAAGGTCCTCTTCACCGACCTGAACAGAAAGCGGGAGAAGAAAGATGGAGGGGATAAGGATAACCCAGATCAACCTTCAGCATTGTAAGGCGGCTTCAGCAGTCCTTACAGCGGCTGGGGGGAGGTTTGATGTGGCCCTTATACAGGAACCATGGGTTAGGCATGGGAATATAAGAGGACTGGGGGGAGACTGTGGAGAGCTTATTTACAGCAGATCAACAGAGGTCCCTCGGACCTGTATAACCATTAAAAAACACATAAAAATACTGCCGCTAACGAATTTCTGTTCCAGAGATCTTACAGCAGTAATGATCAGGACGAAGGAGGGGAACGGGATCAGGGAGTTAGTACTCGGGTCGGCCTACTTTCCATCGGATCACCCTGAACCACCACCCACAAAGGATGTGGAAGACCTGGTGAGACATTGTAGGAACAAAGGTCTGCAATTGATCATTGGATGTGACGCTAATGCGCACCACATCACTTGGGGCAGCAGCGACACGAACGAAAGAGGTGAGAACCTACTGCAATTCATGTTGGCTAACAGCCTAGACACGCTGAATGTAGGGAACAAACCCACCTTCATCACAAAAAATAGGAAGGAGGTACTCGACGTAACAATAGCCTCAACATATGTGAGTAACCTTGTTACAGATTGGCATGTATCTGATGAGGTAAGTTGCTCGGATCACAGACACATTAACTTCACAATAAAGAGCAACATCTACACAGAGACTTATCGGAACCCGAGGAAAACGAACTGGGATGCATATAGTGCAGACCTAAGTCGCAAACTCCAGGGAACGCAAAGAAAGATAAGAACAAACAGGGACCTAGAGATGGCTGTGGAAGAACTCAATGACGCAGCTATCTCTACGTTCAACGAGCATTGCCCACTCATCACAAGGAACACCACCAGGAAGGTGCCCTGGTGGAACAAAGAACTTGCAGAACTGAGAAAGCAAGCCAGAAGAGAATTCAACAGAGCCAAAAAAATGGAGGGTGGGATGTGTACAAGAACGCTTTGGCCATTTACAAAAAAGCATTGAACAAATCCAAAAGAGACTCCTGGAGGAGGCACTGCGAGGAGATAGAAGGCTCTCGAGAGTGTGCCAGACTTCAGAAAGTACTCTCGAAGGATGCACAACAAGCAATATATTCCCTGAAAAATGAACAAGGGGAACACACAAGCACAGGAGAAGAAACAATCAAAGAACTACTACGAGTTCACTTCCCTGGAGCCCAGATAGAGCAGACTCGTGCTATGGGAAACCCAGAGGAACTGGAGCCTCTGAAGAGAGGTTCCAGGCTAGGCTGGGACATAGCAAAGAAGGTCGCGACCTATGAGAAAGTTCAATGGGCATTAGGAACATTCGAACCCTTTAAATCACCGGGACCAGACGGGATCTACCCTGCAATGCTGCAGAAAGGTCCCGAAGCACTGCAAATCAGACTCTGTAATACGCTCAGAGGCAGTCTGGCCCTCGGGTACATACCAAAACCTTGGAGGCACGTTAGGGTTACTTTTATACCGAAACTTGGAAAAGCTGGACAGGATTCGGCAAAGTCCCTAAGACCAATCAGTCTTATGTCATTTGTACTTAAGACTTTGGAGAAGCTAGTGGATAGACATATTAGGGGCGGCGTGCTGGTGGAAAGACCACTGCACCGTGAACAATATGCCTACAGGACTGGCTGTTCAACGGAAACAGCACTTCACCAAGTAGTAACGAGGGTGGAAAATACGCTGGAAAATAAAGAGGTACTGCTAGCGGCCTTTCTAGACATAGAAGGGGCTTTCGATAATACCTCTATAAACTCAATCACCAGAGCTCTTAGACACAGAGATGTCGAGGAACCATGTGTTGCCTGGATAGATTCAATGCTAAGGAATCGGTTGATACACATTACAGTATTGGAGGAGACCATAGTAGCAAGGGCGACCAGAGGATGCCCGCAAGGTGGAGTACTATCTCCGCTTCTGTGGAATCTGATCGCAGACTCGCTGTTGGAAACACTAAACGACGCAGGACATAGAGCCCTTGGATATGCTGACGACATAGTAGTCTTAGCACAAGGGAAATTTAACACAACGGTTAGAGATCGCATGCAGGAGGCTCTTAACCTGGTCACGAGATGGACGGACTTGGAGGGGTTGAACGTCAACCCTAACAAGGCAACCATAGTAGCATTCACCCGAAGACGAAAAACAGAGGGCCTAGAACCTATACGACTTCGAGGAGAGAACTTACAGATAAAGGGAGAAGTCAAATATCTTGGAGTGATTCTCGACTCCAAGTTGACATGGAACCAGCATCTAGAAAAAACAACAAAAAAAGCGGTGACCTCACTAGTGATGGCCAGACAGACGATCATTTGGAAAAAAATGGGGGCTGAAACCACATATGCTGCACTGGTTGTATAGCACGGTGGTCATGCCTTCCATCACATATGCCTCTCTGGTGTGGTGGCCCAAGACACAACAAAGAGGAGCCATAACAAGACTAAGCAAGGTGCAAAGGCTTGCCTGTCTTGGAATCACAGGGGCAATAAAATCAACACCAACTGCAGCCATGGAGACACTTATGGGACTGCCTCCTCTCCATTTAGTGGTGCAAGGGGAGGCAAGGCTTGGTGTCTCCAGACTGCAGAATACACCCAACTTGAACGTTGGAACGGGACACATGAGCATCGTCGGAATCGTGATCGGGGACGTGCTGGAAACGAGAACGGACCACATTCCGAAACGATACTGCTTCAACAACCAATTCAGAGTGCTGATTCCAGACAGAACTGAGTGGGACGGCTCGCAGCTCAAGGACACTCTACAGGGTAAAATCTGGTACACAGATGGATCCAAGACTGGGAATGGGGTGGGCTCAGGAGTGTTCTCCAGGAATCCGAGTACTGGCATCAACTACTCACTGGGCAAACACACCTCTGTCTTTCAGGCAGAGGTGTATGCCATTCTCCAATGCGCGAGGGAGAACAACAGGAGAAACGTTGAAAACGCGCATATCAACATCCTGTCAGACAGCCAAGCGGCACTTAAGGCCTTGTGCAACAAGGAAGTGACGTCCAAACTGGTATGGGACTGCAAAGAAGAACTAGGAGTGCTGGCAGACCGGAATCAAGTCAAACTGATATGGGTCCCAGGACACCGGGGAATTGCAGTCAATGAAAAAGCAGACGAACTAGCGAGAAAAGGTTCGGAAAATCCTCCAAACCAAGGGCAGACACTAGGGGTACCGAAGTGCACGGTAAGAGCGTCTGTAAGAGAGTGGATTGGGGATAGTCACAAAAACTACTGGGAAAGCATACCAGGAAACAAACACGGGAAGAAATACATTGAAGGACCGTGCCAGAAAAGAACGGCAGACCTGTTGTCGATGAACAGGAGCCAGCTTAGAATCGTTACGGGACTCCTGACAGGTCATGCACCAGTGAAGGAGCACCTCAACAAAATGGGACTGTACAATGGAAACCTGACCTGCAGACTATGTGGTAAGGATCCAGAAACAGTGACACACATACTGTGCTGTTGCGAGGCACTAGACCGCAAAAGACAGGCAATCTTCGGGCAGCCATCTGGCGATCCAGAACTATACAGATCGCACCCAGTAAAGGACTTGTACAAACTCGTACAAGGCACGAAATTACTGGATTGGGTACTGTGAAAGTACAACACACAGGCAAGATACAATGGGCCAATAAGCCTAAGTGTCACCGGAGGCAACAACCTGACGGGCCTAGAGGTGTAGGTTTTAGTGAGTAACCCTGTGACCAGTGGAGTCTCACAGTAGGTCTGGATAGGTCTGGAGTCTTGAGCCGGAGGCTCCTTTCCTCTCTATAAAAGATTTCCTCCACCTCATCACAAAAAAAAAAAAAAAAAAAAAAAAAAAAAAAAGCACAGTCTAAACAGGCATAAATGTATTTCTTTATAAATCTGGTCATACCTTGGAACCAAAATTTACTCTTAATCAATGATTCACACTTACGATATCCCATATGGCCAATGTCATCATGGTATTTTCTCAAAATATTAAATCTAGCAGATTTCGGTATCACTAATCTTTCAGTTCCATCGACCACTTTTCTGTACAGTCTGTTATTTTTCAAAAGATAAAAGATAAGTATTTTTCAATTGTCTGTCGCAGTTATCTTGTTTGAGTTTGTTACAAATTGTCTGAAGAATGCTATCTTGAAGCTGAATACATAAAAACCAGTCATCAGTTCCGATTATCGTTAACAAATTAGTATCGGGTAAATTTCGGCTAAGGGCGTAGACATGTTTCATTTTTTCTCCTGGTCTGTGCTTGATATTAAAATCGAAGTCTTGAATTGCGAGCCACCACCGCGCTATCCGTGGAAGTAAATCACGCTTAGTGAATGTGGAGCGCACGGCAGCACAATCCGTTACAATGGAAAAATGTATTCCCGTTAAATAAACACGAAATCTTTTGACTGATTCAACAACTGCAAGAGTTTCCAATTCGTAGGAATGATAAAACATTTCATCTTTACTGGTCATGCGACTATAATACATAACTGGTCGAAAAGAGTCTCCGTGTTTTTGTAATAAAATACCAGCAATACCTGTACTACTAGCATCCGTATGCAATTCAGTTTCAAGATTGGGGTTATAGATACTAAGTATCGGTCTGGAAGTCAAAAGTTGTTTTATTTCATTAAATGAGTTTTCTTCTACGGAGGTCCATTTCCATTGTGTAGATTTTTTCAAGAGGCTGGTCAAAGGGGAAACATTAATTGCATGATTTTTAATAAATTTTCTAAAGTAAGAACTAAGACCTAAAAATTGTCTTAATTCATGTAAATTTTTGGGAACAGGAAAACGTGAGACAGCTGAAATTTTAAAATGTCCTGGGCGAATACCATTTTCATCTATCTCATACCCAAGATAATCTATAGTGGTTTCGAAAAAGAAGCATTTTTCTATATTCAATTTAAAATTTGCCGTTTTCAGTAATTTTAAAACAGTTTTGATCAATTCGAGAACCTCTTCAATCGTCTTAGAGGCAATTAGTATATCATCTAAGTAGATACTAATGCTATCGTGACATAGATGATCGGAAAATAAGTCATTTAATAACCTTTGAAAAGTTGCAGGGGAATTCGATAGTCCAAAAGGCATTCGCAAAAACTCGAACTGTCCCTCTTGTGTTACGAAAGCTGTTTTATCTATTGAGCTAGATGAGACTGGTATTTGATAATATCCCTGCGTCATGTCTAAGCTGGAGAAATACCTTTTACCTCGAAGATGACCAATTTGATCTTTTATGTGTGGTAGCGGGTATTTATCTTTGATTGTGACAGAATTTAGTTTTCTTTAATCAATACATAACCGGTGATCGCCATTTTTCTTCTTCACCAAAATTGCGGGACTAGAGTAGCTTGAGCGTGATTTTCTGATAATTCCATTTTCTAGCAGTTGCTTAACCTTATTTCGAATGATACCTTTTTCATTTTCCGAATACCTGTAAGGTCTGTAAAAGACGGGTTCGTTTTTCCCTAGATTTATTTCAAACTCAATTAAATTTGTTGCACCCAACTCGGAGGTGTCTCTAGCAGAACAACCCTGAAACTCATTCAAGATAAAGTAAAATATTGATAATAGAAGGTCTTCTAATACATCGAGATTTACTCTGACATCCGTCAAATTAAGAGACCAAATAACATTTATATTTCTTGGCATAAAGTTTTCGTTTTGCAAAAAACTGACTCCCACCGCTCTGGCTACTATTCGACCTTTCGGCCATCGGATTGTGTTCGTTCCCGTATTGGTGATATTTACTACGTTTTCAGGTGTACTTAATAGGGTTCCTGGGATTGAATAATGTTCTGAAAAATCGTACGTTCTGGACGAAATGTACAAACATTCCTTATTATGGATTTCAACAGGTACCATTACTGTAGAGAGTGGCTCAATAGAAACATCGTTTTTTAACATTACGGGAATAGAATTTTTGGAACTAACCTTTTTTAATATTACTTTCTGCCCTTGAATTTTCATAATAATATCGTCATGGTTTATTATTGGTTGACCAATTATGACATCCATGTTACCCATATCAGCATCCACAAAATGTACGTAAGACTCTATAGGGAAATCTTTGAATTTAAAATTTACGCGACTCATTCCTTTTGGAAAAATGAGTTCGCTTCCGAAGGCTTTCACCACAATTTCAGATGTTTCTAATTTAATATTAAGTTTTTTTACGATAGAAAATTTTGCGACATTTATTTGACTACCTGTATCCAGATATCCTCTACAAATAATGTTATTCAGAGCAACGTCAGTAATATAACTATTGTTAGGTACTTGCCTTTGTAATAGCTGCACCTTGGCCGGGTTCAGATGCCAGCATTCCTCCTTGGCGTGTCCCTTTCTGTTGCAGTGGGTACACTCCTTAATTCTGGGTTTGACGCCACTGGAAAATTTGCTATTCACTGTTGACCCAGATTCGCGTTTATATAATCCCGATGGTACGGAATTGGCATTTTTAAAGAAACAATTTCTGGTACCAAGGCCGCACTTCTTACAAATATAACACTTCAATACGTTTTTGAGAAACAGTTTCATGAGCAGAGTCAAGCTTGCATAAGAATCCCTGGAAGAGTTCTTCGGGTGTATTGAAATTGGCGGACTTTGCAGTTCCCTGGTATTCAAGCGGAAGTCCATCGACGATACAGGATATTGAGTTTGAGTCGGATATCTCACATTTTCTAATTAAAGTGCATTTTGAGTAGTAATAATGCAGCATAGTCTCGTTTGGTTGTTTCTTACGTTCGAGCATCACTTTTAAATTATTCACAAAATTTTCGTGTGAGGAGAAAGCATTCAATAGTGCAGCTTTCCATTCTTCCCAACATTTATTATAATCGTGAAGACCGTTGTACCATAATTTTGCAATACCCGATGATTTTGATTGCTTGAAAAATGATTTTGTAACATCATTCCAATTATGAATCGATCCCAGTTGGTCAATCTTGTTTAACCAATTCTGAGAATTGATATCCCCAATTTCAGGATCGAAAATAGGTACAATATCACACCTGCCAAGATTTACAGTACTCGACGTCGGCTGATCTGAAGTGATAGTTGAATTGGTGTCACCTTTTGTTTGTTGAAGTTGACCCATAATTTCACACACTTTCGTTGTTATCAGTTCTTTGATCCTTCGTTTTTTTGCTGCTTTACGCTCGCTAACTTCCATGTGTTCGTTATCTGAAGATTCCGAACCGTGTTGGTCAGGATGTTTTGGAGAGCCCCGCTCGCGATGGACTTTTTCTCGTTGATATCGCTTCCTTGAGGTATCATAGTCACTGCACTCACTTTCACTACTCATGATCACTACTTAATTGATTAATAGCACGTGGAAAAAAAAATCTCACTTCTGAAATATTACGGAGACAAAAATGAAAGACGATGTTCACCAGTTGACGATATATTTCGGACTAAATTCCCCAATATATAAATGAATAATGTTTGAATCATACCACCAAAATGAGTTATTCTATTACGTCAACAACAAAGAGAAGAAATAACTTTATCAATAAATAGTTCACGATATCAGTTCCTTTGTCTCTGATGCATGAACACATAAATTATGTACCGGGCGTTAATAATAATGAATATAGTAATAATGAATATCAAAGTATGTTGCATCACGATGTATTCCGTATTCCACTATATTTATAAATATTCACATTTGCACATATCTACAAGTTTTCTGAAGTCTTCAGAAATTTTAGCTTTTTCCTGTTATTGCCTGCCATTTCATAATTGGTTTCAAATTACCCCAAATTATTGTTCAAATCGATTTATTCTTTAGCAACCAAGTCCACAATTTCTAAAGAATGTTTACCTTTACCTAACCTAAAAAAGAACACTTTTATTCAAGTTTACAGTCTGATGAAATAAACTACCCACCCTGCAGTGTACTTACAATATCGATAACAGAACTGGCTATGCAAAAATAACAACTTGCAAACTTTTTATATCCACGTTTTGTTTCAGTAAAATAGCGGCAAAGGGCAAAGCTCACAACGTTCGTAAAAATGAAAATGGCGTAAAATATAAAATGACATGAGTGCGTGGACAGCCGAGCTGAGTCGAGGGGCCGAAATTAGGCCGAAAGCACAAACATTGGAGGCTTGTTTCCATAGAAATTGTAATAAACACCAGAATGCTAAACCCGCTGTCCGCGATTCAGTTAAATGACCCCTCACAGGGAATGATGACATACTTTTGCACTTGCGCATTATTGCTGTTTCTGGTCACGTCGTTGCCAAGTTTTCTTTTTATTTTCGTGTTCCAAATGAGGTTCGGAACATCATCTGTGGTTAGGGCAGGTAATTGTGAGAAGTCGAGTAAACTTGGCAACACCGCCTTAAAATCCTATCGTGGCGTATCAAGCGACAGTGTCGGGTTCTCAGTTTTGGCATTGTTAGGTTTTAGCAGTTGTTCAGAGAAACTGTGTGAATCTGGATAACACCAATATATTTGCAATGACACAGAGGCAAAAAAAAAATTATGCGGACTTGAATTTGGATGATATGCCCATTATAAAAAAATATGACATTGATATCAACGACATGTTAATCGAATATGGGGAATTTCATCATTTAATTTCATTTCTCCCTTTTCTCTGAGTACTCTGACTGAACATGTGTGGTTACACATATGCAGGGTGTTTCTTAAGTACGTGTAGAAAATTCAAGAGCGTATTGCTGACATCAAAATAAGAAGAAAAATTCCTATAAACATATGTCCACAAGTTATTCGTTTCTGAGATACAAAGTGTCAAAGAATTCTTATTTTTATTTTTTGTGAATAATTTCAAAATAATTTTGATATTTGGGTAAAGTTCGGTATCTGGGAATATTTAATATTTAGTTTGTGCAAAAAATATATTCTTGGTAGAGGTCACGGCGAGCAACTGTTTTCGGGTTATTGAGATTTGAAATAATCGATGCAAGTGATTTTTGAAGACAAGATTTTTTAATTCAAAATAAATTCAATTAGAAATTCGTTTTTCCATAATTACCACAAAATTTTATTTTGTCATTGAAACATCATACCAGATACCAAACGAATATCACTTATATTTTGGCATTTATTCACAAAAAAAACAAATATAATAATTAAACTTTGACACTCTGTATCTTAGAAACGAATAACTTGTGGACATGTGTTTATAGAAACTTTTTTTCTTATTTCGACGTCAGCAACATGCTCTTGAAGTTTCTACACGTACTTAAAAAACACCCTGTATATCAGGATTTGCTGTTAAATCTATAAAAAAAATTATCAAATGTAGAGTATGTTTGTCTACTTTTGAAGACATTACAAAATCTTCTGCAGATGCAAAAAACTTTAAATTATTGAATAGAAAAGGAGGTGGTCTCATAAGGCCATCACAAACTGTTATAGATATTTGTATTTTCCATGAGAGAATAATCCGGCAGGTTCTTGCAGTTACTGATAATTTTATGCCAAATGAAACGAATTTTTTGGAAACTTTCATACACCTAACTTTATCAATATTATTTCAGGATGAAAAATTATTCAGCTCCATAATAAACCACATATTCGATATATCTCCCTATGAGGTGAGTAACAAATTGAAAATGACAAATGCAATAACAAGAATTTACACCAGAATTAGATTTTTCAATATTGCATTGTCGCAAACTGAGATAATTAGAGGTGAATTGAAGTGAAGAACACTTACTAAATTTTTGATATTTTTCCATCAATAGATTTTGAAACAAAATTTTCGTTTGATAGAAATAAGTTTGTAACATTTCAAAATAAAATGTATTGGGAATTATTATAGTAATTTGTTTCCAATCCTACCATTTCTCCTTATTTGAAACAAAAAGAAACAAATAACCTTTAACAACTTGAATTTTTGGCTTTTTATATTTATTTCTCTCAACATTCTCGATAATCTACTTCTTATTACAAAAAATGCCATTTGAATTTACCTAATACCATTCAACAACATTTTCAATGATAAATGAGAACCTCTGACCAAATGCAAAAATGTAGTTTCTTACCCGAGAAACTATATTCGACAGATTTTTTCCCAATTTTATATCTCCAATCAATGACATTTTTGGTGGAAAAGTGATAACAAGAGTCAACAATTAGGTTGAACTACTGTAAAAAAAAATGTAATGTCTTGTCAATGAAAGCCTTTGTTATTATTATTATTACATATTGCATTACTAACTAATTAATCATTCAATCGATTTGTAAAAGTAGAAAACTAACTTCAATTTCCAGAATTTCGAAAATCAAAAATACGACTACATAAAGAAAGTGTTTCCTACTCTGATATGGATTTCAACTATAATAGGCTCAACGGTTTAGCCGTGAAGCCGATGGACACACAAATTGAGTTTTTTTCTGATTCACAGACTGAGTGAAATCAATTACCATCAAAATATCAAATTTGATTTTTTTGACGATCACAATAATTTCTCCCGACTTGGTCGCGAGAAAGCACAAAATAGAAGATCTACACTCAATATTTCTATTTTCAAGAAGTCAATTATTGATTTACTGTATATATCATTAAAGGAAAATTGTGTTATATTTCAAATGCTATTACCGACAACTTATACCAGATTCAGGAACAGGAACTCGAAAATCCAAAGACCGTCCCTAGCGACACTTGTGTTCTATTGCGCATACTCATGGGTTGGTTTATCTGCCGTAGGGGGACCACGTTATTCCAAACTAATTGGCGTTCTATGTATTTATTTCTATGCTTGTTTCAGACTAGGCGGAACGCGGAGAGAGAAAATGTCAAATTTAAATTTTAGGGTAATCGAAACGTTAGAATTTAAATTCATGCCTGGCTCGATTGGTCTCAATTAAGTGAAAACTTAACATTTTCGCGATATTCGTTTCGCCTAGTCTAAAAGTAGCCATGGAGCACAAAGGAGTGACACAGATCACAGATTGCAAAAGGGTGCAGACAAAATATGCTCGGACGTAGACATGTCATAGACTGAACCACTGAATATGATCATGCTTCGATAACGCAGATCATTCCAAATTTCACATTTTTGTTTTTCAAATGACAAAATCGATTTCAACCTTAATTGAAATTCACAGAATCTGTGACATAATTGATATTCAAATCAATATAATTATATGGTATAGATTTGTACTTAATTTGTACGTCCTGAAAACGTTCTCATCTTACGTCCCTAAAACGTTTGGCGTCGTACATCCCCAGGACGTCCAAAATAGATACCAGGACATTCGGATATAGTTCGGACATCAAATGGACATCCTCGGGACGTCTTGTGCCATCTGGGTACTGTAGTGAACTAATACTAATGCAGTGTTGAAATTAGATAAGAAATAAACTGAGAGGTTTTTATTCACTATAATGATTCATTAGTTCCAATTAACTTGTTTAATTTGAGCTTCTTGTCCTACATGTCTTTAATGTTTTTTTATCTTGTTATGGTGCTAAATGATTCCATTTTCTTTTCAGTTGATTTAGGTGAAAAAAGAGATGAAACAGATGTGATATTTACGGCCCTTTTGTTTACAAAATTACACTACATTGACGTAACAAACATGGCGGATGCGACGACCGTGTCTCTATTATCCGTGGGAATGCTCCAAGGAGACTAAAATTTAAAAAGGAGAGTTTAATCCCCATAAGACAATGGGGACACTAGTAGAAAGAGACGAAAGAACATTTGTGACGAATGTGACGTAGTTGGACGTGTCATGGCCGCCGTTCTCTATAGACAGTGACGGACTAGCTCTTGGTATATGAAAGTTACCGCTTGGTTCGAGTTCGACTCTGTACTCATATCCAAGTACGTTACTATGACGTGTTGATGCTAGAGCTTATTAAACCCTCATTGTTAATTTAGTCTCTTTGGGAATGCTCGGCTCGGTGTGCGGCTTGCTGATCCCTACCAACACGAACCCATCGTCGAACATGTTAGTACATGTATGGTGATTTCACGAGCATGTTGGTGAATAGCAGTAGGTTATGGTAGTGTTGTGTGAAAGTGTGCACCAATTTGTTGTAATTTTTTAGTCCCGATTATGTCGTTCACTGATAATAAAATGCTTTGGTCAAAGTTCATAAATGTATACAGGGATTAAAGCTATTTCTTCTGAAAGGGGCATATGACTCAATTGATTGCAATCCATGAGCCACTTTTTTGACCACATAGGCCTCCGTTTTTTCATTTTTGTTGCGTGTTAACACAAAAAACCCACAATATTGGCAATCGACGCTACTAAATTCATTGCCACAGAAGTCAGGCTCACGATCTTAAATTTTGAGCTGAAGTTGGCATGTTCGGTGCGAACATTTATGGAAACCATCAAGCATGCTCGGATTGAAGTTGGGTTCGGGGTGATATCCTCGAGCCGAGCAAGTTCGAGCGTGTATGGGGGGTTTAAGGAAATCTTCAGTCAGTTATTTCAAATCTGAAATCTAAAATAATGTTTGATCAGCAAACAATATATGGAAAATGGTGAACATATTTACCAGCATACAGAGAAAAAAAATATACTAGAGATTTAATACTACAAAATAGTATGAAAATAACTTGTGAAAATGTTATAGTATATTGTCGCAACTCACAGATCGCTGGGCATTTTCAAGATGATTTAAGACTGTATTCACTCAACCCACAATCATCTAAGAAATGGAAGTACTAATTTCAAAATTAATCAGTATATATTGAAACATCCATTTCCATCAAATTTTCCGACAACAAAATCTACTTATTCCGACACTCAAGCTTTTATGTTCTTCGGTCTAGTGACGATGAATGTTTTCGTAGTTTCCATGGGCTTGTGTGGAAAAATCTGTTAAAATCTCGATTTTTGATTACAAGATTACGCCCTCATTTTAACCTTTTAGCCACCTACAACACTAAAGCCTTTGGTTTTCCGAAGACAGGTTCTATTGATTGATGATTAGGTGAACACGCTTCGAGTAAAAATATGGGTAACATACTCCTTTTATTTTTGTCCTGAAAATCGAATTTTCCTCATGTTCTCCCAAGGAGCCAGTCGTTAATTTCCTTCCATTTTACTCGACATCGATGTACTTTTCAACCCAATTCGAGGCTTGTATGTTGAAACGGGGCACCTAAATCTGTCACTATCTGACGGTCTATAAATCATAGCTCCATAGGCCAAATGCAATCATTGTTTCAAATAAGAAGAAACGCGTCTTACAAATTTGATGGACAACTAACACATATCAATGAATTCGATAACAATGCTAATAACCAAATCTGGAAAAATTCATCCATCTAATTATCGAAATACAAGCTCCCAAATTCGGCAATGTTTTGATCGATGAGAGCATAAAAATGACCACGTCAAGAGCAATGGTAACAACGCGTTGCAGCTAGTAAGTAACACGAGAAAAAATATTTCCCCAAATAAATGGACCGGGAAATATAGGAAATTGAAACTCTGAAATTGGAGAATTGGGCAGCATCCCTGCCCATATTGTCACCAGCATATATGGGAATTTTGGAAAAGATTGACGTGGAATTGGAATAATTTTCTGAACAAAATGGTTAAAGAAAATTTGTGATTACTTCTTTGGTTTTTGTATTATATTTTACCCCTCTCTCTAGTTTGGCCCGATTCCATTTGCGTAGGAATTTATGATTTTTTTTCCTAAAGTTCTGCACATTTGCATAAATCATATAACATTCCATTTTAAATTTTTTTGGCAGCCAAAATCGCTGCGACTACATTGCGTAATGTTTTCAAATGGCTTTCTTCAATGAACCGTCCCTTGTGAACTAAATTGGTTCGAGCCATTGCGTTAACAATTTGTCAGTTTGATAGTCGGGACTATGAAAGATACTGACACTGACACTTGCGACAAAGCAGTGTTGCCTAGCGCCTCCGACACTAGATTGGATGGTTGAAATGGTGGAGAAATCGTACAATCGGAACAACAAATTTACTTTTATGATCAACCTATTTCTAATGGGCCGCAAATAAAAACTTTTGGCGCATACCATACCGTTCCAAATACCTTGATCTTGACCTGCCCAATATTTATGTGGGAATTCATGCAAAGCTTGCATTTTCGTCAAGTCGCTGCTCAGCATAAAAATGCTTATTTCATTATCCGTGCAAGTTTGATAATTTTAAGCTGTTTTATATTCCTGTATCCGGTAATTGTATCAAATTGATGTCTATGAAATATGGAATTGTGAACACTCAGAGAGGTCTACAAACAACAGTGCTGATGCATTCTAGAGAAAAAAAAATAACACCATGAAACCTACGAAAAGAGAAGCTAAAAATTGCTCGAATGATGGAAAAAATAATTTCGAGTCGACAAAATGAAGAAGGGTGGAACAAGGTGAACTTTCAGGGGTTGAAAGTGGTATTTCACGGTTTTTCGCAAACTGCAGTGAAAGTTGACCTCCTATCGAGTAAACTAGAATTGAATTGCAGAGTTGTTAATGATAAAAAGATCTACAACTCTTCTCTACATTTTTCCACATAACTTCAAATTTTCCAGGAAAATCGGAAAACCCGATTTTTCAGTTTCAAATTTTTTTCTCGAGCAAAAATTAATTTTTTTTCACGAAATTTGGTGAAAATATAACTTAATCTGTTTCAAGAGAGCTGTAATTATTTTGTAGAGGAATACAGATTTTTATTTTTTTTGTCGACAAATTCCGAAAAAACGACTTATTTTCAACTGAAAAGTTTCACAGATAAAATTAGTCTTTTCGAGCTCGCCAGCCGCCAATTTTTCCATTGAAGTGTCTACTTTTAGATTATGTAATGAATGAGTAGCACTACTATGGAAAAAATTCTAGAAGAGACGATCAAATTAAAAGACAGATTTTCATAAATCGATTTTTATAATTTTTGTTCAAAACTCATATTTATTTATTAAAATCTTTAAAATTACCATTTGACACATTCCGAGAATATCAATTTTATGTTACCTTGATAGGTACAAAGAATACATAAGGACATAAGGAAGGATTTGATTATGATAGAAGGGCGAAAGGAGGTAAAAACAATTTGCGGCAAAACTTTACCTCCAAGAAAAAAGTCGAGAAAAGAAGTTGCTGGCAATAAATATATCTACAACCTTTGTGTTCAATATTTTTCCATATAACCTCATATTTCCGAGAAAATCGGAAAAACCGTTTTAATTTTTTTCTTGTGTGAAAATTGTATGTTTGTTGCAAAATTTAGTGAAAATATACTTTTTTAAGTTCTGAATTAAACGTATTTTCTTTGCAATTCAGTAGAAGTAGGCTCTAGGAATTCCTATGGTTTAAATCAATAGTTTTTCTCAAAATGATTTTTTTTTTCGAAAAGTGAAAATTATTCCTATTCCTTGGCCATAATTTTGATGAACAGCCTTTATAATGGCGAAACTCATTTGAGTCCACTGATAAGCTGTGCAAAAGATATCTTGTTTCAATTATGCATATTTCATATAACCTGGCAAAACACTTTTTTCATTTTTGTATATTATGTGTTCTGAACCAAACCGCCTTGGTACCGGTAGAGCGATACCGATCACTAGAGAGGTCCAGTTGCTCGTGGAGAAAGAGCACTGCTGTTCTGCACCAGTAACACCACGGAAAGCGGGGCTCACTCGAGCGGCTGCGTAAGCCCCTATTTGGGTCCGTTTGATAGGGTTCGACTAAGTCGGGTCAGGGTTTGGTGTGGAAAGAAACACTCAGTTAATTAGTTGCAAAAAAATTACTTATATTATAACGAACATAAATGAGCAACAGGTTACACATGTCCCAGATATCTTTTAAGACTTATCAGCTAACCAAACAAGCACACATATAGATACCAACCTTTCAGTTTACTCGATCAACATGATCAGGGGTTTCAAACAAATCTCGTGCTTTAAACTGCACAGACACCGTTTATCAATTAGTTGCTAAAATAGACTTCAATATGAACTAGAGGGTGCGGCCATGATTTTCTTCGCATCCTAGAGTCTCATCATCGAGTATAATGAACAATATCTACTTAAATCTCAAGGTAAGCCACACGTCTACACCCTGTAGTAAGCAAAACACACTTAAATCATAAAGTAATCAAAACACCTAAATCTGGATAGGGTAATACACAATTCGGTAAAGATATTCAACATTAGGTGGAATTACCGTAAAGGGAGTTCTCATTACATCATAGCACAACAAAAATTATACGAAACATCGAACAACCAATACTGGTAACACACATAAATTCAATAAAATAGTAACCAACCTCATCAACATTAATCATTAATATGAGGGAGATAAGACACTTCTGGACATTTTAGTAGCGACCGGCGAAGTCAAAGACAAGCAAGGGCATACCTTATCTAACATGCACAATATTCAACTTAAACTAAATGACATGGTGTTACACTAACCAATAAATCAAACCTTTCGACGGAACCGTACTCCAAATCGTTTAACATTTACCCTTATCAGGGTCAAATTAGCAGGTAGAATTAGCATAAATATCAATTGACAGTAGCCTACCACATTTCAACTTATAACTAATAAAATCAAATTGCTATCGATAACACACTCCGCCTTGTCAGGCTCTAAGATAGCAAACAACCGAAGAAAACTCATTGATAATTTATCAAACAATCGCTAACCATGTTCCGTGATTGATATCAGAGCAGCGCATACTTAATGTACCTCTTTTAGGTTATAGATAACGCTAACGCAGGGGAATGAACGATCAAAAGTCGCAAACATATTCCACTTACTGAAAACGAGAGGCATATTTCGTCCTATACCCATTTATTAAAAATTCGGAGACTGTTGTGTGAGAGGTTAAAAGCAAATCTCGTTTTTCTTACACGAAGAAAATCGCAACAAAGCATATGATTTCACGCGCTGATTTTATGGCTTTCGGAATGTCTGATGGCTTACATCCTCGTAAGTCTTATTTTTCCGTCGACATAATGTCCTTTACGCTTATATCGACCTTATACTTCACCATACTTCATGGAATTTCGCAAAATGGCACTAGTTTACTTAGGCGAAGTCGATAAGTCCTTCCGGGGACAAAACGCGAAACTTTTACTTCATCGGGACACAGCACCGCACAGATACGACTTGAAAACTGATCTCTTTCGGGAATCGGATTTTCGTATTTATATGTTTCGCAAACCCATCAATTCCTTTGATGCACTAGCCGACATGCACGTGCAAACACGTGATCGGAAGCTGATTCTTTGTCATCTCTAATCTCATGCTTGTTTATTGAAGTATCATCCAATAACAAATTGAGGGATTTCGACCGAGGTATCATTCGGGGATCATTACTTTCTCGTCGCGGATGACTCATCTTAATTATATTATCTTCAATTGTCACGCTGTCCGTTCTTCAATTATTGAGCCGTCCTTCGCGGAACGCGGGATCTAGATAATTAACTTTACTTATTTCAATAATGTTTGCTTGATTATTATACGGAAACGACTCTCGTCGAGATAATGGATATTATCTTATAATGAATCATTTCAACTTCCCTATGCCTCTGCCAACCAGAATCATTATTGCGTTAATAATATTAGTAGGACCTGCTCGAGTTGGAGATAAGACGGAACGACACTTCTTTCGAGGCATTCCTTCAAAATCCGACGATCGGAAATCTAATCTGGGCCCGAATGACACACCTTTTTTTGAGATTTGATAAAAGCCGTGCAAATGGCGAAATATTTGTCTTGTTCATTGAACATTGTACAGTGACGTTCGTCACATTCCTCCCCTCTTAAACTATCAACAGTGCCGCTAAATGCGCCACTGGTGATTCTCATGACTGTACTACAATTGTTGCTGCTCTAAACTCGTTCATTCGGACTGGTATTGACTAACCTAATTTTAAGCGCATAATTTTTCCTGCAAATGCCAGAATTGCCTACCTCTTTTAACTTGCTAACTTATTTCTATCTAAAAACAAAGCTGGTATCGTGTGTGATTTAATATCTACTCATGCATACAACCTTATATTAATTTATATTTACGACCTTCCATCGGCTTAGGCGTCGCCATTCCGTGATCGCTTGCGGACGACCATTAGTTTCCCTCGGGGTCCGCGGAGGACTCGATGTTCCTCAGCGTCGGCGATGTCTCTCGGCGACATCCGTTCCTGCTCTGGGTCGGATAAGGTTGACTCTGACGAGGGTGGCGGCGCATATTGCCTTGGGCAATAACTTCGAGCGGACTGGGCGGACGGGCCGGCTCTGGGAACCAGCTGGTCCCTCTCAGCGTTCGTTCGTCTGGGCAGGTAACTACTGCTCCGGGTCACTACCTGCACCACCGCGGGTTGCCAGGGCGTCGCAGGGCGGGGCGGTGGACTAATCGGGCTGAACTGCAGGCCCGACTGGTGGAAGGCTCCCGCCGTTAGGTAACTGTACCCCGTGGCTGGCTGGTTTGGCTGCTCTCTCGGCTCCGGGACCGGTACCGGCATGGCTGCGGGTGCGTCTCTCCCTCCGGGCGTCGCGAAGAATGACGCCGGGGGTGAAACTGGCGCTGCTCTGGTTGGGACACACCACTCGCAGTCGCATTGGGGAAGGCCGAGCTCCATTATGGTACGAGTGTAAACCAGGTGGTAGGCGATGATGTAAGACATCATCCACCCACGTCGCATGGTCACGTCCTCTCTGACGGCGGCTCCTTCCGGTACGTAATCCATCTCCTGCACCAGGTGGCGTATCACGGTTTTCAAAATGTCCCTCCGACACTCGACATTATATATGGCTTGCACAGTGTCCAATAGTGCATCCATTTTTGGCCACTTATTATTGTATCTACTCGCACTAGGTATATCGCTCCGCGCAAATGTCACACACGTATATAAGTTCGCTAGACGATGGGTTCGACCAAATCACCGGGTGTTTACTAACTCGACCGCACTACGTATCACCCGAACTACAAATGTCACTAGAATAATACTTGTTCCGGTGTTTCATCTACTTTTATATGGGGGGTTTAATCTCGATGAACCATAGGTCATCACGGAGCTCGCCCACCCTTTTTTACAAATTATCAAAACATTCCCAATAATATTATCCTTACGTTTCTTTAAAGTCTATGCGGCATCAATTATTCACAATACATATCATATTATTCTTGGCATTTACATGTCCCTTAGGCTTCGTATCGCCAGTACATACCAGTAAAAGGGTTGTGCCCTGCAATAACACTATCTCGTCTACTAGGCTCGCTTGCAATGACCTCCTGATCCGCAGATATCCTATCGTTAATCGTCTGAGGGTTATTTTCCGTTTTACTTGTTTCGGGTTTTTTAATGGTATTACTTGTCTGACGTTTATGGTGATTTAATACGAATAAGGTCAAAGTGTCCCAACAAGCTGCCAACATAGCGATAGTACACCCACTGAGTCGATGTATCGCTACTGCGTTCACGAAAGTTTCGACTAAGAATTTCAAAATTTTCATGCAAAAGTAAAGTCCTAAGAAGCTGCTCGTCACGTCACCTATAAATGTGAATACTCCGTACAGTTTTTTCACAGCGCGGTCAGCTAAGTTTTCCAGTTCGACTTCGGATATTAAATGCATCAAGTCCTTGATTTGACACGGGGTTCCCGGCGATTCTATTCACTATAATATTGTTTATTGCCTGCCTCTCGGCCGAAAACACTAATACTTCTTGAGCACGCCGCAACTCGGCATTCGTATAAATCCCGTTTTGACCTATGTTACTAATTTCTCTAAACTTTATCTCCTCGTCGCTTCCAGTCTCAATCTCTCCCGGTGTTGTTGCTACCATTGGGTAAGGATTTAGAGCGATCCAGTTATTGCTTAGGAAAAACACAGATGGTATTACGGGCGAACATTCTATTTCTTGCGCGTATTTTTGCAAAGTTCTGGTTATTGGAGCCATGAATAGCGATTGATTATCATAACTAACCGGTAATTCTTGGTAACACTTACTGTCTCGTCTGATTTCTACAATTACGGGCAGACATTGTAACAAATACACTACTTCGCCGCTGACTTTCGCCAAATATCCAGGTTCGTCTTTCAATAATGGTGCTATAGCGTCAGCAGATTGACGAGCTATGGCTAATCGGTTTTTTAACATTTCTCTCTTCAACAGACAACGTCTATGAACTGACTCAGCTAATAATGAATTAAAACTCCGCTTAAAAGATTGTTCAACATATAGGAATTTGGAATTTACATAGGTGATAAGATCAGTTACAGGGGCACCATGTGTTATTACCCAATCTAGATAAGCTACAGATATATTACCTTTTACCTCAAGTACTAAAATTCTCGGATGTTCCGTTTCCCACACTAACAAATTACATATCGCTATTTTCTTGACTAGCTGAAGCGCGAAGATCCTCGTTCGGTCTTCGATTACCACAAACGAATGTTCATTATACGGGGTTATATGTTCAGTGACTAGAGTCGCCCGTCCATCATACAGCTTCCCATACGTGTCGCATTTTCTCACCGGGGCTGTCTCCCAAATGGCTTCTCCTTCGAAAGAATCCACACAGTAATTTTTATTATAGGGACAACTCAACTTATTACTTAAACTGATAGTATTATCGTCCAAACGAGCCAATGTCACATAATCTCGAAGGGTGATTCTCACACTCGCGGTAACTACCACGTTCTCATACTTTTTTCCCTGAAAAGCATAACTAGTCCCCTCGCATGCACCGTCTGCTCCTATCGTTCCGGCTATAGTAACCGTCGTGGTTTGCGTAGTGTTCGGTTGTACCGAAATTACCTGCGACGCGAATCCTCGGTACTCGTGAAAATCGTGCATTTGATTGCATCCTTCTCGTCCTAAGGTGTGCATATAGTTCATCATACTATCGGGCAGCACTGACATATGCGAAAACATCCCGCAAGTGGTCATGAGTTGTGACACTTCCATCAGGCACGTTCTCACTCGCACCTGCTCATATCTATTCTTCTCAAGCACATATACTTTAATCTCTTCGGTATCATATGCGTCCGGGATAGTCGGACACTCGGGTACGCTTCTGAGCGATATTGACGTTATATTTGCCAAGGGGTTCTCGCAGTTATACGCTATTATTCTGGCTTCCATCCTACCCCCTATCATTAGGATCAGCACCACGGCAGCTGCAAAAATTAATCAAATCAGAATGCTTCCGTAATTCTTTTCCATCTTCGGGAGGCTCATTCGAACTCTCGATAGGCGTTCACAGTCTAACCATTTCCATTCTTTACACTAACCTTACATGAACTTACTGTGCCTACATATAAGAATCATCTATATCAATGTCGTACACGTAAAATTACGGCCTACAATTTTACATTAACTGTACAATTTTCTTTATAACATGTACTAAAATAGGGGAAATCTTTCTCCTTTTTTTTTTGTTTTTTTTTTTACCAATCTTAATATATAAGTGCGAGGTTCTTACATTTTAATCTTTTTACTTTTCAGTTAAAATCCAGGGCAAGTCTTCTACAGGACCTTTTGCCCTAGTGTGGTAACGATGTGCGTTCGTCGTCACCGCTTCTTCGTCTCCTTCAGGTTCTTGTTTCTTTTCGTCGAGGTTTTCCGCCTCTGCTCCACTATGTTCTGAATCTTCCGGTTCAACATCTGGATTCTCCGGGTTTCCTTCGTCCTCTGCCCTTTCCTCAGGGTCGGACGGACTAGTTTCTCTTCCTCTCGGGCCTCTCAGAATCAAAGGAATCTGATCGACGAACTCTTCGTCCGTACCCGTCGATTCGCTCTTTTCCTCCTGCCTGTCATCTTCAGAATCTATATCTGCCTCGATAGGGTCGTCCTGACCTTCTAAATTATCCGTTAGAGTCGGGTGTCCTAAGGAAATTTTCAATCGGCTGGCATGCACAATCTGTTTTTTATATTTTCCGATCTGTTGGATTTCATAATTCACAGGCGATGTCCTTCTTAACACTCGGTATGGGCCGCTCCATTTGGGCGTCAGTTTGCGTGCTAGTTTACCTTTGGCTCTAGCGTCGGGCGGAGCTCGTAAATATACTCTAGATCCGGGGAGGTAATCCCTTAACCTCGCTTTCTTATTAAATTTTTCTAGCCGTTTCGCAGACGACTTTTCCAGAGCTTCGCGTGCTTTCTCATGAGCGATTTGCATCCTTATCGTAAATTCCGAAATGAAATTGCTGTCCACATCATACTTGAATTTCGGTGGCGTTAAACTTAGCTGATGAGGCAACAGCATATCTCTCCCGAACATCAAATAAAACGGGGTTTCTCTCGTAGCACAGTGGACTTGATTTCTGATCGCTAATAAAGCGTAGTTCAACTGAATGTCCCAATCGCTGTTTCGCTCGTCAACTAATTGCGCTAAGGTCTCCTTCAGGTGTCTATGAAACCTCTCTATCACTCCATTAGTTTGCGGATGATACGCGGTTGTATTTAACTTTCGCATTCCCAGTATCCTACACATTTCTAAAAAGAAATTAGACAAAAAATTTGATCCCTTGTCACTCAAAACATACCTAGGAATTTCGAATCTCATCACGATTCGTTCTATGAATATCTTTGCTACCGTGCTCGCGGAAATTTCCTTTAGCGGTATCGCTTCCGGATACCTAGTGAAGTGATCGATCACTGTAAAAATATATTTGTTCCCGTTGCTAGTCGTATTTAATGGGCCTACAATATCTATAGCTACTAATTCGAAAACAAACGACGGAATCGCCATCTTTTGCATCTCCACCGGTGGTTGCACAGGTGATTTGAACAAATAACAGGTATGGCAGCGGTTACAATATTCGCTAACGTCTCTTCTCATCCCTGGCCATATAAAATCACGCTGTATAGCTGACAGCGTTTTCTCTCTCCCAGCATGTCCGTAAAATGGGTGTTCGTGATACATCTTCAAAATGCGCGCTCTCATTTTCTTAGGCGCAAATATTTTATCTTTCCGTTCGTCGACCTTCCTTGACACGTAAAGAATGCCATCTCGGTGGTAATACGTCGAGTCGTTCGGATCGTCTCTGATTTGACCTACTAACACAGATACCTCTCCGTCGACCGCCTGCAAGAGCCTTATCTCGTCCAGGTCGAACAGGGTCTCCGGGACAATCAGACATTCATCGGGGAGATCCCGCCGGGCGCTCTTTTGTACCTGCCGTACGGTGCTCGGGGTATGTGGAATCTCCTCAGAGTGCTCAGTAGCGCCGTCGCGCGTTTCTATGAGAGGCGCGTTCGGGGTGTCGACTATGCTACTGTCTGGGTCGCTAATTATTCGGGAAAGTGCGTCGGCATTGGCATTTATTTTTCCAGGGCGGTGCTTGATAGTGAAAGAGTATTATAACAGGGCCATGCTCCACTTAGCGAGTCGCGAGCTCGGATCCTTTATGGATAACAAGTAAAATAGAGGCCGATGGTCGGTGATTATGGTAAAGTGTGTGCCAACTAAGTAACACCTGTACTTCTTTACTGCCCAAATTATAGCTAAAGCCTCCCTCTCAATGGTGGAGTAACGGGTTTCGGCTGGATTTAACATCCTACTGGCGTAACATATTGGGTGTTCAAAATTGTCGTACTCCTGACTTAGTATTCCCGATATGGCTGTTCCGGACGCATCGGTGCACAAAATGAATGGCCTACTAAAATCCGGGTATCTTAGCACTGGAGGAGTCGTCATTGATTCCTTCAGAGTCTTAAAAGCCATTTCCTGTTCATCTCCCCACCTAAACTTTACGTCCTTCTTCGTTAGGTAAGTCATGGGCTGAGTGATGCGAGCGTAGTTGGGTACGAATTTTCTATAAAAACCACACAATCCTAGGAATGATCGAATTTCCTTCACGCAACTGGGTCGGGGGTACTTCTCTATGATCTCAGTCTTTTCGGAGTCAGCTTCGCACCCTCTTGCTGAAATAATGTGTCCCAAATATTTAACTTCTGGTTCTAGGAACTTACATTTCGCGGGCTTGAACTTTAAATTGCTGGTCCTCATCCGTTCAAATACATGACGCAGCCGGCTCAAATGTTTTCTGAGCATTCTTTTCCAGTGAGACCGGTCAGAATCGTATTCATCAAACGTGACCATGTGGCACTTGAATTGACCTGTCCCATGAGCATTCTCGTAAATTCGTAATGCCCAGTGGGGGTAGAGAACGCAGTCTTCTCTATATCATCCGGATGCATCGCTATCTGATAATATCCTTGGGCTAGGTCCATCACGCTGTACGAGCTGGACCCGCTCAACTGATCTAGAGTGTCTTGTAGGTGTGGCAAAGGGTAAAAATCAACCTTCGTGACTTCGTTCAATGCTCGGAAATCCACACACAACCGATACTGCGCTTCTTGTCCCGGCAGTCTCTTCTTCTCCACCAAGATGACGGGTGCGCTCCAAGGGCTCTGCGAATCCCTTATAATTCCATTGTCTAACAACTCGGCAATCTCTTTATCCATAATTGGCTTTCTTTGATACGGTATTCGGTATGGTCTCTTAAAAATAGGAGGGATGTTTTCGGTAACTATTCGGTGAGTCACCAAACTCGTACACGTTAACTTCTGCGAAGGGGCATGAAATACATCAATATACTCCTTCACTAGTTTGGCTAATTCCCTCCTTTCTGGAGTTTGTGGCTGCTCTAAATCTAAAATCTGTAGAATCTCTTCCTCTTTTACGCTGCTTATTTTTCTTATCGCATATCCTTGATCAGTTGCACTCTCTTTCACTTCTGTCTCTGCTTCATATATTCTTGCAATCACATGCTTCCTAGGGATCAATATCTCTTTCTCTAAAATATTCATGATTTGAATCGGTATCTTGTTAGAATTCCGATTTATCGACCGGGCTATCATTATACCTGACATACTGCCTTCATCTTCTATTACTATGTTTTCTGATCTCACCCTTTTTCTGGCCGTGGCCATGCAAATTACCTTCGTCCGGGGTGGTAAAATCATATCTCTTGGTAACCAAAGTCCTTCATTCCTCGTGTCACCGGCCGTCCCGGCCTCATCTGTGCCTGTCGGTTCGGACCATCGTTTAGCCATGAATCGGGCATTCCGCTCTCTCGGGTCCCTTTGTCCTTCACACACAATAGAGCTTGTTTGCGAACTAGCATCAAGCATTTTACATATTTGCGGCTCCTGGGTCATGTAGACGCTGCTTTTGCCACATCCTTCAATATCTTTGGGCTCCACACGGGTTTGTGAGGACTTCTCTATTCTAACAAATGTCTCACCCTCAGATTCGTTGCTAGCAATTTGTAGGCTTTCATTAAGACACTTACAAACTGGCAGATAATTTTTTACCTTGGTATTTCCTTTCATACCAACCTCAAATGATGCAATCCCTAATCCAACATTCTCAGACAATAGTGGGGAACCTCCCGTCCTTTTGCTCAAACTAATCGTCCTTCCAGCATTCTGTATCTCCGTGGAGCGTCCAGAACTTGCCGTCAGATTTCCTGATCGTCCATCTCTAGAAGACGAATTATTCGCACATGATGCCGTCTCTTTCATACTCACAGTTAACGAGGCTGGCTTTCCATCCTGGGCGTCTCTCACATGCCTAACAAGTGCCAAATCTTTTTCGCCCTCCCCAGGTAAGGTCGTCGATTTGCTTCTCCATGCCTCATGCACATTTGCATCTCGAGGAACTGATACTTTACTCTCGCAGTCTCCAAAATCAGTAGAAGGCGCTCTTGTCCATTTCTCACTGATGTTACCAAAACTCGGAACTTCGTCCTTGAAGTTCCCAAAATCAGTAGAAGGCGCTCTTGTCCAATTCTCACTGATATTACCAAAACTCGGAACTTCGTCCTTGAAGTTCCCAAAATCAGTAGAAGGCGCTCTTGTCCAATTCTCACTGATATTACCAAAACTCGGAACTTCTACCTTGAAGTTCCCAAAATCAGTAGACGGCGCTTTTGTCCAATTCTCACTGATATTCGCCCCCTTACTTGTTTCGGGGTGCGGCCACGATTCTAAGGACACGTCTGCCCTTTCAACACTCTCTTCGTTACAACCTAACCTATTCCGTTTCTTGGTCTGCTCAGTCGAGAAGGGCTCCCTTGATCTTGGAATCAAAAGGCCGTCACCCCTTTTCATCCCTTGTAAGCTCAACAGTGACGGTGCTGAACCCACAGAGAAACCTTCTCTCAACTTCCTATCCCAAGAAACAACAACATCTTTGAGTTCTTGTATTCCTTCCTCCAGCTTCTTGACCCTCTCGTCGTCAAGCCTTTCACACCTAGACCCCAAACTATACCTAGGTTCGTATTCTAAATCTATTTCCTCTTCTAAAATGCACACCTTGTTCCTTCTCCAGTCCAAACGGACTTGAAATTTCTGCATAAAATCTGTGCCAATAATAAATTGATTAGCAAACTCACTGGAATCTATGACTAGGAATTCGTGTCGGACTGATTGTCCGTTTCCGATCTCCACATCTAACATTACTGATCCCTTATATGGAATAACCTTTCCCTGTACATCTCTTAACAAATATTGCCTATTCATAACAATTCTTTCGCCTCTAACGACATCCAAACGTGCCATAGAAATGCTGGCTCCTGAATCCAACAGCATATGGCGCTCTACGCCGTTGACTCTTAGCACTATCGTGTTACGCTGGGCACTCTCTCCAGAACACGTAAGTACTAGGGTCGTCCCCTCATTACTTAATTTTCCATTCTGCTGACGACTTCCGCTGATGGGGCTGAGCGAGAAGCCGCTTCCTGGTTTAAAGTCTGCTCTCTAGTACGGGTACCCATCTCTCGAGGCCTTCTCTGCTCTGCTGAGCAGTCTTTCCACAGGTGCCCCGGAAGTCCGCAACCGAAACATAGGTCCTTCTTCCGGTAACAGTCTTTAACAGAATGCCCTCTCTTCCTACAATATTCACACTCTAATGCGCCGCTATTTTGCCTAGCGCTCCGACAATGTTCTCTTTCGTGCCCGGTTCGCTTACAAATTTGACACCTGGCGATGGTTCGTGCGTTCCTGGCGAACTCCTGGTTTTGCCGGTATGGCCTGCTGATTGGACCTACAATGCTCTCGATGACTTCCTGCTTCTCCGCCAATTCCACAGCCTGCTGAAGCGTTGTGGGACCGGCGGACAGTACGCTTTTCCTAATTGGGTCTAGCAATCCCATAGAGAACTGCGCGATCGTTTCGGCTTCCTGCTTCTGCCTAATTACCGCGTCTATTGCGTCATCTCCGGAAAAGTACGCAATTTTGGCTGCAAGTACTTTCAATCTGGCCAGGTATTGGCGGCAAGACTCGTTCTTCTGCTGCCGGCATTCCGCAAATCTCCTTTGGTCCTCACCCGGCATTTTTAAGGTTCCGAACTGGTCAACCAATCCTTTCCTGAGTACCTTCCAATCTGCTGTTGTCCGCAGCTGCTCGTCGGCTTCAACTAATTGTTTTGCAATTCCTCTGAGCCGGAGACGAACTAAGGATGCCACACGGTTCTCTGCCCATCCTGCTATAGCGACCGTGTTCTCGATGGTATTAACGAAGTCCCTAATGTTTGTGTTTCCATTAAAAATGGGCAAATTCTCAAGTGTTAGGTTCAACGGGGCACCAATGTCGATGGCGCCGGTACGTTGTGGTACCGGAGGGGGAGTTGGGGGTGGCGTAGACATCTTTCTAGCTGTGTTCTGACCAACCTGACCTGACACCAACCGTTCGAGGCAAGTGGGTTCCTTTGAGAAATGGCGCTCCCCTTAGGGCAACGTTTTTATCCCCAAATGCTCTCCGCTATCAAAAGGCACTGACCACACTTGACACCATTGTTCTGAACCAAACCGCCTTGGTACCGGTAGAGCGATACCGATCACCAGAGAGGTCCAGTTGCTCGTGGAGAAAGAGCACTGCTGTTCTGCACCAGTAACTCCACGGAAAGCGGGGCTCACTCGAGCGGCTGCGTAAGCCCCTATTTGGGTCCGTTTGATAGGGTTCGACTAAGTCGGGTCAGGGTTTGGTGTGGAAAGAAACACTCAGTTAATTAGTTGCAAAAAAATTACTTATATTATAACGAACATAAATGAGCAACAGGTTACACATGTCCCAGATATCTTTTAAGACTTATCAGCTAACCAAACAAGCACACATATAGATACCAACCTTTCAGTTTACTCGATCAACATGATCAGGGGTTTCAAACAAATCTCGTGCTTTAAACTGCACAGACACCGTTTATCAATTAGTTGCTAAAATAGACTTCAATATGAACTAGAGGGTGCGGCCATGATTTTCTTCGCATCCTAGAGTCTCATCATCGACTATAATGAACAATATCTACTTAAATCTCAAGGTAAGCCACACGTCTACACCCTGTAGTAAGCAAAACACACTTAAATCTTAAAGTAATCAAAACACCTAAATCTGGATAGGGTAATACACAGTTCGGTAAAGATATTCAACATTAGGTGGAATTACCGTAAAGGGAGTTCTCATTACATCATAGCACAACAAAAATTATACAAAACATCGAACAACCAATACTGGTAACACACATAAATTCAATAAAATAGTAACCAACCTCATCAACATTAATCATTAATATGAGGGAGATAAGACACTTCTGGACATTTTAGTAGCGACCGGCGAAGTCAAAGACAAGCAAGGGCATACCTTATCTAACATGCACAATATTCAACTTAAACTAAATGACATGGTGTTACACTAACCAATAAATCAAACCTTTCGACGGAACCGTACTCCAAATCGTTTAACATTTACCCTTATCAGGGTCAAATTAGCAGGTAGAATTAGCATAAATATCAATTGACAGTAGCCTACCACATTTCAACTTATTACTAATAAAATCAAATTGCTATCGATAACACACTCCGCCTTGTCAGGCTCTAAGATAGCAAACAACCGAAGAAAACTCATTGATAATTTATCAAACAATCGCTAACCATGTTCCGTGATTGATATCAGAGCAGCGCATACTTAATGTACCTCTTTTAGGTTATAGATAACGCTAACGCAGGGGAATGAACGATCAAAAGTCGCAAACATATTCCACTTACTGAAAACGAGAGGCATCTTTCGTCCTATACCCATTTATTAAAAATTCGGAGACTGTTGTGTGAGAGGTTAAAAGCAAATCTCGTTTTTCTTACACGAAGAAAATCGCAACAAAGCATATGATTTCACGCGCTGATTTTATGGCTTTCGGAATGTCTGATGGCTTACATCCTCGTAAGTCTTATTTTTCCGTCGTCATAATGTCCTTTATGCCTATATCGACCTTATACTTCACCATACTTCATGGAATTTCGCAAAATGGCACTAGTTTACTTAGGCGAAGTCGATAAGTCCTTCCGGGGACAAAACGCGAAACTTTTACTTCATCGGGACACAGCACCGCACAGATACGACTTGAAAACTGATCTCTTTCGGGAATCGGATTTTCGTATTTATATGTTTCGCAAACCCATCAATTCCTTTGATGCACTAGCCGACATGCACGTGCAAACACGTGATCGGAAGCTGATTCTTTGTCATCTCTAATCTCATGCTTGTTTATTGAAGTATCATTCAATAACAAATTGAGGGATTTCGACCGAGGTATCATTCGGGGATCATTACTTTCTCGTCGCGGATGACTCATCTTAATTATATTATCTTCAATTGTCACGCTGTCCGTTCTTCAATTATTGAGCCGTCCTTCGCGGAACGCGGGATCTAGATAATTAACTTTACTTATTTCAATAATGTTTGCTTGATTATTATACGGAAACGACTCTCGTCGAGATAATGGATATTATCTTATAATGAATCATTTCAACTTCCCTATGCCTCTGCCAACCAGAATCATTATTGCGTTAATAATATTAGTAGGACCTGCTCGAGTTGGAGATAAGACGGAACGACACTTCTTTCGAGGCATTCCTTCAAAATCCGACGATCGGAAATCTAATCTGGGCCCGAATGACACACCTTTTTTTGAGATTTGATAAAAGCCGTGCAAATGGCGAAATATTTGTCTTGTTCATTGAACATTGTACAGTGACGTTCGTCACATATGTAGTCTCACATTTTTCTAAATGGAAAACCTATTTTTTTTCATTGGATGCAGAATTTTACAAATAAATCTCAGGCAATATAAAACCAAACACGATTATAGAAAAAAAATAATATCACTAATAAATCAATTTATTTCAGGTAATGGTGAATATTCATTAATTTCAAATTCTACTCTTAAGCTCCATGTAGTTATTTGAATTGTTAACTTGCAAATTACAAAACTGTGATAGGACAAGATCAATGAAAGTTAAAAATGGAACCTTAAAAAAAATATATTAACATGTCTTCCTTTTTTTTAATGCAGAGCTGAATTCTATGTTCGAACGACCGTTCTACCCTGCGCAAGACAGCAAGTGTAATGCTGGGAAAAGCATTCGTTATTCTAAGTCGTATATTTTCGGATGAAGTTGGTGGCTCAACGTATACAATATTTTTCATTTATCCCCATAAGAAATAATCCACTTCTATCAAAACTGATGATCTAGCGAGTCACCTGACAGGTCCATTCCGTTTAAATGATCTCTCACTTCTTTCGAATAGTGAGCAGGGGCGCCATCATGTTGAAACCGCCATTCTATGGCAAAGATCAAGAGGAATATATTCCAACAAACCTAGAAAATCATATTGTAGAAAATTCAGATATATTGCTCCATTCAGATGTCCCTAAAAAAAGTATGGACCGATAACATATTCTCCAACGATTCCTCCCCATACATTTATTGTCCACCTATGTTGACAATCCACCCTCAATAAGTGGGGATTTCCTGTCGAATGACATGTGTAGTTATGTCGATTTACAAATCCATTTATAAAAAATACAGGTTGCCATTCAAAAAAAACAAAGTTGGGACCCGCCCAGAAAAAAACTGAACACCCTTTGTAAGTTTCATTATTTCCAATTTATTGAGCTCAGAAAATATTATAATTTCACCATAATGGAGATATGGAAGACCGCGCTATTGTTGCTGCTTATAGGAATTTTTTTCTTGTTCCTGATGATATCAAATTTCATTATGTCGATTGTCATAAGCAAGAAAATGCGTCAGCAATCAAGTATTATTGTACAAGATCGCGCCCTCATTTCAACCCTTGCAGTACGTCCAAATCTTATGGCTTCGGTTTTTAACTGTGAGATTGGTATACAGGGCAATTAAAATTCGACCCCCACCATTGGGATCTCCTAAACTACAGGAGATACGTCGAAGCTTGAATTGGGGCAAAGTGGCGTATTCTGGTGCTTAACAAAATACTGTTGAAACTTGGAAAATTCCGAGTATTTCCGGAAATATCGGGAAAAAACTGAAAATCGGAATTTCCATTTTTATTTTTTTCTATCGTTATTTGACAACATAGCCCAAAACCAAAAGTACATTTTCATTAATACTTTTTTCAGCTACCCGTTTTCATGTTCAGATTTACTATCCGTCAAGAAATCACGTACTTACAAATTTCTTCAAAAAGTTTTGTTGCAGGATCTCTTCTTGGGCCCTATACATCAACATATACTTATCCAGATTTCAACATACAGGAAGGTGTTTATAGTGGATCTCTTTTTGTCTAGAATCCAACACGAAACAATCTTGAAACTGTTTCCTCCATCTTAGAGTATAGAAGGAGGAAGATATCTGATCGTGAAATGAATACTCATAATATCGTCCTGTGGTGGTTCTTTCACAATTTAGTCTCTACTTGATATTAAAACGTGATTTTGGAGATTTCATACGCCATGTTGTCATTCTCTGAGCCGACTGAATGATAATGATTCATTCCTCCTGTAACATTATTATCCAGAGTCAAGTTTGATGATCTGGATAGGGCTTGTGTCGAGTCTGGATACTACTTCAAATCTCATCAGTCGATTAATATTATCTTATTTTTCTTCTAGGTTATGGAAATATTTTCACGCACACTGCAGTAGGAAAAATGGTGACCATCATCTACGCCATAATAGGAATGCCTTTATTTCTTCTCTACCTCTCTAATATTGGTGACATCATGGCCAGATCATTCAAGTTTATATATGCCAATTGCTGCTTGTGCAGATGTTGTCCGAGGGTAGCCAAAAGGAGAGCTATGAGAAAGATGAGGAGAGAACAAAATCTGAGCACGGATAATGATAGTGAAAATTCTACCCTTAATTCCAGTGAAAGTTTTGAAGTGAGTATTGAGAATATTGTGTATACTGAATATACTCATGAAATTGAATATGCAGTTATTTTAAGAAGTGTTTTCAGCATAGTCGATATATGGGAGTATAGGTTGAATTTGAGGATATTTCGCACGCCACGATTTTGTAGTTTTTCCAATTGTTATATTTCATTTTGATTAAAAAATTACAGCAAGGTCGCGCAATAATCAAAATGTTGCCGAATTATACTGTTGTATTATGTAGTAGGTGATTTTGGCATAAGTACTAAAACATTTGAAAATTCTATATAAAATTGTTATATAAATCAGCATGTCTATCAAAAGATGGAGCGTTGTCAACAATAAATCCCAAACATTTATTTTTTTTGTAGTTATTCGTTGATGTGAATATCAATCAAATCCAAGTCAATATGCAATAGTTTGTATCTGGATGCGATGACCATCGATTTGGTATTATTAACGTTTAGTTTAAACGACTCCGCACGAAAACATGGAAAATTAGCTCTCTGTCGGGGCGTGGCGCAGTGGTTATAGCGTCCGACTTCGGGTCGAAAAGTCCGGAGTTCGAGCCCCAGTTGCTTCTGGAATTTTTTTATTTAATTTGACCGATTAAATTATTCAAATCTCGTGGCTGGACTGGGGTGAGTCCTGCACGATTCACTGTTGCGTTCCAATTAACAGTGCTGCTCCTAGGGTGGCGCATGGAGTTAGTAACAAGGCCTATCCAGAACACGTGGCTAATGACCATAGCAGTCGAAGCCAAGACACCAAAGAAGTAAAAAAAAATTAGCTCTCTGTCAAATTGGCTGATATTATATGATGTTATAGTGGGATGAGTCATTAAAAAATGTGTAAGTTTGAGTTTTGTGTGATTTTGCATTTGTCGTTTCTGAGATATAAGCGGCCAAAGTTCGTATAAATGTCATACCTACTTCTATAGGACTGACAAAAAAAAAAACTGTTTTGTTTATCGAAATTAAGCAAATCCTGAAACGGTATTAACTGGAACTCGTTAACTAGTCCAGTTATGATCGTATTGATGATAGTACATTAAGTTGTATACGGGGAATAGTAAAAAAGTCGTTTTTCTAGATATTATTTTCTAGCTCAATTCTAGAACCATTAAGGTTCATATAAAGTCAAATATTTCACGTTTCTGAACTGTAAGATGGCACTGACAAGATATGTTTTTCATACCATAGTTACAGCGATCTTTCATAATATTTCCATATAAATTACAGTTTTCTGCAACGGTCAACCCTACTGCTAATGCATTGTTGCCAAATCTCAACATTATTTGGATTACTGCGAAATAACACACAGGATTATTAATTATTATCTGGTATTGATTGTGGTAATGTGGTTCAATGTATTATGTAGCTATATTACGGATAGCCGGATTACTAGTAATAATAATTATTACAATACTTGTTCGTTGTGGAGATGATTTTGTGATTTTTTTCTCTTTAATAATGAATTATTTATTTACTGTATTATCTATATTAGAGATATAGACTATAAATAATAATATGTATAAGGCGAAGGGTAGTCTTGACTGACTAGTTGAAGAAAAATGCGGATGATTGCATCCTCAATGCAGTCAAAATACTGGGCTGTTTAAAGTAATACTCTTTGTTATTTGGTCGAGCTTTCGGAAAAGTTTAATTTCTTTATCCAGACATTAAACATTTCCTATTGTATAGGATATTTGCAATGAGCAGTCCTCCTGACTTCTTATGCCTCATAAGCTCATTGTTTGTGAATAATAGTTTTCTTCTCCATTAAACATGAGGTTTATAGTAACAAGTCAACATTGATGAGACACATACAAAGTCATGATTCATGATGGTGGAAAACATCCAATTCCCTTTTAATAATTATTGTAATAATTGTGGTTCAAACTTTCCTATTATATTTTTTGAAACTTGCACACATAACTCAGTACCAGCGAGTGTTGGGTTGGAACAATGAGGTCTGTATCCAAGACAAATCTGAGGGAGCGCGCAACAAATTTCCTGAAATTTGTTGACATAACACAGCAAGGGACATTGAAACCGAATAATGAGGCCCCCGAGGTCTGCATCCAACCAAAACCACAAACACTACACCTTTCACCAAATTTACGGACAATACTTTTTTTTTCTTTTTTTTTTTTTCTTTTCCAGCTCTTCGTATAGGCTTATTGTTCAGTGGTTTACAAAATATTTCAGGTTTACAGTATCTTTCTTTGTGAATGTAGTCTTCGCGGTCCTCATTACTGTTGACTAGCGACCTCTTCAGAGCCTTGTCAGTGAATTTAGTGAAATTAACAGAGCCTCTAGCTTTTTTGTTGGGTGGACACCTCGGGGAAATAATTTTTCGAGATCAGTTGAGTCCTGTTTGTGAATTTGGTGAAATTCACAGTGCCTCCATAATTTTGTTTGGTGGACACCTCGGGGACCTCGTTTTTCAAATACTGTGGGACTCTGCTGAGTCATGTATACGAATTTGGTTGAATTGGTTGAATGTCTTCGCTCTTCTGTTGGCTGGAGACCTCGGTGACCTCGTTAATCGAATTCAGTGGCCTCTGCCGAGACTGTGAATTTGGTGAGAGTTGCAGTGCCTCTGGTTTTTGTTGTGTGGAGACCTCGGAGACTTCATTATTCGAATTAAATGTTCCTTGCTGTGTCCTGTCTGAAAATTTCAGGAAATTTGCAGCGCCCCCAGATTTGTATTAGGTGGAGGCCTCATTTTTCGAAGTTAACCCCCGTGCCGAATCGTGTCTGCAGGTTTCGGTGAATTTGCGGAGTCTACAGTTTTGTAATGGGTGTACTACACCACATTTTTCAGAAACAGTGATGTATTTTCCTTTTCTGCAAGTTTCCGTTGATTTGCAGAACATCCAGGCTTACCATGGATTGAAACCTCCTTTGGTTCTAAAAGGGGTTATATTTTGAATCGTTTTCAGTGTATCCAAAGGTGGGGTCCATTTTCTTTGAAGTTGGTTCATTCTTTTTCTTAGATTTTGGTTAATTGATGATGCCTGTGCAGTCAGTTTTCCTGTGGGAGGAGATCATGGGAATCTTTGGTATTGCCCCTTTTTTTCCGGTTCACCTGTATATTATTTATTGCATTCATTTCGTTTGTTTTTCTGATATTCGGGGTTGCAGTGCCCATGGGTTTGTTATAGATATAGTCAGTCCGTCCTAGATCTTGCTTAGATTAGATATGCTTTTAGCACAAACAACAATATTGTTGGTAAAATTCAAAATGAGCAGCTAATATGAACAACTCACTATCATTTATTTTTATCAATATTTTTCAACTTTGTAAGCTGAACTCCTCCTACTATGCCGTTATTTTTTTATGTATATAATACAATGTTATTTAAAAACAACTAAAATGGACAATAAAGACGCTATTTTGATTATTATTATTTTTCAATTGTGTTTTGCTTCCTGTTTTATTTCCAAAACTGCTATTTTAAATCGCAAAACATAAAACTTATTACTTACATACTTCTTCAATTGTGTCCAAGGACTCCAAGGCTTCAGGCGGACCAATCCAACATCCAACTGAAGAACAGACAAACCCCTATCGAAGTACCAGCGAGTGTTGGGTTGGAACAATGAGGTCTGTATCCAAGACAAATCTGAGGGAGCGCGCAACAAATTTCCTGAAATTTGTTGACATAACACAGCAAGGGACATTGAAACCGAATAATGAGGCCCCCGAGGTCTGCATCCAACCAAAACCACAAACACTACACCTTTCACCAAATTTACGGACAATACTTTTTTTTTCTTTTTTTTTTTTTCTTTTCCAGCTCTTCGTATAGGCTTATTGTTCAGTGGTTTACAAAATATTTCAGGTTTACAGTATCTTTCTTTGTGAATGTAGTCTTCGCGGTCCTCATTACTGTTGACTAGCGACCTCTTCAGAGCCTTGTCAGTGAATTTAGTGAAATTAACAGAGCCTCTAGCTTTTTTGTTGGGTGGACACCTCGGGGAAATAATTTTTCGAGATCAGTTGAGTCCTGTTTGTGAATTTGGTGAAATTCACAGTGCCTCCATAATTTTGTTTGGTGGACACCTCGGGGACCTCGTTTTTCAAATACTGTGGGACTCTGCTGAGTCATGTATACGAATTTGGTTGAATTGGTTGAATGTCTTCGCTCTTCTGTTGGCTGGAGACCTCGGTGACCTCGTTAATCGAATTCAGTGGCCTCTGCCGAGACTGTGAATTTGGTGAGAGTTGCAGTGCCTCTGGTTTTTGTTGTGTGGAGACCTCGGAGACTTCATTATTCGAATTAAATGTTCCTTGCTGTGTCCTGTCTGAAAATTTCAGGAAATTTGCAGCGCCCCCAGATTTGTATTAGGTGGAGGCCTCATTTTTCGAAGTTAACCCCCGTGCCGAATCGTGTCTGCAGGTTTCGGTGAATTTGCGGAGTCTACAGTTTTGTAATGGGTGTACTACACCACATTTTTCAGAAACAGTGATGTATTTTCCTTTTCTGCAAGTTTCCGTTGATTTGCAGAACATCCAGGCTTACCATGGATTGAAACCTCCTTTGGTTCTAAAAGGGGTTATATTTTGAATCGTTTTCAGTGTATCCAAAGGTGGGGTCCATTTTCTTTGAAGTTGGTTCATTCTTTTTCTTAGATTTTGGTTAATTGATGATGCCTGTGCAGTCAGTTTTCCTGTGGGAGGAGATCATGGGAATCTTTGGTATTGCCCCTTTTTTTCCGGTTCACCTGTATATTATTTATTGCATTCATTTCGTTTGTTTTTCTGATATTCGGGGTTGCAGTGCCCATGGGTTTGTTATAGATATAGTCAGTCCGTCCTAGATCTTGCTTAGATTAGATATGCTTTTAGCACAAACAACAATATTGTTGGTAAAATTCAAAATGAGCAGCTAATATGAACAACTCACTATCATTTATTTTTATCAATATTTTTCAACTTTGTAAGCTGAACTCCTCCTACTATGCCGTTATTTTTTTATGTATATAATACAATGTTATTTAAAAACAACTAAAATGGACAATAAAGACGCTATTTTGATTATTATTATTTTTCAATTGTGTTTTGCTTCCTGTTTTATTTCCAAAACTGCTATTTTAAATCGCAAAACATAAAACTTATTACTTACATACTTCTTCAATTGTGTCCAAGGACTCCAAGGCTTCAGGCGGACCAATCCAACATCCAACTGAAGAACAGACAAACCCCTATCGAAGTACCAGCGAGTGTTGGGTTGGAACAATGAGGTCTGTATCCAAGACAAATCTGAGGGAGCGCGCAACAAATTTCCTGAAATTTGTTGACATAACACAGCAAGGGACATTGAAACCGAATAATGAGGCCCCCGAGGTCTGCATCCAACCAAAACCACAAACACTACACCTTTCACCAAATTTACGGACAATACTTTTTTTTTCTTTTTTTTTTTTTCTTTTCCAGCTCTTCGTATAGGCTTATTGTTCAGTGGTTTACAAAATATTTCAGGTTTACAGTATCTTTCTTTGTGAATGTAGTCTTCGCGGTCCTCATTACTGTTGACTAGCGACCTCTTCAGAGCCTTGTCAGTGAATTTAGTGAAATTAACAGAGCCTCTAGCTTTTTTGTTGGGTGGACACCTCGGGGAAATAATTTTTCGAGATCAGTTGAGTCCTGTTTGTGAATTTGGTGAAATTCACAGTGCCTCCATAATTTTGTTTGGTGGACACCTCGGGGACCTCGTTTTTCAAATACTGTGGGACTCTGCTGAGTCATGTATACGAATTTGGTTGAATTGGTTGAATGTCTTCGCTCTTCTGTTGGCTGGAGACCTCGGTGACCTCGTTAATCGAATTCAGTGGCCTCTGCCGAGACTGTGAATTTGGTGAGAGTTGCAGTGCCTCTGGTTTTTGTTGTGTGGAGACCTCGGAGACTTCATTATTCGAATTAAATGTTCCTTGCTGTGTCCTGTCTGAAAATTTCAGGAAATTTGCAGCGCCCCCAGATTTGTATTAGGTGGAGGCCTCATTTTTCGAAGTTAACCCCCGTGCCGAATCGTGTCTGCAGGTTTCGGTGAATTTGCGGAGTCTACAGTTTTGTAATGGGTGTACTACACCACATTTTTCAGAAACAGTGATGTATTTTCCTTTTCTGCAAGTTTCCGTTGATTTGCAGAACATCCAGGCTTACCATGGATTGAAACCTCCTTTGGTTCTAAAAGGGGTTATATTTTGAATCGTTTTCAGTGTATCCAAAGGTGGGGTCCATTTTCTTTGAAGTTGGTTCATTCTTTTTCTTAGATTTTGGTTAATTGATGATGCCTGTGCAGTCAGTTTTCCTGTGGGAGGAGATCATGGGAATCTTTGGTATTGCCCCTTTTTTTCCGGTTCACCTGTATATTATTTATTGCATTCATTTCGTTTGTTTTTCTGATATTCGGGATTGCAGTGCCCATGGGTTTGTTATAGATATAGTCAGTCCGTCCTAGATCTTGCTTAGATTAGATATGCTTTTAGCACAAACAACAATATTGTTGGTAAAATTCAAAATGAGCAGCTAATATGAACAACTCACTATCATTTATTTTTATCAATATTTTTCAACTTTGTAAGCTGAACTCCTCCTACTATGCCGTTATTTTTTTATGTATATAATACAATGTTATTTAAAAACAACTAAAATGGACAATAAAGACGCTATTTTGATTATTATTATTTTTCAATTGTGTTTTGCTTCCTGTTTTATTTCCAAAACTGCTATTTTAAATCGCAAAACATAAAACTTATTACTTACATACTTCTTCAATTGTGTCCAAGGACTCCAAGGCTTCAGGCGGACCAATCCAACATCCAACTGAAGAACAGACAAACCCCTATCGAAGTAACTTTCATTTTCCAAAAATTAAACAAAGTACATCGGTTACCGCTGTCTAGAACTAATGGCAACGCTGAACAGTTAATAATTATGACAGTGATAATAATTCTTTGCAGTACCTGATGGACAGTAGCAGAACTATTTTCGTCTTTTTGTTCATGTACTAAAGAGGGTTCACTTCATGGAGCGATTTACCGTTTTTTGTCCGAGGTTTTGAAAATAATTATTAAAAATATAAATCATTTGATTTTATGTCTGAAAACTAGTATGAATAGTTCCTCAATGTTCAGTCTTCTGAATTTCATATACATATCACTTGCAAAATCGATTCTTCTGAACTGTCTCTGATTTTATGACAAGATTTACAGAATTTTTTAAATTGTGAGGGAACGTTGAAGTTGAAAATTCTGAAAAAAATCGTGATTATCTTTTACTTTGACATTGAAATGTCATGATATTTGAAATGGAATCTGATGAGCGGTTCTTGGAAAACTTAAAAAACATCTAAAAATTAGGATTTTATTTTTTTCCTCGAAAACAGATTTTCTTCTACATCTTTCTATTTATTCAATTTGAATGCCAAAATAAGTTGAATTTTTTTCAGAAGTTCTGAACTTGCCGTTAATTTTTCATGGGTTTATATGAACCTCAAGTTATGTTTTGGCAGGACATCATAGTTTCAGTCTATTCTAGCTAATAAAAACATGTTCTGTTTATTGATATCACTCTCTATTTGAAATAAGCTTTTTTTTTAAATTTGGATTCTTCGTCTATGCTGAAAACAATTGACAGATCGTTTTTGAATATAAGAAATCATTTATTACTGATGTTGATTAAACAGAGGTTGAGTCCACTTTCTGTGAATTCAGTTGTTCAATATTACCCTCCAACTAAATGCAATTTTTTTCGGGTCATTTACAATGTTTTTATTGAATATCTCAAAATCATTCTCGTTAATTCGAACCTTATTTCACTCACACTATATTGAATATGTTGACTATTAAATACGAAAATTTTATCAACTTTGTATGTTGCATCTCAAATATATTTAATTTAAAATTTTGCGATATTACGATAAATGGGGTTGTTGATGTTGTCAGTAACAATTTGTTTTCGAGTACATCGATGAGTTCAATCTTGTTGTTGAGTGTAGTTTGTGTTGTTTATACTATCAAACAATTGATTTTGAAAAGTTAAATAATTGAATTTAATTCATGAAAAGATTTGTTTAATCGATAGTGATGATATACCCATATATCGTAATACCGTAAACTTTTGAAATGCGTATCGTAGAAATGCAACATAAAAGTTTCAAAACTTTTCTGTAGAATAGCCAACATTTTCAAAGTAGTGTGAGTAAGATTAGGTCCCAATTAAAGGAATAGTTTTTGAGATTTTCAATGCGAACGTTTTAAATTACCTAAGAAAAAATGTTACGCACCCTGTATCTAAATGAAGAGTAATATTGAAAAACTGAATCCATCTGGAAGTTAACTCATCTTTTGTTTGCTATTGTATTCTATTGCCAAAATGATTTCGATATTTCATTACATGGATTTAGTTTTTCAATCTTCCAACAGAGTCAAAAAGATTCCTGAAAAGTAGTAAAATACTTCTCGACTCTTTGGCCGTCTCAAACGATATTTAAATATCATCGCTTCACACTAAATTGTCAGTGCATTCTGATTGTTGTTTACAAATTTTCCAAATCCTTTGTCAAAAAGATTATTTCGAACTCCTTATAAGTCCCATAACTTTTGATAAGTATATATTTAACGTGAAATAATACAACTCTGTCACGGTAAATCATCTATTCAAGACTGACTGTTTTACATTCATTCCAACGAGCTGTTGGGCATAGCGTACAAAAAACCTCGATGGCTAGGTCAGATATCGGTTCATAAAAACCACAAAAACTCTCATATAGAACACCTTTTCCCTATAAATTATGTGAGAACACAAAAATGAAAAATAAACATCACTGATCCTGATCATCTTATAACTACAACCCCTACAAGAACCCTAAGCCCGTTTTAAAATACTTGTAAGCGATCGGGGGCTTTTATTCCGCTGCGTCTACGTAGCACTCGCGCATTTGAATCTTCTGTATCACTTGATCTATTATCACTCTCACCACTACCTTCACATGACCCTGGGCTATCTATCATATCATTTTGTACAACAGAATCCTTAGAACTAGTTAAGCTAGATCGTGGAATAATTGTTGTATTAGGATTAGGTTTTTGAGAACAATAATTCTTCTTTAATTGGCTTAGATGTCTTTTCCACCTTATTCCACCATCTACCTCAATTACGTAAGTTCTCCGGCCAAGTATATCGCGCACCACCCCTTGGCACCACTTGTGTTTGTCTTTAGTTGAACGAAAATCACGTGCCCATACTGATTCTCCCAAAGTAAATGAAAGTTCATTACGTTTTTTGTATTTTTGTTCAAGTTTCAGTTGTTTATTTTTGATTATATTTTCTGTAGAGGGTAACAGTAAATCAAATCGGGTACGCAACGAACGACCAAATAGCACATTTGACGGACATTCTTGAGTAGTGGTGTGAGGCGTATTACGATATTGAAAGAGAAACGTGGCTAAAATAAGTTGTATGTCAGTTATTCCGTCCTTGTAAGCCTTCTTCAGCGCTCTTTTGGCAATCTTAACCCCCGATTCTGCCAACCCATTTGTTTCGGGATGGTAAGGCGCCCCTGCCTTATGAATGATGCCTAAATTAGACAAAAAATCAGAAAATTCTTGAGATACGAATGTTTGCGCATTATCCGTGGAGATTTCTTTAGGTAAACCAAACTTCGAAAATAAATTTCTGAATATTTCTATGGTCTTACGAGAGGACATGTCGTTAACAATAACACATTCGAGCCACTTCGAGGTGGCATCTTCTATAACTAAGAACGTGTTGTTTAAAAATGGTACAAAAAAATCTGCATGCAAGCGAATCCACGGATCTTTTGGAGTTTCCCACATGATTAGAGAAGGCTGAGGAGAATTATCGGAATATATTGCACAGGTTTCACATGATCGGGCAATACCTTTTATGGATTCGTCAATATTAGGCCACCAAACATAAGAACGCGCTAAAGCCTTCATTTTAACAATGCCAGTATGTGTTAGATGGAGTTCTTCTAATATACTGTTTTGGTAGATAGGTGGAACGATTAAACGGTATCCCCACATTAGACAACCATGTTCAACCGAAATTTCATTTCTTCTAATGAAGAATTGTTTGAATTCAGGCGAAGGACAAGTATTTGGCCAACCACTGCGAACGTAAAAAATTACCTTCCCTAAAATGTGGTTCTTTATCGTTTGTTCCTTGATTTTCAAGAAATTAACTGGAAACCCAGAATTTTTTATATAATTTAAATAAGAAATTTTATCTTTATCACTGGAGGCAAACACTAATGAATTATTTGCGTGATAATAAATATTTTCAGTTTTTCCCCCTAACCGTGACAAAAAATCTGAATAATTTTGTTTAGTGTTAACATATTTGATTTCATAATTAAACGAGGACAAAATGTAGGCCCACCTTTGAAGACGATTAGCTGCGAAAATCAGTAGTCCTTTTTTTTCGCCTAAAATCGCCAAAAGAGGCTTATGGTCGGTGTACAGGGTGAATCTCGTCCCATATAGATATTGATAAAATTTTTTGATTCCAAATATAATGGCTAAGGCCTCTTTTTCAATCTGTGAGAAAGATAATTCGTTTTTGTTCAATAATCTAGACGCGAACGCGATTGGTCTCTCGGTCCCATCCGTGTAAGTATGGCTTATAATCGCCCCCAGACCGACGCTAGATGCATCAACTAACAATTTAATTTGCTGTTTGGGATCAAAATGAGCCAGAACCGAGGGGTACATCAACATTTCCTTGATTTTAGAAAAACTGCTTTGACATTCCTGAGTCCATTTCCATAAAACATGTTTTTTCAATAAATTATACAAAGGAAAGAGAACAGTGGAGGCGTTTGGCAAAAATTTTACATAATAGTTTACGCCCCCCAAAAAAGATTTAATTCCGTGATATTCGTGGGTACTTTTGTTTTTACCACAGCCTCCACTCTTTCTTGTGTTTTATGTAACCCAAATCTGTCTATTCTATGTCCCATATATGTCAAAGAGTCTTGAAAAAAGCTACATTTATCTTGTTTTACCTTTAGACCGCAATCGAATAATTTTTGTAAAACTAGTTCCAGCCTCTCCAAATGTTCTTGATCATTTTTCCCCGTAATCAGTATGTCATCGAGAAATGCTATTACGCCAGAAATATTAAATAATTGCTCCATAATAACTTGGAATATTGATGGTGCGCAATGAATGCCAAAGGGTAGTCGCTGGTAAGTGAATAGACCTTTATGCGTAGAAATGGTTACTAGTTCTTTAGAATCATCATCCAATAAAATTTGTTGATACGCCTCTGAAAGATCTATTTTGGAAAATTTAATACCCCCTTCTAATTGACTAAACAGATATTCTACTCTTGGTAGTGGAAACTGTTGAAATTCAAGTTGGGGGTTCAAGGTCACCTTGAAATCGCCACAAATTCTTAAACTTCCATTTTTTTTTAGAATTGGTACTATTGGCGTGGCCCATTTTGAAAATTCTGTAGGAACCAAGACATTATTTTTGACTAAACGTTTTAATTCTATTTCGATTTTTGGCTTTAGTGCGATTGGAACCGGGCGTGCTTTAAAAAAACGTGGTGTGGCATTTTCTTTCAGTTTCAGTGAGACCTTGAACTTATTAAATTTTCCCAATTTCCCGTCGAAAATGTGATCAAATTTTTTTAATAAACCCTGAATCTTGGCTGCAGAATTTACGTATAATAACCTATTATTATCCAATTTACACAATCCAATGTTTAACATTTTTAGGCCATTACGGCCAATTAGAGGAGGTCCTCCGTTTTTTATGACATATGTTTTCAATGTATAGTCTTGAAGATCATAATTTATTTTTAGATCTAAGAAACCTAAGGGTTTGCAAGAAACCCCGACGTAATCTTTGAGGGATAAGTCATTGTCCCTCAATATTAGTTTTTTGAAATATTTGTTATACATTTTTTCCGATATAGCCGCGTGGGCAAAACCCGAATCGATTTCAAAATTAAACGATTTGCCTTCAATGTTCAATTTAGCAAAGATAGGCTTTTCATCGCCCGCTAAATTATAGTGGAAGAATTTGTATCCCGAACCATCACATTTCGAGAGCTGCTTATCTCTTAAGTTGAAACATGATTCCTCGCTATCATCAGAGTCTTGAAGAAAGTTTTCTTGTAAGAAATTGTGATCATCGCTTTTCTTACACATGGGAGCTAAGTGGCCCTTGGCTCCGCATTTATGGCAAAAACAATTTCGGTAGGCACAATCTGATGACTTGTGGTTTGAGCGACCACAAACTGAACACCTACTGAACGTCGACTTTCTCTCCCATTGAGATTGCTGAGAGGCTGTTGTTGAGGATTGGTGAGTTTTTGACTTACCCCTGTATTTCCCCGAAATACCTGATTTTTGACCATAATGCATATCCTCTGGTTCGGACTTAACTCCCATCTGAACCTGGGGCTCCTTGGAAACTCTCATGTCATGATCAATCACTGCTGACTCCTTGGCCAAGGCAATCTTCTCCATGCACTGAAATGTATTTTTACCATCCGCGGCATTTTCTTCAAATAGACGATCCATGAAACGCACTTCGTTTACACCAACCGTGAAAATGTCTCTCATTAACGAATCCAGAGAAATTACGGCGTCGTAACCGCACTTACCCGCCAAACTTTTCACGCGGGCGGACCACTCACACACCTTTTCGCCAGGTTCCTTTTTGGCATTATAAAATTTATACCGTTCCGAAAAGTAAGATCGCACCGGCGAATAATGTTTCAATAGCAATTTGTCTAATTCGTCAAATTTGACTTCCGGTGGAGTTTTTGGTACACACAGATTACGTACTAAGACGTAACACTCTTCGTTCAACGTGTTTAGAAGAGTCGCCCGCTTCCGATCTTCCTCAGTTATTCCATTAGCCAAAAAAAACTGTTACAACCGTTCCGAAAATACTGCGTAATCCGACTTCCCCGGAACAAATTCTCCAAGGGTTCCAAGTAAATTTGTACTCGTCATTTTGTAATTTGACTAGGTCCTTAATTGACTGCGCCACTGATAAGTATATATTTAACGTGAAATAATACAACTCTGTCACAGTAAATCATCTATTCAAGACTGACTGTTTTACATTCATTCCAACGAGCTGTTGGGCATAGCGTACAAAAAACCTCGATGGCTAGGTCAGATATCGGTTCATAAAAACCACAAAAACTCTCATATAGAACAACTTTGATAATGCTTTCATTAATAATCAAACTGAATCACTTGCAATAAACAGAGACTGAAGGAATCATCGTGAAATAAACAATCACTCATTCATTTTCGATTACAATAATTCAGGACTTCTTAAATTCGACCGCGTCACACATCTATCTTAGATTTTATTCCATCAAAAGAAGCACCAATATTGAAGAACATTGTGATATTCCATGACTTCAATTATTTTTTTCTCTTACTTTATTCGAAAATGTTTCTATTAATATGGTAAGATGTTTTCTGTACATGCATAACATTTCTTGAATATCCTGAAGTTTTTTCCATTTGTGTATTGTGACAGCATCGGGAAACCAAAGTTTTGAGATAGAGAGTGAGTCAAAAACGAAAAAGTAAAGGCCAAAATATCTGTAAACGGATTATTTGAGATCATCCAGTAGGTCAGGCAATGAATGCAGGTCAACTTGTAACCGTTCTCTGTGATATTATCACTAATTGAAAGTGCGGTTAATCCAGTTTTGGGCCTAGTTTGATAACAAATTACACGAAATGATACCCTTCGCTCATTGAAGCCTAGTAAACCTTGTAAACTATGTTACGGTTATAGATCATAATTTGAACATACGGTGGAAAATTGATAATGCATGTTTGGCATCCCCAGACATCAACGCTCTGGTTCATAAATGAGTTTGGTTGATATAGCTGGAAATTTCCGTGAATTCTGGTTTTAATAACTTCAATTGCACAAATCCACTAACCTACTCACAGATATTTTAAATTTTATAAAAATGGATTTCAGGAAAAACTTGTTTCAAATATGTTATCAAAAATCATAGAATAGCTTTCTTGGTAATTTCAAGTACTTTTTACTACAAACACTATCAACCCATCAACGCACCCGGATTCAAATCATCTTCCCCTTCTCCTATGCACCACAGTCATTTTTAAAGTAGTGGTATCATGCAAATTAGTTTTTGTACTTCCTAAACAGTTGCTTTTGATATTCTGTAACTGAAATTGTATTTGTAGACGTCTCCGCAGTGGTGTAGGTACTAGTGATTTATAATGGGTGATTTTGTTGTGCACAAAACAATGGACATTCGGTGACTTTTTCTGTTTTATTTTAGTGAACAATAAATAACTGTAATATATCAGATATTTATTGCTTATGAATAATGCAATATTTTTGTATATGAATGAAAAAGATACGTATAATACAGGTAGCACTATAATGTTCCCAAAGTAACTGATACCATATGGTATCTGTGGACGTATTTGTACCTAATTTGTCAAAATAAATTAATATTTCTATCATTTCAGAAGGAAATTTTTGCTTTCGCAAGCTTTATGAAGACTTGCTCTTACAAGTTTATGAAATATTTGTGGAACCGCCAGATTCAAATGACAACACTATATGAGGCACCATGAGCACCGATAGCACTGATGCTAAAAGAGCTGCCACAAGCAAATTTATTGCAAATCATTCACATCAATAAATTATTTACTTGCTTGAATTTATTGGCCTATCTTAGATATTCGGGTTATGAGGCAATAGGCACAATTCGAGAAAACAGAATACCTAGATCGTGTCCAGAAAACACATAAAACCAACAATTTCAACAGAAAAAAACGTTGGGAATTGAAAGAAACGATACTATCTCAGTATGGTGAAAGGACAATTTGGTTGTTACCATAGCATCTACAAATGCCGGTGTTCAGCCAGAAAGGAGGGTAAATAGATATTATCGAGAAGAATAGAAATATGTGGTGATTTTTCGCCCTCACTATGTGGCTGATTACAAACAGAACATGGGAGCAACGGATCTTATGTACCAAGGAGATGCTGCCTATCGCCTATTGGATCGGAATATTCAGCAAAAAGTGGTACTGGCCCATTTTTACATCGCTCATTGATGTCGCATTGCACAATGCTTGGCATCTCATCTCTACAGAAAAATGTATAAAATATCAGCATTAATAATAATAATAATAATAATAATAAATGTCTTTTATTATTCCACAATTTATTGCACTTAAAATATTGTTATAATAACGAAAAATCTTACAATTTGTGGAAAAATTCTCGGCGCGAAATTCAGACACTTAGTATACCGAAGTATACCAAGGTTTGCTCTTCCATTTAACTCCGATACATTAGAAAATAATACAAATTTTACTTTTCTTGTTATAGAATTGTATCGTTTGAAAATACAGTAGCTGAATGATCTCTGAAACAGGGCAGATTTATGCGAGGGAGGGGTTATTGTGTTTTTAAAACGAATATTTCTGTTTTGGATATTTTCTCTGAATGATAATTTTTTGAAGAGATATTGTGGTTCTTTGTTAGTAGAGAAATCGTTCGAGTATATCTAATGAAGGTTTCTAGTTGTCAAATCAGTATCACTAAAAAATTACTTCCAGATAAACAATTTGGTCGGATTGACAATTTTTTTATCTCGTGTAGAACAATGTGCCAAAAGTGTGACGTTGGTATTGTATCAACTGTTTTGCCTCCTATCATACAGAATAGGACACTTTTTCTGCATTATAGCATATATAAAGACATATTTATATTTTTGTCAACATCGTAACAAAAATGTTTTCAAACGCCCACGGATGGTACCATATGGTATCAGTATTTTTTTTTACACCAAAATACTGATATTGAAAAAAAATATTATTTTCCAGCCAATACATTAATTTTTCCTCAAAACACACGAAAAACAACAAAAACTAAAATTTATTTGGCCGCTATTGGCTTAACACTAGTGTTAAAAATAAAGAATAGATATTTTTCATTATTCTTGAATAAATCAATTTGAGCAAATAATAATCACATTTGCTGTGAACTGGTTGTGTAAGGTGACCCTGAATGACCTGAATTACCAACAAACAATTGCAAGTTGAATAAAATGAGGCTTTTAAGGAACATTACGACATGCTTTTGGCAACTTATAACAATAAAAAATAGTGACTGTGTATTTGAAAACATGCAAATGGTTACTTACAATCATAATGTTATGTACCTTGCGATCCTAAGCTTTGTGATTGTAATTTTGAATTCCTGATATGTTTATTGAATAATTTGTCGTTCTTTCAATTTTATTTTTTAGGTATGCCGTAACATCATATCCGACATTTGCCATCTTCTTCATATACTGCATTTTGTGAAGGGTCCCAAAAGTAAAATGTCAAGTGGAGTTTTATATTCCAGCAGCCCATGTGCTCCAATTCACATAGTGGAAGAACGATTATCCAAATAGTTCTGCATAATTTGACAATTCTGCGCTAGCGTGCCACCTTGATGGAAGCAGATGTTTCTCTGTATTTCAATCATCTTCCACTAACCCTGATGATATTTTTGTGAGAAATTTAGTTACGTCTATATCGTACGAGTATTAGGTATATACGTCTAACAGTCCCAGTTTCTCAATCGAAAATATGGCCCTATGAGCCAAGTAATCAAAAACAATATTAGACAGTTACTCAAACCACAATGGAATATACATAGTGACTTCAACACCGAGCGAAGGGGTAGGTGCTGCAGTAGTCACAATAACTGACACTCTCTCCTATAACTCCCTACTATGGGCATCAGTGTTTTCATAGCAGAGCTTTATGCTATCTACCGTGCAGTGGCCTACATAAATGCGAAAGAGAGTGAAAAAGCTCGTTACACGAATCAAGGCATATTTATACCAAATACCCAGTAGCTCTAAAAATAAAAGCAGAACTTCATGAAATCCATCAAAGTGGAAAGACAATGCACTTCATTTGGGTTCAATGACATATTGGTATAGCCGGAAATGAAAAAGTTGACGAATCTGCGTGTATGGCCGTAACCACAGCCGTATTAGAAACAGTGACGGAAGTAGTATCCACAAACATTGAATTAATGATATCGGCATCAGCAAGACGAAAGTGGCTAAACCAATGGCAAGTAGTTGGCGCGAATATAGGTACAATAATAGTTATTTGATCAAGTAGTGTAATTATGAAGGCGATTAATGATCGAGATATCGTTGATTAATGATCGTTAATTGTTGAGATCATCAATCGCATTTTAATATAAGAGTTAATTACAATATTTTTCCGTCTACCTCACTCTTGTTTGAATAAAAGAATTTTGATTTTTTCTGGCAATAATATTCAAGATGCTACTTTAGCAGTTTCCTGAACATCTGGCAACATAAATTTGTCGTCAATATCCATTTTAGCGTCCATATCTGAATTCGTTTACGTTTGGTTGTCTCAACAACTAAGCAGCTTTACGACCGTGGTTGTTGAGCAAGATTAATAACAAATTATTCATTAATAGGGGTCATTATTGGTCGATTACATCTGTGTTGAACAACATTGAACAAATATGTTAGTGAGGATATGTGGAAAAATATGATGTGAAACCGTGTCCTAGGTCACACGAATCTCACAGATAGTTACCTGCTGATCCATTCTCAGGAGCCAGTATGTGACAGGTTCAACTTATTATTATCGAGTGTCCAAAATATGGAGAGCACCGGAAAAACAATGACTTTCTTACAGCAATTCAAAACGTCTTAGACATAAACTGTAATATAGAAAACATATTGGAATTTTCGAAATGTATTGATATGATAACGAAATTATGAATGAATGTACAAATGCACGAATCGCCAGATACCATTAGGTTGACGCGATTGAATTTCATCAAAATACGAAAACCATTTATCAAATCACTCAAAACATTGAATTCAAATTTATTCCAGTGAGTTATCTAACAGGATTTGTTTGTGAGCAGTAATGACAAAAAAAAATTGCAAAATTTGTTTTTACGAAACTCCCAGGTTTTCGGAGAAAACCCCTCAAAAGCAGACCTACAGTTTGAATAAAAGTGGAATCCGAACCACTACAGCTCAGTGACACACGACCGGGGATCGAACTCGGACCGTCTGGGTGGAAACCAAACGCTCTAACACCTCGACCACCTCGCTGTTTTACGTTTGATGAAATTGTTTAAAGAGCTTTAAAAAATGCTGGAGATAACGCAGTTGTTTTGACTTCAATCAGTCCTCAGAATATTTTTCACCAAGTCATATCAATCAAAAGGCATGAAAATTGTGTAACGTTATCTAGGCGTCTGTGTCAATATACATCAGGAACTCATTGCAGTTTTAATTTTATCATTTACTCCATTCCATATACGTGCAGTAGAACCAGAGCTGGGATAAACTCAGTTCTTACTGTTTTCCCCCTTTTCCTCTGCGGCCTTACAAATGCACATTCAGTGTCTTTCTGAATTTGAATACAAATTCAAAAACTTTTACTATCTGGAATTTTTTTATTTGAATAACTCTGATCATACACTATTTTCGGTTCTTATGCGTTTTTCCTAAATTAAAGGTAGAACAACAACATATCTAGAATTTCCAGTTGCATGTATCAAACCAGTATATTATTAGCAGAAAGATATTTTTGAAAAACTACAAAGGAACCAACCAAATCAAATTTATCTAGATTCTGAAAATTAATTGACATTACCAACAAAACAGCATCAAAATATGAACAGCTTTTGCAAGTGTATCACTCTTCGCAAGGAATTATGGGCATTTTTAAAGCTTGCCATTCGATCTAGAGCTAGAATAGTTGAAGTGATTATTTATTTTTACCCAACAGCAAACCAGCCTTGCGTCTGTCAGCACTGGATTGTGGTACAAATAATTAAAAATTGAACACTGTGATACACACAGTAAATGTAGTGAGCTTCCTAAATTTGTAATGAATTGACAATATTCCACAGCCTATCGGTGATCGTTTTTCGCTGTCAGGTTGTTAATTTATTTTGTTTGAAAGTGTTGGAAACACTGATTCAAGTCGATTGTAATCATGCCATCAATTTCAATGGATTGTTTATTGTTTTCATATTTGGTTTGGCAATGGCATATTTGAAAGTTAAAATATATAGAAGAATTGATCGAACATATCCTCGCTTTTTAGAGAAACTCCATACATTTAAGCATTGTCCTCGGTTCACACATTCTTTTACTCATAGATCACATGATCTAAGAAGTAGAAAAATATTGAAAACTGGAAAAAAATGGACTTCTTATTCAACTAGCAGAGTTAAAAAAAATAAGTATCTGGGACTGAACTGAAAAAAATATTTTATATTTTTATGCTTCATAAACAATAAATCTTTGAATGAATCAGTCTTTGCTCTTCCAAAAGGCTTTTTACGTCATAGCATGAAACTGGTATGAGGACAATTGGGAAGAGAAAATGTACAGGGTGTCCCAAATTCGAGCCTCATCATTGGGATCTCGGAAACCAGAAGAGATACGAGGTCGGTTAAATGGAGGAAAAGTTGCGCAATTTGGTGCTCATTAAAACGCCGCTTTCATATTTGAAAAATTCCGAATCATTCCGAAGATATTTGGAAAAAACCAATTATTCGCGATTTCATTTTTATTTTTTTGTGACTCTATTTGAATAGATATAACAAAACAAATTTCACATTCTTGTTGCTACTTTTTCTGTTCTAAAAGATGGTGTTATCAGATTTTCAAACAGGCGTTTCGTATTTGAGCTGCTATCGTCAACTTTGTTTTTTTAAATACGGCCCTGGATTTTTTATTATGGATTTTAAAATCCTCTAATGTCCCAAAACAAATGATGTATCGCACTTATTCGAAAAGTTTATATTAATAATATTTTCCATAAGAACTCATTTTTGGTAAGATCTTAGCAGGACATCGTTAAAATAATTTTTTCGAAAAAGAACGATACATCATTGTTTTAAGGACCTCAGAAGCTCCTGAAAATTGTTATAAAACAATGTGTGATGTTCAAAAATAGGCATGATGTTTTAATTATTCCAAAAAAAGTCAAACAAAAACTATAAAATTGAATACCCAATGATAGTTAAAGCAAATATTCAAATTGTAATCCACCTGCTTGAATGCATTTTCGTGTCAGTCTGTGAAGTTTATGGATGGCACGCTGAATGGTCCTTGCAGGGATAGCCCTGACCTCCCTTATTAGGTCTTGTCGTAATACTTCAAGATTTTGTGGTGTGTTTCGATAAAACCGGTTTTTGAGAAATCCCCAAAGAGAGTAGTCTAGAGGGTTTAGGTCGGGGCTTCTAGCTGGCCAACGTACGGGACCTTGGTTTCCAATCCATTTATTAGGGAATAATTCATTTAATAAATTTTTAACACATCTCCCATTATGAGGTAGTGCACCGTCTTGTTGCCACCATAGTTGACGTAATACGCCCAAAGGTTCTTCCTTTAAGGAATCCAATATATTGGTCTTTATTAATTCTGCATATCTATCGGAATTTAATTTTCCTTGAATAAAAAACGGGCCGATAATTTTATTGTGCCACATACCGGCCCATACGTTAAATGATTGTCGTCCCTGAGGTCTTACTTCTTGATTCTGCCTTGGGTTTTCTATTGACTAATAGTGTTCGTTATGTCTGTTGAATAGTCCATCTGTTGAAAAACTGCATTCATCTGTCCATATAGTTTTATTTAGGAAGTCATCATTTTCATTAATTTTATTTTGCAACCAGTTACAAAATTCTAATCGTCTCTCAGCATCGCCAGGTCTTAGTGTTTGACTAATATGGATTTTGTAAGGTATATATCCACGCTTATTTAAAGTTCTCCAAACTCTCATTCGCGGTAATCCTACTTCTTCTGAGAAAACTCTAACTGAAGCTCGATGATTATTATTGGCCTTAAAAAATAATTTAAAATTATTCATTTTACTTTCTACTTTGTAACAGTTTTCAAACTTACAGTGTTCAAGTTAATTTGTTCCTCTTCTGGATCGACTCGTGTTCCATATTCAACCCTTGGCTTAAAAAAACTTCCCTACTGAGCTAAATTATTATCAATATTAGCAAAATAACTATAATGCAGCTGCCGTCTTTCTGGATATTCCAACAAATAGCGCTCACAAGCCGTTTTTGAATTTCGATTCGAAATATAATAAATCCTTATCACGTCTCGTTTTTCTTCGTTAGAAAAAGTCATTTTCGTTTAATTAGCGTTAACGATTAGTGAACGAACAGTGAACTGTCAAAATATTGGATAATTTAAACATTAACAAATGAACTAAGATAGCCAGAATGCACGATGTACAGCCACTTTGATAAAATGCAATTATTTTTTTAAATATAGGCTAGGGCCTAGAGTTTGAGGGATGACACTTCAATTATATTATTTATTAACCTTCCACTTTTATGTTAGTTTTTGAGTTTTATGCAGTGCGATATTGCAATAAAAGTTTGTTTTAACTCAATTAAAAATTTAATTTTTGTCTCTCTCTAACTCATGAGTTCTTGTAAAAAATGCTATTATTATAAACATTCAGAATAAGTGCGATACATCATTTGTTTTGGGACATTAGAAACTTCTAAAATCTATAATAAAAAATCCAGGGCCGTATTTAAAAAAACAAAGTTGATGATGGCAGCTCAAATAAGAAACGTCTGTTTGGAAATCTGATAACACCATCTTGTAGAACAGAAAAAGTAGCAATAGGAATGTGAAATTTGTTTTGTTATATCTATTCAAATAGAGTCACAAAAAAATAAAAATGAAATCGCGAATAATCGTTTTTTTCCAAAAATCTTCGGAAGAATTCGGAATTTTTCAAACATGAAAGCGGCGTTACAATAAGCACCAAATTGCACAACTTTGCCTCCTTTTAACCTACCTCGTATCTCTTCTGGTTTCCGAGATCCCAATGATGAGGCTCGAATTTGGGACACCCTGTACATTGTCCGCGGCGACTTATGTTTATCTATGGATTCAAATTTGAATGATGTTTTCCAAGTCATTCGTTTTCTTTTCCAAATTTGAGTTTTTGTTTCATTTTCTATGTTGTGTGGTGTGTGTGATTCGCTCAGCGCCAGAAACAACTATCCGTAGTAACTCTGCACAAATATAATAGTCTGAGATCCGAATCTAAATCGACCGTCACCAAGCTGATAATAGAATCAGACTTATTTTGATAATAAATTTCGTTTATTAGAAAATATAATAAAAATGGGTTGTCTAAAAAAATCCTGGACAGAATATTTTAAATTATATTTTGAAAAACGATTTTTCATAAAATTTTGCAGCATCAAGATAATAAGAAAATGTTATACTGGACTTAAAGTTTGAAACATGTAGAATGTGCAGACATAGGGTTGTCTTTTATCTACCTGTACGAACTACTGGGTTGCCGGGTATAAACAGGTATGTCGATACCAGTTACTTTCACTTGAGGAGATGATAAAAAAAAAATTATATCAGCATAAGCGCTGTTTTATTGTGAACACGTTGATATAGGGTTGTCTGCGAAAAATTTGGCCCTAATAGAGGTTTGCGAATTTGAAAGATTTATATTTCAACGCGTGTGGAAATAAGTGAGAGAGAGATCCGAGGTAAGTATACCGTATATCGCAGCCGTGTCTGATGGAACCCTGAATGTTAGAAAGTTCGCATGTACGTAAACTATGGATCATATAATATGTACTTACTGAATACTCTGTAAGAAAAATTTTCAATTCTTCTTTGTATGTATTTCCTAAAACAGTTACTTTTTTGTAACACGTGATATGGTAACCAACATGATATTTAAATTTATATTCTTTACGAAAAGCTAGCTTTAACGAACAATTTTTAAAAGTTTCATCAGCAACACAAAAAACACTTTTTAACCATATATATCACAACAATACAGAATAAAACGTGTTTTCGATGCAATTTAATAATATAAATCATTAGCTACTCCAAAATAACGCCGTACCGTTACAATATGGTGGGTAGTAGGGGTACCTCTACTCTCCTTAGTTAACGTCTCGAGCATGTGCACTTTCTTACATTCAGGGTCCCATCAGACACGGCTGCGATGTTCGGTCCTTTATTATTACACGGTATACTTACCTCGGATCTCTGTCGCTCATTTCCACACGCGTTGAAATTTAAATCTTTAAAATTCGCAAACCTCTATTAGGACCAAATTTTTGCAGACAACCCTATATCAACGTGTTCACAGATTTTATTATCAGCTCGGTGAAGGTCGCTTTAGGTTCGAATCTTCTACTATAACCATTTTCAGAAAGACAACAGTCAATAACGGACTCATTTATGGATTCCTGGTTATAGGAGCTATCTTCCAAATTTAGTTAACTCACTAACCCTATAGTTAGAAAAGTAAATCTTACCAATTTCAGAGTAACAAGAAAAAGAGTCATCAGTTATTCTTTTACCCTCTTTGGTTGAGATATCGGGATCATTTTCAGATAATGGGGTCTACAAAGGAAACACAATGAAAATGTTTCAAACATTTAAATTTAAACTGTATCACCAACCTGACAGCAAATAATCGATCACTGATAGCCCGTGGAATACTGTCAACTGCTTTCCAGAAACAGATACAGAGTATTATGCAATATCAGTCAGAAATCTTCAATGATTGTTCAAAAGTGAGCAATGAGGATGATTTTGCAAGAGTAGATAGGGTGGATATTTAATAACAAAAAATAATAGTTATTTATGATGTCAGTGTTAAAAGTGCTATTTTATTGTGTGAGAAGCAAGGTTTGTGAAACTAGCGAAGCGAGTTGAGCAATCCTTTCAACAAAATAAAAGCACTTTTAACACGAACATTATACAATTTTTTAATTCAAACATAACTGGAAGTCCGACAAAATAGTAAATTCAAAATATCAGGAATACAAAATCCCAATCACAACGTTTAGGATCACAGGAAACAACATATCATGATGGTAACTATTTGCTCGTTTTCAAAAACATAGCAAACATCGTTTATTGCTATTGGTTGCCAAAAAGATTGCCGTTATTTTTCTAGAAAGCGTAATTTTATTCATATTTTAATTGTTTGTTGGTAACTAAGATCATTCGGCTTCAAACAACATATGATAGTAACCATTCGCTCGTTTTCAAATACATAGCAAACATCGTTTATTGCTATTGGTTGCCATAAAGATTGCCTTTATTTTTCTAGAAAGCGTAATTTTATTCATATTTTAATTGTTTGTTGGTAGCTAAGATCATTCGGCTTCACCTAACTCGGCCATTTTATAACAAATGTGATAACAATTCGCTCAAATTATTGTACCTGAGAATGAAACATGAAACAATATCTATTATTCATTTTCTAGTTTTGAAAATAACTCTTTTTCAGTACTAGTGAGATTTTTAACAGAGACAGCTGGTTTTGAAAGGCGAACTTTCAGTATTGTTTGTGGAAAAAATATATTTAGTTGATTTCTGGAACTGTATCCAGAATACCTAATTACCCAAGAAGACGTGAATGGAATCAGATCAGTTTCGATATGATTGTGAAATCAAATACCACCTTGTAACGAAATCATTATCCCTTTTCTGTTATCGTTTTTTATTTAGAGTAATTTTTTATTCTTATATTACTTTCGTTTTTGTCGGTTGCATGCGCCGTCCCCATTTTGCAAATAAAACAAATAATCTTTGTTGAGGTTAAGCGTCAAGCGTACAATGCACGATGTCACAGGCAATTTTCATCCGTCCGTGCGGTATTGGTGGTTGCATACCCTAGGGTCATAATTCGCAAATGGACTTCGTTGTCGTAAATCGAACGCATTTCGTTGGGAAGGATTACAAAAAAGCGCTATCTACTATTTTTTTGTAATTTCGTTTATTTTATGCGAGGTAAAATCTAGTTTTCAGAGTGAAAAACGAGCGATTGCCATCGACACATTTCCATAATAATTCAATACTGCTCAAATTATTCTGAATGTTTTAGAGATTAATCCAAAAAGCCTTACTCCTATTTCTCACTGTGCATCTGCTTTATATAGATAGGTCTGAATTAGGTGTTTCAACAGGGCATAACTTTGTTTTCCAAAATACTAATGCATTTATATAGTTTTGGTTGTGTACAAAATCTGAGACTCATATTGGTGTCGCATCTGACCACTCAATAAATTGGCCAAGTCAACCGGATCCAGGTCTGTCTTATTTGCTCCTGCAACCCGAAAAAAACCCTGAGATAAACAGTTTCTTTGCAACCTTTAGGTATACCTATTGTTGAACATAATAATATATGTTTAGGCATTAAAATATTCACAGTGGATGATAGACACACTATACCTATTTACGTAAATATCTCCCAGATAATCTAGGCTCAGATCATTCTTTTGTAATGTCAAATTTCAGATACAGGTATACAACGATGAATATCAATGCTATTGTTACGGACATTCAGAATTCTGACAGCTCAGATATCATTTATTTTGCCAAATATTACATTGTTGTAATATAACAATAGTCAGGTATACAGTGTGTAATCTAACTGATGTCATTAATTTCAGGTAGTGATTCCTTGTCATATTCTATGAAAAAAGTTCATATAAAGGTATGTCCTAACTTGCTTCTTTTTCAAGTGACGGAGTGTCAAAGTTTCAATAGAAATTCGGTTATTTATAAATTACTCAAAAGTGTTTTCGCCGATTTTCATTAAACCTGGTTTGTTTATTAGCAGTTACAAGTGGCTTGTTTTCATGAGGTTACATTTCAAATTATAAGTAGCGAAGGGTCACCTGATTGATAATTATAGTGAAAATCATTGTAAGCCACTGTTTTTCTCTAAGTTTCATATTTTTATAAGATTAAATATTTGAAAATACAACTCCCATATAGAGCCGTGAATTTGAAATGGCAACATTCCATCAATCCATAGATTTCCTTAATTAATTAATTTCTACGTGAACTCCGTTATTGGTTTCGTCGTTGATATGCTGGTTGTTTGTTGTGTTCCTGGGCATATTATTGTCAACTGATTCTATCAAAACTCAAAAATATCTGTGCATAAAAATAAATAGAATGTCAAGAAAATATGGAGAATCTGAAAAAAAGAACATTCACATGACTTTTTGATGGTGCGTAACCACCATTCCTACGCCACTGACTTTGATTTGACAAAGTTCAGCTATTCACGGCATTATAAGAAAGTTGCATTTTTAATTATTTATTCTGGAAAAATATGAAACTCAGAGGAAAACATTGGAGTACAAAGATTTTTACTATAAATATCAATCAAGTAACCACCTGCCACATATGATTTGAAAAATAATTCCATGAAAACAAGCCCCTCGTAACTGCTAACAATCACACCAGGTTTCATGAAAATCAGCGGAAAGACTTTTGAGTAATTAATATATAACAGAATTTTTATTAAAACTGTGACACTCCGTCGCTTGAAAAAAAGCAAGTTAGGACATACGTTAATATGAATTTGTCTTCATGAAATATGACAACGAATCAACACCTTGGAATTGATGGCATCATTTAGATTACACCCTGTATAAATATGAATAAAAAATATATATATATATATATATACAGGGTGTTAATTAAGTACGTTGACAAACTTCGGGAGGTGATTCTTTGAAGGTTTTAAACATTAGAAAATTTGAAAATTAAACATTTTCAATTATTGTAAATTGATGGAAATACGATGAATAAAAATTATACAATAAAAAATATAAAGACAAGCTTTTATACAAATGCACTGAAAATGAAAAAATAATTTGTTTCATTTTTTGTAGGTTATTCTGTGACTATCAAAATCTTTCTGTACAAGATTACCTAGATCAAACAATGAAATGAATTATTTTTTCCTTTTCAGTGTATTGTATAAAAACTTTAAAATGTTTTCTTTTTATAATTTTCATTTTTAACATTTTAGTTTATTTTTTATGTGAAACTGAAAATCTCCAACCCAAAAACCATCACATACCAATTAAAGTAACCCATGTATTGGTATGGCAAATTTTAAAAGAGCAACAACTTTATCCCTATCACATACAGCGTGTTCAAGCTCTTCTGCCAAGGGATTTTCCAAAGAGATTAACTTTTTGCACTTGGATTCGAAATAAATTGTTGGAAAATCCATGGTTTTTACCTCAAGTGTTATTCACCGATGAGGCATGCTTTTCCCGTAAAGCCATTATTAATTTTCACAACAATCATATGTGGGCTGATGAAAACCCACACGCCGTGATTGAAAACCATTTTCAAGAGACGTTTTCTGTGAATGTTTGGGTTGGAATTGTAGGGAATTTCCTTATCGGGCCACATTTTCTGCCTCATAGACTCAATGGTGACCATTATCGACATTTTCTTGAATTCATCTTACCTGGACTCCTAGAAGAGATCCCACTGAGGGAAAGAATTGGAATTTGGTTTATGCATGATGGTGCTCCAGTACACTTCAGATTGGTTGCACGCCAATATTTAGATGAGAATTATTCTGATCGCTGGATTGGGCGTGGTGGGCCACAACTTTGGCCACCAAGGTCACCCGATATGAATCCACTTGATTTTTTCCTCTGGGGGCACCTTAAATCATTAGAGTACCGAACTCCAGTTCAAAGTGAAGAAGACCTGAGGAATCGCATACAGGAGTCATGCGGAATTATAAGAAACACTCCTGGTATTTTTGAGCGTGTCCGCCAGTCTATGGTTAGGCGCATAAACGCATGCATTGAAGTTGGCGGTGGCCATTTCCAGCAGCTGCTCTGACATATCAATTTCAATAATGGTCCTTTTCTGAACTTAATTTTATTCCTAGGGAATTTATGTTACTTTGGTCTAGTATTTGATAATAAAGTTATTCACTATTGAAAATGTCCAAAATTATTTTGCCATAATTAACTTTGTGCAATACATATTCAACCTGAGTTATGGTAAAAAATGTATGGGAGCTCCATAACATTACATTTTCTCTACACGAGCAGAAAATAGCTATTTGTGTAATGAGAACAAAATGACGTATTGCTTCACGCGCTAATCTTTGGAGAGTGGCAATGACACTTCGAGAAATGAATTATTTTATATCATGCGCACTATTGATTGGATTGTATTTGTCCAATTTGAACTAATTTGGATCGATTATTGTCAAAAATTTCGAAGTAAACTCCAAAAACTCCTAAAAAATGTATTTTGATCACCCTGTACTTCGAAAACCAAGCCGCTTGGGACATGTTTATATGAACTTTTCATCTTGAAACCTTTCAAAGAATCACCCTTCAAGTTTGTTAGACTATTTGCTTCTCAAATTTCTTTATGTTATGCGTTACTGGAAAATGTTTGCGTTAATATTTTCATTGTAACTCCTGAACCGTACAAGTAAATGAAAAACATCAAGAGAGCAGAAAGATGTTAAATGAAACAACATTCATTATTCCTTTCTCATAATATGTCAGTGGCGGCGAAAAAAAAAATTCTGAAGGGTTGAACAAAGCTTGACTCTGAAAAAAGGAGGACCCTGTGAATTATTTGAGAAATGCATTATTTTATATCGTGCGTACTATTGAATGGATTGTACTCGCCTAATTTGAACTGATTATTGTAGAAAATGTCGAAGTTAACTCTAAAAAATCTTGAAAAAAATGTATTTTTATCACCCTGTATCTCGAAAACCAAGCCGTTTGGGACATATGTTTATATGAACATTTCGTCCTGAAAACCTTCGAAGAATCACCTCCCGAAGTTTGTCAACGTACTTAATTAACACCCTGTATATCATTTGTCAATACGGCACCATTTAACATATGTTTTGTATTAAGAGGCACCCATATAAACCTTGTAGCACCCGACTTTGGGTGCCACTTTGTTCCGCATGGAAAACATTTTATTATGATAGAAAACTGCATTTTACGTCATTTTATGAAGAAAAAGGGGGGTGCCTCATGACCAATTTTTAGCCAGCGACATATTGATTAGTTCAGCCTTTTCATTGTAGAGGGCGCTTTGCTTTATACGAATGTATGAAGAAAATGAAATTATACAATTTGACACCCGAAGAATACGATGTATTGAGGCACCCATAAAAGCGGCAACACTGGTCTTTGCAGCAATTTCAACCATGGATTTTGTCAATATTCAAGACGGCGGCTCCAGTATGGCGGACGAGATTTGTGATTAGGGTCAGATTTGATTCAAAATTGGTATGTGGGATTTTTTAGTCGTATACTCCGTTTTTTTTGCCAAAATTCATGAATTCATAATGGCGGCTCCAGTATGGCGGACGAGATTTGTGATCAGACTCAGATTTGATTCAAAATTGATATATAAGGGTTTTTTAGGTCGCAGATTTTGGATTTCTGGTCAAAATTCATGAATTCAAGATGGCGGCTCCAGTAGAGCAGACGAGATTTGTAAATAGGGTCAGATTCGAGTCAAAATTGGTATGTTGGAGTTTATTAGGTCGTAGATTTCGAAATTTATGTCGAAATCCATAAATTGAAAATGGCGGCTCCAATATGGCGGACGATATTTGTCATTATGGTCTGATTGGATTCCAAAGTGTGTGAGGGTTTTCGGGTCAGAGATTATGAAATGTTTGTCAAAATTCATGAATTGGTAAACGAGTTTTGTGATCATGATCTGATTCGATTCAAAATTTGTATGTGGGGGATTTTGGGGTACGAAATTATTATTTTTTAGTCATAAAAAATAATAGTTTCAAAAACTAAAGAACATGGCTCACTTCTAACTAGGAAGTTGAAAATAATTGACAATGATATTACTCAAATGTAAAATAGCGTGGGGTGCTTGACAAAGTTATCTTGAGCTCTTGAACGCTCATTATTGTAAAATCAAAATAGAGGATATGAGAATATAGATCGAAAGCAATCACGTTTTTTTCACATTTGAGAATTTCATTGTCAATTATTTTTTAAATTTTTTAGTCCATGTTAGAAGTAAAAAGGTTTTTTAGTTTTTTTCAATTATTATTTTCTCAGTCAATAAAAAAAATTGTCGTCAACCAGTTACATCTCAAGAGCAACCCTCAGAACTCTTCAAAAAACTTGTGCGAGCTAGAGAAGACGTAACCCTCACCTCTCAACGTGTGATGCTAGGCACGGGACCGAGCTGAGATCAGAACCCATACCGATGACTGGATTGAGAAGTGAACACCTGACCACTCGCCACCTTGGCCCATTCATGATAATTTGAATGTCATTCCGAAAACGTTGAGTTGAAGTTGGTGAGAGTGTATATTACTTTGCAGCAATAATAGATAGACAATACAATGACGCCAGAAAGCATTCAAGGAATAGCTATTTGTGAATTTAGAGCGCAAATTGATGGATTGTCGCTCGACGTAGAGAGCATCAATTGCATTTTGTATTCGAATTACACACAGTATTTTTTCGACAAATGCAGATTTCAGACAAAGAAAGAACTCGATACTTCATTGAACATACATTATTACCTAAGAATAATGGATTTCGTCGGCTTAGCAATACCAATAATTAGAATTACCTGTAAAACATTAAAAGAATAAATAACTTTTGCCAAAGTCGGTATCGAAATTGCTCGCAGTCCAATCATTATCTCAAATAAAAAATGCGAGTATAAAGAATCGAACTCCTGCCGTCGGCGTGACAGGAAGAGTTTCTAACCACTAGTCTAATTTGTTCACAATAATAATTAAGAACATATTTCTCAATATGATGCCGGCAAATCGGAAAATTCGTAATAATATTAAATGAATAATAATAAAACTGATTCACAAACTACTCTGAAGAGTATAAAGTATAATTAAAATGTACCTTTTTGATGAGATAGTCTTTATCTGCGACTTCTTGTAAAAATCCTTGTACATTTTCAGAGGTAAATATTATTTTGGATTATATTGCTCTACATTCAACAGATTGTTTCTTGAGAACGCGACAAGCTTAGAATATTTGGTGATGTCTTTATTATTTTTGACATTCAAGCATGTCCGTAGCATCGAATACATAGACCAAAGAGTTAATGGTTTCAGGGTCTCAGATCTTTCTCCAAAATGAGCCAGTAGGTAATAATTTTCCTGAATACTAATAAACCTTTTTCGATTGGCACCAAGTTATGATTGTTCGTATTGTTATTCATATTTATGTCTCAATTTTTCTGGAAGAAGATGTATAAGGTGGATTCATGCAACATCACTAAAACTAAAATTAATTAAAGATTTAGTTGAATTTTAAAATAGAAAAATGACGGTGTTCATGTAGCATCAATTTAACGAAATTAAAGGTGCATTTAGTCAACATCATTATGAAAGTGTGCCTAAATATATGTTAAAACCGAAAGTCAAATCTGTTATATCAAATGGCATAGTTTATACAACAATATTAAGTTTATGCTAAAAACCTTTGATGTTACCGTTATGTTCATGATAATGCTTATGCTAAAATTGACTAAATCCACCCTAAGAAAGTACTAGACATGCGCATTTCATTCCAAATGTTGATCTTTGAAACGTCTTGGTATTCTTTGTTCAGAAAACAGAAGGTGATTTAGGTGAACCATAACCTGAGATTATCGTGGTTTGTTGATTTGATGTATTCTGTTCTGGTGTTTATGGCATGAAAACTATTACCAAGATAAAGAATTGTGGTTTTTTTCTACTCAGTGCTCCTGGGAGCCTCTGGAGTTGTGAGGAATCAGAGAAATAAAAAATAAGGCGTCATACCAATGCGGAAATTGCGAAGCAAATTTGTCAATTTGGCTCTTTCAGTATAATAAATTGGATGCCGAAAAAGAGATCTTTGCATAAACTCGGATGACGCCCAAAATATTTTCTCTCTTATCTCTTGTCATATATGAACGAAAACTGTTTGACGAGTTCAATTAGCTGACCATTAGTATCCATAAAAAAAGAAAACACGAATATATAGATCTACACAAGAAATTACTCAAGGATAAAACATAACATCTTTCTTCTTTGGAAGCAATCAGCTGTGAGCAGAGATTTTCGTATGTGACCTTTGTGAATCTTCCCCAGGGCAAGACCACACATGCACTTTTTCTAATTTATGGAAGAAATTAAGTTATTAGTCTTTCTTAGTTTTAATGTTGATTTCAATTGCCCAGTTTTTTGCATGAACACGTCCATTTCATTACATTGTCTTTCATTCGTAGTTTTAGTTTAAAATTTGTTCTTGCGATGTGCGAAAAATGCGACTTTAGGTGGATTCATACCTAAAGTCGTATTATTCGCACATTCTGCCACATGAGGAGTTGTGTACACTATTTTCCATTGATACCTACTTGTTTATTCCCAACAGTATGTACTATACAAATGCGAGCGTTTTTTTATTTTTCCGCTTGACAGCGGAAATGTTGTCATTCAATGACATTAATCGAAAAACATCAACTTTGCGTTGAGATTTGAATGAGCCAGCTACTTTGTTATGCGGTGGCCTAAAAACTCTATTTTGATAGAGATTGAAATTATTCCTAGATTTAATAAAGAAATATTACATTTCGGCTATTTGCCTTCGTTACTCATTACGAATATGAGCTTTTATTTAGCCTCACCAGTCCCGGTGCCTGCCTGTAATGAAATCCTGCCTATTGAATTTGAGCGACTTCTTGTTATCCGATAAACTTCCAGTGAAAATGCAATATACAATATTGTTGGAGAAAAAACAAAATGGCGGATGCAAGATGGCGAACAAGATTTGTAATAATTATGTTATAATTGGTATGTGATAGAATTGGTATGTGGGGGTTTTTGAGTTCGGAGAGTTTGAACTCAGAATTCAAGATGGCGGCTCCAAGGCGGCAGACGAGTTTCGTGATTATTATCCGATTTGATTGAATATTGGTATTTGGAAGTTTTCTGTGTCTGAGATTATGAATTTTTAAAAAAAAAAATTCAATTTAAATTGGACGCTTCAAGATGGCGGAAAATTTTGTGATCATGGTCTGATTCGATTGAAAATTGGTATATGTAGAATTCTGGGGTCGGAGATTATGAATGATTTATCGTAATTCATAAATCCAAAATGGCAGACTCCAAGAAATTTCGTGGTTTCTTTACATTCTATAGTATTATTTTCTAGTAATAATACAGGTATCTTGCAACGAAGGCTAGTAATTTCGTGTTAGATATATTTAATGATAGTAAATTTAAATCAAACCATCCTTTAATGCGGTCAATATCTCTAGAAATGGTTTGAAATAGATTAGCCTCAGTCTCATCGTGCCATTGTACGGTAGTATCCTTGGCAAATAAAGTGAAACTATCTGATATATTCAAATTGGTCATGTCATTAAAATATAATAGGAAAAGTACAGGACCGAGTACCGTACCTTGGGGTACACCACAGCAAATAGAATGGAGTGGTGAGTGATGATTTCTTTTGACATCCTGATGACGATTTGATAGGTATGACCCAAACCACTTCAAAGATTTCGGTAATTGTGTGAGTTATATATTTGAAAGCTTGCTGCTTTCATATTCGAACTGAAAACTTTAGATGGCAAGCTTTTGAATCATCATGACATAACTTCGAGTTTATTACTGTCTGACATACTTGAGTACTGTAATGTCTGTCTGTTATGTAAATTCCACATGCGCAGGCCTCGCTTTTCAATTGGACCTTCTGGGCAGGTGCTCAGGGCCCATGATCCATAGGGGCCACTACTTCATGCTAATGTGATGTGTGAACTATCATGTAAGTTTCTGCTGGATAACCACATATGGCTTGCTCGTATCAACCAAACTCGGAGGTACCCGACATCCAGAGCGGCGTCAACGTGAATCCGAGCTGAAGAAGTTTACTTTCAATTCATTTTCAATCAGTCTGAACCAACTCTCAAAGGAAAAAGTCTTCTTTATCATATAAATCCATTATTTTCGTATTGAAATGAATCTTTTCAAAAAGTAAATGGTCAAACATTTATATTCAACTAGCGCATCGAAGCCTACCACGACCGGTCACTCAAAGAACGAAAGCAATAAAGGGAATGCAGCTAGTCATCACAACTTCTCTGTGAATATTTCATGTCGGACTCTTCTGTTCCTATCTTAGTGAACCCAGTGCAGAGTTAGGATTGAGTATTATTTTCGAAAATTTGAGTTTATTACAACTGAAACAATTACTGATCTACAGTATGCGCCTTCAGTAAATGCAAATCTGACAGATTGATTCAATCTGTAGGCGTGGTTTTCCCATACCTGTAGTGGAAAACGGAGCAGACAGATTGAACGGAGCTGTCAGATCTGCATTTACCGAACACTCCCAGTGTTACCCATTCGAAATGGCAGCACCCTTATAAAACAGGGTATTACTCGAGAACCTCGTGTATTAGTGGAATAACTTGGGATTTTTGGGAATTGATGTAATACAATTTCCTCAGCGGTTTCCACCTCGGTATGCATCTTGTACGCATCAAAAGACACTTTTAGGCTGGTGCCAAAACGAGTTTCAAACACTAACATTGATAAAGAAAGTAACAGGCAAGCACCAAGTGGAAATAGATGTTGGGGTTCCAACTTTGGGGAAAAAATATTTAAACACGAAAACGGTGAAATAGGGATGAAATTCAGGGGTCGAAAACGAATTTTTGCTATTTGTGCAAAACGTGGCCTCCTTCATTGGAAAAATCTAAAACTTTTGAATTCAACACTTTTTGTCATAATCCCAAATTAACCGAAAAATAGTAATTGATTTTTTCTCGCTCATAAAGGTTTCCCAAACCAACGCGGGAACGTGGGACGGGAGCGGGAACGGAATGAACACGAGACTAAATTCGATAGTAGGATATATAAAAATGTATACCAGTGCGATTATTCGTATTCTAAAATGCAGGCAGGTGTGTATAACTTTTAACTTTGATTGAAAACTGCATTTCACGGCATTTTATGAACAAAAAAGGAGGGTGCTTCATGACCAATATATAACTAGCGATATACCTACTAATTACTTTTTGGGACCTTCGAAATACAAAACTATATTACTGAGACAATTGTTCGTGAAAGATAAGGGTATTTTTTTCGAAAAATGTACACATTCCGAAATCTAGTATGTCAGGTTACATAGTATAAACTGTTTGCTGCAGGTCAAGCATATGTAGCCTTGATCCAAGTTATATCATAGCAGGTCTTCAAATCGAAATATTAAAAGTTAACGGCGGAAAGTCTTTGTAATGTTGATGATCCGAACGAAATGGATCGAATGAGAAACTCATACAAGTAGTTAACTAATTAGCATACCTATTGTATTATTGAAGCTTAATTCAAAATAGCAAAAGGAATTGTAGTTCAATTATATTATAGTATTTAAAACAAAAGTATGAAATATTGTAACAAATACTAAATTATTCATTTTATAATACTAAAAAGTTTAAAATAAACTAAAACAAAAATTGAAACAAACTGTCATTTTAAAATGCACTGAAAAGAAGAAAATAAACTTTTGAGTAAATCAAACCCATAATTTTGATATAGTATACAATTTTCAATAATATAAAAGCTTTTTACGAGAATAGATCTTGACACGAGTAACTCTTAATAATTACGTAAATTGAATGTATTCAGGAAAATTTTGCGACCAGCCTTAGATCATTCAAAATTGTATAAAAAAAGTATGGGATCAATTCACTTCAGAGTTTATTTTCTCGTTTTTAAATAAAAGCTTGATTTAAAAAAATAATTTCAAGTTCTTTTATCACAATATATCATGTCGTGACATACTACATCCCGAAACTTCCTTTCTTCATATATCCTGTTCGTGAAAAGCCGTGATAAAAGCTAGTATCATCTGAACTGAAGAATTGAAGAGAACTTGTGTCCAGCTATGCTTCCACAAAACATAATTCACAGTTTCAAAAGTTTGCGTAGCCGGAAATACTCGTACGTTGATCGTTTCAACAAAATTGACGTTCGGTGCGGAATTCATTTAGCAATCCCATTTAAATGTAATTTTAATAACCGGCCGGATTTACGACATATAAGTAAACTCTTTTGAGTCTCACAACTTCCTTACCAAGTCAACAGATACGGATCCTGTTCTTGATTTAACTCCAAGTGATCTTAAGAATTTTTGACCAATCACGAACTGTTTCTAGAACACAATGGCGCAACTGCAACTGTCAAACTTCGGAACAGACACCAATTGGAACATCAAATTACGGTATAATATCTCTCCTCAAACCTATTTCATTGAACGCATAGGTACTGTGCCGCATAACATTCCGTGTGATCCTAACAAATGTTCATATTTTACTGATAATAAATGACGTGTGTTGAAAATCATATCGCTAATCTACTGAAGAAATAAAAGAGAATTAGGATTTGCATATATCTAAAATACTGTGTTTTTGTGATAGAAGATTATTCAAATTCGGTATTTTAGGGAAGGGTGCTTCAAATATGTTTTTTAGCTTTTCATTGATCCGATTTTTTTCTTTATGTTGTTTTTATATTTTTGATATCTTAATCAATTATCGTCGAGTGGAAGTGCAAAGAGTGTGGACACAAAGTCGGATTCTGACAAGGAATAAAATTCTAGTCATCGACTTAACGGTGAAAAAGCCGTGATGATGAATGTTCTGAATATACTTGCGATGCTTGATTATTTTTCAGTTAGGCACCCTTCAATCTGGCAACACTGGTGGGTGTCGGTTTGAACAATACTGACAGAACTATATACACATGGGGTGCTTTTTGTCCTGCATTTCCAGTGGTGTCTCTTTCGACAACGTTTTGATTATACATTTATACACTGGGTGTGATATTGACACCGCTTGAATGGGTGCCACTTAATACAAAAAATACGTATATATATATATATATATATATATATATATATATTCTATACAAAACGGAAACAGGCATAATACATTGTTAATTTTCTTCATATGAACGGCAGGTTACGATGAGGAGTGTAGATGTTGTTTACAGCCTATTTTGTATTTCATTTATTTGTCAATATCAGCAAATTCAGTTATAACAAATTAATTACTCTGAAATATAAATCCCAATGAATATTAAGGAAAAGAAGTAAGTTGTAATAATGAAACATCCTGTATTAAGGGAGTTCGAAATGATGGATTGTTTTGAAGTATGACATGACAGGTGGAGGGAAATTTAAAAAAAGATGAGAAAATTGAAATTTTCAGGAATTTGATAAATGGGAAACCGAAAATATAATAAGCATTCAAAATATAGACTTTGTAAATATGTTAGGGTAGAGAAATAGTTATAAATAGCATGAAATTAATGGTATAGATAAGTTTATCAGAAAGTGAACTTTTAATTGGTGAAATGAAAAAGAAAAAGACGATTGGTAACCTAGGAGTTAAGAAGAGAAAGAGAAAGAAAGAAAAGATTGTTTTTTTTATGGAGAAGATTAAATGAAAAAAACGAGATTTTTCAAAAAACTAAAATAATTCAAAAGAAGTAAAAGGCAGAGCAACAAAGAGAATACTGAAATAAGCAGTTTCGAGTGGACAAGTAGATGTATTTTAATACAGCAATGTCAGCTGTATGACATTCACATACATATGAAGATTAAAACAGCAGAGTTCCAGGGAGAACACAATAATAATAGTAGCCAGTGAAGAAATAACTTACACAAAGTACAACAGTGTCAGTGTAGGACGTTCAGGTATTTACAACACATTTTGCAAGTGCACAAAAAACTTTTATATTTCACATCCTATGCAATTATCCTGAAACTAATCACTAGGAAGAAACATTCAAGACGTTCATAATCTTTTATTTTCATTTACAAAACCAGAACCAAGTGATAATTTTAAACATTATGTCACAATATTGTCAATGAACTGAAATCAGTAGAACCAATTTATGAACTACAGTACAGTGTGACCAACATCATTTATTTTAGTTGAACAAATTGATTGAATTTATTTACTTTTGATCAAAATATCAAAATCAAAATATTTTAGGGATAGGTAGATATAAATAGAATTAACATTTATTTATCTTCTAATATTTTGAATGTTTATGAAGGTCTGACAACTTGAAAAATAAATAAAAAAAAACAATACTACCAACTTGAGAATATAATTTCATATTTTATCCCATAATATTCGATAGGTACAGGCAACCCTAGATGTGTAACCCACTTTGAGATTAGATTTCTCATGTTCATTCGTCATTGGCGTCGGTTGAGCTAAGAAGAAACAAAGGTAAAGAAATTACTAAAGGTACAGGTATTAATGGCTGAGTTTTTGTTTTATCATTTGTGTATATAATTTAAAATTCCATTTACAAAACAATTTACCACAACACATTTACAATATTATAACAAAACACATATTTAAATCAAAACCACACATAAAAATAAGAATGGTAAGTAGACACTGGGTAATGTAAGAGACAAACGAACAGATCAATTAAAATACTCAGACATATGGTAAAAACACTCATCTATTAAAAATTCTTGGAGAGTTTTCCTGAACACGAGCTCTCAATATTTTTAATTTTTTCTGGCAACTTATCGACTGAAATATATCCATTCAATGAATAAAGTAAAAAAAAATATGTGAAGTATTAGGTCATTCTGACTTGACAAGTCAAAATATAAATGATTATGGTTAGAAATATAAAGACTAAAAAGTTTTTGTCGATTACTCGAATTTATAATCAAATTGATCACCAACCATGCAAAACAGAGTTGTTTTATACTGGATGTAGATATGAACACAATACAAAGGAAATTGATATTTTGATTCCTTACACCGCGTGAGGAAAAGAAACGCAAGTAATCATGTGGCTGAGTTTTATGTTAGCCAGACTAATAGAACTTCATAAATACTATTAATTATGTCAGTATGAAAATTCAATTAAAAGAAATGCAACTCATGCAGGTGACCTTGGCTACATATTTGATATTCACACATACTAATAATAATATCCCTCATTGACATTCCATAGGCAAATTCTTCGTAGGAAGATGTCGTTTATTATCATTTGCAGCATCTGGCAACTAACTGATTTTTATTCGCATTCACTTCATAAGCTGAAGGGAGATCAAGAGAAATATATAGCTCCACCCAAGCATGGCAGGTAAAACACTTCCACACATGAGCAACAAAAACTGTTTTCGTATCTTGAATACCATACCACGATCTGCGAACACAGATGTAACTGTTCATGTTACATACTCAAGAAGGCGAAATTCTTTTATCGAACTATAAATATTGACCCAACCCAGTCAGTACAATCGAAGTATCGAAAGAAATACCAAACTCTACAAATAGTGTTTTCTCAGATTCCCGTTTATTATCGTACGATAACAAATTCACGCTCTTGCACATCCATGTGAAGTCAAGTGCTCCGAACGCTCGCTTTTCCAATTTTCATCTATGCGCCTTTCCATTTGTCAACTGAATAGATGGAAAGCAATAATATTTCAGATGTACATATAATAAAAAAACTGTCAACATTTATAACCCTACTCGTTTGAGTTCGGTGATAAATGTATCGTTTACAGTTGTGTTGTGTATGTATTGCCATAAAATGATTGTGACTATTTGTCGACTTTTTCAATGCCTACTTTAGAATTGTTTGCTAACAGACCCATTATGTAGAGTAGGACTGATTGATTGTTGTTTCAATATTTGTGAGCTGAATAACAAAATACCAATTTGCTCCTATAGGAGCATATTTTATGGAAATCTCAGGTGCTAGGCACTCAGTCAATGAATCTTTTCGTGATTAAAACTGTGATGATGTTTCTCAAGCGCATGGCTATTGTGGTAAATTGGATAGCTTTTACAGGAAAGAATGAATACAAAAATTATTGAACACTCAAGATGCATCCACAGTAAGCCGGTTGGCATACTGGGGATGCATCTTCAGTCACGTTGATGTAGAAATTATATGTGGATTTGCAGTAGGCTGAAGGGCATGCCTATACGCACCCGACCCATGTCGGTTGCTATCAAAGAAAGTCGATCGTCGTTAGTGGAAATTGGGTTATGTTATTTCATCGGGAATATGATGAAGTTGGTAAGATTATTTGGCTCATTCGGCAAACTCTATGATTTTTTAAATTTATAATAAACGAGGGGAAAACCGCTGGGGATTTTTGGTGTACAAGCCTTAGGTATTAGTGGTATTACTGAGGTATTAGTGGGGAATTAGTGGAATTACTTGAAAATTATGGAAATTATTCGGGAATTAGTGGTATTAATTGAAAATTATTGGGCAATAGTGGGCATTACTCGGGCAATAGTGAGCATTACTCGGGAATTAGTGGTATTAGTCGAAAATTAATTGGCCTTAGGCAGGAATTAGAGGTATTTATTACTCGAGTAATACATGGGTATTACAGGAATTATTTTGTGCCAGAAGGACAAAAAGATGGTCCTCAACCCATGGAACCGGGAATTTGCGGATAACAGAAAACATCGGTGTTGGAATCACAATCTGTGGAATTAAGAAAAGAAAAAAAAGTCTTCAAAATAATTCTCGAGGAAAACTGAAATTTCGGATTTTTATTGCGTTCATTTCTTGGGTTTCAGAGGAATTAGTAGGTAGCATTTGTTTGGGGCATTACTCGACATTTACTCAAAGGATCCGCTTACTCCACGTGAACTGCCTGGTATTGGTCAATATCAGACAACACCGCATTGTGATTGGATATAACGCCATAAAGTTCTCACTAGTATTCATGCCAACACACATTCGGCAAAAAATGTAAGTGTGTAAACAGGTTCGTCAGAAGTGCAATAGGCTGGGAGGCGATTTGACAATAAATAGACGATGATGTGTCATTGACTGGAACTTTTTAATATCTCCCATGTACTGAGTGAAGGAAGTACATATTTTGTTTTCACTTGTCAATTATAGTATAGTGTTTGATGATAACCTATTATATACAGTGAGTCTGCTTAAGTTGGCTACATATGGGAAACTTTTTTATTATTAATTTCACGAAAAAAACTTATTCTTCATAAAAAGTTCTGCATGGTCTAAAACCCAAAATGCCACCATCATATATCAAATGCTATCAATCTTATACGAGGTTTGTCATAAAATATGAATTTTACTCGAGAGTAATATAACCTTATATTTCCCAATATAGAATATACAGTTACAGTTGTTCGGAATTGAAAATCATGTTTAAATGTGCAGTTTTTTCTAATTTTCAAACATTTCTACAAAAACAACGAAAGTTTAACTGTAATTATTGTACATGTAATTTAGAATGCTCTGACAAGAAGTCTGTAATTACTTTAGATGTAGTCTTGGTTGATCTGACAAAAAATTTTTGACAGTGACATTCAAAACATTAGTTGCATTTAGAAAAATATTGTAGAAAGTATTATAAAATTTGCTAGAAATGCCATCTACATTAAGTACTGAAGATGATATTGAAATTGTGGTAATTGTGGGTGAGAATTATAAGACTCATCGTGAAGCTGCAGACATTTTTAATAACCGACACCCAGAAAAAATCTTCACTATGTCAAAGGAAGGAAATTATTAACAAAATTTAAAATTTCTGGTGATGCAAAAAATAAATTTAGCAACAAACGCCAACTACGGATTGCTAATGATGACATGGAATTTAAAGTAATGATTTCAGCTATCGAACATCCTAAAATGTCGTTGCGAGAAAGGGCAGCTTCGATGCAAAATCCTATTAACAAAGATACAGTTTTAAAATTTTTATAAAGAACAATTTCACCCATACAAGCCCCGATTTATTCATACGTTAAGACCAGAAGATCATGATAGACGATTTAAATTCTATTGTTAATATCATTAGCTTAGAAAAAAATTGTTTTATAAAAGTTTGCTAATTGATTTCTGAACGGAACGAAAAGGTTAACATGTAATAATTAAAAATAATATAAATGTTCAGTATTGAAAATTTGAGAAAAATTTGTAAAAAACGAATTTTTCTAATTAGAAGGATGTAATTGCATAATAAAACATAGTTTTCAATTTCGAACAACTTTTCATTATAACAATTTTCAATATTGTGAAATATAAAATTACTTTACTCTTGAGTAAAATTCATATTTTTTGACATACCTCGTATAAGATTGATGAAATTTCATTCCTGATGATTTCATAAATTTAATAATAAAAAAGTTTCCCATATGTAGCCAACTTAAGCAGACTCACTGAATATAATTCTCTTTATATTTTTATAAACAAAACAGCAAATATAATAACTCAATATATACAGTAAGTCTGAGATAAGGTTGTCCACCATGGGAATATTTAAAACTATAATAGATAGTTTTGGTTAAATGAGTAAAATGTTGCGTAGAAAATATGCTTTCAGCAGACAGAGTTGTAATCAGTAGTGTCATGGATCTATTACTTGTGTGTCTTAAGGTCGATCCAAAAACATGCGTGCCCACCCTGCATTTTTGACCCCGCATGAGGAAGGCATGCCCATCGACGTTCACACCAGTGCCTGTCGGCGTGCGTGAAAAACGAGGGGTGAGCACGCGCGGAATCAGAATATATTCCAGTTAATAACATGAAGATACAGTGAAATATACGGCGCAATAATTTGAAATATTCAAATGTCATTCCTCCAGTTTTAACAAAATTATTAAATACAGATTGGGCTCATCCAAGACCAAAGTAACCAAACGCGAAGCAAAATTAAAACTGTGATCACATCACGATATCGATCATCTCTAATTTGTTAAATCGCCTTCCGGACTATTGCACATCTGGGGAACCTGTTTAATATAAATTTCAAGGAATGCTGAATGTGTCTTGGAATGAATACAAGTGAGGACTTTATGGCATTAGATCCAATCACAGTGCAGTCCCAATAAACACAGATACGTGGAAAAAATGTTGAATTTTTCAAGTAACGCTACAATTATTCATCGTTGAAAAAACGGCAAAATATTGTTAGGCAATACGTTTCATTCAGGTTTTATAGTAACGTTACCTCTTCACGTTGATTCTAGGTTATTTGCAAGTTCTCATTGCAATGAAAATTCCACTGAAATATAACGTTATAATTCGGTTTCAACGTAACTATGCCATTTTGCAGGGTTTCAACGTTTTTATACAGTTATATTCTACTGCAGCATAACGATATATCTTTGTTTCGAAGTCACGTTGCTGAGATACGAATTCTAAACATTGATGATGATCATAGAATTCCACCAAAATCAAACGTAGAAGTCCAGTAATTAAGTAACGTTAATAATTTTAGTTGGATCAACGATGATTATTGATATATTTCAATCCATATTATCACCAATTTTAAACGTTACAACAACGTTAATTGAACTGGGGGAAGCAACGTATATATTATCACTATGAATCAATTTTTGTCATCACTTTTTTTCTCTGAAAATGCTGAAAACAGACTTTTTAGTAATGAATGTTATTTTATTTCGAAATAAATTCAGACAGAGGGTAACTCGCGGTATCACTTCATCACGAAATTCAAAATGTCCTATACTTATCGGTTGTATCAAAGAAAATGTATATCAATATAAATAAAATATTCTTTTTTTTTTGTTTAGATTTGATGGCGTCATTCATACGTTTCTTCGCAAAATATAACCAGTCTTCTGTAGTATCTGCTATTTGGATGTGATCTGCTGCTTCAAACTCATTCTTGACAGCAACTGCAAAAATCATTCAATATAATTATAATGGAATATGGCACATAAGTGATAACCTCACCATAAATGAGTTGGATTACATGTATATCCTTGAAAGCCATTTTATCTGTAATGTTCCAGTCGTAGAGGCAAGCCAGCTCATTCGTTGAAACGAATCTCAAAATTCTCCTACTGTAATCTTCAGGAGAAGTGCCACCAATTGACTTCATTCAATCTTGTGACCTAACAAATAATGAATATATTAATAATATATACACTAATGAACGTCATTTTATCTGCATACCAAACTAGTATCTATTCTTGAGAATTGAAAAATTCCAAATCCACGACATACTTGTGTCAACCAGGTCCATGTTCAACAAGTTTGATATCTACCATTTATCAACATTCCATGAACTCAACGTTTGTTCATCCACCCATTTCCAACGTGTTCAATCATCTACCTTTTATCCACGTTTTATCAACGTTTCTCAATTATATTTATCGACTACAAATTACGGCTATGAAATTCAAATACTCCATATAGATTTGAGCAAATTAAAATAAAGTATTCCATACCATCAGAAATGATACTGTATCAGATAAATCGCTGATACTGATTACTGTGAAGAACCATGCATACTTTACAACCTTCTTAAGACGACTGTGCCACATGAAATATTACAGATTATAAGAAAACATTTGAAGTTTGCGCAATACATCATTCATTAACATGGTAGGTAGGTACTTACCAAATTATCCTCGGGTTGAATAGGACACATGCACACATAACCCTAAAAAAGAAGAAATGTCGGGACACTATCGATGGCGGCTGCGGTAAAACTATCTGGCTGTTCATCGATCAACGTTCAACGTCAACGTGATCACGACTTCTGGGCATCAATTCTTGACGGCAAGAGAATAGAACGTTCACCGGGGATCATTCCTCAATTCTACTCTATTGCTGCTCCCTACAATTATAATTCCGTATTCTCGAGCATGAAGGAAGGAGCATGAAATAAGAGAGCTAGCACGCAGTATTGCCAATTTTATTGACCAATCATAAATACGAATGTTTTGACAGACAAAGCTGTCATGTCATAAATGTCATCCTGTTTGTAGTTGTTTATTGTTTATGTTTAAAATGTAATACAATGATTATAATGGAGTATGACAACAGAAAAGTGAAGTGTAATCCAATTACACCTAAACAAAAGGAAATTTTGGTGGAATTCATCTCAATATAATGATTAGAACCAGTGATTTCTTGATAACTTCCATATCCAAAGAAGCCTACAGCTGCTAAAACCTATTAATATTTATGCTTTAAAGGGATCTTTAACTAAAATAGTTAAAACTCCATCATTAAAACAAAAAAATTTATTTAGTTACCTTGGTTTCGACTGTTAATGCTGATGATCTCGTGGGTTCGTGGATGTAAGCCCTGACCATATTTATAACATTCTCATAAAGGTTTTGTGAGTCGAAATAACTTTAGAAATTTTTCATCAGACAGATCAAAAGGATCTGTCCTTGGAAGTACTTCTCGCCTTATGTTATAAAATTCCTCAGCATCGTCAACATCTGCCATAATTCCTTCCCACCATAAAATTCTTTGAAGATAGTTCTCCATTATTATGAAGCTTAGTCGATATACTTTAATCCGAGCTATATCGGTATGTTATACTATATACACCGGTTATTTTCTCTTTAAACAATGGTTATTGTATTATTTCAAGATAGATTGATATACATTATGATAAAAAACACGAAAAACAGAAAAGAGTAAGGTTAAGGGTCCTAAAATATCACATTATTGGTCTTCCCCGGCTGATCCCCTCAAACTACCCAGTAGAAGCATCAGGGAACTATCCTTCTCTTACTATCCGATAGCAAGACATTCGAGAATACCACTTATCAATTTTCAGTAGAACCACGCCCCCAATCTCTCGGTTGTTCTACTCCCTAGCTTTCAAGAATATGCACCCTGACGGTGCATCGTACAGCATTGCCAATGACTGGTTAATTATGAAATAATCGGGAATACTCATTGAGTTTTTCAATGACTGATGAATAAGATATCATTTGTTTAAAAAAAAAGGTTCAAATCATAGGCATCGAATCTTCAACGACAAATACTCTATAAATGAGAGATGAAAGTAGATAGTATGGGTAACTTCGGTTTGTTGAATGGTGTCATATTTAATACATCCAGTTGAATTAACGTTGAAGTGGTCCAAATAAGACTATAGTTTTGCGGAAATCAAGTAAACAAAGTAATTGATTTTCTATCAGTTTAAACAACGTAGAAAAATAAGCAATCAGAATGGTTTTCCCGATCTTCCGCGAAGTTACGTTGTTATTATATACTTCTTCAAACATATCAAACACGTAATTCCATACCGTTCAATAAACGTCGAAAAAAGGAAGACTGAAACGTAGAAAATAAGTTTCTAAAATCTTCGGGTTGTTGAATAGTGTTATATTCAACGTTAACGAATTGTTTCTTAGTTCTGTTGAATAAACGCTGAGAAACCACGATAAGAACAAATTTCATAATGGAGTTTACAGTACCATATTTCTTACGATGTGCATCTAGTTGAATGAACGTTGACATGGTCCCCAAAGAAGACTAATTTTGCAGAAATCAAGTGAACAAAGGTATTGAGTTTCAATGTAACTTACGGATGTCTTCTATAAGTTCAAATAACGGTGAAAAATGTGCAATCAAAAAGGTTGACTCGAAGTAACGTTGTTAGTAAAAACTTCTTCCAACAGATCAAACACGTGAAGTCATAACGTTCAATGAACGTAGAAAAACAGAGTTACTGAAACGTAAAAAATAGGTCGCTCAAAGTTTCGGATTGTTGAATAAGGAATGAATGATCAACGTTTATGAAACGTTTCTCAGTTCTGTTCTCGGTTCTGTTGAATAGATGTTGAGGAACCACGAAAAGAACAAGTTTTATAATGGCAGCTACAGTGACGTATTTGTCACAATGTATATGTATAGTTCAATAAACGTTGAAGTTGTCCAAAGAAGACTCATTCAGCAGCAATGAAGTAAATGAAGCAATTGATTTTCAACGTATCCGATGAATGTTTTTTATTAGTTGAAACAACGTTGAAAAATAAGCCATCAACATGGTTGTCTCGAAGTTACGTTGTTATTGAATACTTCTTTCAACTGATCAAACAAGTAAAGTCATAACTTTCAATATACGTAGAAAAACAGAGTTACTGAAACGCAACAAATAGGTTGCTCAAAGCTTTGGGTTGTTGAACAATGTCATGATCAACGTTTATGAAGCGTGTCTAAGTTTTGTTGAATATACGTTGAGAATCCACGAAAAGAACAAGTTTCATATTAGTGGTTACAGTGACGTATTTGTATAAGTCTAATTGAATAAATGTTAGTTGTCCAAAGAAGACTAGTTCTGTTGACATGAAGTAAACGAAGCAAATGATTTTCAACGTATCTGAACTTTTTTATGAATGAGTTGTTATATTTTTCATTTCAATTTATGATACAGGCAATCTATCTGAGTTCAAACTTATGAAACATGCACAAATTTCCGTCATAATTACGTCGACTAGTACGGGGATTAATGGCCTGCTGGATCGCCAGATCTTACCCCACTGTACTTTTTCCTCTGGATCTATCTCAAGCGATGTGTTTCCGTTAGAGTCCCTGCAAATATCGAATACCTCGAAGACAGTATACATATCAAAGAGTGCAAGAGATACCAGAAAGGAAATGCGAAAAGAAATGATGGTAAGAGCTAGAAAAAGACCATGAAAATGAGATGAAGGTATTGGAAGAAAATAATGAAATATTTTGAAAAGAGGAAAAAATATAGAGAATATTCAAACTAAAGTAAACGATACATTGGGAATAATGGTGAGTTCAGAAGGGAGGTGGTACAGTACTATAACAAACCTAAATGAAAATATACAACGGAATGTAAAAAATGTTTAGAAGAAAATGTTGGAAGAACGAATACAGAACGAAATAAGTTTGGGAAACAAGATGGAAAAAAAATAATGATTTACAAGAAATTAAAAATTAACAAGGAAATGTATGATATTCCAAGAAATGAGGAGGATATGACCAGAACAATGGAATGTGGAAAGCTTATTTTGAGAGAAAAATTGTAAATGAAGTAATTTTAGTTCAACAGGAGACAAGATATGGATAAATATGCAGTTATACAATACTGTAAAAGATTCATAATAAAGAAAGAGCAAAAAGGATATTTTGTCACATGGTTACGACAACATTTCAATAACAAAAGATTAGAAGCTTTCGCTATTCAAAACATTAAAAGTATAGACAATTTTCACAAAGAAAGTAGAAACAGAAATGTTGAATTCCGAGAAAGAAACACACAAGTCGTGCTCATTGCAAACTATAGTTATTCTTAGACTATTCAAACCATATCATAAATTTTTTGTTTAAATTTTCATTTCCGTCAACCGTTTGCACCCCTACGAGCAACCCTCAGAAGTCGTCTAGAGACTTGTGCGAGCTAAGGAAGACGCAGCCCTTACCTTTTAACGTGTGATGCCATGCACGAGACCGATGACCATGCGGGGATTTGAACCCTCGATCCTTCGCTTCAAAGGCGAACGCTCTACCGTCTCGGCCACCTTTTCAAAAATTCTAGAACATGGAAGACAGTTTGTAGCAGACTCGGTCTTTGCATTATCATATTGTTGGCTTGTATGAAGATTTATAATAAATTGTTCAATTTGATAGTAAATATTTTTGACCACCAAATTAGGTAAGCTAACATTTCACTTTGTATGAGACCTGGATGTTTTCGTGTATCAACGACCAAACTTTCAACCTCAATTTTTCAGGAGTGATAACTCTACTCCTCCAAAGTAAACATCAATTTGATACTGATATCTCGTTCCTTTTCCATTCCATACAACATAGGTAGTTTTTCACTATGCTTGGCACTAGGTTGAGCAGTCCAACGAAAAATTAGTTAGCTGTACTGATTCACTAGAAAGTGCTTCATTCTAGCGAAGCATACAGTGTTTTCAATAAAAATATGTGAATATCAAATCACTTTTACTCAAGTGTTAAAATTCTCGTTTTATTCATTTTGTGAAGTAATTATCAGTTGATCCAATGTGCTATTCTTGGTCTTTAAACAACGTTTTTTGCTGCTAAATAACCCTACTGTTCTCAATATTCACTTTTAGTATTTCAGACGAGAACTTTAGAGTAGAATTTACGAACAATTCGTTTTTTCTGTCCATATTGATGGATAGAATGTTTTATCTGACGTTTTTATTTTCATTGATTTGTTCACTTTTGTTTATCCATTTTGAAGAGGGAGTGGTCATTGACCATTTTGCTTCAAGCTGACGGTGAAATACATGTAATTAAGATTTCCAGAAATAACTCCGCCTGTAATACCAAACACAACTTCAATTTTCAATTAAAACTAACGACACAAACACTTTAAATTGGTATCGAATATAACACAGGATAAATCCGTACCAGTGCGTTTCGGCGTATCAGTTCTAATCCAATTAGAATGTTACATGTTGGAAGTTGAGTTGTTTCAAGTTTAGTTGAAAATCGATACTGCAAATGAGGAAAACTGTTCAAAACGAAAATGAGTAGTAAGCTCTGCACCTGTTTTCTTCAATGAAAAAATGCATATGATTTTATTTCCATGTTAATATATTATAGGCCAAGCTGTAGATAAAAATGAGAGGCCCTTTTCACACCAAATGAAAGACGCAGATGGCCTATACTATTTTTCATAAGATAGTTCGTAAATGAAAACCCCGGTTTTTGCCCCAGCAAAATCGCTTTGTGGAATTTTTTAAACAAGATATAGTGAAAAAAATTGCAACTTTTTTGTTTCTTGGAAATATTTCGAAGATTATTCAAGAAACTTTTTCACAGTCGAGAGTACTTTTGTATAAATTTATGAAACCTACAAAATGGTTTTTTATACTCCCAGATCGGTGCATTTTTCACTGAAAAAATTCGAAAAAACCTCGAAAAAGAAGCCATTTTTCAAAAATTCATAATTTTTATAATACTGAAGGTGGACAAGCAATATTGCGGAAACTGATAGATAATAACATGTGGTTCAACTGTGCGCAAGATGGTTTCTGTCCGATATGTAGTTTTTGCACAATCGCGTTATAAACAATTTAAGGACAAATATTCATCAATGCGCCGATTTAAGGAAAATCATCTTATTCGAATTCTGTAAACGGCATGGAAGTAGAGATCAATATCTACAATTTGTATATTTTGGATTTTCACCTGAGAGGTGGGAATTGTGTTGAAAATGTCACTGGAAGTTACTCTAAATGCTTCAAAGTGCACTCGAAGTCGCTCGTATTATCTTCAGTTCGACTTCGGGTGAGTTCGGATGCACTTTGAAGCGTTTTGATCAACTTTCAGTGACATTTTCAACACATTTCTCCCACCTCTCAGGTGAAGATTCAATATATACAAATTGAAGATATAGATCTCTACTTGCATAAGCCGTTTACAGAATTTGAATAAGATGATTTCCCTTAAATCGGCGCATTTAGAAAGATTTGCCCTTAAAATGTTTATAACGCGATTGTGCAAAAATTACATATCGTACAGAAACCGTCCAGCGCACAGAAACACCTATATCTATCAGTTTCTGTTGGAATATTGCGTGATTTAGATACTCATGTTTTCGTTGTTTTTATATATCTGTTGTGATGATTAATATACTGTTAATTGTTATCTTGATTCCATTAAAAAAAAGTTTACTCAAAAAGTTTCTCAATATCTTGATAAGAACCTTGCTTTGCTATCAGGTTATGGTCCCAGGCATAGATTATGACGAATTCACCTGTGGTCAGGTACAGTTCAGTCAGACTTTTGTTATCCCTAGCAGCTAAATATGACTGGGATATAGACCAAATGGATCTGGTAACGGCATTTCTCCACCCCAAATTAGACGCCGACATCTACATGGAACTGCCCACCGGTGAAACCTGCAAACTCCTGAAAACTCTGTACGGTTTGAAACAGTCAAGCCGTATATGAAACAAAAAACTTGATTTGGTCATGAAAGAACTTGGTTTCAGTCAGTGCGAAACGGATCCGTGAATAAATGTACAAATATCTGAAGGGGGAATTATAAATTTGGCTATCTTTGTGGATGACATTCTAATGATTTCTGAGTGTGAAGAACAGAATACTGAATTTCATTTATAAAAATTATGAATTTTGGTCTCTTTATTGAGGTTTTTCCGGATTTTCTCAGTGAAAACTGCACCGATCTGGGCTTATAAAAAACCATTTTGTAGTTTCTATAAATATATACAAAAGTTCCATTGACTGTTAAACGATTCTTTGAATTTTCTTAGAGACATTTTCAAAAAACCTAAAAAGTTTCATTTTATATTCATTATTTTTGTTTAAAAAATTCCAAAAAGCGATTTTTCTGGTGCGAAAACGGGGGGTTTCATTAACGAACTATCCTATAAAAATCAGTTTAGGCCATTTGCGTCTTTTATTATGTGGGGGAAAAACCTCTATAATAGCTTGGTCTAATATGGGAATGTATCGAAAGGAAGAATGTCAATTCCTCAAGGTGATTCATGTTCGTATTTCGTTCTTGAATATCTTGGAAGAATCGTCTTGCTCCACTTCAATATTTTATTCACGGTGATTTGCAATGGCTGCATATTTATATAGGGTGGAATAGTGTGAAATAGGTTCATTTAGGGATCGTTGGTTGGGACTGAGTAAATATGATAGAAATCAAAATCTGAGTTCTCCACTAATGGATTTTCTAAAATGACAATGACACTTTGCTTTGCTTGTGAAGCTTGAAGCTCCGTCAAGAAAATCATTCATGAAATACGTAGGTGCGTTGGATCAAAAGGGTAATTTTCATGGGACGTAATCGTCGTAATCATTGTCTGTTGTTCAATTAAGAGGTTTAGATGAATTACTGAATAATGTAAGATTTTTGACTTGCGAAACTTATATTATTATTAATATCAATTGCTCTCGAGTTACTGCATGCGAACGAAATACTTGTTTAATGAACTCTAATATTTCAAGTTGAAATTAAAAATTGTCAGTTCTCAATTTTTTCATAGTGTTATTAAATTTTGTAATTGTACTTGAGACAATTTGAATTTGGATTTTCATGAATAATTGTAGGTCTTTGTAGTCTTTTTGTAATTCATTTATATACTCATGACATTTGGCATCACATGCGTCTAAATTCCCGATAATATCCTATCGTACAAAACCTATGCCATTTATCAACCCTCTTTCAAATCGATTGATCTTTGCTAGGATGATATATGATGTTTCAATTGTTATTTGTTGATTCATACCATTTAACAATGATGGCTCCCAAGTAACAATTTTTGTTTTATGATAGCCTTCAGAAGGTTACAGCACCAAACCAATCAAAACTACGATAAAATAGTTTCAAAACTAAGTAGTGAAAAACTTACATTCAAACTCCACCAAAAACAATCTTTGTTGTGAATGTGGGAGTAGTCGGACGACTCACATCAGCACATTAGAGGATGTAGTTGGAAGACTTACATCAGTGGGTGGGACATATTTCGAAGGATTATTCCTTGGTCATCATCAAAAGTAGGGTTGCAACATTTGAAACTACAGAAAAGAGAAATCCTACATTATTAACATTGAATAACAGTGGTAGAAGTCCATTATATCTCGAAGTGGAGTAGTATGGATATACAAAGCAGTAAAATGCAAAATCGTCTCCACAATTTAATATCCCATCTAGTGTGTTAGAATGGTGAAACGGTGACTGACCCCTATCAATCAGATAGCCATCAAACAGTAGTACATGTTTCGGTCCTATATAAGACCTTCATCAGCTAGGAATTCAAGAAATTCTACAATAAAAGAAGACTATGTAACTAAGGACAAACAATGTCAATATAAGATTACTTACATGGAGAAGAAAAGTGATAATGTAGTATATTATATAAAAATTATGTTATAGAATTAATATAAATAAAATAATGTAACCACATTATGGTCCATTATTTTAGGTTGTTTTTAATTTCAATTTTAACTTTGCAACAAAAACTAGGTAAGGGAGGCTGTAAAGCCTTGGACCCCTTATTCCTAGGGGGAAAAACAATAAGAGCACATGGATTAAGAGCATTTTGCTCTTAATCCTCTTGCTATTACTCTTAATTGCTAACGGTTGTGGATGACATTCTAAAGGCAGCCAATGACATAAATTGACAACCCTCATCCTAATAGATTACTGGAAAGAATTCGATAGAATTAACCATCAGCTGCTGTTGGCAATGCTACACTACCTAGGATTTCATCGCGATGCCGTAGATCTCATATATGGAAAGTTACCTACACAAGAGAAACCAAATTTTTAGGTATAAATATAATTACTCCACAGCGTTGGAAATCTCTTGTGGGGTTCAATACTATGACTCCTATTTTTGTTGATGTACACATCTTCCTTCAATGACTCCTTGCATTACTGCAAAAGCCACTTCTATGCAGACCATAAACAAATTCATTTTTCATTCAGCAGCAACAATGTAATTGAAAGTAATCAAATTATAAACAACGAAATGAGTTTTCTCAGTAGTTTATCTAAAAAGTATTGGCTCTAAATTAATCCTGCAAAGTCATGCTATTTGGTCGTGAAAAAATGAGAGACGTTAAAGAACCATCAGTAAACATAAATATCGACGGCAAAACTCCACCTATAACAAATGTGAACAAAAATTTGGTTTTATATATTGATACAGATCTGAGATTCGAGCAACATATAAATCAGTTGATTCGAAAATGTTTTTCTAGTGTGAAGTTGATTTATAGTAATAGTACCATCTTAGACCAGGAAACAAAAACCACTTCATGTGAGTCCCTGGTTTTCTCATATATGAATTACTGCGATGTGGTTTATGGCCCATGCATCACAAAGTATGACAACAAATTGTTTTCAACGAGTACAAAACTCTTGTTTGTTTCAGGCTAGTGATGGATATTTATTGTACATTCATTAGCTGAATAAACTCCATTATTATTATATTATTATTATAGTCAATAAACATAAACCCAAATTTTCGGCTCTGCCACAGAAGTACCTACTAGTTACCATCGAAAACTAAAATACCATCTTTTTATATGTTGTGTTAAAGACAATGAATATCAAGTAATCAATTCACATCAGTCAAAGTGGGACCGGGACATTTCCTACTATATTTTGCAGGAATTCCAAGTTTATAAAGCCGAGGGCAAACCGGTGCGGTTTCGGCGTGATGAACAAATAATTACATGAAAAGCGATGGAAGTGTGCATACTGACGGCGATCCTTTGACCACACTTGTTGCTTGCCACCGCAACTTACTCTTCCTGTCTGGTTACATAGCTGTCTCTGTTGAAAATCTGAGTTGACCGATGTACAATTATTCATTCTCCTATAGTTTTGCAAATAGAAAATATGAATAATCTGGAATAATTTTCAGGATATCGGACAGGATGGCAAATACCGAAAACGTTGTGATATGTCAAATTCATTTCAATGAAAAATCAATTAAACACTTGGAAATACGTGATTGTTCATTAATGCTCATCATAAACTATTGCCAAAAGTAAGAATATTATATTTTCCTCTGAAACCTTTTCGTAAAAGTAACATAAGATTATTCCACAATTTGCAGGTGGTTCATATTAATTCGTTCTTCCAACTTTTTTAAAAGATCGTAAATTTTAAATTTATTGTATTTATTGTAATGTGAATTTTCAATAGCTTTGAAATGACTTTCATAGCCTCTGGTACATTCATTCGATAATAGTAAGGAGTGTAGAGAGTAACTGTCGTTGAGAAAATTCACAGAACATTTCATGTCATTTGTAGTACAATGAAATTGTTAGTGACATACGAAAACGAATTATATGTACCGGTTCTTCTTAGACATATTGTGTGAACTATATTGTCCCATAAATATTTGTAATTCTCTTGTATCTAGTGTGTCTGTGCATATGTTGATTTTGAATTAATTCAATTCGGAAAAACAAATTTTTGAGCTACTCTTTATTTAACTAAACCGGTCCAAATCCCAGCAAAACCTTCCTAAGTAGAAATTATTATCATTATAATGTTATTGTTATCATTTTCATCATCAAATGCTACGATACTGCATTGTCGTCTAGTTTTTAGCTATGTTTGAATTTGGTGTATAACGAGGTGTATGATCTATTGCTGAATTTGTACCGAACAGATATGTGATATTGAAATCAAAATGGTATAGTGAGTTTATTCTCAATTATTATCATCATTATCATTTCATTACCTTATAAGGCAATCAATAATATTGCATTGTCATCTACTTCTGAGCTATGTTTGAAGTTAGTTCGAATTTGATTTCAAAATTTGTACCGAATGGACAATTTATTATTATAATCATTAAATTCGAGCAGACGAACAAGAAACCGAGTTGATAAAAACGAAGGAAAGTAATGATGACATTCGATTGGTTTATAAAATATGAGGTACAGTGTTGATATTAATATCCAAACAAAATGATGAATTTTTAAAAAAAGGTCACCTTGCTATCAAGAAAACTGTGTTGCTTCGAAACACGAGTGCTTGCTCATCCTTTGACCTACGATCAATTACGGAAAATCATAGTGTGATTTCTCACCAAAACAGAAAAAAACGAAGTGAAATTTGTAGATTTGGACCAAAAATATTACCTTTTGTATGTGTAGGAAAGCGCCGCCCCTGGAAGGAAACATATAGACAGCCACAATCTGTTCCTCCTTCATCAAACATGCGACTGAAGCTGGTGGTTTTGAATGAAGTTTTGGCAATAGAAAATTGAAAATTGTATAATTTTTGAAGAGCACGTGAAACAGCACATTGAAGTTGAGTAAACACTATTGGTGTCGAATGAGCTCTTCATGTAGGCGAACACATTGTTGGGCAAAAATTACATTCGAGCCAGATGTATCACAGCTTCCTGAACGATCATTTATGGAAATAACGTCGAAGTACTGTCTCGTTAAACACCGTAAAAACCTGAAAATAACAGACCTCACGCACAGTTATCAGTTGACTAATGGGGCTGGAGTCACGATCAGACTAAACATTGAACATTGCCGAAAGATCGTAGACAGAGAATTCATTAATATTTCATAGGAATATTACCACCTGACAGACTAGCACTCCATTAAATTTCCCGTTATTGGTAATTTTTTTTTTTTGTATTTCCGTCAACACGATCTATCCCTACGCGCAATCCTCCAAAGTCCCTGAGAGACTTATGTGAGCTGAGGAAGGCGTAGCCTTCACCTTTCAACGTGTGAGGCCATGCACGGGACCAGTGACCATGCTGAGAATCGAACCCACGACCCTAGGGTTGAAAGGCGAACGCTCTACCATCACGACCACTACGGCCCATATGAGTCACAATCACAATGTATGATTCAAAATGATTGTATGGACACGTTTGATTGTCACAAGTGTATAATCAGTTTCAATGAATGATTAGGGGTGCATTCTGTAGTTTCTTTAATTTTTACAGTCTTTCCTGAACCACAATTTCTGTCATTTATGAAGCAAATTTTCGCGTTACATCTCCCGAAAATTAATGCATCAGACTCTCAGTTTTGTTATGTTCGTAAATAACCATTCATGAAATCCTAATAGTCTTTATTCATGAGATGATTTCGAATGCTAAAAATTTAAAATATATAACTCTGCACCTGTATCTATTCGAAGACGTCCAAATTGCAAGTACCTATTCATTTGTTGCAGGTTGTCATTCCCATTCCACAACTTGGACCTAGAGATTCTGTGATAAGTCAGGAAGTTACCACATTATCAGAAGAAGACTACGATGTCCAAAATGTCACAGTACCTGTTACTATTTGCCTGGGGATAATGGTGGGGTGAGTAGTGTTAATCGAAGTTATTTATTTCTTCCTTCCCAAAAGAGGTTATGAAAATGAAAAAAAGTTAAGAAATTTTTTTCTTATAAATACAATTGATTACTTGTTGAATCGGACAAAGTTCTTGAACTCTGCCGGAGAGTTCTATCTAACTCACTGATTCGAAATACCCTTTTTACAAACATTCTGATAGAATGGAAAAGGTAGTGAATATTTGTCAGGAAACAACTACATTCCTGAATAATGCCTCGACGGATATTGAACTACGTCCGACACATATTTGTGAAATGTTACACAAGGATGACAGTTGCAAGTGATTTTTGACCTCAGAAAATATAATTAATGATATGACCGTTATCACACCAGTTTCGAAGCTGTTTCCTCTTGTTAGTTCGTTGAGAATTAGATTTGAGTCGACTGCAGAACGACAATCCTGCCCAACCAAAGCATAAGTTCTGTCTTCTCATCACATTTCTCTACCACTGTACACAATACTAGACTATTCCCGATACGATCTATAAATATGCAATCTGCAACACAAAGTCATACCGTATCTAGCGAAGAGCAGAATTGTGGTGAATCCTGATGAAACAGAGCTCTTGAATTTCACATGGAAAAGGAAACGTTCCTACGTTCACATTCCTAGGGGGTTCAGAGCTCTATGTAATCAGATTGACGAGACCGAGATAGCACGGTACCTGGGGGTACAAGTGAAAAAAAAAATTACCCTTATCAGGTATGTCAGCTTGGCAATCCAACGAGCTGCGGGAGCTATAAAACGGACATTTCCGTTAATAGCCAGGGACTCCAAGCTGTCCATGACTAACAAAGGTGTTGATATATAAGCAGGTCATAAGACCAACAATGCATATGCATGTTCAGTGTTCTGCAGCATCTCCAAGACTCTAATGTCGAGACTAGAGAGGATGGAGAATGAGGTACTCCGTGTCGTCATTAACAGTGACAGGTTCATTCTGCTAACTGTCCTCAGAGACCTAATCAAAGAGCTAATCAAAAATTAATCAAACACTGGTCTGATAAATTCTTCAGATACTTCATCCTTGAAAGCCCGTTGACAGGAGGTATAACAGCAGTCAGAGCCCACCATAACCGACCCCAAAAGAGGCTCATCTACCAGACTCTGGATATTTTCCAGGAAACCCTAGAAGAAGACGTGTAACGTAACACATGCAAAGACCGTACCAACCAAGTCTAAATCCGGGTTTACATTTTCATTGACATTGTTTTTATGGTGAATTTGTAGTTTATTGAAGTTCATCGTTTATATCAGTAAGCATTCTTTTGTGTATTTGGATAATTTGGATTGTGGTTAGTGCATAGTATTGTTAAATATCAATGAGTTCTCGCAAAGGTGGATTTTTTATATATGCCGCGGCTGTAAGAACAGGCGGAGGTTTGAGCATTTTTCAATACCCAATGATCGTGTTAGGTATGTAGAAATTTCGTTGATATTTACTAAAAACTCATTTATTTTTATTTTTCTAGAGCTGAAGTTTGTTTGAAAAACTACAATAGGCTAGATCTTATTGAAAAAAACATCGAGGCTTTACACAAAAATTACAAATTGTGCGAGCTTCATTTTGAAGAAAAGTAGGTGTATTTGTAATAGTGGAATTAGAAAAACTCTATTCCAGAAATCATATCCTACTGTGTTTTTACATCTGAAACACAAGGATCAGCTTGATTTAAGAGAAGGACCTTCCAAGGAACTGGTAATACTTGAAGGTGCGTGGTTATAGTTTCACCATTACTAGTATTTAAAATATATCTGGTGATATGTATGATTTTATGAGTTTTGTAGGTAATACTACTTCATTCTCAAAAGAAGTGGCGTCAGCACAAAATGAAGAATACGAAATGGAAACATCAAGTCATCCTCAGATGATTTCAGCTAATTTCACAAGTTAGATATAGACTTTGGGTGTGCTCAACTTGTTGTTGGACAGTGTCCGATATCTTATAGAATGATGTTATTACAGTATGCTGATTCGCTGAATATTATTCTTTGTACTTATAAGAGGGGAGAGATTGAGTGGAAGAAAGCACTCGTTCAACTCTTAATTGAGTTGAACCAGCGCTAACTGTGCCTCTTGATAGGTAAGAATGATGTAATCATTTTAATAATATTACTATACTGAATTTTTCTCTTCACCTATCAATAAAAGCAATTATTATTATTAAGTGATAATCAGAGAGGGCTGGTTAAGACTAAGAATAACTCATGACTGTGTGAAATAAACGTGATTCTTCAGGTTATGACAATTGCGCCAGGTTAAATGACACTTAGGACTCCGTATTGTATATTGTCTTACGGCTAAATGCAGCCAAGGACCTTGGACAGTGTTGTGTTATTTTTGACACATATTAACACTATGCTGTACTGCATTCATACAAAATTGTAAAATCCAAATTGACAGTTTCATGTACTTTAGGATTATCTCAACGCATGTTGTCACAAACCATACATCCCAGTTGAGTACAAGCTCCCCAAGAAAAAATAAGTTGCGCAGGAAAATCCAATGTCTGAAGTTGAAGATAAATAAACAAAAGGCGACTTTAAAAAAAAATCAGAAAACGGAAAATATAGCCTATCTGATTTTTAAAAAATGTATGATATATTTTCAAACAAGGCATTAGCACAAACAGTTAGGTCATTAAGAGCAATGCTAGGTATTCCTATGAATGAATCTTGCAGAAACTCATTTATCAAATATAACATTTTTAACGTTACCCATTTGGTAAATGTAAACAAACTGGCCTACAGTAATTTTCCTATCCTCGTGGCTCTCAGAATGTACAACTTACTGCCAGTCACTATAAAGAGCTGTAAAACGTTGACCATTCCTAAGAATAGATTAAAAGACTATGTAACTGTTTCTATTGTATTTATTGCCTAGAAGAATATATGCCCATTTAGTTTGTAGGTCAATATCGATGATTCGTATATAATATGAAATGTAATTGTCAAAAAGAAAATAAAGTTTATCTATTTATTTTGTTGTTTTTTTTTTCAATTATCTGTCAAATTACCAGAATTTTAACAGCCTATTTATTAAAGTTCTTATTTCTTTAGTGTTAGATAACAATTACCTAATGATGATTCCATCTCTAGACTATTTGGCAATAGTAATTAAACTAGACCATTGTTTCTGATTTACTATCTAAAATAAAAGGAATGTTAAATTCCATTAAAATTCTTACAATACATGTGATGCTTGAAAGACTCAAATCGTGCATTGTTTTTGAGTTGATTGAAGTTTATTTGTTAATCTAGATCTTATAGCCTATCAATTGTAGCTATTTCAATTTATAGCATTTGTGATGTGGTTTCAAGAAAACTGATGGAAATACTACATTCATAACTTAAAAAAAAGTTTGTGCCTGTATCAATTTCATTGGTATAATTTAGATACTTCAATTTTTGTGTCTATCAAAATCACGATTCTGTTAAAATATTAGTGAATTTGGATATCAGTTATACATTTACGAAATCAAATAGTAAAAGTTTGTCATCAACTCATTCCGTCAATTATATTAAATTTTGTCACAACAACGATGTTTATCAACAGAATTGTTTTTCTTGGTGTAGTTCGGTTTTGTTAGAATTTTAATCACTATTTGTGGTACTTTTCTCAGTGTATCAGGTAGTTTATCTTTCAATGTTATGACGTATTTCCGCTCAAAATCGTGTGTACTCAACATCAAAGGTTCCGACAAAGCTTTCGCCTCTTGTTAGTTGGTGTACTCTTTGGTTACGATCTGGTTCGGTCCTTCCGTGTCGAACTCCACACCAGTCTTTCACTTTCTCCTTCCACCACCCTGTGGCTAAGCGATAGTTTTAAGATCTGTATAACGTCTTAGATTTTATATTCATATATTTATCTATTCATCCATTTATATATCCGTTATTTGTTGTAAGTCGTTTATATATTTTTATAATATTTAATCAAATAAATATTTTTTGCTTTGCTTTTTCCTATAAATATGCGTCTTGAAAGGAGTGTAAAGTAGCAGAAAACTCTAGACTAGAACAGAAAGTCGAATTTGATTGAAATATAGGTATATAGTTTCTAAACAGGCATTTAATATTAAGAAATATATGTTAACGCAGCACCCATACATTCCCAAAAAAATCTGTCATTTCAATTTGAGCATATAAAGTGTACAAAATCATGCATATCATTCATACTGAATAGAGGTTTAGGAAAAATTACCAAGAGTTATCAATCCTGTACCATGTACCACATTGACCTTTTTCTACAGCCCACCAGATTAGCCTCTGACGCTTTCAGATCTCACCTGACAGTTGATGATATTCGTGAAATGTCAATTTGTGATAGTTTTTCCGTTTTAGATAGTGAAAATTAGGAAAACGCTCGATTTCCACCGCTTCTGTTGAGAGGAAAGTATTTACAATGAATTCATAGCCCTCTTACTAACTATTATGATGTAGAGGTTTGGGTGAAACTAAATTCTGATTTCGGACAGCTAAGTTTTTAATTCGTAGGCATGAATTATTTTCCTTTGTTTTTTTTCGTCAGAGATGTAAATCGGATATTTGGATAACTGAACGTTAGCAATTGAATTTTCATTATTTTCTCATAGGTAATAATTTGCCTACATTGAATGATGTATCGCGTTTTTTTTATAATAGCTGCGTTTGTAGAAAAAATCTTAAATATATTCAAACACAAAGATATCGTTCACATTGGTCCAGCCACTTTGTGGCTCGAGTCTGCGGCGGAGGGAACCACCGTGGTCGTCTGTGGCGTTTCCGAATGGTGGCTGTGCTCGTATGTGAAAACTGCTATTCATAAAAATGCTTTGACGACGGCAGCGCAACTGGGATGGGCCACTGAGTGGCCTGATGTGAATGGGCCCTGACTCCGAGATTCTCACAAAATAGCCCTGACGAAGTGAAGGAAATATTTCCTGATGAATATTGGAAGAAAAATGTTTTGAGGCAAGATTTAATTCAAATGCACCGAAAATAAATATTTTTGTTAGATCATTCGTAAAATATGTCATCGTGAATTATTGAGTTTTGAAAAACTCACCACCAATCCCAAGAACTCCTTGAGGCAAATTCTGATTATTACTGACTGTTAAGGTTTTCCTTATCTCTATATACCTTCTAAGATTGTGCAAGTCAAATTTTTATCAATATATTAAGTTTTCATTTCAATTAATTTTTGATATATTTCACCAACCACGTATATAGTTGAAGCAATTCCCCTTAGTTTCTAAATTTTCCTTATTCTTGCGTTCATGAAATTAAACTTCCACTATGGACATGCGCGCGAGGAGACGCTGAGAGACATTTGAACAGTGCTTCCGGAGAGAAGAGAGATATACTTGTCACTGTTACAATTTTTACAAGTTTTCTGTCAAGTGTATGACAACCCATATCTTCTACTTTTCCACTCCCGAGTGCTTACAACACTTCGACCATCCATCCGACAAATTTGACGATGTAGGTGAAAGTTTCTCTCCATCAGTTTTATTTTTCAGTTTTTTTCTTTTTATGAATATTCAACATATTCCACTTTTGAACCAGCCATTTTGAATATTTTTCACTTCTACCGCTACAGACATCCCAGGTAGCACATCATATCGTCTGAATCTTGGTTTCATATTGGGCCAATATAAATATATTGTAAATGAAAAAATAATATTGGTCCAATATGGCTGAATACTAAAAAACACTATAATATTAATACTATGTCGGGGCGTGGCGCAGTGGTTAGAGCGTCCGACTCTGAGTCGAAAGGTCCGGAGTTCGAATCCTGGTTGGGCTGGGATTTTTTAATTTAATTTAACCGTTTAAATTATTAAAATCTCGTGGCTCGACTAGGGTGAGTCCTGCACGATTCACTGTTGCGTTCCAATTAACAGTGCTGCTCCTAAGGTGGCGCATGGAGTCAGTAACAAGGCCTATAAAGAACACATGGCTAATGACCACAGCAGTCGATGCCAAAACACCAAACAAAAAAAAAAAAAAAATATTAATACTATTGCTTGAATATCGGTTGAACCTGTTTTGAATGTGGATTGTCACATGTAATATTGGGTCAATATTGATAATTTCTACCCATATCGATAATACAATCTTGTCTATATATTATTTTCCACATCTAGAATAAATATTGCAATCCCAATATTCCAGTCATATCGATTGTAGAAATAAAAGACTATATTATATTTACAAGTTTGATAGCACATTGGTTGGATATCATTTCAACTTTATCCAACTAATTGTAAAAACTCATATAGGGTCAATATTGGTTTAATGATATTTACGAATATCGATAAAACAATAATGTCTTCATATTGTTTTCAACATCTAGAATAATTATTGCTATGCTATACCAATATTCATCTCATATCGATTCTAGGAATAAAGAATATATTGTAATCCAAGTGTGATTACACATTGGTTGAAAATTATTTCGCCAATATTAAAAAAATCTTAATAATTAATATTGGGTCAATATTGGTTCAATAATATTTACCGATATTGTTAAAACAATGTTGTTTCCATATTGTTTACTACATCAAAATTAGGATGAATTTTGGATTTTGTGCGAATATTCAATGGAACATATTAAAATTAAACCATGATCAAACCTGGATCAAAATCCGCAATGTGGCTAAACATATAGAACGTCTTCTAAAACCTACGAAAATATATTAAATACTTTCCAAAACTTATTTTCAAGACAGCTTACTCAGTGGTTATGGCGATCAAAAAGCAGACTCTGGTGTCACCTTGATCAACTGATAGTCATTTCATAATTAACCAAGGTATATTCACTTCCACCAATATATCCAAATGATATTGTACCAATATCGATAAATGTTTTAAGGCCATTATTGCTTCAAGAATATTTCACCAGTACAATTTTTGAAATGTCTAGACAACATTCGACCAATTTCGCAAAATGTTCACATTTTACTTCTGGACAATATTATAACGATTGAATATTTTGCCAAATTGTCAGAATATTGAACCAGCGATATTGTTCCAAGTTCCAATATCACCAAATGTTTTGTGGCCAATATTGCTTCGAGAATATTTCCCCAATATTTTCGAATAATATTGGACCAATATCGCCTACTGTTCACATTTTATTTCTCGCCGATATTGCATTTGAAATATTTCTCCAATATTTTCACAATATTGTGTCAATATTTTACCAATATAGGTGTGCTACTTGGGATCTCAGAGCCGTCATCGTGAATGTTCTGATTGCGATAAAAAAGTCAATACTTCCGACCCAAAGAATTCCTACATTTCAATTTTGAACGGAATCGGAATATAATTACAAAACTCGTTCACTATTTTGGAGCCGGTATTTCGAATTATCAAATATTTGAAAGAAAGTCATGATCTCCTACCACAAAATCCCTTTACCTATACCAACTCAGATTAGAATCAGATATTTTGTATGCTATTTTGGAGCCGCCACGTTGAATTCTGAAATATCAAAAAATAATCATGACATCCCATCCCAAAAGTTTCTATACACCAATTTTGGATAACATCGAATCAGAAATTACGAAACCAGTCCAGCATTCTGAAGCCACATCAGAAACGAACACAAAAATCGAGCATAGGAATGCGAATGATATCGTAGTGGCAGGGACTGGCAGGAACGGCAAAGGGAGCAAATGTGGGGATTTTTTTTAAACATACGCATACTATCCATTAGATGACTCATACTACGGGGTGGTATCAACCCAAGTAACAATTTTAAGACCGTTCCTATTTATTTAGGTTTCAACAATGCTTTAATATGTTCAATGAATCGACATCGGATTTGAAGTAACCCTAAGATGAAATAAAAGTTCTTGAAGACCACTTATTCTCAAACAAAGAATTTAAATCTTGTGAGATTTGAAACATTTGATAAATGTACAATTAGTTTTAATTTAGATTACGCCATGTTTTACTGCAATAAAGACTCTGCCATTTTGGACATTTTCAATAGTAAACGAAAAGAATATCATTATTCAAATAATTGCGTCTTGGACCTTCTTAAAAACCTAAAAACGGTGTGTTGAAATATGCCATTCAATTGAAGAATTGCATTAAGATGCATATATGCAAAATAAAATTTGATGATATTTTTTAAATATCAAATCAAATCAAATATACTTTATTGTCTGAAGAACATAATTCTTATTGACAAAGTCACATAAAAGAAAATACCTAACAATAATTATTGTGTTTCTACATATAAATACAATATATATATACACACATATATACATACACACATACACATACATATACGCATACATACCATACATGCACAACAAACAGGTACAAAATAAATAATGAATTAAAAACAACATATTAAGCGCAAAAGTAAATAAAATAGAATTGGTACGATATTTTCACCGTAATGGTCAACTACAAACAAGTAAAAATATAAAAATATAAAAATACCAGTACAAATTGAATAATAAATAAAAATACATCATAATTGGCACACAGGTAATTAGAATAAAAATTTATAGAAAATTTCCATCGTCAACAAAAAAATGTATAAATATAAGATTATGAAAAATATAAGAAAATATATACAAAAAATTAGGAAAATGTCAGTACAAAATAAACCTTAGAACAATTATCATAATATAAAATAGCTAAGAAGGGATGACGAAGTTGAATTTCACAGCACTAAAGCTTCTCACAGTAGAATTCATCTAATGAGTAGAAAGCCTTTGCCAGAAGAAGATTTTTTACGGAATTTTTAAATTTTCTTCTATTGTCTATGATTTTAATCTTGTTGGGTAGATGATTAAATAATTTTTTACCATTATAAATTATAGAATTTTTAACCTGTGTCAATGTTGGAATTGGTAATTTTATATTTAGTGGCTGTCTGGTGTTATAATGGGTAATCGTATGGATTTCGTTTTTAAAGTTACTGTGAATGAGAATAGGAAATAGGAAAATTAGTGACGCTCGAGTTATGTTGAAGTATTTTATTACATTTTATCAGAAAAGTGCCATGTGTTGGTGAGTTTTTCGTCAGAATAGTTTGCTTTCTAATATTATCTTATGATATACTTAGTACACTTATGCAATTTGAAATATTACCACTCTGCCGGCCATTACGCAGACTTAAAAGTTGTTGAGTGTTAGTAAACAAAATAAAACTCTTTTAGGATTAATTAATTTTTCTTATGTTAATTTAGTCCGCTGTAAATACATTTTGATGGCAAAACGTCAAATAATAAGTTTTAATTTATGTATTTAAAGTTGCCTGGGAGAACTCTTCAAGGAATAAATGATTTCAATACAGTTCCAAAATTTGGTACTGAAGGCTTTTGCAAGATGTGTCTTTTTTGACTAGAACTTTATGATGGTCTCAGGGCTATCTTGAAGATTACTTGATTTCATTTGAAATTTTATTTTGTAGTTTTAAAGCGATCTTGAAGATCAGAATAAGAGAGTTAATGTTACTTGGGAAGAACGTGGCCGCTTGAATAACGTTTAATATAATATATAATTGCAAATTGAATATTATTTACTACTTTGCCGGAATTTTATTTCTACTATGTCGAAATTATTTATTTTATCTAATTGTTCTTAGTAGTTATTTGTTTGAAATGGAATATGTCATTTGAGTATTTACGTACATGAATATAAACATAAACCGTGACAGAACCAAATAAATGATAGTGAAACTATTACGTTAAACTACTTTCATACATTTTACAAAGTGTACTGTTTTTAGATATATTTGTGGCGGAGCTCTACTCTTCTGCAAATGGGAAGAACATTGGTCATTCATGGATGCTTCATACTTCTGTTTCATATCACTCAGTACTATAGGATTCGGGGACCTGGTGCCAGGAGACAAAATATACGGACGTGGAACTGACTTTTCCAAAGACGTTCTAGAACTGAGCTTTGTCTTCTGTTCCATTTACCTTATGATGGGAATGGCATTGATTGCAATGTGTTTCAATCTCATGCAGGTATGATATGATAAATTTTCAATTTCCATTTCTTTATCTCAGATATTTCAATTCCACCATCATGACCATCTGGGTTGGTAATGAAAGGAGATGCATCTGTCGGTTATTATAATACCATATATGAACATGAACAACACAGCACGTTTTCAAAAATTAATAAGAAATATAATCGATAAAACCATGTGGTATTGCAGACATCCTATATTTGATAGCATTTTTTATAATGAGAACCTGGGTTTGATTTCGAGGGTCTGACGGAGTTTCAATTGCAAACCATAAATAATGCATTTTTGGCTGTACATTTCTGTACCTCAACCTTAATGGAATGGGCAATAAGGATTTTAGTTTTTCCATAATATCACACTTCCTAGGAAATATTTAAATTCTGGAATTGCATGTTTCGAAAGTTCCAATATCCTTTATTTACCTTCTAGTGCTATCATATATTCATATTCTTTCAAATAAACAAGAATATCAGTTTATTTAATATTTACTTATTTTGAAATCACTTCAACTATAAAATACATCAATAGGCAATTCTGAATAAAACTTTTGTAAGTTGAATCATTTGCTGATCTTTACTGAACCCTGCTTGATTCTCAAAGATTTCGATTCAGAGATGAATTGTCATTCATTGCAGAGGACTCAGAAGGAATGCAAGTCTGTTTCAGAATAAATAACGGTTTTAAAATCATTTTCCACTTCCTCGTTATTCAGTCAAACTTTCTTCTCAGAAATAACTATTGGCACTCCAAAGAATTTGCCTATGGGAATCAATATCGTTTCCTGTCAAGCGAACTACTTGACTGCTTTCAGAAATAACAATAGTAATAGTACTGCTAGTTGCTTCAGTAAAAGGCCCATCACAAAGATTCACTTTTGTAAAATTCTGTCTCCCAAGTGATATAGTCTCTTAAGTGATGAAGTTGCTTCATACTTTGAAGTGTGTTGTGTTGATTGAAATCAGTTTATTGATTTATGTCATATTATATTTTTTGTTTTCCATTCAAATTCAAGCTAAAATATATACGACTATCAGAAATTCACATATTTATTTCTGAAAGAACATGGTGTTACAGTCATGATCACATCATTGGTAGCTTATCAATGATCTACTAAAAAATACTACCTACATATTGATATTATCTTCAGAGCAGTACGAATTTGTTGTTTTTATATACAGTGACCGCCAAAAAGTATGTATCATAAGGGGGAAAAGGTTTACTGTTACAGTATTGGAGAAAAATGTCCGATAACCTAAGAATTGATTATGACACATGTCACGTGAGCACTAGTATGCCGGCAAATTGAAATAAAATACCATGGAGAGGCCAAAAGTGGGCTAAGATGGCAGGATATCGAGAAGAAGTATTCAAAAACTTGCTTGGAATTTAATTTCATACTCACATACAGAGCCTCAACCAAAATAATGGAAAAATTCTAAATTGCTATTTTTTTTTAAAAAATCTGATCTCTTTCCAAAAATCGAAGTTTTTTTTATTCTGAATGGCCTGACTGTATTGAAATATTTGTATTTTTATTATAATTACAAAACTTTCTCATTTTCTTTGCACCAGATGGCACTTGATTGAGAAAATTGGTTTTTGCCAAAACTCTTGCTGTTCACAGAATTTGAATAAGACGATTTCCCCCAAATCGTCGCATTCAGAAGGATTTGCATTTGAATTGTTCATAACTCAATTGTGCAAAAACTACATGTCGAACAAGAACCATCTTGCGCACAGTTAGGCCACATGTTATCATATATCAGTTGTTCCAATATTGTTTGTCCACCTTCAAACTTATAAAAATTACGTGTTTTGAAAAATGGTCTCTTTTTCGAGGTTTTCCCAGATTTTCTCAGTGAAAAATGCACCGATCTGGGCATTCAAACAATCATCATTTATGTTTTATAAAACTCTACAAAAGTTTTGTTAATATTTGAGATATTTTCAAATAACCAAAAAAGTTGTAATTTTTTTCACTATTTCTTGTATAAAAAATTCCATTTTGATTTTGCTGAGGTGAAAACCGGCGTTTTCATTTACGAATTATCTAATGAAAAGTAGTATAGGCCGTTTGCGTATTTTATTTTGTGTGAAAAAAGCCTCTTCTTTTCTTCTACAGCTTGGCCTAAAAGCTTATAGAGAAATTGAAATATCTCATCTGAATGAGCTAGCTTCAACTGCCAGCAGGGCCGTGAACTTAACTTCAATTCGTTCACAGTTCAAACAACGTTTCAGACTATACTATAAAGTAAAATTTTCTGAAATATCAAGACCCAATAAGACTTGAGTGTGAGTTCGTAAATGGCACCACACGTTAAAAGGTGCTCGCACAAGTCTCTCGAAGACCCATAAGGGTTACACGTTAGGTTTGAACGTGAGTGGGCCCGTATCAGGCCCTCCACTGCGGCCAATGGCCTATTGTGGCTCACCCTATGGTTATATTTCTCCCAGTATCTCTTGACGAAATTGAGGAATGGCTGCGTCCGGGAAGGTTCTTTCCCTCCACGGCTGCCTCTCAGACGGAACTGAATCTGTCCAAAGATAAAGTAGGGTTTGAAGTCCAGCTCCTTCAAGGCTGTTATGGACCTTTCATCAATGGCGAATGTCCATGTTTGGCCACGGCCCGAATCCTCTCGGTTCAGTATTACCCAATCCTGAGTGGTTAGATCGTGGTTAATTTTTTTCAACCTTGTGAGCATAATCTCGGCCGTAAGTCGTTCGTCGGCTTCATCGTCCGGGATGTATGCCACACAGATGAATGGCTTTGGAACGTCCTGCCATTTGACGAATTTGATTTTCGCCCCTTCCCATAGTTGAAGTTGCTTTGATGCCTCCTCCAGCCAGCTGGCACTGATGTTGTCCACGCAGGTGATTTGTAACCATCCAGGCCGAAAAGTACAGCTCTGGAACCTCACCTGAGGGCCATCATCGGGTATTAGGTTCACAGCTTTCATAATTGAACGCTGAAGAGCCCTTAGTTGTTCGCCTGTTAGAGCAGTGGTAGGATATTCAGGGTGGTTTAGGCCCACCCTGTTGCCCCCAGCCACTGTCCCGTACGAAGGTTTGGCTACCAACGAGCAAGCTCTCTTCGCCGTGTGATCCGGCGTACTGTCGTCGGATCTCAGGCGTTTGCTTGCTCCAACAACTCCGGACTAAGATTTGTCCCCTTCCGTTTGCTAATTTGGCTTGCCAAGATCTTTGAGCACTTGCTCTAAGGCGGTTTCATTAGCCATTCCGCTCTTGAGCAAGCGACTCAGTGCTTTCCTTCTCGACCCTGAAAGTCGAGTGCGTTTCAGTTTGAGGCTATCCATAGCTATGGTAGCCTCGTTCTGATCAGCTCCAGTAGGTTTCGGGGACTTCAACAGTTCCTTTTCTTGATCTGAAGTCAGTTCTGGAGGCGGTATAATTCCGGTCTCCTCTTGTTGAGAGACTAGACCTACGCCCAGTCCCTCTTGTGGAGTCGGAATTCGATCTCTATTGGTTCCCCAGTTTTCTGAGAATTGGGGGTTTTATCCACCCCGTTGGGGTTCTGATTTTTTCCGTTTCTACTCATATTTGTTCCCACAAGTAGCTAGGGAAATAAGATCCACCATGGTAGAGCCTCGCCTTGCAATGGTAAGGCTGTAATACTCTGGGAGGTTGCCCAGTGTTCCAGAGGGATCGTTCAAGACACATCACCCTATGTGCCACGCACCCCTCAGCACGATACCTCCCACCTTAGGTTAGGCTATCTTTTGACACTGTTAGTCTTCGCGACGTGGACGCCAGTGTCGTACCAACTCACGAATTGAGTTAGGCTTTCCCGTCCAATTCTGAAGAGAACTGGGTTACACGTAGGGGTGCAACAGGTTGGCAGAAATGACAAAAAATCATAAAAAAATTGTTTTCAATAGGAAATCTGGATGAGAGATGAGAGTGTATCACGCGTCAAACTCCTGGAACTGAAGTTTTCTAAACATGTTGTTAATATCAAAAGCTTCTTTCATTCATTGATATTTTCATCGCTCTCATACACAACAATATCTCATTGACCAAAATAGAGAAATTTTCCCATTTACTTTCTGGTCATGAAGGTTCCGCTAGATCGCTAATACAGTTACCCCTTTTACATTAGAAAATTATTTAATTATCTATAACACTTCCACTGAACTATATTCCATTGAGCGGATGCTCTCAACGACACACTGGAATGAAAATGAAAATTGTTCTAGCATCAACTCAGAGAATCCACAAATGACTGACTCGTCCATACTATTGTAAAATAGGAAACGGAAAACAATAAAAATTTGAATTTGAGTGCTTCGGAAAATATCAGATACTCTCACCGAAAATACCGCTGCTCTCACAAACATGAAATATCCCGTCAGCAACTGAAATTTCATTTTTGTACAAATGCTCTTGAGAAAAACTTGATTCAACTGTCATAACTCAATTTGAGCTTGAATAATAGTGTATTGTGAAATAATTGCGAATTTCTGGCAAACTCGATTTCCGGACTTTGCCCCTTTGGATTTTTGTGTGTGTGGGATACCTAAATGATGAAATTCAGAAGTTAACAGGAATGGGATTGAGTATTTTATCAAAGTTCTAACATTATGTACCCCCATTTTCTAAAGAGAATTGACAGACGTTTCGAATGAGGTGTCACTCGAATTCTTCTTTCAAAATGGCATTGGGCCACCATTTTGAAAGAGAGACATATTTCTTGGTTGTTAAAAAGTAGCTTATAAATTGCCATTTCATAAAAAAAATTCATCCGAAAATTCCAATCCGTTCAAAAGTTAACAGGGTAGATTTTTTTTTCTTCCTCGGATGCTGGTCCTTTCACCAGCTACACCTCAGCCTCTTGGGCTTTTTGTGTTTTCCGTGATGGTAACAGGATAGATTGGAAAGCGGGGAATGTTCTCCATGCGTGTAAATACCTAATTATTAATGAATACTCATTGTCCAATCAACTGAATTTAGCACTCATTTTCAGAATTTGTAAATTTTCACCACCATAAGATTGAGCCCCGGATATTATGATAACTCTGTAGATATATTGCATATTCCATCTAGGTATTTCACATAATATACGTAAATTCCATTTACTTCATCATGGATACATATACAGAATCGGCAACAATACTTCATTATGAAAACATTAAGAAAAATAGAGAGAGGGGGAGACTCCTTCGCTTCACTTGAATATTATTTTCCGTCGCTTGTCCTTGATATAAATCACACTGTAGTTTCCGTGAAACCTACTCTTCAGCACGAACTTTTTCAGATGATAAAAAGAAAGAATGTGTGAATCATCTTTTATCGCAGCCCCTGGTCTGGATATATTAATCATTCCGTTTTTCTTGCTCGTAAGTAACGGACGTTAATTGGAGTGATTGAGTAGTGAAATTCATAATAAAGACGGAACCAATCACCCAATTTCCAAGGAAGTAAACTAAAGAAGTAGAAACAAGAGATGGAGAAAATTCAGGAACATCTAAGACAGTAAATATTTAATCCCCGAAATTCATGAGGTAAAATAATTGATATTTTCCTCAATGAATAGATTTATCAGATACAAATACAAGACATTACAAATGAAGATATCTGATGAAATCGTGAAATTTTATCAGACACTAGCTAAATGATTTCTATTCAGTAATATTCAAGGAATGAAATCGGGTGATTTCATTTTCAGATACTTTTCATGAATGAAATCGAGCGATTTCATTGCAGTTGTACACCAGACGTTGGGGCATCCAGGCAACTCACATTGCACTTGCTTCACAAGATGGCCGGAGAGCTGGCGACGAATTTTGGGAAGGTCCTTTTGGCAAATTTAAATTGCGAAACAATATAATTTCATTTGGCGAATCCAGTTTCGCGAGTCTGGGAGAGCGTTTGCAGTTATTTTATTACTGCGCATATAACATTTGCAAAAAAAAATGTTTTTGGCAAATTAATTTTTCTCTCAATCTTTCAATTGAGTTTTTATATAATAAAAAAATATGCCCTAGGCGTTTTTGTAGGTTATAAAGTATTACTGATTTTAACTGATTTTAACAATATATAGTTTATATTTATACCTACCATCTCACATTTTACATTCATCCATTTTATACTTGTTTGTTTTTGACATTTTTTTTTTCACAAGGTCCTGTACAACCCATACATTTACAATACATTATTAAATTTCATCTAAATTTTGGGAAACAAGTGCTTTGCACTTATCCCTACACCTCTTTATTCCCTCTAGCATGTAGTTATTTGATCTGTAAATGTATTATATTATAAAGTTATATTATTATAATATTACGAGAGTGAAACCGCTGAGGAAATTGTTTACACTTATTCCCAAAAATCCTAACTAATTCCTCTAATACCCAAGTAATTCCCGAGTAATACCCAAGTAATGCCACTAATACCCAAGTAATGCCACTAATGCCCAACTAATTTCTCTAATACCCCGCGAGTAATACCAGTAATACCTGTAATTCCTGAGTAATACCCAGTAATGCCTAACAATTCCATACTAATTTTTATATACTTTCACTGAATTTCTGAGTTTTTTTTCCATAAATCATCAATTGATTCTGTTAGACGTTCGGAATTATATTATTTCATTCCATTACAATGTATTACAAGTTCCAGGGGTTTTAAGCTGACACTAAATCCAATCCAAATGATTTTTGGCACAGTCAGAAGTACTTTGAGAAAAAAAAAAATGATCTGCACGCGAGCACCTATGGAAACTGGGGGGAATTCCCGGCAAAGTACGGAAAATATAAAACTTGGAAGGATTTGGAAATTTCGATATGATATAAAAAAAACAACTTTGTAGAACGTAGTAATCACCATAAAAAAGGTAATCGCATGTTTTTTCGAAAATTGCTTCCTTTGAGAAATAATACGAGATAAGTATAACTGATATTTTCAGATTTCCTCGCGAACAACTTGGGATATAAGATTCACACCGACGCTCGACCAGAATCTCTCTCCCTTGTTTTTGGTCGAAAATTCATAAACTAAAGGGTGTTTTGAAGAAAAATTCTTCATAAATTATCATATATAGCTAGCGGTGTCGGTAGAAGTAGTTGTATTTGATATTAGAAAGTGAAATGATTACCTTTGATAAATTTGCTCAAAGATTCAGTGCACTGGGAGAATTATTTCCGCTCCCAGTAGCGGCAATTTAATTACCGCCCGTTTTGGCAGGAATTTACATTCGAGTGGAATTTTGCATATCACGTGTTATATCACCTCGGATATTTACTCTGAATAACTGACAGCACTTTTTCGATGTAAGTTTACGTTGTAACATAATTTTACGATGGAACTTTACATTGTGACATAATTTTGTAATATTACGGTGTAATTTTCTAACGTGAATAATTTGCACTGGAATTTCACATTGCAATATTACGGTGTAATTTTCTAACGTGAATAATTTGCACTGGAATTTCACATTGCAATATTACGGTTTGATTTTCTGATTTGAAAAATACACTCCGATGTGAATTTGCTATGGAATTTCATAATGTGGGATTACATCATCATGAATTTATACAGTGAGATCCTAAAGTAACGGATAAATTAATCTAATTATTCTACTTTACTTGCCATTTTCAAGAAAAACCCTAAAATATGTCGATTTATGTTTTCGAAAAGACATTCTGTGACATAAAAAAAATTGCCCAGCATCCACCTTCCTCAAAGTGACAGCCACCCCTCCAATATTTTTAAATGGAATAGGGGGTTAGTGATACCTCATTTCTAAGGGTATTCAATTGTCTATATAGCCATGTCTATTTTTTTTATTTCGTTGTTGCGTCATGAAAAAAAAAATTCGAAATGTTACAAAGTATATCACGAAAACTAGTAAATTCGCTGTATATTCAATGCACCTTAATTTTGTTTGGTTCATTTACTGTTATTTGTCATGCGTGACAGTAGAGTTGAAAAATGTATCTGAAAAAATTAAGGTGGACTGAATATACAGCGAATTTCGTAGCATATGTGATATATAATTTTTAAACATTTTGAAAGTAATTTTTTTCATGACGCATCAACGAAATTTAAAAAAATAGGCATGGCTTAGACAATTGAGTATCCCTCGAAATGAGGTATCACTTGATCCCCCATTTCATTTAAAAGAATTGGGGAGTGGCTGTAACTTGGAGAGGGTGAAGGAGCGGCGATTTTTTTTCATGTTACAGAGTGTCTTTTCGAAAACATAAATTGACGTGTATGAGGGTTTTTCTTAAAAATGGCTAATAACGTAGAAAATTTATTTATCCCTTACTTTAGGGCCTCACTGTATATTGTTTCATTGTATACGTATAGGTACATTTTCTGTTTATTCAATACCCCATCGATGTATCCATTAATTTGAGAAATTTGTCTCCTGGTCACCAAATCCCTTCATTTTACTAGACTTACGTTTCGCTAATAAAACTAGCATCATCAGGAGTGATAATAGTCTCCAGATGAATATTTATAGCAATGAAGTGTTTTGGTGAAGTGGAGATATAATGCCCAAATTTTTGAAGAATTCAACGTTTCCAAAATCCTCAACATTTTTTCATCCACTTCCATAACTTTCTTTATTCACCACTCTGGCTGACGGATTGAAACCGTATTCTCTGGGTGAGAATCGTCTACCGCTACTCATGTACAGGTCGACAAGCGTAAGGATGCCTCTGAGATGCGCAAACGATAGAAAGCGTGAGTAGATGTGCGACAAAGATCGACTACTGTTTACGGCTGGTTATCATCGGAATGTACAATCGGGAGAGAAATTTTTCTGCAACACGTAGGAACGTAGGTTCTTATCTGAATTTTCATTAATTCCTAATGAACTGTTCGAATAATTTAATTGTCTGTGATCACTGGACCGTTTATGAAAATTGCATAATTTTCCCGAAGCCATAAGTGTAAATAAAGTACGACTAGAAAAAGAATGCATCGCCACACAATATCAGAAATAGGTAAATAAATATAATAAAGAACACGAGGAAAATACTTACAGAAGTAGACTAACAATATCACATGACCTCTGACCACTGCCAAATCAGCATTGTCCATGGTAACTTTTGATTTTTTGTTTCTCTTTTTATTTGGAGTTGAGACTTGTTCCATTTCACCTTTTTCAATTTTATTCATTTCTGAATTAATTTTCCTAATGCTTCTAACGCAAACTCCCTTTGCGGCAGCAACTCGTTCTTTAACCTTCACAAGAGGAATACTGGTTTCACCTAGCATCGCTTCTGCCTGCATAAGTTTGATGCCATTACTGACAATTTCCCTACTTTGTCCACTCAGAATCTTATTTCTCACTTTACTCTTTGAAGGCATTTTCAAACACAACAAACTACACTATAACCTATCTAATGATATTTCAAAACTATACACAACACAAGGATTTCAAATTCAACACACATTCAGAATAACGCCACATTAATTTTATTCCACTGACTGTACACTCACGACGTGAACTGCTTGAATAATGCAGAGCGACTGAGCTCTTGCCCAACTCCAGGGTTGTGTCTACTGCCCAACCAATTCTCGGAGGCATCCTTAGGCTTGTCGACCAGTACTAGACAAACAAATTGAATCTGTGGCGTTTAGTCGTTAAACTAAAATTTTATGGTTTATAAGTATAAATAGATTATGTCCTTAACTTCATTATCTTACAATATTTTGGTCAATCATGTACAGGTCCCTTTAATAATTGGAAATAAAAATACAATTTCAAACATAAACTGAATATTTAATTCTAATATAGAAAAAACTCCAAACATGTACCAATAACATATTGCATATTAAAAATCAACATTCATTATTAATATATAAAGAAAGATGTGTTTATCTGGTCGTTCTAATAGTCAGTGCGATTGTCCTAAAAAAATGGTATTATACAACAATCCAAACGCTCTCCATCGTCTTGTTAATTCTAGAAACAGGACAGATACCAATAAAATTTAAATCATCATAGAACATGGAGTTATGCAAATATTATTCGACAGCTAAATATTTTATTTTCGGAAAAATGTCATTTGACAATGATGGAACAAATGAGACTAGTTCATTCGATTGAAGAACATTGAGAATTCTCTAGGAAAAGTAATATTTTCAAAATTCCCTAAAATATCTACGTTACTTGATATCTTTATTTTTAACTCATGATTCACGAATTACCAGTGAGGTAAAGGTATTGTCTACATACAAAATTATGAAGAGAGAAGAAATGAAGTAAAAACTTACTGTTACAAAATCTGAGAAATTCTTCAGGAACCGAATCACTGCATTCTTTCTGCAATTGTTTGTCTTCGTTCCCTTAGGGTTAGTTTTCATCAAATACCTTTGAACTAATTCAAGGGTGGACATTGCCTTCTCTGGATACTTTAGGTTGAAAATGAAGAAGGATGCATATAATTGTTGGAATGCATCCAAAAATACAGGAGTACCCTCATTAATTACAATTTTTTCTATGACGACGTAATACCTTTCACGATCTACAAAACAAATAATACTTTATTATGAATATTACGATATATCGTTCCAGTTGCTTTGCAAATTTCGAAGGGACAGTTTATTTCTCGGTCAGCAATAATGTGTTGAGACATATGTCTTGACAAATCTCTTTTTGATTTAATTTCATAAGGGCAATTTATAATTCCACATTTTGTGATTTCAGAAATTCTTTCATTCCCTTTAATTTCATGGTTTCTGTAAACGTGCATGTTAAATGTTTTATATGACTTGAACTGTTTATAACAGCCCTGTTCATGGCACTTGAATGAACAGTTAGGCAAGTACTTGTGAAGTTTTTGGTGTGAGTTGTAACTTTTTAAAAATTTGAATTTTCACAATTGTCACAATTGAATCCAACAACAGCCAACATTCTCTTAAAAAATGTAAGTATATGTAGATAAAAAACGACCGAGGAATTTATTGGTTTTCCTCATATAGGTAGATCAAGCTGAAAAACACTGTAATATGAATAAAGTCGTTTTATGTAGTACAGGAGCCAGCGACAGAAAATTTGAAAATATGTCTACAAAGCTATAGCTTCTTGTCAGTTTGTTGTTTTGATATAAATAGTAAACAAAATGAGAGTCTACCACCCCAATGATGTTGCGTTCATATAGGTACAGTGAGTTTCAAAAGTATGCACTATTCGGGAAACTTTTTTATTACCGATTTGCCAGAAAATGTTATTCTTCATAAAAATTGGTGAATTAAGGAATACCTGAATTTGACATATCAAAATTCTAAATTTCCGAACGGTGTACAGGAGAGAACAAAAAATAAAATTTCTATCAAGTCTAAACTACCCTGTCTGTGATTTCAAATTTGAACACTATTTTCGATGTTCTTTCAATTTTCCACAGCTTCTTTGAATACAATTTATTGATAATGTCAAAAATAAAGATAATTTATACTTTATCAAAATTCCCATTTTTTGTTCTCCCCTGTACACTGTTTGGAAACTTAAAATTTTGATGACACATATGAAATTATTCTGAAATGCACCAATTTTTATAAAGAATAAAATTTTCTGACAAATCGATAATAAAAAATTTACCGAATGGTTCAAACTTTTGAATCTCACTGTATATAAACGCAACATCATTGGAATGGTAGACTCTCGTTTTGTTCACTTATTACATTGAAACAACAAACTGACAAAAAACTAGCTTTGTAGAAATATGTGCAAATTTTCTGTCGCTGCTTCCCGGACTAATAAATTGGGATTTATTAATTGAAAGTTACACGTTTCAAAACATATCACCTTTCGAAATCAAAAGTTTTGATGTGATTAAGTCATTTTTCATATGTAGGTACCAAACTCAACACATACTATCGGTGTTTCCCACAAAATGCATCATGATTTTAAGGTTACGTTTCTAAATTTCATCAGACAATTACATATTATACAGAAGAAACCTGAATGCAATTACGTAAATATCATGTAATGATTCTAATAAAGTTCACTTACCTTTTATTGACGATGCAATGCACAATATAAACTTTTTATTTATTCCTTGCTATAATTAGCTTAACTGAGCTTCAACGGCACCAACAAGAAATACAAGAATGAAATGAACAGGAACGTGTAGGGGTTGACTTTACGCTGTGGATGCGTAATTATGCAACCAACGCGGAAATTTACGCCAAGACGGATGTACATTTCAGTTGGAGGTGGATGTTCCCCTAGTTGAGGGATATTCGCACAACTATTTTCAGTATATCGAAGGAAATCTTACGTGCTAAATGAAATATCATTTCAATTGCGTATGGATACATTTTGCAGTTTAAAATTTGAACGATAGAAGTAAAATTCTCATGAATCTGAAATAAAATTCCACTCTAAGCATTGAAAATACATTGCAAATTTAAAACATTTTTCTCAGTGTGGGTCAAATTTGAACAAATCAGATATAACATTCAGTCCCAATTTATCTTGGGCCTAACTGAATCAAGTTTTTCTGTACTCGTTGTTTTTGAGTACGCTCTTTTTCATTTTACAATCGACGTAAAAATATCAAAGGGGAGATTTTTGCAAAGGCGTACTGGTCATTTTACTGCCAAGGGTCTGTACATACAGAATATATATCTTGAAAGTTCTGATCACAAAGTTTTCAATCAATATTTTGTATTTCTCGAAAATTTCACAAACTAAATAAAAGTGGATACAGAAAGACTTGATTTATTCAAGCCCAATATAAATTGGGAATGAATGTTATACTTGATTTGCTCAAATTTGACATTCTGAATCTTTGTGCAAATTCAGCTTGTCAAGCTAATTCGACAGAAAAACGTAAGGAATCAGTAAAATTACATTATTTTTTCATCAAAGATCATTATTTTACCTTCGAATATGAAATACAACCACTTCTACCAACATCCGCCATCTACACGGCAATTCAAATTCGACCCCCACCATTAGGATCTCCTAAACTACAGGAGATACGTCGAAGCTTAAATTATAGCAAAGTTGCAAAGGTGCTTGACAAAATACTGTTTTGAAACTAGGAAAATTCCGAATATTTCCGGAAATATCGGAAAAAAACTGAAAATCGGAATGTCCGATTTTATTTTTTTCTATCGTTATTTGACAACATAGCTCAAAACCAAAAGTAAATTTTCATTGATACTTTTTTTCGTCTTCTGGCATTCATCTTCAACTTTTTTTTTTCTGTTATGGACACCATATTTTTTTTTTATACAAAAAAATAGTGATTCTCATTCTGATTTCATTGATGTATAATTTGTTATGATTTGCACTTCTGAAACCACAGATACTAAAAAAAAACAACTTCATCTGAGATGGTCATGACTCCATCGAAAAATTTTGTTTAATAAACACTAGTTGTCAGAACTCATTAAACATCATAAGTTTGCACAAATACTTCAGTCTAAATGTCCTCATTCTCAAATGAAGAAAACCGAGATATGTTGAAACTTTATTATAAATTTGATAAGAATAGTACGAAAACAACACAAATTTATTTTGAATTATATCCAGAAAGACAACAGCCGGATAGAACATTATTCGGAATTTTGGGCAAACACTTGGCTTGGCGGTGCGTTTCAAAAAACATTAATGAAATCATGATCTTGAAAAAAATGCACAAAAAGTATTACAACAAGTGTCATTTTCTTGCTCTCCACAGATTCTGTTATTTAAAGTACCTCACAAGATAGTATCCAAAACTGTAAGGTCAGGTGACCTTGCCGGCCACCTCACTGGTCCAGAATTTCCTAACCACCTATTAGGAAATCTTTGGTGTAAATATTCGCAAACTGCTCTTTTATTGTGTGGAGGAGCCCCGTCATGCTGAAACCAGCAGCTGTTATAATTAACAAGGGGAAACGTATCCATATATTCTTCGAATTCGTCTTTTAAGAACCGAAGATAGGTTTTCCCGTTCAAAGTATAAAAGAAGAAATGAGGTCCAAGTATTCGGTCGTCATAAATTCCAGACCACACATTCAAACGATACCGAACTTGTGGTCTGAGTTCTCTGAAGTGTCGTGGATTATTTTCACTTCAAATGTGCTCATTATTTCTATTAAAAACACCACAGTTCGAAAAAGTATTTTCGTCGGTCCAAATAATGTTTTTCAATAAGTTTGTAGGGTCTACCCTATTCGAGAGCCAGCTACAAAATTCCATCCTTCTCTCAGGATCACCTGGATGTAATTTTTGTGAAAAATGTATCTTATAACATTTCAAACCACTTTTTTGAATTCTCTCCAAACGCTCGTCTGTAGCACATCCATTTCTGCCGAGACTTGATGTGTTGATTTGGAAGGATCTGCATTAATATAAAAAAGTACCAAAAATAATTATTCTTTTTCGAATATGGAATGAACAATTATTTTACCTCGGCTAATAAGTTACGTCTGATATTTTGTTCCATTCTGCTTCCATGTTTCATTCTTGGTTTTTGAAATGCACCGTACTCAGCCAAGTGTTTGTCCAAAATTCCGAATAATGTTCTATCCGGCTGTTGTCTTTCCGGATATAATTCTAAATAAATTTGTGCTGTTTTAGTACTATTCCTATCAAATTTATAATAAAGTTTCAACATATCACGTTTTTCCTTATTTGAGAATGAGGACATTTCGACTGAAGTATTTGTGCAAACTTATGATGTTCAATGAGTTCTGACAACTAGTGTTTATTAAACAAAATTTTTCGATCTAGTCATGACCATCTCAGATGAAATTATTTTTTTTTAATATCTGTGGTTTCAGAAGTGCAAATCATAACAAATTATACATCAATGAAATCAGAATGAGAATCGCTATTTTTCTGTATAAAAAACGATAAGGCGCCCATAACAGAAAAAAAAGTAGATGATGAATGCCAGAAGACGAAACGTCGGATAGTGAATCTGAACATATAAACGTGTAGCTGAAAGAAAGTATCCACTTTCATAGGTGCAAAACAATTTTTGTCATTGAAGTAATTTTCAAAAACTGCTCGTGTACCAAAAACCTTTTAAATGTTGAAAAAATTATTCTGAGAGCAAAAAAAAATGCATTTCCCAAAATACTATATACACAAAGTGAAATGGATAATTTCAGCACGAACGTAACACGCATATATACGAGCATATATGGAACTAGTAAATAGTGAAGCTTTGCACCAAATCAAAGAGTACTCTTTAAAGTTTGTCCAAGCTTTCGGAAATTTAATGAATCATTTCCATCATCGGGGATAATCTTTGTTGAGAATGTTAGACACGATGTTATTCAACGCAATGAGTGACACATTGTGCAAAATGAAAATTGATATAAAACAAATAAAATTGGTAAGATGTCATAAAATTTTTGATAAAATACGTTACGATTAAAATTGTTAAAATAACTTTTTCAAGAAGTGATTTTAATAATTTTCTGCTTACCGGTTCAAACCTACTTTCTCGCTTATATGTTTCATAAATAGACTAATATGCCTAAAATGGGTTCCCCACCAAAATGTGGTCATGACTACAGTGAGTTCCAAATATTTGCACCTCATGGACAATTATTCTAAAGTGTACGGAAGGGGGAACAAAAAAATAGGAATTTTCATCAAGTGTAAACTACTCTTATTTATAACGTTATCAAAAATGTTCATTTAAAAAACTGTAGAATTATGAAAGATTATTGAAAACAATTTTTAAATTTGGAATGACAGCCATGTTAGTACAGACTTGATCAAAATCATATTTCTATTACCTCCCCTGTACACCGTTTGGAAATTCAAAATTTTGATAAATGAAAAAGAAGTATTTGGCAATGCACCAATTGTTATGAATCATATATTTTTCTGAAAAATCGATAATAAAAAAGTTTTTTCAGTGGTGCTAACTTTTGGAACTCAATGTCTATAGTCATGAAAACATTTTGACAGGAAAGCCATTTTAGGCGTATTTGTCTATTTATGAAAATCTCTAAAAGTGTTACATCCGGTAAGCAGATGGTTAAGTTTGACCTCTATTCGGCTCTTTGACTAAAATGATATAACAAAAGATGCTAATGAAGAAAATATCTGCTCTTTTTGAACTATAGAGTTGTTTATAATATGCTTATTCAGATACCCTTCACATTCACATACCAACTGAATATACTTCCTATGGATGAAATACATTTGATGAGCTCTCAAAACTTTATACTCAGCCGATATTCCACGTGAATCAATCCTTTTCAGATCAAAGGGCCCAGAACCTATCAACACCTATCTTCAAATTCGAGATCTACCAAAATGAAGTTCATGCCGGTATTGAATGATCCAAAATAAAATGATCAAGAAACACATACATTTTAATATCTATTTTTTTTCTTTTAATCCTAACCTAATCTCAGGATTTTTGCCAAATACTACGTTCAAGAGCTTAAAAAAAGCTCATACCTTTTTATTCTTCATCATTATGATTCCCACCAATGTTCTCTAATTCGGCGTTCACAACAGAGTATTTTGTATGAGAGCAATCGTAGCATCGTGAAAAATCAAAAAGTGTTTTTATATCTTTTATCCACTAGCGGGCGGTAAAGTACACTCTACCGCCCGGTTCGCCGGGCGTAAAGTGGCACTTTACCGCCCGTGGGCGCATTATGGCCCGGCAGGCCGTAAAGTAGACAAAATTCCCAAATTGTCTATACTCACACATCATTTCATGCAATTCCTAACACGAATTAGAATCATTTCAGTTCAATAGAACCATACTCTTTCTAACATTTGTTCATAATCGTTGGCAATTTTTTCGGTGATGATCTATTTATTTGAAATAGATTCTCCAATATAGCACTCAGCTACTATAGTTTCACATTCCTCATATTATGTTACCCTTAATTATTGTATGCATAACGTATGAAACGTGTAGACCATTGCAATTCAAGTCAGTATTTGTGATTCGCGCTATAAAACCGCTAGTGCATAAAATTTTGTATGTATCACGTGCGTAAAATGCGTTTAAGGCCTTTGGCGTGTGATGGCCCTCGGCTAACGCCATAGGGCCATCATTCACGCCGCAGGCCATAAACGCCTACTTTACGCCCTTATACATAAATAACTATTATGCACTAGCGGGCGGTAAAGTATACTTTACCGCCCGGTTCGCCGGGGGTAAAGTGACACTTTACCGCCCGTGGGAGCATTATGGCCCGGCGGGCCGTAAAGTAGAAAAAAATTTCAAATTGTCTATACTCACACATCATTTCATGCAATTCCTAACACGAATTAAAATCATTTCAGTTCAATAGAGCAATACTCTTTCTAACATTTGTTCATAATCGTTGGCAATTTTTTCGGTGATGATCTATTTATTTGAAATAGATTCTCCAATATAGCACTCAGCTACTATAGTTTCACATTCCTCATATTATGTCACCCTTAATTATTGTATGCATAACGTATGAAACGTGTAGACCATTGCAATTCAAGTCAGTATTTGTGATTCGCGCTATAAAACTGCTAGTGCATAAAATTTTGTATGTATCACGTGCGTAAAAAGCGTTTAAGGCCTTCGGCGTGTGATGGCCCTCGGCTAACGCCATCGGGCCATCATCCACGCCGCAGGCCATAAACGCCTACTTTACGCCCTTGATACATAAATAACTATTTTGAAGATGTTCTATTTGAAAAGTCTTAATAAGAAATGCTATACTTGAATAAAAATAAACTACACGAAAACATAAATCAGTATCAATGTTCACTTAAGTCAAATATCATAAAATATTGAAATAAAAGATTCTTTCTGTTTTGTTGTTGAAAAACCTAGCTCCACAGATGGGCCTACATTTTCACGCTTGTTGCAGGTGTTGACCCAAATTTTTCAACCTATTACAAATAAGGTTGTTATTTGTGGATTGTTAAAATTTCAATTGAACTTTCATTATAAAGGAGCATACAAAACTTTTATTATACATAACGCAAAAAGCAGTCCCTTTCATTTGTCGGGTAAAACTAGACCACACTGAGGGTCAGAAACTGCAACCCTGAAATAGACGAGGGTCTAAACTTGTTTCGTTAACGAAGATAGAGATTATTAAAAAATTTACTATCAAAAAGATTTTATTTAGAAAATTCTCAACTTGCCGATGAAATAATACATTTTTTAACTAATATGATATTATAATTACTATTTCAAATCAACATCTACAGAGAATCTTAAGAAGTAAGGAAGTAGGCAAATTTTTGTTTTTTGAAATGAAAATAAACAATTTTGCACATACCATAAATGAATTTTTCTAAGATTTTCGTGCCTACAGAAAAAATTTTGTGGCAGCCAATTTTTGTGATATGGTTTGTGCTAAATTTAGTACACCATGAGCAAACGTTAGGTATACCTATGGGAAATGATGATATGAGAACACAAATTTTGTGATAGACATCGCAATTCAGTAAAAATATATCATACAGATTAAAAAAAATCCAAAAAAGGAATTAGAAATGTCACAACCTACTCTGTAATATTTTAAGAATTTTTTCATATGCATCAGTCACAATGTAGGTACTCCATTTGATTCTGGTAAGTTTTTGTACAAATGAAACTCCCCGTCTTCTTGTTCTTCCTCTGAACCTAATGTCCAAATGAACGAGCATCTTGGATCAATTTCGTACTCATGAAGTTAACCCCCAGAAGCTTCCAAGTTAGTGCCCTAACCCAAGTCACTTTCGTTTCCACTGACATCCTATCAAATAAATTGTTTTTTCTACGACAGTGCGTAAGCTAAGCTTTTACGCACTGCCGACAGTGCGTAAAGTAGTACCTTTTCGCACAAGTGCGTGAAAAAATTACCTGTGCGTAAAATCATCAACTGTGCGTAAAGTAAATTTTCACTCACTGTAGGTACATACATTTATGCATTTTTGAAAAATTCAGTATTTTGCGTCAAATATAACTCGGGAGTCTTTATTTGATAATAAGACGACAATTCATATCATTAAACAGTCAAATTAATAATATAATTTGTATGAAACACTTTCGTAAAGGGCTTTTTTGTACTCGCGTGTTTGTTGAACTCGGCTGTGCCTCATTCAAGAAACTTCAGGCTCATACAAAAAGTCCTACTTTACGAACTTGTATCATAAATAGGTATTGATGATAGATTCTGATTACACAAGGCCCTTCTTATAGTCATGTCAATCAATGTTGGGCACTGTGAAAATAACAAAAAATACTTCGATGATATAAAGTGGGGTTATGTCACATATGTAATGCCACTAGCTCACAGTGTACTAAATTCATCATACCGAAATTCAAGTTGAAAACTACAAAAGATTTTTTTAATCGAATACGTAAAACACTTTAGTGTGAACACACAGTATTTTTTTCAATTAGTAAATTCCACAATGAGAAGATCAAAAATGTCGTACACCAAACTGGTGACCCAGATAACAGGATTTGTCTTTTCTCTTCAGATGAAATTTTCCGAAATACTTCCTCAACTATCCGATAGATGACGGAAAAAATTACATTCCGTAACTAAAATAACAACATATAAAACCATGTCAACAATAATTGGATTGAACAGTTACCTGAAACCAATGAAAAAAAAAACAAGAAAGTTGTGTACTAAATTTAGGACACCATGACCGAAAGGGATAATACACAATTATGTTAAATATCAATAAATAATTTTAAGTGATGGTTTTGTTTAATTTTCATTATTTTTATAACAAAAATACTATTTATTGAATTTTACAATTTCGTAGTATATGCGGCTAGCGTAATCATCGTTTTTTTAAATTTCAATTTGTTTCTCAATTATTACAAAAAAAAAACTATTCTGAAATACTCGCGCAGTTTGTCTATAACCAATCACAGCGCGAGGAGTTTGAGCCCCCATCAGCTGCCGGCATGCCTTGGTTATTTTTAAATTGTTGTTGAAATAGTTATTTCCGTAAACCGATTGCCCCCTACTCGCAACCCTTACAAGTCTTCGGAAGAAGATGTGTGAGCTAGGGAAGACGCAGCCATTACCTTTTAACGTGTGAGAGGCGAAAGCACCAGCACGGACACCACGGCCACCACGGCCGTGCTGGTGCCTTGGTCATTTGTAAACTTTATTAATGTCTGGTAGTTGTTTAAAACCGCTTAATTTGTCTGGCAATGTCCAGGTATCATCCAAATTACTCAATGAATACTTGATTAAAATTTCAGATTGTCAAGAGTAGGAAGGTATATTTTCTGGGAATTTAATATTCTTGGAGAGAGTCTTGTAATACTTTATAACCGACAGAAACATCTGGAATAAAATAAATTAAGAGATAAAAAAGATCTAGTAGCCAAAAATATAATTTTTTCCATATTTTTTGCAAATGTTATTTGCTGCGCAGTAACGAAATAACCGCAAAAACTCTCCCAGACTCAAAGTCTGAATACGCCAATTGACCAAATTATATATTTTCGCAACTTCCATTTGCCAAAAGGACCTTCATAAAATTCGTCGCCAGCTCTTGGACTAGGAAGGAATGTGGTCTACTATCGATACCGATGAACTTCAGAAAAAATCTCTCATACCCAGGAATTGAACCTGGCCAGATGCTAGCGCAGAAGCTTCATCGAACTGCTGAGCCACTTCCCACCACCATACGTTGGCATTTTTTAAAGTTACTGTCAAGATACTAATTTTCTCTTTATCGTTGTATTGTATTGAATGATGCAATGGATAAAAATATCGATATTCACTGAGTCACAGATATTATACGATAATGAGACAAAACTTAGTTGATGTTAGACACATTGAGGTCGTATCAAGTGTAACTATAGTGTTTTAGTTGATATTTCAACCCTATCATATAACAATCATCATCCATGGAAAATGAAGAACGTCCTATTACAGATATTTATCAATGTAGTCTTATTAGCAGATATTGTTTACTTCATTATTACATTTTTCCTCTTCATCATCGGAAGATGAAGGAGGAGCTATGAGATATATTTTTCAATGTAATCTAAATACGAAGGGAAAACCGCTGAGGAACTTGTGTACAATAGATAGATAGATACATAGAGAGATAAGCTTTATTGTCTAAAATTTACATTTTGTCCACAAAGTACAATCAATTTCGTTTATACATTTGTGGTATGTACATCTGCATCTCACTGTTCATAGAAGGACTAAAACTCATATGCCAAGTATACATCTAGAGAGTAGAAGCATTTTCACATGAGAAGTAGATATTTATTTCTGTTATCACATTGGGTAAATGATTGTAAATTTGTTTGCTCCTGTAAATCAAGGATTGTTTCATCAGGGTGGAAGTGGGACTGTCTCTAGAATAAATAATTCAAATATAGGGTTAATACTTTGTATTCGGAAAAAATAGGCCTACGTGATTATCTCATCCCAACGTTTTCGTAACACGAATATACTTTGCCAGAGAACCTGGCTACAAGAACCCGAGAATGAAATTCTATATCGTAAGTGGGACACAAAAAATTAGTGGTAGGCAGTGAGTGAGGCTGAAAGTCCAAGTTCGCGAGACAACATTAATAATGCAACAACCTGAAGACAACTTTTTTTTGAGAGATGTTATGTGAGTCTCAAACTTCAAACTGCTATCAATGTGCAAACCAAGGAATTTTGTAAGAGGTTTACAGGTAATAGTTTGTGACTCTAATGTTACTTGTTCTAAGCCCTACTTGAATAATATTAAGTTGGTTTTCGAAATATTCAGAGTCACCAAATTAGCATTACACCAATTTTTTATTTTATTTATATCGCCAGGGATGGATTGAACTAGAGCAATACGATACTCGTTGTGCCAAGAAACTGTAGTATCTGTAATAGGTATTGTATTAGTTCTTTATGAAATACTTTGTATATGTGTACATCACCTAGGGAAGTTGGCAGATATGGTATCATCAAATACTAGAGCTGATGAAATCTGTAAAGCAGCTGAAGAATCTGAGAAGCACATCCGTAATTTAATCTGTACGAAGGATAGTGAGACTAGTGAGAGTGAAATGTGTGAAATCAGGAATAGGGGACAGAGAACATACCAGGATTATCCAAAGAATACCGGATTCAGTTACTAAGAAAGAAATACTGAACCTTCCACCAGTAAGGGATATCATTTGTCAGCTACCGCAAATTGTTCAAGGTGTGGTTACCAAGCTTCTCATAGGAAATGTCCGGCAGTAGATAGAAGATGTAATCGTTTTGGCCATTTTGCGAAAGTTTGTAGGTTCGAAAAGAAACGTGAAATTTGTCATCTAGATAATGATTCTATTTCTTAACACTCTGCTATTGATTCTGGTAAAACTGACAGTTATATTTTGGGTACGATTGACTCAATATTCAGTGAGAATGATTGGTGTGTATCTTTGAAATGTTTGAATTCTAATAGTAACCTCATTTTTAAAATTGATAATGGGGCCCAGGTAAATGCTATACCATTTCATATTTTTCAAAATATCAATTGGTCAGTGAGTCTGAAACCTTGTAATTTTAAAATAACGAATTATTCAGGCAGTATAATAAAAACATTTGGTATTTCAGAATTACTTATAGAATTCAAAAACAAGAAGTTGGAATTTGTTATTGTTGAGACCACTAACGGATCCTAACCAGTTTTAGGTTTGAAATCTCTTGAATTATTGGGTTTAATAAATAGACCAACAATTGATGATATTAAATTACAAACTCGTCATGATATAGTAAATTATTACTTTAAAGATTTGTTCTCAGGTATGGGAAAAATTTGTTCCGAACCGATTGACATCAAGTTGAAAACATATTATGAACCAGTTGTTGTACCCTGTAGAAAAGTACCATTTCAGTTATTAGATAATCTAAAAAATTAATTAAAGAAAATGTGTGATGATGGAATTATAGTCAATGTCACAGAGCCAACTGAATTTGTGAATCCTTTAACCATTGTTGAAATGCCCAATAACCAGATACATCTCTGTCTTGACCCGCAAAAGTTGAATCAAACAATACTGAGAGAACACTATGAGTTACCTACATTTGACGAACTCATTCATGATATGAAAGGATCTTGTTATTTTTCTGTGTTAGATGCATATAAAGGTTTCTGGCAGATAGCCCTAAATGAAAAATCTTCCAAATTAACAACTTTGGCAGATACTGATTTTTGAGGTAATATACCATTTGGCTTGTCAATATCTCCGGAAATTTTTCATCGAACATACAGTAAGATATTTGAGGGTATACCAAATGTTAAGATGTATATAGATGATATTATAGTTTATTCCAAAACAAAAGAGGAACATGAATAAATCTTGTATAAGTTGTTCATGAAGGCTCGTGAAAATGGTGTCAAATTCAATTCAGAAAAATGCAAATTTTTTGCTTCAGAGGTCAAATACATTGACCACATTCTTTTAAGAGAAGGGGTTAAACCTGATAGTAAAGAAATTGAGGCAATTCAGCAAATTTCAGCGCCAGTAAATATTAAGTAGTTGAGTAGATTTCTTGGAATGATGACTTATGTGTCCAAGTTCATTCCAAACTTATCTCAACTGACCAGTAATTTGAGAATTTGAAGAAAAAACTAACAGAACCTCCTGTTCTACAATTTTATGACGATAAACTACCAATTGTAGTGTCAGTTGATAGTTCAAAGGACGGAATGGGGGCGTTAATTATGCAGAAGGGGGCTCCAATAGCATATGCCTCAAAATATCTTCCGGAAAGTCAGCAGAATTATGCGCAGATTGAAAAAGAAATTTATTTATTTATTTATTTCGGATGTCATAGCTTTCACCATTATTTATATGGAAAATCATTTATAGCAGAAAGTGATCAAAGATTCAGAATAAATTTACAAAATTATGAATTTCAGGTTAAATATAGGCCAGGGAAAGAATTGTTTCTAGCTGATGCATTGAGTAGAGCTAGTTATGATGATACTGAATTAATATTGCAAGATTTGGAAATGGAGGCTCTTATTGATTTGATTAACTGTGACAACGTCATCAGTAATTCTAAATTGGAAATAGTTAGGAATGAAACCAAAGGTGACAATGTTTTGCAAATGCTTTTGAAACAAATAAAAGTAGGCTGGCCTACCGAAAAGCGAAGGACACCTATTGAAGTGAGACCGTATTGGTGCTGTAGAGACGAATTGGTAGAAATAAAAGGGGTTACCTACAAAGGGTTTCAGATAGTATTTCCAAAGTCTTTAACAAGGGAAATGATCAATAGGGTTCATTATTATCACATGGGAATTCATAAGACAATTGCAAGGGCAAGTTATATTTTTGGCCTCTGATGCAAAAAGAAATTGAAGATTTAGTTTTGATATCCATAATAAAACTATGTTTAAAAGATTTTCACTATAAATAGGTTTACAAAACCCGCGACAATTGTTTCGCTGTACAACAGCTTCTTCAAGCGGAGAAGATATAATAATTTACATGTTTGCTATGTTACCTTAAATATACATCGTAAATTAATTAGGGTGCGGTTGTATACCTGTCTCCTAATAAATTTTTAATGAGAACATTGCATTACTAATAATAATAATAAGGTATGAAGCTTAATCTTTTGGAAAGTATGGAGATCAATAAGTGGAAAAATTCTGAGAACCTCCTCAATGACCAACTTGAATTAAATAACTCACCATGTAATCAGTAATGCAATGTTTTCATTGAAAATTTATTAGGAGACAGGTATACAACCGCACCCTAATTGATTTACGATGTATATTTAAGGTAACATAGCAAACATGTAAATTATTATATCTTCTCCGCTTGAAGAAGCTGTTGTACAGCGAAACAATTGTCGCGGGTTTTGTAAACCTATTTGTAGTGAAAATCTTTTAAACATAGTTTTATTATGGATATTAATATGGATTTTCATCAAGTATCGGCTACATCAATTCAAGATTTAGTTTTGAATTGTTTAGTATGTTCCAATTTCATGAACCGGAATCAGAAAGAAAATCTTCTCAATAAAAAATTACCGAATAGACCATGGGAAATAGTTGCGGTAGACATATTCTATTTTCGAGCTAATCAATACTTACTACTAGTGGATGTTTTTTCAAAATGTCCTGAGGTTGTTCTGTTGAACGATTCCACTAGTATTGGTGTGGTAACTGAAATAAAAGAAATTTTTGCACGTCATGGTAGGCCAGACTTTATACCGGGTGGCTACGGAAGTATTGCCTACGGAATATCTCAGTTATTGTAAGAAGAAGGTTTGTGAAATTTGGAGCGTCGATATAATGACATGAGAGCTAGAATTTGAGCATATTGACATGTCGAAGTTAACTTCCGGTCTGACCGGAAGTAACATAAACTTTCTTATTTTAAATTGAAACCCTATTTTTTTTTCTTTTCGCTTTATTCAGCATTCAATTCCCTTTCTAATGACATATCACAAATTGGTATCTAACCAGAAACTACACCTTTTTCATATGTAATTCAGAAAGTATAACTTGTAATTCAGATTAGTAAAATGTAATTCAGAAAACGTAACTTGTAATTCAGAATTGTTAATTGTATTTCAGAAACCGTAACATGTAATTCAGATTAGTAAATTGTATTTCAGAAACCGTAACATGTAATTCAGATTAGCAAGTTGTAATTCAGAAAGTGTAACTTGAAATTCAGAAAGCGTCAATTGTAATTCAGAAACCATCACTTGTAATTCAGAAACCATCAAAGATCTGACCGGTGTGAAAGGAGCGGCCAAAGATAGCAGCCGAAATCTCCAAAAGGGAGCTATTATGATAAATAATAACAAATATCTACAAAATAGAGTATGTGGACCTTTTGCATAACTGACGACAGGGTTGAAAGTTGGTGGGTGAATAATGCGGTTGTAGCGTAAAATGACTTCCGGCAAATTTAGGTATTGTAATAAAATAATTTCGCTTTTGGACTAGGGTTGGATATTTTGAATATTCAATTTTCGTAAAGTACTGAATAATGGGATTCAGGGTTGAAATTTTCAACCCTAAAATTTTGAATATTCATTTTAAATTGGTTCTAGCATACACAGATTTTGAATGTCCATTTTTTGTTGTAAAAGGAACATTCCGTTAGAGAATTGTTGACCTCCGTTGGGATCCCGTGGTGGATTTTTCAACCCTACTATCGGGGGAGCCAGGTGGTGCATTTAGCACTTATCTTAAAAATTCGACTTATGAGTGAAGTCGTCGTCGGAGCACTAACAGATTTTGTCAAAATGTTGCAAATCACTTCTCCTTTACTGTTTGATCAGAAAATTCGACTTCCCGTTTGAGGATTTTTCCACTTCGGAGGGTTGTTGAGGGTAGTTTCTGAGTCACAAATTATTTCACCCGATAGAGCGTGTTCAGTAGCTGTAGAATAATTCATGTTTGTCAAAAAAAAAATCGAACAACGGGTTTTTAAACTGTTTGAGGAATTTTCCACTTCGGAGGGTTGTTGAGGGTGGTTTTTGAATCACAAATTATTTTACCCCATAGAACGTGTACAGTAGCTGTAGAATAATGCATTTCCGCCAAAAAACATCGAATAACGAGTTTATAAACTGTTTCAGGATATTTCAACTTCAAAGGGTTGTGAGGGGTAGTTTTTGATTCACAAATTAGTTCACCCTACAGAGCGTGTTCAGTAGCTGTAGAATAATGCATTTCCGTCAAAATACCTGGAGCAACGGGTAATTCAACTGTTTCAAGATGTTTCTAATTTAGAGGGGTAGTTTTTGATTCACAAATTATTTAAACCCATGGAACATATCTTCATTAGTTTTTCATAAATTCAATGAGAAAGGTTCAGGGTTTTGTTTGTTTGACTTGATTGATTTTTTGAGATATGCGTCAATATGCAATGAGGGTCTGTATAGATTTTGAGAAGGATCGGAAATTGCATAACGATTTTCCGGGCAATTTTCCGAAAAGAAAAAAACACGAATAAAAACCGTACCGATAACTGAAACGAAATTTTTGATCGTGCAATGGATAGAGCTGGAAAATGCAAACAAATCATGTCACTTGAAAATTTCTGAAAAAATGATTGGAAATCTGAGGAAACTTTAAAAATATGAATAAAAAAATTGAAATTTTTTAAAATTCGAAATATCTCGGAAACGCTCAAAATTTTCCAAATTTATCAAGAAATCTTTTTTGATTAACTTCAGAAAATCTACAAAAAATGTAAATGAATTTTTCCATAAAATCAATGTACCGTGAAATAATCCAAAAAAACCGGGGAATCGATAGATCTCCCAAACTATTGAAAAAATCCAAATTGGTTTTTTGCAGCAAATACCTTTTGACAAAATCTACCTACTCTTCAAATTTCAGTTTTTAGAATTCGTTAAGAGAGCGGGGAAAAAATAAAATCCAAAAAAAATGGGACAATATACCTCGAGCAACGGGTAATTCAACTGTTTCAAGATTTTTCTAATTTAGAGGGATGTGAAGGGGTAGTTTTTGATTCACAAATTATTTAACCCCATGGAACATATTCAGCAGGTTCAAAAAAGTTCATTTCCGTCGAAAAACCTGGAGCAACGGTTATACTTGAAGCGAAAAAAAAAGAAAAAAAAACGTTGCTGGAAAAACCGTTGCTGCTTTCACACCAGTGGTCTTCATTAGTTTTTCATAAATTCAATGAGAAAGGTTCAGGGTTTAGTTTGTTTGACTCGATTGAGTTTTTGAGATATGCGTCAATATGCAATGAGGGTCTGTATAGATTTTGAGAAGGATCGGAAATTGCATAACGATTTTCCGGGCAATTTTCCGAAAAGAAAAAAACACGAATAAAAACCGTACCGATGACTGAAATGAATTTTTTAATAGTGCAATGGATAGAGCTGGAAAATGCAAACAAATCATGTCACTTGAAAATTTCCGAAAACATGTTTGGAAAACTGAGGAAACTTGAAAAATATGAATAAAAAAATTGAAATTTTTTAAAATGCATATTTAACACTCTACCTTCGCGTTATTCTTCCGGGGTGCCTTCTGGCGGCCCGTCTCACGCTATGTTGGTGACACCCGAACCTATAAATGCTAAATTTCACTTTGCACCGAGTCACCCGTATTTCTACGTAGTCAGCTCTCCGTCTAATACGGGTTGTTCTTGGTTTCTGAATTACAGTTAACTCTTTCTGAATTACAACTCACGCTTTCTGAATTACATGTCACACTTTCTGATTAACAATTCACTAATCTGAATTACAAGTTACACAATCTGAAATACAACTTACTAATCTGAATTACATGTTACGGTTTCTGAAATACAATTTACTAATCTGAATTACATGTTACGGTTTCTGAATTACAATTTACTATTCTGAATTACAAATGATACTTTCTGAAATACTTGTTATACTTTCTGAATTACAATTGAAAAAGGTGTAGATCAGCAGACAGATTCTCAATTTTTACGATCGTTACATCCCGATCGGTTGGTCACGGTCGGGAACGTATTCGGTGTACAGTCGTTACCGACTGCTGAGCAATTCTTAATGTCTCCCGACTGAACTTACATTGGCAGCAGTGAAAAATGAAAGGTGTCCGAAATTTCTCAATAATTGTTTCCGTTTGAAGTTTACGAATTGTCAATTTGGGATTTTAGTGAGGAATATCGACATCAATTTGGATTGCCTCAAAAAAGTTTAAACGCGTCCGGTGAATTTCGAGATGTTACCCATTGTGAACGAAGTAATTAGAGCTCAACAGAATATCAATTTTAAACGTCAACGAATGAGGTGCCGTGATGAATTTGATATCAATAATATCAGTGATGCTAGGTTCATCGAATTGTTTCGAGTAAATAAAAATCTTTTTGAAGAATTGCTCAGACTCTTGGTTCCCCATATACAAGTGCCTTCCCATTCTGATAAAGTTCCTGTCACACAAAAGATATTAGTTGCTTTGCGTTTTTATGCAACTGGATGCTATCAAAGGAGTGTTGGTGAAGACTTCAATTTGGCAGTTAGTCAAACGAGTGTTCATAGGTAAAAATGAAAATGCATAAAACGACTACTAACATTTTGATTTCGTAATAATTGTAGGTACATTCATGAGGTAACTAATGCAATTTATGAACATTTGACAGCGAGATTCATTAAATTCCCAACTACAAGAGCAGAACAAAATGAAAGCAAAGAAACTTATATGGATAAGTTCAATTTTCCAGGAGTTTTAGGAGCGGTGGACTGCACACATATAGCTATATTGAAGCCTAAAGTTGACGAGCACAATTTTTTCAATCGGAAGGGGTATCATTCCTTGAACACTCAAATGATATGTGATGCCAATTTGAAGATTCTCTCAATAAATGCGAATTATCCTGGATCCACTCATGATTCATTCATATGGAGACAATCACAAGTGAGGCAGTACTTAATGAACCAATATCACCAAAATAACTTACATGGATCTTGGCTTATTGGGGATTCAGGCTATCCTTTAGAGCCTTGTCTCATGACACCTTACCTCAATCCTATTCCAGGATCTCCCGAGGCTCGCTATAACTCAACACATATACGTGCTCGAAATACTGTGGAAAGAACATTTGGTGTTCTCAAGTCAAGGTTCCGTTGTCTTCTCAAAGAACGAGTAGCTCGATATGAGCCAAGATTTGTAGCAGTTTTGGTAAATGTGTGTGCTGTCTTACATAATATGTGCATGGTATTTGGAGTTGAATTGGAGGAAAATATGGCCATGGACAATGATCACTTGGCACATAATCACCCTGCTATTGACGTTCGTCTTTTTCATGAAGGACAACGAATTAGAAACAATTTGACCAGAAATTATTTCAATCACATTTAATATTAAAGTCTTTCTGTTTGAAGTATATTTTTTGTAATTTTAAATAAGCTATGCCATAAGATATGTATTCAAAAACAAATTTCTGATTAAAAGAAAAAACTCCAAAGTAATCATTTTATTGTGAACTGGGTATCAAAGTAACCTAAAACTAATGTAACCATTGAAAAAAGTAAACAAACAAAACTCGCCTATACGATAACACGAAAAAACAATAAATGAAATAATAATAAATAATGAAAATTTGAGAATTCAAATATGGGGATGTTTCCCTTTCAGCACCTCTGTCAACTCTTTCAAACCCTCTCTGATGCTGTTATTTATAGTATTCAAACCATTGGCAAGTGTGTTTTCTATATTTTTTAGGCAGTTGATGGTTTCTTCGTAAATCAAATTTAAATTCTCAGTTTGACTCTTTCTCTTTTTCCTGCTTCCATTCTTATTAGAAAAAAATGAGATATCGTGGTCATTTCCACAACCCAATTTTCTTTTTTCTGAAGATTGGTTAGGCAGAAGAGTAACCAGTCCTATATTTCCATTTTTTTGGAAATTTTGGTCAATTATATGGCTAGATGTTGAAGTCGCATCTGGTGTGATAGGAACTGAAGTCACAGTTTCTGGTGTATCTGGACATGGAGCTTTAACATTAATCTAAAAAGATCATAGAATATTGTAACATTATCAAAATTCGATATATTTTTGTTATTAACTTACACCTTTCTCTTCTATTCCCACACCCTTAAAAAATGTGGGTCCAAGAATCTCCAATATTTTTTTTTTCTATATCTGTTAGGTCTTTTATCGATGGACCTCCTCCTGTTGCCTTCAGTAGTCTATTGATTTCTGCTGCTTTTTTCTTCAAATTCCCTTTGTAATCTGACCATGTCTATAAAACATACGTGATATTTGAAGTTCCGCCAGAAGTAAAGTCGAAAAGAGAACCAAAGCATAGTTACTCTTGTATTTTCAAGTAATCAACCATCTCACTTAAAAAGTGAAATAAAAATCAACTTCATGTACTCACTTTTTGCCATTTGTCAACTGATTTTGTCCCAAGGCCTAAGGAATTGAGTTTGTGAGCCAAATTTGACCACAACTCCTTAAATTTGGTTCTCGAATTTGAGACTGACAATCTGCCCTTTGCAAAATCGGTGTGATTCTCCATAAATACCGATATCACCTCTAAATGCTCAATTTGCAATTTCATTGTTCTGTAGGAAAGACAAGTTTGAAAATTCATCAAAAGTAATCAAAACTACAGACGTACCTTTCCTTGAAACTTCACTCGGAACATTTGGACCTACCGACTGAAATTGACGTTTGCAAAAGGTGACAAGTCGTTATCGAAACGATTGAGAATCGCTATTTCGGTTGCCACTCGGGACGGTAGGTAACGAATAACGATTGAGAATCTGCGTACACAGACAGATTCTCAATTTTTACGATCGTTACATCCCGATCGGTTGGTCACGGTCGGGAACGTATTCGGTGTACAGTCGTTACCGACTGCTGAGCAATTCTTAATGTCTCCCGACTGAACTTACATTGGCAGCAGTGAAAAATGAAAGGTGTCCGAAATTTCTCAATAATTGTTTCCGTTTGAAGTTTACGAATTGTCAATTTGGGATTTTAGTGAGGAATATCGACATCAATTTGGATTGCCTCAAAAAAGTTTAAACGCGTCCGGTGAATTTCGAGATGTTACCCATTGTGAACGAAGTAATTAGAGCTCAACAGAATATCAATTTTAAACGTCAACGAATGAGGTGCCGTGATGAATTTGATATCAATAATATCAGTGATCGAATTGTTTTGAGTAAATAAAAATCTTTTTGAAGAATTGCTCAGACTCTTGGTTCCCCATATACAAGTGCCTTCCCATTCTGATAAAGTTCCTGTCACACAAAAGATATTAGTTGCTTTGCGTTTTTATGCAACTGGATGCTATCAAAGGAGTGTTGGTGAAGACTTCAATTTGGCAGTTAGTCAAACGAGTGTTCATAGGTAAAAATGAAAATGCATAAAACGACTACTAACATTTTGATTTCGTAATAATTGTAGGTACATTCATGAGGTAACTAATGCAATTTATGAACATTTGACAGCGAGATTCATTAAATTCCCAACTACAAGAGCAGAACAAAATGAAAGCAAAGAAACTTATATGGATAAGTTCAATTTTCCAGGAGTTTTAGGAGCGGTGGACTGCACACATATAGCTATATTGAAGCCTAAGTTGACGAGCACAATTTTTTCAATCGGAAGGGGTATCATTCCTTGAACACTCAAATGATATGTGATGCCAATTTGAAGATTCTCTCAATAAATGCGAATTATCCTGGATCCACTCATGATTCATTCATATGGAGACAATCACAAGTGAGGCAGTACTTAATGAACCAATATCACCAAAATAACTTACATGGATCTTGGCTTATTGGGGATTCAGGCTATCCTTTAGAGCCTTGTCTCATGACACCTTACCTCAATCCTATTCCAGGATCTCCCGAGGCTCGCTATAACTCAACACATATACGTGCTCGAAATACTGTGGAAAGAACATTTGGTGTTCTCAAGTCAAGGTTCCGTTGTCTTCTCAAAGAACGAGTAGCTCGATATGAGCCAAGATTTGTAGCAGTTTTGGTAAATGTGTGTGCTGTCTTACATAATATGTGCATGGTATTTGGAGTTGAATTGGAGGAAAATATGGCCATGGACAATGATCACTTGGCACATAATCACCCTGCTATTGACGTTCGTCTTTTTCATGAAGGACAACGAATTAGAAACAATTTGACCAGAAATTATTTCAATCACATTTAATATTAAAGTCTTTCTGTTTGAAGTATATTTTTTGTAATTTTAAATAAGCTATGCCATAAGATATGTATTCAAAAACAAATTTCTGATTAAAAGAAAAAACTCCAAAGTAATCATTTTATTGTGAACTGGGTATCAAAGTAACCTAAAACTAATGTAACCATTGAAAAAAGTAAACAAACAAAACTCGCCTATACGATAACACGAAAAAACAATAAATGAAATAATAATAAATAATGAAAATTTGAGAATTCAAGTATGGGGCTGTTTCCCTTTCAGCACCTCTGTCAACTCTTTCAAACCATCTCTGATGCTGTTATTTATAGTATTCAAACCATTGGCAAGTGTGTTTTCTATATTTTTTAGGCAGTTGATGGTTTCTTCGTAAATCAAATTTAAATTCTCAGTTTGACTCTTTCTCTTTTTCCTGCTTCCATTCTTATTAGAAAAAAATGAGATATCGTGGTCATTTTCACAACCCAATTTTCTTTTTTCTGAAGATTGGTTAGGCAGAAGAGTAACCAGTCCTATATTTCCATTTTTTTGGAAATTTTGGTCAATTATATGGCTAGATGTTGAAGTCGCATCTGGTGTGATAGGAACTGAAGTCACAGTTTCTGGTGTATCTGGACATGGAGCTTTAACATTAATCTAAAAAGATCATAGAATATTGTAACATTATCAAAATTCGATATATTTTTGTTATTAACTTACACCTTTCTCTTCTATTCCCACACCCTTAAAAAATGTGGGTCCAAGAATCTCCAATATTTTTTTTTCTATATCTGTTAGGTCTTTTATCGATGGACCTCCTCCTGTTGCCTTCAGTAGTCTATTGATTTCTGCTGCTTTTTTCTTCAAATTCCCTTTGTAATCTGACCATGTCTATAAAACATACGTGATATTTGAAGTTCCGCCAGAAGTAAAGTCGAAAAGAGAACCAAAGCATAGCTACTCTTGTATTTTCAAGTAATCAACCATCTCACTTAAAAAGTAAAATAAAAATCAACTTCATGTACTCACTTTTTGCCATTTGTCAACTGATTTTGTCCCAAGGCCTAAGGAATTGAGTTTGTGAGCCAAATTTGACCACAACTCCTTAAATTTGGTTCTCGAATTTGAGACTGACAATCTGCCCTTTGCAAAATCGGTGTGATTCTCCATAAATACCGATATCACCTCTAAATGCTCAATTTGCAATTTCATTGTTCTGTAGGAAAGACAAGTTTGAAAATTCATCAAAAGTAATCAAAACTACAGACGTACCTTTCCTTGAAACTTCACTCGGAACATTCGGACCTACCGACTGAAATTGACGTTTGCAAAAGGTGACAAGTCGTTATCGAAACGATTGAGAATCGCTATTTCGGTTGCCACTCGGGACGGTAGGTAACGAATAACGATTGAGAATCTGCGTACAGAAAAAAATTATTATTGAAATTCACCGAGTAGGCCGTGAAAGCAAAATGAAAGCCAAAAATTGAAAAGTTGGCCATGGAAACCATACGTCACTTGATAACAGTTGCTACTAATGTGATATTTTATTTTCATTTGTCGGCGTTATAAAAAGCCGCCAAAAAAAATATTGGAAAAATTGGAAAAAAAAACAATACTTAAATAAGAACATACAACTTTTTCTGGTTTCTGGTTAGATACCAACTTGTGATATGTCATTAGAAAGGGAATTGAATGCTGAATAAAGCGAAAAGAAAAAAAAAATTGGATTTCCATTCAAAATAAGAAAGTTGGTGTTACTTTTCAGCCGTAGGCTGAGAGGACAATTACCAGTGAAAGAGGAATTGTTGCATCCAAGTATAGTCAAAGGTTATTACTCTAAAATATTGGAAGAAAAACAAATCAAACAGAAATTTTATTATGATCGAAATGCAAAAGATTTAAAGAGTTGAAAGTAGGAGACACTGTGGTTATGGTTATGGATGATAGTGGTAAATGGGAGCCAGCTATAGTGTTAGGGATGAAAGTAGACCTAGATCTTACAGAATCAAATTGTGTGAAACTGGTCGAGTGAGAGTGCGGAACAGAAGAGTTTTGAAGAAAATTTGGCACGATTTGGATAATAAAAAAGACAGATTTGAAAATTGGGATGATTTACCGCTGGAACCATCCTTAAGAAGAGAGGCAAGAAGGGACAGTGGAATGGTTGAGACGAATGATGGTAGTGAGAAAGTAGAACCAAAGGAAGAAATATTAATAGAAGACATACAGCCAAATCTAGTTAGTTCAGATACATCAGAAGAGAATAATTCAGAAATTTTGAGTAGTTTGGAAATGGGTAAGTATCGAACTAGGTCAGGAAGATTAGTAGTGAATTCTAACCAGTACAAAGATTTTGCATGAGGTGTAATTCAATTCAGTTATTGTTATGGTCGGTTTTTATTCATTTATTTTTGAATTTAAAGAAGGGAGATGTAATAGATATTGTATTAGTTCTTTATGAAATACTTTGTATATGTGTACATCACCTAGGGAAGTTAACAGATATGGTATTGTCAAATACTGAACTTTGATTAAAGTACATTTCGATTCATAGTTCTTTGCAAACTCATTACAGTATCGTCTGCAAACAGCGTAAAGTTTCCAGAGATATCAAGGCTAGCCATATCGTTGATATAAGGTAAAAATAGAATAGAGCCCAATACTATACTGACCCTTGGGGTACTCCGCTCACAATGGTATTCTTCTCAGAACTATTTTCTCCTATTTTTATTGTTTGATTCCGATCAATAAGGTATGATCTGAACCAATCTAGAGCTGTACCTCAGAAACCATAATGATTAAGTTTCCGCAACAGAACTTCATGACTTACACAGTCAAACTCTTTGGAAAGTTAAGAAAAAATAAAAATGCTGCAGCTGCCTCCTTTTCATTTAGGTTCGTGTAGATTCTTCCAAGAAAGTCCAAAAAGGGGGCCCCTGGGCTTTTTTTATTTCGGAATCCGAACTGTTCTCTTGCCAATATATTGTGTCTCTCCAGAAAACCAAGCTTCTCCATGATTTTAGATAATGTTGATAGGATTGATATTGGCCTGAAGTTGTTGGGGTCATCAATAGCTCCTTCTTTGTGAAAAGGTATCAACTGTTGCAGAAGAAGTACTTATAGCCGTAACCAAAGCACTAAGGGCTTCATCAGGTAATTGTGATATCAATTTGGCTGACAGGTGATCATCACCATAGGAATTTTTCTTTTTTATGTCATTGATCACCGACTTCAGCTCAGTCAAGTCGGTCTCGTACAAGTACAGAGAATTACTCGGAGAAATCAATTTCTGTAAATTTTCGAGTTGATCAAACGTCGGAACGATGAACTGCTATAATTGAACGGTTATTGAGCAGTGAAATTCGTTCAAATAATTGAGATCTATATTCAATTCTGGTTATACTTTGTTGTATTTACCTCTCAACTCATTGGTTATTTTCCACATCTCTCTCGATTTGTTGTCTGCTTGATTCAATATCTCAATATAATACGAGTCTTTGGTTAATTTTATGGTCTGTTTGTAGATATTACGATATTTATTGAAATATGTCATGAACAAATTATTATCGCTATAGAATTTTCTAACATTATGCAGGCAACGTAAGTTACTTGATGATTTTTTCAAGCCTTTTGTTACCCAGGGTTTTGATTTCTTCTTCTTCTTCATATGCCGTAATGGAAATGATTGGTTGAATATTTCCACAACAAGTTCCTGAAATTTATTTACTGGCTCTTCAATCAAGTGCTGATAGGAAAATATGAACATTACACATTCATTCTTACAGAATCGAAAAGGGATTATATCTGTGCGGATATCTTGACACCATCTGTTCCTCGACTGTATTATCACAACGCGCATTATACCGCGGCTGGCTATTTGCGTACTCTGATCTCGCGCTATGAAACGTGGTCTATGTCGCACCATATTTCAAGTAAAGGAAGAAGCACTCCGTATCTACGGTTAGAGATAAATTCATTTCATACATTCAGGCATTCGGAGCTTTGTACTCACTACTTGTAAAAGAACCATATAATGCAGATAATTCGATAAGAAACGAAAACGGTTTATCAGCGAATACATTCGACGAAGAAAATAATAAGTAGATGAATTCATTCTCGATGATCCGATTATGATCGTTCGCAATTGAAATCATTTTGAAATACATCTCTATTGTAGGAGTAGGTAAAATAATCTTGTTTTGAAAATCTGGAGTTATATATTTTTTTTCCGTCAACCGATTGCACCCCTACGCGCAACCCTCGGAAGTCTTCGAGATACTTGTGTGAGCTAGGAAAGACGCAAGACGCAAGACGCAGCCCTTACCTTTTAACGTGTGATGCCATGCACGAGACCGGTGAATCGGTGGATTAAACCCACGACCCCACGCTTGCGAGGCGTACGCTTTTACCAGCCGACCACCACGGCCCATATAATAATCTATTTGAACAGTTCAGTATTATTCTTGAAGGATTTTCCTGGAATGTTCCATTTCATTGATCTTGTTTGATAGTGATCTTTGAGTAGTATTTTTGAAATATTTTCGGGTTATTTGATAATAATAATCTATTCGAATATTTTGGTGATTTTCTTTGAATTATTTTCTTTAGAATATTCCATTTGGTTTCATAATGTTCCGTTAGATCTCATGATCACATAGGATTCGCATTAGATTGGATACGGAATTCCAAATACGGATTCGACCATCAAATCCTGAACCCCTTTTTTTTCACACATAGGTTCTTGAGATTTTGAATGAGGATGAAACATTATTGTTTTTGAAATTGGAATAACTCATCGAATCGTATAGTCTCTTTGAACCACCACTGCCTGAAACAAACTCTTATACTCTGTATCCTTGTTTTTTTATCGACACTTGCAAATTCTCAGTGATTTTGAGTTGTATGAAAACCTATAGGAATCGCCTAAATTTAGATAAGGAATTTATGATCCAAACCTGATCCACTTTCTTCATACGATACCCAATAAGATTATGAATTGTGAATGACCACACATTTCTCATACATTTACAAGCTTGAGAATGAGCTTATAATATCGTTGTGATTGATAGTGAAATACCTCATTGAGTCTTATATTCCACTTAAACAACTATTGCCCGATACAAACTCGTATGCCATGTATTTGGGTATGCTTATAAATCATATCTACTTATAAATTCTCATACAACCTTCCAAAAAGTGTGCCAGGGATTACGTACGTGTACGTTACAGACTTATCACGTTGATCCTTATAAATTATCATAATTCGTCTATGTTTTTCATGATATTTCATGTACACCAAAATTCTCCTGCGGTTTCCCCCTCGTCTAAATAGCAGACATTGTATAACACCATTAAGTACTTCGAGGTAACCCAACATATTTTAAAAACAGTTGTGAGTATTCACTTCATCCACTTTCTCATAGCCCGCATAACCTCACCTCAGTTCTGATCATTTTCATATGATTTTGTTGCTCTCTCGAAATGTGGTGAGCAGACGATCTGTGGCAACTTGCTGCTAAGAAAAAAAACTCCAAGCCATTGATCGGAACGAACGAACAAACCATTTATCGCTCATATCAGATGAGATCAATGAGAGCTCGAAAAACGTAGCTTAATATTCAGCTGACATCAGTTTTCATCAGTGAATGTCTTCTTTACGGCTTCGAACACCGTACAATCTTTTGAAGTACGTAGGATTTAGAAAGAATAGCTACGAGCGAATAAATCTTTTATAACTTGTATTTGTGCGACATATTTTTACCAAACATATTTTTACTGATGCTCTCACTGTTGCGCGCGTTATTTCCGTAAGTATAAAAAAATTGTTTCCGATTCTGTTGGGAGATATTTATTTCAATACAAACTCTTTCCAAATGCTTAGAATGCGTTGGCAGTTGTTTTACGATTCCAGTTGCCATAGTTTTGAAACCCTTCCATTCTCCGCATCTTGCGAATAACTTTCGTACGAGTTTTTTCATTTGATCGATAAATAAATCTTGTCACTTCACTATGGTTAATCCCACGAAAATAGCGAAAAGAGAAATAGTGGAAACAAAAGCAGTTCATGAGGTTTTAAGTGCAGGATAGCCAACTTGAAAGTACAGAAACTTCGTGGAGATACATAGTCTTAGACGAGCGTGCACCACCTGGCGTGTTACTTTTCCAGAAGTTGGCCCATGTTGCAGATACGAGGAAACGAGGATATTGTGTTGTGGAAACTTTTGGCGTGTATATCGGTGGTATTTCTTATTGGTCATGGTCTGTTAGTGGCTGTTGGAATGAAGGTAGAATAATCTTGTTTTCAACCGGCAACTCGATAAGTTTCGAAAGAAGCACTACCGACATTTTCATATAGATTGCTTGGTGGCCCAGTTTCAAATAGGGATGAAATTGTGAGTTAGAGATTCAAATGATTACAGGGAGGAACACAGTTTTCCCAAAATAATAGAGTTATTATTTTTCAGTTTTTACAGGAAATTATCTGTTCCATGAACTGTATTGTTGACTGAATACTATGAGAAAGATTTAAAATAGAGATCGACACGTCGTCAATAGATGAGAAATTGTTTTTTCTTGACCTAAGACTCGTGTACCCCTCTAAGCAATTGTTGAGGATGACACAAACCACGCAGGAACATTATTGAAATGGTGGGATTTTCCCAACACGTCTACCACTCCTACGGGGAATGAAAAGCGTTACTATTATTGAAAAGATGCAGCAACACGCCCCCTAAGAGAGATCTGCAATGGAGATCCAAACTTCGGCGAACTATAAACAGCAAGGAGTTTGTTTTTTTTCTATCCTATACCCGCTATATCCCGCTAAGCAATTCTTGAGGAGGACACGAACTTCAGAAACATGATTGTTATGATGGGATATTTTCAACTTTTCCATCACACCTATAAAGGAAGAAGCCTTAGGATAATTGAAAACGTGGAACAACATGCCTTGAGAAACATCTGAAATGATGAAGTTTTTGTTTTCTCTTGCTAAACCCGCTATACCCCCTGAGTAAATGAATATTTGTTTTCTCACTTCTAACCAACAGTTTTTCAACCTATCTGGTTGAATATTGTCCAAAGTAAACATTGCCAGAACTCTATGTAGTATTATTTCATCATGCTTGTCAGTAATGAATACTCAGCTAACAAGTCTATTCATGTATTATGGATTTCCATATACCTACTGATGTGATAATCTGGTCTGAAGTGCGAAAAGTTCTGGCTATGAAGTTTTTTGGTCGTATTCTGAATGATGTTGGAAAGTAGGAGTTAAAGGAATTGACAATCTTGTGAATTATCAGCTGAGTAAAGTAAGAGTTCTAGAAGATGGCCGTTATGGAGAGTATCTGTCATTTGACCGGTATGAAAAGGGGCGTTTGTGAAATACTGTAGTCATAAGAAAAGGTGCTCATTAGGCAAGACTCTCTCAAAAATGTGGATCATGGAAAGCAGACGTAACTAAAAGCATTTATTCGAGAAGAGCAAATCATAGCAATATGTCATCTGAAATCCTATTGTGGATGATCGCTGTCCAGGCTAGCTTGTATCTCTTAGCGCTTCATTTTTGAGTTGCACTTGGTACTTATCGTGAGTGAGCCAACTTTGCAATGAGCAGTGCTTACTTGGATTACTTGTCAACCCGGAGTGGCAAATAATAATAATAGGGGTATGTTCAACCTAGTGAACTGCAGCCATAGGCGTATTTAAAACCTCTCAGCAATTGAAATTAACGGCTGTTGAGGTGGGATGCGTCCCCTAATTTTACCATAGCTTTAAAGATACATGTTTCACTTGAATACGTTGTTTTTCAAAATTGTACATTAGTTGGAAAGTGGCATAGATATAGTTGATTCTTTGATAGAACCAGGTTGGCGATGAAAATCAAACTCAAATCATCTTAACTTACGAGCGACATCGGTGGTTACCAGAGGAAGCTTAGAGGTAAGATCCCACTGAAAGAAACAATCAAATCACTCTTGTCAACAGGTTTCGAAAATTCCAAAACGAAAAAATCTGGTTTCATCATGAGAGTTCTCGAATATGAATGTTCTGCAACGTAGGCGGCTTTTAATATGAGAAAGCTATACAAAAAAGCACATTTCAACAACAAAATAATAGTTCGTTCTATTTATTCAAGATATCAATAAATGATTTCTGTTTTGATTTCTTCTATACTTATATACATGTATTCACCATGTTTTTTGTAGTGATCGTTGTTTGTAAATTTGTGACGGTTGAAATTTTTATTGTTTAACTCTCTTTCTTTCTTTCTTTCTTCTCATATAAAAGCCGTTGAAGATTGAAAAAAACAAATGATGAAATTCATCTTGTACTGTTTGATTTCTTTTAGGTTTTTTCTGAATTTTCCAAACAAATGTATCATATTTTGATATGACGAAGTGGAAAGAGCTTGTTGCGGTTTGAGAAATACTAGCTATGAGCATTCCTTTATGAGCATTATAACGTCTTGTAAAAATTCTTGATAACTTAAAAAGTATAGAAGCGCAATTCCATGAGAACCCTAATTTTCAACTGTATCTCACCTTGAAGCTTGCTCTGGCCACCGCTGACGCCGTTTAACAGTAGTGGTGGTTTCAGATTGATTTTCATTGCCAACGTTATATGACTGAAAAATCAACGATATCTCTGCAATTTCCAATTTCAAAAACAGTTTCATCGCAAACTCAAGGCTCATTTAGAAATTCAGTGAAAATGTACAGGGTGACATTCGAAAGAAAAAGTTTGGGTCACATCCGGCGGTTTAACTGAATGTGGTAAATCCTAAGTTGTGGCATTGATATAGGCGTATTCAAATACCATAGTGACTTACCAAATTAAAGATCTATATCTTTGAAACTATAGAGAAATTGAGTACATCACTTCGTTGTCACCTGGTATAGCTGATGTCATAGAAAGATGGAGGTCGTGGAGAGTTTGTTGTCATCAACATTATTGGCAGTCTTGAGAAAGACCAATAGAGTCGAGAGCGTGGGTGATTTTGTGATGAAATCATACGTCGTCCCCCATCACATCGATTGGATCTGATGACGGCAGAGTGGTTTTCGAAACGTTCTCAAATTCTCAGAATAGAAAGAAAGGTACGAGTTATTTCAACGATTGAAAATAATATTATGATACTGTATCTCGTGTTCTCGCGATTCTCATTGATTTTGGTTCTTGCAAATAAAACTTTCTCTATTCGATCCTCTACAATTGAAAGTGATGAGGTAGGAACTAGATTTTATAGAAAGTATGGCTACTAGCAGTCATGAAAATTGGAAAGTTTGGCATCTCGGTGTCATAGGAAATGAGGAGATAATGTAGTTTAGTGGTTCTGTTATGAGAAATGGATTTCTCGTAGCCAGTTACACGATGAGAAAATATAGGTGTTGATATGTCGTTCGTTGAGATTTAAGTATGATTCACATCCAAAACACGTGGTTGCCTAGGATAATGTAATACATTTATTTATTGTTACCTTGACTCTATGTTACCTTGAACCGTGCTTGGGATCATACGTTAAAAAGTAAAACCCTTGCCATCCGCAGCTCACATGAGCCTTCTGAAGACTGTTGAAAGCTGCTTGTAAGGGTACAACCTGATGACGCAAAGAACATATTTTAAAGGAGAAATTAAATAAAACTGATACTGAATATAGTGACAAAAATGGAAATTAGAACAATGTGTAAGTTCCACGGGTTAGCGCTAATTTCGCTTGTTCATTTATCATCATATTCATAACTACCAAAACCCTGAAGGGCTTACGTTATAAAATCATAACCCATTTTGGCAGCGGGCCAACGGGCTAGTATTTGCGAACATTACCATTAGAATAACATGCTTTGATAATTGCAAACTTGCATTCTATCTCACTGTATCAATAATCAAATGTTAAAATTGATCGATTCATTGATTCACTTTATAATTATCTTTCATTGTATGAAGGTTCAGGGGATCTTATCAATGTACCTACCGAATACTTGATGGATGTCCACTAGGGTAGTATTATCCTGGTGGATACTAGGATAAAAACTTTAGACCCAATTAATGGATGAAACGAGTGGAGTCGACAAGGGCGCAATACCCTCCTCTCCACACCTTCCCACTGAGTGGAAAATATGAGGAAAATATCTGACAAAAAAAACAGCTCTTCCGCTTGCAGTCATTCAATATATCCGAAATCTTGTCATAAAATGTTCCTCAATGAGGATACTATTGCCAATGCTTTCACAAACCAATGTATTTTATATTCAATTTGTTTGGGAAGTATTACCTGCATACATGCATATATTAAAGTTCTTGCCTGTCATCAGTACAAGTATACGTCAGATAGCAAAAGAGGCATCTTGTCTCACCCAAGGAATGATAATAATGAAAGCTTCATCGCCTTTACCTACGTATGAAGCTGCGACTTACAATAAGTTTCCGCCTCCCATGACAATGGCAAGAAATCGCTCCTCGGTAGCACAGACTCCAGGAAGAGTAAATTCATCAAATCGAACACAATTCGAAAAGTGTGTCGGAGAGTTTCAAATAATAAGAGCACTGATGAAAGGCAAAAACTTTGAAACATGCAAGTATAACGGAGGTCATTTCCAACCAAATAAACGATGATATTCATTGATTTTTTACAATAAGCACTTGCAATAGTGTCCTTCTCGAAACAGATCGCACGGATGTCAAATGTAATTCAATGTCCGTAGGAGAAAATTTTTGATTTATGTAAGATATGTGCCTCATATTTCTCAGTTTGTGGAAATGTGTGGAGAAATTCTGAAGTGGTTGAAATTATTCGTTGAATTTTTTTGAAACTCTCTGACATTCTTTTCAAACTTTGTTTGATTCAATACAATGAAGTTGTCATAGGTTTTGAATAAAATAAAGAAAGTATCTAAATTCACTTCTAACAATTAATACACTGTAGTTTCATCCTGACAGCAAACCACATTTATTTTTATGACTCAAATGTCCCAATCAGTGCAGTGCAATTACTTTGTCAAACAATCAGAAAACATTCATATTGTGGTAATTTATCATCAATTGAAATAGGATATTATGATACAAGTGTATAAGTGAGTTTAAGGCACGAAGCGGTGTGCCCATTCCAAGTTGCTTTTTTGTTGCTATCCCTGTACCGTGACTTCAGAAACAATACTAGAAATCAATTTGAGAACTAGATGATGTCCCTTATATTTCACACGATTTCAATTGCATTTGAAAAATATTATGATGCAGGAGTAATGACAGCGGTGTTTGCAATACCTTGACACTTCTTGAATATTATTTTCAGTAGGTGATATATTGACGTGAAGGCCAGTAATATAATCTGAGAGTTGATTAATACACGCAACCCATCAATTATTACTGTCAAAGAAGTGACTTGCGTCTCTGTTACAGAACAATCCACAAAATACTCATTTTTGATAAAAATCGTCTTTTTGTCCGATAGAGTTATATTTTGTAATACCCTTCCAAATTCACCTTCAAATTGTTTTGATATTGAAATACCTCTGTGCTCAGGCATAACGGTGAAGGAGAAATATTTTTCATCAGCTTGAATCCAATAATAATAATAAAAAGAAGAAGTTCGAGGGGCCCTCAAAGGCTCAAACAACTTCGCTGCTCCAGGCCCTGATGGGTTAAATAACTATTGGTGGCAAAAATTTCCAACAATTCACCGCCATCTGGCTAGAGTTTTTTACTCATGGCTAGATGGGGAGCAGCAGATTCCGGAGTAGTTTGTCGAGGGGCGAACCGTGCTCATCCCCAAAAACGGAGATTTGTTTGATCCAAAGAATTACAGGCCGATAACATGCTTGAATGCGTGTTATAAGGTGTTTACGCGCATCTTGTACACGCGCAGTCTTTCCGCAGTTAATCCGGTGAATGAACAAAGAGGGTAAAAGAAAGGGGTCGCCGCGGCTGCAAGGAGAACCTACTCATCGATAGCTGTATCACGCAGGACTCTGTGCAGTGTAAGCGAAAACTTTCGATGGCCTGGATCGATTACCGCAAGGCATTCGATACAACATCGTATGAGTAAATCATGCATTTGCTCAGATGCCTTGAGGTACCCGATCAAATAGTGGGATGCATTGGACAACTGATACCGCTCTGGAGGACTCGCTTCACCATGAGATCTGGTAAAGACATTGTCCAAACAGAGCAAGTCATCATTGGAAGAGGTGTGTTTCAGGGAGACTCCCCCAGCCCTCTCCTCTTCTGCATCTCACTATTGCCATTGTCCGTTGCACTCAGGAATACCCGTGGATACAGCTGCGGCACCCCCAGCAAACGGAGGCATGAAGTTATCCATCTATTTTACATGGATGACCTCAAATTATATGCCTCTGGAGAAAGTCCCTTAGGGTGGTGGAAGAATATACGCATGCTATCGGTATAGAATTTGGGATCGACAAATGTGCCACGGTTCAACTCAATAGAGGACGATGCGAAGAATACTGAGAGGATGTCCAGCTCGTAGACGGAAGCATCCTGTATCATCTGGTTGCCGGAGAGACTTATACCTACCTAGGGGTGGAGCAACGCCGCTCCCAAGAGCTAATCACAGTTAAAAACTCTCTCCGCAGCAAGTATCAGCATAAACTCTGACAGATCTGGTCATCAGAACTGTCGGGGAAGAACAAAGTTGCAGCAGCTAATATGCTTGCCGTTCCGATCCTTCTTTACTCTTTCGGAGTGATGAAGTGGACCAAGGAAGAACTGCGAAAACTCGACGTTAAAACTCGCAAAATGATGCATCTCAATAGGAGCTTGCATCCTAAATTGCCCGTTCCATGGTTATACTTTCCCAGACAACGGGGAGGCCGTGGACTTTTGAGTTTGGAGTGTCTGCATAACAGAATGGTTCTGGATCGCCTGTAAAGTTAATCAGGAGTTCAGATCCCCTGCTCTGCATGGTCCGCGACCATGAAAAAGCAGGAATTGGAGCATTTCTTATTAAGGCAGCAACCCGTGCAGCCGATGAACTTGGTCTCGTATTCGACACTGAACGGGCTAACCCAAACTCTGTCACCGAGTTGGGACACGTTCCGCTAAAAGCTCACATCAAAGCTGCGGAGACGGAGGTCCTCCTACAGCTACATACCGATAAGCAAATGCATGGTGTCTTCTTTCACAACATCGAATACCTTGGCTCATCCAAAAGCTTGACCTTTGCCTTCCTCAGGTCGAGTGAGCTAAAGTCGGAGACCAAGGGATTCATAATGGCCTGCCAAGATGGTGTTTTCAACACCCTTGTCTACCGTAGTCACGTGATGGGTATAGACGTCCCTGACACCCGATGCAGGGTATGTCGCAGGGTACCGACACCGCAATGCATTTGCTATCAGCATGCCCAGCTTATGCGGTCTCAGCCTATATCCACAGGCATAACGCTGCGCTACGTGTACACTCGTACGGTACAGACGATACACTGGCGTTGCCTTATGTTCCAGGGGATATTGGGTCCGTGGTGGAGAATGAGAGGTGCCGAATCTATCGGAACTACTCATTCTCCACTCTCAAGCGAATACAAGCCAATAAACGTGATGTCCTCCTCGACCACCGAAGTAGAACGATATTCGTCATGGAGTTTTCCGCTCCAGGCGAAATAAATATCGTTCGAAGAGAGGAGGAAAAACGGACTAAATATCGAGATCTTCCTTTTGAACTCTGCAGGTTGTATACGGACCATTCTGTCAAAATGGTGGTTCTGATTATAGGAGTCCTTGGTGGAATGATGGACACACTGCTCTCTAACTTGAAGATAAAACCGGCTTGCCGTAATATGGCAGAAATATGTGCAGCACGAATGCAGAAGGCCGTCATCCTTGGTTCGCTACGTCTACTCAGAGCACATGATTCTCGAACCCAATAGTCACCTACCCTACGGACGCGCCCTCCAGATGTATTGGAGCACCGGAAACAGGGCATGACTGGTACATTCCTTACAGGAAAATAATAATAATAATAATAATGCTCTTATTCCATTGAGATCATAATCACATACTATTGGAAAGGTCAGAGGGGATATTGATGTATACATATACATATAACATATGTGTGTTGTGAATATAGAAATGGCATCTCTATGTATTTTATTACTCGAAAGTACTACCAGACAATCTGTTTCTATGTGCTTAGGTATGTCAATCATAAACAAAGTTAAAATAAGTGGACCCAGTACGGAACCTTGAGGGACTCCTAGATCAACCTTTTTGAATTTTGAAACAGTTTCATTGAGTCTTACAGCAATTTTTCTGTTATTCAAATGAGACATGGACCATGATAGGATATTATTACGAATTCCCAGCGAATATAACTTGTTTCCCGTGAAACTCAGGTCTAGGAAGTTAAAAGCTTTGGTCAGGTCGAAGAAAGGTGCACCTACCTACGAGCTTTCTCTGATCTAGATATTTGTTAACGAATTCAACAAACTTGCAAATAGCCCATTCTGTCGACCGTCCTGGATAAAATCGATTCTGTGAGTCCACAATTATTTCATGTTTATCAAGATGGGATATGTGCCTGTTATACATAGTTATCTCTATTACTTTGCTGATAATACTTGGTACAGTTATTTGTTGGTAATTATCTATACAAAGGGGATCATTCCTTTTTGAATATTGGTTCAACTATTCCGCGTTTCAAGTACTCAGGAAACTCACCTGATACCACGCTTGTAATTTGTATTATTTGTGATAAAGATCTTGCAAATTGATGTGCTAGGCATTTTACAATTTACGTTTATATTCAGTCGACTCCAACTGAATTTGCAATCTTTAGATTTGTAATAATATCAACAATTCCTAGATAAGAAACCATGGAAAAGTAAAATGAGTTACTATTATTCAGAATAGATTTTGTACAGTGTTTACCATCCGTGTAACTAAAACTATTTTTCATTGCCAACCTAGCAGTTTTTGAAGAAATGCTTCTGATATAATTTTTATATCTACTTTAACTTCACTATCAATATTCAATCTTATACTTGGTAGTTATTTGATTTCAACAGTTTTTTCTCTAAGTTCCATACTTGGTTTTGTTTGGCGATATTACCGTTTGTTTTTTCAACTCTAGCTTGATAGTATGCCTCTTCCTCACATTTGTTTGTTGTCTATATTTTTCAAGTTTTGCCTTATATTCGATGTTGAGATTGATACTATCTATATCATTTTTGAGTCAACGTAGATTTTTCAGTTACTTACCCATTTCTGTGCTTTCTCTACTAATCCAAATTTTTTTGTTTTGTCCTATACTATTTTCACCATAGAAGTATAAGTTAATCGAGTCATTCAATATATTGAGAAAATTTCTTAAAGGACCACGCAGTAGAAACAGTGGCCTTTTTTTCGCGATTTTCAGGAATGCTCAATCGCACACAATATTGAATTTAAATGAGATATTGATATTTTTTTGTTCAGCTGAATTTCTCCAAAAATCACAAAACTTATGATTTGGCGCCCTCTAGTGCCGAATCTCGTCATAGGATCGAGTTGGCCAATGGAGACTTTCACTCAGAATGGTTTCATCTACAACATATCAAAAATCCAGCCATTTTCAAAGAAATACTTTTTTCCATAAGATATGTGCGTGGTCTTTTATATTCATACCAGTAAGATAATCCAGAACACAAAAATCTTCTGAATTGAGATGAGTTTGCAGATTTTTTTTAGATTGTCATTTCCAATGTCTCTAAATAAATATTTTCATCGTATTGTTGATGAAATGAATTTGTTAACATATACCTAGTCTATTTTGGTGCTAGATAATCTCCCACTTATATTTTTTAACATTCTTGTTAGTTCAGTGTTTTCGATATTTAAGCTATAGGATTGCATGAGGTCAAGGAATATATCTTTTCTAATTGAATCTGATTAAATCAATATTCATGTCACCACATATTATATTCTCATAATGATTTGAACAATATTCTAACATATGAGTGATTTGACTTATTAACAATTCTTGGAGACCAGTACATAGCAGAGAGCATATCGCACATCTTCAAAAATGAATCAAGTCAAAAAACTGAGAGTTTGAGTTAATATAATGAAAATGTCCGATGAACACTCTTCCACCCATGCCTCAATAGCGTATTAAATTACCTTCAAAGGGAACTTTTTATAATTTACAGTTATCATCAATACTCTAAAATCTATGGAATCATTAACATTAGAGACAACAGTTTTCTGCGGTTTCAGAAAAAATTTACTAATTCGAGTTGTGTCACTTTTGATATACATGTGCGTGCGATATATTCATTATCATTGACACATAGTTGTATTGCACACATTTCATTTGAGGCTTTACATATAACATCTACCATTTTTGTGATTTTACATACAGGGTGTAATCTAAATGATGTCATTGATTTCAGGTGGTGATTATTTGCCATATTTTATGAAAAAAGTACATGTAAACATATATCCTAACTTGCTTTTTTTTCCAAGTGACGGAGTGTCAAAGTTTCTGTGTTAAAAATTCGGTTATTTAATAATTACCCAAAAGTCTTTCTGCCGATTTTCATGAAACCTGGTGTGTTCGTTCATCAACAGTTACAAGGGTCTTGTTTCCATGAAGTTATTTTTCAAATCTAGGTGGCAGGTGGTTACTTGATTGATATTTATAGTAAAAATCATTGTACTCCACTTTTTTTCTCTAAGTTTCATATTTTTTCAGAATAAATGATACAATGCAATACAACTTTCTTATAATGCCGTGAATTTGAAATAGCTAAACTTTGTCAAATTGAAGTCAGTGGAGTAGGAATGGTGGTCACGCACCATCAAAAAGTCATGTGAATGATCTTTTTTTCAGATTCTCCATATTTTCTTGACATTCTATTTAATTATATGCACAAATGTTTTGTTAAGTCTTGATAGAAATGATTGACAATAATAGGCTCAGGAACACAACAAACAACCCCACAAACAAATCTATGAATTGATAAAATGTAGCCATTTCAAATTCACGGAATTATATGAGAGTTGTATTTTTAAATGTTCAATCTGATAAAAATATGAAACTTAATTAATTTGACGACTTTCATAATATTCACAGGCAACGACTCTGTAACTTATTAACTTCTTATAATCTACGAATGCATGTTGATACTCCTACTCGTATATCTAAACAAAGTGCCTCAATAATTGACTACTTCTGTACAAACCTAGAAAATGTAATATGTTCGGTAGTACCCTCGGGTCTTTCCGACCACGAAGCTGTAACTTGTTCTGTTCCTTTTGACACAAATGAAGAAAATGAAAATAAACATAAGTATGGATGGCTATACAGTAGTAAAAACTACAAAAAATTCCGAGTACTTTCCCTAGAAACAAATTAGGATATTAATGCTAAATCTGGGATAGCATTTTCAGAATTCTATATCAAGCTCAAAGGTGATTTTGAGAAAGCATTTCCGTTGCAATAATTTAAAATGAAGAAAAATAAAAAACCCTGGCTAACAATGGAAATACAAATATCGGCAGAAAACATGAGAGCTTTGCATAGCATCCGTAAATTCACAAACGAGCCATTTTTCCAAAGCTACTATCTCAAATATAGAAGTATATATCGTAGAGTTATAAAAGCAGCAAAGGATATATTCTACAGAAGACGACTTGATGGGGCGGTTAACAAGAGTAAAGAATGCTGGAAGTTAATTCATGAAATGAGAGGAAAAACTAAAATACTGCAACACATCTTAATAGAACCTAATGAATTGAACTTCTACTATTGCAGTAGGCGCGTAAACTTACAGAAAACAAATCAGCCCCCAATTCATCCTCACTGAACTTAAAGGATTTTTGAAGGAAATAAAAACTCTTCTGGTATTGATGAAATTTTGGTAAATATAATTGAAAACCTTCCGATTCAGCACTACTGTTCTTAGTAGAACTTATTGATATTTCCTTTAGAAGGCAACTTTCCTCATTTTCTGAAAACTTCCTTGGTTATTCCCATTTACAAAGGGGGTAGTGAAAGCGATCCTACAAATTACCGTCCCGTCTCTCTTATACCTAGTCTCGCAAAAGTAATTGAAAAGTTAGTGAAAAAACGTATGCATATCTCTCTTCTAACGAACAACATATTGAGCACCCAACAATTTGGATTTCAACCATCAAACAAAGGAACCAATGATGCCTTATTCTTTTTTAAGTTCAAGACATATGAGAAAATATATGTTGGCGAGTGTGCTGCGGCGATATTTTGTGACTTTTCCAAATCATTCGACTACGTGGATCACGAAATATTACTGCAGAAACTCCAGCATTACGAATTTCAGAACATTACTTTAAAATGGTTCAAAACCCAGTAGCACAGTAGCTCATACTCCAGTATATTGAATATAGAATTCGGAGAACCTCAAGGCTCAGTTTTAGTACCAGTTCTATTCCTTCTCTATATTAACGACGTCACCAAATTGAATATCACGGCAAAGATAACCCATTTCGCAGATGACACTACCATACTGTGGCATGACGAAACAGGTCATAAGCTTGAAGAAAAAATTGAAAAAGAGATGATAACAATCAAGCATGGTGTGACTCCAACTAACTAATAACATTCCGCTGTAATCTTCCTGACAAACCTTCAGCTAATAAGTAAATAATCAATAAAACAACATCAAGATTTCTTGGTTTAGATATAGTCAATAAATTGAAGTTTAATCCACACATTAAAAATCTTTGCAACAAATTAGCATCAGGTTGTTACGCAATACGGGTAATATCAAATAAGCTGGGTTATTCGGCGGCAAGAACTGCGTACTTTGCCCTAATCGAATCACATCTGAGCTATGGAATTGCATTTTGGGGAGTGTGTAGTACATATCTGTTGCATAATGAATTTATATTACAGAAAAGAGCTTTGCGATATATCTGAAAAATAAAACTACTTTAGATAGAGTCCCCACTTTATGGATTTGTTTCTATAGTATATGAGTTGCTATTATTGTATTTGTATGTATATATGTTTTTTTAAATCTTATTTTTTATTCAGAATTATGTATCACACCTTAGATATTTTTAATTTTTGATTAGCTCCTATATAAATTCGTTCATGTATGGATTTTCATATTTAAGATGTTTGTACTGCAAGTTATATATTATTCATCTTTTATCCTTGATATACTTATAAACTTTTACTCTTGTATCAACTAAGCTTTGTCTATGAGAATGGTATTATTTGACAATAGAGTATATTGATTGAAAGGTTGATTGAATGATTGATTGATTATCAATTAGGTGACCCTTCGCTACTTATATTGTAAAATCTAGCCTCATGAAAACAAGCCCCTTGTAAGTGCTAATAAACACACCAGGTTTCTTGAAAATCGGCAAAAAGACTTTTTAGTAATTAATAAATAACCGAATTTTTATCAAAATTTTGACACTCCGTCACTTGAAAAAAAATAAGTTAGAACATATTTTTATATCAACTTTCTTCCATCAAATATAACAGAGAATCACCACCTGAAATTAATGACATCCTTCAGTTTAAACCCTGTATAATGAATTTTTCCTACGGTCATGAAAAAAACAAGATTTCATTGTACTGTATTTAGTGGAAAAACTGTTTCTTCATTGCATTGAGTGCACTAAAGTCTTCATTGCACTAATCTGTCATTCTACTACAGCGTTCTGTCATCATGACAAACATTAAAAGTCAAATCGACGCCATATCAGGCCCATTTTCTATTATTATATATTATTACATATTAATTATATATTCATTACATACTGGGATTACGACATTACTAGAAAATACAATTTGATAAAAATAAAATTTGTGTCTTTGTATATTATTATATTACTCTTAGCAGATAGATTTGAACAAAGAATGACTTCTTCACACTTTAGTACCACCTAAATGAAACTTTTTGGTTCCTGCACAAACGTAGAGAAAAAAGATGATATGCAAATCGTGCAAAAATTGTTTATTGCACTCAACTGTTGTCCAAGTCGGCCTAACGGCCTCGTTGGACAATTTCACGTCGAGTGCAATAAACTCTTACTTTTTGCACTTATTGCATAAATACTAATCTAGCGATGGAGTAATTTCTGAATTGTAGAGAATTAACATTGAAACTGGTACACCAAGTATCAGAAAAACAAATATACATCATCGACTGAAAGCATTACGTCATTTCTGTGCCTAACAGCTTCATCCCCATTTCAGGAAGAAGTAATCCACAAAATCCGCTCAACAATAGATACAATTAAGTACATTCTGCGTTGCAACAGATGACGATCGCAGCAGTGAAAATACTTGTTTCCCTTGATGAGGACTACGTCTCCCTCGGTTCTCTTCAAACGCCGGAATAGAAACAAAATAATGTCACGCTCCCGACAATAAACCCAAAATGGAATTATCGAGCACAGTGGGCCATAAAACATTCAATCCCGTCTGGTAAGCATCAAGAGATTGGTGGAGCTGTCAATTGGGAAAGAAGAGAGCATTGTGGTGACGAAATGAGAAAAATCATGATGAGGGTTCAGTTTTTGGGAAATAAAGTTTGTGAGTATTTATATGAATTATTCGAGACAAGGGAAGAAATAAAGCCATTTCATCAATCGTAGAAATGGAGTTATTTCGGTTTTTATCCCAGTTCACATTGATACTCCACGAAACATTATTAAATTCATATTCGTAGATCCAGTTGGTGGTCGAGTCATGATTACAGTAATTGAATTGTTTGCCGGAGTTCTTTATGAATAATACTCTCGCTATAATCAGCTACATCACTTTGCTAACACCACTGTACTGAATTTACTTTGTGCCTTTGTAGTTGGATTTCTTTCAATTCCACTTCAGTCATAATCCACATCGAAACGGAAATAGTATACTAACTTTTATGTTACCTGTCACCAATATTCTTGATGTTCGAGCTACACTTTTCTCAATTGTTATTCAGTAAGTATATGATGTTTTTCATAAAGTATAATTTGTTATTCAGAATAAAGAATTGTAATTGAGAAAACATCAAAATTCAGTAACTCTAACCAATAATTCAGATTAATGAATTGTATTTTAGAGAGTGTAATTTTAAATTCAGATTAGTAAATAATCGTTTATCAGAAAGTGTAATATGTAATTCAGAAAAAGTGAGTTGTTATTCAGAAAGTATCAACTGTAATTCAGAAACCAAGAACAACCCGTCTGCATTCTCCTAGATACACGAACTTCAATCGAATAATATCCAACTTTCAAGTCCTGTTGTCCTAGAAACTAACTACGAATGGATCAATTACGCTGCCGTATCCCATGAAATATTCTTCGTGTTTCATTTTCGCAGAAGTGTTCCATCTTTTTCCTTTTCTTTTCATGCCAGGAACTGTACTAGTATAGAAGGCAATGAATTTGTCTCGATAATATTGTCTTTAATAAAATTATTTAATTCTGCTAGCACGTATCGTATTCTGAAAAAGAATGACAATAGATAGATGTATTCCTGGAGCTCATCAAATTTTTGTTTTTTACAAAAATCATTCTGAACGGTCAAAAAAAAGCAAAAACTACAGGATGAACTACAAAAATGGATCGAATGTCCAACTCCAATTATGGAAAATACTGGTCTGCAAGTGGAATTTTCTTTATTTTTGGTTATAATAAGCTGTGAAAAATATCGACTGATTTCAGATGAGTATATCAAGAGAGGTTATCTTGTACGATGGAAAACAGCAACTAAATTCCAACTTTCAATCGCAGATGATTCCACAACTGACTTTATGAACATCCTGTTCATATTTTCAATGAAATCAACATGGTTCACCATGATGCAGAAATCACGCTTTTCTGAAACCTGTGTTGACTTCTCGCCAAAGTGTTGACATCTTGTTAACTTTCGATTTTTTGACATACCATTCTAGAGGACGTAAGAAGCTACATTTTTTTCGCTTTTTTTCCAGTCCTATAGGATGGAGCTTCGAAAATGGGTTGAATTAATGCCAATTATCAAAAATAGTGTCTGGGAGTAGATTTTTATTGATTTGCTGCAAAAAATATCGAACAATTTTTTAATATATCAATTATGGTAAACATACAGCAAGAGGCAGAAAACGCTTTCATTCACTTCTCGCCCAAGTGTGGTCCACTCGTGGACTTTCTCGAAGCACATTCTGTAGATAAAGCCAACGAACTGTTCTGATTACATTCTATAATATGCCTACAAAGTGATCAAAAACATGTGTTGAATTATGGGAGATAATACGAGTCGATTCATTGTTGATATCCCAATTTAATATTCCATTGACAATGAAGGTCAAGTTTCAGAAAATACCGCTTTTTGGGATCATCCAAAAAATCATTTCATAGAATATCAAAATAAAGAATCAACTGAAAATTTGCTAGTAATAAAGGGAATATTTCATGAATCGATGTTTTTTGTCTACGTAAAGATATTGAAAAATTCTGTGTGAAAAGTTCAATATTCATAGCTTTCGTATGAACAGTAATAAAATAGATATTCAGCAATGATATCGATTGAATGTAGGTTTTTCGAGAATTCATCTTTCTGGGCTCACCCTATATCGCTACAAAGAAGAATATAAGAAAATTGATTTTTTTCTCATTGGAATATCAAACTCGAATATCAACAGAGAATCTACTAGTATTATATTATACGACGGCGTTCTGGTGCCACAGCGAAAATAAAAAAATCTGTCACTTGACACATTTAATCTGTCAATTGACACATTTAATCTGTCAGTTGGTATATTTAATCTGTCAATTGACACATTTAATCTGTCAATTGACACATTTAATCTGTCAATTGACACATTTAATCTGTCAATTGACACATTTAATCTGTCAATTGACACATTTAATCTGTCAATTGACACATTCCATATGTCAATTGACACATTTATTATGAGGTGATTAGAGCATATCGATGATGAAAATTGTTGAAATCGTTATATCCGTCAACCTGTTGCACCCCTACCCCGAACCACCATAAGTCTTCGAGATACGTGTGCAAGCTAGGGAGCAACCCTCACCTTTCAACGTGTGATGCCGTGCATGAGACCGATGACCATGCTGGGAATCGAACCCAAGACCTAATGCTAGAGAGGCATACCAGCACGACCACCACGGAATGGGTAGTTTGAACATGACCAGTGAATAGCCATGAACCAACTCAGCCTAGGTACTTTTCGATTGGGCTGAGCAATAACGAAATTTTATTATTTTTGGAATTACGTAATGATGATTTGATTCGTAAAAGGACACTGAAACGATGATTGACATTTTTAAATTTGTTCTTGTGGAGAAATTATTGAGATATTGAAACGCTTCTAACGTTTGTAAATAATGAAATCTGTAAATCAGGGCAGTTTCATGGATGCATTCGAAATGCGTGCAAGCTGTGGTTTAGTTGTCACACAAAAAAAAAGTTCCGTTTATACGTTTGGTCTTGAGCAACAGCGTATGAACATGAATAGGAGATTGAAAAAATCACTTGACAAATAAATGAGTAAATTGACAGATCAAATGTTTCAAGTGACAGATTAAATGTATCAATTGACAGATTAAATGTGTCAATTGACATATTAAATGTGTCAATTGACAGATAAAATGTGTCAATTGACAGATTAAATGTGTCAATTGACAGTTAAATGTGTCAATTGACAGAATAAATGTGTCAATTGGCAGATTAAATGTGTCAATTGACAGATTGAATGTGTCAATTGACAGATTTTTTATTTTCGCCGTGGCACCAGAACGCCGTCGTAATATCCTTTATAATTCAACACTTTATCTTGCTTACTATGTAGAAACATTGTAAAATATTTTCAGACCAGTTCATTGGCTTTTCATTCTGTGAAAAATTATATATTATGTACCTACTGTTTTGTGTGAACTTGCAATTGGCTAATTTTTCCATTTTGTTGCATTTCCAATATTTTATTACCTAACTATTTTATGTTGGAGTATCGAATTGTTCTTGAAGCTGCCATAGTATGTACCTATTGGTATGTGTGTACAGAAACATAACGAACGTTACTATCTATATTGTTAACAAATTGTTGTTTTTTTCCGTTAACCAGCTATCGTCCCCTTACGAACGGCAGCCCTCAGAAGTCGAAACTTATGCGAGCCAAGGATTAACGAGGTCTTACCTTTTTACGTGCGATTCCTAGCACATTCTTGGGCCATCAGAAAAATTTCTGCAGTCGCCATGGTTTGAACCATCTCCGACTGGTAGCTAAAGTGACCTGGCTCCGTCAGCATTCATATATCAAATCTTGAGGTTGCGAAAACACGATATTGGCAGAATGTGCTGTGACTGTTGTGACTACATTATTATCACTAATGAGCTGATGGTTGACTTCAAGTGACATGTTCTTGTTTAAGTTTATACCATATAATGGAAAGATGGCAAAGCAACGAATCGTGAACTTGGACTTGACGTGATTGTGTTAAAACTGCAAATCCCTAACCTAATTAATAATTGTCAATAGTGTCAATGGCCATAACTATAGAAAGGCTTGTTCATTGAAGACTGCTCTGGTTGATCAAGATTACTTTCACATATGTTCATCTATCTCTAACACTTGTACTGCATTTGTATTACTCTTTTATAAAATATCAACTTCAAGCAAGTAGAGCAATCAGAGTACGTCTCAACGAACGACACTGAAGAAGAACAACACTGAGCTCGCCATGTGACGTCATCCACAGCGCGCGAAAATGTAGGCGTTCAAATAGGTCAAATTCATTCGGTATTTTGTATATTATTTTAAAAATTAATTCCAAGACTTTCAACCGTATTTATATTTTTTTCTATGTTGTAACGAAGTAAAAAATTTATTAAATAAATTTTAAAAAATATTGCCTCTGTGTCGGTTTTTCAGACAAACATCAAAGGAAGTTCGGCCATGATTGTGCGCGTGCTCACACGATCGCCAAATACAGTTCATGTATATATATATATATATATATATATATATATATATATATATATATATATATATATATATATATATATATATATACAATACAAAAATTGCAGGTTTCTCCATAAAAAAAAACAGGAAAAAAATATTTGAAACAAGTCTGTTGTAGCAAATATATTATACAAATTTCAGGTGGGCCCAGCAGCGCCGGGCGTTGATGGAGGAGTGAATTCGATAGAATAGTTACTCTTGGTGGGTGCTTGGGCGGAACAAGAATAAGTATTTTTTCCGATTCCGGTATTTTTCAACATTGGAAGTTTGCCTAAGTTGCCTCAAAGTGATGGCAAGTCGTATTTTCACTGGTATTGAATCTCTTCATCCACCACCATATTTGCCTACATATGTTTTTAACGACTCCCTTATAGTGTACAATCAACGGTTATACAGGGTGTCCGGTAAACCTTGTACAATATTTAAACTGGTAATAGACTGGTAATAGACCGGTCATGACTGTTCAGAATATCGGAATTTTACCTTAGTAAAAATCTCACCGTTTTCGAGATAATGAGCATTTTTAAAATTTCTGGAAAATAACTACCTCACCTTGGATTTGTGAATGCCATGTATACAAATTGGAACGAATTCAAATATCTTTGCTGCAGAAGATTGCTGATAAGTGATGCTTTCAGATGTATGAAACAGTTTTTCAGAAAACAATACAATTTTTCAAGGAATGAGAGTAAAATGACAGATTTGAGTTTCACCAATTTTTTTAACAACAGTTTGACATTATTGTTTGAAAAAACATAACCATGTGGAACTGGATATTCATACCAAAAGAATGCCCATTTCGTCCAGGCTCTACTATGGTATAAAACATACGATCATTATTTTTGGAAGGAATTTCGATAATATTAGAGTGTGATGTTATTCTGAGCTAATCAACTCCATCAGACTTTGTCAGTAATGTCTTTTATATTTATCCTATCAAGATGAAATGATTAAATAGTTATGAGTACTAACGAATCAACTGCTTAGAAGCATTCAATGAGATGTAATGAAGTAAATCCTAATTCAACGTTTTTTTTTAATCAACATACACTATAAACCACAATAACGATTATTCAACATCGCACTGAATATTATTACAAAAATGTTATTTTCCATCCACTCGTACGCAGAGACGACATATTTTCAATAAAAACCCTTTCAAATGCGTTATAGGTTATAGCCCCCAAATCAGCGATTCTATGAGCGGCATTGTGCAATCGGATATAGTTCTGCATAAAGCGCTGCTGCAGCAGTAGCACAACCTCCTCATTCACCATAAATGTGGTGCACATGCGCATATTCTCGGGGAGTATAACGTATGTACGGCATGACAAAGAAATAAATACCACTGAATGAAACAAGCGGAATAATTTCAAAAAACTACGACAGAAGTCACAAGTTGTTCAAACAAAAGTTTTTAAATTGTGAAAGGCTTTCGCGGCCATCGTTGAATGAATGATGGTTTTTCGGGTTTTTAGGCCGACGCTTATTTAGAGAAAATCTCGACGTTTCGCCAACACGAGTGGTTGGCATTTTCAAGAGAAATGTTTACAGTTTCGATCACTGAACACTACTTGTACTTGTAAACAAATAGCGCGAAAAATTACATGTCATTGTGTAACTTGCTTTCGTGCAAAGCCTTCTAGTGAAAAATATTTGATGGGAAATTTACCCAAATGTCGTGTAACAGGATTTCATCCTTTTTCCAACGTGGGTATTGATCACGGTGGCCCTATTCTGATTAAGGATCACAAGTTAAGGGGTGCCAAATTATTGAAATCTTATATATGCTTGTTTATCTGTATGTCGACAAAGGCTGTTCATCTTGATATTGTAACTGATTTATCAACAGATGCATTCATGTCTGTATTGAGACGATTCATTGGTAGAAGAGGTAGACCAAATCATATATATATTCAGACAATTCTACCACATTTATTGGTGCAAATTCACAGCTGAAAGATTCATATAAATTTCTCAATTTATCCCAAGATGAAATCGGCATCAATTTATCTAACGAAGGTATTTCTTGGCATTTCATCCCGCCTAGATCTCCGAATTTTGGGGGAATTTGGGAAGCGGGCATTAAAAGTACCAAATATCATTTGAAAAGAATTGTGGGTAACTTGAACTTAACGTATGAAGATCTAATGACAGTACTCATTCAAATTGAGGGTATACTCAATTCAAGGCCTCTGAGCCGGTTATCGTCAGATCCTACTGATGATAATCCTTTGACTCCATCGCATTTTTTGATTGGAAGGTCCTTGACGGCGCTTCCAGAAGGTAATTTACTAGAGGTTGAAACAACAAGATTGGGAAAATATCAAAAACTGCAACAGGCCATTCAACACATTTGGAGAAGATGGCAACGAGAATATATTGGAGAGTTGCAGACACGTATCAAATGGAAAACCAATTTTTCTAGCTTAATGAAGGTTGGGAAATTAGTATTAATCAAGGATGACAATTTGCCTCCCCTGAAATGGAGAATGGAAAGGGTGGTAAAACTTCATTCTGGAAAGGACGATGTAATTCGAGTGGCAACTATAAGACTTTCAAATGGAAGTGAAATTCAACGTGTTGTGTCAAAACTATGTGTACTTCCTATTGAACATATATAGTGCAGATATATCCTGAGAAATCAGAAATTATAAGACTACTATTGTGAATTTAAAATATTTGTTTATTTCATTCCTGTCAATGCCCGGCGGTATGTTAAGTATTTGGTTAAATGTTGGAAGGTCTCCAGTTTGATAAGAACTCTCAGTAGATTTGTTCTGTTCTGAAGTCCTCACTACTGTTACCATGGAAAAAGATGTTAATAAATAGAGTTGTCAAGTTTGACAAGACAATAAATTCTACAAATTATTATCGCAATTTTTCTATTATAAATACAATTTACAAAGTGTAAACAGTCCACTGAAGTCATTCATAACAAATATTTCAACAATATTATTTTCCAAATGTTTTTTTGCCCTGATGGGTCTGCCGTCGCTTCCAACTTTTATAAAGAAGGAAGCGATGGCGTCCTATCTGAGAATGCGTGCCTCAGGGAGCTGGCGAGGAGAGGGGTACACAGGGCATACCGAAATCGCTGTGGTAGCAGAAAGAAATCCCACTATCCGCTATCAAAGTGATACAGGCAGAGGATAAAATTAGGTGGAAAAGGACGATCTCGCTAGAGATCCCAGACAGGAGAGAGTGGGAAGAGGAAAGGGTGATATTTCCCCCAGAAAGCCTGGTCTCTTTTACAGACGGGTCCAAACTGGAGGAAGGGCAAGCCGGAGCAGGAGTTTACCTGGAAAACGGAGAGAAAAGAGCATATGCGCTAGGTTCTCTGACAACAGTTTTCCAAGCAGAGGTGAATGCCATCGTGGAGGCAACCTGAATGGAAGAGGTGAGGTCCGGCCCAGAGAGACATGTATATGTCTGTTCGGACAGCCAGGCCGCCATCAGAGTTCTGAATGCAACCAGAACCAGATCATTACTGGTTCAGGAGTGCAGAGATGCCCTGGAGATTCTAGCGACTGAAAAGGAAATAACGCTGATGTGGGTCCCGGGCCATGCAGGGATTGAAGGCAACGAGCAGGCGGACCAGCTAGCCAATCAAGGAGCCGGACAACCCTACTACGGGCCCGAACCCGCACTCGGCATAACAAGGAGACAAGTAACAACGGCACTGAATGAGTGGGTCATTCATACATTAGGAAAAGAGTGGAGAAGGATAGACGGATGCAGACAGTCAAAGCAGATGATATCGGGGCCCGACATGGCAAGGACGGCCAATATACTGAAGCTAAGCCGAAAAGAACTCCGACTATTGGTGGGAGTTCTTACCGGCCACTGCGGCCTCAGGAGGCACCTGGCTCTCATCAGAGTTGAGCCAGACCTACTATGCACGGAATGTGGGGAAGAGGAGGACTCCTTCCACTTCCTGTGCGAATGTGGTATTTATGGCAGGCTCAGACAAAACGTCTTCGGAGCTGCCACTATTAAGGAGGAAGAATTGCACTCGTTGCAATGGAAGGACATTTCGACTTTCATAAGAAAGTCGAAGAGGTTCGAGCAGGTATCCGACATGGGATGAGTGAAGATGCCGGGGATTGCGAAAAGGGCCCACTGGGGCCTAGTCGCTGACGCTTGCGTTCCCTACACATTACCATTACCATTCCAAATGTTTGACCAATTTCGCGAAATATTGTACCAATATTGCTGAATGTTTTGAGGCCAATATTGCTTCGAGAATATTTCGCCATTCGAGAATATTTCGCCAATATTATTTAAGTAATATTCGACCAATATCGCCGAATGTTCACATTTTTTCTCTCGCCACTATTGCATTTTCAATATTTTGCCAATATGTTCAGAATATTGTACCAATACTTGGGTAATAAAACAAATATATGTAGTTATAGGAGATAAATCAATTTGCGGAAATCGATCAGGGTTTAAGTGCACAAACTGAAACCTAGTTAATGTAGAGTAGCTATGAAACAGTAACTCACACAAGTTATTCCAAAGCTTCCATGTGAAAAAGCTATTACATGACGAAACAATTTCGGTGATTGTATGTAAACCCATAACCCGTCAAAGTATCATCATAAAAGCCAATCAGCGGTGTATTATATTGAGATTTCAACCTTCACGTGTGAATATGAGAAAATGTAAAATCAAGGAAATCTTTAGGTATACTTATGAACCATATTTTATTGTTTTCATTGTGGATAACTTTCAAGATTTTTACTATATTACGATTTTTAATGAATACATTTTTGTTTCAGGCAAACCATTGTGGCGATTGTTGTAGAATAGTAAAAACACAATTTTATATATTTTCATAAAAATAGTTGAAATAAAACCGTTATTTCGAATCATTCGTTTTTTTTACGATATTTTGTTCTGTAACACAAGTTTCCATGTTGTCGAAAAATGTGAACCCGCAATCCAGTTCCCGGAATTAGACCAGACCACAAGAAACCTCTATACTACCTTTGAAATAAAAGGTTTGTGAACTCACCTACGTAAATGAAAACAACATGTGGAATATACCGGGTGTCCGCGGAAAGTGGCTCGCTACTATAAATTTATTGTTTTTGAAGATAATGTAATGAAAGTTAGATGATCTGTTTAACACTCAAAATAGCATTTTTTACAAGTAGGTAATTAAGCTTCATGCAACTTCCGGTTTCTCTAGATGTGACATAAACTTTCGATTTCCAAATGGGACACCTGGTATATTCTCACTTAGTTTTTCTCCATATGATTTACTGAATACAACCATGTGATATTGGTCACTTTTTGTAAACGAATTTAATTTTTATTTTGAAATTTATTTTTATTCTAGCGTGTTAAGGATACCTTCAATTCATTAATTGCAGTCCTAATATTTTGAGAATAATAAAACTGAACTGTTTTTGATCAAAATGTTTCTGCTATGCAAAATTTCATTTTGAAACTATTAAGTACTAAATGTTTTCAGATGGCAACATGGTGGCTCGACGGATTAGGAAAAAGAGCAGTTGATTACGATCAATTTGATACTACACATTATTAGGTTCCAAACAAACTTTCGTATATCATGGATATATTCTAATAATTACAGATTGAATACCTAATTTACTTTTGCAGAAGCGAAGTAAAATAAGAAGTCGATCTCCTGAATAATTTTGTTTTATCACTTTTGTTTGTCAAAGGTTACTCGATGCATTTGAATCTTATTTCAATACCAAAAATGCTTTATGAAACATCTAACGTAGTTTTTAAAGTTTTTTGATGGAATGTTGTTCAAAACCTATGAGTGTGCAGTATCAAATGAATCGTAATGAAATGGTATTTTTCCTAACCCGACAAGCCAACATTTGAAAAAAAATGCTAATATCAATTTTAAAATTAAATTTTATATAGCACATCCATTTTTACCGAAAACAGTGAAAAAAATTTACAAGTAATTATTAGTGATTTGAAAGAATCCATAGCACCAAAATTTGAAATTGAAAAGAAATTGATAAGAAAAAATGACAAATGATACATGGTTGTATTCAGAATGTCATGTGGAGACAAAAAAGATGAAAAAATACTGAGGGTCCCATTTAAATATCGTTGAAACCGGAAGTTCCGTAAACTTGAGTTATTCGTCAGAGACGCAGTATTATTTCTTATACGGATCCTCCAAACTTCATTCCATAATCATCAAAAACATAAAAGTAAGCTAGCTACTTTCCGCGGACACCCGGTATATAGGTAGTTAAATTCTCAAAGGAAGTAATGATGAAATCGTGCATGACGTAAAGTATTAACATCACTCTACTCCGAAAAGATTATTCTTAAAATTCTTTTGATAATTTTCAAGCACGCTGTAACAAAACGTAATTTTGGAATTAATTTTGAATAGTCACCAAAATGCACGATCATCTGGAAGCCATTAAATTCAGCACTTAGTTGACGATACCATCAATGGTCTGAAAACTTTACACGTGTATGCTAAGTATAACCATCGTTTCTCTACAGACTCGAGAGTAATACGAGGGGAATTTATTAACTCGAACAAAATAATTTGTATCCAATAATCAGTTCCAATATGGATTCAACGTCATACTTTCATTTAGAAAGATTGTTTAAAAACTAAGTGTTACAGAAAGATCCACGACATAGAATAAGTAGAAATAAGAGTCATTGCTTAGATATAAAGAGTTTTTTCATATTGCGAAAAATTTGCAATATGTTTTTTTTCTCGTAACGTCGGAATATCTGAATTATAAAATATTTAATGCACAAGTAAAATATAGAAGAAAACGAAAGGGACTCAATTCACTATTTAATTTTTGACCAACCCTTATATTAATTACCAGGCATAAACAAAAATTGGGATTACGAAACCCAGGCTAACTTGAGTACATATATTTTATGCTCCTAATATTGAGTCCTGTTTTAAATCTAGAGAAAGTTGGATGGTTGCTTTGCTAGTATCGTGACCCTTTCTGGTAAATGATCTGTTTCAGAATATCAGTTTAATGCTCAAGTGAGAATAATACCTTTTTGAAAAATTTGAAAATGTAAATATCATGAAATTTTATTCAATTCACTAGTTCTAATTGGGTTTGGTTTAAGAAAGTATTGTAGTAAATTAGCACAAATTCACTCTGAAAATAATGATTCATTTGACGAAATTCAATGCTTCAATAATTTCAACACAATATTCTCATTTATATAATAATCACTGTACCATTTATTTTCGACTTCCTCACTAACTGTACAACTCTCTAGTTCTGTTCTCCGCCGCGAGGTATTTATACTCGAATAGAATCTCACCACAATGTTATCGTCTCATCTATTCGCAACTAGATGTCGCGAGTCGAAGATTTTCGAACATTCCTTCGGATATCAAGCTTGGTTCATGTGTAGAGGCGACAGGTTTGGCCTCAGAAATATTTCAGTATGAATTTGAAACTTCTTAATTATTCCGTCGTTCTAATATTTTCTTTCGGCATAATAAATGATTTTGGCCGATTTCTTTGTTTTATTAAGTTAAATTTGATCTTCCACCTGAGCCTTCGGCCCAGATATTGATAAATAACAATTTGATAAGTATTTCAATAGATTGAAATACAGAAAATTGTTGAAGATAATAATAGATAAAGTAACTTGATTAATTAAAATTAGTGTGTGTGTGCAGAACTGGTAAAAGCTTCTGGGTATGGTTTGCCGGAGATTGAAATTTGATAGATACTTAAGTAAATGTATAATTTTCCTGATGTGTTTCCATATAAACGCTGATATAAAATACTGCCAAAGCACCGCTCGGCCTAACAATTAATATTATCAGGTGTGATGAAACTCTATATCACCGGAATGACGTTTTACTATAACAGGACTTAAGGATTCAAGTGTGATATAAAACATAAGTTGGCCAACTTTTACAACAACTCTTCGTGCAAATCAGGTACTGCTACTGCGCATGCGCAAGTTCAATATTAATACCTTTCAAAAGAAATTTAAAAAATTGTTCATATTGTCAAAAATCCATTTTCCCGATTGGAATGCATCCAAGAAGGCTCCAATACAATAATAATTATGTTCAACGACTCAAAATTGATTCTCATAATGAAATATTTCCGTTCATTTTCAAAGTGAGCCATAGTCAGAAAATAAAGTAAATACAGAAAACGCATGGTCCACACTTTTGATTTGTGTTAGTGTTTTGATCATAAAAAGGACTCCGTACCATTAGTATGGGTTTCTGGGTCCTGGCGGAATTGGCTGGAACCGTAGTATTCTTTCATTAATCAAACGTTCTTATGGGCCCAACTCGATCCTATGACTGGTTTTTGGGAGAAAGACCCTCAAAGATATAATTTTGTACCTATGAGTGCAAGTACGCAAAACATATTTTTGTGTATATGTGCCACGTAATAAGTTTTCACTATGAATTGTACCTTCAGAATAATTTTTTTCGATGAATACTCAAATTACTTGGACATGAACAACAGGGTGTTGACTGAATTCATGACAATAACAACTTCAATATATTGACTATAACTTTCATTTTCATTTTGCAAACAGAACATTGGAGTAAATAATTATTTGGGCACTTGCACAATGAACAAAAAAATAATAGAAATAGGAACATTATTGGTGAATTTTTCCCTTAACTGACATTATAATTTTTATTTTTTATTTGCTTGATGATGAGAGCTTGTGGAGTAAGAAATAAATGTTTCCATTTCCAGTTTCATCAATGTCGAAAGAGCACAAAAAGGGTCATCCTAGGTGATATACACCACACGGCAGCAGCGATGGAACCACCAATTTTTTTATCGATACTGGCGTACAGTCTATAACACGTAGGATAGCCATTTCTTGTGCAGTGAGTTCATTTTAAGGTTATCTATCGATACTTAAAAACTGCGGAAGATACGGGAGCGTTTCCATGAGGAGTGAAAAAAATTAGAATTTTTCCGGAGACTGGTGTATTAGTAGTAATTTGGGGATCCTAAACACGAATCCAAAAGAATTTCGGGCCAATTTAGCCACCTAATAGATTGACTCCTTCTATATTTTCTGAGAACTTTATCTCTTTCGGACATCATCAACTCAATTGTACCCGTTAAGCATGGATCTCTAGCTTTAGTAACTATAGAGATTGTTAAAGGAATGTGTCGATCAAATGAACTATTCAAACAGTTGAACAAATAAGATTCTATTTCGTCGATATTTTCATGATCACATATTCGAAAAAAAGGACTATTAAATAAATCCCGTTCGAAAATATTCTCTTTGAAGTTTCTGAAATTTTTGTGCCTGCACATTTTCAGTTGTCGCTTCTTTCCACAAATCTCTATTCTACAGTGTAAAGTAGAACCATAACTATAAGAATGTCTTAAATCAATATTAGCCGACGACCCTCATGATCATCTATTGTTCGAAATATAGATAAGAACTGAAAGTGTGTGTCCCTTAGAAGATTCCCAGGTTAGGATTGAAGTATCTCATAAAATATTTTGGCATTTCAATAATAATGGGCTCTTTAACCAAATATCATTGAACCTAAAATTTAATGGCTAGGGCAGATACAACTCTGTGTAGAATCGACTGCTTGATAGCATGATACCTCAGGTGGATGGTGATTTACGACCTTCTCATGGTTACAGTTCTACCATACTATTGAGTGATCTGCAATTCTGTGAACCACTCTCGATTGACGTTTCTTTACGGCCTATAACATATTCAAGCAAGGTGACAGATGTTGAAGTATTTCTAGTTGGGACATCTATATGTTGATACAATTCGAATTGACTGATAGACCAAGCTATAGAGGTTTTTTTACTCACAAAATGAAAGACGCAAATGACCTATAATGATTTTCATAAGAAAGTTCGTTAATGTAAACCTGTTTTCGCCCAGCAAAATCGCTCTGTGGAATTTTTTTAAACAAGAAATAGTGAAAAAAATTACAAATTTTTTGGTTTTTTGGAAATGTCTCAAAAATAATTCAAGGATTCGTTTTACAATCCATGATTTTTTTGTAGAAATTTATAAAACCTTTTCTCACGTGAGAGGTGGGAAATGTGTTGAAAATGTCACTGAAAGTTGATCAAAACGCTTCAAAGTTCGTCCGAAGTCATCCGAAGTGACCCGAAGTCGAACTGAAGTTAATACGAGCGACTACGGGTGCACTTTGAAGCATTCCAGTGACATTTCCAGAAAATTTTTCTCCTCTCAGGTGAAGATCCACAATATAAAAATTGTAGATATTGATCTCTTTTTCCATATGCTGCCCACAGAATTTGAATAAGATGATTCCCCTTAAATCGGCGCGTTTAGAAAGATTTGCCCTTAAATTGTTTATAATGTGATTGTGCAAAAACTGCATATCAGACAGAAACCATCTTGCGCATAGTTGAACCTCATGTTATCATCTATCTGATTCCGCAGAATCGTTTGTCCACCTTCAGGTTTATAAAAATTATAAATTTTAAGAAATGGTCTCTTTTTCGAGTTTTTCCCGGATATTCTCGGTGAAAAATGCACCGATCTGGGCGTATAAAAATTCATTCTGTAGGTTTTATAAATTACTACAAGAGTTACATTGACTGTATAACGATTCCTTGAACAATTTTTGGGATATTTCCAAAAAAAACGAAAAAGTTCTAGTGTTTTTTACTATTTCTTGTTTGAAAAATTCCACAAAGCGATTTTGCTGGGGCGAAAAATGGGGATTTCATTTACAAACTATCTTATTAAAAGTAGTAAAGGCCGTTTGCGTCGTTTATTTTGTGTGTAAAGGGTCATTTTCATCTACAGCTTGGCCTATGTGTTAAACTTCTCCACAAGATTATTTTCGTAGTCAAGAAGATTCAAATTGAAGTCTCCCATACAAACAATTTCGTCTACTATTGGAAATATCGATATCAAACTGTCTTCGAACTCGTCTATGAATGTGTTTGTAATCTATTCATGTGGCTTATATATAAAAATCCTGAATCATGAACCTATCGACATCAACAGATCCCACGGAAACATAAGAAGACCTATCGAGAAAATCAGGAATAACATTATCTGTTCCTTTTCTATGAATAATTTTATAGTCGAATGGTTGTGAACGTAGACTCCGTCTACCTACTCTACCCTATTCCCCAAATTCCACTGAATGCTGTTGAATCTTAGGAAGTGTCTTGGGATGAGTCTGTTCCTGTATCTGGTTCAAGGTTCAGTAATTCCAATTCAAGTTGTTTTTGAAATCTCCTTCTTTTCTAGTGCATTCAGATTTTATTATTCTATCTGAGAAATGTGGATAGAACGTTGTCAGGCTATTCAGTAGACCTGGGAAATTATTGAAATTGATTTCAGCTTTACTCAGAGTGTCTGGAGAGCCGTGTGATTTGACGTTCTTACGCTATGGACCAATCAGATGTAAGAACGTCAAATCACAGGTATTTATTGAGACAGCGTATAACAAATGGCAAGCATTTGACAGCGACTTAAGAAACCTGAATCCTTGAAAATATCTCTTGAAAATGCTATTCACTCGTGTTGACGAAACGTCGAGATCTTCTCTAAACATACGTCGACCTTACAACATGAAGAACCACCATGTAACACTCGAATTTTTGCATTTACTCTTCCTGGAGTCTTTTGCTGTCTCGAGGAGTGCTTAGTGATTTTCCTGGATGGTGGCGCTGCTACTGACTTTACTGTAAGTCGCTGCATCATCCGTAGGGAATTACTAGATAAACAATAAATCATAATTCATTCGGCAGAGACAAGACAACTCAAAAGTGTCAGACCTACCCTTGCACTGATGAGAGGAAACAACCTCAAAACATGTCTGCAGGTGGTCATCCCCAGCCAAAGTAAGGATAATCTTTTGTTTTTCTACAATAAGCATGTGCAATTGGGTCTTCTTGGAAGAACGTTGCACAAATATCTGTCAGATGTAGTTCAATATCTGTAGTGGCATAAGCCAGAAAAGAAGTTGTTTTCTGTCAGATTTTTGCATCATGTTTTCGACTTTGTGGATATATTTGGAGAGAAGGGTACTTCGACTTTTTCGAATTTATTCTTATCATTTATTTGTACTCTACGGAAAAACATTAGAACTTGTTCGAATTTTCGCATTTACTCTTCCTGGGTCTTTTGCTGTCTCGAGGAGTGCTTATTGATTTGCCTGGTGGGTGGTGCTGCGACTGACCTTACTGTCAGTCGCTGCTTCATCCGTAGGAAATTATTAGAAAAACAATGGATTATAATTCATTTGGCAGGGACAAAACAACTCAAAGTTGTCAGACCTACCCTTGCACTAATGAATGGAAACAACCTCGAAATATGTCTGTAGGTGGTCATCCACAGCCAAATTGAGGATAATTTTTTGTTTGTCTACTATAAGCACTTGCAATTGAGTCTTCTTGAAAGAATGTTGCACAAATATCTGTCAGATGTAGTTCAATATCCGTATTGGCATTAACTAGGAAAGTAGTTGTTTTCTGTCAGATTTTTGCCTAGTATTTTCCACTTTGTGGAAACATTTGTAGAGAAGGGTACTTCGACTTTATCGATTTTATTCCTATCATTTATTTGTACTTTCCGACAAAATATTCGAACTTGTTCGAATTTTCGTATTTACCCTTCCTGGAGTCTTTTGCTATCTTGAGAAGTGCTTACTGATTTTTCTGGCGGGTAGCGCTGCGACTGACTTTACTGTTGTCGGTGATTCATCCGTAGGGAATTATTAGATAAATTATAATTTATTTGGCTGGGACAAGACAACTCAAAGTTGTCGGACCTACCCTTGTACTGATGAGAGGCAATAACCTCGAAACATGTCTGCAGGTGGTCATCCCCAGCCATATTTAGGATGATCTTTTGTTTGTCTACAATGAGCACTTTCAATTGAGTCTTCTTGGAAGAACGTTGCACAAATATCTTTCAGACGAACTTCAATATCCGTCATGGCATCAGCCAGGAAAGCAGTTGTTTTCTGTCAGATGTTTGCCTCATATTTTCCACTCTGTAGAATTATTTTGAGAGAAGGGTACTACGACTTTGTCGATTTTATTGTTATCATTTATTTGTATTCTCCTACGAAACATTCGAATTTGTTCGCATTTTTGCATTTACTCTTCCTAGAGTCTTTAGCTGTCTCAAAGAGTGCTTATCGATTTTTTTGGCGGGTGGCGCTGCAACTAAATTTTCTGTAAGTCGCTGCTGTATCCGTAGGGAAGTATTAGATAAACAATAAATTATTATCCATTGGGCAGGGACAAGACAACTCAAAGTTGTCGGACCTACCCTTGCACTGATGAGAGGCAATTACCTCGAAACATGTCTGCAGGTGGTCATCCCCAGCCAAATGAAAAATAACTTTTTTGTTTTTCTATAATAAGTACTTGCAATTGAGTCTTCTTGGAGAAACGTTGCCCAAATATTTGTCAGATGTACTCCAATATCCGTCGTGGCATCAGCCAGGAAAGTAGTTTTTTTCTGATAGAGTTTTGCCTTATATTTTCCACTATGTGGAAATATTTGGAGAGAAGGGTACTTCGACTTTGTCGATTTTATTCTTTTCATTGAAGTTTTCTTCATAAATTCAATATGATAATTTATTAGCAAAAAAATCACATTTACAAAAAAAAATCTTGTAACCCTCTTTCATGAAATGAGGATTGTCTGTAGCCTGTCTGTATTTGAGATTAAATATTCTCTCTATTGAAAATTTAGATTCATTTGTCTGAGCAAATTTGGGTTTCATAAGTCCATGTTAAAATCCATTCACATATATCAACACGTTCTGGAGGATCACCTCTATGAAGGGCATGAGCTGTCATGAATTTCTAATCATTCATTTATTTCACAGCAGCTGTTCTCAATGATACATGAGGGTGGGCATGAAAATACCACAAGACGTTGATTTTATTTACTTCATCTCCAGTAATTGGCTTAATTAAATGTCTTGGCGCCTCAACATTCCCGAAAACTATATCATTCCGTTTGATTCTTCGGATTTTTCTCCTATTTATTTGTGGCCAATTCAGATTAAGGTCATTGAATTTCCGGCACGTTCTGGAAACATTTCTGTGGCACTCACAATAATAGGACAAGCTGTAGATAAAAATAAGAGGCTCTTTTCACATAAAATAAAAGACGCAAACGGCCTATACTACTTTTTATAGGATAGTTCGTTAATGAAAACCCCGGTTCTCGCGCCAGCAAAATCGCTTTGTAGAATTTAAAAAAAAAAATGTGAAAAAATTTACTTTTTTGTTTTTTTGCGAATATCTCAAAAAGTATTGGAGGAAGCGCTTTTGTAGAGAATTATAAAACCTACAAAATGGTTTTCAACACGACCGGATCGGTGCCTTTTTCACTGAGAAAATCCGGAAAAACCTCGAAAAATTCATCATTTTTATAAATCTGAAGCTGGACAAACGATATTGCAGAAACTGATAGATGATAACATGTGGTTCAACTGTGCGCAAGATGTTTTCTGTCCGATGTGTAGTTTTTGCACAATCGCGTTATGAACAATTTAAGGGCACATCTTGCAAGATGCGCCGATTTAAGGGAAATCGTCGTATTCAATTTCTGTAAACGGCATCTGGGAGTAGAGATCAATATCTACAATTTGTATATTTTGGATTTTCACCTGAGTGATAGGAAATGTGTTGAAAATATTACAGAAAGTTGATAAAAACGCTTCAAAGTGCGTCCGAAGTCACCCGAAGTCGAACTGAAGTTAATAAGAGTTGAGTTCGGGCGACTTCGGGTGCACTTTGATGCATTTAGAGTAAAATTTCAGTGACATTTTCAACACATTTCCCACCTTGCAGGTGAAAATCCGAAATATACAAATTGTAGATATTGATCTCTACTTCCATATGCCGTTTACAGAATTTGAATAAGATGATTTCCCTTAAATCGGCGCATTTAGAAAGATTTGCCCTCAAATTGTTTATAACGCGATTGTATAAAACTTCATATCGGACAGAAACCATCCTGCACACAGTTGAACCACAAGTTTCGATCTATCAGTTTCTGCAATATTGTTAATCCATCTTCAGATTTATAAAAATTATGAATTTTTGAAAAATAGTCTCTTTTTCGAGGTTTTTCTGGATTTTCTCAGTGAAAAATACACCGATCTGGGCGTATGACAAAGCATTTTGTAGGTTTTGTAAAAGTCTACAAAAGTTCTATTGACTATGAAACGATTCTCCAAATAATCTTTGAGATATTTCCAAAAAACCAAAAAAGTTTAAATTTTTTTCACTATTTCTTGTTTAAAAAATTCCACAAAGCGAATTTGCTGGCGCGAAAACCGGGGTTTTCATTAACAAACTATCCAATAAAAAGTTGTATAGGCCGTTTGTGTCTTTTACTTTGTGTGGGAAAAATCCTCTATAGCTTGGTCTATAAATATTAAATGAATTTGAAATATTTGCAATGGAATATGCATTATAATCCATTTTTTATAGTTATTTCTGACAGAAACACAATTAAATTCACTGTTCGTCAAAGTAACAGATTGTTTTGATCTTTTCTGGTCAGGGCATATTACAGATTATTTCAAATGAGAAATATCACATATATCGAATCGTTATACTGGAAATTAAAGATTATTGTAGTGTGTCGTGACCAGAAAACAGTAATATAAACTTTTATGATGATGCATATTTAAATGCAGATATTTCGTATCTGTTTTATATTTACGGTTAGTGCAAAAACATTATTCCAAGAAGACGCAGGAATTTCAATATACTCACCACAGATGAACAGAAAGAAATTAGAAGAATCGAACGGAATTATGCTAATTGGGAATGTTGAGGCGCCAAGAAGTGATTTTTCAAAATGTGTCGATATCTGTAGTTACAGTTACGAAATTTTTGGCAATTTTCCGCTTCGTGTATATCACAGTTGTTGGTATCAGTTGGACGGTGCCTTCTCTCACTAGAGACAAGAAGAGAAGTAAAGAAGAAGTAAGCAGAGAACTTACTGACTGTAACCTTCAAAGATCGATGGATAAGACGCATGGGTCTACAGCCTTGGCCACCATGATCTTCAGATCTAACTCTTCTAAATTTCCACATCGAATCATATTAACCAGCACTTCGGAAACATTAATTAACTGTTGATATGACCTTCATTTGTTTATTGATTGAAATAAAAGTTCAGATTGAGGTGTTTAATGATTTCTCAAGTGACACACGTTTTTCAGATACTCTGAATGGAATATAAAATTATCATGAAGATGAAAAACCAAACCAAGCATACTTTGTTCAAACCTGAATTAGAAATTTCAAATCACTTTATTTCTCGGTTCATGAAATATCATTTTTGGAAAAGACTATTGTGAGAAAAAAATCATTATCCAATGAACAATTACAAATATGGAACAAATTCGACAAAAATTAATCACATTTTCAGTTGAATAATTATTGTGTTCCAAATTGATTTTTTCTCCAATAAAATTCAAGTTAATTAACTCGCAAACGTTCATCAATGTTTTAAAGTTAGAATTTTCATAATGACTTGTTCCATGATATTTCATAGCTACCGACTCCAAAATATGGCAAAATAATCCAATTTTTATAGAAAACTTGGTTTCATTTCGGAAACCTGACTCCTTAGGTACAGGAACATAATACATCATTTCAAAGAAAAATCAATAGTCTTTCAGGATTTTTGATAATATACATGGTTTTTCTTTTGAAAGCGTGAACTTTTCACCACTTTTGTATCTATCGGGAATGTAACAAATTTTCAACTACCCTATATACCCTTGTCATTACTATTACAATTCACAGGGAATTGTTAAACTACATCTAAAATTTCAACTTTCTACGTATCCAAATACTGCAGTAATAAACATTAAAAACTAAGGATACTAGATTTTCTCGATAACTGGAAATAGGAATACGAAATTATGATATGAAAATAATCTAAAAGCAATAGCAAACCGAAAATGCAATAATTAATAGGGTATTCCATTAAAAATATGAAAGTTGTTGCTACTCTTCAATAGAAGCGGCAATGCCGCAGCGCTGAAAATATTTTACATCGGTAAAGCAGAACTGATTTTCCAAGAAATCGAATCTTCAAAATAATTGCATATCCCGTTTTCCAGAAACCTCCAATGGATCGAGTTTGGGACATCCTGTATATTGATGAATATCGGAATTGACTTTTCCACATACCATAATGAAAGATGAATCTCAATGAGAAACCGATACTTCTCTGACACTTTCCTCATATGCATACAGTGTGAACAGATGCACCCAGAGTTTGATGTTTTTTTTTTCTGATTAACAGTCGTATTCACTCGAGATGTTGATTTTTCTTATCAAAACATTGAAGAAATATAGTTGATCTTCTTCTTCTGCTTCTAAAGTGAATTTTCTCAGCAGTAAGTCAATATGCACTTATTTGTTAAAATAGGCAAATTGAAGTATTCGATACCTTTCTGAAGAAAATCAAATAATGTTATCCTCCCAAGGCAGTTAGTTATCGGAGCAAATTGATTCGGTGTCCTTCTGCACTTGTACAGATTTTCTTGAATCAACATTTTTCCATTTCCAGACTGTGGGTGAATCAAATTCCCAAAAAAGCTATGTTCTCCACAAAACCAAACTTTCAGTCAATTGGCTTTGTCTCGACTTTGACAACCAAGATCTTCAAACATGATAGAAATATGGTATGATAAGGGAGAGATATACAGTTTCCGATACGTGGAAAAGACAAACTGTTCTTCAGTTATTTTCAACTTATTTTGTTCAGATAAAAAAAAATCAGATTACAATACTTTATTGACAAAATTTTATGTTTGTACTCAAACCGGAAGCTTGTAAACGCATTAACTTATCGGGGAAAATTGATCATTCGCCCTTATTCTAAACTTGTAGATATTGATTCTCTTTGAATTGATATTTTTTTTCACTTTCAAACTATCGAAGGTGAAACAGCCAAAAAACCATGTCAAGAAACATTTTGTTGGTGTTACCGTTCGAAATGGAGAGGCTGAATTGACAATAAATGTATTTTTGTTGTTATCAAACTGATATTATGTACCAAAACTGAAAATTTTAAAGTTTCAAATTTCAGTAGCTGGTAGTTACGATAATGAGATCGCTGAGATCAGATATTGAGGTCTGATTCCTTGTGGTTCAGACAAATGCTAACTCTGCCATTTAGTGGGAATTTGCTTTTTTTCATAAGTGTTATTTTTTCTTCCTACTAATAAAAGCGTTTATTATTATTATCATTATATACCAAAGTATTATGCATTCAACAGTCTATTGGACCTCGACAATTACAAATTCTATTGAGCATCTGGTTCTCTAGAGAATCTTTACGGATAAGTGAAACAAATGTTTTATTTGTACTGTTTATTCACATAGCGAAATGAGACTCCAAACAAATGATTGTGGTACTAATATTCTGATACAGAAGATGTGTACTCCATTTGCCTGATGTTGCAAAGCTCGGCAGTCTAAATAAGTTGGATTTTAGGAAGATACTTGTGGGACCTGAGGAATATGAGCTCCAACGGGAACGAAACCATGCTCTGCATCCACTGTGTAATCTACTCTATATTCAACGTTATCAGGTCCGATGTATTTATAGAATCCTTTGACGTCCATGTACTCGTTCTGTTGTCCTTTGTTCGCCAGATGGCCTTCTTCTTCTCCTAGTATTCCATTTTCATTTTCATATCTGAAAATGGAAACACAATTCATCATTTATCCTTATCAACCCAACAGAAATTATATGAAGAATATTCCTAGAATATATAGGTCAAACGTCGAAAAGTATGTAGTCAATGTTACAAAACTTGAGCTTCTCAATAATGACTTCGAAAACCTTGATGAATCTCATTACAGTATTATGCTATTGGATCGCATGTCAAAAAAGTCAAAATTTCAACCAAGGTTTGGTGTTTACTCAAAAGTTTTACTCACATGTAATGATAACCGTCTTCCAACACTTGTTCGATTTTCCTAATTATTCCGTAGTTGTTGGTGTCCTTGTGCACAACAGCATTTACTTTGAGAGGAGTAGACACGGTAACAGGTTTGTAGATAGTGGTGGGCGAGCCTGACATTGGTAAACAAAGATTCACATTAAAAAGATTCAATTCAATGAGGAAATTATGGCAATACTGATGAAAATAACTTAATATTTGAATAGAAATACATATTGATCACCTTCACCAGAGTCGTTTGAATTGATGCTTGTCAATCATCATACAAATTGATTTTCCTTGCTAATACAACCTTCAGTCAAGAGTAGTTGTCAATAAAAATCTCATATGGATGTTAATGGTGTTGGTGACAACTCTAAACGAAGTTAGTCGACTGAATTACCATTCAAATGATTGTAATAAGATGGGTTCGTTGGTGTTATAACAATCCTCTTAAATATCGTTGCTTCATTTAATTATATTATATGGCCACGGGGAAAGGTAGCTGCGTGGTTGAAGCAACATTGTTTTAATCACTTTGGCTGCCAGTCAAATGTTCAAACCCTAGCGACCTCAGACATTTTTCTGATGTCAGAAAGTGCTAAGAATTGTACGTAGAAAGATAACCCTTAGCTCTCACAAGTTTCGCCTTCTGAGTGCTGCCGTTCGTAAGAGAACGTCAGCTGGTTAACGGAAGGAACAATTTCAACAATTAACAAAAAAAAATTTACAAGAAATATTAGTGTTTGAATAAGAGTAGTAAATAACTAACTCTCAACTAAGTATACGTGTTCCAATATGTAGCTTCAGTAGACTTTAGAGATATTATATCGAAATCGTTTCCTTCAGCACCGTTCAGTGAAATATTATGATAGAGAATCATGAAACCAAATAAAAATAGGAATGAGTTTCGTGAATGTCGGAAGGGTAATATTATCATGGGCAAAATGTCAATTTTTCTCAAAGAACCAATTTGGTATGATTGATTTTTATTACATATACGGGGAGTTTATTGAGTACTTGTACAAACTTCGAAAGGTTAATCTTCTACTAATTTTATGATAAAAAGTTCTAATGAACGTGAAATTTTTAGTTTCGGAGATACAGGGTGTTGAAGTTGAAATTTTATTTTCAATTATTTTGAATAACTTTAGCAAAATATAATTTTTTTGAACATTGGTAAACAAAACACTGGGTTTTGTTGAAGTGAGTAATCAAAGTTTGGTATTGATTTTCACTTTGCACCTAGAAGGCGTTTCGTAGGCCATCATTATTTACTTTAATTTGCCCTAACTTCTTTGACAGCAATCTTTTGGGGTTTTTATATTTAAATCTTATTCCCGCACATTTCCTCAGTAAAAAAAGTATTTTTGCTCAGCAACGCTAGGTGCATGCGTTTTCGAGAAATTTGCAAATTTCTCTTTTTCGATAATCTTGATTTATTTTAGCGAGCCACTTCATCTGGCGCCTAAGTGTCCCCCTAACCTTCATCGATGCAGAAATTCGCAAAAATGCTCGCCCCTAGCGTAGTTGAGCTAGTTATAACTTTTCTGATTAGAAAATGTGTAGGAATGAGATTAAAATTCTTCAAAACCCCAGAAGTTGACTGCCAAAAAAAGATAAGGCAAAATAAAATATGTAATGATAGCGAGTGAAGTGCTACTAAAAAATTAATACCAAATTCTGATCATTCACCTCAAACAACCCCGTTTACCGAATTTTTTGCAAAAGTTATTCAAAATCATTGAGAATAAAATTTCAGCTTCAACACGAAACATTTGCGTACTTATGTTCATATGTACTTCATATCATAAAATTATTGAAAGATTTATTTTTCAAAGTTTGTACAAGTACTTCAAACACCCTGTACATTTTCGAAATAATACACATTTTCCATCAATATTCCTCACATAGAAATTTTACTTACATATTTTGGTTTGAGGAACAATTTTACTGAAATCAAAAGTGACATTTTATAATAAGACATGGGATTTTCTGAAAAATAGATTGTTGATTTTTACGGCAGGGTGCAAGTTGCAGGATGCCAGCGTAATTTCAATTATTTGAAAACGAGCAATGACTCGTAGAAGTTGTACTAAAACAATCAGTTGTACTATTGTATTATTCAGTACAGAATTAGGGATTAGGCAGGTGTATGTTAAAAATATGTATCAGGAGGGCACAGTAAGTAAACCTTGATTTGTTTGCCTCCGCGGTCGCTATAGGCATTCTGGAAGTAAAAAAGTACTATTCTTGAAGAAACATAAGTATTTTCTTTTGTACTGCTGAACGAAATGACTGATAAGTTTTGGTACGATCATCCATCTCTAGAACTGTGAATGTCCACAGAATATTGCTACTGTTAGTGCAAAAGGTCGTTTGTAAAATGGTTGCACTTCACAGGAGACCATGAAAACTAATTATTTCCTTTCGTTTGATTAGTATGGATATTTATTTTTTCGTGAAATTTGTCCAGCTGTGTGCACGTTCCAATGTAATTGAATGAAGAAAAGTTATATTTCGTGCAGAAATTTATTTATAAAATCATAGCAGAGCGCTTTCGACTATAAAGTCATCATCAGTGCGTACCTGTAAGTAAGTGACATCGAATTGAATTTAAGAAATTTTGATAAAAAGAATTTTGAAAATTGAAAAGTTACTTACTCGTCAGGTGTACAAGAGCCAGACCATAAAAATATCATGTGTCCAGAGGACCATGTAAAATTTAAAAACGGGACATCATATTAATAACATTTTAAAAAAGTCCTTATTCCAGGATTCACCTGGATAAAAGTTTCAACAGGCAGAGTAACACATGTCTGTTGGAGTTTAGTCTACTGTTAAACTGAATGAATGAAATTTACATTGTGTCAAAAGTTGACAATGACAATGACGTTTGGCTTAGAACATTAACTTCTAGAAACCCTGATCTGTGTTTTGAAAATTGAATAATGACCAAATTGATCTGTAAATCTATTTATAGTTATGTTAATCTAAACCTAAGGAATTGTGACAAACCGGAAGAAAAGTCTAATGAGAACCTCAACCCGATGTGCACAGAACCAGATTCAAGAAACAGTCCCTCGGGAATTTGTGAAACCAATTCTTAGCTCAGGATCATGGGACAGGTCTAATGGGAACCTTCACACTTCCCAAAGCGTCAAAAAGGTAACCCAAAAACAAGAGGCACCATTAACATAATCATAAAAGATTTAAGAAAGTTTCAACAGGCAGAGTAACACATGTCTGCTGAAGCTTAGTCTACTGTCTAACTAAATGAAAAATGACATTGTGTCGAAAGTTGACAATGACAATGAAGTTATGATATAAAAAATGTGTAAAAAATGAACTATAATAAAAACATTGATTTGTGTTTTGAAATTGATAAATTATTATTATTAGTTCAACATCCTGGGCAACCAGATTGAAACATAAGATCATGAGATAAGTCTAATGAGAACTTTCCCAATCTCAATAGTAACAAGGAGGATGACCAAAATGATGAGCCCATACCAGAAAATTTTTAAGAAATTTTCCAAAAATTGATCTGTGAATCTATTAATAGTTCTGTTGATCCAAACCAAGGAAATATGACAAACCGGGAGAAAAGTCTAATGAGAACTACGACCCGATGTGCACAAACCAGGCTTAAGACACAGTCTCTTGGGAATTTGGGAAACCAAATTCTATGCTCAAGATCATGGGACAGGTCTAATGAGAACCTACCCAATCACAAGGCGCCAAAAAAGGGTTGCCCAAAACCAAGAGGTACTACAAACAGAAAAGATTCAAGAAATTTTCAAATTATTTCATATTTAATCAATTCAGTAATTCTATTAATCAAAAACAAGGAAATTACTGAGCCAAGAGAAAGTCTAATGAGAACTTGAAACGGCACATGCAAAAACCCAAGTTATAGAAAAATAGAACCTGAAGTTGAAATTATAAGTTTCAAATGAAAGCAATAATTATGTTCTGAGAATTGAAAGGAAAGTCGAGAGGGAGGGAACTAGGCAAACTGCAAAACAGGTTCAAGCCATATCATCATTGAGAAAGAGTTCAAGAGCAATTAAATAGGTAAAGTTTAAATTTATTAAAAGTTTCTTACTTTAAACGTCTATGAAGAGGAATGTAAGCTCTGTTTAAATTAACTTGAGTGTTGAGACAAAGGTCATTATTCAGTAATTCCTTGTTAATATGTAAATCTTCAAGAAAATCTAATCTATTGTAATTTTTGGAACTCACCTCCTGTAAAATTTTTGAATTCCTATTGGAACTTGCAGACCTTTGAAAGCCCGTATAACCGAACATTTAAATCCCAACAAAATTTCAGCCTTTGGTCAACATTTGAGGTTTAACAACCACAACTTTAGTCCAAATAGGAATTCAAAAATTTTACAGGAGGTGAGTTCCAAAAATTACAATAGATTAGATTTTCTTGAAGATTTACATATTAACAAGGAATTACTGAATAATGACCTTTGTCTCAACACTCAAGTTAATTTAAACAGAGCTTACATTCCTCTTCATAGACGTTTAAAGTAAGAAACTTTTCATAAATTTAAACTTTACCTATTTAATTGCTCTTGAACTCTTTCTCAATGATGATATGGCTTGAACCTGTTTTGCAGTTTGCCTAGTTCCCTCCCTCTCGACTTTCCTTTCAATTCTCAGAACATAATTATTGCTTTCATTTGAAACTTATAATTTCAACTTCAGGTTCTATTTTTCTATAACTTGGGTTTTTGCATGTGCCGTTTCAAGTTCTCATTAGACTTTCTCTTGGCTCAGTAATTTCCTTGTTTTTGATTAATAGAATTACTGAATTGATTAAATATGAAATAATTTGAAAATTTCTTGAATCTTTTCTGTTTGTAGTACCTCTTGGTTTTGGGCAACCCTTTTTTGGCGCCTTGTGATTGGGTAGGTTCTCATTAGACCTGTCCCATGATCTTGAGCATAGAATTTGGTTTCCCAAATTCCCAAGAGACTGTGTCTTAAGCCTGGTTTGTGCACATCGGGTCGTAGTTCTCATTAGACTTTTCTCCCGGTTTGTCATATTTCCTTGGTTTGGATCAACAGAACTATAAATAGATTCACAGATCAATTTTTGGAAAATTTCTTAAAAATTTTCTGGTATGGGCTCATCATTTTGGTCATCCTCCTTGTTACTATTGAGATTGGGAAAGTTCTCATTAGACTTATCTCATGATCTTATGTTTCAATCTGGTTGCCCAGGATGTTGAACTAATAATAATAATTTATCAATTTCAAAACACAAATCAATGTTTTTATTATAGTTCATTTTTTACACATTTTTTATATCATAACTTCATTGTCATTGTCAACTTTCGACACAATGTCATTTTTCATTTAGTTAGACAGTAGACTAAGCTTCAGCAGACATGTGTTACTCTGCCTGTTGAAACTTTCTTAAATCTTTTATGATTATGTTAATGGTGCCTCTTGTTTTTGGGTTACCTTTTTGACGCTTTGGGAAGTGTGAAGGTTCCCATTAGACCTGTCCCATAATCCTGAGCTAAGAATTGGTTTCACAAATTCCCGAGGGACTGTTTCTTGAATCTGGTTCTGTGCACATCGGGTTGAGGTTCTCATTAGACTTTTCTTCCGGTTTGTCACAATTCCTTAGGTTTAGATTAACATAACTATAAATAGATTTACAGATCAATTTGGTCATTATTCAATTTTCAAAACACAGATCAGGGTTTCTAGAAGTTAATGTTCTAAGCCAAACGTCATTGTCATTGTCAACTTTTGACACAATGTAAATCCAGGTGAATCCTGGAATAAGGACTTTTTTTAAATGTTATTAATATGATGTCCCGTTTTTAAATTTTACATGGTCCTCTGGACACATGATATTTTTATGGTCTGGCTCTTGTACACCTGACGAGTAAGTAACTTTTCAATTTTCAAAATTTTTTTTATCAAAATTTCTTAAATTCAATTCGATGTCACTTACTTACAGGTACGCACTGATGATGACTTTATAGTCGAAAGCGCTCTGATATAATTTTATAAATAAATTTCTGCACGAAATACAACTTTTCTTCATTCAATTTATTTTTTCCCCTGCTGTTTCCGTGGTAACTGATAACTAAACTTTGGAAAGGCTTTACTTTTATAAATAAAAAAAAAATACAGTAACATACGACTTTTTTGACATAGGTACAAACTTTTATACTAACAGTAGCGATATATCAAAAATAGGAAAATATGTTGTTATCATATATTACAATAAAACAGTTGGCAATTCAGTATTCGACGAGTACTTACTTAGAATAATAAAAATGTAGAGATTTGTTTTTTGTTCGGATTCCTATAACGCCCACATTATAATTAAAAAATATTCACATCTTCCAAATCCTATAATTGGTAATAATAAGTAGGATGGAGTTAATTTGGTACAAAACTGGAATTTACTCCACCTGGTCAGTTTGGTTTCATTCGTCGAGATGGGCAATTAGAGTTTGTATTATAATTACCGATGACTTAACTGAACACTGACGATGTGTGCCTATTAGGGACGTTGTTTAAAACCCTTTATCGGCCGATTCTGATCAAACCAAGCGCTATTTCATGGACCATGTAACCATATGGTATCATCTCATCCAAAAGCATTTGTTCTTAGTTCCGCGTAGTCATTCGATTCACAGGCAACGAAACCATACGATAATAAACAAGCTTGGGAGGGGGGACAAAGGCACAAATTGATTTTGCGTTATCTCTTATTGCCAGTTAAACTTTTTATGATATGTGCTCGTAAATTTTTTTGCTACGTTTGCGGTACATGTAAATATTGATATTATGAATACGTTGTGAAATTATGCTGATTTTTTTAGGCCATTTTGATGACTTGCCCGAAAAGGGATACAAAGAATTATGTAGCCATATGGTGACAAGAACCGATATAGTGTTAAGAACTGTTCATCCAGTTGGAAGGCAATGTGGATGTAGAAGCACACATATGAATGTTAGTAGTTCAAACACTATATATGGAGAATAAAACGAGAGGTCTTATAACTAAATTTACGTCACATAATTCATTGTTATAAATCATGAATAATTTTAAGACGCCATTGAGAGTCCATCGAACTGAAGATATGCAACAGTATTGAATATTTCCGTTTGTTATTCAAATTGAAATTATTTTATTCTTTGTATAATCTTGTAGTATATTGTAAAACAAATGTTATTCATGAAATATCGTTGGTATTGCATTTAATATATACTGAGTTTTGAGTATACAATCCTAGGTACTGATTTGAGAATGGAATCCTGCCACTTTCCTTGAGATTATTTCATTGGAATCATGTGTTTTTTGGCCTGTCAGAGTGGAGAAGAAACAATAAACCGATGAAGGTAATGCCTATATAGGAAGATTAGATGCAAGAACATCAAGGCCACAATGGCCACATATTTACGACAGCCCAAGTGTAGAATCTGTATCACCGATTGGAGTTTGCCAAATTACTAACCGTAATATGGCTCCGTCAGCTACAGTCTGACAAATATTTACCTATCGAACTCACCTCCTGCATTATTTCCAATATAAGAACCATCACCTTGGTGTTTGTAACCTTCATCCGAATGAACATAACGTCCTGAATCATCAGGATTGTAGGCACCGCTGTTGTCAGGATGATATTGACCGTCATTACTGTCGTATGCACCAGAGTTATCGTATTGACCGGTATAACGAGCTACGTCTCCATTGTATTTAACAGCAGCAACACGCTGGTTTTTATATTGGAATACTTGGTTCTGAGGGGCTGCGGCACACAGAGTTATCAATGCGAAAAAAACCTGAAATGAGAAGAATATTTCTTTTGAACTATTTTGATGTTGTACCCGACTTAAGAAGACTCATTCTTCGTTTTTGGTAACCCATATTTTCTCAATCATTTTAATTTATTCGACATTTTCGAATAAAATTTTCATCCTGCTGGCAATGATTTCAGAGTGCGATTATTGTTGTTTGTTGCAACAAAACACGCATAGTACAAAAAAGTTCCTTACGAAAATGTTTCATTCAAAATGTTTTCTTCGGCATTTATTATACTGACAAATTGTTTTTTCTCATGCCGTTATTAATTTGTGCTGTTTTGTCAAATGCTGGCTTCCGGGTATAGTACGACGCAACATGTTTGTCATCAAAAATATACGAACAGTGCGTAAACATCACTTTACGCACAGGTGATGATTTCATGATACAAACGTGAAAGAAAGCCTTAAAGCGTACTACGAGATTGAGGGCATTACATTATTCACCTTTATTTATAAAATAGAAGAGAACTTAGCAGCCGATTCAATGACATATTACCGTTAGACTCCGTTATTCACATTTCCAGCTGCGGTCAACACAGAGTCACATTCTAAGCACAATTTTTACTGCCGCTTGTTTCGCTTACAAACATTGTATACAGGGTGTTTCATAAAAAATGCGCAGGACTTCTGGATGAGATAGCTCGTTCAAAAATATGAAAAAAGTTTCTATTAACTTACCCTCTACAGGGTGTTGAAATTTAAAAAAAATATAATTTTTTGCGAATATCTCTGGAACCGTGTATCGCACAAAAAAACAGATTTTGAATGCATTTTCTACTCATAATAAGCTGTGTTTTGTGCAGATTTTTATTTTTTTAAATTCATAAATGGTGAAGATTTTGAAGGGGTAGTGGGTGTTTTTTTCTCCAACTTCTGCGCCACTGGAAAAAGTATGATTTTGCCTACTTGAACCGTCTACACAAAAAAGGTCCTCGTGGCCATAAGCTCTAAAGTTGACCATTTTCAAGAAAAATCAACTTTCATGTTGAAAAACATGGTAAATTTTTTTAAATATATTTTTTTTCTAATTATGCAAAATTTATTTAAACGTTAAAACAAGTAAAAAAACCAAATGTTGACTTCTTAATTGCAAAATAAAAAAAAAATTAACAATACTCAGTTGAATTGTTGGAAATGTCCGCCGTTAGCTTCAATGCCAGCAGCAATTTTTCGAGGAAAAAACACTATTTAAACAACATGAAAGTTGATTTTTCTTGAAAACGGTCAACTTTAGAGCTTATGACCGAAAATACCTTTTTTGTGTAGAAAACATTGGCGGTTCATGTAGGAGGCTCAAAACTGTACTTTTTCCAGTGGCGTAGAAGTTGGAGAAAAAAAACACCCACTACCCCTTCAAAAATTTCACCAATTATGAATTTGAAAAAATAAAAAATCTACACAAAATATAGCTTATTATGAGTAGAAAATGCCTACGAAATATGTTTAAAAGTATAAAGGGTTCCAGAAATATTAGCAAAAAACGATAATTTTTTATAAATTTTAACACCCTGTATCTCGAAAATGGTGCATTTTAGAGGGTAAGTTAATAGAAACTTTTTTTCTTATTTTTGGACGAGCTATTACATCCTGAAGTCCTGTGCATGTATTATGAAACACCCTGTATAAGCAGGAACTCATCTTTGCTGACTTTTGGTTAGACTGGCAACTATTTTCCTCGAAACAAGCGAAAATAAAAATTGTGCTTAGAATGTGACCGCAGCTCGAAATTTGAATATGTGATTGAACCGATTGCAAGTCCTTCTGGCGCTTCGCTAATGAGAAATGCAATATCCCGAATGAAATGTACCTACTTTCATGATAAAATAAGTAAGAGTGGCTCTACAAATTTATTATATGAAAATCTGTCTTCTCTATATATCGAATCAGATAATCTTAATACAGATTCAAGGTATCATAGTAAGGTTAATGTCAATAGGTGTGAAGTATCAGTATTTGATAAAATCGCAAATCTGAAAGATCGTATGTATGATGTGGTTTTGATGGAATTCATTCATATTTTTTAATAAGATCATCTACTCTGTGAGTGTTCTCATACATCTGATTTCCAATATGTTTTGGCATCAAGGTACTATGCCAGATTTTAAGAAATAAAGATTCACATGACCAATCATCAAGAGAGGTGGTGTTGAGGATATCTCAAACTAGAGGTATTTGTTGGTAGTCTTGCTTGCCTAAAACGATCGACTCACTTGTTACAGATTATCTATCTTGGTAGTATGAAGTTTTGTTATTGATCAGCAGTATTTCAGTTAGGGAAGATCCACTATTACCAGCTCACTATCTTTGCAACATCTATTTATACGGACTTTTCGATAGAATTTGATAGAGTGAATCATGAACTACTGATTTCAAAGCTGAATGGATATGGTATCACTGGTAACCTATTGGACTAACTCCATAGTTTTTGAACTGACAGGTACCAGTGGGTTAAAATCGACAATTATGTTACGGATATTATAGAAGGTAACTCTGGGGTTCCTCAGGAATGTCACTATGGCCCCTTACTATTCAACTTATTTGTCAATGACATTTCCCCCAGTATGGAGTATTCTCAATTCCTACTATTCGCATATGATTCGATATTTCTGAAGTTATTGAAAATTAAATCAATTGTCAAGAATTATCGATATCGATAACATTGTCCTTTGGTGCAATTCAAACGAAATAGATCTGAACTTTATTAAAGGCTTCTTCTTAAATTTTAACAGATATCAAACATCCATTGAATAATCTTACTCCACCATCTGGTTAGACCTCGAAAAGAAAGACCATGTGAAATTATTGGATATTGAACTATCTTTTTCACAACACATAATAATGATCTTCCTAAAAGCACGCAAGTTGCTAGGTTACATCAAGAAAGTATCAGGATGCCTCTCAATCAACTCCTTCTTCTCTGTGCTTTTGACATGAAATATGTGTCTGTGGTATAGAATCAGACCTTTATTGATATACTGGAAACTGCTCAACACAAATTTTTTAAGTTTTCTTCATAAAAAAATAGAAATTCATGTGGTCAACTATGACTATGACTTTTAATAAAAATAACTACTCTTGAGTACAGGAAAATTGAAACCGACTAATGTATTTGTTCAAGTTGCTAGCAGGTAAAGTTTTTTTCCCAGATCTCCTGTCTCATATTGAGTTTAAAATTAAGACTTCTGGAACCTTTTCGAATTATACCTTTCATATCAAACATAACTACCGATATTACGGGTACCACATAATGATGAAGATTTGAACTACTTCGGCATACCCTTTTCTACTTTCAGTCGTGACCTACAAAATTAAAATCAGAAAAAAGTCAAACACATGGTTCAATGATACTGGTTAAATGTAGGTGATTTTCTTTTCGATTCATGTTCACTAATTATTGTGTTGTGACTGTATATTTGTATAATGTATATATGAGACAGCAATGCTGTAATGGACACTTTCGTGAGTGAATAAATCTATGACGCGAAGAGGAGTGCCATATTTTTTTATTATTCCTAGAAATCTGACTCAAAAAACAATGGTGGAAATTAATTTCACAAATCAGAGTTTTGTTCCTTATATTTTATTATAATTGTCATGTAATCAAGTAGGTAGTCGACATTGCTTTTGGTTTACCTGACATACGTAAATGTCAGTATTTTCAACACATCACAAATAACCTGATATAAATATGTGATTTAAACGATATAGACAAATGAACTATATACAGTGTGTCCCATTTTGATCAGCCCCACCCTCATATTTCATTGAAAATAAAATAATCTAAAAATGATTTTTTTTTCAAATTATATAACGCAGGAATACCTATCTTTATATTGAAGAATCATTCGTATATCCATTTTCCACGCTTAACTATGTATGACCAATTGAAAATTGGAATAGTTGAGAAAACATATTAGGGATTTTTTCATCACAAAATTAACATCAAATTCTGTTTCAGAGTACCAATGAACCACAAGATCTCAATGCTAGACTTGATTAAACACGGTGTCATTATTTGTTGCTGGCAATATGATTAACTCTTTTTTATAAGAAACTTTTGATTAGTTTCAACAATTTCTTCACATTTCACAAAATTCACAAAAATATCAATTCATTCTGCGTAAAATAACCAAATACTACTTTTCCATGGAAATTTGTGACCACTTGAATAGTGATAAATTGGGAAAAAATATATAAGGGGTCTTTTATTGAAAAATTAACCCCAACACCTAGTTTTGGAATGTCCCAGTACCCTAGAACTCAATGGTGAATCATTGAAATATACAGGGTGTCATATGAAACTGGCAATGTTACCAACTGTTATTCATCTATAATGCTCGGAATTATTCCGAAAATGTCTTCTGTTGTAACAAAGAGTCCAAAAATATTCCATTTATAGTGCAGAATGTAAAAAAGCATCACTTTTCCATTGATTCCATATGATGAGCTAAAATGCGAAAAATTGGGGAAAATATTTCAATGAAGAAATAGGTTCAGTATACTCTAAAACTCTTAGATCATAATCCCCGAGTCATCTGCAAATACCAATATTATAAATTAGAGAAGGAATAAATGGATAACTGCAATAATTTTCAAAATAAGTCAATTGAGTAGTTGAAGTTTTGCCATATACAGATAACACCCTATATATTTCTCAGGAATTGAGATATGGAGGTTTGAGAGAGTTTTGATCCAGAATCTGATATTAGTTCAGTGATGAAATAATGCATAATATGTTTTTCTCAATTTTTAAAATTTCTGTTGGTCACAGATAGCTATGAATGAGTGATTCTTGGTTACTTTCTACAGTATTATTTGGACATTTGTGGTACGATGTGACAAAAAAAGACATTTTAAAATCAACTGAGCATCAATGGATGAATGAGAGTTGGTGATATTGCCAGCTGCATATGACACCCAGTATATTTTAATGATCCAACAAGATCCTCAATATACTTTTTCCCAATTTTTCACTATTCAATTGGTCACAGTTTGCCATGGAAAAGTTTTATTTGGTTATTTTTGCAGTATTAATCAAATATTTTTGTGAATTTTGTAAAAAGTGAAGAAATTTTGAAAATTAAGCGAATATTACTAATGAAAAAGAGATAATCACATTGCCAGCTACAAATAATACCCTGTATAATCAAGAGATCCATGCATTGGAAACTAGGTGTTTGGGAGTATTCTGTGACGAAGAAATCCCTAATATATTTTCCCCACTTTTTCACTTTACAATTGGTAACAGTTAGCCGTGAAAAATTGATAAACGAATGTTTCATCAATATAAAGATACGTATTCCTGAGTACTATAATATGAGCAAAAGAAAATTTCGAATTATTTTATACTCAATGAAATATGAGAGTGTGGCTGCTCAAAGTGAGACACACTGTATACATCTATCTATCTATCAGATGTCACGTATTGTTGACATGAACGACTATTTGACATTGGAAAAGCTGAGAACTCAGCGTTGTTACCTAGCAACAATCTTTCTAGCACATCGTTAATCAATCATGAAGGAATCGAAAGCTATTCAGTGCGTTAAAAAATCATGATGCAGGTTTACGAGGATATATTGAAAAATTCATAGCCTACTATAGAACCAAACAAAATTTCAATGTCAAAATATTTTATTACTCAACATATTCTCCTCTTAATTGGATACATTTATTACAGCGAACCTGCAACGTCTCTACACCTTTCAAAAATAATGTTCCTTCTTGCTCTGCAAACCAGACCTCCACAGCTTTTATTACCTCCTCCTTGGAAGAAAATCAACGACCTTTTATACTTCTTTTCAGTTGAGGAAAGAGATGATAGTCGGACGGAGCCAAATCTGGTGAATATGGGTGGTGTTTTAGTAATTCAAACACCAAATCACGAATTTTTTGCATGGCAACATGAGATTTGTGTGTAGGGGCGTTGTCCTGCAAAAACAAAACACCTTTGGATAGCTTTCCGCGTATTTTCTCTTTAATTTTTTCCCCTATAGTGGTCAATCGAATAGTAATCTCCAGTTATTGTTCTACACTTTTCCAAAAAATCAATCATCACTCAATGGCAATCCAAAAAAACTCAAGCAAGAACTTTTCCAGCATGTTTTTGGACACGAAATTCTTAGATCTTGGAGAACCGGAGTGTCGCCATTCCATCGATAGTTGCTTTGTTTCTGGATCGTTGAAATGTACCCAAATCTCATCCATAGTAACAATTCGGTTTGAGAAGTCTACATCGTTTTCAAATCGAGCAGAGATCGAACGCGATGCTACTACCCTTGCACGCTTTTGGTCAACATTCAAAGATTTGGGGATCCATTTTGCAGCAATTTTTCTTCTGTGCTTCAGATATCCGTTTTAGCCCAATTCGACGGTCTGTTAAAATCATGTCATGAACTGCATCGATATTTTCGGGGACTGACACAGAAACTGACCTTCCGGATCGGTCATCTTCAATGGAAAATTTACCTCTTTTGAATTTTTCACGGTCGCATACGAAGGACATTGATCACCAAGGGTATTAAGCATATCTTCTTAAATCTGCTTATCTCTTGACCCTTTTAAATACAGGTACTTGATGATGGCTCGATACTCCAATTTTTCGATTTTCACAATTTCGGTTAACATATTTTTTCTTTTAATTCATTGCGTAACTCTGGTTAACTTTTTTGACATCAAACTTTACACTGACACATCTAATAAGTTATTATTCGTTGCTATGGTAACGCAATATTTTGATTATGCAGGGAACTGGTCTAGGCTAACTAGATATCAATACATCCTCGTAAATTTAAAATAAAATGAATTAGCTATTTATGAAAGAAGTGTGAAAAGTCTATGTTTGAAGCACAGGTGTGAATGTGATAGCAGAACGAGCGTAGCGTCCAAAAGATTCATAAATTTTCAACTAACAATTAACTATAGTAATAGGTAATTAACTACCAGGAACATTCAGTAACACCGGTTTAATATTTTTACGTGGAAATACAAAAAGGGTGGAAGTCCCCAACAGCATTTGTACAAGTGAACAGTGAAAAAGGGGACTTTCTTTTTGCTGAACAATAAGAAAATCTCTAATTTACCTATTTATCAAAACGTTCATCAAGTTTATGTAGCATTTATGAAAAATATAATGTCAATAGTTTATTATGCAACGGCCATTTAATGATGGATTTCAACAAAATAGACACGAAAATTCATAATCAATGAGAGTGACTTGATAGTCATTGAATGTGAGTTGGATACACTATTTCTTATACGACCAGTCGAAATAAAATAAGAAAATTTAAGCTTCATTTCTGAAATCTATTAATACCTTCAGATTTCAATTTAGGAAATATTATTATCGAATGTCCATGAGGAAAAGTTATTTCTTTTAGCCTCAAGTTTTTTTTCCATATGATAGTCCAAAACTGGTGCTATTATCACTTATTCAACAAATAAACTGCATCTCACATTATTTTATTCTCCGACAGATATTCTGAAATGTTCGTGCGCCAATTAGGTTCGTGCCAAAACGAATTCTTAAATCTTAAAACAAGGAAAAAGCAAATAGGCAAGGACTAGGTTGTTGTTGAGGTTCTAGCTTTATGGAAAAAAAATTGAACATGAAAAAACTCAAAATTTTCAAATGGGGATGCAGCTAGGAGTTGAAAACGGTTTTTTGGGATTTGCGGCGAAAAGTGACCTCCTAGAGAAAACTGTTGACAAGAAAGTTCTAGATAATGAAGAAATCAAAAACTTTTGTACCAAAAACTTTTCAATATAACCTCAAATTTTACGTCAAACTGGCGAAAAAGTGATTTTTCAGTATTTAATGGTTTTTCTTGAGTTTATGATTCAATTTACATGAAAAGCTGTGGAAATATTTTTTTTGGTGTAAAATGGGCATGATTTTTTCGCCATTGAAAAGACGACCAGTTATCGAGTTATGTATATTATTCAGAAAAAATACCCTTATCTTCCAAGAACAATTGTTCTGGTAATTTTTTTTTGTATTTCGAAAATCTATAAGTGAATATTTCAATTGTTGAAATGTCTACTTTTGAAAGGTCTATATTATTTGGTAGTTTATTGATCGATAACAAGTCTCTCTGAATCATGAATTTCTCAATATTTTTAATTGTTGTAGAAAAAAAGTAACAGGCAAGGACCAGGTGGAGCATATCGTTGAGGTTCATACTCTAGATAAAAAAAATATTCGAACACAAAAACACTCAAAATGGTGAAATGTGGATGTAGTCAGGGGTTGAAAATGTATTTTTGCGATTTGCGGTGAAACGTAACCTCCCAGCGAAATATGTTCGATGAAAAAGCTGTAGATGATAAAAAAATCTGAAAATTCTTTCATCAACACTTTTAGACAGAAACCGTATTTTCAGTATTTTTTTTCTCGAGTATAAATGAATTAGTTCAGTTTCAGATTTGTAGATATGTGTCTTTTTTGTGTCGAATAAGCATGTTTTTTTCGCATAAGAAAAGACTTCTAGTTTTCGAGTTATTTACACTTTTTAAATTTTATTCTCCAGATATTGATATTTTTTTGTATTTTGAACGTCTATTAGTGATCATTTTGATTGTTGAAATGTCTTCTTTGGTAATGATCTATTTAACTGTGGAGTATTGATCGTTAAACCGCTTAAAATTGAGAAAATATTCACTCTGAATCATGATTTTCTGAATATTTTCAATTATCTTTGACTTTCTCCATTATTTTTATAACAAAAATAAGTTTATATTGAAATATTCACAATAAAATATTGGAATACATAATTATACTACAAAACTAATTTAATGTTATAATTTTTAATCTTTTTCACAACTACTGATAATCATTCAAAATTCAATATTCAATAAATACTACCAGAACAATAGTTCATGGAAGATAAGGGTATTTTTGTCGAAAAATGTACCTTGTCTTCCAAACTGCAAAAAAATCTTGCACATTGGATACCAAAATAGACAAACGATTACAAATTTTCATGTAAATTAAATAATAATAATTTATGTCGGGGCGTGGCGCAGTGGTTAGAGCGTCCGACTCTGAGTCGAAAGGTCCGGAGTTCGAACCCTGGTTGGGCTGGGATTTTTTAATTTAATTTAACCGATTAAATTATCAAAGTCTCGTGGCTCGAGTAGGGTGAGTCCTGCACGATTCACTGTTGCGTTCCAATTAACAGTGCTGCTCCTAAAGTGGCGTATGGAGTTAGTAACAAGGCCTATGGCTAATGACCATAGCAGTCGATGCCAAAACACCAATGAAAAAAAAAATTTAATAATTTATTCGCGAGAAAAAATTAATCACTGAAAAATTGTTCACCATTTTGACGGTTAATTTGAGGTTATGTCGCAAAGTGTTCCATAGAAAAGTATACAATTCATTATCATCTACAACATTGCCATTGAATGTTTTCCGCTTAGAGGTCACTTTTTGCAGCAAATCGCAAAAAACCGTTTTTAACCACTAAACTGCATCCCAATTTCAACATTTTGTGTGGATTCGTGTTTACATTTTTTATTCCTTAAAGTTGGAACCTCAACAACATTTCCCACCTGGTCGTTGCCAGTAACTTTTTTTTCATAAAAGTTATAGACACCAGTCTAAATTTTGAAATATTTGATAGGAATTGCGTTTGCAGGATTGATGAGCATTTCATTTTTGGCAGTGCTTTAATCAAGAAAGAGACATCAACCCAGAGTATTACTGAATTTTCCGGAATGTTATTGTTATATCGTATAATTTATGAACTCAAAATTAACAATAACTTAATCATGCTTGCCAGATTTCTTCCAGTTAAAAGTTAGGATAAACTTTAAAAATGTAATTAATTTGCTATTCGAATGTTTTCACAACAACGACAAAAAAAGCTCAAGAAAGAAGACAGAAGACGGTAGTGCAGTATACTTTGTTTTTTCCACTAAATAAACTGGCATTACTATCTTCGTTTGGATAGATATAACTATTTTAGATTTTTCTGTTGGTTCTCATTGTTTCCATTCTTATAGATTTTCACAAAATTGATATTACCTATTATCATTATGATATACCCTTCAAAATTAAATCTAATGAATTTTCTTCAATGACGAAAAGAGACAATATCCAAATATCATTGAATAAATAAATGGAATTGTAGTATTAGGAACCTTTGTTTGCATCTTCTCTTCAAAAATCAAATAAATCAATCACATTTGTAGAATAGATTTCGATACCAATTTTCTCTTCGAACTTCTCTGTTCTTATCACGTATTTAAATCTACCTACGATATTGTTCAACAAGAATATATTTCTGTTGTATTTGTGTTCACCGATGTGAATGATTGAATTCTGAATTCATGTGTTCCAAAACATCTTGTCTAATAATTATTATATACTCACCAAGAATTTCATGTTGAAAAAATGGTAAATGACCAGTTCACAACCGTGTCAACTTCTTTCTCCAAGTTTCTAGTTCGGTGTCTCATTTTATTTAATTTTGAGTAAATCCCTCCTACCAAAAACTTTGCTAGATAAAATATTCAGAGAATGAAAAAATTCAAATCTGATGTTTGTGTAATCCATTTAAAATCAATTTTATTGGTTTTATAGGATATCAGCATATTTTACAATTCCACTCATCCAGATGAAGGCGGATAACAAAAACCCTGACATATAACATTGATGAGAAAATAAATCTGAACAGATTCGATGTAAAGGATTTTTTGAAATATTTCATTGAATGTGAATGAAGCCATTGCATTGTATGCTCAACATATTGGTTTGTCGGTTAGAATTATTACGAAAATCGGATCCATGAATGATCTCTTTATATCAAATCAGGCGTATTGAAACAAATATGAATTCAAAGATAATCATGATGATTATTGATATAGTAAGTTATATTTATTCTCATAAAATTATTACCGAACCCAAAACAATAGCTGATGAATAATGATACCCAACGAGAACTTATAGAAAGGAATGCATTTTGTTAATTTTTAATACGTTTACTACCGTAATTTTTAAATTTGTCGCTACCATAAACCAATTACATTTATTTTCGTATAACACAACATTTGATGAAACTATTTCCTTTTTTTTTCAGTTTTTGTGTGTTACTTCATTTTTGTTTTATGTTAATATTTAATATCACAACTATGTGACTGTATTTATTATTATTATTATCAGATGGCGGGGCTAGTCAGCGGCTGAAATGCAGGGAGTTCTGTATAGAACCTTTCTGTACCCCGCAACCAGGTTTATCTCGTGAGTACTCCGGATCTTTTAATGAACCTGGAGATTCCTCACAAGGTGTTCCTGCGGGATGATATCTTCTGCACCGCAGTGTCCGAAGATATTTATCCTCATGCGAGCCAGAGCTTCGCATTCAAACATTATGTGGGAGGCTGTTTCGTCCTCACATCATCTGCATAGTGTGGACTCTTGATGTATCCACAACAGTTGCAGGTGATTTCTCAGGTGTCTGTGTCATCAGTCCTACCACCTTCCTGAGAGAGTCTCGGCTTGGTTAAAGAAGGTTTCTTGATAGTCGATCGGTTGGCCCCATCATCATAATTTTTTCGTGAGTATTTCCTGAGGCACTCTCCCAGAGAGATTGATGATGGTTTTTAAACCATTTTTTTGTGTCCTGCTTAATATCCCCAAACGGGATTCAGCAGGCTGCTCCCACTCTTGCTAGTGCATCTGCTCTCTCATTTCCCTAGATGCCTATATGACCTGGTACCCAGACAAGTTTCACCATGTTCTGTGCTCCCAGGTTGTTGAGGTTTTGGTGTGCGTCCCAAACCAGTGTGGAAATGAACCTGCATGCCTGCATGAACGCAGGCATGAATGTCGGAGAGAATCGCTATGGGTTGGTTTCTAGGACTCCTCCTTAGAATCTCTCTCGTGTAGACGAAGATTGCCATTACGTCGGCTTGAAATATAGAGGCTCGAGTATTGCTGGTTGTTACTTGTTCTACCTTTGGCCACCGCAGCAGTGTTCCGTATGATATCGAGTGCCTAATAATTGCTGTGTATAGCCAGAGAGACTGTTTGGGTCCAAGTCTCCATGTTTTGCCAAAGGAGCGTGTGGCCATCATTAATGATGTCCTTGCTCTTATCAGCACTTTTTCTAGTTGTTTGTTCCAGGTGAGCTTTGATTCCAGGTTTAGCTCCAAGTCTTGTTACGGGTTCATTTTTCACAATGACACCATTCCTTTTGTTTAAGAGAATAATGTCATTCTTGATCGGTATCTTATGATTCGATAGAGATAAACTCTTCACCCTTCGTCATTACCGAACGCACTCCTGGTTATTGCACTCATGTTTACTCCGTTCGTCCTATGATCCGAACTAAGGGACCATGGCAATTTGTCCTTTCGTTTGCTTGAAGGTGTAGAGTGGTGTAGTGTAATTTTCACCACACTTTGAGTAGAGTGTAGTTCAGTGCAGTTAGAACAAAGGAATGAGTCAATATTAAGTACGAGTGTAAATTACACCACGTGTAGGAACGAACTACACTTCGATACATTTGAATGAACCTAACATTCCTCTTTTTATCGTGTAAGCCAGCTTAGTTTTCCAAACGTTAATGTGTCCTTTGAATTCACCTCAACTATCTCTGGTTATTCCCCAACACCTAATTGTCTACGTGATTTGACTGGTGTGTGCCTTATTGTAGTTGTGTTGGTTCGGCCAGAGATGGCGTGACTGGCCACTTTAAATTTTCCTGGTCTTGCTATAACCATTATATTTCAATGACAAAAGGCTGATTGTTCATTGTCTCTTATATCGAATACAAATCTAATAGGCATGATCTGCAGTAAAAACTTGATAAAGTCATGACATTTGTATTCTGCTCAATGTTGGCGTTCTGTTTTCCAAGTTCCGAGTAGACTCATAGCAAATGACAGATGACTTAGAGAAGACAGCTGTCAGCTGTTGAGTTAATTTCCGTCGTGATACTTGTGATTAATTTTTCGACGTCGACATGGTTCTTGCCTAACTCCTCGCTGGAAACTTTCAAATATTTTATTCATCGTTAGATGGTTCTGAGATATTTCTAGCTGAGAGATTTTCTTATATTGTTTGCGACTATAGACGCTGTGTATTTTCAAGAAAATCTCATTCAACTGTTTTAGATAGGATTTTTGGAGTTAAGGTAGGTTCCTTGTATGATTTCTTGAGCATGGCTCTGAGACTTGTCGTTGTGTATTTTAGGAAGTCCATTCACTAGTTGAGTCAATCACGGAAAAGGAGCTGGTTGTTAGACGGCAAATAGACCAACAGAGACGTATAAGAACCCTCTTCCACATTGAGGTTAGTATTGTGACTAATAAGAGCCCCCGTACTCAATTGGAATCGAAAGTTAGACTGGTAATGTTTATTTCAGGGTTCATCCGACCATCTGGTCGTATTCAGTCTACGTTCATCCGACCATCTTGTCATATTCAGTTTACGTTCACCCGACCATCTGGTCGTATTCAGTCTACGTTCATCCTACTATCTGGTTATAGTCAATCCACGATTCATTCGACTATCTGGTCATATTCATTCTACGTTCTACACCCAGTCAACGTTCGACCTTCACATCACGTTGGAGTTTCATATTTGGATATCGAGTTTGAAGCCACTGCATTCAAATTTCAACTCCCAGCTTGGTGCCAGCTCCGTCTGCAACGTCCACCCATCACTGTTCAACGTGTTTTGTTTCTGCTGTCCATAGTATTCGTCCGCTCACAGTCTACCTTCTACTTTCTTCGTAACTACGTGTTTGTCTTCGTGTGTTGTGCACCTCCTAGAGCCCACACACTCACCAAGGAATCTCTGGTAAACGTATTGAGAAGCTGAGAAACCACTACCATACAATAACAACAGCTAAGTGTTAGATCTTGAGTTGAAACCGCCCTTGCTACAATTTTAGCTCACAGCTGTTAACTATCAGAGTAACGTCACAGATAGTTCCAATTCAGGTATGATATTTTTGTTTATTGAGGTGATACAATATACATCCTTCTCAATCACAGTTTACTCGCCCACTTGGTTGGGTACTAATTTACGACTACAGATTATTGTGTGCTCCATTTGTGCCGATACATTATAACCGTATTAATATATCTTGTGTAGTAAGGTTACTGAATATTTCTTTGTTCTGATCCAAGTTAATAATACCCGGTACCCAGGTAATCAGTGGTGAGTAAGAACCTCTTCTTAACTATTTTTTTTTATAAGATTCATATAACCTTATAGCCAATCTTTATTAATTATTAAGTAATATAAGTGCAGTGGGTTGTCCCATGCCATCTGGGTGGTTTCGGATTTTGACTGGCGAGAAATCCGTGGCGCTCCGGAAAAGTTAACCCTATACATTTCAGTGAAATCGAAATAGATTTTTATTGTCGAACCTACGCCCGACTGAGCTACTAGGACAGTTAGAGGCGAGGAAACACTCTTGCACAACCACTGCTCTCCACCCTTAAATTTCGCCCCTAACAGTCTCTATCGACATCTGTACACTTTCACCAAAGATTTGAAGAGCTCTGTTGGTCTCCAGGTTTCATTTTCTGGTAAAAGGAACTATTGTGGGTTGATCTTGAGGTTCTCCCTCATGCACCACGTCTGTACGTCTGTGAGGGCTGATTGTATCAGCTCTACACAGACATCTATGTACTTCCCGTTGATTATTATGACGATATCGTCCACATAGTCCTGAGCAAATACTCCTCTCCGATTCAGATCCACAAGGAGTCCATCCAACAGGAGATTCCACAGTAGAAGGGATGGTACTCCTTCCTGAGGGCAGCCTCTCGTAGCCCTAACCCCCATTGTGTCTCCGAACAGGGAGACTTGTACTACCTTAGAGCCAAGCATGGCAGATATCCACTGGTTCAGGGCTGGAGCAACATTTCTTTTCATGAGGGCTGATGTGATGGACGCATATGATGTGTTATCAAACGCCCCTTCCACGCCAAGAAACGCTGTGAGTGCAATCTCTTCATTCATAAGAGATTTCTCAATCCTGCCTGCTAGGCTATGCAGCGCCGTTTGTCAGGATTTTCCAGGTTAATAGGCATGTTGGTACTCCGAGAAAATTGGATACTCTGTATCTTTATCTCGAATATTTCTATCAACTAGTTTTTCTTCAAATTGGTCTGAATGCCTCAGCCTGGTCATATGATGGTTTCCCCGGCTTTGGTATGAAGACTACCTTGGACCTTCGCCAGGTGCTGGATATATACCTGTAGGCCAGGCTCACCCCAAACAACCTGACTAGGTGTGGAATCAGTAGGTCTGCTCCTTGCTGTAACAATACAGGTTGGATTCCGTCTGGCCCTGCTGATTTGAAAGGACTAGAGGTTGCTATGGCCCATTCTACCTTGCTGTAGGTGATGACTTCTTTCGCTGTGTCCCAGGTTTCCTTTGAGGGCCTCAATCTGTACTCTTTGGGGTGCGACTGAGTCATTGATTAGCTTATATGCCGATGATCTGATAAGGATGGCTCGTCAGAGACGTGCCAGCCTTTGATGAATGGGCTGACCCTTGGGGTTGCATATGTGATATCTACGCGGTTAGCAAAAGTACATGTGACGTTAGTTTAACGTGATTATAATATCAAAATAAACCACATGTAACAATAATGTGACAATATTTTCATTAAAATGCTAAACATTTTAGGATTTTATGTTCAAAATGAAACATTTTTTGTAAATTAATTAAAGAAAAATTATTATAAAACAAATATCCCTTACATACGAGATAGAAATCTACCAATTCATCTATTTGAAGCCATGCGTCACAGATATGTCTCATGAATAGATCTCTATTCAGGACCCTCACAGCAAAGCTACACTGTGTAATATTAAATGGGTCTTACCCCAATAACATCGAAAAACATCAGATTTTTTATTTTCATCGACAAAACATCACAAATATTAGTATCATGCCTCCACCACTATCATTTTAAGGTTATGTGTACACGAACCATCTAATTATGAAACCGCACGATGCAAATCTGTGCCAGACTCACCTAGAAACTGTACCCAAATCAACTCCCTCGCCGGTGAACCATCAGGAAATTATTTGAATTTGAACGCAATAGAGTCGATGGCACATATCCGTGACGTTAGTTGTCGAGAATAACTATTCGTCACATAGATGTTACTTCTTTGATTGACGACTTGCTTATTTTGTGGAAATTCATGTTCACTTAGGCACAATAGAACACTTTTTGTCTATTTTCCCCGATACTTTCATATTCGTTGACTAGTTTTGGTCATTACACCATTTTCAAAACTAACTAGATTACATGCAAATCTGAGTATTTATACCTACATTGCCTTCACCTAGAATATATCTTAATTTGTAGCAGAATATTGATTCTCAGAATCAATAAATGATAAATGCACATAACAAATAATTTGAAGAATTATAGGTTAAGAAGAGGTTTAGATCGAGTTGTTAGTTAAGGATAATAGAATTGGGATTTTTCTTTGACTTGTTCATTTCCATAGATTCCAACAAATTCATCATTTTCCCTTTTTCGCATGTGTGGAGGATTTTTAAATTATCTGTATCTATATGTGACGTGTGGTCTTACGAGTTAAACTCAATTTAGATTATTAATTTTGAGGTGTAATATTTCATACTTGATTTTTTCCAGAAAAGATCCATTGGAATAACTTATAGTTCTTCAGAAATTTATTCACAGCAATAATAATTATAACAATATGTGTAGTCAAGCTGTCAATTGATACATAATCTTATTTTTCTAAAATAATTTTACATATCTTAAGTTTTGACAATTAAGAGTAGATTTTCCGCTAAAAATAAACAGGGCCATAGGCATAAATAAGAATTTGAAGTAGAGGGTAAGATTAGCCCCATTCCAAACTTTTGTGCAAATCGATACAGGACAAAAAAATTGCGAGGTTTTGCCATTTTTGAGCTTCATTTGTTGGACTATTACCGAAAAATCTAGGATTCTATATTAGTGCCAGGTGGCGCCTGGAGAAGGGTCGTGTTGTACTGTTCGAGGAGCTTCGGTTGCGCCCGTTGATCCACTCGGCCTAGAACCAGCCCAATCAGGCTTTTTGCAAGGTGGTGGATTGAGGGAGCTCGCTACTCTCTTGACAAGCACCTACAGACTACACACACTTACTTATTCGAAGAAAAAAGGAAGAAAATAAAATGAAAAACTTGCAGATGCATGTTGTAGAAGAGCGCCCTGGTTCTAAAAGTAGAGAGGAAGATTTACTCCTGTCGACATCGGATCCCGATAGCGAGGCTTCCGACGAGAATCATCAAAGTGTCACTCAACGGACAGCACTGCAGTTGAGATCTGCAAGAAAGAGGAAGAAAAGGCCCAGAAGGAAAGGCAGTGGGCAAGAAAAAGGCTGGAAGAGATTAGGAGGAGATTGAGCGGAGAAGGTCTCAACAGACCATCCGAGACCACGACCACCCCAAAAACAAAGGTCAGAACATAGCAAGCCGGACCAGGAAGTCCCAATAGGGTCGAAAGAGAGGAGTGGACCTGGAGCCAGGAAACACATGAGGCAGGAAAAGATTCGTGCTGGGCCTCTAATTACACTTTTAACTGCGCCAAGAGCGGTAAGGGACGTCGGACCTAACAATGACCACCTTCATGGGACTTTCGGGTCTTGGCGTACCAGGCTACCCCAGCATGGTCAAGGAGTGTAGAAAGATGCGTGGGCTAAAAGATATTACCTCAGATCGTCCTGCCAAGACGGGCAAATATGAGGTTTCGTTTCGTTTGTACATACAAAGAAACATTTTCTATCAAAAACTCAACAACAAGGACCTAGAGGGACACTTCGACTATGAGAAGTATTGCAAGTATAAGAAGATAATGTGAATGACTGAATGCAAAAAAAATAGGCGAGATGATTGTTTGAATAAAAATGAGAAATTAATTCGAAATTGTCGATAAATCTGAGAAAATGAATGCCAAAAATACCTTCATGAAAAATAGGTGTACCTGTGTAAAAATGCGAATATAATTGAGGACGATGAATGTTGATGAAAGCCCGAATGAAATTAGATGAACATTCACACCACTCAGAGGGTTTAGAAATGGGGAAAGAATGCTGCATATTTGCCTTGATTTCTTTTGTGTCTTCCTTAAAAGTTTTGAGTAAGATGAGTTTACCTCAATTGTTGTGCATGATGGTGATAAGTGACAGTAGTTGTATGGAAGGGTTAAGGTAGTTTTAAAACATACTTGATGTCAGGAATTTCTTTTTCCAAAAATAGGGTCTCATTTTAAAATTATAATTTGGATTGCTTCACTTGTAAATGACTTATCCTGAACTTTTTGATTTTAAAAAAAATATATTCTGCTTTGGATGCTCTTGGAATTATGCTCATGACGACTTCGGAATATTTGGTGCAATTGTTGTGCGATCGACTTTTTTATGGAATATCGTGATATGAGAATATTTATAGAGTAATAGGTTACCTATGACTTTAAGGGAGTTATGGGAGAATTGAATGATGGCCGGAAGAGGTTGTTACGTACGAGTTTGCAGGAGGGACGTGGAAGAATATCCCAGTGGGATTTACTGAATATCTGCAGTACCTTACTCTTGGTCAAGAGATGTGAGATTGATTTAATGAAATATGGTGATATACATGCTCTTGAGGTGTTTCCACAAGAATCATTGATTCTCTCGATGAATATATGTGAATTGCGGTTATGTAAGAAATCGATGTATGAGATAAACAGTTGCATGATGAAAGATTTTTGTTTGAATGAGTCCTGAGAAATTATACAGGGTTTGTACTTGAATTGCAAAACAGAACATAGAAGAGATGAAAATTATGTGTGACATAGTGGTAATCAAGAGGTCTAATTTGCTAATTTGAAAATTTGTGAAATGATGTTACAGAAGATTTGTATAACTCTCCTTACCAAATTGATCGTACACCAGTGTTACACTCAAGCTAATTTACAGGAGGCGTAAACTGATATCTTATACATTCACAAATTGAAACATTATAATTTGGCCATCCCGATTACTTCGAATATTATTTTTTGTGAACCATATTAAAATAATTTCTTATTTCAAGAAGAGTAAAAATCTTAAATCATTCTGTAGTTTGCAATACTAAATGATGAAATAAAACGTAACAAACAATCGTGTTTTGAGAACACCTATTTGTTTACAAAATATCTTGCCGAAGTCGAGTAATATTTTTGCAATATAGCGTTTTTTTTCCTCAAATTGAATATAATATTCAGTTGATATTTTCGTAAGAAATAAAACGGTTTTCTTTGCTTTGAATTCGAAAAACTTGTTGATAATTCGAATTGAATTTTGATAACTATTGATTAGAAATCCTGTTGATGAAAAATAATGATTGTTACATATTGAATCTTGGTTTGAGTAGAATTATTAACGATTAACCTGTAGAAAAAAAGATATATTTTTCTATGAGTCAAGAGTTGGAACACTGAATGAACTGAATCCAGGTGCTTCCCTTCCTAGAAGTGGAATGAGAATGATGAACGTCAGTCCGGTGAGGATCCCAGAAAGTAACAAGGATGAAAAGTCTCAAACTAACTAAGGAAACACAATTTGGAAGATTTTGAAGGTTGGCAGCCAATCAGGATGGAGAGACTGTACAAAAGGGAGGAGTACTGGACGAACTGAGTAATCCAGATGCTTCCTCCTTGAGACAATAATTGAGTAAGTCGACTCAGGAAATACACGTTTTGCTGAAAAGGATTTCTGAACCAATGGTGGCCGGAAAGAAGGAGTTTAGTTGGACTTTTATGGATGATTAAGATGGTATTGTTGTTGTTCCAGAATCTGCCCGTAAGATGTTTCAGAGAGATAGTCCAAAAATGTGGTGCGCTGGTAAAGCCTACCGTAGCTACCAGTGCCGCCGATGAATGTTTGTCGACAGCCAGTAAACCACGTGCTGTGTTACCGGATACGGAATACTGTAAAAATGCCAGAGCTGCAGAAACGTATGGTTTCAACAATACCAGATCCTGCCACGGTGTGTGTACCACGTAATAGGACCCAGAAAAATATATCTTTCGTTTTCATTTCAGTATTCGATTAATATATTATAAGAATTGGGCACTTGCTTTGTATAAAGGTTTCGTAGGTTCTTGTTCGAATTTAAATGCTGGGGTCCAGCTTTCTTAGAAGAGGGGCATATGACGTGAATGCCAGAAATGCCCTCCCACACAGCATGAAGTCATCTTAAAGACGTCTTCGAGACGTCCCCCATAAGATGTTCGGGACGTCTCCAAGACGTTCAGTAAAATCTTAAAGGCGTCCAAAAGACGTCGTTGAGACGTACATTGTTACAAAACGGGACGTCTTGAACACGTCTTCAAAATGTCCTTGTGGACATAATCAGGACGTCTTACAGACATCTCTAGAATGTCTAGTTTATGTCTAATTTGGGCATGAATGGACCCTTTTCTGGACATTAAAGAGACTTTATTCAATATTCAGTATATTGCAGGTTTGAAATGAAATTGAAAAAAACAAAATTGTAGGAATTTCATTGAAATGTATTCTATAACTTTTTGTATTATCTATAACTCTTTGTTTTTACTATACATCCTACGATATCCTGCTCTCATCAGCCACGACTGAAAATGTTCCTCTCAGTTTCCTTCCTATCCTTCCTATCGGTAAAAACTGTTGTCATCTCACTGGCACCTAGAACAATAATAGACATTGATGAATTATAAAAAAATAAAGTTTTATGTTTTTTAGATTTTGAGAATTTTTATCTCTCAACAAAAAAAAAACTGTATCACTCACTGCTGGTAGGATGTACATAACCAATAAATACAAGTGGAATCATAATAAAACCAACGAAATTATATGCGTGCCTAAAGACATGGCAATTTTCGACCATGTTGGCGAAGGCATTGCAAACAGAATGTCACCCCTTAAAAATATCAGAGTATGAGTGAAGATGAATTGATCAGTAGGTACATTCTTTATAACCTAATTTTCTAGCAACTGACCTCACAATTTTTCCTGATCATTTTTTAGAAAAACAATAACTGAGTTTTCTTTCTCATAAAAAAAAAACACGAAAACTTGTTTTCTCAAAAAAATGTGAAAAATCAGGAAGCTTGATAAATCATTGGAAATATTATTATTTTCACTGTCTATACCTGTCACTTCATTATTTACAATAAAAAAAAAACATTATTTGTGCCTTCTGAAACCGTCAATTCATCTTCACTCATACTCTGATATTTTCAAGGGATGTCATTCTGTTTGTAATACTTCTCCCACGCTATCCGCCATCACGATTTCGGTTGAACTGCCTTCTTAAACATAAACGAAAATTGTCATGCCTTTTGGCACGCATATAATATTTCTGTAGCGCCATTACGTATGAAATAGACTTACCTCGAGTTGGACTATATATAACACAATAACAACTGATAAGTTGATAACACATTTGCCAGACTCAACGAAACGACGAATCCAGAAACACATTACAGACCGGCGCAACAATTAAAAACTGTTGGAATCGTTGGTGTATGAGGTCGAAAAAGGACGAGGAGTTCCGACGCCTAACGAATCAAATGCTAAATCTGTTTCAGTTTTATGATTTGGTAGAAAACTGACACTTGTTAAATTCCACCTATGGAAAGGTCGGATATTTTCGGATATATTTTTTACTGAAAATTACTGCTCCTTTTAGAAATACCTACTTATTTGGAAAAAAAATCAACATTCTGTACCAATGAAGACGTCCATAAAGGTACGTCTCTAAGACATCCCGAAACGGACGTCCATTTTATGCCTCTGGACGTAAAGGCATTATATGGACATGAATTGGACGTCTCTAAGACGTCCAGTGCTGTGTGGGCTCTGATTGTTCAACTGCCTTGGTCTATTGTTGATTGTTATTCATTAATTCGTCCACGATGGAAGTTTATTGTCATATACGACCGACATTGAAATTAGCAAGGTCACTTGGCCTGCTAAAATCGTTGAACGAATGGAAATATAAACATTTCTATCATTTCATGAATACGAGATGATTAGAATGATAGCGGATAGTTAGTAATATACTTCTGTAGAGGAGAGAGTCCTGGCATTCAGTCAGCCTTGTAGGCTAGTCCTTTTTGGCCTTAGCTGAAGTCGTCCATGAAAGGACAAAGGACTTAGTATTGGTTCAGTAATGGTTTTAGGTAAGAGTTGTTTAAGGTATCCCATAGTATATTATTGAGTATCCCGTATTTCAACTGTGTATTCAACTTTATCCCAAGTATCCCAGTTGTTAACCTTCGAGTTACAATAGATAACACCTGTAGATACATCCCAAGTGGCATTTTGTATCAGAGAAACATCCCCTTATACGACTCAGGATACAACCCTAGCAGTCCTAGTCGCGATGGAAGCATCCGGGGAAATGAAAAGAGTCCTAACTGGTGACTCTGAGAAAGTTTTATTACATGAACCATTCGTTTCCAGGAAGGAAGTAAATTATTTAGGACGAAGCGACTACCAGCCACTTGTGAACAAGACAGACAGAGAGAAAGTACCAAGGACGACTGTAGAAAATTTAGAAAATGGACTATTGCAATAATAAAGAACGTAATATAGGAATGTTTTAATGAAATTTCAGTATACTTTCTTTGACAATAGTATTGACATATATTAAAATTGCATGTCATAACAAGAACAAAAATCTCTCCGGTCGGCAGGATACGTATTGGGGTATTCCATATTCAAAAACTCCATGTCGACAGGATAACTAACTATAGGGATATTCCCATTTACAACATCCTCCCACCTTTTGCAATGGGACTTTGCAAAACAAAAGGAAATCTCAGGGTTTGAAACGCTCTGGACATTTCACCTCTCGACCACTTCTTGTCTTCTTAATATTCTTCTTTTCTTCTTGATGTGGAGTATCTTCTTCTCCAATCTTGTCATCATCAGCTTTCACATCTCTATGGATATTCTCCATCTCATTGACTTCTCCTGTAGATATTTCCAAAGGATAAATTCTCTTTATTGGACGTATCAGTTCCCTTTTATTAACCATTAGGCGGACAATTCTGGTAACTTGGTCTCTTCCTGGAAAGAGTTCCAAGACTTTGCCAAGGGCCAATTCACCCTTTTTTTGTCGTCTAATTCTAGAATAACAATGTCACCCACTTTAACATTTGACTCCTGTCTTGAACCGAAATCAACTAGATTTGCCAGATACTCGCTCCTGAAGCGTAATCTATAGTTTTCTCTTAGCCTCTGTAAATATCTCTGTCTCTTCACCAAATGATTCCTATCGAAGATGTCTAAGTCGGGTACTTCACCACTGGGTAACGTTTGTAAAAAACATGACGGAGTGAGAGCATTCAAGTCATCATCCTCTGATACATACGAGAGTGGTCTTGCATTAATAATGGACTCACAGTCACATAGTAAAGTTGAAAGTTCTTCATAATTCACAACAGCTTTACCCAAGTTTCTCCTAATAAGTTCCTTCTCCATCCTAACGATGCGCTCCCACCATCCACCCCACCAAGCGGCAGTGGGTGGATTGAAAATCCAACGAATTCTCCCATGGATGAAAATTGTTTCACTCGATTCCAATCAATATTCCTCAATAGATTGTTGCAACCAACAAGATTGGTTCCATTATCGGAATACATTGTTGAAATTCTGCCTCTTCTTGCAATGAACCTCCGAAAGACAAGAATAAATACATCTGTTGACAATGATGTGACTAGTTCGAAATGAACCGCCCTGTAAACGGCACAAGTGAACAAGACCAACCAGGCATTGCTTCCACCTCTTAGAAACAAAGGGCCAGCATAGTCCACGCCTGTGACTTCGAATGCTGCCGTGTTGCTAATTCGATTCTCTGAAAGCGGAGCAATTGGACTCTCACAAGCCTTTTGATTATTTTTCCTGCAGACTAAACATTTTGATAAAATATGCTTGATTGTTTTTCGTGCTTTCGTTATCCAAAATCATTCTCTCAACATACTAAGAAGAGTTTTGACTCCTGCATGACATAAGAACATGTTGATGGAAAATCAATCTATGAATGATTTCATCATCCCCCGGAAATAAAATAGGATATTTGAATTCTACAGAATCATTTAAGAAACAAAGTCTAGTTTTCACTTCCAGAAGTCCCTGTTCATCCTGATAAAACTGTAAATTATGTTTCATTTTGAAATCGACTTTGATTCCACTTTCAGTCTTAATTATTTTCAATAAACTGATCTCAGCTTTTTCTATTTCTGCATATGTTAATTCACCCTGTAATTTTGTTTCGTGCGATGAATCAAATTTGAATCTAAACATCGAAGCGATTACCCTACATATTTTCCAATACTTTGAGAAATAATAAAATCTGTGACTGAATCGTAACTTCTCAGCCACCGATGTAATTGTGATTTGTTTAGATTCTTAAATACCTTCATGTGATGAAATTTCCGTATTTGGCCATAGTTCTTTTCTTGTTTTGAGCCAATTCGGTCCCTCCCACCATTTACTTTCTAATAACTGCTTTCCATCGCATCCTCTGGAAGGGAAGTCTGCAGGATTCAAATTACCTGAAATGTGAAACCATTCATCTGGGTTACTAGCAGAACGAATTTCCTTCACCCTATTATCGACAAAAGTATTCCAGTCACCCTTGGTTTTTATCCTGATCAACGTAACCATTGAGTCAGACCAAAAATATGTTTTCATGTTCTCGAAAAATTTGACCTTTTTCACTGCTTGACAAACTCGTGTTCCTACAACTGCAGCCATCAACTCTAATCTTGGAAGTGTTAATTCTTTCAAAGGGGCGATCCTAGATTTAGCTTGATCAGCTGGACATGTAAACGTTCTTGTGATTCTGTGCGAATAAAAAACAAGTTGCATACGCCGTTTTACTGGCATCGTGAAAAACATGAAGAGTATTTTCAGATGCATGTAATGAAAAATGACTTAACCTCCTTGTGCAGACACCAATCCAAGTTATTTGCTTGTGCCATGCTTGAAATGGTTTGATTATGTCACTTGGTAATTCCTTGTCCCATCCTAATTTCAATTTCCATGATTGTTGTAGAAGCAATTTTGGCCACAAAGTTACGGGACATGTAAATCCTATTGAGTCAAACAATCTCTGAGCCACAGATAAAATACCTCTTCTGGTTATTGTGATTTCCGACAATTTATCGAGATGAATATCGCAATATAAAGTGTCCTCTTTAAAATTCCAAGATAATCCCAACACAGGTGGAATATTATCGTTGCATACGACATCTGGATTAATATCGCCAAATGAATGAAGCCATCCTCTCAAATCAAACTGCGCTGAAGACATTATAGATTTAGATTCTTCAATGAACACTTTCAGATCAGCTTCATTTTCGACAGTCGTTACACAATTGTCAACGTAAAACGAAGATTTCAATTTTTCTGCAGTATCTGCCAAACTACGAGAAATATTTTCCAGATGATGACCAATTGTAGCTGACAATAAGAAAGGACTACAGGACACACCAAAGACGACCCTGCCATGTCTATAGATTTTAATTTCTCTATTGGCATAGTCTCTCCACCACAGAAATCTCAAGAAATCTTTATCCTTTGATGCTAAGCTTATTTAAAGAAAAGATTTCTTTATATCTGCCACGACACCAATACAACCTAATCTGAATTGTAATAAAACGGAAGGAATCAATTCGATGAGATTAGGACCTTTTTCCAGACATTGATTCAAAGAATGGCCCTTTCTATCTTCAGCAGACGCATCGAACACTGGACGGATTTTTGTGGTTGCACTAGAATCTTTGAAGACAGCATGATGTGGTAAATAATGCGCAGGAACACTCGATTCGCTTTACGGAACTTCCTCGATGATTCCCAACTGCTCCCATTCTGAAAATACTTTTTCATAATCAGATATTTGATTATTATCAGTGAGTTTCTTGCTCAAGGAAAATAACCTCTTTTCGGAAAGCTCTTTGTTACTCAAAAGCTCAGGATGACCAAGGTAAATGAACTTCATATCTGCTATCATCATTCAGCCTCACAGTCTCTGCAAAAAATTTCAACACCTCTACCTGCCTATCTTCTTTACTTTTTGTTTGTGTAGGATACATTATCCCCAAAACCTCTAGACTCCTAAGATCGGATATGTTGACCTTTGTCGAATACGAAAGAGAAACTGCTCCAATTGACTTGACTGTGTCATAACGATGTCTACCCATTATAGTCCATCCCAATCGTGTTTCCATTGCAACTAATCCCTCATTACAATTTTCTATGGACCCAGTCCATATCAGCACGGAAATCCGAAATGGTGATATTTTTGTCATTCAAAAGATTCCAGCAAATTTTATCTTTCAGTTTTGGTATGCAGTGACAAATTTTCGTTAGATCTAGCATATCGACATCAAACTCAAAGGTTTTATCCAAATTTTTTATGGACACCTTATAAAGAATAAGTATTTTAGATAAAAATTCCACTCCCCCAAAAACACTCTGTATTATTGATTCTTCACCAACCTTTGAGAAACCCATCTCCATTTTCAAAAAATCTAATAACAAATTGAGATGATTAGTAGAGTTTACATTTAATGAGCTGTCACTGGTTGACTTGGAATGCAAAGAGATCGAATTGGATTTGCGTTGCGTGTCCCATACCCTCAAAATATCTTCAGGTAAAGCAGACTCCACTAAAGAATACAACATTGCCGCATACTTGTCAGATGTGACACCTAATGTTTCGTGTGCCCTCAATTGGGTTTCCAACTTATCAAACAAACTAGACAGGGGTCAACTTTCGTTTAGCTGAAATCAGTTATGGAAAAACCGTTGCCATGGCAACCGTTGCTACGGTAACAGGAATACAGAAAACCGATTCTCATGGTGCGGAAATGCGTGGTTGCCAAGTTGTCCACTTTAGTTTAGCTGAAATCAGTTACAGAAAATAGGTTAATATGGTAACCGTTGTTAGGGTAACGAGTAAACAAAAATGCTATTCCCGTTTTGCGGAAATGCATAGTTGCCAAGTTGGACCAGTTATTGTTTAACTGAAATCAGTTACGGAAAAAGTGTTGCCATGGCAACCGTTGCTAGGGTAACGACAATACAAAAACCCGATTCCCATGGTGCGGAAATGCGTGGTTGCCAAGTTGTCCACTTTAGTTTGGCAGAAATCAGTTATGAAAAAAAGGTTACTATAGTAACCGTTGTTAGGGTAACGAGTAAACAAAAATGCTATTCCCGTTTTGCGGAAATGCATACTTGCCAAGTTGGACCAGTTATAGTTTTGCTGAGATCAGTTACGGAAAAGGTGTTGCCATAACAACAGTTTCTTTGATCACAAGTAAACAAAAACCTAATTTTCATGGTGCGGAAATACGTGGTTGCCAAATTTTCTGCTTTACTTTAGCTCAAATCAGTTAAGAAAAAGTTGATGCCGTGGGAAAATCGTTGCTAGGATGAGAGAAAAAAAAAACGATTTCCATTTTGGAAAAGTGCGCGGTTGCCAAATTATCAACTTGAAATTAAATTGAAACTTGAAAGGGGAAACATTCTCAATAAAAAAACCATGACTCACTCCACTGGAAATGGGAACAACCTACGATGAAAATAAATCTATTCTTTGTAATATGTAACAGGAAACAATTATTTCCCTGACTGAGGCCACGCTGGACATTGATCTACATCTGATAGATATTGTGAGAAGACCCTTTAACTTAAAAAAAAATCCGAAACTGAAAATTCGTATTCTCATTCAGATAGTTCAAATTAAATGAAGCTATTTTTTCGTAATATCTAACAGAAAACAACTACTTACTTGGCTAAAGCCACGCTGGACATTTAACTACATTGAAATAACTAAACTGATCCTTATTACTTCGGAAAAGGCAAATTCACTGTTTGCACCAATTGCGCGTCGTGGATTTAGGAATAGATCAAGAACTTATTCACTGTAAAATAACTGCTTAATTCAAAATATCATATTCAGAACACACCAAACGTGAGCGAAGCTAGCGCGTTTGGCCGACATTTCTTAAATCCGCGCGGACGCACTTGCATTCATGTTACTACATTGTCAATTTCCTCCAGGTAATGAAAAAACTCTTTCCCAATCTCAACTGTCCTGAACTAACTTAACTTAACCTTTATGTTGAAATTGTTTCTGAAGAGTCGATGTAATTTGAATAGGACTATATCACAAGACACGCAAGCAAAGCGAGCGGGCCCGGCCGACATTTCGCAAATCCGCGCGCGCGGATTTGCCAAATGTTGGCCGGACCCCCTGGTCTTCATGTTACTACTCTGTCCATTTTTTCTCAAATTTTTTAAAAAGCTCTTGATCATTTGTAGTGTGTGGCCTGTGGGACAAGCGATTACTTTGCTCTTTTATGATCAAAGTAAGATTGACAAATGTAAATACTTAAATAAATAATCTTTTGGAACTATGCGGCTTTAAATGAAATTATTTATTTTGATATTATTTAACAGTTATTTCCATAAATCTTTGTCAAGAGCCCCTAACTTGGCAACAGCAATAATTTGGCAATTATGCATTTCCGCAACACGGAAATTGGGGTTTTCTGTACTCGTGATCATAGCAATAGTTGTCCCATTTTTCCATATCCAATTGCTGTTAAACCATAACTTGCCCAACTTGGCAATCTAGCATTTCCGCTAAACAGCAATGGCATTTTTGTTCACTCTTCGCCATAACGACTATCATAGCTACATTTTTTGCATAACAAATTTCAGCAAAAGTTAAGCAGACAATTTGGCAACCATGCATTTCCGCACCATGGAAATCGGGTTTTTGTTTACATGTGTTCATAGCAATGGTCTCTATGGCAACATTTTTTCCATAACTGATTTCAGTTAAACTATAATTGCCCCAACTTGGCAACTGTGCATTTCCGCAGAATGGGAATAGCATTTTTGTCTACTCTTCACCCTAACGACGAGTACCAAGGTAACCTATTTTTCATAATTGATTTCAGCTAAACTAAAGTGGACAACTTGGCAACCACGCATTTCCGCACCATGGGAATCGGGTTTTTGTATTGTCGTTACCCTAGCAACGGTTGCCATGGCAACAGTTTTTCTGTAACTGATTTCAGCTAAACGAAAGTTGAGCCCTAGACAGAGACATACCTTCGAGCAATAAAAGATATAGAGGTGCCATTTCTATATAAACAACACATATTGATGTGAAAGCTGCATACCGCTCTTTGTTATGATTTGTAGGTGACAGGGAGATTTGTTATTGTTTTGATAACTGGAGCTAAGCTTAGAACCAGTGGCGTGCTAATACAATTTCTTATATATTATTAATTAAACACGGTCGGTGCAGACAAATTTGTTATCGCATGTATCGGCATCGATAGACGATCACATGCCTGGTTGGAAAGCAAGTTTGTTATTTAGCTGCAACCGCTTGCAATGCGCACCAACCACCAGCAGTAGTGCTGTAGGTCTCCCTACTGATGAAGAGTGGATGCGCTTCCAATGAAAACAAATTCGCCCTGGAGCGCCTTAGCAAATAAAAGCCGCCATGTACCCGCACAGGCTATGCCTTTGGGTACACTTCACGAGTGTTTTCAAAAATGGTAACATGTTCTTACGTTAATACAATGAATTTTTGGATTAAACTCTTACTATCATACAAATGGCAACATTCCCTAAATGAAAAGAAAACTGTAGGTCACAATGAGCTTATGACAAGAGGCATAAGATGTCCGGAGGACTGCTCACTGCTAAAATCCTATACAATAGGAAAGTTGGGTCGAAAATCCATCAGAAAACAACTACTTTCCTGGCTAATGCCACGACGAACATTGAATTACATCTGATGAAATTTCCGTGCAGAGTTCCTACAAGGTTCTCTCTGCAATTGCTTGGTTGCATGGGAATGTTCATCGAAACATTCGGACCACCTATATATCGATTTCGGAGTGTTGCTCCTCATCAGTATAGGGTAGGTCTAGCAGTCAATAACTAATGACTGCAACGAATGAATCGACGACCAAACCCATTTACAGACCGAAACTGAGATCGCGCCCGCACAGTGGATTAATTCCAAACTGCGAGCGCCATCTCAGTGCCGGAAGCCCAACCAAAGCAATACCCATGACCACGATCGTCAAGACCGTAAACAGAAAAGAAAACTGTAGGTCACAATGAGCTTATGACAAGAGGCATAAGATGTCCGGAGGACTGCTCACTGCTAAAATCCTATACAATAGGAAAGTTGGGTCGAAAATCCATCAGAAAACAACTACTTTCCTGGCTAATGCCACGACGAACATTGAATTACATCTGATGAAATTTCCGTGCAGAGTTCCTACAAGGTTCTCTCTGCAATTGCTTGGTTGCATGGGAATGTTCATCGAAACATTCGGACCACCTATATATCGATTTCGGAGTGTTGCTCCTCATCAGTATAGGGTAGGTCTAGCAGTCAATAACTAATGACTGCAACGAATGAATCGACGACCAAACCCATTTACAGACCGAAACTGAGATCGCGCCCGCACAGTGGATTAATTCCAAACTGCGAGCGCCATCTCAGTGCCGGAAGCCCAACCAAAGCAATACCCATGACCACGATCGTCAAGACCGTAAACAGAAAAGAAAACTGTAGGTCACAATGAGCTTATGACAAGAGGCATAAGATGTCCGGAGGACTGCTCACTGCTAAAATCCTATACAATAGGAAAGTTGGGTCGAAAATCCATCAGAAAACAACTACTTTCCTGGCTAATGCCACGACGAACATTGAATTACATCTGATGAAATTTCCGTGCAGAGTTCCTACAAGGTTCTCTCTGCAATTGCTTGGTTGCATGGGAATGTTCATCGAAACATTCGGACCACCTATATATCGATTTCGGAGTGTTGCTCCTCATCAGTATAGGGTAGGTCTAGCAGTCAATAACTAATGACTGCAACGAATGAATCGACGACCAAACCCATTTACAGACCGAAACTGAGATCGCGCCCGCACAGTGGATTAATTCCAAACTGCGAGCGCCATCTCAGTGCCGGAAGCCCAACCAAAGCAATACCCATGACCACGATCGTCAAGACCGTAAACAGAAAAGAAAACTGTAGGTCACAATGAGCTTATGACAAGAGGCATAAGATGTCCGGAGGACTGCTCACTGCTAAAATCCTATACAATAGGAAAGTTGGGTCGAAAATCCATCAGAAAACAACTACTTTCCTGGCTAATGCCACGACGAACATTGAATTACATCTGATGAAATTTCCGTGCAGAGTTCCTACAAGGTTCTCTCTGCAATTGCTTGGTTGCATGGGAATGTTCATCGAAACATTCGGACCACCTATATATCGATTTCGGAGTGTTGCTCCTCATCAGTATAGGGTAGGTCTAGCAGTCAATAACTAATGACTGCAACGAATGAATCGACGACCAAACCCATTTACAGACCGAAACTGAGATCGCGCCCGCACAGTGGATTAATTCCAAACTGCGAGCGCCATCTCAGTGCCGGAAGCCCAACCAAAGCAATACCCATGACCACGATCGTCAAGACCGTAAACAGAAAAGAAAACTGTAGGTCACAATGAGCTTATGACAAGAGGCATAAGATGTCCGGAGGACTGCTCACTGCTAAAATCCTATACAATAGGAAAGTTGGGTCGAAAATCCATCAGAAAACAACTACTTTCCTGGCTAATGCCACGACGAACATTGAATTACATCTGATGAAATTTCCGTGCAGAGTTCCTACAAGGTTCTCTCTGCAATTGCTTGGTTGCATGGGAATGTTCATCGAAACATTCGGACCACCTATATATCGATTTCGGAGTGTTGCTCCTCATCAGTATAGGGTAGGTCTAGCAGTCAATAACTAATGACTGCAACGAATGAATCGACGACCAAACCCATTTACAGACCGAAACTGAGATCGCGCCCGCACAGTGGATTAATTCCAAACTGCGAGCGCCATCTCAGTGCCGGAAGCCCAACCAAAGCAATACCCATGACCACGATCGTCAAGACCGTAAACAGAAAAGAAAACTGTAGGTCACAATGAGCTTATGACAAGAGGCATAAGATGTCCGGAGGACTGCTCACTGCTAAAATCCTATACAATAGGAAAGTTGGGTCGAAAATCCATCAGAAAACAACTACTTTCCTGGCTAATGCCACGACGAACATTGAATTACATCTGATGAAATTTCCGTGCAGAGTTCCTACAAGGTTCTCTCTGCAATTGCTTGGTTGCATGGGAATGTTCATCGAAACATTCGGACCACCTATATATCGATTTCGGAGTGTTGCTCCTCATCAGTATAGGGTAGGTCTAGCAGTCAATAACTAATGACTGCAACGAATGAATCGACGACCAAACCCATTTACAGACCGAAACTGAGATCGCGCCCGCACAGTGGATTAATTCCAAACTGCGAGCGCCATCTCAGTGCCGGAAGCCCAACCAAAGCAATACCCATGACCACGATCGTCAAGACCGTAAACAGAAAAGAAAACTGTAGGTCACAATGAGCTTATGACAAGAGGCATAAGATGTCCGGAGGACTGCTCACTGCTAAAATCCTATACAATAGGAAAGTTGGGTCGAAAATCCATCAGAAAACAACTACTTTCCTGGCTAATGCCACGACGAACATTGAATTACATCTGATGAAATTTCCGTGCAGAGTTCCTACAAGGTTCTCTCTGCAATTGCTTGGTTGCATGGGAATGTTCATCGAAACATTCGGACCACCTATATATCGATTTCGGAGTGTTGCTCCTCATCAGTATAGGGTAGGTCTAGCAGTCAATAACTAATGACTGCAACGAATGAATCGACGACCAAACCCATTTACAGACCGAAACTGTTTACGGTCTTGACGATCGTGGTCATGGGTATTGCTTTGGTTGGGCTTCCGGCACTGAGATGGCGCTCGCAGTTTGGAATTAATCCACTGTGCGGGCGCGATCTCAGTTTCGGTCTGTAAATGGGTTTGGTCGTCGATTCATTCGTTGCAGTCATTAGTTATTGACTGCTAGACCTACCCTATACTGATGAGGAGCAACACTCCGAAATCGATATATAGGTGGTCCGAATGTTTCGATGAACATTCCCATGCAACCAAGCAATTGCAGAGAGAACCTTGTAGGAACTCTGCACGGAAATTTCATCAGATGTAATTCAATGTTCGTCGTGGCATTAGCCAGGAAAGTAGTTGTTTTCTGATGGATTTTCGACCCAACTTTCCTATTGTATAGGATTTTAGCAGTGAGCAGTCCTCCGGACATCTTATGCCTCTTGTCATAAGCTCATTGTGACCTACAGTTTTCTTTTCTGTTTACGGTCTTGACGATCGTGGTCATGGGTATTGCTTTGGTTGGGCTTCCGGCACTGAGATGGCGCTCGCAGTTTGGAATTAATCCACTGTGCGGGCGCGATCTCAGTTTCGGTCTGTAAATGGGTTTGGTCGTCGATTCATTCGTTGCAGTCATTAGTTATTGACTGCTAGACCTACCCTATACTGATGAGGAGCAACACTCCGAAATCGATATATAGGTGGTCCGAATGTTTCGATGAACATTCCCATGCAACCAAGCAATTGCAGAGAGAACCTTGTAGGAACTCTGCACGGAAATTTCATCAGATGTAATTCAATGTTCGTCGTGGCATTAGCCAGGAAAGTAGTTGTTTTCTGATGGATTTTCGACCCAACTTTCCTATTGTATAGGATTTTAGCAGTGAGCAGTCCTCCGGACATCTTATGCCTCTTGTCATAAGCTCATTGTGACCTACAGTTTTCTTTTCTGTTTACGGTCTTGACGATCGTGGTCATGGGTATTGCTTTGGTTGGGCTTCCGGCACTGAGATGGCGCTCGCAGTTTGGAATTAATCCACTGTGCGGGCGCGATCTCAGTTTCGGTCTGTAAATGGGTTTGGTCGTCGATTCATTCGTTGCAGTCATTAGTTATTGACTGCTAGACCTACCCTATACTGATGAGGAGCAACACTCCGAAATCGATATATAGGTGGTCCGAATGTTTCGATGAACATTCCCATGCAACCAAGCAATTGCAGAGAGAACCTTGTAGGAACTCTGCACGGAAATTTCATCAGATGTAATTCAATGTTCGTCGTGGCATTAGCCAGGAAAGTAGTTGTTTTCTGATGGATTTTCGACCCAACTTTCCTATTGTATAGGATTTTAGCAGTGAGCAGTCCTCCGGACATCTTATGCCTCTTGTCATAAGCTCATTGTGACCTACAGTTTTCTTTTCTGTTTACGGTCTTGACGATCGTGGTCATGGGTATTGCTTTGGTTGGGCTTCCGGCACTGAGATGGCGCTCGCAGTTTGGAATTAATCCACTGTGCGGGCGCGATCTCAGTTTCGGTCTGTAAATGGGTTTGGTCGTCGATTCATTCGTTGCAGTCATTAGTTATTGACTGCTAGACCTACCCTATACTGATGAGGAGCAACACTCCGAAATCGATATATAGGTGGTCCGAATGTTTCGATGAACATTCCCATGCAACCAAGCAATTGCAGAGAGAACCTTGTAGGAACTCTGCACGGAAATTTCATCAGATGTAATTCAATGTTCGTCGTGGCATTAGCCAGGAAAGTAGTTGTTTTCTGATGGATTTTCGACCCAACTTTCCTATTGTATAGGATTTTAGCAGTGAGCAGTCCTCCGGACATCTTATGCCTCTTGTCATAAGCTCATTGTGACCTACAGTTTTCTTTTCTGTTTACGGTCTTGACGATCGTGGTCATGGGTATTGCTTTGGTTGGGCTTCCGGCACTGAGATGGCGCTCGCAGTTTGGAATTAATCCACTGTGCGGGCGCGATCTCAGTTTCGGTCTGTAAATGGGTTTGGTCGTCGATTCATTCGTTGCAGTCATTAGTTATTGACTGCTAGACCTACCCTATACTGATGAGGAGCAACACTCCGAAATCGATATATAGGTGGTCCGAATGTTTCGATGAACATTCCCATGCAACCAAGCAATTGCAGAGAGAACCTTGTAGGAACTCTGCACGGAAATTTCATCAGATGTAATTCAATGTTCGTCGTGGCATTAGCCAGGAAAGTAGTTGTTTTCTGATGGATTTTCGACCCAACTTTCCTATTGTATAGGATTTTAGCAGTGAGCAGTCCTCCGGACATCTTATGCCTCTTGTCATAAGCTCATTGTGACCTACAGTTTTCTTTTCTGTTTACGGTCTTGACGATCGTGGTCATGGGTATTGCTTTGGTTGGGCTTCCGGCACTGAGATGGCGCTCGCAGTTTGGAATTAATCCACTGTGCGGGCGCGATCTCAGTTTCGGTCTGTAAATGGGTTTGGTCGTCGATTCATTCGTTGCAGTCATTAGTTATTGACTGCTAGACCTACCCTATACTGATGAGGAGCAACACTCCGAAATCGATATATAGGTGGTCCGAATGTTTCGATGAACATTCCCATGCAACCAAGCAATTGCAGAGAGAACCTTGTAGGAACTCTGCACGGAAATTTCATCAGATGTAATTCAATGTTCGTCGTGGCATTAGCCAGGAAAGTAGTTGTTTTCTGATGGATTTTCGACCCAACTTTCCTATTGTATAGGATTTTAGCAGTGAGCAGTCCTCCGGACATCTTATGCCTCTTGTCATAAGCTCATTGTGACCTACAGTTTTCTTTTCTGTTTACGGTCTTGACGATCGTGGTCATGGGTATTGCTTTGGTTGGGCTTCCGGCACTGAGATGGCGCTCGCAGTTTGGAATTAATCCACTGTGCGGGCGCGATCTCAGTTTCGGTCTGTAAATGGGTTTGGTCGTCGATTCATTCGTTGCAGTCATTAGTTATTGACTGCTAGACCTACCCTATACTGATGAGGAGCAACACTCCGAAATCGATATATAGGTGGTCCGAATGTTTCGATGAACATTCCCATGCAACCAAGCAATTGCAGAGAGAACCTTGTAGGAACTCTGCACGGAAATTTCATCAGATGTAATTCAATGTTCGTCGTGGCATTAGCCAGGAAAGTAGTTGTTTTCTGATGGATTTTCGACCCAACTTTCCTATTGTATAGGATTTTAGCAGTGAGCAGTCCTCCGGACATCTTATGCCTATTCCCTAAATGATTGCATAAATAACTCATTCATAAATAGAATTCATGATGAATATGTAGTGGACAAATAGTTATTTATGTAACAGGTGCAAAAATAAGTGACTGTTTATTGTACATTATTGTACATGTGAGAATTGTCAACACGCTACGTGTACCAACACAGCATACACTAATTCTTTTACGATCATTAAAAAAATAGACTTTCATCCGTCAATTTTGAATGTGAAAAGGTAGTGCTTATTGCTGTGGGGCAATAGAAATTAAATTGCAAGTCGTTATCAAGTTATCATACACTTGATAACGACTGTAGATTTTAACAGTTGAAACGTCGTGAATAAAATTGCAGAGAATTGAATTTTTCTTTGTTCTTTTACATACAATGTAATTCAAGAATAACCTTACTCAAAGTGAAACATTATCAACGACTTTCAAAAAAACGATAGCAATGTTGTTGCCAGTTCTTGCGCGTTCACGTGGTAAAGTCTTGTTCATACCCTCACAAAGTTCGCAATTTTTCTGCGAATAAAATGGCTGCATCAACGATTGGTACTGCATGACTGGCAGCCATTTTATGAGCAGAAAAATTGCGAAATTCGTGAGGATATGAACAAGACTTCACGTGAACGCGCGAGAACTGGCAACAACGTTGCTGTCGTTCGTTGTTCGGCTGATGTCGCTGTCTACGATAATTTTGTTTTACGATAATTTTGTATTTCGAATAATGATTCTGGTGCTGTCATCGTAGAAGACGAAGATACTTCAAACTTTGGGGACAGTGCCAGTTGCAGAGCTTTCATTCTTAATATCTTTCAACGTTGGAAGGAGTTGGAATCCACTAAATGAACAAATTTGTTAGAAAACTTCATGTTTGCTGTTGTTTTGAGAAAAAAAAACTTTAAATTGGACCAATGAACATGAAATATTGAATAAATATGATTAATCAGATACGAGCTGGAAGCGTTTGATTTGATAATCAGTACGGATTTTGCACTCCGGAAACCCTTAAACTGCACCCAAATTCTTACTGGTAAGAAAAATATTCTGAAGAAAAGCAAAAAAAATACCTAATCGCATCAGATGAGGATTCATCATAAATTGTCAAGACTGGTAATGCTCCTTTACTGATAATAGTTCTACAAACTGACCGAAAAATATGGTTAGGCCAAAAGTGGTTAGAACAGATAACTGAGGATTTCTAATTGAGTGATTCACACCACAACTGGGCAATTGCTCTATTGCTTGTAGACTACAAGCCCATATAACAATTTGGGGAGGTCATTTGACCCAGGATGAAACATATTCAGAACGATGCTGCTATATGAACAAATAACCTAAGGCACTATGCCGTCAATTCTTTGTGGTGCAAATGACTTATAATGATAATAATTATTTTTCATCGGAAGATGTGCTCTTCCGACAAAATATTGTTGTACGACATTCCTCACGTTGGTAGATTATGAGATAATTATCTCCTAGAACCTACTTCCGTACAAAAATAATGGGGCCGGAATCCAGGATTTTTTTTTATTTTCGGAAATTGAAATTTTTTTCTGGCTTCCTGTCCCATTATTACTGTACGGGAGTAGGTTCTAGGAGATTAATAATTCATATTCTACCAACGTGAGGAATGCCGTACAAGAATATTTTTTTCGGAAAAGCACATCTTCGGATGAAAAATGATTATTATTATTATTACAGTCATTTGCACCACCAAGAATTGACGGCATGGTGCCTAAAGTTATTTTTTCATATAGTAGCATCGTTCTGAATATGTTTCATCCTGGGTCAAATGATCCCCCCCAAATTGTTATATGGGCTTGTTGTCTATTGGTAACCTGAAAATATAATGTATCTGACCCAATGTCAGAGTATCATAAGGAATATGAGAGAATGGAATTATTATCTTGACAATCATTATACCTACGTAACCCATTAATTAGATTTTGAACTTGCGATGATATACAGTATTTCGTTTAGAATCAAGAAGTTCATGTCCACGTACGGTTCAATCGGAAGCAACATTTTTATTAACATCGAAAACTTCTGATAAACGAGTTATGTAGTAAACCCTGAATATGAACAAAACATTCCAGTACCCAGCAGATTGGGTCTATAGCTAGTGACTTATAATTTGAATTCGGTTTTGAAGAGTTGAGTTTGCTTACTTACTTATTTTTCAGTGTACCTACTGCAACAAGTATTTTCCTATTTATGAATAGGTAATCATTTTTCGAAGTACAAAGTTTTTTTAAGCTATTTCAACAAAAAGTGTATTTTTGTCTCACAATCGGGAATCAGTAAAAATCAACTTTGATAATACTACTGAAAACTAAGTAGGGTATGCCCATCAGACATGGTATATGCCATGCTGCGACGCCCATGGTTTGATTTGATACTTACTTGTGGAATGTTTGTTTAGTGCTTGATAACTTTTTCAGCCCACAAACTTCACAAGTTATCGCCATTCCGCAGAGATAATGTCTCTAATATAACAATTCAACAATCCAACACAACACTTCTACCACTTTAAATTAAAACAATTATACAAATAGGCTCAAATCCAAACTGAACTGACAAGACAATAAATAAGTTGTAAACGCAAGTAAACAAACTAGATCGCCAAGTTAAGAGTAAATAACAATACGGAATTCCAACCTGATTAATGAGTGGAAACGGAAATATCCGATAATGTTCTTTTTTACCATGATCCGAGCATTGATATTTATAAACAACGTGGTATGTTGCTTCCAAAAAAGAGACAGGAAAGCCCTCTCTATATCTTTTATGGCTCGAAGAGACATACCTGCATTATTTTTCATTGCTTGGTTCAGTACAAGATTCAGAAGCTCCCTTACGTACATTTCTATTAGGAACTCATCCCTGGCAAACCTAGTTTTCAGTTGCTTGACTACTTTCTAGTAATTATCTCCTGATGGTGGATAGCTTTCAATCTACTCTTTCGCTTTGGAACCTGCTTCCATTGACTGCAGTAGATACTGGAACTTGTTTTCCCTGGAAATGCTCTCGTCTTCACCAATTTTCTTAAATTGGCCCCAGAAGCCAATCCAGTTCTTCACATCTCCGTCGAATTACTTTATCTCTAGTTTTGGTAGCTGGAAATTTCTCTTTGTCTCGCTACTGGTACTCATTGCATTTGGATGGGCTTGTAGTGTATTGATCATGAAGTAACTATCTGACTTGATCTGGATTAACTTTGTGGGATATAATTTTGAAGGAACCAGCTCTTGTTCGAATACATCGTCGTCTATGTCCTTGCTAAATAATATTGACTGGATATTCTCGTCTGAAAGCATGATTCTTCTTCCTTTATCTTTTATCTGATCGAGTAATTTGAAAATTTCTTTCTTCTGGACAGTTTCTTCCTTCAATAATTGTTCCAGATCGTTCGTATCCTCCTCAAACATCCGTCTTAGGAAAGTTCTTTTATTTTGCTTGACTTTTAATTCTTTCATTCTCAGTCCTGTCGCGGTCGCCAATAATGTAGAAAATGTAGAAAATGGACTAATGCAATAATAAAGAACGTAATATAGGAATGTTTTAATGAAATTTCACTTTACTTTCTTTGACAATATTATTGACATATATTAAAATTGTATGTCATAACAAGAACAAAAACTCTCTCCGGTCGGCAGGATACGTATAGGGGTATTCCATATTCAAAATCTCCATGTCGACAGGATAACTATAGGGATATTCCCATTTCCAACGGACGACAATCCTGGCGTCCAGAGACTTGAAGTTGCCCATTTACCGCAGCTGGGGACTAGGGACGCTACAGTCTTAGAAGTCAAGGTAAGACGAATCAAACACAGGGTAACAGTGGAAAGCGTGTATCTACCGTATGATGATGCGCACTTTCCTCAAACTGAGGAATTATTGAAGATAGTAAGGTAAAGTGAGGAAAATGGTAAATAGGGATGTGAATGCAACGTACATAACACGACGTGGGACAGCACGGATATCGATGTGCGTGGTGAAGCACCACTCGAGTATCTAGTAACGACCAGTTTGTAGATACTGAATATGGGGACGGTACCAACGTTCGTCAACTGCTTCCGACAGGAAGTGATTGACATTACGTTGGCATCGAGAGATATATCAGTTGATATAGTGAACTGGAGGGTATCACAAGATGTGTCGATGTCAGATCACCGAATGATAACGTTCAATGTCCACGCTGAATCACAGGATGTTCCAGAACGCAGGAACCCAATAGCAACTAACTGGGACACCTTGCTAAAAGGTTTCTCAGGGATGACGAGGAATCAGGTAGAGATTTTATTGAAGGATCGAATAGACCAGGAAGTAGAAGAACTAGGAAAAATAATGATCAAGGCATTTGAAAAGACATTTCCTGTGAGATTGGCTCCAAAGCGCTGGGTTCGCTTGTCGAACCAGTCGTTGAAGGGCCTGAAAAAAGTGACCAGAAAGGCCCATAGCAAAGCCACTAAGGAGGACAATGAGGATCGTGGAAAAGCTACAAAAACGTGAGAAGAGAGTTCCGAAAGTAATAATAATAATAATGAATTTATTCAATAAGCATATTACATTTTATTATGTCACCATGTTATCTATATTCATACTTATTGAATGGGACTATATTCAGTGTCATAATCCAACAGACGATTGTATTATGACCCAGTTCGTCCATATGGCCTCGTTGCATGGTCCCTAACACTTGTTGACCCCGTAGTGGATGCGGAGTATGGTCGTAATCAGGACCAGTTGATTTTACAAATTATTTTGCCTCTTCAACGTCAGTTTCCCACCATGATATTTTTTTGTTTTTACGAAACTCCCAGGTTTTCGGAGAAAACCCCTCAAAAGCAGAGCTTGTGCGAGCAAGGGAGATCCGGGACCTACAGTTTAAATAAAAGTGGAATCCGAACCACTTCAGCTCAGTAATACACGACCGGGGATCGAACCAGGACCGTCTGGGTGGAAGCCAAACGCTCTAACACCTCGACCACTTCGCTGTCACTTGGTTGGTCACATGATATAATGACGTTATTCTTTTGAATTTTTTTGTAACCCTTTCCGCTTCTTTCCATATCAACTTGTAACCAACCCCTATGTTGATGACGTCGACATATTAGTTCTCCGAAACATGTCTCTTGATGTTAGTCTTCTGAAAATATGGTATCTACCTGGTATCTGCAATGAGGTTTATTTTTGGAGGAGTTAGACTTGAAGTTTCTTCACCCACTCAATTTCATCTCACCTCCACTGTATGTATGTATCGTCTCAGTTGAATAAATGATATATCTGGTTATCAGCAACATTTCTTCTACTATCAGTATTACTTCACCACCTGTGGAATGAATTCCAAATACTCATTTTGTGAAAATACTGATGAATAATCGACATAGTTCTGCAATTTATATTGTTATATTTAATTGAATACTTGAGACCAGACATATACTGAGTATTGACGGATGATGTTAATTTGGATTGAAAATAGCTATAGGAGGTTCATTATTTGTAATCAATATGAAATGCCAGCCATAGTATTCAAAAATTATATGAAACCTTCAGAAGATGGCGTAGCATCCTTGTTTAATTGGCCATATTGGTACTTCGCTGGAGTAGGTGTAAATGACACAAAATCTCTTGGCCCTCACGAAGATGCATCTGTAGCTCGAACAAATGGAAGATCTATGTTGTAGTGTATTATTATAGATCTCCATAAATTTCTTATCCAATTCCCAGAAGAGCTTCATTGCCATCATTAGACCAATAAAATTTTACTGATTTCTGCAGTAGCTAATCATGTGCATTCATTTTCGCAACCAAATCGGCAATAAGATTATTCTAGTATTTATTAATGCCTAAAAATGTTAGGAATTGATGAGCATTTATAGGAGGAAGAATTTTCAACATATCCTTGATATTTTCATCCGCTCTGTGGAGCTTTGTTCATGAATGGTGTGTACTGAATATCTATCAGACCTATCAATAAGCTTGATTCTATTTGGCTTCAGATGAGGAGCATGTGATCGTTATCTCTCCAGAAGAATATCCATACGCTCGTGAGTTTCTTCAAGTGTGAAAGCTTGGACGATTACTTGGTCAAAAAAACTGGCTACTAATTCTAGATCATGTCACTTATGGAACATTGCCATCAATTCGTAATCAATATGAAATGCCAGCCATAGCAATATTTAAAAGTTATTTGAAACCTTCAGAAGATGGCAGTAGCATCCTTGTTTAATTTGCCATATTGGTACTTCGCTGGAGTAGGTGTAAATGACACAAAATCTCTTGGCCCTCACGAAGATGCATCTGTAGCTCAAACAAATGGAAGATCTACGTTGTAGTGTATTATTACTAGATCTCCATAAATTTCTTGTCCAATTCTCAGAAAAGCTTCATTGCCATCATAAGACCAATACAATTTTACTGATTTCTGCAGTAGCTAATCATGTGCATTCATTTTCGCATCCAAATCGGCACTTACATTATTCTAATATTTCTTAATACCTAAAAATGGTCGGAATTGATGAGCATTTATAGAAGGAAGAATGTTCAACATATCCTTGATATTTTCATCTGCTTTGTGGAGCCTTGTTCATCAATGGTGTCTGCTGAATATCTATCAGACCTATAAATAAGCTTGATTCTATTTGGCTTCAGATGAGGAGCATGTGATCGTTATCTCTCCAGAAGAATATCCATACGCTCGTGAGTTTCTTTAAATGTGAAAGCTTCGACGATTACTTGGTCAAAAAAACTGGCTACTAATTCTAGATCATGTCATTTATGGAACATTGTCATCAATTCGTAATCAATATGAAATGCCAGCCATAGCAATATTCAAAAATTATTTGAAACCTTCAGAAGATGGCAGTAGCATCCTTGTTTAATTGGCCATATTGGTACTTCGCTGGAGTAGGTGTAAATTACACAATATCTCTCGGCCCCCACGAAGGTGCATCTGTAGCTCAAACAAATGGAAGATCTACGTTGTAGTGTACTATTATTAAATCTCCATAAATTTTTTGTCCAATTCTCAGAAAAGCTTCATTGCCATCATTAGACCAATAAATTTTTACTGATTTCTGCAGTAGCTAATCATGTGCATTCATTTTCGCAACCAAATCGGCACTAAGATTATTCTAGTATTTATTAATACCTAAAAGTGGTCGGAATTGATGAGCATTTATAGAAGGAAGAATGTTCCTTGATATTTTCATCCGCTTTGTGGAGCCTTGTTCATCAATGGTGTGTGCTGAATATCTATCAGACCTATCAATAAGCTTGATTCTATTTGGCTTCAGATGAGGAGCATGTGATCGTTATCTCTCCAGAAGAAGTTATTCATACGCTAGTGAGTTTCTTCAAGTGTGACGATTACTTGGTCAAAAAAACTGGCTACTAATTCTGGATCATGTCATTTATGGAACATTGCCATCAATTCGAAGTAGTTTCAATTCCGACCATCGAGCCAATCACCTTTTACGATCCTTTTTTCTTGGATACAGTTTGTATACAGAAATATATGCCTTGTTTAAGTGTCATAAAAAAATTTTGTATTCGAAGAATTCAACTTGGATGATCGTCTAGAACATACTTGTTTATTGAAACTTCATAATCTGCGCATAATCGAATGCTTTTTCTTGATGATGGGAACAAGTAGTATTCTCCATTTTGAATCATCTGATTTTTATCATGTGCCAAAACTCAAGATTTCCAATTTATCTTCCAATCTTCACCTTCATAGCATATAGAATTTCATTCGGATTGGCATAAATTGGTTTCAAATCTTGTATTCCCAATGCTCCTGAGGAAGATGGACTCCTGCCATTTGATGCCAATCCTGCCTTTGATGTCAATATGCGTTTTTTCTATATAAATTGTGCGATAGATTCATAGATACCTCTGGTTATAAGAAATACCATGCGATATTTCAGAATATGTCCTCAAAGCTCATAGTTTTTTTGAAGGTTGTTTCGTAACGATAGTCATTGCCGACCGATGATTTGTCCTGTTAGTCGGTTATAGAGAGCACTTGCTATTGTATCATCTACAGTGAGAAATATTGCACAGGTATCTGTTAGATATTATTGTTTTATGATTAAGGAAGTAGTTGTTTTAACACATGTATTTGCCATCATAAGCCTGCGCTGTCGGTGCATATGGCCATATGGGAGTGAAAGGGATAAATCCTACGAATATCATTACTGAATGATCTCCCAACAAATTATGAGGTTTGTCTACAAATTCTGAATCAAGGTTTCCCCAAACCAAAGCAAGAACGCGGAAGCGGGAACGGGATTGGGAGATGGGAACTGTGCGAATTGCTAGAAAAACAGTGCACTTGCAGACCAAACAGGTTTAGCTGTTTGCCTGCAACTCGGAATACGAATAATCACACCGGTATGCATGTTTACATATCCTGCTATAGAATTTAGTCTCGCGTTAATCACGTTCCTGCTCCCGTCCCGCGATCCTGCGTTGGTTTGACGAAATCTCCATACCCCCAATCCGGAGACTGGTTAGCAGCTGATTCAAGTTCGCTCCAATACAGTTGATTAGTAATTGTTTCTTCCTTATATTGTCATTGATATTTTTGAATAAAAAATAATTCTCTAGTCTTTGACTATATGCATTGAACGTCTTCACAGTTTTGTCGAAATACTGTAAATTATTCAGATAAACCATCCGAACTGTGTATGGTAGCTAACACTACCTTGGTAAAACAAAAATCGGTGTCACGCCTACAGTTTTCGTTCAAGATTTTTTTTCCTTCAGCTAATGACTCAATGATGAATTGAAAAAATTGCGAGATTTCCGAATTCTTATGGGACCAGTGAGTCCATACAAAAATTGTTTTCCTTATGAAATCAATGGTTTTTGCAAAAAAAAACGAGTCTACGATCGGGAAATTTATATATGATGGGCGCTGTAATCGAGAACGGACAGATGTTGTGTTGCCACTGTATATCGAGTTCATTATCTTCACTTCCATTTTTGGTAAGTATGCCAACAATACAAACCGTAGCTGAAAGTGACGAGGAGGAAATTTGACTGTTCGGTGTGACGCGCTGGTGGTGGCTCTTTACGCTGTAGCGTTTCTAGAACTTACAGCAGCGGCTCTTATCCAGCAGTTGGTATGTGTTTTCTTTCGATAAACAGTCGTATCGACTCGAAATGTTATTTTTTTTTTATCAAAACTTTCAAGAAATGTAGTTGATTATCATTTTCTGTTTCTAAAGTAAATTTTCTCATCGATTAGTGAGTCTGTCAATATGAACTTATTTTTTCAGATTCCAGAATTTGGTACGTTAATGAATAAAATCTAATGATTTTGTTTAAAACGATAGTTTTACAAACGCAGTTAGTTATCGGGGCAAATTGATTCAGTGCCCTTGTACACTCGAACAGATTTCCCTGAATTAACATTTTTTCATTTTCAGACTGTGGAAGGTAGAAAAAGCTATGTCAAGAAATTATTGTTCTTCACATAACCGAACTGTCAATCATTTAACTTTGTTGTGAATTTGTCTAACGAGATCTTCGAACATAATAAAGTTAAGTAAAACTCGAAGTCATCTCCACAATTATATATATATATATATATATATATATATATATTGTTGACTTCCTTTGTTTCTATTTTTACATGCAAGTGTTGTACATCTTCGCACTTGATTTTACCGTACTGACGAGAGCTTAAGCTCGAAACACGTGCCTACGGTTGCAGAACATTTTGAGGGTTATACACAATAACTTTTCTACTTATATTTTCATATATTGCCCCTCGCTATATCCATCCTTATATATATATATATATATATATATATATATATATATATATATATATATATATATATATATATATATATATATATATATATATATATATATATATATATATATATATATATATATATATATATATATATATATATATATATATCTCACCCCAAGGGCAAGGGGAAACGCAGCTTTGGCAAGCAAAGTGTCTGCGTTACAAGAAAGTCATAGCATAGTAATGCTCATCTTCAATTGAAGTAATACAGAGGTTAAACTGAAATCAGTAAGAAAGACACTAGTTACTATTTTGAACTATATGAAACTTACAAAAACTTGGAACCAAAATGGATACTCACATGGCATGGAGACTTTGAAGTGTAATAACGTAAAATTTGACAGTTATATATCAAAACATCGGTGGCGCAATTATGTGCCAACCTTTAGCATTATGGAGGAATGGTTGGGGACCATTCCAACAATGGAACCACCATCAGAAACACGAAATAATTTATTAAGTTATTTATTCGATTTCAGACACCAATCAGTCTTATGGCGTTGTATGAAGTAGAAGGAAATGGATTGAATAAGTCGATAATAAAGATTTGATAACCAAGTAGCGTCATCTATCGGAGAAAAGTCAAAACTATTTGAAAAATGGATTCATGTCAAAAATTATGTATACAGGTATCTAACTGGAAGTGGAAGAGTTTGTAGGAGAAACCACGATAGCTGGGGAAGCAAACTGTAATTTCAAAAAGGAAATTGGTTCAAATATAGCTAGATTATTGTTAAAATTTTAGAGTGTTGAAAAAGGAAATGCATTCAAATCTAATTTGTTCGTTCAAAAATTCTGAATTATGGTCCTTATTAGTTCTATTAATTTCGAAAATCTCCAAAATATTCAGTTTAGGGCCTTTATTATCGACTTATTCAATCCATTTCCTTCTACTTCATACAACGCTATAAGATTGATTGGTGTCTGAAATCGAATAAATAACCTAATTAAATCCCTTCATGTTCCTGATGGTGGTTCTATTGTTGGAATGGTCCCCGACCATTCCTCCATAATGCCAAAGGTTTTCCCTTAATTGCGCCACCGATGTTTCGATATATAACTTTTAAATGTTACGTTTTAACACTTCAAAGTCTTCATGCCATTTTGGTTCCAAGTTTTTGTAAGTTTCATAATTTCAAAATTGTAACTAGTGTATTTCTTACTGATTTCAGTTTAACCCTTGTATTACTTCAACTGTAGATGAGCATTACTATGCTCGAAAACATGTTTTTGACTTTCTCGTAACGCAGACAGTTTGACAAATTGCTTGCCAAAGCAGCGTTCCCCCTTGCCCTTGGGGTGAAAAATACAGGGTGTGGCACCGAAAACGAAACAGATCGAATATCTTCAAAACGCATGTGTTGTGAATGAAATGCAAAAACATGTCGATTTTTAATCCAACAAGGACATTTTTCTATCATAACCTCAACTGTCATACCTCTCCCCCCACCCCTCGGACACTATCACCCAAACAATTTGAATAGGGAAAGTAGTAAGTGTAACACATCATTAAAAAGTTAATTTCATAAGAAATGTCATATGTCATATGTCCAATTTTGGCACCTAACTTTTTATTTTGGCGCCCTTTCGCGTGAAAAACAACTGTTCCGTATTCCAAATTATGATACTGCATTTGCAAGCTATTTTGACATAAATTTGATGACGATGCATTATAGAATTTTTCTAAAAGAAAATACAAAAGGCGGCTCCAAGATGGCGGACATTATGGTCCGATTCGATTCACAATTGATACGTGGTGGTTTTCAAAGACGGAAATTATGATTTGTTTGTCAATGCGCAAAAACAAGATGGTGGCTCCAAGATGGCAGACGAAATTTGTAATTCTGGTCCGATTCAAATCAAAATTAGTATGTGGGGATTTTCAGGGTAAAAAATTATGATTTTTTTTTTGTCAATGCAAAAAACCAAGATAGTAGACGAAATTGGTAATTGTGGTTCGATTCGATTCAAAATTGGCATATGGAGGTTTTACAAGTTTTCAGTATGACTTAAATAAATTAATCAAATTAATAAAGAAACTTTTTGAACAAATGAGCTAAAAAGAAAAAAAAAATTTTCAGATGTGTGACGTAACAGAATCAAAATTTCACCTCTCAAAACTACCTATTTTGTACTCGCGGCAAGATTACGAATATGTTACGCAAAGAATAACCTATGAACACATCTTAAAAAAAATATTATTTCCTTTGTAGCGCATTTGTATAAAACCTTTATTTTATCAATCCAATTAATTCAATTTAATCATAATGAAGACTTGTAAAACACCCATATGTCAATTTTGAATAGAATCGAATCACAATTGAAAATTTCGTCCACCATCTTGGTTTTTTGCATTGACAAAAACATCATAAGTTTTTACCCTGAAAATCCCCACATACTAATCTTGATTCGAATCGGACCAGAATTACAAATTTCGTCCGCCATCTTGGACCACCATCTTGTTTTTTTGCATTGACAAAAAAAATCATAATTTACGACCTTGCAAACCACCACATATCAATTTTGAATCAAATCGGACCATAATTGCAAATCATATCCGCCATCTTGGAGCCGCCATTTTGTTTTTTCTCTTAGAATAATTCCATAATGCATTGTCACCGAATTTATGTCGAAATGGGATGCAAATGCTGTATCATAATTTGAAATACGGACCAGTTGTTTTTCCCGCAAGGGGGCGCCAAAATAAAAAGTTAGATGGCAAAAATTGACATGGCTGAATTCCTTATGAAATTACATTTTTAATGATGTGTTACACTTACTACTTTCCCTATTCAAATTGTTTGGGTGATAGTGCCCAAGGGGTGGGGGGAGATGTATGACAGTTGAGGATATGATAGGAAGCTGTCCCCATTGGATTAAAAATCAACTTATTTTTGCATTTTATTCACAACACATGCGATTTGAAGATATTCGATCTGTTTCGTTGTCGGTGCCCCACCCTGTATATTGTGGAGACGACTTCGAGTTTTACCTAACTTTATGATAAAAATATGGTTTGATAATGTATATTTTTATTAAGTTTTTATTTTATTTCAGTTCGTACAACTCAATATGTGACAATTCATATATCATGTCATCAAGTCATAATCAACAAAAAAAAGAAAAAGCTTATATTCTACCAGCTGGTTTCATCAGACAGCACATCCTAACAGTATAGACATCTATAGTTTCCGAAACTTGGAAAAGAGAAGTGTTCTTCAGTTAACTTGAACTTATTTTCTTCAAATGAGAAAATGCAGATTGCGACACGTTACTAAGGAAATTGTATACATTTACTCAAAACGACGATCTAGTGAAGCAGTAACTTATCTGATTTCCAGAATATGGAAAGGTGAATCGCCGAAAATAGCATGGCAAGAAACATTTTCTTGGTGTTACCTTTCAAAATGCAGTAGCCGAATTGACAATGAATATTATTTCGATGTTATCAAATTGATATTATTTCCCAAAATTTGAAAATTTTAAAGTTTGAAATTTCAGTAATTGAGATCAGCTATAGCGAAGTGTATTTACCAGTTCATTCGACCTCGAACAATTACAAATTTCTTGGAGCATCTGGTTCTCTAGACAATCTTTACGGAAAAGTAAAACAAATATTTTATTTGTACTGTTTACTCACACAGCAGAATGAGATATTCACAAAAAAATTCTGATACAGAAAATATGAACACCTATTGTCTGATGTTGCGCAGCTTTGCAGTATAAATAAGTTGCATTTTACGTAGATACTTGTGGGACCTGAGGAATATGAGCTCCAATAGGAACGAAACCATGCTCTGCATCCACTGTGTAATCTACTCTGTATTCGACATTATCAGGTCCGATATATTTATAGAAACCCTTAACGTCCATGTACTCGTTCTCTTGTCCTTTGTTTGCTAGATGACCTTCCTCTTCTCCTAATATTCCATTTTCATTTTCATATCTGAAAATAGAGAAATCATTTATCATTTATCATTATCAACCCAACATAAATTGTATGAAAAATATTCCTAGAGTATATAGGTCAAACGTCTAAATCTATGAGGTCAATGTTATAAAACTTGAGCTTCTCAATAAAAACTTAGAAAACCTTGATGGAACTCATTACAGTATTATGCTATTGGATCCCACGTCAAAATTTCAACCTAGATTTGGTGTTCACTCAAAAGTTATACTCACATGTAATGATAACCGTCTTCCAACACTTGTTCGATTTTCCTAATTATTCCATAGTTGTTGGTGTCCTTGTGCACAACAGCATTTACTTTGAGAGGAGTTGACACGGTGACTGGTTTGTAGATAGTGGTGGGCGAGCCTGACATTAGTAAACAAAAATTCACATTAAAAGATTCAATCCAAGAAGGAAATGATGGCAATAACTGATGAAAATATAACTTAATTTTCAATAGGAATACATATTGGTCACCTTCACCAGAGTCGTTAGAATTTATGCTTGTCAATCATCATACGAATTGATTTTCCTTGCTAATTTAACCTTCAGTCGAAAGTAGTTGTCAATAAAAATCTCATATAGATGTTAATGGTGTTGGTGACAACTCTTATCGGAGTTATTCGACTAAATTAACATTCAAATGACTGAAATAGATTGGTTCATTGATGTCACAACAATCTTCTTCAATTTCGTTGCTTCGTTCAATTGTAATATATGAGTATTTCAATAGGAATAGTGAATAAGGTACTAACTCCCAATTATACGTGTTCCTATATGTAGCTTCAGTAAACTTCAGAGATATCATATCGAATTCATTCCCTTCAGCACGGTTCTGTGGAATATTATGACACAGAACCATGAAACAAATATAGGAGTGAGTTTGGTGAATGTCGAAAAAGTAATATTAATACTTTTTCTGAAAGAACCAATTTGGTTTGATTGATTGTTATTACATATAATGGGTGTTTATTGAGTACTCGTACAAACTTTGGATGGTGAATTTTCTACTAATTTTAAGACGAAAAGTTCTTAGCAACGTCTGTCCGCAAATGTTCAGTTTCGGAGATAAAGAGTGTTGAAATTTAATTTTCAATTATTTCGAATAACTTTCTCACAATATGATTCTTTTGAAAAAAATTCGATTACCAAACTGGGATTTTTCGAGGTGAGTAATCAAAATTTGGTATTAATTTCTATGTAGCACATTTTTCATTTTAATTTGCCCTATTTTGACAGTGAAGTTTTGGGGTTTTTTATATCCGAATCTTATTCCTACACCTTTCATAATCAAAAAAGGTTTATTCGGGAGAAATGCCGAGAGTGCTGACAATACCATCGATAGTTATTCTGTCAGAAATCAACGAGATCAAATTGCTTGGTAACACAACGAGTCCTTTAGGACGAGGAAAGAATCATCGACAGTATTGTTAGCACGGGTAGTATTTATTGAGGTAATTTCACGCACCAGCAAAGTAAGAAAAGTTCCATTGTCGTCAATTCTTCAATAATTATAGATAATGCCTGATAGACATGAGGTCTGTCATACTGACATTCATATTAGTTGCAAGATGATATTATATTCTCCGTTGTTGTTTGGAAAAGTAGTTGCCATGACAAAATGGTATTACCGGGGGTAATACCACAAGTGCATTGAAAATTACCGATAATTCTGAAAAAAACGTGTTATTTTTAAAAGCTATACGAGTTTATTTTTTTCGTTGTTTCAAAGCATAAATTGCCCGACTCCGAAGGAGGAGGGCAATTTTTTGAAACAACGAAAATAATAACCGAGTGCGGTTTTTTATAAAAAAAAACACGTTTTTTTCAGAATTATCTGGTTAATTTTCAATGCACGAGTGGTATTCAGTAGGAAATTTCACGATATGAACACTTGTAGGTAGATGACACATTTGAAGTCTCACTTCTGACATTAAAATCGCGCGACTTCACTTGAATTGACATCTAATGCGATAATTGCACTGCCATGACGCGAAACGCGTCACTACAGTGCAATTATCGCTGTGAGCCAGCGGTAATTGCATTCCTCTTATGGACGTTTTTACACGTGAGGGAAATTTCCGGCTCGAAAGGATAGAAACTGCGTGTTATCGAGGCATACGTCCCACATTGGTTTCAGACGAGTGAAATTATTGCTCAACAACGCAAGGTTAAAAAAAAAGGTGCATACGTTCTTGAGAAATTTGCAAAATGCCACATCGATGCAAATTATGGGATCGCTTAGGCGACAGATAAAGGTGCTCAGAACTTCACAAAACCTGGGTATGTGATAGATTTTGTTGAAGAGATGAACATTTTTCCACGAAGATGTATCGAGAACTGTTCTTTCTCAAGATCAAGATGTTGAAAAACCGATATATAGGTACGAATCGTTTTGATATTCCATTTATTTCAATTTACCCTAATCTGGCAGTGAACTTTTGGGGTTTTTAAAATTTGAATCTAATTCCTACAACATTTCTAAGCATAAAAGGTCAACTAGCTCAACAACGCTAGGAGCAAGCAGTTTTGAGAAATCTGTAAATTTCTGCATTGATGCAGATTATGGGGTCACTTAGGATCCAGATGAAGATGCTCAGAAATTTACAAAAGATCAGTATTTAAGCGAGTTCTAGCTAAAATAAATCACTTTTTCCACGTCAAGATTTATAGGAAAACGATTCGTTATATATCGGTTTTTCAAGATCTTGTATTTCGAAAATGAAACATTTCTCGACACATCTTTGCTACAAAAAGTGTTTACTTTAGCAAGATCTCTCACGCAGTTTTTGTGAAGTTCTGAGCACCTTCATCTGGCGCCTGAGTGACCTCATAACCTGCATCGATGGAGAAATTTTCAAATTTCTCAAAATTGCTTGCCACTAGCGATGTTGAGCTAATATACGTTTTTTGCTCAGAAAAGATGTAGAAATAAGATTCAAATTTGAAAAACCCCAAAAGTTCACTGCCAAATCAAAATAACTAATGATAGCGTACTGCGCCCTCTAAATGCTACATAAAAAATATTACCAAATTTTGATCCCTCACCTCAAATCAAACCCGTTCACCAAAAATATTTTTTGCAGAAGTTATTTAAAATCATTGAAAATATAATTTCAGCTTCAACAACGTTTGCGGATTCATATCATAAAATTAATCAAAGTCTGTACAAGTACTCATTGAACACCCTGTGTATTTTCGTTATAACATTTTCCATCAATATTTTTCACACAGAAACTCTACTTACATATTTTTGTCCAAGCAATAATTTCACAAAAATCGAATGCGAAATTTTGAACATAATGTGGGTTGAGGAATAAATAATAATAATTAACGTCTTCATTACTCACAAACTAAATATACATTTCTGTAATAAGAGAAGAGTAAAAGAAAATCAAGTTTGGAGTAAAAGGCGAAGTTCAATTTACGAGGTGATAGAACAAAAATCACCAGTAAATTGTCCCTCCACTTAACCTTGTACGTCTCTTTGACTTGATGTAGGAGTTTTCAGTCTGAATTAGCCTATTACATTTAGAAAATTCATATACATATGCCTGTCACGACTTATACCTAGAGAATCAATAGATCATTTGGAGATGAGAAAATAAGAGATTGAGAGGGCAGGGAAAACGTGAATGAGTTTTATCTATTCCATACACTGTTGATGGAAAATAAATTTTTTTAAATTGTTTTTGAAATTCGACAAAGTTCCTGCTTTCATCACTTGAGGAATGGAGTTATACACTTCACAGATCTGATAGAAGAATGACCGTTAAAAAATTCTAATCTGAAAAAGGGCGGTGTTAAATATGACAGAAATAAATTGTTGAACTTTATGGAAAATTTCAGTATGGCAGCGTATACCATCTACTATTCGAAATCGAGAAATGAATCGTAGGACATAAATTCGGGGAGGAAAAAACCGAAAAAACCCACTATAACATCAGTTTAATTGTACTATTCAGTTCAGAATTAGGTATCAGGAGGACACAGTAAACCCTCTTGATTTGTTTGCCTCCGCAGTCGCAACTATAGACATATTCTGAAAGTTAAAGAGTACTAGTCATGAAGAAAAATGAGTATTTCTTTATATACTGCTGAGAGAAATGACTAATAAGTGTTGGTACGATCATCTATCTCTAGAATTGAATGTTCACAGAATTCTCTACTGTTAGTGCAAAAGGTCATATGTAAAAAGGTTGCACTTCACAGGAGACCATGAAAACTAATTGTTTTCATCCGGTTGATTAGTATAAATACTCATTTTTTCTCGTGCTGTTTCCATGGTAACTAATAAACTAAACTTCCAAAAGTCATTGAATTCATAAATACAAAAATTACAGTAACAAACGACTTTTTTGACATACGACCATTTGTAATAACAGTAGCGATATATCAAAAATAGATATAGATAGTGTTATCATGTACTGCTTGTAATGAATGGAAGCGATTTATCATTATCATTATCATGTATTACAATAAAACAGTTGGTGTTTCAGTATTTGACGAGTGTACTTAATTAGAATAATGAAAATATAGAGATTTGTTTTTTGTTCCGATTTCTATAACATTATATTCGAAAATATTCACATCTTTCAAATTTCTTCAATTGCTAAAGTACGATGGAGTTGATTTGGTGCAAAACTGAAGTTTGCTCCACCTGTTTGGTTTGGCTCCATTCGTCGAGATGAATAATATTGACGATGTGTACCTACCTATTATGAACGTCGTTCAAGAATTCTCAATGCTGATGAAAAGCAATATGGATGTACAAGCACACAAATAGAATATTGGTAGTTCAAACACTATAATATATTGAAAATAAAACGAGAAGTTTGATATCTAAATTTAACTTACATAATTCATTACAATAAATCATGAATAATTTTGAGACGCCATTGAGAGTCCATTGAATTGAAGATAATATGCAATAGTAGTGGATATTTCCTTTTGATATCCAACTTTAAAATTATTTCAATCTTCGTAATCTTCCAGTTTATTGCGAAACAATTGTTATTTTCGAAATTCCGTAGGAATTGAATTTTACATACTGAGTTTCTATCATACTGTCCTAGGTACTGATTCAAGAATGGAATCCCACCACTTCCCTTGAGATTATTTCATTGAAATGATGTGTTTTTTAGCCTGTCAGATAGGAGAAGAAACAACTAACCGGCGAAGGTACTGATTATATAGGAAAACTAGAGGCAATTACACCAAGGCCACTATAGCCAGATATGGACTGAGATTCCTCCAGCCCAAGTGTAGAATCTGTATCACCGATTGGAGTTCGCCAGAATAATAACCGCAATATGGCTATACCGTCAGCTGATATCTCACAAATATTTACCTATCGAACTCACCTCCTACATCATTTCCAACATGAAAACCATCACCTTGGTGTTTATAACCATCATCTGAATGAACATGACGTCCAGGATCATTATAATTCGGAAATATTCAAATTTTTTTTATACCGGAGCTTCCTGATAATACGATAGAATAATTTGGAGCAAAACAAAAGTTAACTCCATCTAATAAGTCTTCTTTCATTTGTCGAGTATACTTAGGTATAGTCTGTGACTTTGTTGTAAATTAGTATTTTCTGCTAAATAAAGACGTAATAATAATAAAGATGGGCAATTATAATTTGTATTATAATTACTGATGACTTGACTGAACACTAACGATGTTTTCCAATTGAGAACGATGTTTTAGAATTGTTTATATCCAGATGGAACGCAACATGCAATAAGAACCACACATGTGAAATACTGGTAATTCATAACACCATATATCAAAAAGGAAACGGGAATAACATAAATTAGTGCACTACATTATGAAGAATTTGAAGATGCCATAAACTGAAGATGTGCAAAAGTGGTGGATATTTCCTGTGGATATTTAACTAGAAGAATCAATCAAACCTTGCAATCTTACAGTGTACTCGCAATTTCATAGAAATTGAATTCAACTGAGTTTTCATCAAACAATAATTGGTACTGATTTTAGAATGAAAATCCTCTTTTCCTTGGAAATATTTCATTGGAATTCGAGTGTATTAAGGCCTGTGAGAGAGAAACGATGAACAGGTAGAGTTACTGACTATATGAGAAGAATAAAAGCAAGTAGACCAAGGCTAGGATGGTCAGATATGGACTGTGACCCCTGGCTCTAGGTCACGCTGAATTCTCGCCAGCGCAACGCAAGTGTAGAATCTGTATTACAGATTGGAGTTTGCCAGATTTCAAACCGCATAATGGCTACTGTCAGCTGAAATCTTAGAAATATATACCATCAAACTTACCTCCTGCATTGTTTCCAACATAAGAACCATCACCTTGGTGTTTGTAACCATCATCCGAATGAACATAACGTCCTGAATCATCGGGATTATAGGCACCGCTGTTCTCAGGATGATATTGACCGTCATTACTGTCGTATGCACCAGAGTTATCGTATTGACCGGTATAACGAGCTACACCTCCATTGTAATTGACAGCAGCAATACGCTGGTTTTTATATTGGAACACTTGGTTCTGAGGGGCTGCGGCGCCCAGGGTGAATAGGGCGAAAAAAACCTGAAATGAGAAGAATATTTATTTGAAACTGTTTTGATGTTGTACCTGTCTTGAGAAGACTCAATTTTGGTTACTGATTCATTGTGTTGTAAAGCGTACTTTCTTTATCATTTTCATTTATTTGACAGTTTGATCGAACACTATTTTCATCCCACTGAAACTGATTTCAGAATGCGGTAATATTTATTTATGATACAAGTTCGTAAAGTAGACTTTTTTGTATTAGAGTTAAGTTTGTTTAGTGAGTGAAGCAAAGTGTGACAAAACACACTAGTTCAAAAAAATTCCTTAAGAAAATATTTCATAGAAATTTTTTTCTTCGACAGTTAAGATAATGACAAATTGAAGCTATTGTTGAATGTTTTTTTTATGAAGTAATCACTTTTCGTCCTATTGTCAAATGATGCGTATGAATTGGGGAAGTCTCGACGAAAGAACCTGGACAGGTACTGCTATTGTCAGATGATCTCCAACAGTTCTTTCAGCGCAAGATTTTGTGAAATAATCTACAATTTCTTTCCATGAAGAAAGTCACTTTATTTGTTCGATCATCATGGTGGTCGGAATAATCGCAGTATATAAAAATTTCACGTAGTTAAGATATGAGTCAAATATTTTAATAGAAAAAAAAACATATAAATCAAGTACTTTTGATGCTTCTAAAAGAATTCACAATAAAAAAGTGCTCCTTTCAATACTCTAAGTCTTGCAGCACCCCAGTTATTTGGTTACAATAAACACTTTCAATATGTGTTTCAATATTTTCATTCCATCCTAATACTTTCCGTGTACCAATTTTGAAAGATTTGAAATTTATTGAATCTGCAGGATTGATGAGCATGCTATTTCTGTTATATTAAGAAAGAGACATCAACTCTGAGTATTACAGAACTTTCCGAAATGTTGATGTTATATTATGTAATGCATACACTCAAAATAAGCAATAACTGAATCATGCTTGTCAGATTTCTTCCAGTTGAAAGTTAGGATTAACTTTGGAAATGTGAAGATTAAGCTGCTCGAATGTTGTTTGCAATTTTTTTCATAACAACACCAAAAAAATCTTCACAAAGAAGAGCGAAGACGACAGTGCAGTATATGAACTTTGTTTTTACCATTCAATAGATTGCAGTTACTTTCTATGTATGAATGGATATTACTATTTTGATAGATTATTCTGTTGGCTATCATTGTTTTTAATTTCGTAAATATTCATGCAATCAATATTTTTGTCATTATGATACCTATCAAAATTGAGTCTTATGAGAAGACAATATTCTAATATCACTGGTTGAAGAAATGGAATTGTGATATTATGAATTTTGAGTTTGTATCTTCTCTAAGAAAATGAAATGTATTATAAAATCAAATTAATCAATCAAATTTATAGATATTTGTCACCAATTCTCTCTCAGAACTTCTCTGTTCTTATCACGTATTATATACCTACGATATTGTTCAACATAAATATATTTCTGTAGTCAAAAATTTGTCATTCAAACTCTTATAGAATATCATCTATACTAGTATTTTATGTTTAACGATGTAATTGATTGGATTCATGTGTTCTCAAATATCTTGTAACATAATAATTACTCACCAAGAATTTCATGTTTACAAAATAGTAAATGACTAGTTCACAACCGTGTCAACTTTTTTCTCAAAGTTTCTGGTACGATGTCTCATTTTATTCGGTTTTGAGTAGATCCCTCCTACCCAAAACTGCTAGATAAAATATTCAGAGAATGAAAAAATTCAAATCTGATGTTCTTGAAATCCATTTAAATTCAATTTTTATGTGTTTCATAGGATATCAGCATATTTTAGAATTTCACTTATCTAGATGAAGGCGGGTCACAAAAACCCTGACATATAACATTGATGAGACAATATTTCGGAACTGATTTGATGTAATGGATTTTTTCGCAAAATATAATTGAATGTGAATGAAATCATTTTGTTGTATGCTCAACATATTGGTTTGTCGGTTGGAATTTTTATGAAAATCGGACACATAAATAATCTCTTTGTACCTACTGAATAGGAAGTATTGAATCGCGTATTCATTCAACGTTGATTATGAGGTTTCCTGGAAGAAATTTTTACTTATTCTCATAAAAATATTACGAAACCAAATATTATAGCTGAGGATTGATAATACTCAACGAAAACTCATAAAAAAATATTCATTTTGTGAATTTTATAACTTAATTTGGATTGACATTTTCGAGATGAAATATATCATAAATGATTTTTTCAGCAAAGATCTATTGGAATAATTTACACTTTTTTAGAATAGAAAAAAGTCAGTTTTGCCAAAGTTCATTCAAAGCAATACTATTCATAACAATATGTGCAGTCAAGCTGTCAATTGATATTCAATGTTATATTTCTGAAATGATTTGATAATGTTGAAATATCTATTTCGAAATTATTATTGAGTGGTATGGATATATTTACTATTATTGTTAGGAAAATATTTCAAGTCATTTATAAATCTCTTAAAAATATTTAGTGATATTCATCAGCGAACGGGCCTTTGTTCCTTTTCTTCCAATCCACATAGAGTGTGGATGGGAGTGAATATTTTTCAGAAACCAACTACTATCTTGGATAAAACTGCTTTTGTATTATCCAGGGTGTTATGTATGTTACAGTATGTTGAATTTTTGGTATCGTATGACGAACAGCAAGAAGCAATTTAATTAATTACGATTTATTATCAACATGTAACTGACAGTCGATTGATAGAAAACTATTCAATTATACTGACGTTGCCGAAGTGTACTAAGAGTACTCTAAAATACATGACACGTCCTTGCTCAAAAAGATAAAAGAAAATGAAACTCAAATATTCAACTTCTTTGGCAGTCTTACAGAACGGCCTCTTCGAGTTGTATAAAAATCATTTGCAATTCCATGATTCGTGTTTCGGAGTTCATCTCTCTGCAACCTTTTTGTCTCTTTTCTTGTCAACTTCACAATGGTCTCGGTTTTGGTGAGAATCAGGAGTCGGTGGTACTGGTAAAACATCTTGTATATTTTGCAGGTTATCCAATAAATTGTGGTGTAATCTTGGAACAGGGTCTTCTCTGAAAGGTCTCAAGTGAACCCTGTTCCGTCTATATCCGCCACCATCATTTGTACGAACGATGAAGTCGTTTGGTCCTGATTCTTCAATTATTACAGCTGGTTTTCAGTTTCTTGGCCCTTCTGAATCAATAATTTCTGCTTAGGTTCAAGCTTTAAGAATTTTTCCGCTAAACGATTGTAGTACTCAGCCTGTTTCTTTTGCGATTCTTTCAATTTTCTCCTAATACCTTCGATGGAATATTTTGGCATAAGAAATTCTTTGGAAACTGGCATCGTGGTTCTCGATTTTCTGTCCATAAGCAGATCGCATGGAGCAGGAATATCTTTTTTTCGTGTAGTATTATAAATTAGTATGGCTGAAAATGGATCTTTTCCATCTTTCCATCATGGTTTTTGTTAGTAAACACTTTATGGTTTGAATGGCTTTTTCAACCATTCCGTTACTTTTAGAGTATGTAGGGCTTGATGTTCTCAATTTGATGTTATATTCAATAGCAAAATTGACAAATTCAACAGAATTATATGGGGGGCCATTATCTGAAAATATTTCCAAAGGTAACCAACCCATTTTTCGAAAAAATATTTTTCATGGTCGAAATAACTGTTTCGGAAGTTTTGTTGTGTATGCGGTGGACGACGACCATCTTACTGAAGTAGTCTATCAGCACTAAAAAATCTATGCCTTTTAGGGATTTGAAGTCAATGCCAATTTTTTCCCACAGGAGGTCGGGAACGTCATGGGGGTTTAATGGTTTTTTTTTATTGCTGCGAGATTAATATTCTTGGCAAGTTTGGCAACACAGCACTAAATGTTTGATATCCCTTGTTATTCCTGGCCAGTACACTGTTTTCTGGGCGCGTTTCTTGCATGATACGACGCCTTGATGACTGATGTATCGAATCCAAAAATTCTTGATGTAGGGCTAGTGGTATCAAAAGTCTTTTCTTGTAAGAAATTACATCTTCATGCACAAAAATTTCGTTTCTGATAGTCCAGTACTTTTCAATTTCTGCAGGTACGTCACTTTTGTCGGGGCCAGCTATCAAGAACGAATTGTTTGATTTTTCGAAAGGCTTCATCGTTAGAAATGGTATTTTTCAGGCTGTGTTCATTTTCAAGCGATGTAGCTAACACCGAATGAACCATAAGGTTTGTGTCTAACTATGAAGTGTCAATGATTTCAGGATTAGTGTTTCTGCTGAGGGCATCAGCGACTTGCATTCTTTCGCCAGGAACGTACTCCAAAATTAACTGGTATCTCAGTAATCTGATAGCAAGGCGTTGTAGCCTGGGCGATAGCTCATCTAAGGGTTATTTGAGTAATCCCAAACGAGGTCTATGATCTGTTTGGATTTCGAATCGCTCTCCATACAGATAAAAATGAAATTTTTCACAGCCTATGACAAGAGCCATCAATTCTTCCTCGATGTGGTTATATCTTTGTTGTATGGGGGTGAGAGAGATAGACGCATACTACACTGGATGATTGTCTGGCAATATCACGGCTCCGAGTCCGAAGGGGCTTGCATCAATGGAGAGGACAGTTTATTTATGTCAAAGAATGACAATACTGGCGTAGAGGTGACAAGTTTTTTTCAGACGATCAAAACAAATATTTTTGTTTTCAGACCAATGCCATTAATTTTTCTCACTGAGCAGTTTTCTTAAGGGAGCTGTCTCTTGCGACATGGTAGGCGAAAATTTGGCTAGAAACACAATTATGTCAAGAAAGCGCTGAGGGTGTTTGCGACTTTCTGGTGCATTCATGTTTTTTGTTGCCTCACTTTTCTTTCCATCGGGAGAAATGCCAGATTCACTAATCACGTGTCCAAGGAATTTTACACTCATTTGACAAAATTTTGATTTTTCTAATTTTAGTTTAATGGCACTTTCGAAGATTTTTGTTAAAACATCATCTAGATTTGCATTATGGTGTCCTAGCGTTTTGCCAAATACTAGTGGATCCTCAAAATATGATATAACACCATGTACACCCGCAATAGTCTCATGAATAAACCGTTGGAAAATTGCTGGGGCGAAACTGATCCCATATGCCATCTGCCCCAACACGTTGCGATAGTGCACATCTTTGAAATTTCGTAGTCTTGAGGTATTTGCAAGAACGCTTGGAAAGCATTTAATAACGTGAAGAATTTCGCAAAATGAAGTTCACTAAATAAAGATTCAATTGTTGGAATTTTGAAAGGACCCCGCACACCTTATATGGAAAAATGGCTCTTTGTCAAATTTCTTGAATTATTGATATGTTGTAGAATTGATCATTCTGATGAAATGTTTCAATGGGCGCAACACGATCCTACTAGTTTTCGAGATACAGGGTGTTGAATTTGAAAAATATTCACTTTTCATCACTCCATATCTCCCAAGTTATGATTTAGTACTAATTTATCTTTTGTGATATTATCATCACATCCTTGTATGACCAATTCATGAAAAATTCATTTCCAAATCTTTTCGTAGTACAGGGCGATTTTACTTGATAATAATATAATTTAGAGATTTTCGTAATTCTGTTGTTTTATAATGAGAAGATGCGAAAAATGGTAGAATAATTGTCACATAATAATATAAATTAATTTCATCTATCATCACACTTGATACAATTCATACAAGGTGATTCACGAATATGGAAAAATAACGAATTTTGGTTTTTGGGACACCTTGTAGTAAAAAAACCAACTAAAATGATAAAATTCTCGTGAAGAATGTTAAATGATGTGTTTCGTCGTATACAGAGTCGAATGATGTCCATTTGAAAAATTTGTTATACTCCTTGATTTTTTTCCTCACCATAAGGGAGTCCGAAAAGGTAGCTATAATTTCTCATGAGAGAACTTGAAATACTTTCATTCATGTTGTAGAACATTTTCATCGGAATCCTATGACCGGTTTTTCATATACAAAAATGTGTGAAAAAATCTAAGATCTGTACATTTTCCCATTGCTATATTTTCACTCGAGTTTTCGGCGAGTTTGCTATAGCTTTTCCTCATCGAAACTCTTTTATTCGAGATTTCGATTGTTCAATAAAATAGTGATCAGTTATAATATCGTACAATAGCGTACCGTATCCCTCTAAAAATAGATATGACTCAAATCGTCATCTGCAGCATCGTGTAGTAGTATTTTTTCATGCTTAGTGTTTCTCAGAAGTTATATTATTATTATACTTGTTTCATTCGCAGAAATTCCTTTTTTCGAATTTTCACTCTATAAAACAATAACATTGTGAAAGTCTCAAAATAGCATTATTATCGCTCTGTACTACAACAAGATTTGGACATGAATTTCTCATGAATTTTTCACAGACGGAAAATACCACATAGGATAAATCAGAATAAAATCATAATTTGTATTTAAGTATTTCTATCGGTTAATATTGAGTATATAGTAAATGAAATTCTCGTCAAACTTTTACACCAAAGGAACGTATCATTTTTCAATTATGGTTTTGTATCTTCGAATCGTATGAATTAAGTTTGTATGTAGTATATAACCCCCTTTTCGAAAACGTTTCTCTTTCTTTTTCTTATATTTGAAACATCTGAATCATCTTTGAATACCTACAGAGCACCACTTATTAATATAAGTATTCCTGTTATCTCTTAGTGAGCATGGAGAACAATTCAAAGAGGGGAAAATCAACAAAATTCCAATGTCGATAGTCGTTTTCTTGTTGCCGTAAAACTCAAGAACTATTTTTGGATTATTGGACTATTTGAAGTTTTTTTTGGACTGTTCAAGTTTATGTGATTTTCAGTGTTTGTTGAACTTTGCTGAACAATATGGCCTTCGCAAACATAACATTGTGACCGAAATGATATTCCTACACTCTCAAAGCTGCGGGATGAATGACATTATTGCTATGAAAAATAACCCGAATTGCCTTCGTTGCAATGTGTTGTCCCGCGTATCAAGTCGTGCGTGCATTACTTGTAATGCTTGTCAAAATATTCAAAGACTTTCTTAAGAATGTAGAGTGGATATTTTTGTTGCTTCTGATATCTATGTCCCAGATTTCTTGAGAAATTGTGGTCACTATTTTGATCATCAAGGTTTCCTTCCAAATTACTTGCATGGAGGTTTGAATTTTGTTAATAAACCATACATAATTTCCAATAATCAACATTTTCTTCAAAGAATGAGTCCGTAACTGGGAGGATATCAATTGTTTCACTGAAGACGAATTTAAGTATCTCATGGAATTTTGCGATGTTTTGAACAAGGTGGAAAGAGAAGAAATGTCGAAAGAAAATATTTGCTCACATTTTTTATCAAAATGAAACATGGAGTTTCAGATGAGTTTTTGAAAATATTATTCAGTTATCCTTCCAGACAAGCAGCAAGCCTCATTATTTCTAATGTGAGATTATCTCTTTTACAAAGGTTCGTACCTAAAAATAATAGATTTAATTCAATAGCAAGAGAAAATTATATAAACAGTCATGTATCCCCTTATATGAATCAACTGTACAATCCCACACCAGACATTACCAAAGCAATAGTTTATATAAAATGTACCTACAATAAAATAGAAAAGAGCAGTAACTATCGGGTATTGAGGCAATTATACTGTTTCCACAAGAATGAACACTTGGTCAAACCAGAGATCATAGTTGCCCCCGATGGATATATCTTAGCAATCACCGGGCCGTACTTCGCAAATTACAAAATTATTTGAATGGAATGAGAACATGATTTCGAGAAGGCGATATTATGAAGTAAAGTGGTCATTTATTAGCGTGCAATAATGAAAATATATGGAATTTTTCACAAATTGTTCGCCTTGTATTTGAAAAACCCGTTATGGGATTCCGTTGAAAATTTTGTACGATATAAATGAAAGTATTTTAAGTTCTCGCATGGAAAAATATCGCTACCTTTTCAAACTCCCTTATGAGCTATACGGTGATGAAGAAAATCAAGGTTTTTATTTATTAAAGTATAACTAATTTTTAAATTGACATTATTCTATTCTGTATATGATGAAACACATCGTTTAACATTCTTCACAAGGATTTTGTCATTTTAGGTGGGTTTATTACTACAAGGTGTCCCAAAAACCAAAATTCGTTATTTTTCCATATTCGTGAATCACCTTGTATAAATTGTATCAACTGTGATAATAGATTGAATTAATTTTTAATATCATGTGATAATTCTATCTTATTTCGCATTTTCTCTTTAGAAACCAACTGAATTATTCCTAATTGGGTTACAATAAGCATCAAACTTTGCAAGTACCGTATCAATTTTTGATTTATCCTCATCTGATAAATAATGAAAAGTATTGTAAATTAAAAGGCCTTGATCGCCCAGCAAGTTGAGCGCAGAACTGCAATTTTGATTTTATCATCTTTTTCATGCTTTGTGCTTGCCAGCAGGTAATTATCAATTTTTGTCGCCACAATTTCCAGTGGGCAGAGAGGTCGCCTGACCATTTCATTTCATCTAGGCTCCTGCAGTGTTCCGACATCTTCATAGTGTTTCCAGTAGCTGTCCTGATTTGCACTTTTTGTTACAATTATCCGTTTTTCGCTAGAATCACAGCGGTTTTTTTTCACGAAACCACTAATGCCCCATGCCACCATGTTATGTATGTTACAATTGTTGGTAGCGTATGACGAACAGCAAGAAGCAATTTATTTCATTAGGGTTTATTATCAACATGTAACTGACAGTCGATTGACAGAAAACTATTCAATTATACTGACGTTGCCGAAGTATACTAAAGTGTCGTTCGTTAAAAAGTTCTCTGATTGCTCTACTTGCTTGAAGTTGATATTTTCAAAAGAGAAAGACAAATGAAGTACAAGTGTTCGAGAGAGATGAACATACGTGAAAGTGATCTTGATCAACTAGAACAGTCTTCAATGAACAAGCCTAATGAGTACTGTAAAATACATGACACAGGGGAGCCAGAAGAACCTACAGTGTACATGATTGAACTAATCAGAAATGAATATTCAAATGCCTCACTGAAAGTGGAACGTAATGAAGGATTGACTAACTCATTCGATATGATCGGTGGAGTTCTTCAGGGTAAACTACAAGCCCTCTTTTATTCAATTTATTCCTATCCGGTTAGGAAAAATATGTTTTCGAAAAAAATAGTGGATTGAATCAATATAGACAACACAACAATAAAAATATGTTTTAACACCAGATTTTATTGAAATTAACTGAAAACAAATATTTTCTTTAGATCAATCGTGAAATATGTCATATTGAATGATTCAGTTTTGAAAAACTCATCTTCTACTCAAAAAGATCTAGAAACAAATTTTGAATGAAATCTGACCTTTAATTATACAGTCGTATTTTTTATGTCGTACCAATATTGGCATCTCGAAAACGGTAAATGATATGAAGTTAGTTGATTCAGGCAAAAGTTGCCTATTTTAGTGAGCAATGCAATAATGTTTCCAAATTGGAAGTGTTACGAACCGTTTTCAAAATATACGGGGAAAACCGAAATTTACCGATCTCTTTTCTTTGCTCTGGTGCCTCTATTTTCAGGAATAGAGAAATGTGTTCAAAAAACTTTCATCTCTGTTTTCAATTTGCTTACATTTGATCTCAATTAATTCTTCCTCGCAACTTGAGTCAAATGCCCTTTCAAATACGAACAAAAATAAAATTACGACCGTATTCTGGAGGAAAGGATTTTCATTGTTCGGACCTTGATGAAGGAATTTATGGGCAAAATGTAGAAACAAATACCAAGTGAAATACATATCTGAACTCGATAAGAAAGTACTACTTAAATTAGTTAAAAAAAAATGCAGATCCGTATTCGAAAAAACAGAGTTGAGGTTGGTCGAAGTAAAGCACATAGAAGCAAATTCAAAACAGTAAATGAAGTTTCCTGAACACATTTCCATATTCCTAAAATTAGAGGCGCTAGCGCAAAGAAAAGAAAATGAGTAATTTCTGTTTTCCCCGAATATTTTGAAAATAGTTCGTAATAATTCCGATTTGTTAACACTGTTCCATTGTTCACTAAGATAGGCAACTTTTGTCTGATTTCACCAACTTCGTATCATTTACCGTTTTCGAAATGCCAATAGTGGTACGACCTAAAAAATACGACCTTTATAAAGGGCCACCATCTTGAATTTTTTTATTTTTAAAAAAAGAAAAATCACAGACCCAAAGAACTCCAACATTCTGATTATGAACGGAATCAGACAAGAAATATTCGTCCACCGTTTTGGAGTAGTCATTCCGAATTATCAAATAATGACAAAAAAATCATGATCTCCGACCACAAAAATCCCTATACCCATACCAACTCAAAATGGAATCAGAGCATGAATCAGAAAATTCGTCCAATATTTTGGAACCGCTACGTTGAATTCTGAAATATCAAAAAAAAATCATGAGATCCCAACCAAAAAGCTCCTATAGTTTGGATGAAATTGTATCAGAAATCACGAAACTCGTCCCACATTCTAGAGCCGCACCTCGGTTTTTCCTATTTAATATAAAAGTGTTATGGAGTATCGTCTCCCAAGTGAACACATGTTGTTGAAAAAAGCTAGTAATTGTAAAAGTTATAGTATTCCATAGTTTTGTTCGACCCGAATGAGTTTTATTTTTTTCCCATTCCCGATTCGATCCTGTGCCAGATGTCATACTGGCTATATTATACCCTCTCTTTTCCTCACTAGTCGTGTGGGAGGAGCAACCTGAGGGGTGTGTCATTAAAGTAAATTCAGTTTCATTTCAGAATACAGAATTGTAAGTAATAATTAGTTTTCACTAATCGACGTCTCAACCAAACCATCATTAGTTCACTTCGATGACACTGGAAATTTCTTTCTTATTCAGAATGAAATGAAGCATGGAAATCCATTTCGCGAAATAAACACATTTTTGTAAAATTGTTCACAAAAATTGTAACATTTAGAAAAAGAATGAGAAAGTCGTTTAACCAAGTAAATACTGAAATGAAACAACACCAATGGTAATGGTAATGGGTGATGGACGCAAGCGTCAGCAACTAGGCCCCAGTGGGCCCTTTTCACAATTCCCGGCATCTTAACTCATTCCATGCCGGATATTTGCTCAAATCTCTACGACCTTCTTATGTAAGTCGAAATGCGCTTTTATTGCAATAAGTGCAATTCCTTCTCCTTAATAGTGGCAGCTCCGAATACGTTTTGTCTGAGCCTGCCATAAATACCCCATGCGCACAGGAAGTGGAAGGAGTCCTTCTGCCATATTCCGCGCATAGTCTACTTCAACTCTGATGAGAAACAGGTGGCTGGTTAGAACACCCACCAAGAGTCAAAGTTCTTTGCGGCTCAACTTCAGTATCTTGGCCGTCCTTGCCCTGTCGGGCCCCAATATCATCTGCTTTGACTGCCTGCAGCCGCCCATTTCTCTCCACTCTTTTCCTATGTATCAACAGTCCACTCATTTAGTGCCGTTGTTACTTGTCTCATTGTTATGCCAAGTGCGGGTTTAGGCCAGAAGTAGGGTTGCCCGGCTCCTTGCTTAGCTAGCTGGTCCGCCTGCTCGTTGCTTTCAATCCCTGCATGGCCAGGACCCACATCATAGTTATCTCCTTTCCAATCGCAAGACTCTCCAGGGCATATCTGCACACCTGAAACAGTTTTGATCTGGTTCTGGTTGCATTCAGAGCTCTGATGACGGCCTGACTGTCCGAGCAGACACACAAATAACAACACCACAATTTTCGTTAGTTTTGATAGTGAAACTGATCGAAAATTCCCAAAAATAAGGGAAAACGTCTTTTTTATTAATTTAAAAACCCTGTAGAATATTTTTTTAATAATTTTTATCTTCATACAATCATACAACCCTTCACCACTCAAAAAAAATGTTTCTGACTACCCTTCTTTCATGGATGAAGACCCTCAAGGTAAATCATGAATTTTTGTTTCCACAAATTGCCATTTCTTATATTATTATCATATTCCGTAAGTTGAGCTGGTGGGTTGAAGAACACCATCTTGTTAGTTGCTTTTTGATTTATATTCTCTTATATCGGAACACCTGACACCATGTTTTGTTGTGCATTAATAATGGAATGAATAATATTTGTATAACTAAATAATTACTTAATTAAAATCTTTAACATCAGCACATTTAAAACCCGTGTTGTTAACTAAATTGTCAAAGAGTAATCCTAACAACCATTTATGTAAACTGTCACTCACTAACACAAGAATACAAAATACAGAAATGAACAAACAAGTAGACTACATTTGTTTGAAAGTGGTTAACAATGTATTAGTGTTAGTACAATTCTTGTGGACTTCCATTGTCTAGAAACAAAGAAAATAAATTCTTTGCATGTGTTTGAGTCACGACGTTTTCACAGTTAACATCTAGTGTCGTTATCAAGTGAGTTAATGCTACAAAATATTTCGGATACCTATTATAAAGCTTGAAACTAATGTACCTGCTATGAAGGTAATTATGATCTTCGTGGGGTCTCTCTCAGGTCACCAATATTAATTAATGTGAATCAACGACCTTTCATGGTAAGTGTTATTATTAATGACCGATCTTGACAGGTCTTGACACTGAGTTTTTATTGAAATCTCAATCGATCTAGCTGAGTGATAAGTGGCTTCCACACATTCCGAATCTCTGTGCTCGGCTAACTGAGCACGACATTATTCTGAATATAAGCCGACTCTATAAACTTTCTCTTAGACCAATGTTGTTCCTTTGTCGATAACTTCGGCTTCCGACCATACGATGTTGTGCTGATTAGTCCATACATGATCTGCTATTCGCGACTTCGCTGTTTCTCCTCGCTGAGTATTTCTCTTGTGTTCACCGATTCTCAAATTTAGTGGCCTCTCAGTTTCTCCAACATGATCCATCCCACATTCACACGGAAAACGGTAAATGCAGTTTTTGGAGTCACTATTCTCGTTGGATGGTCTCGTTTTTGTTAGTTGGCTACGGATGGTATTACTTGATCTGAAGCATGTTCGGATGTTTTACCTCGATCCAATTCGCCTCATTTTGAAACCTGTTATGACGATTTTCGATCCATTTGGCTTTTTGAGTAAATTTACAATCGCAATTATTACTAGGATTCTATTGCAATAAATTTGGCGTTCAAAAGTTGGATGGTATGATGCACTTACCGGATAATTAATTGCAAAGTGGTCCAAAATATTGAAAAACTAACCAATCTAAATTCAACCGATTGCACCCCTACGCGCAACCCTCGGAAGTCTTCGAGAGACTTGTGTGAGCTAGGGAAGACGCAGCCCTTACATTTCAACGTGTGATGCCAAGCACGAGACCGATGACCATGCGAGGCTTCGAACCCTCGACCCTTCGCTCCAAAGGCGAACGCTTCAACCACACGGCCACCAGGGCCCATTCCAAGATGTTACATCGCAGCTTTATGTGAAGTTCTAGAGGTTCAACTGCATATATTTTGTGACGCGATTGCACAAACAAGCTCATTCATCGATAGCTCACTTTCGATTCACGAAAAAATATTCCTTTTGTACTTGTTTTGTAATGGCAAAGTCCAGAGTTGTACCCTCAATCAACTGTGTCCATTCCCATACTTCAAATTTTTGCTGCAGTTTCAGGAAGCAGGTTAGCAGTAACAATCAAAGAAAATAACAATATGAATAAGGATAAATGTTTCTATTGGAGTGATTCAAGAACAGTGCTCGGATGGATCAAGGCTGATCCTATAAGATTCTAACCATTTGTGGCCCAATCAGAGAAATCACAGATGCAAGAGAGTGGAATTTGATTCCAACAAAATAAAATGTTACCGATGAAGCTAAAAGGGAAGCTTATCAAACTGGTAGCAGATGATTAGAAGGGCCCCAATTTCCGAGGAATGAATTTGAAGAATGGTCCTATAGTCAACCAGAAGAACCAGACACTTCAGAAATGAAATAGCGTTCTGTGGGTATAACTGTCAAAGTAAATATGAATTTGAAAGTAGCCCTGCTAGACATCACCAGACTTCCATCGTGGTTAAAATCAATATTTCTTGCAACAGCTTGGATGTTGATGTTTATAAATAAGTCAAGAAAGAAGTCATCCAAAAATTGAGAGCTCACACCTAGCGAACATAGCTGAAGAATTTTGAATAAAATGTGCTCAAACTGAAATTTTTTCGATTCCTTCATCGAAAATACAAACAAATTGTACAAATTGTCACAAATTATGTGCAATGGAGGAATATTGCGTGGTGATTTATTCAAAAGACTTAGGAGATGATACGAAATTTCCGATTATACTTGAACCTAAAAATTATTTTACGAAACTGTTGATTCGTCAATCACAAGGCAGCGCAAAAGGGATAAGAATTCGTAGCCAATGAACATCGATAACGATCCCGAATATGAAGTCAGCTGTCAAAATTTCATGGAACAAATGTCAATTCTGCAAGAATAAAAGGCGTAAACCTGTAATACCAGTGATGGTCCACATTCAGATTCCCGACCACTGCCGTTTCAGAGACCTTTTACTATAACCGGCATGGACTACTTTGGAACTATGACACTGATTAAGCAATAATGGCTATGAGAAGATTGATCGGTCGAAGAGGGTGCTCTAAGAAAATATTCTCCGATAATTTTCAGGTAGCTGGGAAAGAATTAAAGGAAGGGTTACAAAAATTGGACCAGAATGAAATCATTTCAAACCCGACCACCAGTGATATCGAATTTCACTCCATCCCTCCAATTGCTCCTCATATGGGTGGTAGATGGAAGCGTCTAGTGATATCATTGAAAACAACATTGTTTGTTATTTTTTATAGAATTATTTCAACTAGAAGAAGTTTTACTGGCAATAATAATAGAAGCAGAAAATATGGTGAACAGCTATCCCCTAGTCCACGTTTCTTTGAATAAGACAGACAGCGATGCTTTGTCACCAAACCACTCTTTGTTGGTTCTCATCTTCCTCAAATAAAATGAAATTATTCGATGTAGTCGTCATAGTTGACTCACAGTTTTCAAGAAACAAATTTCCCAAAGGTATCGTCACCTCGGTACAACCTGGAGTAGATATCCGCATCTGAGTGGTGAATGTCAAACCTCCCACCAAACTTTGCCTACTCGATGAGCATCAACCAAAAGACAAGTATTGAATAGGACTTCATCACTGAGGGGGAGTAAACCTGCAGATACCTATTTTAGTTAACTTAATTGCTATCGATATTCCTTATTTTATTGTTTTACGAAGAGAAAAACATTAAAGAATATGTTCGTGTTTCACGAAACATTTATTTATCTGAAAGAAGTATGAAAACCAAAGTCAATATGGAACCGAAAGTAATTGGAGACCGTCACAATCGGAATTATCAACTTGTAAACGTACTTCAATGATAGAATAATTTCAATGACAAACTGGTACTTTTCATAAAGGTATGTATACAGTCTGTACAGATATACCCAACATTTGATATTTCATTTCCATAAACAGTCGTATTAACTCGAAATTGTTATGAAAACATCTAAGAAAGGTAGTCGATTATCTTTTCTGTTTCTAAAGTGAATTGTGTTATTGGTTCCTGTTTATCAATCGGATCTAACAAAATATACGTATTCTCCAGTTGATTTAAACTAATCTTTTCAGAATACGATAGGTTACTGAAAGAACAAAATTATTCAGACAATACAAGACAATAGTCTTCTAAACACAGTTAATTTTCATGGCAGATTGATTTATGCTGATTTATTTTTTTGAATGTGAAGCAAATTTGTCACCAGAAAAAACACTATTTTTTATTTGCCAAAAGGCACTGTTACTCATATAGCGGAGAGCTAGACCGAAGGTAAGGGCACTCTTGAGGTTGACTTAGTTGAGCGCCAACTAGTTTCAAATGTAAAAGAAGGAAAGGGTATCGGCACCTAAGAAAATAACACTATTGACTAGGAAGCAAGTTTAAAATAAGGGTTGTTGTTAAGCGATGTGTTGTAACACTGGGCCGTGGTGGCCGTGCTGGTAGAACGTTCGCCTTTGGAGCGAAGGGTCGATGGTTCAAAGCCTCGCATGGTCATCGGTCTCGTGCATGGTATCATACGTTAAAAGGTAAGGGCTGCGTCTTCCCTAGCTCACACAAGTCTCTCGAAGACTTCCGAGGGTTGCGCGTAGGGGTGCAATCGGTTGACGGAAATAACAATAACAACAATAAATGGAAGACTTCGGCTGTGATGAAACTGAATGAAAAGTGTGTTACATTACTAACCTTCTATTGGGGTTGAAAAAAATGTAAATGTTTATAACACGACGTTGAAGAGGCATAAGTAATGTAACTAGTTATTTTCAGCTATGCTTACATGGTAACTTTTAAATCGTGAAATATCATTAAACGAATTGTAATAAAACCAGAACCATTGGGCTGCTATGATATCAGGATTGGATCTGAACTTTTCCAAAGGTTCCAAGATATTGTGGAACATACTGCTGTCTGTATCAACAAATTCATAAAATTAAATTTTTTTCTTAGTGCATTCTAGTTCATTTAATAATGCATATAATTCAGCAAATCAGGACATCCTGTTTAAATGTACTAACTTCAACCCAACTGTCGTTGAAACGCAAGAAAAGTGGTTCCACTACCTTGTACCCTCGCCAACAATCATCATGGCCATCTGCCATTCGGAAATTTTATAATGTCATGTACTGAAATTATTGTCGTAGTTCTCAGAGCTCTCCCGAACATTGGACCTCAGATCTGAAATAATCAACAGGTTTCAATAAACATTTTATTGGTCAATAAAAAATAAGAACATCTCATTTGTGATAAAACAAAAATCACGTTAGCACGGCGATGTGACTGAGGTCTGTTCGTTCTTTGTTTTGTTGATTGTTCTTGAAATATATGATTTCCTAACTTGTAAAACACACTCGGTTATTCCTTTTGCATCTCGCAGTTGTAAGTGTTTTGACAGCTGTCAAACTGTGATCACCTTATATGAATCATATGAAACACAGAATATAATGGTTAACAAATGAATTTGAAGGTCAGTATTTTGGAAAGAGAAGTAACCGTAAAATATTTATTGTTAAAAAAAATGAGTTTGCACTCAGTTTCTGTGATTACTATACTAGAGTAATAAAAAAGACATTATTCGCGTTACATATACGGAAGTACATAAAATCATATATCAAATTGGTGTGAACTATTGAAAATAGCGACTAAACTTTTTCTTGCAGTCGCAGATGATTCCACATCTAATTTTATATTCTTCCTGTTCATACATTCAAAAAAATAAATAAATGAATAATAAACTCTACTGATGGAGGTCAATATTCAGCGTGGCTTTAGACAGAGAATTTTTTCTGTAAAGGTGCATCAATTCAACATTAACGAAACTTTAGCACAAGCACTGACATAAAAACATAAACGATAAAATTTTGTGTGAAACCTATATTATACAAATATCAGATTCAGGCATGAATTTAAGAAAGATAGGTACATTTTATGAGATGAAACTCAAGGTACAAGCGAATTATAGACAATATATTCATCTATTGTAAGATTCTTCCAAAGTTGGGATTTTCAAAGTAACATGTTTTGAGCACGAACTCAATATTGTGGTACATATGGTGTCATTTAATATATCAGATTCAACTTACGCTTTCAACATATACCTATTTGAGCACAATTTTGAAATAATGTTGACTAAATGCACCTTAAGGTAATACAAAAAAAAATCATAGTAGGTGTTTTCCATTTCTAAAAGACTACTGTTTTTTAAATTTTCAATTGAAAATGTTTCCTTTGTCAACATGCTACATTGCCCTTCCACAGATTTCCTTGAATTAACTTTTCTTCATTTTCAGGCTATGGGAGTTTAAAATTGTAAGAGAGCTATAGCAAAAAATTACCATCCTTCACAAAACAAACCTTCCAATCTGTTGACTATATATCACCACTTTGTCAAACAAGATCTTGTTATGTTCAGATACGACAGAGATATGGTTTCAGCACGTTTCGATAAGAGAAACAGATATAGTTTTCGAAACGTTTTTGCAGAAAGAATTTTCTTCTGAAGAGTATGCTTTCCAATCTTCCGACCTCCCCGATGATCTCCGAAGAGTGAAATACATTTTTGTCGACCAAGGCCTAGTGAAAGAGATGCAATTCCCGGATCAACGATAAAAGCGATATTTGTTAGTTATACTTGTAAATACCATTTTCCTATATCATTCATCTATATGAATCACCAATGCAATCTGTACACTTGAAAAATCAGCTCGCTGAATAAATACTTAAATTTTCAATTTCAAACTTTTTTCTTTATGTTAGGTTCTCAAAGATAGGTTTAACACAAAAAAAATCAAAATCATCACATGTACTTCAATGTTCATCGTGGTATCATTCGGGAAAGTAGTTGTTTTCTGTTAGATATCACAAAAATATCTTAATTTCATTTACCTGAATGACAATGCAAATTCAAAATTTATGATTCTTTCGTAAAGGTCAGGGTCTTTTCACAATATATATGTAGTTCAATGTTCAGCGTGACCTTAGTCAGGAAAGCAGTTGTTTCCTTTCCGATATTACAAAAAATAGCTTAATTCATATCGTAGAACTTTTGAGTTTGATCAAAATGTATCTGAAATGCAAAATTTCCATTACTAATTTTTTTTCAATGGCTACATAGTGGCTCGTTGGGTTAAGAAGAAAGACCATTTGATTACGATCAATTTGATACTGCACATTATCAGGTTTCAAACAGACGTTGAAAACTTTAGAAAATCATATCAGAAATTTCTCAAAGCGAAGGATCTTATAAGAAACTAAAATGAGATTTAAATGCAACGAGCATCCTGTGACCAACACAACTTATGAAACAAGATTAATTATCCAAAATCTAATAAAATATTTTGTGGCATATATATTATCATGCATGAACATGGTGTTCAAATAATTACACAATAGATACCTAATTTACTTTTTGAGAAGCGAGTTGAAAGAAATAGTCGGCTTCCTTAATGATTTCGTTTTATTGGTTGTGTTTGCCACAGGTGACTCAATGCATTTAAATCTTATATTAATACCAAAATATGTATTTTATAAAACATCTAACGTAATTTCTTGAGTTTTAACGGAACTTTCCATTCCATGAACTTGAGTTACTTGTTGATAAACGCAGTTTTATGTCTCATGCAGATTATCCAAATTTTATTGCATTATCTTCAGAAACAAAAAAGTTATAGTCCGCGGACACCCGATATAGTTCTCGAAATGTCAACGTTCTTTGAAAAAAAAGGAGCGTTTTTTAGTTAATTGAAAACTGTTTTTTTGTAAACGTAGTAACTGATCGGGAAAAATCGATCATTTACCTTCTTCACTTGCAGATATAGATTTTCCATGAATTATTCTCATTTCCATTTTCAGTCCATGGAAGCTTGAAACACCCAAAGTTCTCGTCAAAAAACATTTTGTGGGTATTATCAATCGAAATGGAGTAGCTGAATTGTAAATAATTTTTTTTTTAAATTTTCGAACTGATAATATTTCTCAAAATCAGGAAAATAAAAAATTTCAGCTCTGATTATATAATATCTGAGATCAGTTGGAGGTAGAAATGTGTTAGGTATTTTTCAGTCATAGTAGGCAGCTAAAACAGCTTATTTGACCTTGAATATTCACAAATGCGGTGGAGCACCTGGTTCTCTAGACATTCCTTACGGAAAAGTAAAAAAAATTGTTTTATTTGTACTGTTTATTCACATAGCGAAAAAAGAGGCCAGAGGAGAGATTGTGGTACTAATGGTCACAAAAATTCTGATACAGAAAATGTTTACTCCTTTCGTCCGATCTTGCGAAGCTCTGCAGTCTAAATGAGTGGGACTTCACTGGGATACTTGTGGAACTTGTGGAATATGAGCTCCAACGGGAACGAAACCATGCTCTGCATCCACGGTGTACTCTACTTTATATTCGATGCTATCAGGTCCAATATATTTATAGAAACCTTTAACGTCCATGTACTCGTTCTCCTGTCCTTTGTTTACTAGATGGCCTTCCTCTTCTCCGAATATTCCATTTTCATTCTCATATCTGAAAAAAAAAAAATAATTCATCATTTATCCTCATCAGCTATGCTAGTGTCACTTCCAAAGGTTGGCAAATATTTCAGCTCAGATAATAAAAAATGCACAAATCAGTTACATAGCATTTAATTGCCTAACAAAGCCCAGCAGAAATTATAAGGAGAATACTCCTAGTAGATACAGGTCGAACAGTGTGGTGTCAAAGCTATATAGCTTGAGCTTCTTGATAGGTAAATGAATTGGAAAACATTGATGAATTCCATCACAGCATAATTTTATTGGTTCCCACGGTAAAAACCCTTCGAATACGATTAACGACAGATTTTGTTTCATACTACTGATTGATTCTGTTCATTCCTTCGATGGAGATCTAAGCAAAGGGAACTTTTCAAATTTTAGTATTTTGTAAGTGACACTTCTCTGATCAAATTGCCTAGAAGACCAAAAGAAGGCCAGAGATTCAAACCATAAAGGCAATCAAAATTAAACTTTTTTTTTGATATATTGGTTCCATCCATTTCAATCCTCAGAGATGTGATACCATACTGTTTTCATTAATGAAAATATTGCAGTCACTCTTGAGTTTTGACTCAGAAAAAATTGTAAAAAAAAATGTAGTTTTATTTAATCATTAATTACTCAACATGAATTACCACACAATTAATAAATCATTGATGAAGAACATTTTTCTTATTATCATAAAATAGTTGACAAATTTCTGACAATACTTTGTCGATTAATTATTGACCTTTGAATTTTTAACACTAAAATCCTACTCCAGAAGATATTGGTTTGGTATTGAGATGAACCTCCAGATTCCAAAGAGTGCAGTAGGATTATTGTAATACAGTTATCATAATATAAAATTAACTTCATACTATTTTTCAAGATCACAGTTGGCTCCAGATTCCAAACAAAATTTCTGCATGAAAATTGCTTTATAATTGTTCCATCAAAAATTTACTAAGGTTTGGTGTTTACTCAAAAGTTATACTCACATGTAATGATAACCGTCTTCCAACACTTGTTCGATTTTCCTAATTATTCCATAGTTATTGACATCCTTGTACACAACAGCATTTCCTTTAAGGGGAGTAGACACGGTGACTGGTTTGTAGACAGTGGTTGGCGAGCCTGACATTGGTAAACAAAGATTTACATTGAAAAAATCTATTCAAAAAGGAAATTGTGGCAATCCCGATGGGAAAATATTCATTTCTTATTAGGAACACATAATGATTACCTTGACCAGAGTCGTTCGAATTGATGCTTTTCAATCATCATATGAATTGATTTTCCTTGCTAATTTAAAATTTAATGCAATAAAATTCTCATAGAGATGTTGATGGTGTCGATGACAACTCTAATCGAAGGTATTTGACAAATTAGCATTTAAATGTATAGAATAAGATGGGTTTATTGATGTCATAATAATCTCCTTCAATTTCGTTGTTCTGATTGATTATATTTAATATTTGGGTGTTTCAATCGAGGTAGTAGGTAGATGACCAACACCCAACTACGTTTTTCAATAAGTACACTCTGTAAACTTCAGAAATATTACATCGAATTCAATCCATTCAGCACGGTTCATTAAAATATTTTGACACAGTATCATAAAACGAAGTGAGTTTCTTGAATGGTGATATTAAAATGTGCCAAATGTCCCTTCATCTGACTGATCTTATTTGGTATGACTAATTTTCATTTTATACATATACAGGGTGTAATCTAACCTCTTGCATTCCCGTGAATGAGGGGTGTATAAAGGCATGTTGGAACAGCTGTGAAAAATGGGAAATAAAAATTTGAGAGTTAAAATTTTGTGAAATGTGTATCGACATATTGGGATCCTCTGTCATCCATCCTTCCAGACCAGAAAACGCAATTGTTGGTGAAGAAAATACACTGAATGTCGAACCGAATTGGAATTGAGGATTAGGCAGATGTATGTTGAAAATATGTATATGGAGTGCACAGTAACCCTTTCTGATTGCAGTGTCTCCAGAGTCGCAACCATAGACCAAATACTGGAAGAGAAGAATTACTATCCATGAAGGAAGTACCGAATCAACCATGATTTTTTCATTGCTATAGAAGATAATTATAGAAACATAAATTGTTCCTTGTGTACTGCCAAGAGAAATGACTGGATGAGTTGATATGCATACCTATCTGTATGAGCTGAATGTCCATAAAATATAGCAGAAATGAGAAAAGCCACTGTTGCCATGCTTTACAATAAAAGAGTAGGATTAGTGATTGCCCAATAATTCGATTTATGAATATTTAGACATTTCTTTCTCGTTCGGATTCCTAATACGCAGACATTTCGGAAATATTCTCATTTTTTAATCTCTGAATTTCCTGATGATACGATAGAATGATTTGGAGCGAAACAAAAGTGAACTCCATCTAATCAGTCTGCTTTCATTTGTCGAGATGAACAATTTGTATCATGATTATTGATGACTGAACACTGACAATAATTGCCAATTGAGAACAGTGTTTCAAAATTATGTATATTTAGATGAAACTCATTGTGGATTTAAAAGCACACATAATATGGACTACTGGTAATTCAAACACTTCAAATACTATTTCATAAAGGAAACGAGAGGTTTGGTATCTCAATTCACGTTAAATAATTTATTGTCACAAATTACGAAGAATTTGAAGATGCCATAAATTGAAGATATGCAAAAGTAGTGGATATATCCTCTTGTATACTGCAAAATGAATATTATTCTTGAAATTCCGTTCAAATTGAATTTATCTGAGTTTTTATCATATATACAAATACTTGGTATTATTTCAGAATGGAACTCCTCTACTTTCCTTGAGAATGTTTTGTTGAAATTCAATTGTATTTAGGCCTGTGAGAGTGGAGAATCAACAATTAACATGTGGAGGTACTGACTATACGAGGAGAATATAAGCAAGTACACCAAGGCTACTATGGCCAGATATGGAGTATGACCCCTGGCTCCAGGTGACGCTGAATTCACGCAAGCGCAAGTGTAGAATCTGTATCACCAATTGGAGTTTGCCAGATTACAAACCGCATTATGACTACTGTCAGCTGAAATATTACTAATATTCACCATCAAACTTACCTCCTGCATTACTTCCAACATAAGAACCATCACCTTGGTGTTTGTAACCATCATCCGAATGAACATAACGTCCTGAATCATCAGGATTGTAGGCACCGCTGTTGTCAGGATGATATTGACCGTCATTACTGTCGTATGCACCAGAATTATCGTATTGACCGGTATAACGAGCTACGTCTCCATTGTATTTAACAGCAGCAACACGCTGGTTTTTATATTGAAATACTTGCTGAGGGGCTGCGGCAGCCAGAGTAAATAAAGCGAAAATGACCTGAAATTAGAAGAATATTTCGTTGATTTTGTACCAGATGTTGTATCAGACTTAAGAAGACTCATTTTTGGTTACTGATTCATTATGTTATAACCCGTATTTTTTCAATCGAGACCATTTTCATTTCTTTGGCAATTTTTTTTAATACAATTCCAATCCCGCTGAAACTGATTTCAGAGTGATAAAATAATATTTCATGATACAAGCGTACAGTTGAGCCATTGAAGTACGCGACGAGTTTGAGAGCATGACGCGAAGCAGACTGCCCTCATCCATGCAAGTGCTTCAAAAGCCATTTTATACGGGTTTCATCAGCTATTTTTCATTTTGTCTGCATCTTGACCCCAGAAACAATGCTGATTTTTTATATATATATATATATATCAGGATGATGTCCTTTATTTTTATTATAAACAGGATGTTTTCTTAGTACGTGTAGAAAATTTAGGGGCATATTGCTGACGTCAAAATAGGAAGAAAAGATACTGAGTGTCAAAGTTCAATTATATTTTTGTTTTTTTGTGATCAATTCCAAAATTATTGTGATATTATAGTGAAGTTTGACATTTGGTAGTATTTTTCAATGTGAATATCAAATTTGATGTGAGTTTGTTTCTTTCGTGGGGGTGGCGCAACCTACATGTTTTTTTAGTCATTCGAAATGTCATACCTTTTTTGTACGTAGCTCTGGTAGGTACTATATTAATCAATGGTCTTCTACAATGTTGTCATGTTGAATGTTGTCAGAAAATTATTCTTGCTGTTTTATTATTGAATCGGTCTCAATTACTGTAATTATTATTTGTATCGAATTGTAATGAAGCCCGATTCCTATTTTAAAATGGAATTAGAGAATAATTATTTCCTTGGGTACTTAAATGAATTTTCTATATAAACATCTTCTGTCATTCAAAATAACTTGCATTGATTATTTCAAATCCCAATAACTCGAAAATAGTTACTTGCAGCGACCTCTAACAGGAATATCTCTTTTACACAAAGATGTTCGAAGAATCGATTTTGTTACTAGGAAACGTATTAAAGGTACGTCAAAAAAATTACATTGCAAACGACTGAAAAGACCAGTAGGTTAAGACACTCCCCCCCCCCCCCCCAACCCGAAAGAGAAAAACTAACATTACATTTGATTTTATCATTGAAAATTACTCTGTATTTCGGAAACGAATGACTCGCAGACATGTATCTATAGGAACTTATCTTCTTATTTTGACGTCAAAAAAATTACATTGCAAACGACTGAAAAGACCAGTAGGTGAAGACACTCCCCCCCCAACCCGAAAGAGAAAAACTAACATTACATTTGATTTTATCATTGAAAATTACTCTGTATTTCGGAAACGAATGACTCGCAGACATGTATCTATAGGAACTTATCTTCTTATTTTGACGTCAGCAACATGCTTCGACACGTACTTGAGAAACACCCTTTATAATCAAGTAGGTAGTGGACATTGTTTTTTTTACCAGTTGTCATATTTCTGAATTTTCAACAAACCACAAATTACCTGCTAGAAATTTGCGATTCTATACGATATAGACAAATAAACTATCTATCTATCTATAAGATGTCACGTACGAAAACTAAGAACTTGGCGTTGTTACCCAGCAACAACCTTTCTAGCACGGCGTGTTTCATTCATGAACATTTCTCACGCTTTTCCGTGCATTTCACAAAAATTTAAATATGATGCAGATATATTGAAAAAAATATTTTTCCACTGTGATTTTGGAAATAAACATTCCAACCGTCAAATTGAGGGCGGAAAGTGACCAACTCCTGCGTTAAAATGTAAAAAAATATATCATTTTGATCGACATCATCATTTCATCAATTATTCACCATTTTTTAAGCCACAAAATGTTGTTTCTGATATGTCTATCCCGTAACAATTATTGCAACCGGATTCTCACGTTGAAAAATCAAACTCTTATCTTGGAGAACATAAATGAGAGGAATCGCTATGATTGTCAGAAAAGAGTTGTTCCTATAACATTAGCAAGAAAGTGTTTCCGATACTCATGCAGTTTTCAAAACTCGTTTTTGTAACTATACTAACATCTTTCTGCATTTGTTATGAAAATAACTAATTCTATAAGACTAACTAGAGATCCAGTAATGATTTCAACAAACGTAATTATGAGTACCTATCGATGAATATTCCAGGAATTTCAGATGAAATTTATGAGGATTGAGTTTTCGAAATAATTATAGAAGAACTGAGTTTATTGACATACATACACTATTGAGAAGTTTATGAACAAATTATGATGATGATGCAAAATAATTTCACATAGCAGTGCTTCAAACAAAAATCGTTGACCGAGAAGAAATTAGATCAAAATATACCATGTCGACAGCAATAACAACTTATATTGGGGAGATTTTGGTGAAATGACCGTTCGCAGTATGAACTGATTCTCTCGTTACCATCTAAGTAACTTATTTCATCGAAACGACATGAAGAGAACATTAGCATGTGACGCTACAGGTACACAATATTATTATTAATGGTCAAAAATAGGAGCCCTCGACAGGAACTTCTATTGTCAGTTGATTCTTCAACAGTTAACGCAAGATTTTGTGAAATAATCTACTATTTGAAGCGCTGAACTTAGTCACAGTGATTCAGATAATGTTCTATCATTATGGTGGTTAAAAGAATCGCAGTATACGATAATATTACGTAGTTAGGATACGATTCAAATAATGTACAGTGGAAATCTGCTTAAACTTTTCAGACATAAAATTATATTCAGCAAATACTTTCGATGCTTTTGAAAGAAGACACAATTACCAACGGAATCCATTCAATATTCTTAGGCAGGCAGCAGTCCAGTTATTTGGTTACAAAAAGCATGTTCAATGAATTTTAAGGAAAAGTGTCTGTCAGCTGTAATTCAATTTTCATAATTTTTTATTTCAGCCTCATGTTTTACTTTATAGTGTAATCTAAAACAGGGGTTTTTAATCAACTGTTCAAAAAATTTACTGCTTTTTCCATTTGTAACCAATTTTGATTTATTTAATAAAAATTACTTCTTCAGGTTTGGTAAAAATGTAATTTTTGGCAGTGATTTATATCAAGAAAGGTATTACTTAACCCAACGGAATTGTTTTCGTGATTGTTAAGGTTATATAATGGTATTCAATTTTTAAACTCTGAAAAATAAACAATAACCGACTCATGAATTAGGAATAACTTTGGCAACGTGCTGAATAAGCTTCTCAAATGTTTTGGACAAATTTTCATAACAACGCCAAAAAACGCTTCACAACGAAGAGAGAAGGCGACAGTGTAGTATATAAACTATGCTTCTTAAAATAGATTGCCATTACTTTCTGTGTTAGGATGGATATAACCATATCAGGTTTTGCAGTTCGCACTCATTGTTTCCATTTTTATAGGTACTCGTACAATTGATATCATTATGGGATACCCATCAAAATTAAATGTAAAACATTTTTTTCTATGAATAAAGAGGACAATTTCCAAAAATCATTGGCGAATAAATGGATTTGTATTAATAGGGAGTCAAGTGGATGTATAGACATTTATACCTATATTCACTCTTTGAACTTCTCTGTTCTTTTCACGTATTATACACCTATTATATTTTTCAATGTAAATATATTCCAGAGACTGTTTTGACTGTAACCCTCAAGTTGCCGAGTAACCTCAGACAAGTGTTTCAGACTTTTGGTCATCATCAGTGCAGTGTAGCTAAGGGCAAAGATGGCAACACTTGGTGGCAAAGTCAGAAACAAAGGAAGTCAACAACGGGAAGCCAACCGCATATTTGTGGCTTAGGTCAAAAGTCCCTGTATATCCAAGGCAACAACTAACGTTTATATATAGCCCTTTGCTACATCAATCTTCAAAAATATATTTATGTAGATGAAATGTTTTCATTCAAACTCCTATAGAATGTCATTTATACCAGTATTTTATGTTCACCAATGTGAATGATTATATCGTCGGCCTAGTGCAAGAAGTCATTAACTAACAAAAAACTTTAAAATGAGTTCATTATCACAAACTGCTCTTTACGATATCCTCTATATAATAAAGAAATGAATAACTACGAATGTTGCCACATTAGTGTATTGCACCCCTTATAGCACTCCTTCTATATTTTAGAATATAATATTACTAGAATAATTTTTCAAATATATTATTTTGAAATAATATCCTTAAATAATGACTTTTTGCTCTCAGCCGACATTAATGTGTACCAAAACCTCTTCTTATATCTAATAATTACTCACCAAGAATTTCATGTTGACAGAATAGTAAATAACCAGTTCACAACCGTGTCAATGTTTTTCTCCAAGTTTCTAGTTCGGTGTCTCGTTTTATTCAATTTTGAGCAGATCCCTCCTACCCAAAACTTTGGCAGATAAAATATTCAGAGAATGAAAAAATTCAAATCTGATGTTTTTGTATCCAAATTTAAATTTATTTTTATGGGTTTTATAGGATTTCAGCATATTATACAATTCCACTTATCTAGATGAAGGCGGATCACAAAAACCCTGACATATACCATTGATGGGACAATTAATCTGAACTGGTTTGATGTAATGGATTTTTCGAAACAATTCATTGAATGCGGAGGAAGTCATTTCGTTCTACGCTCAAGATATTGGTTTGTCGGTTGAAATTTTTATGAATAATCAATAGATACATCCGATCTGAAAATTCTCTCTATACCAATTTAGGCCTTTTGATACGCATATTAATTTATTTTATTTATTGTAAGTATTTATTTATTCTCCCAAAAATATTACCCAATCCAAAACTAGCGTGAGGATTTGAAAACTCATCGTTCATCTTGTAAATTTTTAAACTTAATCTGGTTTATTATTTTCGAAGTATAATAATTCGTATTAAATTTTTCAGGAAAGATCCATAATGAAGATTTATTTTCGAAAAATAGAAAAAGTTACTTTGGCCATACTTTATGGAAAACAATACTAATTACAACAATATGTGCATCCTGAGTTTGAGCCCCAGTCGGAGTTAGGATATTTTCCAATTTAATTTGACTTATTAAATTCTCAAAATCTCAAAGATACACATATTTGTTTTTTTCTTGTCAGATGCATATAGATGTTACTTGTAAGATGATAAATCGCATCTTCTGTTGACTTTTCTTTCCTGAATCTGAACTGAGAATGAGAAATCATTTTATGTTTCAAGATGTCAAGATGCCCAGAAGTCGCAAAAGTCTATAGTTGATTATGTTCACCTTATCTCCAATCTTGTGAAGTGGTTTGATAATTCCAATTTTGAAAATTCTTGGAAAGCTCCCTGTATAAAAGCATTCACTTGTTAAATGACACAGAAGTTTCTTTAACTCATTAGATATAGCCTACAGTGTTTCAGATCTAACGTTATCAGGGCCTGTAGAGGGGGGGAAGATGGCCAAAAATAACAAATTCTGAAAATTCCTAGAAAGCTCCCTGTATCAAAGCTTTAACTTTTCGAATGACCCCAAAGGTTTTTTCAGCTCATTAGATATAGCCTACAGTGTTTCAGATCTAACGTTATCGGGGCCTGTAGAATGGAGGTAGATTGCCAAAACAAATTTGGCTCACGTTGAAACCTAACTAGCAACCACTATGCTAAATTTTATATAACAGTAGTACAGATGATATTTTGACCGGTGGTCACTGTGTATGAGAGGGACCCTCTTTTCTGGACGCCGGTTTGGAAAATGGTGAAAGCAAATATTTGATTAGTCGTACGTTGGAAACCACTCAACTTAAAAACTTGATCTAGGTGTCAAATTATATATTTTTGGGGACCAGAAATCGAATAAAACCAATATATACAACCAATCTGGTGAAACATCAGGAAAAGGGTGGAGAGGAATAGACGGCCGCACGAAGTCAAAACAGATGATACAGGGCAAGGACGGTCAAGATACTGAAGGTAGGCCGCAAAGAACTCCGACTCTTGGTGGTAGTTCAATCCGGCCACTGCGGACTCAGGACGCATCTGACTCTCATCAGAGTAGAGGCAGACCCACTATGCGTGAGATGTGGTGGGGAGGAGGACTCTTTTTACCTCCTGTGGGAATGTGGTACCTATGACAGGCTCTGACAAAACGTCTTTGGAGCTGCAAGTGCTGCCACTATAAAGGAGAAGGAATTGCATTCATTGCAATTGAAGAACATATCTACTTTCATAAGAAGGTCGAAGAGGTTCGAACAGGTCTCCGCCATAGGATGAATGAAGATGCCGGGGTTTGCGAAAAGTGCCCACTGGGGCCTAGTCGCTGACGCGTGCATCCCCCTCCTATTACCATAACATCCCATCTGTCATTTTTCAAATGGCATTAAATGAACATTTATTTAATTGTTTTTCAGCAGCTACTACAATATTTTCCTATTAAACAAGAGGTAATGATCTTTTTTATTACTTGAACATGAAAACCATAACTGAACATGATATTCATTTTTTACTGAAACATGAATGAAAACTACAAATGGAAATGTCCTTTATGCGGTTCCTAACTTTCCCGTGTGATAGAATATAAATACGATAGTTACACAGCTTCATCCACATCATCCTGGTTTAGGTGTACGTTCGCACACTGTTTAAGAGAACACTTTGATACATGGTAGCTTGTTTACTGTACACTCACGAATAAATCCAGCACAATCTTTAGTACATCCGTACTGCACGAGCTGCTTGTATGTTGGTGGAATAGATCTTTTCCCATCCATTTAGGTTTCAATTCACCATCTTCCTCGTACTATCCGCAATTAAGTGACTCAGGAAACAATGGCTTAGCCTCCAGTGCTTTTTTTCACACAAATGGTTGGTAATGTGCACGTTGGATGTGTAGCTTCAATGGAGCATTTTATTATGTAGTACGAAGAATTTTGGTGATTTTTTCCCTAACAGTTATACCCGAAATTCATTGATTGATTTCGAAAATTTTGCATTATGTTGAGAACACGAATAAATGCTTTAAAAAATCTTCAGCAGATTACATTACACTATCCGATATTGTTACAACACCAATTTCTGCAAACAGTTCAGAGTTTTTCAGATAAACTTTACAAGTATTCATTTTGTCAATGCCATTTCCAAATAGTCAGTTGTGTCACATCCGCAGTTATCGAGTGGAAACCAATAAACCTTCTAACAAATCTGTTGGTATGCCTGATAATATTGTATGCACAGGAATGAATATTCAATGTGATGATGTTCCTTTGGACATCCATACTCCGTATGCTTGAAGATCTTGAAAAAGGTACACTGTCATAACTTACACATTTCTATCTGTGCAATGCACAATAATCTGACTCTTTCCATTATTATTTGCATCTTTTTCATTAAGACTAATCCTCGTATCTGCTCCTCCGTTTTGCTCTTGATTTTTTTTGTTATTTCCGTCAACCTGTTGCACCCCTACGCGCAACCCCTAGAAGTCTTCGAAATAATTGTGCGAGCTAGGGAAGACTCAGCCGTATCCTTTCAACGTGTGATGCCATGCACGAGACCAGTTGCCATGCTGGGAATTAAACCCACAACCCTCCGCTTGAGAGCCGAACCAGCCGAACACCACGGCCAATTAGTATGCAAGTGATGAATCTGCTGTCACCGCACACCCTGATTTGGTTCAATTTCTTAAAAGATACATTCATCAACTGATTTGAGAGGAAGTGGGTTAGAGCTTTCTTATTCTCAAGAGAATTATTAATAAATCCATCACAGGTCTTTGGCATCCCAAGTAACAATTTTAGTTTTGTGATAGCCATCAGAAGGTTCTGAAGACCTTAACAATCACAGCATCGATAAAACTGTTTTGCTGTAACGACATCCATAAAACATCCTTAAAGCTGCTATAAATCTACGAGGGCCCACTCCTATGAAGGTTCTCAGGGCTATTTTGAAATGCAAGCATAAAACCCGCTTGCCTTATTCGCAGGATTCTTAATAACCTCCTAAGGATCATTATAAAACCAAATCATGAGGCTGTTATAAACCTGTATGCCATTAAAGAAATCTATTTGGCATCGAAATATCTTTTTTTGAATGAAATTGGGTTAGAAAATATTCCATAAATAACTACAGCCAAAACGGACTTGAATTAATCTAATTCTTCAGTTGCGGAAAATAGGGCAACTATTTTACAAGCAAAAATATAATTATGGCTTCCTGGCAGTGATACATGAAGAATATATAGGTACTCAACAACGTAAAATGTCCAATATCATCTGCGAATGAATTTTTTTTGACAAAATTACATCAGTTAGGTGGTAAATCTGAAACGCGCCCCAATAACAACGCGAAATTAAGAAAATAAACGAAATACCACATAAAATGAAAAAAAATTTTTGACTCATATCTTTCCCGGAATGATTTGCACTATATCTAATTACAAATGAATACCAATAATTGTGTATTTCCTTTCCGTCATACACACCAAATTGCAAGAAACATGAATTGAAATCAGGTTCTCTTTAGTTGTTCCCTCTGGTTGTAATAAAATATGACTACCCTGCCTTTAGTCTATTTAGCTGCACATATTGCCGTTATAAAGTAGTTTCTCCTCAAAATAAACCATTTTAAAATCATTTTATCCTAAAAAAGTACGTTTGGTATTATTTAATCCAATTTCCAAAACATTTCAACTGTCAATTGTCAATCCCGCCTGACATTCGTCTTTTCGTGATCGACGTGGTCAGTATACTCAGTGTCTATACTCTCGTGATAAGTATTTGGTGTCTAAGTATTGTGAAACGTTTAATTACTATTTATTTTTTCCAGTTATCTTTACCCAATGTGATTTATTTATTACCGGTTAGGGGGAGCTACTAGCATTTAAGTAGAAATAGTTTTATGCGTTGATATTATAGCGGTTCTCGAGAGTATTTCTCAAAACCTTAATAAAACTTTATCGTTAGTTTTATTACAGAACCATTGCATAGACTTGAGGAGTGCTATTAAACCATCACAAAACTAAGTTTCTATGTGGATTATTTAAATACCAAAAAGATTTATCGTGTATGTGTATAAGCCATTGTAAAACCATCATAAAAACAAATATACTTAAATGCTGAATGGTTTTATCTTATAGCCTTCAGGAGTGTTCTGAAACTGATTCATAAATCTGTTTGCTCTGGTAGTGTATTAGGAATAATATATGACCTGCATAAATCAAATTGGACATTACCTAACCTTCATAAAACTTTCATAAAACTAGGATAAATCCAAATAACATTCAAATTGTTACTTGGGATGGGAACATGCCTATCTTGTATGTTACATCCTACAAGAAAGGTGCTCTTGCTTTTGCGTTTGGGCCTAGATGCTAATTCATTAGAATTATTTTTGTAGCTATCAAGGACAACATCAATTATCGTTGTGTGTTCAGAGAAATTATGCAATAACACAAATGAATCCGCTAGATCACCAAAAGTTTTTGCTTCAAATCAAATCAAATCGAAATTTACTTTAATGTCGAAAGATGAACATCTCGTTGACAAACCCATTATGAATAAATATTGTTATGATAATAAAAAAAAAAGTCTGGAATAACATAGATGATATTCATGAGCAACGAACATATAACATTAAATTATAAATGAAATATATGTGAATATATAGACATACACATATATACACATAGATACATACATCTTAGATAAAAGAATAGTCACACTTCAAAAACTGTATAGGAGTTATAAATAAAATATGTGAACATAAATAAATAAATAAATACGATAATAAAATGGATGAAACCATAGCGCTCACACTATTTAAGTAAACATGGAGAATCTTTACAATGTACTTACACAATAGTTAAAAATTTAACATATAATTTTATATCTGTATGCCATCCATACATTTGTCAATGTACTCTTGAACACTATAAAACACTTGTTCAATAAGAACTTGCTTAACATCCTGTCTAAACCGATCAAGCGATTGAATATCTTTGATGCTTGTCGGAAGATGGTTGTATATTTTGGCAGCATTATATAATATCGAATTTTTGATGATAGTCTCAGCTTGTCATTTTGGCGGGTGAAACCAACGAAAACTTCGTAAGATGATTTGTTCTTATGTACTAAGCACACAGTCTCCAGGATAAATAGAGAAGGAAGTGTAAGTAATTTTTGCTCCTTGAATAAGGGTTAACAAGACACTCTAGGCTTAACTTTGCACAGATATCGAATAGCGCGCTTTTGAATAACAAATTTTGCTTTGAAGTGCTGTTGGTTGCATGTGCCCCAGAATGGTATGCCATACCTCAGATGCGATTCAATTACAGCGTGATACACAAATTTTGCAGTCAAAATACCCACTTCCTTCGACACCATCCGCAGGGCATAACATCCCGAAGCTAGTTTTTTGCTCAGTATTTTAGTGTGGTTATTAAAATTAAGGTTGTTATCCAAGTTGATTCCAAGAAATTTGCTCGGAAATTTTATTCGGTATAACATCATTACCCAAGGAAATGCCTGTTAAATTACAATTAAATGACATGAGGTTGGTTTTTTCTATATTGAAGGAGAGCAGATTGGAATTGCACCACTCTCTCACACTGATAATATCTTGTGCTATTCTGTGTCGAAGATTGTTTTCATTGGTGTCATGCCACATGATAGTTGTATCGTCTGCAAAAAATGTGAATATGCCATCAGATTTAATGTAAGCAAGATCATTAAAATATAACAAAAAAAGTATTGGCCCTAATACCGAGCCCTGAGGCACACCGTGCCTGACAAGGCCAATATCTGATAGAGTGTCAGTTCTCACAACTTGGACGCGTTCACTCAGATATGATTCGATCCAGCTAATACTTTGATTTCTGAACCCATAGTGCTGAAGTTTGCGCAGTAGTATTTCGTGGTTCACACAATCGAAAGCTTTCGACAAGTCACAGAAAACTGCTGAACATTCCTTTTTTGAGTTCAACTCAGAATAGAGCCTTTTCAACAGATGGAAAATAGTATCCCCAGTACTCTTTTTGGATTGATAGCCAAATTGATAAGTATTAAGGATTTTGTGGACGGATATAAAATTCATCAACCTTATTTTGACCAACTTCTCAATGATTTTTCCGAGAGTTGGAATAAGCGAAATAGGTCGGAAATTAGATGGATCTGTGATATAAACCCCTTTGTGAAGGGGTACCACAACATTCAATTTTTGAAATTGTGGGCAGATGCCTTGGGCGAAGGAGTCATTTATGAGTTGGACTAGTAATTCCAGTGCAAAAATAGGCATATTCTCAAAAATTTTAATCGAAATGTTATCGAAACCAAAAGAAGTTTTATTTTTGATATGTTTTATTGTGTCCAATAGCTCCTTCAAATTTGTTTTATATAAAACGAATGTTTCAGCGATATTTATGTCATTCATAAATGATAATGGATCAGGTGCTTCCACAATATTTTTTGACAGCTGGTCAGCTATTGAACAATAGAATTCATTTAGAGTGTTGCAATCCATGGCGACATTATTTGATTGAGTAGGAGTTTTTCCGCGAAACTCATTTACTACACTCCATGTTTCCCTGATGGTATCCTTGCTTTTGTAGATTCTGTTATGGTAGTAACAATATTTTGCTGCTTTTACAACTTTTCTGTAAGTGCTTCAGAATTCGTTATAATACTGATGAAAGTATTGGTACTGGTAAATTTTTTGATGTAATGCAGGCTTCTCAGATTTTTACAGAAGTGTGAATTCCTATAGTAAGCCATATCTTTTTGATTTTGTTTTTTTTTTTTAATTTTCTGCTCTGGAAATGATAATTCAAATCAATTTATAAGAAGATTGCAATACGGAAGAAAAGGATCGTCCGAGTATAACACAGAATTCCAATTGGTATTCAAACAAGTATTATAAAATTTATTGTAGTTTTTTTCACTGAACATTCTTCCAAACTTAAATTTCTCTTCTTTAATATTATAATTAAATTTCACATCACAATACACCGCCTCATGATCTGAAATATTTACTGATACGACGGAGCTTGTAACGTTTTCTTCATGCAAATTTGTGCAAACGTAGTCAATTTTACTTACGGACCATTGTGTAATCCTGGTCGGACCGGAAAGATGTGAGTAAATTTTTCAGTTGTAAGTGAATCTTCATCATCAAAGTTAATATTGAAGTCACCCGCCATAATGACGATTGCCTTAGTTGGTAACCTACTTAAAAGTAACTCTAATTTTTCTAGAAAAATTATACCATTTGCGCTAGGTGATTTGTATATACACAAGGTGAATAAATTACCAATGTTTGAAAAGGCAAGTGAAAATTCTAGGCTGTCCGAGACTTGTACTAAACCAATAGCATCAATGATGTAGCATGTGTACGCGTACCAAGTTCTTCTACAAGAACGATATCTACACCAGTTTTCTTTATCAAAATTGTACCGACCACTGCTTCACTAGTTGCAAGATAAAGACCTCCTTCAAGTGTTGCGAGTGTCAGTGAAAAATCATGCAATTCATATTGAAGCAACTGTTTTAAATCAACATTTTGGCCACTGAGTTCTCGTAAAAATAAAGCATGAGACACATTACTTCAACGTTTAATTCCTTCAGCAGAAACAACTTAACCTAAACTTTTGAAGGTTTTTGAGTTGTGTATGCTAAATATTTAGGCGCAATTAGTAAAATTTGCAAAAATAAATGTAGCCATTTCGAAAAATGGGAGATGGGTTGTATGTATGAATGAATCAATGAAGTTTTTCAATTTTATGACCCAAAATTTATATAATTTGACACCAAGATCAAGTTTTTACGTTGACTGGTTTCCAAAGTACGAAGAATCGAATATTTTCATCCGCCATTTTCCAAACTGGCGCAGCGTCCAGAAAAGAGATTCCCACTCATACAGTGACCACCTGTCATCATGTGTACAACTTGACAGTAGTAAGAAATTTAGCGTAGTGATCTCTAGTTATGTTTCAGAGTGAGCCAACTATGTTGTTTTATTTCTCTACCAAATGCGCCCCCCCACTACTGCATGGTTATTTTTAAAGTTTAAACTCCATGATTATTTTATAAATTAACTTCATTTTCAGCAGTGTGAAGATAGATCGTATCGTGCAAATTATTTTCAGGCTCATTGAAATCAAGAGGTAATGATATTCGTCAGCAATTTTTTTCCTTAACAGTAATGGCGATTGAAACTGTCAGCGACTTTTTCATCGTTCCTTAAAATTTTTCCTTCTCTAATTTGACTTTGTTCATTTTATTTTCGAGTTTTACTGCAAATATCATTAACACATTCCCAGCGCGCTTCAGAGCTGTTTCTATATTTACTAATAATCTATTTTGAGTACCTAGTTCTTTTTTGCTACTTTCGTGAGCTTGTTCAACTCATTTATGTATAAATAGATTTCTTTCCTCAAGACATGATTTTCAGAGATTTTCGAAAATTTTATGTGCATATCATAATTTTTTCCTGATGGATTTATACAAAGCAGGCGTAATTTTTGTTTCTGTTTGTCTACGCGTGTATTTTTTAATAAAAGAATTTCATTTGGTAATAAAACTTCTTGAAATTTTATCTGGATCATTTTGTCGTCAATAACAAACCAATATTATAATATAATATATATAATATATAATATATATAATAATATATATAATATAATAGAAATGTCAATCGAGTGAGAACGTGCCTGACGGAGCTCCAGTGAAATTGCAAATATTAGTGGTAAATCCAATGCTATACCAATCAGACTTTGTTTCAAAACATTGTTAACGCTTTGACTGTGAGTACTAAGAAACTTCATTTACAAAAACTCCATTGATAACAGTAGAATTTGTATCTCATCATTCGTACTTGGACTTTGTACCTACCGGCAATTGGAACTTGCTCTACCACTGCGATAAAATGACGAGGTCCCGTGGCAACTCAACCAATACTGGAGATAGTTCGTCAAGTAGTATCAGTAAGCCAAAAGATAAACAATCAGAAACACCTGATGAAACTCATATAACTGATAGTCGCATTGAGAGTATCATTGAAAAAGTATGCAAGAAGTTTTTCTCACAACTAGAGACCAAAATTGATGAAAACTTCAAGGAAATGGATAGTAAGTTGTCAGAATTTAAAACTGTAATCGCAAACATTGAAGGGAAACTTCAAAACCACCTAACTGAAATTGAATTTCTATCTGATCAGCTTGACAAAATCAACCAAAACGAAAAGAAAAATGTAATTCGAATCAATGGTCTCAAAGAAATCGAAAATGAAAATGTCCTCAGGGTCGTTACAACTTTTTTGAATGACAAATTAAGGATTAAGTGTTCCCTATGTGACATAGATGAGTGTTACAGATTGAAAAAAATAACCCCAGAACTGGAACGAAAACTATTCTGGTCAAATTTGTCACTAATTGGAAAAAAAAACGAAGTAATGCAAGAAAGGAAATGTCTTAAGAACTCTGGCAGCTCAATATTTGATGATCTAACGAAGAAAAAATACGAACTTCTACAACTAGCGCAGAAGAAATATGGTAGAAATGCTGTCTGTACTATCGGAGGTAAAATCTTTGCTGAACATGATGGGAGAAAACGTATGCTGCTTTCTGCAAGAGACATATGAACTTTATCGAAGTGGTAGTACTTCAATCTCGTTTCATTCGACGAGAACACACCACATACCCATATACCTATTAATTTTTTACAGTACTATCTGTGTCAGGTTATTATCTTATCGCAATTTGAGTTTTTTTTGTTTACACCATTGCCTCTGTAGTTTTTTATCAACAAACAACTTTAGCACACTAATGATATTGTACAGGTTGTTGACCTGACTTTGAAATGTATGATTCATATTGGGAACTCCTGAATACTGTGAGACTCGAATCTGAAATGATAAATAATCCCTTTTAGATACCTATTTGATATTTTTTTTTACATTGTTTTTAGTTTTGTATGCTCATCATCCTACTTGTATTCAATCGTTGAGTAATTGATACCACATTTTTATACCAATCATATTTTGTTTTTCTTTTATCTGGATTCTTCGTTCAGTATTGTACGTTCTTATATCAGAAAGACATAACCCTAACGTGTTATAGCAGCACAACATCTTAGTAACTCCTTATCATTACGCATTGTGTTTACTTTTGTGTTTATTTGACGTTGTTTTTTTTTTCTTCTTGTTTTCGCTAGATGGTTGAGTTGAGAGTATATTACCAGAATTGTAGAGGCCTTCGAACTAAAACTGATCAATTCTACCAAAACTTACTTAATGAAACGTATGATGTGATTGTACTCACTGAAACATGGCTTGGGATAGATATTAATGACGGAGAGTTATTTGACGGCAGGTATAATGTATACAGAAAGGACAGGGATGTGGAAATTGTAGGTAAAAAAAGAGGAGGAGGTGTATTGATAGCTATACTAAAAAAGTACAAAAGCTCTATAGTTAATTTGAACACTTATCTTGAGACAATCTTTGTTGAGGTTAATATTCTAGGAAACCCATTTCTTTTTAACTCAACATATATAAGACCTAACTCAAACGCGCAATACTATAAAGACTATGCTGAGCTTTTTCATACTATAGATTTGAGTTTGAAAGATAATTCTCGACTGATTCTCCTAGGAGATTTCAACATTTCGTATATCACTGATAAACATTACTATTTTGATGAGAAATATGATAGCGTCGCACCGATATCCCATTTAATGGACGCATATGAATTGAAATCGTACAATGATTGCCAAAATGACGACAATAAAATATTGGACTTAGTTTTTTTCAACTATGCCATTAATATTACAGAGGAAATAAATTCACTTGTCCATATTGACAAAAAACACCCAGCACTACTCATCACTACTGATGTAACTAAAAACTTTGGGTATCATGATAACAATAAAAATCTCGTAGGAAAATATAATTTCAAACAAGCAAACTTTGACTTGCTATATGAATTATTGAGGGACTGTGACTGGTCCATCTTGGAAGAAATCGTTGATGTTAATTACGCAGTAGACCACTTCTATAAGAAAATAAACGACATATTAGATTTATGTGTACCTAGATTTAAGAATATGTCTAAGAAAGTATATCCAACTTGGTTCACGGACGATATTAAATCGGACCTGAAACTGAAGGAATTTTTCAGGAAAAGAAAAAATATTTCGCCATATTATATGGATCATTACAAAAGAATCCGAGTCAACTTGAAAATAAAAATAAAAAACTCACACGGAGAGTATCCACAGAGAGTTCAGGATAAGCTGACTGAAGATCCCAATGCAATTTGGAATTTTGTAAAAAATAAAAGAAAAAAACATTCTTTTAGTAATAAATTCATTGTTGATAACAAGGAAATCGAAGATAAGAAAACAATATCAGAAGCATTTGCCAAGTACTTTAGCTCGGTATACCAACAGGATTCAACTTACGACATCAAACTCATATCAGAAATAGCAGAAAGTTTGCCGAAATTACACTCTCAAAACATCCACTTTATTAACATCACTCACGAAGAACTAGAAATTGCCTTCAAAAAACTGAAACCGAAGCGATCTGCTGGGCCTGATAATATCCCTTGCTACATTTTTAAAGCTTGTAAAGATCATTTAATATACCCTTTACTCAAAATCTACCAAATATCATTACGAACCGGTATTTTTCCAGAATAATTTAAAACATCTAAATTAAACCCCATCCATAAAAAGGGTGATACACAATTAATTTCTAACTACAGACCCATCGCAATATTAAACTGCATTGCGAAACTTTTTGAATCTATAATTCATGAAAAACTTCATTGGCATCTCAAAAGTTTCATAACCGACAAACAACATGGTTTTTGTAGGAAAAAATCTATCGAAACAAACTTGCTAACGTTTACAAACAAAGTCGGCGAACTGATAGAAGGCGGAGGTCAAGTGGACTGTGTCTACACAGATTTTGCTAAGGCGTTTGATTCAGTGAACCATGACATTCTTCTGGCAAAACTGAGTCGCCTTGGATTAAGCAATCACTTGATATCATTCTTTATAACATATGTCAAATCAAGACTGCAGTATGTTGTACACTGTGGTGATGACTCCCGGTTGTTTCTGGCTAAATCAGGCGTCCCACAGGGATCAAATCTTGGACCATTCCTATTTCTTATATTTATCAATGATTTACCTCAACACCTTTCATCTGATTCTCTCATCTACGCGGACGATTTTAAAATGTTCAAGAAAATTGAATATATAAATGATTACTTGGTTCTCCAAAATGATATTGATCAAATATATACCTGGTCCCAGACGAATAAGTCATATTTCAACTTGGAAAAATGCAAAATCTTAAGCTATACTAAAATAAAAAATCCAATTCACTATATCTACATGATGGAAGGGTCAGTTCTCCAAAGAATCAGCCAAATTAAAGACTTGGGTATAAGATTCCAAAATGACCTTAAATTCAACAATCATATCCTAGAAGTTGCAAAACGAGCTCGAAAAATGCTAGGTTTTATAAAACGAACCACTCTTGAATTCAACAAAACGGAATCCATTATTCACTTGTTTAACTTGCTTGTCCGTACTAAGCTCGAATATGCGTCCATTATTTGGGATCCGTCACGCCAAAATATGTCTAATATACTTGAAGGTGTTCAGAATAACTTTATTAAATACATTTATTACAAAATTAATGGTATAAACCCAGAGTATGCTTCCTACGAGCCACTCAGAGAGGAATTCAAGATAGTTCGTCTTGCACAGAGGAGGATACAGCGCAAACTGATTTTCTTGCACAAGTTAGTGAATAGCTATTTAGAAAGCGACTACTTACATAATGAATTGAAATATTACATTCCCCTACATGGAATGAGACCCAAACAAATCGTCTTTCGCATAACGACAGTGAATATTTCCTTACTAGAGAGCATGTGTTCCTTATACAACAAATACTCAAATGAAATTACCTGTGGGATTTTCGATATTTCGCTTCGTACCTTTAAATCTCAATTAGAAAATATTTTCTCACAGGTTCCATGAATGATACAACAATAGTACACTCCCTGCCAACACGTTCATAGTGAATACATAAGTCACCTGCAAAGCAAAAGTGTTGCCTCTTTCTCCGGTGATGTACTCTCATCCACCCCTAATTAAGTTTTTTACTGGACTATATGAATGGTATATCTAGTGATTATGAATAAGTAATATATGCCATATGTTAAGTGCATGCTATACAATGAAATTGTTAAAATAAGAAACATGTAATTAGGATACACCTGTATGTTTCTTCGAATAAAATAAAATAAAAAAAAAAATAAAATATTCATGTCTCACATTTTATCCCAGTCATAGTTTACATATTTTTCATATTCATTTTAGTAGTACGTTCATTTGTTTTAAGGTTGTAGATTATGTAGAAACACAACTTTTCGATTGCTCTAATCCTTAATCATCTTCTGGTGAATAATGACAAATTCTGATTCGACGCGATATTATATAAGTCTACTTACGATTTTGATTTCTACGCTTGGTTGACTGAAGGCACGATTGGCTTCGATATAGGAGGTTTCTATAAATTTCCATTTAAACCAATGTTCCTCACTATGAAGAATACTATTCTCGTTCCGAAGAATGTAATGGTGCTTTTTCCAGGCTTGGTCAGCAATTACCGATTTTGATGTTTACACTTGTTGAGTCACAAAAAGTGCCATCTAGTAATAATGATCACATCTGATGTAAGTAGTCTGTGGCATGAAAACATTTGTGTTTTATGTAACGTTTTACAAGAGGGGTGCTCTTGCTTTTGCTTCTTAAGAAAAAATCCTCATTTAAAATAATACAACTGTGAATGGAAATCAAAACAAACCTTGATCAACAAATATATCTCATCTGAAGCAGTATCCATAAGTTGTTTGATTTGCAGGGAATTTAAAATAAATCGATTTTTTCGTTCATATCCGTCTGTGCGTCTTTTGAGTACCGCTTTCAGTTCCAGAAGACTTCCAATGTTTATGTTATGTTTAGCTATCAAGTATTTCCGTAACATAAAATATATTGAGCAGACAGTACTTGGCTTGTACTAATTTCCCAATTCTTCTGTGTAAGCCAACAAAACAACTTCGGAGAAGCTTTTTGAGTTACTTCTTTTTTTCCATGCCATAAAATTATCGTACGCCAAATCATAGTTCTCTTTTGATTTCTCTGTCAGCAATTTCTTCGTTGTTTTGTTTGCTGAATTTCATACTTCTGGGGGAGCAGAATCTGCCATTTTATCGTAAGATGACCTTGCAGCAAAGAAACTGAACAAATTATACGATTCTATCTACTTGATGAATCACAATGACACTATAATGTTATGAATTCGTTTGTAGATATCTCATTGTCACAGCTACCTATGAGTGAAAATTGAAGTGAAGTTGACTTTATTAAGTAATCGCACCAATCGCAGATCGTAAATATTGTGCGAAATATCTTATTTTGTGTACTATTTTACAGTGCGAAATGATACGTATTTCAAGTAGGTTGTCGGAAAAGGTAATGTTCTGTGCTAGTTTACAATGGGAAATGATATTTGTCGCACAGTTAAACAAATAATTTACTGGGCGATCCAGGAGAGAGATTCGCAATCAAAATCTTTTTGAAATATGACAAAACGCACATCAGTAAAGTATCCACTAGGATATAGCATGGTCATCCAAATCATTAGGATAATGTGAAGTATAAACCCAAATTCACTTCAGAAAACTTACTTTAACGGAATGGTCTGAGGCGGGATGAATAATGTCGACTCTAATCTCTTTGGAGTGTACTATGCCGTGAAACCGGATGTCGGAAAGAACAAATTTTCAAACAAGTTTATATCCTTACTCCACATGTAATTGAGAAGAATGAAATGCGTATTAGAAATTCTCCATTTATATAGTACGCCACGTTGATTCATAATGTTTTAGGATGGTATATGAAACATACATTATTAAAACATAACGTGGTTGGAGTTTTGTCAAAAGTTTTTTTTCCTGCTAGTGTACGAAGGGGAATATGTGGCAGTTATGCCATGCGAATCTGATTGGAGAGAAGTCTCGTATACTGCCAATGGACTAAATCAGATGTGTAAATATACCTTACACCACTGTACCTCCTAAGTTGATACAAACACTGGTGCATGATATTTTACATCTTTGCTGATAATTGTTTTTTGTATTCATTCGGAAATATCCCCCGAACATCAATGCCATTGACAGTCACACGCCTGTAATCAGGTTTCATCAGCTCATTATCAGGTCTGAACATCAATAAACCCAGTAGATCCGACCAAATTTCCTCAATTGCTCTCAAGAAATGTACCCCAGAGCTGACGTGAGTCATTTAGTCTCCACAAAGTAGGTGAATTTGTTACGCAGTGTCGAAACTGTATATCATACTAGGACTTGTCAAAGAGTTGTCTAATTATCACTGAGACTGATAATGAGAATGATTTTTAATGAAAATATATGATACCCCAGCAATGCACTTTAAGAAAATAGTCGAATCTATTATACAAGACAGCTATTTGCTTACGAAATACTGATGAATATACACAAGGCAAAGATACCAATACAGTCAACAAACCACGGATATGACACTAGAAACAAAAACCTCAAAACGGACATGAATAAATGTGATAAACAACATAGCTGCCAGTACATAAGTTCAAAACTATGTAACTATGATAAATTCCAGAAATTTTCACCAATATAAAAAAGCGGTTGAAGAATGGCTGTCGCCAGAAGACCGTAAGGTGTATCATAATATGATTGATACATACTTAACATTTTAATTCCAATTTCATTGCTGAATAGTAGAACACAATCAATATGAAGATGTTGATGCAGATGATTAAAATAATTCAAGATTCTGAGACTTATACTTGACAGGCGACATTTACTTTCCCGAAATATGAGATTTGACAACTCAAAATGTGCTACACGAAATGTAATATTTACTACTCAAAATGTAATATTTACTACTCAAAATGTAATACTCAACTACTCGAAATGTGATTTTTACCCTCCCGATTTTACCTAACAAAATTATTATATTTTTCTCGTTAGATGTAGGTGATATGTACACAAAATTTAGAATTAGATAGGTTAAGGTTTTAGTGTTATTTGATTCTTTGAATTGTTCTTTTTTAAATTGTAAATTGTATTTCAACCGACTTTTCTATTTAATTATTATTCAGTGTATATTATATTTTTATATCCACATTTTTAACATTTCAACAACGTTCAAACTCGCACAGTAGAGTACCACGTACAAGCTGACTATCAAATCAGCTTCTGTGGATATGAACAGTTCATTTACATACTCAACAACACTGTAATGTATTTGCATGGATTTGATTTGTGAATAATCATATATTATTATTATTTTTATTATGATCCAATTCTGTTTTGATATTTTTTATATGATATTTTACCTATTCCAAAAAACTGTTTGCTCTGGAGATTTCTTTTGCATGACAAGAGTTGTTTTATCTGTATTCCTTTCTCTGGCGAATGCCACTGTAAATAGCCCTGCCCTGCTATTCCAGCTCTGAACTTTGCTGTAGGCACTTTTTCCCAGTGCTCTGAACCAGATGTAAAATATACCTTTCACTATGATAACCAAATCGTCGGCTTGTCGTAAAAGAGTAAATATTGAATCTCCTTGTAAGCTTGTCACACGATAGATTTGAGAATCCTGGTGAAATGAATATTTCCTGTGAATATTCTAGACTAACATGTTCAGTCCCAAAATGGATGTGAGGATCATCCTCCTGATTGACCTGAAACAAGACGAATGCATTTCAAGTGTCGAGCGGCGCTGTTGTGGTTTCCTCAAGAATAAAGAAACGCTTTCTGATCAAACCAGCCCATCTTATGTTTCCATTACAGAAATCGTCAAACTTGTTGGTTCTCGTTTTCCCAACCAGTAATAGGTTGATATATGTAGACTGAAAATAAATACAACCCCAACATAATATCAGAGCCTCAGTAAACATTACAATGGTAAGCTAACCCTGATTATTTCAAGTACTTTGAAAAGCGTACCTACACTCTGCTGGAGTATTGCCGGTTGATAAGATATATATAATTCCAGAGATTTGGAAGGATTGGATGAGGTAACTGTACATTCGAAATCCCTCGTATAAAAAATGTATCGTTTCACATTAGAATACATTAGGAGGCATTCGTAATCCTATTTCAAAAACAGAAAATGACTCAATGTTTCCCAACTTTTTGTCAACCATGTTTCACTAGTTTTGAGGAAGTTGATTTTTCAAAAATGTTGACAACATTTAGAAAGTTCTTGAACCACTCAGTTTTCTTATGCGTAAGAGGCAATTCAAGGTCATACAACAGACCCATTTCCTTTTGTGTCCCACCTACATTTGTGACCTACAAGTGACAAATCTTTTATCTCATCAAATGTGATCATTATTACTAGATGGCACTTTTTGTGACTCAACAAGGGAAACATTAAAATCGGTAATAGCTGATTTAGACTGATGGACAAAACACCACCCTATTCTTCGGAACGAAGCTAGTATTCTTCATTGGTTTAAACACATATTTATAGAACCCTCCTATATCGTACACATGCTACATCATTCATGCTATGGGTTAAGTACAAGCACTCGGAAAGCCAAGTGAAGCTAAATCTTTTGGTGATCTAGCGGATTCATTTCTCTGAACACACTAAGAGAATTGATGTTGTCCTTGATAGCTACAAAAATAATTCTATTGAATGGGCATCTAGGGCCAAACGCAAATGCAAGAGCACCCCTCTTGTAAGACGTTACATAAAAGATACAAATGTTTCCATGCCATAGACTACCTACATTCTCGAAGCGTGCAAATATTTTATCACATAGATGTGATCTATGAAAAGTACGCTGATCCCCCCCAAAACCAAGGTGAATAAAAATAACAGAATTATCATTAATTATTAGCAGAAAGACAAATGTACTTCCTCCCAATTTGTGTGAATCAACAAGTTTGTTGCAATAGCCAAAGAAATCGCTATATTCTTGAAATTACCAACCCAGAAAACTACACTGGTAATTCATTAAGGCAATCTTCAGCCATAATATTAGTGGATAGTGGCAGTGACCCATTGACTCTGAAAAGGCTCGGCGGCTGGAAAAACAGGAAATGGTTATGTCAATGAATCATTCAATAAAAAATTAGAAATATCCAATCAAATAACCCAATCCATTTGACATGCAACAACTTTCACAACAGAACTATTCGGAACTTGCTCGGAATCACAATCAGTCCCTACTGCGAGACCATCAACCTCTACTACAGTTTTAGAAACTGATAATAATATAATAACAGATCGAGCCATTCAATGATTGATAAGAGAAAATAATAGAAATAATAATAATGAACGCTTTTGTTGGTAGAAAGAAGAATACAATAACACAAACCTACCAAAGGGCAGAGTTAGCATTTGTCTGAGCCACAATCAATCAGAAGTGCTTTCTTCCACTCAACCTCATTCCATTAGTACTGGACAATTGTTCAAATATTACCATCAAGAAGTATTTTTTTATTATTTCATAAATACAGACCCAAATGTACCTAAATATTTTTGTAAAATCCTAAAAATAATTTGTTCTCTTTGTGTGATACGTCTTTCTTATAATGCTTTTTCTGACAATTGAATTGGTTTCTTGTAAAAATTATTTGTGAGAGGTATAATACAATAATGCAAAATCAAAATTCGACATATATATATGTTTTTAATGTTGGTCGTCGGAAAAGTATAGTGTAAAACTCGTGCGGAAACTGGATATTTCATACTCGCTTGATAAGATGATCAACTCCTCGCCTACGGCTGGTGGTTCATAATCTAGTAAAACTCGTATGAAATATCCTATTTTCCGCACTAGTTGCACGATAGGTATACTAATTTCACACTAGTGTGAAATATTTCATTTTGCACTAGGGTGAAATGAAAGATTAAATAAAATACTTCCTAAACAGAAAACACTACAGTGCAAATTATTTACGCACCAGCATGGGTTTTCTTTGAGAATTATGAGTTGGTGAGTATCATGAGTCACAAAAACTTTGTATTATTTGTTAATGTTTTTCTTTTTTACTTTTGTGGACCGTCGTCGAAAAGTAATAGTGGAAACTCGTGCAGAAACTGGATGAGTCATACTCGTGTGACAAGATGATAAATCACCCGCTATGGCTCGTGGTTTATCATCAAATCACACTCGTATGGAAAATCCTATTTACCGCATTAGTTGTAATATATACTATTAAAACTGCTGTACGTGAATTACTCTTCTCACGAATTCATCAGAACGTCAAAGTAAACTTTTTCTCCATCAAACTCGTACTTTATCCACTTTTATAAATCTGATGAAGTTCAAATTCAATGAAACCAAATACACCCTTTTATGTTGTTTACTGATGTGAATCTAAAATTGATTCAGAACGTCCACACGGGCTTTCATGAAGCCTGCATGATACAAATCAGCCATTTGTCATTTTATTTCGATCGATTATATATCCAGTTGTAATTATGAAATAATTATCGTAATTTCGGTGATACATGATATGTATTTATCGGCAACGAGTGATTAAAATCATTGAGAGAAACTGGAATATTCATTCTAAATATTGAATAAGCTGTATGTTTGTAAGGGTTGAGTTAAAGGAAAAAATCAACTACGAGAATACCGCATTTCTCTCCTTGCATTGATCGTGGAAGATACGTATTTTTCCTTCTCGTCCCTTAACAGAAGGGCCGTTTTGACATTGGAGCTCATTAGGTTTTCCTGGAAGTAGTATTGATTAAACCAGAATTGATGATTTCATTGGTGTGGTGATATTTCCTCCATCCGGAAAGGATTTTTTATGTAAAAATTTGAGTATTTGAATGTGCAGTATGTCTGGAGCTATTTATGGTTGTGAGAAGGTGTTCATATTTATACCTCGTATTGAAATTTGAAATATTTTTCTTAATTGTGGTGGAAGTTGTAACTGGATGAGGCAAAAATTTCAGTTTTTCTGTGTGTGCCAAAATGTGACAACGCAGTCATATATCTTGTGTGTAACATGTCGCAGAGTAGGTGCCGTTCACCTGAGAGGACCCCGCACGTTGTCCCCCCCCCATTACGTTGTCCAATTTACAGATCGATCCTATAACCAGTTTTCGAGGTACAGGGAGTCAAAAATGCGACTTTCGTTATTTTGGGTATTATGCATCGATTTGATTTTTGTGCTCTAATTCGAAATTGAACTGTTTTAGAAATGAACTTAATGAATCTAAGTTGTAGCTCATGAGTCCCTCCATACGGATGAAAAAGAATATCTAACAAAGGGTGTTGCATTGCAGCATGACAAGACAATGTTCTTAGAAATAGATAAAAATCAATACCATAATCGTTTTGATTTTCACTCAATCCGTTAAAATTAGAAAACAAGCGGTTAGAATTTGACAATTTTTTTATAAAGTATGGGTCTTGATCAACTACATGGGGATTCATATGATTGCTTGTTCAACAGTATGTAGTTTTCCAGTTACAGGGTGACGATTTTAATGCTTTCAAATAGTACTGCTCATGAATAAAATTATATCATTACGAATTGTCCATAACTGTGTCACCTCTCTTTTCTCTACTACTTCGAGAGACAAGGGAGATGACTATTTTATGCTTTATTCATTTTACTTATGCAATCCGGCTAGTTCAATGGTAGATTGGGCATAGAAATGATGCTCGATATATTTGAAGCTGGATCTGGGTTTGATTGCCTTTCCCTGCGCGTTCGCTGGTACAGCCCACCGAGCGACAAAAAGGAGGAGAAGAATATCAAGTAATCATAAACAATGAATAATATGATATGGTGGTCAAAGTCCGTGGTTATGCTCAATTCAATTGCAATATTCTAATAACTATCAAATGTATATTTAGGGACCTTGATGGATGTGCTGACAACCTAAATAAGATAGGGTATAACTATGTCCCTTTGACCCAAATGTATATATACACTGGAGTTCACAACAGGTAAGTGATACTTCTGTACACAAAAACTATATAATTGATTATGATTTCCTTTTCTAGCACTACGAGCAGGCAAACAGCAAGCATTTATATCAAAAAGCCCATCTAAGGATGATAGCGATAAGCTATGATAGTAGCGTAAGCGCAATTAGTTCGGCCTAGGCAAGAATAGCCAAGCAATGCGGTTAGATCTATATGCACTAATAAATTTTGAGCAAATGATAGGACTAATGGAATGAGCTCGCCTGAGTGTGATGCATGAGTTGTCTTCGGCTGGACTTCCACCATTCGTGCAGCGGCTGAGAGGGTGTCTGAAGGCAACGCCTGACAGTAAGCTTCTACTTATGAATGCTGATGTCCATATGCTGGGTAGGTAAGCTTAGTATACCAATTGTATCATGCAATGATTATATGGAACCGTTGGAAGAAGGCCTGAAATAGAGCTTCCGTTATGTGAGCAATCCTATGACATTCTAGAGTTTCCAAAAATGATGATTGTTGACTGAGGATGTGAATGATTATGTAAAATTTCCCAAGAGAGTAAAATAGACCTACCTGAGGATCGTGTGTGGCCTGAAGTGATGGCTTGAATAGGCAAGCACAGGAAATTCATTAATTCAAATCCACAACTGTGAAACTCCCTAATCTACTCGATTACCGGAGACTTATACAATTTCCAGCGATTATAATTGGTCAAATCCACCTGAGGTGACAGCACGTCTTCCAGGAGCTACTCTGACCATGTGCCTACACAAGGCTTGATCTTATAAAAAGAACATTTCCTCTCTCTAGACTTATGACTTCTTGTCACTTGTCATTTACTATCCTTTTGCAAGGGATTCATGATCATGATCAATTCATCATGATCATCTGATCATGATCAGCAACTGATTCGAACCTAGATTTAGTTATTCCATGTTGAGAGTTCATTGTTTTCATATGAGTGTTTTGACATTTAGCTTATGAAAATATATTGAAATGATTTTGGAATGAATCTTTGAAAATTGCTCATACAAGGTACTTATCAGCTATTGCTCAAAGCTTAACTGGTAACCGTTCAGACCTTTGCACTCATATTAATGCTTTTAAGCAGATATGTCAGTTTTATGATTGTTTGTCTTCTAGGGTTTCTGGAAACCGTAATAGAGGATACCAGTCATGGCATTCGATCTCTAGGGCCCAATCGAGTGAACCAGATTGTCAGTGAATACACAGGTGGTTCATTGTTAGCTGAATCCAGTTGTAATTTGCTGAATAAATGGTTGAGTAAAGTAGAATTATCTTCTTTATTAGTATAATGCTTTCTAGCGAATTTGACCCGTAACAACCCTCCCCTCTCCACGAAAGGTTTTTTTTAACGATTATTACTAACCTAATCTCTATTCTATTACTATTATTCTTTTGCTATTCTATTCTTTTACTATTCTATTCTTTAACTAGTCTATTCTTTTACTATTCTATTCTTCTACTATTCTATTCTTTTACTCTTCTATTCCTTTACCGGAGGATGTACCTTGATATCTTTGGCATGCCAGACTCCTCGGCTTTTGCCAACTCTACCAACTAATTCATACGACCACGGGGAAAGTACTTTTGAAATTATGAAAGGCCCTTCGTACTTAGGATTTAGTTCAGAAGTCGCCCCTTTGGCAGCATCAGATATTTGAAAATTGCGTTTCCAAACTTTTTGGTTTAACACAAAACGTTCATCGCGACGTCTTAAATCATACCCTCTCCTACTCCGTTCGTGCGATTTCTTCAATCGGTTAGAGATGTCTTTGAAAACACTTTTGAGAGCCTCGTGTCGGATCTCTGTATCATAGTCAGTCGTGTCCAACTGCTCCGTTAGAGGATGATTTGAATCTCCCGATAATTTTATTTCGCGACCAAATACCACGAAATTTGGGGTTAATTGGGTGGTTTCGTGGCGAGAGGATCTTATTGCGCAAGCACCCTGTGCAAGATATTTGTCCCAATGCCTATGATTCTCAGCAACGTAGGAAGTAAGCATGGTCTTCAAGACACGGTGGACACGTTCTACGGGGTTTGCCCGTGCATGATAATTGGCAATATGCCGGAGGGGATATATTATACTTGGTCAACAATTCTCTAAAGATCTTAGCAGTGAATTGAGGACAATTGTCCATAACTACTTTCTTAGGAGTACCAAACACTAAGATAATGTGATCCTCGAATATTCGAGTAACCGCTGATCTAGTAGCGGATCTTAATGGAAACAACATCACAAACTTACTGAAAATATCTAAAACCGAAATAATATAGGCATACCCAGAAGTAGATCTTGGAAGAGGACCTACTAGATCGATTCTAACCCTTTGCCATGGTCGGGTCGTAGTAGGAGCATTACTCAACATCAACCCAGCTGGTGGTTTCTGTTCCGGCTTAGTCTTCAAACATGTCACACAGTGTCTGATATAGCGAGCTACATCTTGCTTTAACTTCGGCCAATAATACTTGGCAGAAATACGAGAAGCAGTTTTAAAGACTTCCAGCATGTCCGCACGATGGAGGGTTATGATTGGCTTAAATGATAGCATGCCTCTTTTCCTTGGGAACAACTATTAACCAGTGTTCTGACTCATCGATCAGATTGGGATGTCACAGATTACGATGTTTAAACAGATTTTCACCATCTAACCAGAATGAGGGGTATTTATCAGGCCATTTCTGGACATTTGTTCGCATTTTCTCGATCCAAGGAGGTTGATTCACGGCTTCCACAACAGGAACGGTGCGGGACAAGGCATCTGGGACGACATGGTCCTTGCCCTTCCGGTGCACTACTTCAAAATCATACTGCTGCAATCTGACGGACCATCTGGCGATACGTCCAACGGGGTCCTTGAAGTTATTGATCCATTTCAAACTCCAATGATCTGATATAACCGTGAATTTCGTTCCTTCGAAGTTTGGACGAAGCTTTTCCACTGCGAACAAAACCGCCAGACACTCCTTCTCCGTTGTGCTGTACCGTCTCTCTGCACGAGTGAGGGATCTGCTTAAATAGCAAATTACTTTTTCCCCTTCTTCAGTAGCTTGGGATAGAACCGCACCCAACCCAAAATCAGAGGCATCGGTTTGCACCACGAACGAAATATCAAAATTAGGGCATGAGAGAACAGAAGCTGATATTGAACTATTTTTCAACAATTGGAATGCTTTACCGCAGTCTTCCGATCATTCGAACTTTTTGTTCTTTTTGAGCAGAGCACAAAGAGGAGCGGTTATAGTGGAGAAGTTTGGTACAAATCTCCGGTACCATGAAGCTAATCCGATAATTCTCCGAACTTCGGTAGATGTCCGAGGGGGTGGAATTTGAACGATTGCTTTGACTTTGGCTGAATCAACCATTAGTCCAGCAGCACCCACTACGTATCCTAAATATCGTAGCTCTGATTTGCACACGTGACATTTTTCACGATTGAGAGTCAATCCCGCCTTGGTGAGACGATCAAAGACTTCTTTCAGAATCTCAATGTGTTTTTCCAAAGTATCAGTACAAAAGATGACATCGTCTAAATATACGAAACAATATTTCTCCAGATCTACCACCAGGACTCGGTCTATGAATCGTTGCCATGTAGCCGGTGAGTTGTGTAAATCCATTGGTAGACGACAAAACTGGAAGAGTCCACGATTAGGAATGACAAACGCAGTATAATGTTTTGATGTTTCTGCTAAAGGGATCTGCCAGTATGCAGATTTTATATCCAGAGTGGTTAGATAATGAACGTCTCTCAATTTGTCTAAAGTTGTACTTACAAAAGTAATGGGTAAGCATCCCGAACCGTCACCTTGTTGAGTTGACGATAATCAACTACAAAACGGTATTTTTCATTTTTTTTCTTTATCAGTAGTATGGGCGATGACCACGGCGAGAATGAAGGCTCAACGACACCAACTTTCAACATTTGATTCAACTCTTCATTAACCTGTCATTGCAGAATCGGGTTAATTGGATAATGTCGAAGTTTGATCGGAGTAGTGGTAGAAACGTTCATAGTATGCTCTACCATATTCGTTACTCCCAGTTCACTTCCCATTTTCCGAAAGGTATTCTCAACTAGTTCATTCAGTTCTACACGCTGTTCATCGGACAACGAATCCTAAAGGCCCATGTACCAGAAAACAAATCAGGCACGATACCTAAGATTTTCCAAAAATCGATCCCAAGGATCAAAGGCTGTCGAATGGAAGGTATTACCAATACTTCCAGTACCTTGATTTTTCCTTCCAGGGTATTAGGCAAGAACAGAGTGCCAAGAACTGAACATTCTTGTCCATTAGCAACCGCGCAAGACCGAACTACATCAGTTTTTTTCATAACAGTTTCACTTCCACTCATTGATTTCAGTAGCTTCCATCCAGGTTCACCCAGTATAGTCCTGGAAGCTCCAGAATCTAACAGAGCCAAACGCTCCTCACCATTTATCGTCAGGCACAGATGAGGTCGCTTGTCCTCCTTTGCATGTGCCAACACATAGTCCAAAAGGACTTGAGAATCGTTAATAGCCGATTTGGGATTCGGGTTAAGGTCTGCCTGACGGCTTACTGACGACCTCGGACGTTTTTTTGACATTTAGGGCAATTGCTGTACACGATGTAAACAGTACCGCATTTGAAACAGAACCTACGTTTCGGTTCGCGACATAATCGGAATTTGTGCGAGTCTGCTCCACAGTTTCAGCACAGAGTTTTATTAGAATCCGTGGTTGGCTGAGCATGTTCGGGGGGAGATGATCTGGTATGTGATTCAGAACTATTTGTCACTGTTAGCACAGAAGAGGTGAGACAACTAAAGTGACCAGGTTTGTGATAGGCCAACTATGGTTCCAACATTCCTCGGTAATTCGTTGGAGGGGGTTGAAACTTTGAAACTCTATTTTGAGTCTTCTCCACCGCACGACCAAGCTGAAGCAATTCTGCAACCGTATGAATCTGGTGTAATGCTAATTGGGTTTGTATATATGGAAGCATATTCCGGAAAATGAGTTTTACTCTAGTACCTTCTTCTAAAGGCTTATCAAGCTTCCGAAGTAAGTTTTCCATTGAACAAACGAAAACAACATATTTTTCATGAGCACCTTGCGTGCGCCTCCGAATTTCATCCCATAATCCATATTCGTAATCGTACGGTCGAAAAGCATCTTTAAGTTGTTTACAAAGATCATCCCAACAAATGAAAGAACTGGTGCGGTACCAATATAGGGCTTCTTGAGTAAATATTTCAGGAGCGAATCGAAGAAGAGCTTCTTTTGAGACACCTCTCGAGACTCTCAATTCCTCAATTCTCTCCAAGAATTCATTGTCGCTTACTCTTCCGTCAAATTTAACATTCCAACGGCCTATATAAGCCTGTCGATTGTCATTGAGACCAACCTCAACTTCAGATGGAACTGGATGACACCGCACTGGAGAAAGTTTACAATTTTCCATCCGCGTAGCCAGCATAGCATCGGTCAAAAATGGCAGCCCATAATATTTCATAGTGGCGTTTGAGTAGGTGATGTGATTAACGGCACGTCCAGAAGAGCTAGCAGTTAACGCACCCTTGAGATGCTATATCTTTTCTGTGGCAGGTTCCTCTATATCAATGAGATCATAGGAAACTCTGCCCCTCGGTTCCTCAACTTCTGGGTTGTTTTAATCCAGCAATGAATAACAAGCATTACTGGATGTATGACGAAGCTGACTTGTCGATAGGCCATCCTTAGCTAAGTTGATATCACCGATCAATTGCGAACAGCGCAAAAGCAACTGAGTTTTAAATTCATTTGTAGGTTCCGAAACCATTATACGGTTTAACCTCAACGATACATGTACTAATCTTGAATAAATTCGTTTAAATTCATTCTCCCTATTATCCTCATCGAACGTTGCTACCGCTTCGGCAAGCTTTTCTAATTTATTTTTGCATGTATTCAATTCCATACTCGGCTCTAGCTGTGTCGCCAGAGGAGGATTAGCTGTTCCTTCTTTTTCTACACGAAGCGCATCCCTCAAAATCATGCTCTTTTCCTGCACGGTATTACCAATAGGATAACCCCTAATTTGAAGTTCATAGGTAAGTTCATCCCCAAGTAAACGATTTACTTCCATGTCGAGAGTTATACAAAAAAATAACAATGAAAAAAAATTTTTGACAAGTTTCAGACTGGAACCCTTCCAAAAAATAAGGAAAACTCGTATAACTAAAGTTTAAATTAAAATGGAACAAGAATGCTTATCTGACTTTTTGTCTATAGTTTTGACCAACCTGGTATAACTGAAATGGATATTACCCGAATTTAGCCGATTTAATATTTAATAACTTATTTAACCCGTCGTAATATGAAGTTAACGATTATTAACTAATAATATTGACTCACCCTGTAAAATTCACATTTACATTACGTTCCAACAATTTTTCCGTAAAGTTAGTAGTTTCTTCAACCGAAAAACAAATTTAGCAGAATTGTTTCAGAGGAAAGCAAAAATCCAACTGGACCAACCCTGTATACCCAATACAAACCAATTATGTCACCTGCGATTAATAAAAAAAAATTATATCATTCACGGTGAACAAAATCCAGAAAACAAACAACCGTTTTCCAACAGTACAACGTCGTACTAAGCCTACTCTTGATAATCTCCCGGTATGATATCACCTAGGCTTGAAAATAATTTAATCACCTTGATCTTACTGTGTTGTTTCCGCAGACCACCTATCAGTGAGTGTAATTTTACTGCCGCTCGCACCCTATTATGCAACACTGTCGTTTGACTATACCCACCAACGCAGGAAGCAAGGAAAAATAATCAACCACACCATTCAGCATACAGCACAAGATTTCAAACCGAGTTGGGCGCCAAATTGTCACCTCTTTTCTCCACTACTTTGAGAGACAAGGGAGATGACTATTTTATGCTTTATTTATTTTACTTATGCAATCCGGTTAGTTCAATGGTAGATTGGGTGTGGAAATGATGCTCAATATATTTGAAGCTGGATCTGGGTTTAAAATTGCCTTTCCCTGCGCGTTCGCTGGTACAGCCCACCGAGCATAGATATATATTATATATACTTACTCTAGATCGCTAATCCCGTCTACGTTTTGTCTGAAAAGTGTTATAAAAAGTCGAATGATTGCGTCATGCTCATAACCAGCTACAGCGATGACAAATTTCAGCAACTTTTATCTTTGTTGATGCGATTCGGGCAAAGATGATCTAGCATTACTGCAAAAGTGCGAAGCATGCTCAAAGTTCCCTCGAATTCTTTAGATCGTTCAACAGCGTTAATAGTTTCCATTGTTCAAAGAGAAGGGATTTGAGTTTGGCATGGACGGTTTTATATTATTGTGGTCTTTTTGAATGTGGTTTACATATTAGTACTTTATCAGTAGTGTGTTTTGTGTTATTAGTTTTCGAGTTTTTCTGTGGTAAATTACAGTTTTTAATTTTTACTATGATGACGTGCTTGGTGCTATGGAGTGGAAACAAAGGAAAAATTCCTGGAATCCATCATTTTTAGTAAGTAAATGGAATATTATATCCTTGATGATACTGAGTACCTACTAATACTTATTATTTCTTCATGTCTGATTTATGCACATTATTTCTAGTTTGACGAGAGCAAAGAGCAATGCATGATATTTGGATGAGAGCATTGGGAAGAGATCCTACCGCGGAGCATCCGGGTGAAAAAAATGTCATTTGTAGCAAACATTTTTCTCCAAACGATGTATATATTCAGGGTAGTCGAATGTTGTTGAAATCAAATGCAGTTCCAAGCCTTTTTTTTACGAAAACATAATGAAGTTTCCTCCCAAGAAAGGTGAGTCATATACAAAATATAACCTAACAACATAGGTACTAGGTAGGAATCCTGAAACTTAAAGTCTCGTTCATACCAGCGCGAATTTCGCAATTTTTCTGCGAATAAAATCATCTGCATCAACGATTGGTTCGGCATGACTGGCAGCCATTTTAATTGCAGAAAAATTGCAAAATTCGCGAGGGTACGAACAAGTCTTCAGAATTTGTGAAATTCATTCATGATGTAATTACGATTAATAAAGGTTTGTAGTTTTTAAGGAATTCAGATAATTTATAGTGTTACTTCTGAAATTATGCAAACTATTTTACACTTTTTTCAGAACTCTTCATGAATTCCCCAACGCATCGAAATAGATGATAACTTGGAAGTACTTTTTATTGAAAACAAGGACAATGTTTCAGGTGTTTCTCTTCAAGTTTCTTGCACTCCTACTATTGAAATTGCAGTGAGGTAAGATATTAAATTTATAATACTCATAAAATTTACTTGTGAACATTTGGGCAAGATTATATTTTGAAATTTATATATTCATGATATATATGATGTGATATAATAATAGTAATGTAATAATATTAATACTCCCTCATAAACACTCTTATGAGTGTTGTATCCAAGACACAGCCTGTGGAGGTAGAGAAGGGAATAGGAATTATTATTAAATAAACATATAATAAATGAACTTTATTGAACCAATTACATTGATCCAATAGGCCATTGACCTAGGTCCTTCAGCCCATTGTGACATTATTATTATTATTATTTGTAGAAACAAGTATATGTTCTCATAATTTTTCGAAAGTCCCCTGTTATTATCAAATATTATTTTAAGATTCCAAATAAGACTTGAACTAAGATCTCTGAATTTGATACTTTACTCAATTTTTGTAATCCCAACTAACCTCCAAAGTAAATTGGTAATGACCCACCAAACTTATTACATATTTTATGTCGATATTGCGATTTTTTTTGTTTTTAACTTCTCATCGTCTGGTAGGAATTCTATTCTTTCAATGTTATTAGCAATAGTTTTTGATAAAACACACCTTATCTATGGATAATTTTAATATAAGTCAATGATAATTCTATTTCAGCTCACCTTCAAGTGCTACCACTTCATCTGTAGACTCCCCCAGAAGTATTAAAAGGACACATGGAGAAACATAACAGTGAAGGTAATAGGGGACAAATTAAAAGAGCAAGAAGAGATATCAAAACGAGACACAATTACAGGTTAGTTGATTTCTATGCTTATTTTTATTATGCTTGTATCATATTTGTTGGATGTTGAATACACTTAGAATCCATTTAATATCAAATGAACTCTTCCATTCTACTGAAATATTTATTTTAGGTCTGATGAAGCCAACTTTTTACATGAAAACTATCAAATTTTAATATAATATATGCGATATTTTCTATTCTTTCCAAATTGAAATAACAGACATACTGGTGATTATTTTACTTTGCAAACAATTGACTGGTAACAGTACTCACTTTGATTGAACTGAGAAGTGAAAAATAAACATCATTTGAAGTAGTTTGGAAATTGGATTTGAGTTTTGTTTAATAATTTCCATAGTATTCCAAGTATTTTATTTTATGTATTTTTATTTTTATATTTTCTCATATCATGTATTTTATACTTTCAGTGCATCTCCCTCAAAACTTCATCTTAAACTCAAACAAGCAAATTTAAAAAAAAATCCATAGCCCAGAAAAAAGTAAAAGCTATGACAGTGAAAATCAATCGCCTGAAGAAAAGAGTCACAACCTTGAATCAGATAATTTCGACTTATTGGAAAAATCCCTGACAGGTGTCCCGCTGTCCTTAATGAAACGGACTATAGAAATCCAAAAAGAAAGGATTGCATGGAAAAAATTGGGAGAGAAATTCAGTGGTGACCACTGTCCGTAAACCATCTTCACAATACTTTATGGCTAGGTTTTTCCCAGGGGAACCAAACTTCATAGAAGTGATGTGAACCAGCGATGCGTATATAGAAATTTCCAAATATCTGCTGGTTCTAGTAGTGACATGTTATCCAATTTAGAAAGTGTTTCTTTTATTTATTCAATGAATATCTCGAATTGTTGCTATGTTGCTGAACTGTTTACCTATGTACATTCCGGATTGTACAATTATCTTGTTATATTCTGGAATACTACTGTAAACAATATTTTAAGTAAACTATATTTGTAATAATTTTTTATTTATTTTTTTATTTAGAAAATAAACGCATCAACCGTGAAGGTTATTAGCGCTACATTACTTTTCGTTACAGTATCAATTTCAAAGCGTTACATTACCATTTTAGATTCTAGTATAGATATCAATTTTTATGAGAAACAAAATGGGATTTTTCACATTGCAGTGTCTGCCCAGGATGTCTCGTAACTCGGTCGGAATTTGAAATAAGTCTCTCGCTTCTTGGAATTTTGGGCAGACTTCTAACACGTGCTTCACTGATAAATTGGTATCACAGACATCGCAGCTTGTTGGATCGGAACGCGACAGCAAGTACTCGTGGGAAAATCTTGTGTGTCCTATTCGCAGCCGGCTCAAGATTGTTTGCTGTCGTCTTGACTTAGGTGGATGAGACCAGGGTTTCACTGATGTTTTGCATTCAGATAGTTTTGAGTTCGAGGAACTCCAATCGCTCTGCCATTCTTCGAATACCTTCTCCTTCATGGATGACTTTAAGTCCAAAGAAACTACTCTGCTAACGGGTCTTGATCTAAGGTCATCTATTGCTTCCCTTGCTGCTATGTCTGCTTTTTCGTTACCGCCAATTCCGATATGAGAGGGAACCCACATCAGTACCACTTTATTTCTGTCCTCTTGATTGCTATGTAGTGCATTTTTCATTAATATTAGTATCGGATTATTTGTGTACAGCTGTTGGGTGCTTTTGAGTGCACTTAGGGAGTCTGATATAATCAAAGATCTTTCTATATTATGATTCTTAGAAAAATATATTGCTTGAAGTATTGCATATAGTTCTGCAGTAAAAATAGATGTGTTGGGAGTGAGTTTGAACATCAGTGTTTCATTTGGGGTAACTACAGCTGAGCCTACGCCTTGTTCAGTCTTAGATGCATCCGTGTAAATTGGCAGATAGTTGTCGTACGTTGTTAACATCTCATTGAAATGATTTAATATAACTTGGGGATGAGTAACGTTTTTATTATAGTTGGAGAGAGAGATCACACGTGGGCAGATCGATGAGCCAAGGGGGAGGACAAGTAATAGTATTTGGGAACACTGGAGGGAAGGGTAGTTGAAGTTGTGCTAAATGTCTGTTAATTCGTTCATAAAATGGTGGGTTAGTTCGTGGATGTCCAGTGAAGTTTCGTTTGAAGCGATTTGAAAAAACGTTCTCATGAGTTGGATGCAAATGTTTGGCGGCTATTGAGTTAGCGTATGTGAGACTTAGATACTGTCGGCGGTATCTTAAAGACGGTTCATTCGCTTCGCAACAGAGGCTTTCAACTGGGCTTGATCGATATGCACCTAGTGCTATACGGAGTGCTGAATTATGGATAGAGTCTAATTGTTTCAGAGAAGATTGATTTGCTGAAGCGTACGCAATTGATCCGTAGTCGATTCTTGATCTTATTAGAGTCCTATACAGTCGAATTACCATTGTGGTATCGGCTCCCCATGTTGTGTTGGCCAGTATTTTCAGTAAGTTGACACCTGCTTGACACATAATAATTGACGTTTTGAATTTTGTTACTTTCTTCGGATTTCTTTGTGAAAAATTAATTCATAAAGTTACCGGTCAACTCAATAAAATATGTATTACTTATAAACATTTCATTCCTTCATGTAATTCAACTAATCAAACAAAATTCTGAAAATATCTGAAACATTCACTTATTGATGGAATACATTGGAAATAGGAAAGCTATATGAAATATGCTCTCGACTAGTAATTACTCAAATTACTATAGATCTCTCTATCATCCTCTTTCCATCTCAACGATATAGATTCAGATCAAACGATCCTTTTTTCCTATGAATGAAATTCTGTGGAGTTCTATAGGCTATGTCGAATTTTCTGGCTTTTATCAGTACATTGTAGCGAAGTGTGAGGATAAACAATACTTGATTGCATGCAAAAACAGCAAACAAACGGAGTCAGAACCAGAAGCTTCTCTTGAGTGCAACCAAGTATTGCTTATCCTCATACTTGGCTACGCCTTACTGATGAGAGTCAAAAAGATCGAAACTTGTACCTACGGTTTGCTTGAAAAATAATTTATATACAGATACTTATATTCTCATAGCTTGATTAAACCTTTAGATTAAAATATGTACGTATGCTGTATCCTGTTTTAGTCTGGATAGCATTCTGATATTGTTCTTATAGAATTGTGTAAAAAAATCATTATGACAAAATAATTCAATCTTCTGATAATAAAAGTAAAACTTCCTGGACAGTTATAAATAAAATTAAAAATAACAGTAGCACAAAAACACCCATATTAAAAATCTCTCATGAAAATAAAGTTTTCTCCTGTCCAGAGGACATTGCCAATCTCTTCAATAGTTTTTTTATAGATGTTCTAAAACAAGTCATATACGAGATCCCACAAATTGACCACAATAAGTTTGAACATAGCCTCAACTGAATTCTTTCTTCAATGGTTATACTTCCTTTCACTGAGGAAAAAATGCTAACAATGTTCTCAAAATAAACGTTCCTTTGGGCCTAATGACCTACCCAATAATACTATAAAAGAATTCAAAAATGAGCTGTTAAAACCCATAACTAACATAATAAATTTTCATTAGAAACAGGTACGTTTCCTGATGCTCTCAAAATGGCGAAAGTAATCCCACTTCACAAAAAAAAAAGATAAAAATATTATGAACAACTACAGACCCATATCAATAACATCAGTTTTCTCCAAACTCTTTGAATACTGCACGCTTGAGAGGCTAAACTCCTTCATTGCAAGATTCAAGCTTATCCCAGTTGAACAACATGGGTTTTGGAAATCAAAATCTACACCTACAGCAACAATAGAAACCTATAATAATATTTAGATGCAAAAAAAAGTCCTGTCTGCATATACTGTGACTTAAGTAAAGCTTTCGATTGTGTTCCACATGATCGGCTGCTTGATAAGCTTTGGTCATATGGAATTAGAGGTCCTGATGTGTTAAGCTGGTTCAGGTCCTCTTTGACAAATAGAAAGCAATACGTTCAGATATCTTGCAATGAAGAAGGAGGTCAAAACATAGTATCTCGTTCTCGTCTGGCCAATGTGGAAGTTGGAGTCCCTCAGGGAAGTGTGCTTGCGCCAGTTTTGTTCTAAATTTATATATATATATATATATATATATATATATATATATATATATATATATATATATATATATATCGTAAAATATCTTGCACCTTTCAAATTAACATTATATACTGATGATCTCTCTATACTGGTATCAAAAGACTCACTCAATCTCCATCAACAAGCATGTAATCACCTCATGGAAAAAATTATTCTATAGTTTTCCCAATTTTTGATTTACCACACAAAACAGAGAACAGTCGAAAACATATAGGGGAAATGACTCCTAGAGAAATGTCACAATATTAAATTTCTAGGTATAACTATAAACGACACACTTGACTGGGAACCACATATAAGCAATACAAGAAAAACTCTGAACTGTAAGCTGTATCAAATAAGATGCCTTCACAGAGTGCTCAACCTTCATGTTCTAAAAAATTTTTACTTTGCCGAAATACAGTCTCGACTATCGTATGACATATTATTCTGGGGCATGTCTTCTTCAGTACAAAAACTATTTGTGCTCCAGAAGAAATGCATACGTGCAATGCTGAAGAAAAATCAAAGAGAATCGTGCAGACCTCTCTTCAAAAAATTAAAAATACTTCCATTATGCTGCATTTACATACTGGAAATTTCTTGCTACATACACAAAAGCAGAAATATCATTCCCTGTCATAATGACATACACAATTACCCAACATGGTTTAGCCATCATCTGTACGCACCTCAAAATCACTTGAATATATGCCAGAATGGCCCCGTTTCTAATGGGATTAAGGTATACAATCATTTACTCTCTATTATCAAACAAAAAGAATCCTACTTTAAATTCCGAAAAGCTTTGAAGGAATATTTATTGAACAATTTGTTTTATACAATGGAAGAGTTCCTTTCATCATAGTGGGCTCCCTTCATTCCTCATACTCTTTTAACTATCATATATATATATATATATATATATATATATATATATATATATATATATATATATATATATATATATATATATATATATATATATATATATATATATTTGTATTATTCCACACTATTTTGTCTATTTCATATATGTATATTTGTTCGTCCTACCAATGTGACTGTGAAATTTCTGACTTGTTTTATACCTTGTAGGTCTTCGAAATCAATAAAATTATTATTATTATTATATATTTTGAAAAATATAACCGTGATACTTCTAGATGAATCTTTCATAAACATATTTCAGAAACTTCACCAATATAGTGACCAACTTGAGAAATAAATTGTTTTCATGTCATTCTTTTATTAGACGCATTTCTTGAATATAATCAGTTTCTTAATAAAATATCTCCTCCAAAATGCATTTTTCATATTCCATACAAATTTGTAAGCCTAACAACAAAGTACTATCAAATCGATTTTACTTAATGTCACGAATGATTTAAAAATCTTACTGAAACCTACCCTGTTATGAATGACGCTGGTTGTGATCATGCGCACTGAATCATGCCTCGAAATTTTGATAATACTTTCGTCCCATTGAATTGGCATTCTAGATATTATGATTTCAATGCCACCGAGCGACAAAAAGGAGTAGAAGAATATCTAGTAAGTAATCAAAAACAATGAATAATATGATATGGTGGTCAAAGTCCGTGGTTATGCTCAATTCAATTGCAATATTCTAATAACTAATAACAGTACATTTAGGGACCTTGTTGGATGTGCTGACAACCAATGTCCTAAATAAGATAGAGTATAACTATGTGCCTTTGACCCAAATGTATACATAAACTGAAGTTCACAACAGGTAAGTGATACTTCTGTACATGAAAACTATATAATTGATTATGATTTCCTTTTCTAGCACTACGAGCAGGCAAACAGCAAGCATTTATATCAAAAAGCCCATCTAAGGATGATAGCGCTTATAGTTCAATAAAATGGTGCACGAAAAGGGCTTGAAGTGGAAAGTTCTGGTGTAATTATTGTTAGTGGTTTATTGTATGGTTTTTGAGGTGCTAAACACGAATCTAAACTTGTCTACCAAAAATTCAGCAAATATGAAAAATCAATATAAAAACACAAAAAATGAGTTTTTCAGTGATTTGCAGCAAACAACTTTCAAAGCAAGCTACATTTACGCAGAAAGTAATCTTATAATAAATAGAGAGGAAATAAAATACCTACAATTCATGTCGCCTCACATATTTCTGTTCTTCACAGCAAAATAGTTATTTATGCAACAAGTGAAAAAGTAAGTGTTTATTGCACTCGACGTAAAATTGTCCGACGAGGGTTGGACAACATTGTCACATGTCGAGCGCAATAAACTATTTTTGCACGAGTTGCATACAACATTTTTTCTATGTTCATGCAAAAAGCAAAAAATGATTCATCAAGGTGCGGCACTTGGTGTAGGAAAATGAAAATCGCAACTTATATAATTAATTATTATTATAGATTTGCATTGAAACTGATAACATAATTGTCAGAATTAATTTTTGACTGACATCAATACAAAATAATATAAAATACGTAACTGTTTAAAACGTATTGCCAATCTCATGAAATATCTGATAAATATGTAGTGAGTTTGAAGGTTTATGTTTGTCATGATGACATCACGTTGACAGATGAGTGCAATAAAGAACTTCTTTTTCCACTAAATATAGTTCAATAAAGTTGCTTTTTGCATTAATGTATAAAAAATGATAATAATACCCATTTAGTTTTTCAAAATTAAACTTCATGCGAAAAAGCACTATTCATCGCAGTGCTCCTTTGTGTTACGTAAAAACATTAATAACTTTTCCACCTCTCAACTCCCCAGTTAGTTATCTAACTCTAACTCAGTAGCTTACTGTCACTTGGACGAACGAGTCATTTATCTTTCTCTGCGACGGCGCGTCGGTCGTCAAATTATTCTAATTTGTTGTTTTCGTTAAGATACTCGGTCACAATGTCCAGTGATAAGTGTTTTATATGTGAAAAGATTTGAGTGAGGGTCCAGTGAAAGTGGTCAAGGAAAAAGGAATAGAAACATTACGTGATGCCAGTAAAAAAAGAAATGATAGAAAGGGAGCTGTTTTGAAGGGTAAATCATCTGATTTGGAAATGAAAAAGATCCCGAGCAAAAAGTTTGGAAAAAACCAAAGGGGGTCTGTAGCCAGTACCAACGCTACAGCCACCAGCACCAGAAGCAGTTTTGAAAGTTATATCCTGTAAGTGCAAGAAGACCTGTCAGACCAACTGTGGATGCAAAAATGCAGGCCTTATCTATTCCAGTATGTGCCTGAACTGTGAAAATAGCTGTAATAACATGCCCGTTGCAGACATAGAAGAAGAAGAAGCAGAGGATGATTCGGAGTTTCCTGATCTACTTGAAGGTAAATATGCATGAATAATTCTTTCGCACCTTAATTTTTTCTCCCACAATTGATTTGTGATTTTGATCAGTACTGTATTCATATCTCTAAAAGTTTAGTACTTATTTGCAATTCATTTTCTTGTTTGTTTCAGATGTACAGCAACTGGAAGGAGGCCCTGAAGGAGGTATGGAACCCGTACATAAGAGGCCCCGATTAGAGACATAAATGCATAATAATTGCACAGAAATTCTTAATAGGTAATGCTTTTATATCAAATAAATATTTTGTTGAATTCATTGAATTAAGTCAATGATTATTTGTTTCAGGCGTCGAGAAACCATGGAATCTGTGTCTAAGAGGGGTCGTAATATTCGTATTGGTGCATAAATACTGATAAATTCGGAAGAAATTCGTGTCTTTTATTTGCCTGTACATAATGTTCATCTACCTGAAACTAAATTTATAATAGTTGATTTTTTTCCTTTTTTTCCAAAAATCACTGATTTCACTAAAACTTCAACACTATTTTGCATGGAAACCATATGACATACAAAAAAGTATAAGGAGACATAAATTGTAGATAATTTTCCCCTCCTAATTTTACTACCTGACAACTTTTTGTGTAAACAGATTTCTCTCCAAGTTGAAAGCTGAAAAACAATAAAAAACATAATTTTTAGTGTTATTTTGATGATTTCTGATATTTGCCGGTAGAATTTTTCGTGGACATCTTAAGATTCGTGTTCAGCACACTCAAAACCATAACATAAACCATTAAAAACAATTACACCAGAACTTTCCACCTCAAACTACCATTTGACTAGGGTATAAGCTGTGATAGTAGCGTAAGCGCCATTAGTTCGGCCTGGGCGAGAATAGCCAAGCAATGCGTTTAGATCTATATGCACTAATAAATTTTGAGCAAATGATAGGACTAATGGAATGAGCTCGCCTGAGTGTGATGCATGAGTTGTCTTAGGCTGAACTTCCACCATTCGTGCAGCGGCTGAGAGGGTGTCTGAAGGCAACGCCTGACAGTAAGCTTCTACTAATGATTGCTGATGTCCATATGCTGGGTGAGTAAGCTTAGTATACCAATGCAATGATTATATGGAACCGTTAGAAGAAGGCCTGAAATAGAGCTTCCGTTATGTATGCAATCCTATGACATTCTAGAGTTTTCAAAAATGATGATTGTTGACTGAGGATGAGATTGATCATGTAAAATCTCCCAAGATAGTAAAATAGACCTACCTGAGGATCGTGTGTGGCCTGAAGTAATGGCTTGAATAGGCAATCACAGGAAATTGAATAACTCAAATCCACAACTGTGACACTCCCTAATCTACTCGATTACCGGAGACTTATACAATTTCCAGGGATTATAATTGGTCAAATCCACCTGAGATGAGAGCACGTCTTCCAGGAGCTATTCTGACCATGTGCCTACATAAGGTTAGATCTTATAAAAAGAACATTTCCTCTCTCTAGACTTATGACTTCTTGTCACTTGTCATTTTCATTCATGATCATGATCAATTCATCATGATCAGCAACTGATTCGAACTTAGATTTAGCTGTCCATTGTTTTCATATGTTTTGACATTTAGGTTATGAAAATATATTGAAATGATTTTGGAATGAATCTTTGAAAATTGCTCATACAAGGTACTCATCAGCTATTGCTCAAAGCTTAACTGGTGACCGTTTAGACCTTTGCACTCCTATTAATGCTTTTATGCAGATATGTCAGTTTTACGATTGTTTGTCTTCTAGGGTTTCTGGAAACCGTAATAGAGGATACTAGTCATGGCATTCAATCTCTAGGGCCCAATCGAGTGAACCAGATTGTCAGTGAATACAAAGGGGGTTCATTGTTAGCTGAATCCAGTTGTCATTTGCTGAATAAATGGTTGAGTATGGTAGAATTATCTTCTTCATTAGTATAATGCTTTCTAGCGAATTTGACCCGTAACAACTGTTACTAGGATATGAAAGTCAAACTGACTCATGAAATAATCCTTCCTATCATCCCCCCCCCCAATTATAGCTAACCCCTATCACCCCCTTGATTTACAGCCACCTGCATTCCAATACTTTCAATAGAAATCTCTACTTGAATGGCTGGTAAAAAATGCTCTCCCCTTCCTTCCTTCGTCCTCTTCATCAAATATCAAATCAAACATCAAATATTATTTTTGTGAACACCTCTTCATATGAAAATGAAATGGAAAAATGCACCATCAATATTTTATTTGCCTGAATAGGTATTTTCAAATTCTAATTACTTAGTTACAAAAAATATTTATTTTCACAGATACCTGCTTGAAATAGCATTGAAAAATAATCTTTCAAAACATACAAAATGAGAGTTTTTACATTGTAGATCTATTGGTATTTTTCGCAGATTTATGTTCATTGGGACCAATGATTATCGTAGAAAGACGTAGAATTACAGCAAGGGTGGCTGTGATTGTGTGAAAATGACTTACAGTCATGTAAAATTCTACAATTGATTATTCAAAAATCTCTGTCACCACCTTCAATCAAGATAATATTTTACCTAATATCACGGTGTAATACTGGTAGATTGAAAAAATGCAATTGAGCCATAACAAAATTACAAATTCACAATGTCAAGTGATAGCAACAGAGTAACAAATCGAATATTGTCAATTATCGTCAAATATTATTAACTATTGTAAGAAGCAAACAAGTGATTATGTTGGACTGTTATAATACCCCAGTTGTGTTTCTATAACTGATCATATTTTAAGCCTCAAAATGTCAATGCAACGTCCCTTTCCATGTTTCGTATGTGAAACTCAATTTAGAGCCACTTAATTAAGGGAACCTCGCACAGCTCCCTCATGAGTCAAATCTCCAAGAGGCACCACCAACACACGGTCGAAGTCTCCTCCACCATTTGCAGGAAGGGCAAGAGCACCCTCTCGTTATCCCACCGTTGGAAGTAACGACAATGAAGGCGCCACGTCTGGTAGCTACACGGATGGCAGAAGAAGGATGAAAAGGAAGCCGCAATTTCCCAAACAATCAATGAAACAGTCGAAGAAACATATACAGGTCCAACAAAATGTCATACTTGAGGACAAGGCCGGCGAAATCCCCCTAAGTGAAATGGACACTAATCCCTTCCCCAGTGATAGGACACATATTAACTCCTTGCCTGAAATAGACAGTGTTAGTGATAGGAAATCTCCGTGTGTAATTATAACAAAAAGTGATCTTACTCTGCGATATCTACTTCCTCTCCAGAGGAAGGCCACCCGCTGAGAATAAACAAAAATGGACTCCAGTGAAGAGCCCTGATTATCGAATCAATCAGGTGAGCAAGCCACCAAAACTAACACAAATAATGGGAAGTGTGGTGAAATCACTTTCCAGGAAGCGGTCCTGCAGAATTGTAATAATTTCTTAAACTGAAGATACTAATAATAATTTTATATAGAATATAAAAACCACTGTTTTGCAGGTTTTGTAAGTTTATTTATCTAATATATTTTTTATAACTAACTACTTAGAGTATGAAAATAACTATTCAGGTAAATAAAATATTGATGAAGCGTTTTTTCATTTCATTCCCATACGCAGAGATGTTCACAAAAATAATATTTAATTAATTGTTTCATGAGGAGGGAGAATAGATCAATTTATACCAGCTATTCAATGAGGTATCACAAGTAGATATTTCTATTGAAAGTATTGGAATGCATGTGGCTGTAGATCAAGGGGGTGATGGGGGTTAGCTATAATGACGGGGGTGATAGGAAGGATTATTTCATGAGTCAGTTTAACTTTCATATCCTAGTAACAGTTATGGACAATTCGTAATGATATAATTTTATTCATGAGGTGTATCATTTGAAAGCATTCAAATCGTCACCCTGTACCTGGAAAACTATATACTGTTGGACAAGCAATCATATGAATCCTCATGTAGTTGATCAAGACCCATACTTTATAAAAAAATTGTCAAATTCTAGCCGTTTGTTTATAATTTTAACGGATTGAGTGAAAATCAAAACGATTGCGGTATTGATTTTTATCTATTTCTATGAACATTGTCTTGTCATGCTGTAATGCAACACCCTTTGTTAGATATTATCTTTCAATCGTATGGAGGGACTCATGAGCTACAACTTAGATACATTAAGTTCATTTCTAAGACAATTTCGAATTAGAGCACAAAAATCAAATCGATGCATAATACCCAAAATAGCGAAAATCAAATTTTTGACACCCTGTACCTCGAAAGCTGGTCATAGAATCGATGTGTAAATTGGACTACGTAATGAGGATGCCAAGATCTACAACATATCAAAATTTGAGCGGAATTAGTTGAAAGCTATTTTACGCACTAAATGTGCGGGGTCCTTTGAACTGGCCTGGTATTCAAAGAAGATATGTTGAGTTTTTTCTATTCCATAGCATTTCTGAGTTATGTGAACATTGAGTAACACAAAATCCAAAGGTTATGTTATTTCAGCAGTCGGCAACATAGAGGAAGATCTTCTGTACGACAGCAAATATATTGCGAATGATTTGTTGAAATGGGGTAAAACATTGTAATAGATCCAAATAAAAATATATCTGAAAGCTTTCCATCAAACTCAATGATTTTTATTTCATTGAAGACGTCCGGTAGCACCTCATATTGGCTAAATCTTTGTTTCGTATTGGACCAAAATAGGTATATTGTGAATGTAAAAATAATAATGATCCAATACGACTGCAAATTGAATATACAGTATTACATTGATAGTATTGGGAAAAAATAAGTTCAGCCTATTCTGAATGTAGTTGAAATTGGTCAATATTGGTTGAATAATTTTCACCAATATCAATAAGACAAGTCTTTATATTGTTTTCAACATCTAGAATAAATATTGCAATGCCAATATTCCACTCATTTCGATTCTAGGGATAATATCAAAATTGTATATACTAGATTGATAACACATTGTCTGAATATTTGTTCAACTATATTTGTGTCGTCTGGTTGCAAAACCGGCCAACTCCTCATTTTTCGTAAAATCGTGTTATTATTTTTCCAAGTCCTTTACTAACATTTCCACCTATTGGCAATAAGAAATGATAGCAAACCATGCCAAATCCTTGCGTTTTGTGGGTTATAATATTTCGGTGTGCTGCAAAATCGGCCAAATCCACCCGTCTGAGTTTTTCAAAACCGGCTATCTCCAAATCCGCCAGGTAGCGTTAGTCAAAGTTTAATTCAGTTAAATTCCGTTTTCAGAGTTTACTCTTCTGTTGGGTTTCGTTCAATGTTTGAATATTATTTAGGTTCTGAAATCCAGAGTTTCTAATATCTTTTTTCTTAATTTTTTGTTAGCGTAATTCAGTAGTATTCCGTTTTCAAAGTTTACTTCTGTTGGATTGAATTCAGAGTTAGGATATTGTTTAGTAATGTTATGACACAGAAAACATTTTGGGTATAATTTTTCATGCTATAAACCTCATTATTAACGCATTTTGGTGGATGTTTTTGCTCTAGTTTCTTGCATAACCGGCCAACTCAAAAATTAAATTCCGAATTACCCCCTCCCTGCACCTACCCCCAGAATCTCTTATGGTGCTTCAAAACCTTCTACCCTAGTGTTGTATGAACAAATAGAGTTTTTGTTCTTATCTCGGTTTCCCTACATGTGACAGAAAATCTGCTCTCCTGGAAATTTTTTTGTTTTGGAGTTGGCCGGTTTTGCAACCAGACGACACATTTAACAAATCATATTATGTTATATTGGGTCAATGTTTTGGTTCAGCGATATTTACCAATATCTATAAAACAATATTTTCTTCATATTTCGTCCAACATCCAGAATAAATATTGCAATCTCAATATTCCTCTCATATCGATTCTAGGAATGAAAAACTATATTATACAGTACAATGAGAATGTATGGAATAAATTGATTATTTCTGAATATAAACATATTTTGGAAAATTTCTCCAACACGTCGATTTTCTTTTCCAATTGGCCAATCTTTGAAAACCACTCAAAATATATAGGGTTTTCCGCATTCGAGTAAAAATGAGTTTAGTGATATCTTTAAATGGGACACCCAGTGTATCATTCCATATTTGGTTAGGGATCGTCATTACAAATCCAGTGATACCAGGTTTGATGGGATTATGTCAAACGGCTGCGGAGATACGAACAAAAAACTTTTCCATATGCCCAATGAGTGCGACAGAGACTTTGGATCTTCCGAATCGTGTGGAGTCTCAGTCATACTCATTGGACATAAGAGAAAGTTTTTTGCCCATATCTCTGCAGCCGTCTGACATAATCCCATCAAACCTGGTAACACTGGATTTGTAATGACGATCCCTAACCAAATATGGAAAAATACACTGGGTGTCCCATTTAAAAGTTTCACTAAAGCCTGGAATGCGGATAACCCTAAATATTCAGAGTGGGGTTCAAAAATTGGCCAATCGGAAAAGAAAATCGACGTGTTCGAGGAATTTTTCAAAATATGTTTATATTCAGAAATAATCAATTTATTCCATACATTTGCATCGTACTGTATATTCAAGTTCAATTGTACTTTGGTTGAATTTTATTTCGCAAATACTCATCAAATCGTATCAACTCATATTGGGCCAATACTGGTTTAATGATATTTACCAATATCGTTATTGGTTCAATAATATTTACCAATATCGTTAAAACAATATTGTCTACGTATTGTTTCCAACATCCACAACAAATTTTGTAATCTCAATATTTTACTCATATCGTATCTAAGAATAAAAAGCAATATCATTTATCTGAGCACAATGGTGGAATATCATTACACGAATATTCAGCAAAATATAAACACCTTGAGTACCATAGCGGTCATTATGACCGCTTCGATATTTTCCTGTGGTGCCATTGCGGTCATAATGACCGCCGAGTTTGCACCTCTACTACGGCTGCTTCAAACACTTCTTTTACAAGGGGTCGTGGTAATCTATATGAATACATTTGATATCTTAGATTGGTATTTTTTGAAACTCTGTCATTGTACTGGGTGACATAGTTATTGTGAAAATTCATTCCCATTACAGTTCCATTTCTGTGGAACAATGTATAAATAAATGTGAACTTCACAACACAATTGATAGTAGAGATGGATTCACCCCAAAACATGCAAGAACATTTTACCACACCAAAAGCACAAGACTATAAAAAAAGTCTGTTACTATTATAGATAATGTTCAAAATAAAATAAATTTTTTAGAAAAATATATAATTAGGTCTATTTTACTACTGAAAAATTGGGTCACAATGTTTTTCGACTCTCACAGCATCTCCTTCTGCTATAGCAGACTATGAACTTCATTCAAACTCAAGTAGCACACCTATATTGGTAAAATATTGTGAATATATTGGCGAAATATTTTAAATACAATATTGGCGAGTAAAAAAATGTGAACATTCGGCGATATTGGTCCAATATTACTTGAATAATATTGGCGACATATTCTCGAAGCAATATTGGTCTCAAAATATTTGGCCATATTGGTACAATATCGCTGAAACAATATTTTGACAATATTGGCACAATATTCAAAAGTTATATTGTCGAGAAGTAAAATGTGAACATTTTGCGATATTGGTCGAATTTTGCTTAGACAATTCAAAAGTAGTATTGGTGAAATATTCTTGAAGCAATAATGGCCTCAAAACATTTATCGATATTGGTACAATATCATTTGGATATATTGGTGGAAGTGAATATCAAATGTCTTTTAGTTGATCAAGGTGACACCAGAGTCTGCCTTTCAATCGCCATAACCACTGAGTGAGCTGTCTTGAAAACAAGTTATGGAAAGTATTTAATACATTTCCGTAGGTTTTAGGAGACGTTCTATATGTAGAGCCACCTAGCGGATTTTTATCAAGGTTTGATCATGATACAATTTTAATGTGTTTCATTGAATAGTCGGCCAATATCCAAAATTCATCTCAATATGGAGACAATATTGTTTTGACGATGTCGGTGACTATTATTGAACCAATAAGATTTGTTTAATATTGGCGAAATGATATTCCACCAATATGTACCTAATCACACTTAGATATACAATATAGTTTATATTCCTAGAATCGATATGAGGGAAATATTGGGATTGCAATATTTATTCTAGATGTTGAAAACAATGTGAAGACAATATTGTTTATCGATATTGGTTATTATTATTGAACCAATATTGACCCAATATGAGTTATCACAATTTGTTAAATAAAGTTGAAATGATATTCAATGTGCTATCATACTTGGGGATACAATATAGTTTCTTATCCCTAGAATCGATATGACTGGAATATTGGGAATGCAATATATATTCTAGATGTGGAAAACAATATATAGACAATAGTGTATTATCGATATTGGTAGAAATTATTCAACCAATATTGGGCCAATATTACATGTTACCATCTACATTCAAAACAGGTTCAACCAATATTCCACGAATATTATTAATATAATATTGTTTTTTGAATATTCGCCCATATTGGAACAATATTGTTTCTTCATTTACAATATATCTATATTGGCCCAATAAGGAACCAAGATTCAGCCGATATGATGTGCTACCTGGAAAGATCTTTCATAACTGATTGAGGTGTATCTTCTTCTTGGGTGACAAGTAGGAGTTGTGACTTTTTGATGGGTTCTTTTATTTTAGAATAAATCTATTGTGGAGATCTAGCGTTATATCGAAAATGAGTTCTATTGCTTATTTTTTTTACAAATTCAGTAATTTTCTAAGAAGCTTGTTATAGCCAGATACATCAGAAATATCTACAGAAGATTTGCTTTCATTATCCTATATAATATTGCTTCTGGTTCTTCGATTGCACATCTAAAACTGTTAAACTATTTGATTTCCATATCGCTTTCATTATGTTTGGAATTTCGGACCCAATGATACCGTGTTTGACGGTGTTTGGTACTGAGACCAAATATATCCTATATTTAAACTTCCAACGAATGACACGAATCACGAGATAATCATATATCAAATAAACATCTTCTTTTCGCAAACATTTGTTATTGATTTCGTCAGTTATAAGTTCTCTTTCTTAGTGCCTGGAAAACTATGACATAGTGAGTTCTTCTACCAACAAGTTTGGTAGCCAGCAATACACTACCATCAAAATTATCAGCAATGGATTTTCTTCTGGAATATAAAGAAGTTTATCAGACAAAAACAACACAATGTTTGTTGCGACTGATGTATCAGAAACACCTTCTTTCACGAAATGTATTTTCAAATTTCGAGTAGGTAGGTATATTCATTTCCACAATTCTGTTTGGATAGTTTCATTCCATACTTGATAGGCTTTTCTGGAAACTACTGCTCCATAATCTTCCGTTCTCTGCATGGAACTGGCGATATATTGATACTTACCTAATGTTTTACCAGATATAATAGCATATTCTTCAACGAACGTATAATGAAAGCTATTATTCTCGAGGATAAAAATTCACGAGCCACGTACATGATAACCTTGTACGATGGAAAACAGCGACTAAATTCCAACTTTCAGTCCTAGATGATTCCACAACTGACTTTATGAATATCCTATTCATATTTTCAATAAAATCAACATGCCATACCCATGACAGGTTTTATGTCAGAAAAATATTTTCAAAGTTTCACCGCACAAGAAATAGTCCAACAATTCCTCATTACAGTGTGAAATTGCTTCTGAAGAGTATGTTTTCCAATTCTTCCGACCTCCCTGATGATCTTAGAAGAGTGAATTAGATTTTTGTCGACCAAAATGTATTGGAGACCTAGCGAAAGTGATGCAATCCACGCGTCAATGAACTGAGCGATTTTCTGTGAGTGATACTTCTGAATAACATTCTCCCTTATCTCATTCATAGATAAGAATCTCCAATGGAAACTGAACATTTAATAAATAATCAACTATCTGAATGAAAATGCAAATTTTCACTTTCAGTTTTTTTCTTCAAGTTATATAGGGTCTTTCTCAATATCTATCAGATGTAGTTCAATGTCCAGCGTGGCTTTTGCCGGGGAAGTAGTTGTTTTCTGTTAGATATTACAAAAATGTAACTTCAATTTTATCGTAGGGTTTTTCCATTTCCAGAGGAGTCATGTATTGATTCAATTTTCAATTGAGAATGCTTCTCTTTAAAAAAAAAGAAAACTTAACTTCAAGCAAAATGTTTATTAATTAAAAAATAATTTTTTGGTAAAAAAAGATTAACATAAACGTTGAAAAACGTTAATGAGGAAATTAAACTCAAGCAAAATGTTTATACAATGAACAATCATCATTTTACTCATGGGGAAGCGATCTATAGAAGGTCAAGATATTTTAACGCCGGGCCTTTTCCAGAACACAGTGAAACCAAGTTGTCTTTCCTTATTGAGCTTTTCAACAGGCAAATTCTCCTGGTTTCTTTTAAGGGTAATGCTTCTGTAGGTTTCATCACAATGGGATAACTTGTAGAAAGTTTTATTAGCCTCTTTCTTTTCAACTTTGAACTCCGACATATCTGTCTAGTTCACTTTGTTTTTGTTATCGTCTTCACGGATACTTAAAACTCTCAATTTTTGTTACAAATCTTCAAAATCTAAGAAGTCAGTATGTTCCATTTTATTTACAATGTAAGGTTGTTTCGTTCTTGCAAGTTTGAAAATAGGCATTAGTTGTGATTTTTATTTATTTATTTATTTATTCAGATTTGGGAAACAATAAGGTATAAACCCAAAACAGTATCTATCCACTGATACATAATAATTACAGATATCTCTCAGTTTACAAAAACTAACAAAAAAAAACTTAAATTGTAGATATTCTTAAAATACATTACAGATATAGATTACATATTATGAAAAATTTGTTTGGTTCTTGTTGTAAAACGCGATGGAACAACAAGTTCTTGTTCTATGATATGAGCCGGTTTGCAATTAATTTATATTTAATGATCATTAAATTTTCAAGTATTTTCACAGCACTGATGACAGTGCATCAATTCTGGTGAGCATGTATTGAACGTTGAGGTGTTGTAAAATTTGAATTCGTTTAACAAATTTTTTCCACCAAGTATACTATGGATCCTAACTATGGATACTATGGAGCCACCATTCAGTTACAATGGGACTACTGTTATTGCAGCGAATGTGTTAATATTTTTTTTTGTAAATTACGTACATAGATCACATCACGGTAGATTTCATTGATTAGCTCAATGTTTTCATCCATAAGTTCGTGTAGAGTTGACGGTATTCCAAATGTTTGGCTATTGTTGTTGTGTGCTGGGCACTCAACTAAAATATGCTTGGTTGTAAGGTCACATTGACATGTTTCACAAATTGGTTTATCTCCTCGGTTCAGTAGGTACCTATATGTGAGACGGCTATGCCCCAGTCAAAGTCTAGTGATGGCGGTATTGAGTGATTCATTCAGTTCCTCAATTGTTATTAGGAAGTTCAGTTGATTTTCTGGTCACTTCCGAAGTCTGTTGTATGTTTTTCCTCGTCAGTTTTGAAGGATTAAAACGTATCAGTATAGTGTAACTTGAGTGTAGTTCATAGTATTCTGCTAAGAGTTCGGCTATTTCCTTGTTTGATGAAATTCCAGAAATATTTTTAACTTTTTTCAGACGGTGCTTATTGGTGTTGAGATATTTATATTGGACACAAATTTCGTCCATGTTTCTTTCCTGCTCTTTTTTGTTATATGTCTTTCTCTAGCTCTCTTGTTTCAGAAGTCAAGTAGATTTTTCGTTGTTTTTTTGTCTTTCTGCTTTATTGAATGCTTCTATACTCGACTTTATTGCCTCTTCACATTGTTTGTTCCACCAAGGTACCGGTTTATGTGTTGTTCTATAGTTGTCATCAAACATATAAGGTAAATAAAAAAAGACGCAAAAAAGGCCTTATCTTGATCATTTCTGCCTGGAAAGAGCCACATAATGTTGGGGGCAAGTGGTGCAAGAGTTTGAAATAGCTAGTGCATTATAGGTAAATTCGCCATGGGTACAAATTTTTTCAATTGCATCAAATTCATTATTGAGAGAGGATTAATTAATTCTTTTTGTTTAGATTAACGAGTATACTAGAGATCGATACTAAGTACAAAGATACAATTTAAAGAATATATGCAGTATTATAATGATTCGATTTATCGTTCATTAAAAAGTTATTCAACAAAAAGAATAACAAAGAAAAAATTTAAAACATTCTCGTATATACAGAGTGTTCATTCAGTACTGCATTCTTCACGACTCTACATCTGGATTGTCAGGAAATCAGATGTTTTTGTTCAGATAATTTAAAAATAATCTAGAGGAGAGAATTCTCAAATAAGTGCATATACCAACATGGTCTTCCATGAAAATAAATTCAACTTTCCGATTAATCGCCCTGTGTTTTATATATATGAACTCTTTGTGATCCTATATTTTCAGATCAGATAGTGCGTTGCCACGTTATCATTATTTATACAGATTTTTTTGATAAACATTACTTCACTTTGAACTGGAATAATACTTTCGCGGTTGAAGATTTTCTAATAGATGATTTGCACCCTGTGTTAATTTTTCTGATGGAATCTCTCAGTATGGTATGTCAATGATCAATTTTGCTAAAATTCAAAAAATATATTGATCATATGGGTGTTTTGAACAGACTTTTCATCCGACACAATTACATTAAATTTTGGTGCCGAATATGGTTTTCTCGAGTTTTTCGGTGATTTCTATCAAGTTTTAGTGCAATCATATTTGAAGGGTCCATTGGAAAAACGATGAGGTTCCAGTTTTTCCGAAATCGACATTTTACTGGCATCTGTTAGCTTATAGCTCGAAGTATCAACATACCAAACCTTACTGGGGACAAACAATGACATTCCATAAAAAACTGCGGTCGAAAGTATAAAAACGATGACACTCCCACATTAGATTTCGATTTTCTCAACTTTTTAAAAGAGGAACCTCATCGTTTTTCCACTGGACCCTTCATTTATTTCTTGCATAAAACTGAATGTTCTTTTATATCCTAAAATGAAATTCGGGAATATAATCAATATTGGACACTGGCATTCTGTTTCGTAGAATCATATTTTTATTCATCTGCTCTTGGGTATTTTGTGATCCTCCAGTAATTAAAGTAAATTCAATATTAATTTTCAACTTTAACGCACTGCATCTCAAAAATGAATTGTTGTCCTTTACATGTTCACCTATAGACATTATTTTCCTTGCAATGTGAGAAATTAATGAACGGACCAGTCCACCTTAGGAATCATCCTGTATAAGCAAATATTGTGCTAGTCCTCACATTTCCTTCAAAAAATTTAAGCGGGTTATCAATCAAAAAGTATATATTTCTGCCAAAATTGCATAGTACCACGCCATACACACCTTATATGGTAATCACGTGAGAATATTGGCTAAATTCAGTGTGAGTGAATATCAATACTTACATAAGTTCAGGAAATTACCAGGAAATTGATTCCTATTTTGTCAATAACCAAACACAGTTTTTTAGACAAAAATTGCACTAAACCAATAAATAAAATTATTTTTCTACTCCCGTATGTGAATTACTTACGTCACACATCGATAAAAATGTGTAAAGCTTCATTTCACGAATCGGTGTGTGAAGTGCCATGCTTTTCTTATGGGATTTATTTCACGCACCGGTGCGATAAGAGTCAATACAAATTCACACACCGGTCGCTGATCTAGGTAGCGGTGGCGAGAGAAATTGACAAATATGACAGTTCCCGCAGAGTGAAGTTCAGAGTTACATCAGTTAATAGACCGTAAATAGTAATTAATTACCTTCTGAATTAATAAATACTACGACGAAATTTTTATTTAAACCGATTAGCCGTGTATTTCACGCAAATTCCTGATGGACAGCATTGAAGTACTCCCATCAACTCCTCCAAATATAACGTTAGCAGCCAGTGAAGCAAGTTCATCGTTATTGCCACAAAAATCGGTGGGAATTTACGAAAGCACTTTGGAAAAGTTTATGCAATGGCGCAATACAAACAACGTACAATCATTCTCCGAAAGGGTAATATTAGCCTACCTATCTGAATTATCAACAAAGGTTAAAATAAATCTTCTACCTTATGGAGTCACTACTCAATGTTGAAAAGCACCCTTAGTGTTAAGTACAACGTACAAATTGGTGATTATCCGAAAGTTCGCGCTTTCTTGAAACGGAAAAACGAGGAATACATTCCTAAAAAATCAAGCGTTTTGGAAAAGGATCACGTATTAAAATTTCTCAAAGAGGCACCCGATGAAAATTTCCTTTAATTAAATCTCTAAGTGAAAGGTCGTAGAAAAAGTATAGTGTGCACCACGTGCGTGAAGACTTTTTTACGCTCGTGCGGATTGTGAAACTCGCGTGCGGATTGTGAAACTTGCCTGCGGCTCGTTCCACAAACTTCCACACTCGCGTAAAAAAGTATACTTCACGCACTAGATACACAATATACTATTACATCTCTAACTTTATTCAAATAATTCCACCTATCGCCCACACGTAACACTTGGCGCGGAATATGTAAAGGCCCGCACAGCAATTAGGTAGGTATGTTTTTTCCATGCAGGGTCGGGCGTAGTTATGATAGAAATCACAGCTGTATGCGGTACGCGCAGCAATTAGCAAATTAGATTTCGACGGGATATCTAAGGATATTAATAATCATAAAAATGGATTATTCTGAATACGAAAGCTACAGTGCTTTTGTTGAATTAACTTGATTAATCAGCACGCATCACAATCAAATCAATTTCGTGCTAATCGACCATTTTTTGCGCCTCTTTTTATTTATCTTATATGTTTGACGACAACTATACCTATGCATCCTTCTGCTGTCCTGATAATGATGTTGGAAATTTTGTCTATATCAGTGTAATTATCGTTTTCTCTTACTTTTTCTATTTCAGTTTCGATCATATTCAAGTAGGTCCAAATAGCTTTCTTGGTGTTCCATTTTAGGTAAGGTGTGATTTTAAAGTTTTCGCCCTGATGTTCCATGATAATTTTGATTGTGGTTGCTTTCATATAGATATGGTAGTACTTCCCACGATGAGAAGGAAGATAAAATTGGACCGCATAGTAATATATCATGAGTTGAAGAATCTCCGGAATAATAGTTCCGATTTTCAGAACTACCGTCGGCGTCCAGAGCTGTCCCAAAACACTGTGCTAAGTGCTCGTGAAAGTGCTAAGAGCATTTTAGTGTTTGTGAGCAGTGTGCTCCCAAGCACTTTTTGGATTCAGTGCTTAGTGCTTCGAGCATTTAACGAAAGGGCTCAGTGCTTAGTAATCCCGAAAATGGCTCCCAAACACTGCGGTGCTCAAGAGCACTTTTCGGGATTACTAAGCACTAAGCCTTTTCTCAGCTATAGATCAATAAATGTTGTTGAGAATATAAAACGCGGCCAGCGTCACCCCAACCCCCAAGAATTACTGATTGTGTCCTTATATTATGCACATTCTAGGTTCGAGGGCTCAGTCTTGACATGAATGCAGTTGAGAGAGTTCATAGCGTTTGGAGTGAATTTAGTACGCAATTCGGTAAGTTCTAGTAAATTATATTTCGTGGTAGCAAACGATGATATTATATTTAGGAATCTATAGAACAGTTGTAGACTGGACCAAACATGTCGTCAAAGTGACTAAATACAATCTCCGCAGACGGAATCTCTAGTCATCTGAAATCATTCATGATGTAAGCCTGTGAAGAAGCTAGCCACTCGCGCTAGCGAAACGTTAGGAAGAAATTCAAAAAAACGACGGCCTTCAAACCCGAGTGAAAATTGTGACACTGAAAACTTCGGCCGCGAAAGCCTTAACCATTTAGTCTGAAGTTGTGTCAATTCCCAACCAGAAGATTCTGCTGTCGCAAAGGCTTCATAGAGAATGTGATACCCAGGCATGGAGTTTCGCTGGATTTAGATTCTACTAAAGGAAGAAACGATGAACATTTTAGGCATGAAGAAAACTCGTCCAACAGCTCTACATCTCCAATCAGATGGAATGGTCTAACGACATATTGATTGATGTCAATATATTCAATAAGTACTCCAATCCTTTCTCAGTTCACCTACCAAATTTGAATTTTCTAAGTGAAACCGTTTCCAAATGCATTATGAACTTGGAATACCCGAAATTGAATGCGAGCACTTCATGAAAAAAAGTGCTTAGTGCTCGAGACTCCCGAGCACTTTTCAAGAGTGTTTAGTGATTGGTACTCGTAGCACTTTTTGTCAGTGCTCGGCACAGCTCCGTCGGCGCTGTTGAGAATATTCAGGTTGTATTCAGATATAATATTTTCAATAATTCTTCTCTTCCTATTCAATCTGCTGAAACCACATGTAGGGTTGCGGCAATTAAAATCACCCTCTATCAATCTTGGTTCCGGTATTTGATCTATTATATTCTTAATATCGTTGTTGTCGATGTCTCTATTCGGGGTGTACTCTTGTGGGCATCAATGAATATATTGCAACAGCTCATATAAACAGCTACACCAGCACTAACTATATTTTGGTTGGGTCTGTTTTTATGAAAACAAGTAAAATCACGTAATTGATGTGCTCATTCTTCCTTGAAGTGTGTTTCTGTGGACTGATGATGGCTGGTGTTTGTTCAGAGATAATGAGTTTGAGTATTTCGAAATGGGTATATTACCCATTTAAGTTCCACTCTATAATATTGAATTTTAATAGGTGTCTTGTGACGAGTCTGTTTCTTTGCCTGACGCAAGGTTCATTGCTTTCAATTCAAGGTGTTTTTGAATTCTTTATTAGATTTAAGTACATTTAGCTTTTATTCTCCTGGCTGTGAAGTGTAGGTAGATCATTGTTAGGATATCTAATAGACCATGGATATTGTTGGTGTATGTTTTGGCTACACTGAGAGGATCCGTAAAACCGTGAACAGTTTCAAAAAAGTCAATAACTTGTTCATAGGTGAGACTAGATTTTAATTCTTCAAAAGTTGCTTCAGTTGGCTGCATTGGTTTTTGGATTGTGTTGTGGACTATTCGTTTATCTGTTCTACTCTTTTCTGGTATTCTGTCACTCGGTGTAGGAAAATGTTGCTCAGAATCTGTCGTTAGTGGCGGGGAAGCGATTACTTCAAACAAACTACATTTCGAAGAAGAGCTATTACTTGCTCTCTCAAGTAGTGGATCGACTTCGGGTGTGAAAGTTGTTTGATTGGGTTGGTTCTTCCGTATTTATGTTGGCATCAGTGACTTGCTCTATTTCTAGACCATCCTCTATTGGGTCCGGTCTGGTGGTGCAATCAGCAGCTATGTGGCCTTGTTCACATTCAAAACATGATTGGTTGTCCTGAGTTATGAAAATGCGGGATGAATTGCTATCAAAAGTTATGAGGATAGAATCTGGTATGGTATTGTCGGCTGGGGATATGAAAACTGCTCGACTAAAGCTGGGAACGTGTTTGTGTTTAGGATTAGGAGAACCTACTTTCAGTAATGATATCCGAGAAACAGTATTGAGTCCATGGCGTCGTAGTTCCTTCTCAATAGGGTCATGTGGAATGGTGGGGCACACGTTGGTAAGAAGTAACCTTTGACTTGGAGTTACCAGTTTACGAGATTGTATTCGTTGGTGGTCAATGTTCATAATCCCCCTGTGTGTATTTATGAATTTTTTGACAATTTCTTCGGAGGATAGGTAAATGCAAATGAGTTAATTTGAAATTCTTGATTAAAACAATATGTTCTTAGGAGATATGAGGGATTCAAGAGCTACGAAGTATTCTTCAATTTTTATTCTATCAGAGAGTAGAAGTGGTATTCAGTAGGGAAAATTGGTGTTTGTTGGGTGCTCAAGACAGATACTAGATTGGGTTTGAATTGGAATATTCTGAGCTGGGGTTACATTATGGGTGCTTCTGTAGTCAAAAACCCCCACATCGGATAACATCATGTTTGTGGTCTTTGCAACTGGTACACATCCTGATTAAGGCCCTATTGGGCCATAAAATGCTCGCTTTCAACAGATGTACGACCGACTTTAGGTCTCTTCGTTGAACGTTTCAAAGTTTATCGATAATAGTATACATCAAGTGGCAACTGATAAACAGAAATACTCTAAGAATACTTTGATTACGGATCCCCGTGAAGGCACCAACATATTTTTTAGATGTTCGTCTATCACATATAGAAATAGTATAGGCCAACAAATAAAATATGACGCAGGAGATCATCCTGACATTGCTGTTTTGTACCTGAATACCCAATGTATCCGCAATAAAATTCTACAATTGGACAATTTTATAAATAGATTTGACAATTTAAGCGTTCTGTGTTTTACTGAGCACTGGTTTTCTGCAAGTGAATCCTCCTGTTACAGTATTACTAATTTCAAGTTAGCCTCAATCTTCTGTAGACCAAACCATATTCATGGGGGCACATGGATATATCTGAATAACCAATACAATGCCAAAGAAATTAGTGATAAAAAACAATTATCAGAGGAGTTTCATTGTGAACTCGCTGCAATATATATGAAAAATATAAATCTATTGGTAATGAGTGTTTACCGATCACCCTGTGGTAATTCAGATTTTTTAAAGTTTCTATTTATTATGACCAAAGCATTATCCTACATGGACAAATATTATAGCAAAGCAAATTTTGCGATATGTGGCGATTTTAACGTAAACTTTCTAAATCCAGATAGTAAATCTAATATGGTATTTGATCTATTCAAGCAATTTAATATGACCAAAAAAGTTCATACAGCTACTAGAGGAGCGGGAAAATCTAAAACCTGCCCACATAATATTTTTACAAACATTGAGTACTCATATGCAGAAGTCCTCAGTGCACTGCTATCAGACCACGACCCTCAAATACTGAAAAATGTAATGAAAAGTTTGAAGAAAGATAAACAAACTTTCAATAATGAATTAAACTTTTCGATTCATAATCAACATAAATTCAAGTCTTTCCTTGAAGAGGAATCATGGAGTACAATCAAATAACATCCGAAAAAATTGCACTTTCATTCCATGAGACATTTATGAACCACTTTGAACATTGCTTTCCTACTATTAAAACGAAACCTTTAAAAAAGACAAACTAGTTTAGCTACTGGTAAACACCCGAAATTGAAATACTCAAACAAAATGTTCAATTTACATACGAACTGTGTAAAAAAAATCCAAGTGACTTCAATATGACAATATGCAATATGACTTGATGAAAAAAAATATAACCAATCTTTGACAGAAGCAAACAAAACATATCACTCAACTCAAATTTCACTGTCCGACTACAAAAATAAAACAGTTTGGAAAATCATAAATTTCGAAAGAGCTAATGTTACCTCAAGTGCTCAACCTAAATTTGATGTAGATATTGTAGTATATTTAAACTCTAATTCACTGACTAAAATAATTTATTCAACGAAACACAATGATTCACAATACACTAATTTATATAATCACTCTACTATTTATATTCGACTTTCACTTCACTAACTGTCCGTCCCTCTGGTGCGTCGTTCTTTTTATTTTCACTGTTGACTTCTCCGAATACTCTAGAATTTTCCATCGAATCGTCCAGATTCATCGAATCGTCCAGATTCTTCTCTGTGCAAGCGCAAAGACGTTCACCCGCAGCCAGGTGCCGGCTACGTGAGAGTTCAGGTCCGGCATCGCTCGCATCTTCGCCACATTGCCCCCTTCTTAGAGATATTTCATCCCGAAATGTCCTCCCTGGAGTGTGTCGATATTTGCAGGACTCCCCATATCTGCATCGTGAAGTTCGATGGAAACAACACTCCACAGTCTTCATGTTAGGTCGTGGAAAAGGATTACGGCAAACCAAAATCTGGACGCCGCTGGATCGGAATATCGTCTCCAACATACTTCTTATAACTCTCCAATCCAGCCCATCGATACCACAGGATAATTTTGGGATTGCCAAGTCCACCAGATTCTGGTCCACCATCGTATCCCTCAGTTGGGTGAGGCTCCCCCAGACATCTTCATAGGACGGTTTGTCTTGGGAAGGCTTCTTGGTCACCAAGTTGTAGATGTTCCTCCGGCCCTTCTTCAGCTGTAGCACACCTTCAATTTCTGGATTCTGTTTCCGTAGTGTTTGGAGTTGGCCAAATTTCTTGGAGAACACCGCAGCGATGCCCCTGGACATTCGAAGATCTGCGACGCAGTGTGCTAGGGCGTAATCGACTGGCACTTTGAAGAGGTCCCGTGGCTCTTCTCGAGTTACACCGTGTGACACTTTCTGTCCATTTGAGAATAAGGACATGAATTTTTGGAACGTCATCGCATCCTCTGGTGGTCTGAGGGTGCGGACTTGGTCATGGTTTCCAGCGTAGGGGGCCAACCTGTTGAAATGAACGACCCTGGGTTTACCTCTGGGTTGCTTGTGGATTCGGTAAAGCAGGTCATTTATCCTCTTGATGATCTTGTACGGACCTTCCCATGAATTCCGTAATTTTGATGACAGGCCACGGCGACGCATCGGGTTGTACAACCAAACTAGGTCACCAACCTGATATCCTCCAGCATCGGCATTGATGTCATAAGTCTCTTTCTTTCGGTCGCTGGCACTCTGGATGTTCAAACTGGAGTTTGCTGAAGTAGTCCTCTCCCGCGGTATCCTGTCCTGGTGGCATCCCAAACTTTAGGTCACAGGGAAGTCGCAGCTCTCGGCCCATTATGATACTTGCAGGGGTATGGCCGGTCGACTCGTGTACTGCGGAACGGTAGGCCATCCTGAACAAATGTAGATACTGGTCCCAGTCTTTCTGATGGTCAGAGAATACATTGGACAAGTGGCGATTGATAGTTCTGTTCATCCGCTCAACCATTCCATCGGACTGTGGATGTAGAGCTGTGGTTCTTGTCTTTCGGATGTTCAGCATTTGGCACAGTTCTTGGAACAAATTGGATTCAAAGGACCCCGCAAACTCCTTATGGAATTTGGGTCCCGGTGGATTTTTTTGAATTTTTGGTACGATGTGGTCCATGTAATTCTCAACCTATGTTACCATTGCGCCAACCCAAAAAAATTAACAGTTTTGCTGCTAGGGGGCGTTGAAATCACACCTTGCGCAGATTAGACTATTTATTTTTGAACCCGGTAACAATATTTCCACTTGTTTCATTGTTGCTAATGTTGCACAATATTGTGCTGTTTTGTAAAAAAAAATTCGTACCCCCTCTCCTTCTTCCCCAACTCCTATTATGAAACGTAAAAAAAATATTTCTCGAGTGCATTCAAATTTATCGTCAAATGTTTAAATATGCCTACATAAGGGAAATAGCTATTTTTTATGATTATCTCCCCACCCCCCAAATGACACAAAACGAAAAAATTTCGGTGGATTTTTCTGAATTTTTGATATGATGCAGTTCAAGTTATTTTGAATAGAAATAAATCGGGTGACAAACCCCAAAAATGAATAGTTTTGATGCTAGGGGGCGTCGAAATCATACCTTGCTCAGAATAGATTATTCATTATTATAGGCGGAAACATTATCTCTTCGTATTTTTGTTTTATTTTATGCCGAACAATTGTGTAAATTTTTATAAATTGAAAATCTAAAACATCCCCTGACCTCCAACCCCTATTTCAAAACACGAAAAAAACATAATTCAGGCACCACCTCAAAATCAAATTGTGGATATCTAATTTTTATTTATTTTCAAGATATTCGCACAATTAATTGATATTCAAAAATCACGAAATACGCCCTACTAAGAAGTCAGCGAACTACAACAATATTTTTCTGAAGGGAGGGAAAGGTAAAACAACTGTACGATTTCTCCAATTTGATGTGATTAATACATTTATTTTGATAAAGCATTTACAAGTAGTCGGGAATTAATTTTTTTCGTGTTTTAAAATAGGGGTAGCGGGTAAGAGGGTGGTTTTAGATTTTTAATTTCTAAAAATTCACACAATTGTTCAGCATAAAATAAAACAAAAATACGAAGAGATAATGTTTCCGCTTGTAATAATGAATAATCTATTCTGAGCAAGGTATGATTTCGACGCCCCCTAGCATCAAAACTATTCATTTTTGGGGTTTGTCACCCGATTCATTTCTATTCAAAATAACTTGAACTGCATCATATCAAAAATTCAGAAAAATCCACCGACATTTTTTCGTTTTGTGTCATTTGGGGGGTGAGGGATAATCATAAAAAATTGCTATTTAGGCATATTTAAACATTCGACGATACATTTGAAGGCACTCGAGAAATTTTTTTTTTGCGTTTCGTAATAGGGGTTGGGGGAAAAAGGGGAGGGGGTAAGAATTTTTTTCATAAAACAGCACAATATTGTGCAACATTAGCAACAATGACGCAAGTGAAAATATTGTTACCGGGTTCAAAAATAAAGAGTCTAATCTCGCAAGGGGTGATTTCAACGCCTCCTAGCAGCAAAACTGTTCATTTTTTTGGATTGGCGCAATGGTAACATTTGTTAAGAATTACATGGACTACATTATACCAAAAATTCAAAAAAATCCACCAGGACCCAAATTCCATAAGGAGTTTGCGGGGTCCTTTCTGCCTTGGTCCGAGTGCAGCTCCAAGGGAACGCCAAATCGACATATCCACTCTTTCACCAAGACGTCCGCGACGGTGATGGCTTCCTAGTTGGGCAGGGCATAGGCTTCGGCCCACTTGCTGAAATAGTTCATTGCCACAAGGATGTTTCCATTTCCGTGATCTGATACGGGGAACAGGCCGGCGATGTCAATGGCGATTCTTTCGAATGGACTACCTATGTTATATTGACGCATCGGAGCCTTGGGTCGTGTCCGAGGTCCATTGCTGGCAGCGCAAACAGCACACTTTCTGCACCAGTCATTGACATCAATTTGACAATTGTCCCAGTGAAACCGTTGCCTTACTTTCTGCAGGGTCTTCGTCACACCCAGATGTCCTCCAGCAACTCCATCATGGATCTCTCGGAGTACTTCATGTCTTCTGTTCTTGGGCACCACTATCTGACGTCTGTCTTCCCTACCATCTTCGGACTCCAATACACGTTTCAGGACTCCATTGTCCAGGGTAAGGGAATTCCATTGGGCCCAGTAGGATTTGACTGCTGGGGAATAATTTGCGATTTCCTGCCATATCGGTCTTTGATCACTCTTTTTCCAACCGACGACTAAACCAAGATCTGGATCGCTTTCTTGGTCTTTCTGGACCTCGTTGTCATTCCAGTTGTTGTCAACTGCCGTGGTTCTACAAATCGCTGCTTCCTTTTCTTCTGCTCGTCGACAGTGTGAGCAGTCGTCTGGGCATGGTCTCCTTGACAGGGCATCTCCGTTCTTGTGGCCACTCCCTGCTCGATGTTCGAACTGAAAGTCGAATTCTTGGAGTCTTTCGATCCAACGTGCTACTTTTTTTGAAGTGTAGGAGCCATTTGAGGGCTGCATGGTCAGTCCTTAACAGGAATCTTCTTCCGTACACGTATTTGTAAAAGTGTTCTACTCCCTTGACAACAGCTAACAATTCACGTCTGGTGACACAGTAGTTACGCTCCGGTTTACTGAAAGTTTTACTGAAGTATCCGATGACCTTTTCTTACTCATCCTGGATCTGGGACAAGACAGCTCCAAGTCCCACGTTGCTGGCGTCCGTGTCTAAAATGAATTTTCCACTCGGAAGGGGATAACTCAGAATCGGTGCGTTGATCAGTGCCCCCTTCAGCTTTCTGAACGAGTCTTGGCACTCTTCGGACCACTGGAACTTTGACCTTCCGTGAGCCTGGTCAGTGGTTTAGCGATGTTGGCGACCCTAGCACATATCGGCGATAGTATGTGCACAAACCAAATGAACTACGTAGTTGGTGCATGTCTTTCGGAATAGGCCACTCCTTCACTGCTTTGATCTTCTCGTCATCTACTGCTACTTCGTGCCCAGAGACAACATGGCCAAGGTAATGTACTTCTTTTAGGAACAGGTGGCATTTCTTGAGACTCAGCTTCAGTCCAGAGTTTCTCAGTCGCAGGAATACCTCCTCCAGGTTTTTTACATGGTCTTCGAAGGATTTGCCAACCACAATAATGTCGTCGAGATATACCAAACACGTCCTCCATGAAAGTCCTTTCTGAACCGTCTCCATTAATCTCTCGAATGTGGCTGGGGCATTACAAAACCCGAATGGCATAACGGTGAAATGCCACAGTCCTGAGCCAATGGTGAAGGCTGTCTTTTCTCTATCTTCTGGAGCCAGTTCTACCTACCAGTATCCACTCTTCAGATCAAGGGTCGAGAAAATCGTGGAGCCGGCCAACGTGTCTAGAGGGAAGAGGGTAACTGTCTTTCTTCGTCACGTTGTTCAGTTGACGATAGTCTACGCAAAAGCGTGTTGATCCATCTTTTTTCTTCACCAGCACGACTGGAGAGGACCATGGACTGTCGGATGGTTCAATAACTCCATCTTTCCCCATCTCACTGACTATTTTGTCAGCCTCTTCTTTCTTGGCAAAAGGAAGTCTTCTAGCTGATTGTCGGATATGTCGGGCAGCCCCAGTATCAATTTTATGTTGAACTACATTCGTTCGACCCCCTTTTCCTTGTCCGGTATCGAAGATGTCTTGGTACTTCTTGACTAATTCTCTCAATCTGTGTTGTTGAGCTGGTTCAATGCCCTTGGAAGAGATGGTAACCAATTGTCCCAATTGTCCAAATTGTACCAATTGTCTTGACTTACAGTTCCGTGTACACTCCTGATCACAGAGGAAATTGACGAGCAGTGCCCCAAAACAATTCCTTTCTTCAAGGTCACTGGGTAATAATTGAAATTCATTACTCTTACTGGCACAAATTTATCAGCACGCAACAAAGTCTTGTCTAGTGCAATCCCTCGTCCAATTTTCTCATCATGAAGCTTGGGCTCGAAGATCACCACGCTTCCATTGCTCGCACATCCGTCCAAGCGAGACTCAAGTTTGGTCTAAGCCCTCTCGGGTACACTTACATCTTCAGCTAGCAGAACACGAATCATCTCTTCACTTCTTTCATGTAGCACCAGCTCTTCTCCGTTCACACGTAGAACGCCATCTTTGAAATTCAATTCGAACCCTCTGGAATTCATGATGTCCATTCCAATAATTGCCTCGTCCTCAATGTCCGCTACTAATGCCCGATGTTTTACTTTTGTACTGCCTAGAATCAGTAGCTCTCCATGTACAGTGGCCGGCTCTCCTGTTGCTGTGCGTAGCTTCCAGGATGATGGTTCCATTCTCTCTGGTGTTTTAATAAAAACAGGTCCAAGGATTGTCCTAGTCGCACCTGTATCCAGCAACATTGCGCAAGGCTTATTGTTGATGAAACCGCCTACGAAGGCTCCTTTGTCTGTCGGAGGACAGCGACGTATGCGTTGTTCACCGGGGCTTTCTGAGTATAGGCTGACGATTGCCTCTTCTCAACAACCTTCGTTGGTCTCGACCTCTTGAGGGTTGGACATTGACTACGCACGTGTTCAAGTTACCTACAGTTCCGGCATCTCACTAGTTTTTCTCAGGCAACATCTCCTTCACGACATTTCTTATGGCAGCTTCCAGGTTAGTAGGCTCCTGTGGGTTTTCTTCAATAACTTGGACTTTACTCTGGCTTCTGCAGGATTGCTTCGCCGCCTCAAATTCCAAAGCGCGTGCCAGTGCATCCACGAGATGTGTTGGACGAGCTAGTGTCAATGCTTGTCTGGTTTCCTGATCACGAAGTCCATCTAAGAAGGCCTGAACTGCTAGTCGCTCCATTACTTTTTCCGGTGTTGCTGGGTATGCAAGGCGAACCAAGCGTGCAATGTCGGCTTCAAATTCCTATAGGGATTCGCTTGATTTCTGGCAGCGGGTTTTCAGCTGTGAGTGGTATACATGTTCTAGATGGCTCTGTCCATACCGTAATTCTAGATGTTTGATCAGCTGCTCGTAGTCCTCTTGTTCTTGGGCCGTGAGGATTTGTAAGATATTTGTGGCTTCTCAACCCAATGCCAGTGTTAATGCTACAGCTCTTTCTCCTGCATTCCATCCATTCGCCTTTGCTGCAGCTTCAAATTGTCGGCGGTAATTTGCTCATGGTGTTTTTCCATCAAACTGAGGTGGTTTCAAAGAGAGTTTTCCTATTTTCGGACTGATTTTTACATCTTTCAAACCCTTTTGAACATCATCTAAGTTCAAACTCACTTCTAGCATTGAATTTTCATTGACAGATTCTGTGGTGTGGGTAGTGTCAATTTGCTTTTTCAACTCACTGATTGTTTCCTTCATTTTGCTGATTTCTTCTTCGATTCCGCCTCTGATTGTATCCTTCAATTTTCCCATCTCTTCATCAATTTCATCTTTGATTTTTTCCATCTCTGTCTCGACAGTTCCTATTCTTCCTTCCAGTCGATTCGCCACCCTAGAAAGTTCTTTTTTTAAGCCCTCTGTATTTTCGAGGAGTTTGTCTTCCCGAATCTTTGAATTTTCTAGAAGCTTTTCTTCTAGATTTTTCGAACTTTCTTGAAATTCTTCTTTCAGACTATTGGAAATTTCTAGCAGCTTTTCTTTCAGATTTTTCGAACTTTTGTAATTCTCCTTTCAGACTATTCGAATTTTCTAGCAGTTTTTCTTCCAGAATTTTCGAACTTTCTTGAAGTTTTTCTTGAAGTTTTTCTTCCAGATTATTCGAATTCTGTTGCATTTTGTCTTCCATTCCGTCGAGTTTACTCATTATGGAACTCATATCTATTCCAGAAACTTCGAATAAAAATGTTTCTGGGTCCTCACCCTCCTGGACTAATCCCTCTGCAAGTCTTGTCTAAAGCACGGCCTTTTTACCACTTGTGTCAAGTTCTCTCTCCTCCAGTTCTTGCTTCAATTCCGCAACCTTCAATTCAACCAGGCGAACTTTCCTCGAGCACATTTTGTCTTCGTCTATGTCTCACAGTCTATTTCAGGTCCGTCATCGCCCGCAGCTTCGCCACAATATTTTTATCGAATACTCCACCAACCATACAGAGAACATCGTTAAGGATATTCCTGCACATGGAAATCTTTCAATTCAGCATAATATCAATAAATCTCCAAATTCCTTTTGTATGCGATCCTTCAGCGAAGAAGAAATTCGTTAAATTGTTAATAGTCTGAAGACCAAAACAATCCAAGACACATATCGCATCAGTACCAAATTGTTGAAAGAGTGCTTATCATATATTATCAAACCTTTGACTCACGTCGTCAATACTTGTCTCTCTGATGGAATATTTCCTTCCGTGTTCAAACCGGCAAAAGTTCTTGCTATTCACAAAAAATATGATGAGGAACTGCCAGAAAACTATAGACACATATCCAACCTACAATATCTAAAGTAATAGAGAGCAAACCTCGTACAGTTCAGTAATTGTATGGAGAAATTAAATTTATTTGATGTTCATCAATATGGATTTAGAAGAGGAAAAAGCACAATAGATGCTGTTAATAACATTCTTGACACTTTTGAAAACAAAAAAATGTGTTTAACCATATTCACTGATCTATTAAAGGCTTTTGATTGTGTGTCATGGAAAACTTCTGGAGAAGTTGAAATGGTATGGATTACGAGGTGTTTGTAGAAACATTATTGAATCATACCTCAAAAATAGAACGCAGAGGGTTTTTAATAATAGCAACATAAGCCACGAACGCCGAATCAAAAGTGGAGTACCAGAAGGATCCATACTGGGCCCTTTCCTGTTTTTAATTTATGTAAATGATCTACCTTCACATATGTCAATCAAAAGTAACTCAATGACGATTTTATATGCTGATGACACGTCCTTTTCTCTACAAGTTGAAAAATGTACTGATATTGATGCAATTTCAGCACATGCTACTGCCCATGCCAAAGCGTGGTTCGATGATAATGAACTATTTTTGAATGCGGCTAAAACGGAGCGGATATGTTTATTTTCAAATCATCATACTCATCCCAACACAAAGTCAGTTAAATTTCTAGGAATACATCTTGATCCATCCTTTTCTTGGAACACACATATCAGTCACGTCTGTGGAAAGTTGGCAAAATCTGTATATGCCATTCGGCCCATAGCATTAACTGTTGGTCAAGAAGCAGCCTTAACATCATACTATGCGATGTTCCACTCGGTAATGAGCTATGGATTACTGAGTTGAGGACAGGCAAGTTTCACAATTTCACAGAGAGTTTTCATGTTACAAAAAGCTGCTGTACGTAGCATTGCAAGAGTTAACTATGGTGAACACTGCAACCACTCTCTCAAAATTTCGGCATTATGACACTGTTTGCTCAAATCAACTATAAAAATTTGATTCATGTTAAGAAAAATATACTTACTTTTACAACACACTCTAATGTTCACAACTTCCATACTCGCTACAGACATAACATCGTGCCTCTCAGGAAGAGATTGGAAATAAGTAAATCTATAGGTATTCTCCTTTTCAATTTGCTCTCTCGTGAAATGAGGGAACTACCACTAAAATCTTTCAGAAAGAAAATTAAAGAAATTATTTTCAAAATGGTTTCCTACAAGAATGAAGAGTTCAGTAAATCACCCAGTGACTCACTCGCTGACAACTAGTGCTATTATACCTCATATTCGTTGTTGTGTTTGATATTCATGTATACCTATGTTTCTATTTTTACATCCAAGTGTTGTACATCTTCGCACTTGATTTTACCGTACTGATTAGAGCTTAAGCTCGAAACACGTGTCTACGGTTGCACAACAATTTGAGGGCTATACCCAATAACTTTTCTATTTATATTTTTATATATTGACCCTCGATAAATCCATTCTGATTTATGCGAAACAAGTGAAATAGCACTTATCGCTGGCTAACTTTGTTCATTTTATTGATTAGTGATATTTTAAGTATTTGAGTATTTTATCGATGAATAAAGGTTTTTATTATTATTATTATTATTATTATTTTCTCCTGGGTAGGATTGTCACGCTGGTATCTATATCTGCCTCCGTGGAGACGTTAGTTGTTGCTTTGAAAGCTCTAGGTTTCTAACCGAAACCACAAATGTGTGGTTGGCTTCCTGTTGTTGACATCCTTTGTTTCTATTTGTACATCCAAGTGTTGTATATCTTCGCACTTGATTTTACCGTACTGATGAGAGCTTAAGCTCGAAACACGTGTCTACGGTTGCACAACAATTTGAGGGCTATACCCAATAACTTTTCTATTTACATTTTTATATATTGCCCTTCGATAAATCCATCATGATTTATACCTATATATCTATAATAGTTGGAATTTATATTATATTGTAAGTGACTATTTTATGTAATTTTTCTGTTCTGTTTTGTGACGTTTTCTTTGTTACATGGCAATGTGTAATGTTCTTATACTCTATGTTAAACAAATAAATAAATTATCTTTCTATCTATCTGTGTTGAGTGAATAGATCAATTTAGTAACAGTTCATTTCTTTGGGTCCCAAACGAAACTAAGTATATCACGTTCACCTCACTACAGTATTTCAATTAGTGTCCAATGTAATTCGAAAATGAATATAAATGTACCGGAGCTAGTTAAATATATGTTACCCTTATCTTTGCCAATGCCAAACTCCCTGAGTAACCAATATTGTACAAACCCTCGCCGCTCAAACACAAGAGGACTATGAACAACTGATGGATCACTTATCTATCTGGGAATGTTGCACAATCCTATAAACTTCGCACATACACCAAGCAATATAGCATAAAATGAGCGAGTTTTTAACAAAAATACTAGTAGGAAATCGACTACGTCATCACATGAAAGACAGTCCGTAGTTATATTCTGATATGTTTTCGAATCGCAACTGTCATTTATTAATTTGTTATAAACATTTAAATAACAAAAAAAACGTGTTTTTTCTAATTATTTTGCTTATAAAATGAAAACTAATTGAGCAATCTGGTTGCTCCAATGAAAATAATAGTAGATAATTGAAATACGAATAAAATGGAATGTTTCACGATACGGTCGGATCATTGGTAACGGAGAAAAACTGGAAAAAACGAAAAATTTTGCTATTTTTTGAAAAATTCATTACTCCGCCATTTTTCACGAAGTTGGTTGGATAGGCCTTTCTCATGAAAGTATTGAATCATGTGTACTCTATGGGTGCACAAAACAGGCGCTATCAAATCGTTAGTTTTGGCACAATTGCAATTTAATTTTTGTATGCACTATCTTGCAGCGTGCCTGGATGCTCTAGTGATAGCTCGATTTTAATTTCGCAGACAGATTATGAAAGTGGAAGTATAGCACTACAAATCGTATATTCTCATTTTGCGCTAAAATGGTGCAAAATGGGTGAAAAATGCATGCAATCATAAAACGGCCTAGCCCGCGTTAGCTGCCGAGAGGTAGGATTGGCCGGGAGATGAGGGGAATTCTTTTAATGAACGGGTTACGTGATAATACGCTTTTCCTCATCTCCCGCTCACTCCTACCACCCGACCGCTGAGGGAAAATTTGGTTTCGTCAATTTGGACAAAGCGTGTTACATGAGTAGCGTCCTGCCAGCGTTATTCATTACGAAGACTTTTTGAAACAATGTTCTGTTGTATTAAAGGGATTTTTCCGAAATGTTTTTGAGGCTTCAAGACCTATTTTCTGTGCTGAAGTTCTCCAATAGGTCTTTCTTGTCACCAAATGGAATATTAATCACTTCAAGGCTTCCTTCCAGGACATCAAAAATATATTTCAGAAGTCTTGGGGCACCAACTGGATTCGCTGCATGAACAAGAGACCAACTTCAATGCAGTGTGCACTGACGATGGGGCAGCATCATAAAATACCAACAGTGGTGCAGCAGTCTTCCGGAGCAATGACTTTGAAACTATCATGTTGCGGAGAATGCGGGTCCAAGAGAGAGTGGGTGCACACTTTCAGCGACATGCAGAATTCAACTATTCCGATCCACTAGGAGAAACTAACTGTACAGACGTTGTTGGAAAACTACCTGCAACTGGAAAACTTATCGGGATATAGCAAGTACCGCTGCGAATTGTGCAATAATTTGACGGACAGTGAAAAGAAAACAAAGACATTGATACTCACTCTCAAACATTTTCGATACGATCCAGCATCACATCAGCGTACCAAGCTCCTGCAATCAGTAACTTTAGACGAACACCTCATTCTGGAAATCTTCCGCTATGAGCTCTATTTGGCTATGGTCCATTGCGGTTCGAGCTTGGATTCCGGCCACAATTACACACTTGATAAAGATATGCAGATGGTTCGTCACAAATTCAATGACTTCAATATTTCTAAAGCAATGCCGGAGAACTTGAACTTGAACTGAAACGCCGAATACTATGGTATAGAAGGGAAAACCTTTCAGATAATGAGAACCTGCTAGCTACAACTCTTTCCCATACTGCCGTCCTAAGCCCGAAGGGCGTATCTCAATTTTTTCCAATTATAGATTTCACTTTCTACTTGAATAACAAATTTGGCCGGATCTCATCGTTCTATGCCATTTAAAACATGAGTAAAAGAAGACGTATATCCAAAATACACCTAAAATTCTGAAATTTATAGGCGTAAGTGACTGCCTCAGTATCTCTGGTCATTCTTGAGATACGCCCTTTCGGCTTAGAACGGCAGCATGGGTTACAGATACTTTTAAGTAAGTACAATTCACAATCCAGAAAGTTTGAAGAAATTCGGCACAAGAAAATATACGGTACTAGATAACAAAGAGATTACTGACCTCTGCCAACCGGCTGAGAAGACGTGTTTCCATTTTCAAATTAGCTATTTTCAACAAATTATTGTGTTATTATCATAACTAGAAGAAAATTGAAAGTGAGCTAACACGGGTTTCTGGTCACAGTGGGGTGTCCAGAAATGAAATAGCATACTAACTTGCTAGAAACAGTTTCGCGATACTGTTCTGGTGGCCAGTTCTTCTACTCACTTCAACAAGGAGTGAAACACACATCTCATACGAACATATATGAATGAACGAAAGTGTTTTAATACATTTCATTCATTCTTTTTATCGCTCTAGGCCCCATTCTGCAAATTCAGTTGGAAAAGTACCCCGCAAACTCCTTATGGAATTTGGGTCCCCATGGATTTTTTTGGGTTTTTTGTATGATGTAGTCCTTATAATTCTCAACCAATGTTACCAGTGCAACAACCTAAAAAAATTAACAGTTTTGCTGCTAGGGGCGTTGAAATCACCCCTTGCGCAGATTAGACTATTTATTTTTGAACCCGGTAACAATATTTCCACTTGTTTCATTGTTGCTAATGTCGCACAATATTGTGCTGTTTTATAAAAAATATTCTTACCCCCGCCCACTTTCCCCCAACTCCTATTACGAAACGCAAAAAAAATATTTTTCGAGTGCCTTCAAATGTATCGTCGAATGTTTAAATATGCCTAAATAAGGGAAATAACAGATTTTTATGATTATCCCCCTACCCCCCAAATGACACAAAACGAAATAAAATCGTTGGATTTTTCTGAATTTTTGATATCATGCAGTTCAAGTTATTTTGAATACAAATAAAGCGGTTGACAAACCCAAATAACGAATAGTTTTGTTGCTTCGAAATCATACCTTGCTCAAAATAGACTATTCATTATTATAGGCGGAAACAAAATCTCTACGTATTTTTGTTTTATTTTATGCCGAACAATTGTGTAAATTTTTATAAATTGAAAATCTAAAACCTCCCCCTTACCCCCAACCCCTATTTCAGAACACGAAAAAAAACTAATTAAATCACCACCTCAAATTCAAATTGTGGATGTCTAATTTCAAATTATTTTCAAGATATTCGCCCAATTAATTGATATTCAAAAATCATGAACTATGCCCTACTAATAAGTCAGCGAACTCCACCAATATTCTTCTGAAGGGAGGAAAAGGTGAAATTACACAACTGTACGATTTCCTCAATTTGAGCTGATTAAAACATTTATTTTGATAAAGCATTTACAAGTAATCAGGAATTAATTTTTTTCGAGTTTTAAAATAGTGGTAGGGGTAAGGGGGAGGTTCAAGATTTTCAATTTATAAATAATTACACAATTGATCAGCATAATCTAAACTAAAATACGTAGAGCAATTATTTCTGCCTATAATAATGAATAAATAGTCTATTCTGAGCAAGGTATGATTTCAACGTCCCCTAGCACCCAAACTATTCATTTTTGGGGTTCATCACCCGATTCATTTCTATTCAAAATAACTTGAACTGCATCATATCAAAAATTTAAAAAAATCCTCAGAAATTTTTTCGTTTTGTGTCATTTGGGGGGCGGGGGGGTAATCATAAAAATTTGCTATTTCCCTCATTAAGGCATATTTGAACATTCGACGATTCATTTAAAGGCACTCGAGAATTTTTTTTTTGCGTTTCGTAATAGGAGTTGGGAGAGGAATGGGAGGGGGTAAGAATTTTTTTTATGAAACAGCACAATATTGTGCAACATCAGCAACAATGAAACAAGTGAAAATATTGTTACCGGGTTCAAAAATAAATAGTCTAATCTGCGCAAGGGGTGATTTCAACGACCCCTAGCAGCAAAACTGTTAATTTTTTTGGGTTGGCGCAATGGTAACATTGGTTGAGAAAAATATGGACTACATCATACCAAAAATTCAAAAAAAATCCACCAAGACCCAAATTCCATAAGGAGTTTGCGGGGTCCTTTTATTATGTGATATTGAATCAATGAGTACGGTTGCTTAACTCTCAGTGTCACCCTATACAATATAATAAAATAGAATAGAATGGAATTTCATTGAGCATTTCAGGTGTAGGTTGAACCTTTGGCACGTCATAATATGTTTTCAATGAAGAATTAAGTGAATAATATATCTAATAAAATGAATTTTATATCCAAAATAACACATACAATTGTTAAAAACATTCAAAGATATTTCGAAACAATAAAAAACATATACACGAAAAGAAAAGCACAATTGAAACCTATTCAAGACAGATAAGTGGTTATCACCTAAATATTCTGGTCTATTGTAAGAATAATTAATCATGAATTAATTTTCATAGCAGATTTCAATTTGAGATTGTCAGGAATTAGCTTGATTCTTAGTGGGATCTTTTTATACAGGGTGACCCAGGGTTGAACCTCCAAATGTTTAGGATCGATTTTTATGCAAAAATAAGATGTTTTTCTCCTATAATCATGTCATCTTACTTGCTTCGTTTTCGAAACACAAGGCGTCAGAGTTTCCTGGCCTGCGAGCTCTCCTGACTTAACCCCAATTGATTTTTGTATAGGTTGCAATGAAAAATAAATTTCATAATGAGCCCATCAACGATGAAGGTACTCTCCGGGAAAGTCTTATATTATTCTCTTTTATCACAAAAATTTATGAAAAATTTGTGGCTCTGTCTCATCACAAAATTTTTTGTGACATATGTGAGCAAGCCAAGGCATACTATATGGTTAACATGGCAGCTGTGTCAAGACAAAACTTCATTTGAGAAATTGTGAAGTATGACTTATCAAGTTTTCCACTGTCACTGTCAATGTGGTTATAAAAGGTGAGCTGACTATCTGTATAAGACCTCAAAAACATTATCTCGTACTGTATTGGGAATAGGGCATCTCAGATAGAAATTCACTATCATTGTTTTATCTACGTAGAGCATTACCGAATTACTTTGACACCAGGATCCAAATTGATCAACAATTCTAATTGATTCTGCTATCAGTTCGTCAATATTATTGCTAGCGATTGTAATTGTAGTAGGTTCAGCATACATAGTTATGTGAGCCTTCATGTGCTCAGGCAGGTAATTAACAAAAATAGGGAAAAGTAGTGTTTCCAGTACTGAACCCTGGTAACTTCCAGTTCCACAGGATATATTCTGGAATTAACATTATCAAATCTCACTTTCATCTATCGTGCTGTCATGTATGAGTGTGAACAGTTTATCACATGCTGAGTAAAATCTAGGGCAATCAGCTTAGGAACTGATTTACTAGGATATACGGTATCAACAGCTTCTGAGAGATCAAACAGAAGAGATACAACAAGTAGTCGTGGTGTTAGAGCGTTTGGCTTCCACCCAGGCGGACCGGCAATCCCTAGTCTCGTGTCACTTAGCTGAAGTGGTTCGATTTCCACTTCTATTCAAACTGTATATGTCCCGGATCTCCCTTGCTCGCTCAAGCTCTGCTTTTGAGGGTTTTTCTCTGAAAACGTGGGAGTTTCGCAAAAACAAATAATCCCCATCATCTATTTTTGCACAACATGGTTAGGTAGATATAAAGAAGCCGTTTCTGTAGATCTTTCTTTCCTAAAACCATTTTTACTTACTTCTAGGTAGGATTTAATACGATTTACTTGAAGGACGAAAATTTGTATTTCATGCAAGACATTTTGCATGAAATACAAATTTTGGTCCTTCAAGTATATTGAAGCATGCTCACAGCTTGAAAATTTCACTTTAATACGATTGGCAATTATTTTCTCAAAGAATTTAGATAGCGATGTTAATAAATATATCTGCCTATAACTTTATTTCTTCTGCTTATTACCTTTTTTATGTAACGGAATTATTAGAGCCGTTTCAAATACATCTGGAAAACGTGCTTGAAAAAGTGATTGGTTCATCAAGTATACCAAAGGCATAATGAAAAGATCCAGAATATTCCTTTTAAAGTAGTATGAAGTGGTAGTTCATACAAGCCAGATGTATTTTTGATTTTTGTTGTTTTAATTATCTCAATAACTTCCATCTCAGTTATAGGATCTGTCTGATACTCATGAATGATACTTATTTCTTCTGATGTTGTATGTGGCAAGTACAAATTCAATCCAAAGTGGTTCATCAAAGCGTTAGTGAGATTCCTTAACGGTAAATAACTTGTGCAGTAGCAATTGCGAGATTATTATTTGACATCAAATTCATGACGATGTTTCGAATGAATGTATACATAAAACGCGTAAAAGCCAAAGAATTTCATTCTGGCAATTGATTGAATCACCTTTTCTTCTTCGATATTCTACAAAAATCAGATACGAAAAAATCTTTCTTTCAATACAAAAAAATATTCCTGTCAAACCTATCCTGCAGATGGAATGTAACAAGTAATCCAAATATGATTCAGCCATCCCTTTGCGCTTGCTTACTCATTTCATCTCGTCTCCTTCACGGGGTAGTTTCAGTGTAACCGCGGATACTGTGCGGTAAAGTAGGCGCGAGTTTCCCGACGGTATTTCACGATTTCTCAACATTGATACGTTCGTTATCAAACTTTGGTGAATTGTGAATTGTGTATTCATTGCTGTGTGAAATTAAATTTTTTTGGACCAATAAACGACTTTCATGTAGTTTGTGGTTCGAAATAGTGGTAACCCAACTTTAAGGGGTATTGCGGGATATAATGTTATAAGTTACGTGTATGTGCAAAAGATTTGCAATCAGAGTCAGGTAAGATTTTTTCACTTTTCTATAGAACCTCTACACTCATATGAATGGAGGATATTTTGATTGTCAACTTCTATATAAACATTACTAATAGAATATCAGCGATAGTTTTAAAATGGAGTAATCAAACTAGTTTGTTAGTGGCTATGGAGGAGTGAGTTTTTCCAATTGATTCCATTAATGTACTTTGTCGTTTCTGATGTTGCGAGTAAAGAGCAGAAAGTTTTGTGCAAGATAATTGAGGAAATTTTGATCTCTAATTTCTTAGGAAATTAAAAATAAAATGGATCAATAAAAATGTTTGGGCAATAATGTCTTCAATTCACCAAAATACTTTATCAATTTGAGTACGTTTAGTTAACAAAGTTAGCGTCAGCAGGAGTGATAATAATCATAATAAGGTTAATTGACAAAAACAAATCGAAAGATTACAAAAGCAATTTGAAGAGTAAATAAACAGAGAAATTCACGAAAGCTGTAGTAAATAGGTACTGCTTGTATGTGAAATAGTTACATACAAAACTAATAATTAAAATTTGTAACATAAACGTGTAAGTTTGATAAAATCAATATTAAAATGTTAAGGTGTGGAAGTATAACAAATATATAAAATTCGTCACAATCTGGTGAAGTTTAAAATACTTAAAAGTCACATTTCGGGAATAATCACAATTTGTGATTGTCACAATCGGAAATATTCACATGGCTAGGAAAAATCACATTCTAGAAAAATTACAATTGGAAATTATCACAGTCGGCATCAGTCAGGAAGTTCTCGATAATACAATTACAATACACTTTGAAAAATATTGAAATACAATACCTACTTTCAAAACCTTTCATATAATACTGTTCTGTCAGTGTTCAATATCCATTGTGATAGTGTTGATTTGAAAACTGAATAATTATGTATATTATCCGGTATAACTGTGTATAATTTTGGACCCATATAAGAACCACATCGTTGTCCAATAGTTTTCTCTCATCTCGGTATGGTAGTTTTAGTGAGTAACTTGTTGAGTGAAATTTTATTTTGAAATACATTTAACAACAATTTGGAAAAGTAAAGTTGTCTTGTATCGAAAACTTCAGCTTCTTTATATAATTTTTCCAAAGAATATAGTGTTGTTTGATTTTAAATTATTTTAAGTATCCATTTCCGAATAACGTTGAGGTTTTCGAGACAGTAATTGGCGACACCACTCCATCCTACCATATGACAGTTGTGACTGAATAAGAGTATAATATATTGTTTTGAGTTGTTTAATGTCTAAAAAATTCCTCGAGTAACTGAATCGTGAAAGTCGTCCTCTAATTTTTCTTATAATATTATTAATTTGTTAGTCCCATCTCAAATGTCAATCAACCACTATACCGGGTGACAACGATATCACTTTCGGGCTGCAATTTATTTATTTTTTCGCCGAGTATAACGAAACTTGGCACGGTTATTATTCGAACTAAATGTCAATTGACTGGTGTAACGACAAATTTCTAAAACTTCTGGTTTCCCTGGAAATGACCTTAACTTTCGATATTTTAATGGGACACCCTGTATAATGTTTGTTTATAAGATTCTTCAAATCATTCCACATCCGAATTCATAATTTTTTAATTGGTTTTGACATAAATTGTATTTTTAAATAAAATTTTAATTTTCAATCTAGGGTGCCATGACCATCCTAAAATTTCTCCACTTAGACTCTCTATTTACAGAAAAATCTAAAAAGAATATCTTTGTTTGTTAGCGAAAGGCGGTGATGTTGTATAATTTAGTTTTTTGTATTAATTCAAAAAACTATGACTTCGAGATTCGGAGATTCGGAAAAATTTAAATTAATAATGAAATAAAAGTAAGTTGGAATGGAATGGAATGGAGTGTTATACATTTTTGGATTCGCCTTGAAATAATGCATTTAAAAGTGTTATGAAAGTGATATGGTTACATTTAAGTTTTTTGAATTATTGCAAAAAAATGTAATTATACAACTTTTCAGCCTTTCTCTAGGATAACGAACGGAGATAATGATCTTTTTAGATTTTTCTGAAAATATAGAGTCGACGTAGAGAAATTTTAGTACGGTCATGGCACTCTAGATTGAAAATTGATATTTGATTTAAAAACATAATTCATGTCAGAATTATTTGGAAAATTAGGAAATCGGATGTAGAATAATTTAAAGAATCCTAATAACAAACGATATACAGGTTGTCCCATTAAATTTCGAAAGTTGAGATAATTTCCAGGGAAACCAAAAATTGTAGGAATTTGTCGTTACATCAGTCAAATGACATTCATTTCGAATATTAACTCTGCCAAATTTCGTTTTACAGGGTGATATAATAAAAAAATGGCAGCCCGAAAGTTATTTCGTTGTCAGCTGGTATAGAGATATATGATAGATTAATCTTCTGGAATTTTTGTGTCAATTCCAATTTCTAGGCCTCCCGAATTTGAAAGTTCATTTGCATAACATGTGAACGGTAGATATTTGGTTTTATTACAGTTAAGAGTGAGTTTGTTATGTCTAAACCAATTTTCGATTGATCTGAAGTCGGATTCAGCCTTTTCCTTTAAACGAACCCATGTTTCATCTTGATATAAAATGGCTGTATCGTCAGCAAAACAAAAAATTTTGCCTTTCCACTCCATTCGAAGTAAGCCATTTATATACAGGCCGTTTCTTTTATCATGTGGTAACATTGCTATATTCTAAACCGTAACAGATACGAAGACGATTAAATGGGAGAAAAGGTAGCTATTGTGGAGAACAGTACAATGGTCAAAGAAAATTTACAGGGAGTCTCGCCCTTCCCGAGTTATACAGGGAAAACTGAAAATGCTGTTATTTGTTTTTTACGAATAGAATTGTTATTTCTGAAAATATAAAAAAATGGAAAAAGAAAGTTTTAATGTATTCTGAATGTACTATGAAAATAAAACAATGAATCATTGATTAAACGTTTCGTGTCAACACGGCCACCATCAACATTTCTTTTCAAATACGGACCTGTCTGTTTTAGTACAAATATTGATAAAGCGATAAAATCACAATTCAGTGGTACATCACACTTGATATTTTTATAACGTTTCATTTAAAATAACTAACATCATCAGTGACAACAATTTTTAATTACGGTCCTGTCGTTAGGTCGTTTATGGATTCCACAAAACCTAACTCTCCGATATAAAAATTATCAGTGACGCTTTGAATAAATGTATCTATTAAAATTATGTTTACACTATAATAAAAGATATCTGTAGTTTCAGAGACGATCGATAGCAATTTACCTCGGAAATAAACTTACTTAAGAGTAGAAGAAATCAAACAAACAGAAAAGAATTTATTTCATATTGAATTTTTGAGTGAAAATAAAACCAATACAGAAAATGAATTCTTCATGATAACCTACATAAAATGCTCGAATTGCCGACCTCTTTGTTGAATGCACATAAGTTGTCTGTCCATACAATTTCTGTGGCAATTTTCTAGCATATTACATGCATCTCTTATTTTTTGTTTGAGATGGTCGATATCTGTATTAGTTGTCCTTTATGTATCCCCAGATAAAAAAATCTAAAGGAGTCAGGTCTGGGGATCGAGCTGGCTAGGCAAATGTTCCCTTACTATTGCTGCATTATGGGGAAAGGCACCGTCTTGTTGAAAATATTGTATTTCACGGCGGATGTTCAGTGGCAATTCATCTAAGTAGCCATCAAACTCATTGGATAAAAAATGTAAATACATTCCACCATTCAAATGCTCCTCGTAAAAGAAAGGACAGAGTATGTTTGTTCCCAAAATTCCCAACCAAACATTTATTCCGAACCTTTCCTGGAAATTGGTTTCTCTATGTAAATGTGCATTTGTATTGTTCCACCTATAATGGATGTTTCTGTTAAACCAACCATTGTTGGTGAATTTTGATTCGTCTGTCCATATTATTTTATAACAAATATTTCCAACTTCCCTATTTCTACGTCTCAACCACATCGCAAATCGTACTCTACTTCCGTAATCCCTTTCATTGAGGTGATTAACTTTGCGTATCCTGTAGCATTTGTATTTGTTCTTTTTCAAAATATTTCTGGTAGATTTTACAGAAATCCCTAGTTCGTGGGCAATTTCTCGTAAAGAACAATCTTGATTAGAAATAATTTTGTAACTGACCAATCCTTAATTGAAAAAAAATATTTTCGTCACTTTGTTAATCTTTATGAAGTGATATTTGCTTACCTAAAACATTTATTTGGTTCCGCATACTTCCAGTAACAACACATTCTCTAGTTTTATTTCTATCAAATGCACCACAGTCTCTCAAATTTCTTTCTAATCGTCTAAACATTTGAATGTTTGGAATACGACGATTTGGGTATAGCTCACCATACATATTTTTTGTCAAAAGAGGATTTCTATTTGATTTTGCATAAGCAAATAGCATATCAGTCCTTTCGTTATTTGAATACATCTTTGATATGACTGAGTGTATAAACGACTGACAGTTCTTAACACGTATCAACAACTCATTTATTTGTCCTGCCATAGAAACCAAGCAAAGCCTACTTGTTTAAAAATGGTAAATGAAGTGAGATGCTATTTAATTGTACCATATCACACAATAGTCGTATTTTGACCAAAAACTAATATTTTCGTTACTTCCAGGATTGAGAATTATAGAAATATTCAGTATGATAATTGATTCAGAAGAAATCAGCCTTGAAACAAAGATTTCTGTAATACAAAAATGCCCAAGAAGAAAAAATACGAATGTTCGTTGTGTTGGGGTATCTTCTTATCGAAATTATTAGGTGAAGTCTGAAGTATGCCAATAGTTGAATAGGTTTTGAAGAAGTCAAAATAATTTACAAAAGAACTAACGACAGGACCGTAATTAAAAATTGTTGTCACTGAGGATGCTAGTTATTTTAAATGAAACGTTATAAAAATATCAAGTGTGATATACCACTGAATTGTGATTTTATCGCTTTATCAATATTTGTACTAAAATAGACAGGTCCGTATTTGAAAAAAAAATGTTGATGGTGGCTGTGTTGACACGAAACGTTTAATCAAAGATTCATTGTTACATTTTTATAGTACATTTAGAATACATTAAAACTTTCCTTATAATTTTTTTTATATTTTCAGAAATAACAGTTCTATTCGTAAAAAACAAATAACAGCATTTTTGGTTTTCCCAGTATAACTCGGGAAGGGCGAGACTCCCTGTAAATTTTCTTTGACCATTGTACTGTTCTGCACAATAGTTACCTTTTCTCCTATTTAATCGTCTTCGTATCTGTTACGGTTTAGAATATAGCAATGTTACCACATGATAAAAGAAACGGCCTGTATATTGTGAACAGCAGTGGCCCCGATACGGTTATTTGTGGAACACCACAAGTCACAGTCCTGGATTCAGTAAAAAAATCATTTATAATAACTTTCTGTTGGTGATTTGATAAGTAACTCTTCAATAAATTGTGAATTCTTCCCCTCATTCAGCAGTGTTTAAGTTTTTCCAATAATAATGAATGAGAAACAGTATCAAAAGCTTTTGGTACTGTGTGATAATCAACAACTTTGCGTTCTACCTAGTAATTTAACAATTTCAGAATTCGTAATTCATCTTTCTATATTTGTAATTGATTTATCTAATAACTGATTATTTTTTTCCTTACTGATTAAAGTGCACTTTTTACTAAAAGTGATCGATCTTTGACTATATTTAGACTGTGATTACATTTAAGTATTTCTGTACTATGAATGCGTTCAACACTTTTATGTTGAATATTACAGAGTTATTGCAGACTGAAATAAGTTTACTTCATTACAAGAAACTTTAATTGAAGTATCCAGTATTGTAATTCGCAATTCTGTTTCGTAATGGTGTTATTGCAACAACCATCTTTCTAGATGCTTTTAGTTAAACTTTATTTTGACGAGAACGAGAAGATATATTTCGATTGAAAGATGTTTTGCAAATTTCTCATCATATTATTACTCAGATCAGGAACAATATAGATGTAATGTATGTAATTGAATCATAAGATGATGACAACAATTACAAAAATTTCTGCAGGAACCACAGCATGTTAGTAAGAATACTGAGTTATCCTAATCGATTATTGGATCTGGAAAAACTTTTCAATTACTCATCTCAATCACTATCCCAAATCATTTAAAAACTGCAAATTGTATTGTAGAAATTCATGGACATCTTTTAGAAATTTTAAATGCACATCAATGCACAAATATATTTATCGACTTTATGCACATACAAGTTTTTAAAAACTTTTGGGAGCAAAATTCTTAAATATGTTTTTGTTATTTCTAACATGTGAGCAGCTGTCCAAAATTGTTGGGGGTTCAATGATTGCACAGTACGACCAATATACAGACCTTCTTTCATGCACAATCTGAATGAGCTTTTCCAGGCAGAAGACAAGATGTGAGATTTTTCCGGGAATCAAACCACGAGTTGGAACAAAATATAATTTTTGATAATGATGAAAATTATGTGTTATATGGAGATCAAGCACATGGAGTTAGACAGCTGTTGTTATCACCATATCCTGAATAACCAGCACTTTTATTACCCCATCAAACCATGTTCAATAACACTATAAAAGTCCTTCGAGTCTCAGTTGAGTAGGGTTACCAGAAAGCAGAAACTTTATTATATATGTGTTGTTTTTCTGACAAATTGTCACACCTTCTTGTATGGAAGTCAAACTGCTGAATACTTCAATATTATGCCACCAACATTGGAAGATTATATTGGGTGAAATTATTGTTCATTATGAATAAATATTATGATATACAATGAAACTGTACTATAATCGTATCAATTATTAAATTTCTCAACAATTTCAAGTAATTCATTTATGACTTCCTGTTGCTTTCCAAATATATTCCTGCATTGTTCTGACTCAAACAAGAACTTTTTTTCAGCTGGCGCAACATTTCTATCCGACACTGTTAGTTTCCGTTCTTCAATTCTCAATTTTTTTCTTCAATCTCCATTTCTTTATCATTCTCCTTTTTCTAGGTCCTAATACAAAAAATATATTATGATTATATATTTAATGGCTGTGAAAAGATTTTTAGCTCTCACAATAGTATATTATATAAAAATATGTTTCTAAATTGAAAATTACTGATGTTGAGACATTGTTGGAACTATTTAGTCTTTCATTGATGTTCGTTTTAACTTTTGGAATAGATTTTCCGGGGTCTTTTTCATTCGTTAGGATAGGCGCAAATTGGGACACGTATAGCACGTGTGAGGTGACACAGCACAGCACGTTGTTTTGTAATCTACAGGATTGAGTACATTGGCGCAAATTGACGATGCAGCGCGACCTGTCACGACACGCGTCATCTCACAGACGAGTCACGCAGTAGTTCATTCAGACACAGTATGCCGTGCCACGCGTGTGTGTACAACAAGTGTTTTTCTTGTTTTTTTTACGAAAAAATTACAGAAGGAAAGTTAATATAGGCTTATGGGGATTTTTTTTTGGGTTTGCTAACGATATTAAATTTTTACAAGATCGCTCCCTTATTTCAACCCTTTGAGTACGTACAAACCTTATGGCATTGGTTTTTATCTATTAGATGTTATACCTATTCATGTGTTAAGCCGGGAACAGACATGCGGTATTCTGCAAATCGCGATTATTCGCTATTCGCCGAGCAATAAGGTAAACTAATCTGGATTCGGCAAGCAGGGGAGACACACATGCGGCGTATTTGCCAAAGATTGCTCGGTGTGGGAAAAACGAATATTCGTTCATTTAAAAATTTAAACATGGATAGTGGAACGATAAATTATTAATACTGCTGCTTTAATAGTGATGAGTTGTGCTTATATGCATCTTTTTAATTTCTTCAAATCTGAAATGAAAAGAGAATATTCCCCGCCTATGTTTCTTTCAATCCTCTTCCACGCGTCATAAACGAGATTTGTATTTAAGATCGTTGTGCTATACATTGCATATTATCGATTCACCTTCATAGAAATCCAAAAATGTCATTACTACACTCCATTTAAAAAAAAAACAGCTAAACTAGATTGACCATAAAGACCCAAATAGCACCCGAAATTTGCACGAATGTGTGTATCGACATCAATCGCAAATATTTGTCTCCTTTGACTCGGCCTAAAATACCGACAAACGATGGGAAAACACCGAATAACACCGAATAGAGAATATTCGCCACGAGCAACCCATACACATTCGTCGTTACTTGCCGAAGAGCGATTAATTGGTATTCGGGAATCGTCGAATACCGCATGTCTGTTCCCGGCTTTAGGATGCCATAAACGAGAAAATAAAAAACTTGAACAATTTTTTTCTGCAAAAGGAAAATGAATTTTCTATTTGCCTAGCACACGTCCGATCGCTAAATTTTCATTTCTTGAGCTCATCAATGACATAATTTTCAGTGGTTAAAATCCCAGAAACGAGAAAATTAGTCAGCAAAATCTGTCCTTATCTGACGGTCTATAAGTTCAATAACAAAAATTGTTTCGTTCGTTTGTCAAAAATGTCAGATATTTTTTAATGCCGGCTAGTCGCGAACTACCAATCAAATCCAAACTCCGCCGTTTCCTATTTGAAACCGCGCGTCTCAATATGCGGATCACCACGCAGCACGTGTAGCATGTACGAGTCATGTCTTATGTGTCACACCACCTCACACGCGCTATACGTGTCCCAATTTGCGCCTAGCAAGGCGCACATTGGGACACACGCGACGCAGCCCATGCAACACAGCGCAGGGCACGCAACGCATGGCAAAGTGGTCAAGAGCGCATATTGCGAAACAGTATTGTGAGTTGTGGGAGAGCGGTGTGTAGTGTTTCTCAAAATGCTACAGCTAGATTTGAGTTCCGAATCAGACTCCGATGAAGCATTTGAAAATGAAGTTTACCTTTATTGTTTAACACAAAGAACAAAGTCATGTCAGAAGTAACTATCTTAAAAAAAGAAAAACGCATGGTGAATTTCGCTTACTCAATGAGTTGTCCGAGTCTCAATTTACGAATTATCTGCGTTTAAATAGAGAGCAGTTTGATGAGGTTCACGACCTAATACAAAGTTCCATCTATTCGGAAGGTTGCAACGCCCAACAACCAATAAGAATCAAAGAGAAACTAGCGATCTTTTTAAGGTTAGTAATTTTTTTTTGTAACTTTGCTGGTATACAATAAATCAAGCCGAAAAGTTTTGCAGAAAGTGTCGGGCGTTACCAGTAGCACTGTCTTGGGAATTCAGGTCTTCGGGTGAGGTCATAGGAATAGATACCGTTGACCACTGTGAGTTGCTGTCAGTGGCAAATTGAAAGTTAGATACTGATGATATCTGGTCAGAATTATCTGACGTGGAAGAAATAGGTCTTGATGTCCATGGCCGCTGAGATCCATGTTGTTCTTCTGGTCGTAAAACATTACGGGAAAAATGCATGTATTGAGGGTATGATGGTTGAACGTGAGTCTGTGGAGATGTATGAACATTCATCTGTAAACTCTGAGCTTCTACCTGTGATACAGCGTTGAAAACAGTTGTTCTTGCAAAACGTTGATACATTGGAGACATGTTCTTTGTTATTTGATACATGGACATGAAGAAATGGTAAAGTTCATCTTTGGGCTCTGCTACTTTTGCTCGTTCCACTGTTCTTTCTTGGGCTCGTTTCTCGCGCTGTTTCATGGATTCCTGTAGCATGGTACAAATGTTGTCTTTTTTCAAACGTTTATCTGTTGTTTTGGTTTTTTGCTGGCTATTGCTGTTATGGTGGTGTTTTCTTGTAGGCTCAGATACGGTTGACTCCGTTTGTGCATTGAAAACGACTGCACCTTCTTCTCTTTCAGAACCGTGAGTATCGTTCAACTCATTGCCTAAGGCGCGTTGTGACTCTATATCAGCATCATCAACCTCCGTGCCTGGAGACTCCACCTCCTCAATATCAGTGTTGTTACGTGTTTCTTCAGTACTTTGTGTGCCCTCGATATCCAAATTACTTTCACGCACTCTATTTATCATATAGGGCAGCAAAAAATCCATTTGCTTTTGATATCTCCACTGTTTGATAGGAGTTGCTGCAGCTCCACTCTTGAAACTTTGTTTTTGTCGACGTAAGGCTTCGCGGTGGTTGTTGCGTAATTTTTGCCAAATACTCTTTGCTGCATTACCTATAACAATAATGTAATTTTTATATTGCAGATATTTAGCTTCAGGAAATAGCTATAAAAGTATTCGCTACAGTTATAGAGTAGGAGACAGAACCGTTTCTAAAATTGTCAGTGAAGTATCAACTGCATTTTGGAACAAAATGCAACCTTTATATTTACCATCACCAACGACCGAGATGTGGCAAACTATCGCATCGGACTTCAATAATCGATGGCACTTCCCACTATGTGTCGGAGCCCTTGACGGCAAACACATAGTCATACAAAAACCGAAAAAAGTGGATTCAATTATTTCAATTATAAACATACCTTTTCGGTCGTGCTACTGGCAACTGTTGCCGCAAGTTATAAATTTACAACTATTGATATTGGATCCATGGGACGCTTCAATGATGGCAATATTTTTGCAAGTAGCGCATTACGGCAGAAAATAATATCGAATAGCTTACATCTACCAAAAGCCACATTGTTGCCCTCCTGCGACATTTCTATGCCATATGTATTTGTGGCCGACGAGGCATTTCCTTTGGCAAAACATATAATGAGACCATATCCAAGGCAAAAAGTCCTCGGTAATAAACACAATAAAATCTTCAATTACAGACTATCTCGTGCATGTCAGAATGTTGAATGTGCGTTTGGCATCCTAGCTTCAAGGTTTCGCGTTTTCCGAAACCCTTCAAATCGAAGGTTGACACAGTCGTACGTGTCGGAAAAGCAGCTTGCGTGTTACATAATTATTTAACGGAAAACTGGAATCCACATAACCACGAGGAACCCAATGATGATATACCGACAAATCAACTGATGCCAATGACACGGGTACACAGCAATAGTACCAAACAGGCCTTTGAGATTAGAAGAAATTTTACCACTTACTTTTCTACAGTCGGCGTAGTATCTTGGCAAGACGAAAGCATCGCTAGAGGAAAGTTTTAAGTATTTACTATTGGCTGTTTAAGTACTAGAATATTATTGCAACGACGGAGCGTCTCATCCAACCAATATTATGTTGTTCGATATTTTCCCAATGTAACATTCAGAATCTGTTGTGCTATACAGACCACATAGCTTTCTCAAATATGAATTCATGAAACAGATAGTGCATTTCCAATAAATGTTTAACTCAACTTTGTCTCCTTTTTTTACTCGGACATGTTCTGTTTCCTTTCTTAATAAGCATAAATATACTTCACTTCACATTCCGATCGTGGATAGTTAATATGTTTTTTCTGCACATGGCGCAAAGACAAGGGCATTCCTAGCTTCTCAATATGCCAAATTCATTTCTTATTTGCAAATGAAATCTGAACATGTTCTTTTTGACAGTTGCAAAACAAACTGTATGAAACTTGTGGGTAAAGTGTTTTTTTTTCACTCGCAGGAATTCGCAACATTTCCCACTCACAACGTATCACTCTACTCATTTGATACATGACTTACTATTTATGTCCTTTTATGTACTGTTTATGTACTTACCATCTGCTAATTGCAGTTCACCAGCAATCTTATTCCATAGTTCATATTTCATTTTAGATTTCACATAGCCTGGATCTCTTGTATCATACAAATCTTTATGTTTTCTTACGGCTTCAATTAGTTCTTACTCCATATTTGCGACCGCACGCACACGAAATTCTGTTTCAACTACTGACCGGCACACGCTTGTTCCGACACATTCGTGTGTTGCCCTACGCTGTGTCGCAATATGCGCATGTATGTGAACACCCGTAGAATAGAAAACCGTGCCCTGCACTGTGTTGCATGGGCTGCGTCGCATGTGTCTCAATGTGCGCCCTGCCTAAACAGTAAGAACTACCTTTTCTTCTACTAGGGTTTGCTCATTGTCTTTTTAGTCGCTATTTCATAATCATCATCAAATTCTGGCTGTTCTACTACATAGTTATTTGTTTGAAAATGTGAATAATCAAAACAAACAAAAACTCACCACAGTTTTCAATCCTTATATCTGGTTCTATGATATACTCACGTTCATTGACGAATTGTGTTGTGATTTTCTCAGACTTCAAATTTTTTTCAATTTCTGTATCGGTTCTTTTCTTTGCAACTTTTGTTGCCTTTTCTTGGTTTCTCATTTTCATTTCTACAATGATATCATGCAATTCTTGAAGGAGCACATCCGTTTGAGAGCATGGTTCTTCCACACCTGAACTAAAATATTTTCAGTATAAGAACACACAAAAAAACAATTTCAAAGCAGAAACGTATATGTACCTACCTTTTCTGATTCATTGCTTCCTCATTCGCCCTCTGATCTAATAACTTCTGTATGTGCTGCCGAATTATTTTCACGGAAAATTCTTTTTGAATCAGCTGCGTCATACTATTTTTTACTTCTTCCCAAACAGCGCATCTGTTTGCATAAGGATTACGAGTAATTACTTCTTGGAGAAGAATAATGTCGCCTTCGTACGTGAAGCGTAAACGTTTTTATCTTTTTCTCTCATGTATCTCTCATACAAATAGACCGTCAGATAGTGACAGATTTAGGTGCCCCATTTTCTCATACAAGCCTCGAATAGGTTTTGAGAAGTACATCGATGTTGAGTAAAATGGAGGGAAATTTACGAGTGGCTCCTGGGGATAACATATGGAAAATTCGATTTTCCATGGAAAATTCGATTTTCCATATTTTAACGCGAGCCGTGTTCACCTAATCATTAATTAATAGAACCTGGCTTCAGAAGATCAAAGGCTTGAGTGTTGAAGGTGGATAAAGGGTTAAAATGAGGCTGTAATCTTGTAAAGAAAAATCGAGATTTTAACAGGTTTTCCCGCGCAAGCCCATCGAAACTATGAAAACCCACATCGTCACTACACCGAAAAACATAATGGCTTGAGTGGCGTGAATGGAAAAGTAGATTTTGTCGTCGGAAAATTTGATGGAAATTCTTTTTGATTTTTCCATATGTTTTCCCCACGAGCCACTCGTAAATTTCCCTTAATTTTACTCAACATCGACTTACTTTTCAACCCTATTCGAGGCTTGTATGTGAAAATGGGGCACCTAAATCTGTCACTATCTGACGGTCTAAAAAGCAAGTAATTCTTTTTGATGTTAACGAGTTATCATTCACAAAAATTTGGCAGATACGTCAAAATAAAGACGACTTAAATAAAAATGTCTATTTCTTTATTTAAATCAAATACGGGATGCCTGTACCACAGAATGAAGACCTACCATACTATTTCGTTGTCTTTCCAAAATTCAATGACCTTGAATACCACTTGCAGCAACACTGAGAAACGTGAATGAGTTAAACGTAATTAAAGTATACTAAGAAAAACTAAACTTGGTCGTAGGTTGCAATACTCTGATTACAGAATGAAGATCTCCCGTGCTCGAAATATTAAAATTTCTTCTATTGATGTAACAGCATATGTAACTACAAAGTGAAGGAGAAACGAAAACCATCAAAAACTTTTATCTATCCATACATAAGTTTCAAAATATGATTTCTATATCATTATTCAACACTATCATATTCAAAAGCGAACCCAAACTTTTTCTGGGGGATGATACCTTGAGTTTGAATCTATTTCCATCTTCTTTTGTGCCAAATTATCTGAAACACTCGATTTTGGGTAACAATTTTGGTCTTGGGGAGGCAAGCCTCTCCATACTTTCTGGGTGCACTCTTGATTATATTACATCTTTCTGGGAAAAGAAATATACATTTTCACATTTGTATGAGTATTTTAAATTTATTTTCCATATACAATTTATAATCTTCACAAATAAAACAGTGTCCAAGAAACTTATTTAATAATATTATTTCATTAATACAAAACCTCTCCATGTATTGAAACATTTAATTTTCAACTCAAGTTTCAGTCATGTTTGCATGCATTTTTCACTCCTTTCGCACCTTTGTAGCGCCGAGAGGGGAATATACATTATGTATTACTATACTTCTACTTTCATAATCTGTTTGAGAAATTCAAATCGGGCTATCACTAAAGCATTCAGGCACGCTGCAAAATAGTACAAAAAAATTAAATTGCAATTGTGACAAAACTAACGATCCGACAAAGCCTGTTTTGTGCACACATTAAGTACACATGATTCATTATTTCCATGAGAAAGGCCTATCCTGCTCCTTGAAAAATGGCGGAGTTATGAATTTTTCAAAAAATCGTTAATTTTTCCGGTTTTTCCAGTTTTTCTCCGTTACTAATGATCCGACCGGGTCGTAAAATATCTCATTTTTTTTTCTATTTCAATTATCTACAATTATTTTACCTGGATCATTCAGATTGCCCTCATAGTTCTCATTTTATAAGCAAAACAATTAAAAAAAAACGTGCTTTTTGTTATTTAAATGTTAATAACAAATTAATAAATGACAGTTGCGAGTCGAAAACATAAAAGATTATAACTACGGACTGTCTTCCATTTGATGGCATAATCGGTTTTGTACTAGCATTTTTGTTAAAAATTCACTGATTTTATGCTCTATTGCTTGGTGCAGAAATAAGCGCCGCTGTGGATTAACTATCCGACGCCTTTTCTAGGTGTACCATCCATGAGCCCTTTAATCATTTGGATGGAAACTTTGAAGTTTTGACAAACAAAAAAGATTACGCAGATAGGGCTAGCTACCTAGGCTACCTTTTGTGGTTTACATTCTGCCCTAAGGCAACGATTCAAAAGAGAAAGAGATCATATTTGCCTGTTTCGAAACATGGTTACGAAGACAGTATTCAGTCAGTAGCCTAGACAGCCTGACACAATTTCTATAACAATATCCACGGTCAGACTCAATAATCCCACTTTTTATTACTAATGAGTCTTAAATTTTGGATTATGATGTAGTATTATGAAGAAGTGGTATAAAAGCAAAGAAAGTTTGATTTCTCATTTATCGCGTTATGATTTCTTACTACATAGTAACGGCTACTTACATCCATCAATTTTTATTTATAAGATAGGTAAACTTGAAACCTAGCTTCATGTTTGATATGAAATTTTCAGTCATTATTTCAATCATGATGAAATAGACCAATCAGACACCACCATTTTTCGAATATAGTTTGTTTAAATAAGTGATTATTTCACAAGAGCTGTTCAATCGTGATTAAATTTTCGTCCTCCATATTGGTTTCCATTGTGTCGTTTTTCAGGGATTCTTACAATTCTTGGCAAAAAAACAATAATTTCTCAATCGCTTGAATTACTTAATATTGCTGTTTATCATTTTTGATACAACAGAATTTTAAATGTGCAAAATTCGCAGCAAAGGCTTCTTCAATGCATTGTTGGGATGCGTAACCAAATTGATATATAAACAAACACCACCAACGAAGTGTTTGATTCTGAAACGTCTCAAGCAAAAATATTTTTTAATAAAGAAATTGTTAGAAAATGTCTGTGTTCATTATTTGTGTATTTAGAGCGCAAAGTGATTGATTGCCGCTCGACAAAGAGAGTTACCGCGCGCGCGACGCGAAGCGCGGTAAACTTTGGAGAGCGGCAATGACACTTTGTGCTCGAAACACACACATGATTTTTTCTACAAACGCAGCTCCTCAGACATAAAAACGATAGACACTTCATTCAACATAGGCACATAATATTACCTATGAGAAAATTTACATTCAATAGTATTCCCAAATGTATAACCTATCCAAATATCCAATAATTTACATTTCTAACAAAACGAAAAAAACTTGGGAAAAAGAAATTTAAAAAAATTAGTGAGTCCAGAGTTCGAACTCACGCCGAGAACGCTAAATCAGTTTCGTATGAAGAATCTCTGCCATTACACCACCGCAGTATTTTAGATTGCTATGAATTTTTTGTGTTCAGTTTCCATCATGCAAGAATTGGTTTGTTTTCATCAAAAGCTAGGGAGATCGAACGTTTTTTCAATACTCTTGCTCTAGAGCGTAAAAGCTGTCATAAAATGACATTCCTCGGAAAACGTCAACTTTGCGTTGAGATCTGAAAGCGTCAAAAGCTACTTTGGTGAGCGGTAGTAGAAAAAATTCTCTGTTGTTGGTTTTAATCTACCCCATTCAAGAAATAATCTTGTCGTATATCACACGACCTATAAATTTCGATGGATTAAACTGTCAAAATATTTTTTTTGCAAGATTGTGCTTTTTAATAAATGATTTCATTCACAATATCATATTGTGCATTCAAGTATTTTCCAATCAAAATCATGCTCAAAATATTTTGATAGTTTAATCGATTGAATTTAGAGGTCTTGTGATATAACATACGATTATTCGTGTTAGTTTTGAAGACGATTTTCGTGGAAAATCGCCGACAATAAATACAGGACCTGATGTACAAGATTGTTTACAATAGGGGGTCAGTTCCAAAAAAAAAATCTCAGTCCCACCACTGAAAAGAAGTAATATTGGTTGGGTATAAGGAAACTTCAAATTTTGGGTACTACATACATTTATTAAAGCAGTAAATATATATAATCTTACAGTTTTGTTTCCCTAGCTTGTACAAGTCTCTCAAAAACTGTGGATTGCGCGGAAGGGTTATAGCCAGTTGTGGGAACGGACGGAAAGAAAATCTAATTATGTTATAAGAGGGCGAAATGAACAAAACTCATTATATTTTATGTCAGAACTCTTTCTTAGGGTTGAGTTCTGTACAATAAAAATAGTAGTCAGCATTTCTTTTGTTTTCCTATCTTTTTTTCAATGCGCTTTTATTAGCTTCACTTAAGTAACTAACAAACAATGCAATAAAATCTCGAAAGTTAATGTTCACCTACTTCCAATCGTCTAGAAAATCTGAAATTTGGCAGACATATCAAATCCCGATGGCAATATAAAAATTCCATAATAGGAATGTAATAATGATAATATTAAGGATGTGAATTTGTAAATTGAATTTTCACCTACTTCCAATCGTCATATAATCTGAAATTTGGCTCACGAATCAAGAACCGTTGACAACACTAAAGTTCCATTATGAGTAGGTAATAATAATGATAGTGGTGATGTGAATTTGTAAATTCAATTTCAACCTACTTCCAATCGTCCGAATAAACTAAAGTTTGGCACACATATCAAGGACCAACGACAGTACAAAAAATTCATAATGATAATGTTGTGGGTACTGATAAAGTAAGATTCTGAATTCAAATTTGCACCTGACGCTTTGCTCAATGAAATAATTGATTTTCTCCCATCCATTCAATTAGGCATTGTATGATCTTAAGTGCGTGATGAACTCGTGTTTTATAATTAATTATGCAATGTATTTTTGTTTATCTTTTTTCCGTAGATCTGTCTTCATATGAAAGAAAATAAAATAAAGTAATCGATGTTGGAAATAATGTAATCATGAATTCTATTTTCCCAGTAATTTTCATAGCAATGAATGCGTTGAATATTTTTAGAAAGATATCATCGATTTGATAATTACTGAGTTACCAAAAAGGGAAGAATAGTTTTCTAATTAAAGTTAAAATATCATTCAAATAAACTACTCAACACTAATTTCGTCGCACCCCAAAATTTTGACCTTATTAAAATCTGAATAACTTTTTTCTGCATTGGACAATTTGAATCCTGTAAACACTGTTCGCTAGTCCAGTCTTCTAGCTATAATCTCGTACTTCTTCAAAACATAAGGTTTTCCGTATAGAATCACTACAGGGTATTATCTGAAACTGTGCAAAATTTCTGAATTTTCAAAAGGATCCCAAATGAAGAAAAAATTTTTTTTTTCAAATTTGACAGCAGTGGCATGAAGATGAACTCATTACCTCAAGATATTTTTCGAATTGTCTTATTATCTCTTTTGTTTACAGGGTGATCTCAAAAATTTAACTTTTTGGTTTTGCAGTCATAACTTTTTTCCTCTTCAACCGATTTTCAAAATCTCCGGCTCATTTTGAAGCTGAAACTTTAGATGAAGAGTTATGAAGATCAGAATGAACTCAAGATAAAGATTGAAGATCAAGGGTTTCCTCAAAGGTGACCTAAATCCGAAACACCCTCAAAATCAGGTTGGTAGGAGAATCAAAAGAAAATCAACTTGTTTTCGGAATGATCATCCATTCTGAATACGTCCTGATCTTTCTTGCTGTCAGTAGTCAAGAATTGTGCATGAAACAACCCAATTGTAACGGCAGGATTTTGAAAAAAAAAAAAAATTAACCCATTGTTCGCCTGAAAGGCATGGTCCGTAACCAAGGTAACAAGAATCACATACAGTGACTGACAAGCCTGACCAACTGAGGCTCATTTCACAATAGCGGTTTTTTTCTCAATCGTGGAGCATTAATCGTGTTAGTAAGCAAGAACAAGAAAACAAGTTTTATTGAGTTTTTATTGAACAACAACAAAGAGAAAATAACTTGAATAACTTTAGAACTAAAAAATCTGTTTGATATTCAGTATTTAGTGGGGCCTCCCCTTTTGGCAATTACTTCATTGACCCTTTCCGGCATGCTGTCTATCAGACTATCAATGAACTCCTGTGGTACAGCTGTCCATTCTTGCTGTACCGCATTCACCAAGTCATCCAAATTTTCCATTCGCCCTTCCCTTTCTTTCAATTTCAATTTCATACGACTCCAGACATGTTCCATCGGATTCATATCCGGAGAGAAAGGCGGCCAGTTCATTCGCTCAATACCGTGATTCCTCAAAAACTCGTTGACAATGTGAGCCCTATGCGGTCTCGCATTGTCATCAACGAGAAGAAAGTTGTTGCCGATATTTGCGGCGTAAGGGACCACGATTTCTCTAATACATAAATCTCTATACCTCTCACCGTTCATACTATCTCCTCTCAGAATCACCAATTCACTCCTCCCATTCATCGATATTCCACCCCACACAGTCACTCCTCCACCTCCAAAAGCCACCCTCGCCTCCATATTTCCTTCCAAAAACCTTTCATTCCTCCCTCTCCAAACCAACACACGACCATCCTTTCGAAACAAGTTGAACCTACTCTCATCCGTAAACATACACCTACTCCACTCTGCTATTCCCCAGTTTTGATGTTCTTCCCCCCATAATCGTCTTGCTGCTCGATGTACAGGTTTCAGTAAGGGGCAGGCAGCTCGTCTCCTTGCGTGTAATCCAAGATCGTGGATCCGGCGTCGGATTGTCTGACTTGAAACCTGAATTCCCGTAGCATCGATCAATTCACGACGAATTTTGGGGGCGGTTGAAGTCCGAGTCCGCCGTACCAATCTTCCAATAAGGCGGTCTTGAGCGGGAGTTGTTCTTCTTCTTGTACCCCTTCTTGGCCCCCTAGGTCGATACTGAATATCCCCAGCGTTAGCTCGGACGTGGGCCCTTTGGACGGATCTAACTGTTGTTCCAAGCAGATTGGCAATTTGGAGGGTAGATAATCCTTGTTCCGTCATTCGTGGAATCAATTCCAGCTGGTCGGGCGTTAGATGCGGCATCGATATGATAATTTTTTTTGCAAACGAATCAAAATTGACGTCTAACCTAGCTTGTCAGTCATTGATTGTGATTCTTGTTACCTTGGTTACGGGCCATTCATTTCAGGCGAACAAAGGGTTGATTTTATTTTTTTCAAAATCTTGCCGTTACAATTGGGTTTTTTCATGCCCAATTCTTGACTACTGACAGCAAGGAAGATCTGGACGTATTCAGAATGGATGATCATTCCGAAATCAAGTTGATTTTCATTTAATTCTCCTACCAACCGGATTTTGAGGGTGTTTCAGATTTAGGTCACCTTTGAGGAAACCCTTGATCTTCAATCTTCATCTTGAGTCTATTCTGATCTTCATATCTCTTCATCTAAAGTTTCAGCTTCAAAATGAGCCGGAGATTTTGAAAATCGGTTGAAGAGGAAAAAAGTTATGACTGCAAAACCAAAAAGTTAAATTTTTGAGATCACCCTGTAAACAAAAGAGACAATAAGACAATTCGAAAAATATCTTGAGGTAATGAGTTCATCTTCATGCCACTGCTGTCAAATTTGAAAAAAAAAAATTTTTCTTCATTTGGGATCCTTTTGAAAATTCAGAAATTTTCCACAGTTTCAGATAATACCCTGTAGTGATTCTATACGGAAAACCTTATGTTTTGAAGAAGTACGAGATTATAGCTAGAAGACTGGGCTAGCGAATAGTGTTTACAGCATTCAAATTGTCCTATGCAGAAAAAAGTTATTCAGATTTTAATATGGTCAAAATTTTGGGGTGCGACGAAATTAGTGTTGAGTAGTTTATATTCAATTTACTAGATTCATCTGTTGAGACAATTGTTTGTTATCTTGTCCAAGTAGATGGGGATTATTCTGCATTGATAGCGCGAAATGAGTTACTCGGTTGAAACTGCTGAATTTCACGAAAGGCTGATTGTCCATTGTGTACTGTCATGTATGAGTTACTTCGACTGAAAAAACTCTCAATGCCAACCTCGTCATAACCAATCGTCACAGGAAAAAGGAATAGCTTAAGAAAAGAAACTCTACAGGTATAAGGAATCACAGAAATGATTTCCTATAGAAATTTTCCACCTCAGTATCTAAAACGACACGTCTGTAGTACGAAATATCTGGCGAACACGTATTGAACCACAAATCATCAAATTCGTAATTTCTAAGTTTGGTAAAGTTAATCATTTACCTGAACTGCACATTAGTTCTGGTACCTCAAATTTGTAACATGAACTGCACCATCGAAAATCAAATGTGGCCAAGAACAATAATTTTCTCGTATGTTCTAACCAGAACAAACTAACCTCACGTAGACATTTGGCGCGAGGATATTAAACATATATTTAGTGAGGAGTAATTTTTTGTCTGTCCAAAGGAGATTAAATTAATTTTGCGTAGACCTTTGGGCACGAGAAAATTAAACACATGCATTTCATGATGTTTTACTTATCAGTCTGTTCTAACTAGAACGAACTAACCCTAAGTAGACACATGGCTACAAATGGCCGTGTTGCAATTTATTAACCGTCTTGAGGACAAGTTGTTTAAGTTCCAGTTAAACTTCATGTTAATTAACTAATTGTTAGAATGTGATCCTTCAAACGTCATTTGATGAATATCGTCAACCATCTTAACTATTAATTAGTTATCTGGAGCTTGACTCAGCTTCGAGTTTAACTAGTTTAGATGGTGATTGGTGATTAGTGAATGACATTCTCCAAATGATGTTGAAAGGATCACATTATATTCAAAAGCTAGTTAATTTGGGGTTTAACCAGAAACTTACCATTTGATCGAGTGGTACAATTCAGTTATGGAATTGTAGGGTTGAAGTTATTTTGGTGCAGTTTGTGTGTCAATTAAGTTCATCGATTATGATACTTTTTGAACACCAACACCCTTTGAAACATATTATCATAACATGACCAACACCCCATTATATTCGATAAGGAAGTTGATCCCTCAACACACCACATCAGGGTTATCAAACAAATACATACAGTGTGTCCACTTATGTTAAAGACGTATGGAAATCTTTTTTGTTTTTCCAGGTTCAAGAACATTCAGAACTTTTTTTACCATATATCGCCAACTTGAGTAGTCACACACTGCATAAAATGTAGTTATAAACGTTTATTTAAAACGGCTTCACCTAACTGAAAAAATGTTTGTGAGAAGTCTAGCAACGAACCAGTCCTTTTTGAATCAGTTCGTTCCTTCGTTTTTTCGTAAACCTATCGAAGATGTTTGGTTAATGCATAATCAAGGAATTCGGTCTGTTACTGGTAACTATCACTCTGTTTCCTTTTTTGAAAATTGGTATTACTATCGATTTACTGATTTACCAAATTTTCCATTCCATTCATTCGTTCAAAATGTACAGTAAATAATAAATAATGTATTGTGTAACAGATTTGATGGCTTCAGCTCTTATTCCCTCCTTACCAACGATTTTCCAATTTTACACTTTCCTCATTATATTCAAGAGTTCATTAGAAATGATTGGTATTGGAATCATAGAATTAGGTAGGATATTGCGATTAGGTTCATTATTTGTATATCTGTATATTGATTGTATAAATAGCAAATTGTTTCCCATTCCAATGAATGGAAAAGGTTTTTGATACGTTTTATAAGTTGTTTAGGAGTATATGAACGAAATGCATGACAACGGAAAAATACGAAAATACATTTATTTCCAGTAGCTAAGGCTACTACCATAATATAGGAATGACATATTCTAACATTACTAAAGCAAAGAAATATATGAAAGGAAGTATACCGTTCGAAAGTGAAGTGGTCGAAAAATTGTGGTCCTATTTGCAATTGAAAGAGAAATGACGTTTGTAACCGAATTGAAGGACATTTTTGACTTGCTTTGCGATACATGTCTCTCACAAGTGACCAGAAAAAACTGAGTTGCCTGTTTCAAGTCAAGTCAAAATATACTTTATTGTCGTAGATAAAATCTTGTTAACATAGCATGAGATAAATAAATAGTCATAAATATAATAATATATGTACCAGTCAAAAAAACAAATTTCACGAACAAAATGTTACATTTAAATTACTATTATTTACAGGTTGTCACAGTAGAATTCGTAGATCGAATAATAGGCCTTTTCTACTGAAAGACTCTTAATTGAACTTCTTAATGTTTTATTATCTGTAATATTTTTTAGAATAGTAGTAAGATGGTTGTATACTGTAATATTTTCATAATTCAGAGAATGCTCAGTCAGAGCAAATTTTGGAATAGGTAGATATAGCATATGGTCCTGTCTGGTACTGTGACAATTATTTCTCGGAGTGTGCATGCTATTTTATTTTTCTGATTCAGGCATACTGTTTCCATTATGTATAAACAAGTGACAGTTAATATTTTGTGGCAGATGAATAGAGGCTTACAGTGATCTCTAGATAATTAGGGCAAAATATCAGGGAAATGGTACAGTTATTATCTTATAGGATTTTAATAAAGCATTTGATAGTATGAATGAATAATTGTTACTAGTCATTTTGCACTACATAGGTTTCTCTGAAAATGCTACTCCACTTATTGAATCATTTTGAAAAATAGAAAACAAAAGGTGACTTTTGACGGAACTGACTTTCAATATCTCAATGTCCATTCAGGTTTTTCACGAGGGGCTATTCTGAGACCACTTGTATTTGCTATTTATACAATCAATTCAGTTAACAGTCTTCAGCATTGTAAAATCCATATGTATGCCGATGACACTCAACTTTAGTACAGCTTTCTATATCAAGTAGTAGAAAGTGGTTGTACACGCATAAATGAAGACCTTGCGTCTTCTACTCAAACAGCTTGATCTTAAATAATGACAGGTCAAAAGCTCTTGTTTTCGTCTCAAGAAACAACCGTAACATCGTCCTCAATTCTGTGAATATAAACAAGAATAATGTGAATTTTGAAATAGTCGACATTGCAAAAAGTTTGGGTGTTTTGTTAGATTCTGATTTGAAATTTGAGTTGCACATCAATAAATTGATACAACGAGCATATTTTATGATAACAGTGATTTACAGTCAAAGGCATTTTCTTCCATTGAGATCAAAAGCTACATTATGTGGAACACTTGTCTTATCAAATTTTACCTACCCAGACGTATATAGACCTTTTTTAAACAGTCAATATGGAGGAAAAATTCAAAAAGTTCAAAACTTTTGTCTACGACTAATTTATGGCATGAGACGGCGATAAAGAATCTGTTTGTGTTTTAAAGGACTGTAACAAATTGCTAATGAAAATTATGTATTTTTTTTTCCTTTTGATACAAATTGACAAATTGAAATAGAATGACAATTCGAACAGAATAACAATTTTTATTTATTTTTGATAGTCCTTTTTTTCTTCTGTCAGGTGACATTTCAAGTTAGTCATAGTCCAGGAGCCACTTTCAAATTCATGAAAGTACATCACCAACATAAATCCCGCCAGCCTTGAAGGAAAATGCTTCAAATACTATTCTTGTTAGGCTAATGGTGAAGGGCAGATTCTTGAAACAGCTCTTTTGATTTCACCATTGGCTGTTTTTACAGAAACCACGCGACTAATACTGTCTTTGCCAGGATGCAAACGCACAACGCGCCCGAGGCACCATTTCATAAGAGGAAAATGATCGTCCTTCACTAGCACTAAAGTGTTTTCTTCGATTTTCTGCTGATTCTGTCGCCATTTACTTCTCTGCTGACGTTCCGAAACGTTGTCTTTACTCCATCGATCCCAAAAGTGTTGCCGCAATTGCTGTATCCTTTGATAAATTGACAAGCGATTATCAGGGATATGTCAAACGTTTGGATCAGGTACACTTGTTAAAGGCTCTCCCAACAAAAAATTCGCAGGGGTTAATGGGTTCAGGTCATTTGGATCACAGGAAATAGGATGCAGAGGACCGGAATTAACAATTGCTTCCACTTGAACTAGCACGGAAATAAATTCTTCGAATGTGAGGTTTGCGCTACCCATGATTCTACGAAGATGATGCTTTATGCTCTTTACTCCCGCTTCCCACAGACCTCCGAAGTGCGGTGAGTTCACAGGGATAAATTTCCAATTAATACCTTCATGAGAGAAGGTATGTTCAGGTTGATTATTCTTGGAAACCAAAAATTTACCCATTTCGATCAAATCCTTATTGGCTCGAACAAAGTTCCATTATCTGAATAAATTTTGGAGGCCGGCAAACCTGCGCAATTCAAGTACAAGTGCTTCACTCGTTAAATCAGACACCAGTTCTAAATGAATAGCTTTAGTTGCGAAACATAAGAACAGGCAAACGTAACATTTTGACAATTTTGCACCACGGCTCTAACGATCTCTTATTGTGAATGGACCAGCATAATCTACACCGGTGATACTAAAAGGAATTTCTAAAATCAAACGGTCTCGTGGTAAGTCACCCATGACAGGGTTTATTGTTTTTGGATTTGCTCTGAAACAACTTACGAAATTTCTTATAGCCTTTTTTGCCAAATTACGACCGCCGATTGGCCAAAATCTGACTCTTATGGAAACTAGCAAACACTGAGGTCCTGCTTGAAGTAGTCTCACATGTTTACTAGTAAATATTAAACTAGTAAGAGGGTGTTTATGGGATAGAAGTAATGTGTGTTTTTTATCAAAACTGAAATTGGAATTATTTAGTCTTCCACCTACACGGATTAAGTCATTTTGATCCATGAAAGGATTAAGACTTAAAATTTTGCTCTTCGAATTAACTGACTTGGTTTTGCTCAAAGACGCATAATCTAAAGGAAATGCTTCTTGCTGGGACAGTTTAACTAAAAGCAAAAGTGATTCATTAGCCGCTGACTGAGTTATATATAATTCAACTCCACGTTGATCTTTAGATTTTGTGCAATTAATTTTGAATCTCAGTATGAAGGCTGTTATTTGAAATAATTTCGAAAGATTTGAATACCTTTCAAAAAGAAAATCGTCCTTATTTTGGATTAAAAAACAAGTTTTTTTTCTGATCACGTATTTCAGGTAAGTGATTTTTATTTATGGTATTATTTTCTGGTCAAAATGATTCGTCTCTTTTGAGCCAACTTGGTCCCTGCCACCACAAGGACGCGTTTTTTAATTGATTTGGATATACTCCTCGTGATAACATGTCGTCTGGGTTATCTTTGGTTGGAACATGGCGCCACTCAAAGTTTTCGGTGATACATTGAATTTCAGAAACGCGATATGAAAGTTTTCAATAAATGTGGGCTTGTCCCTATCCAGCCCAAGACAATAGTCGAATCAGTCCATAATACACATCTAGATACGCATATTATAGGACATAAGGCAGATAGAACCTTTTGTAGTAGCCGAGATAGTACGAGTGCACCACAAACGAGGCAATGTTTGAGTTTTTATAGGCGCTAATTTAGCCTTTGCACATAATAGATTGGAAGATATTTCAGCTTCATTGTCATTGCTTCGAACAAAAATACAACCTCCATAGGCACTGAATCTGAAAATCCATGAATATCTATGGCGCTATAATTGTTACACAAAACTAAACGAGGAATATTTAGAGAATTTAAATTAGGTAGATCCCGTTCTAGACTAAGCCATGATGAATGTAAATTAATCGGAAGTGACTTGTCCCTTGATAGTTTTTCGAGCAACAATTTTTGTATGCTCATTTTTGCAATAATGGTGCATGTGGACAGCAGACCTAGCGGATCAAAAATTTAAGATATATGAGAAAGGATTCGTCTCTTTGTCACACTTCTAAATTCCGAGGTGATATCTATTTTGTACATCAATCTATCAGAAGAACAGTTCCAAATGAGTCCTAATGTTTTTGTATTTTGCTCCTTGCCGAAATCTAGAATGTTGTGAGATAATTCAGAAGAATTAACTCTTTGTAAAACTTGTGGTTCATTTGACGTCCACTTTCTAAGTTGAAGACAACCAAGTTTCAATATATTTGAAATAGTTTCAAATATATGAGATGCACCTTCAATAGTATTAGATCCCGTTGAAAGGTCATCCACGTAAAAATCATTCTTTGTTATATCAGAAATATGCTTGTCAGAATTATATTCATCTGCCAGAGCAAAGAGACACCGTATGGCTAAAAAAGAAAATGCAGCTTTTCCTTATGTAATAGTTTCCAAATTATAAGATTGAAGCGGTTGTGAAGGGTCGTCCCTCCAAACAATGCGCTGCAATAGTGTTGATTAGGATTTACTAGAATCATACGGTACATTTTTTGTACATCTGCGGATACAACGTAATAATGGACTCTGAATCTGAGAATAATTGATAAAAGGTCATTTTGAATTGTTGGACCAACCATTTGAAGGTCATTTAGAGAAATACCAGTTGTGCTGGGCGCTGAAGCGTCGAACACTACCCTCAGTTTTGTTGTAATACTATCTGCTTTAAATACGCCGTGATGGGGCATGTTATAAGTTTTGGATGTTGTGTCTGATGATTCAACAACTTCCATGTGGTCCATTTCTATATATTCGTTCATAAAATTTATATAATGATTCTTTAGATTTTGTTCTTGCTGCAATTTTCGCTCTAAGGCTAGAAATCGTTTAATTGCTTGATCTTTAGATTCGCCAAGATCACTCAATGATCTCTTTAGTGGAAGAGATACAACAAATGTACCTTCATTATTTCTTGTAGTGTTATGCAAGAAATGTTCACACTCTTTTTCTTCTCGTGAAAAAGTAGTTTTTGGGAGACATTCCTCTATTTCCCAAAATTTTGATAGCTTGGTTTGTGCTAAAATGACATTTCACATGAGATTGACTATTTCCAAAGACTCCGGAAATGACCCAGCCAAACCTAGTTTTTTGCATTATAGGTTTTTTAGAACCTAATTCTATTTGACCAACACATAAAGTTTTCCAAAATACATCTGCACCTAACAACATGTTGATTTCTCCTGGCTTATTGAAGTTAGGGTCAGCCAGTCTACCTATATTCTTTGGGATATTCAAATCGCATTTATTTACTTTCATATTCGGCAGGACACTTGTGATTTTTGGAATAACTAAACAAGTAACATTTGTATTCAATTTACCATCACAAGACTGTAAGAAAATATTACACTTATATTGTACCTTAGAACAAGATTGATATAGCCACGTGACGGTTATATCCATTTGATATTTTTCCAAATCTAGACGCTTAAGCAAATCACAGGTGATAAAACTAGACTGACTACCGCAATCTAAAAGTGCACTGACTTTAACAGGATTATCAAATTTGTCGAGTACCTGTACGCATGCTGTCGACAATAGTACTTCGTCTATATCATTTGTGGCTGGGAGCGTGATTTGATGTCCAACTGTAGTATTGCCAGACTCACTAGTTGCTTGCTCACTTGAGCTTGTGGCATTTAGGTGCAACAGCGTATTATGACGTTTGCTGCAGTGCCTGCAGGGTCCGAATTTGGATGGTTTTTCGAAATGACTACCCTTCAGACAATTGGTACATAGTCTGGATTTAGAAATGAAGTTTATCCTATCACCAACCGTTAGATTTAAGGAATCGGCGCAGGCATAAATGAGATGGTCCTTTTTGCAATACGAACATTTCGGATTTAAATTGCCATGACACCTCTAGATTTTTATTTATGGGGATTTCTGAAAAATGTGGTGTACAAAATAAAATATAATAATGTAGATGAACTTAAAAATTATATTGAAACTATAATTAATAGAATTGATGGCCGAACTGTGTTGGATGCCACACGTAATGTTAATAGAAGGGCCCAAATATGTGATCAACAAGAAGGCGGTGTTTTTGAACATTTACTCGATATTTTGTAGCGCTTTATCAAATCCGTTTGTTATAAATGTTTCCTATTAATAAAACTGTCTTATTTTCACCTTTACGAAAAAGAGTCAGATGAGGTTTGTTGTTGAGAATTTTATTACGAATCAAAATGCATGAAAAAATATAGGGGGTAAAAAATATCATTTCATGAAATATTCTGAAAACGCAACTGTTATTTTTTTTTTGTTTTCGGCATCGAGAAGGCCATTAAAAATGCTATTAGTTTGCCCATTTAACCGAATTCGCATCATCAATAATAACTGATTTGGCAATGGTGCCAACTTGGTTTGGAACACCCTGTATATATATATTTTTTATTTTGTATCATTTGAGCGAAAGAAAATAATAAAGAGAGTATTATTTTTTTTCTTTACTGTTATGGCATCGACTGCTATGATCATTAGCCATGTGTTATGGGTAGGCCTCAATACTAACTCCATACGTCACCTTAGGATCAGCACTATTAATTGGAACGTAACAGTGAATCGTGCAGGACTCACCCCAGTCGAGCCACGATATTTTAATGATTCAATAGGTCAAATTAATTTTAAAATTCTCAGCTGCAACTGGGGCTTGAACTCCGGACCCTTTGACTCAGAGTCGGACGCTCTAACCACTGCGCCACGCCCAGACATTGTTATTATTATTATTTAGACTTTGTGATACATCTCAATGACCGTTTACGGAGAGCAAATATCATATTAATTAATTGTAGGTTACGAGGACCCCAAAAATGTATTCCATAGCGAATATGTGATTTGATCAATGCAAAGTAAGCCAATCTAGCTGTAGTATACCCCAGCTCATTTGATCTCACTCTAATTGCATAACATCCGCTGGAGACTCTTTTGCTCAAATGCGTAACATATTCTTTAAAATTTAATTTATTGTCTATGTAACTACCTAGGAATTTAGTATGCTGTTTATTTTCAATGCAGTGATTCTCCAATTTCAAATCGTCTAGTGCACATTTGAAAATAACTAGTTTTGTTTTGTTTAGGTTGAAACACCAGTTATGCATATGTTGAACATAAGTTTTTATCATATTTGACAGCTGATACATTTCTTTATTACTCCATATAATAGTAGTATCGTCAGCAAAAATAGTAAATTGTCCTGCGATGTTAATGGTTATTTATTTATATAGATTAGGAACAAGACGGGTCCTATAACTGATCCCTGTGGTACTCCATGTTTAATGTCACTGAGATCAGAATGTCCACTTGATGTTTTCACAAACTGTCTATGTCCTGACAGATACGAATCGAACCAGGTCAAATTTCCAAAAGATAAGAGGACAAAGGTGAAAAACTACTAGAACGGCAGACTTTTGTGCCAACCTACAGAGATTATATCAACACATCACAACAGGCACTACGTACACTTTTAACTACAAATATTTCGTCATACAATATCCTTCTCGAATGGAGGTGTACAATGAGTTTCGTGGGTACGCTTAAATACTTTCTCTCCATTTGTACTACAGCAGACATGTGTCTGTTTCAATTCCTGAAAACAAATTCAACAATGTTGAGTTATTTAATTTAATCGTGTTCGGTCAGTTATCAAGTTCTGAGAACATTTTGAATTATACTCTTTAGGGCCGGTCTTTTCACCTCACAATAAAGTCTCTGATAACTATCTATCGGATAAACTTCACAGGTTTACATATCCTTATCTGATAGATAGAGTTATCTGGGACTTATCTATAGGTGAAAAGACCGGCCCTTAGTGTCTTTGTTTACGACGAGGAAAATCAGGTTTTTTCCTTGTTTCTATGGCACTTATCTGGTTATTCTGGACCCTTAGATTGGAAATTACTGATTCCAATTTGATTCCCTTTAATCACCTTTCAACTTTTTTTTTCCACTTAGATTTTTATGTTGCGTGATGATACAAGCTGTCTTGCTTAGTTTAAACATTCAACGCAATGAATGTTTTCATGATGATTACGTCAAAAAAACTAAATCATTCTGGAATTGAATTAAATATTTTTTATGCATATTCAACAAGCCGTAACTGCTTATTCACGGGTGTTGAGAAAATGTGCCTACGAGAAAAACGTTATTAATCGTTTTTTTTACAAAAATTTATCATCAACTTGGACGTCAAAATAATTGAAAAGAAAAGTAATTAAAAAACAAGTATCAGTCGATCACATGTTCGAAGAGACGTCAATTGTTTCCAACACCAAACTGTCGCCTGTTGATAGAAATATGAGTGTGCACATACTTCCGAGACCGACTCTGTTCAACCACTGAACCTCAATGGGTATTTTATACTGAACATCTGCAATATTTGTTAGATCTCTAACGTGAACACGTTCTTTGGAAAAAAGAAAGGGGAAAAAGTCCAATGGTGTGAGATCTGGCAACCAACCAGGTGATTTCACCCTGTACTACTCGATTTAATTATTATGCAAATGTACTGCTACGTATGGTTAACAATGAATAATAGGACAACTCATTAGAAAAAAAAATGACATGAGGAATCAAACTAAATACGCAATAGAACGTGAAAAGAAAGCTTATCTTGCCTTTAAACACAGAACCAGCGAAAACAACAAAACACTTTGGAAAGAGTTGAAAAACCTAAATGTTCATACACAAAACACAATTCCAGAACATCTCAATGGCGTTACAAAAATCAATAACTTTTTCATTGATTCTTCCAAATCTGATCTTTTGCCTGACAGAGAAACTATCAAATCAAAATATCCTTTAATGTCTGAAGATTTACATTTTATGGACAAAGTATTAAACAATAAAATTAAGTATATATAACACATTTCAAATAACAATTAATGTATATTTAAAAAACAACATATATTCAAAGTAGATTAAATATTTAAATTGAAGGATCACTCATGTTTTTATTGAGGTAATCTTGGACATCATAGAATACTTCTTCTATCAGAATATGTTCCACCGATTTTCTGAATGAAGTGAAAGAATCAATGAGTTTGACACTTGCTGGAAGATGGTTATACAATTTAGCAGCATTGTAAATTATTGAGCTTTTTATCAAGTTGGAAGATGGAAAGGGTTTTTAAGTTGTTATTTTGGCGGGCGGCGGTGGTTCCAAGACTAGTGTCATACGTTGATTTGTTTTTATGTACCAGATATACGGTTTCAAGAATAAAGACAGATGGAATCGTCTATTATTATCTAAGCAATATCCGACCAAATGTGAATATTTTCAAATGTTCCTCAACCAATGAGACTGAAATATATAAAACACTTTTGACAATAAAATCAAAATCTGTTGGAGTAGACAAAATAAGCATCAGTGTGTTATTAAACTCCTGCCCTCAAGTGCTTACCGTAATCACTCATATTTTTCATTTTTGTATCAAAACAATGCACATCCATCAATCTGGAAACAATCTATCATTATACCTCTACCTAAGGTACATAATCCTGATGACATTAAATTTCTTCGCCCCATAAGCATTTTTTGCACGCTTTCGAAAATATTCGAAAAAAAATATTTTTACCCAACTGAAGCATTACTTAGAAACTCAGAGCATTCTTCCATCCCAACAGTCCGGCTTCAGAACTGATCACAGATATATGTATATTCCGCCTTGGATAAAAAACAACTAACTCTTCTGGTCTTACTCGACTACGCTAAGGCTTTTGACACAATTAAGCATTAGTTGCTCCTGGCCATTCTGCATTAAATTGGATTTTCAGAAGAATCCATTTCTCTGATGAGAGCTCACTTCCTCAATAGACTACAGGCTGTGACTGTAGGTGATATTACTTCCGATTACATGGCATTGCAAGATGGAGTTCCCCAGGGATCCATCTTAGGGCCCACACTATTTATTGTATACACTCACGAATTTCATGAATATTTACAGTTCACTGAATGCCATTTCTACGCAGATGATACATTTTCTTTCCTGAGACTCAATACCGACTTTGATGCTTTGGTCGAAGAGTCAAACAAATTCTGCCTTTCAATCAACCCCATCAAATCCAAAGTAAATCTGTTTGGCAGCAAGAAAGCTCGAAATCGATGCGTTGATCAATTGATGGTCAGAACAAATAATGAAACACTAGAAATCGCAGATAGTTCAAAGAATTTGGGATTGATTATAGATTCTTCCCTCCGTTATACAGTGCATGTCAAGTTGATCACTAAAAGAGCATTTTGTAATTTAAAACTCATATATTCCAACAGTGGAATTTTGGATAGAAAAAGTTGAATAACTCTATGTGAAGCATCAGTCCTATCATATCTGAACTACGCTGATATCGTATTTGGTCCTGCTTTGTGTCATTTAGAAACGGCGTCTTCAACTCATACAGAATTCTTGCATACGTCTCAATTGTGGACTGATCAGACGTGATCACATTTCTAATCATTTGAAAGAGGTTGATTGGCTGAATATTAAAAATAGACAACTATTACACGCTTGCACATTATTCCGCAAAATAATACAGTCACATAAACCTCCATATCTCTATAGGACCATAACATTCCGCACTGATGTTCACCATCTCATTGTCCGTTTCAAGTCAAGTATATCCCCACCTCTACATAAAACAGCTCCATTTTGATCATCTTTCACTTACCAGATAACTTGGCTGAACAACACGGTTCCCGATGGAATGAAGACCTTTACAATACATTCATTTAAAAAAAAAAAGTTACAAAAGCTTTTGTTCAATGAAAAAATGATCTTTGACTAGTTTTTTCATTTATTCACACTTTTTTTCATATTCCTAATTTCTGAGTCGAACAATGAGATGGTTTTTTATCGTAATATATTTATATTCTAATTTAACTTCTGTTTATAGGAAGCTCACAATGAAATTTTGTCCTAAATTTGAATAATTTACTTTAATTTTCATGTGTACGGTTGACTGTGAGAGAGTACTAACATTGTTTAAATAGAAGATAGTTAGTCAATGCCTGTGGAAAAGGTATAGGACACAAACGCGAGTGTCATCTAGCGTGATTAGTTACAAACTTGAATATTTGACGTCATTTTAATGCAGGTTTCTTCAAAAAACCCTGATTTTAATGCTTTTCCATTGTTTTAATCAAGTTACGACATGACTTGGAGGCCAGATCACTGAAGTTACGACATGACTTGGATGCGAGATCACTATCGCCATCTACATGTCGCATCCATTTGAATCCAATATAAATCCCATAAGGTTGGCTAACTATCTTACTTCTATATAAACAATGGTACTAACCTCTCCTAGATGGGTCAGCGCTAACTCTGCCTATTGATAGTTTTTGTAACCTGTCCTACTTTCAGTATAAGCAATTAATTTTTATTATTATTATTATTATCATTATTATTATGTATGTTTCTGACTAGTGAGAAAATGTGAATGATTGGAGTCATCCATTCAATTGCTTTCAATGAATAATTCAAAGAATACGTGAGGAATATTATAGTTATTCCTCCAAATAAAAATGTCACAGGGCTGCTTGTACGTACATGGCTGAATCACCTAATATTTATTTTTCGATGAACATAATTTCATGTGAATATGGAGAATCTAACTTTGGAGAGAATTTAGAATTGCTGACCATGTCTTCATTGAGAACCATCGAATTATTTGGGACAACGTTAGTGTTCTGTCAAGAGAGGACTATTGGTTCTCAAACGTATTAAATATACTAATTCAAGTGGTATTGACTGTATATCAACGAAAATCTTCAAATGTATGGCTCAGCACATTGCACTGCATCTGTCTGAATTAATAAATATCTCAATTGAAAATGGTCATTTCCCGGAAGAACTAAAAACTGGACTGGTTACTCCTATCTATAAAAACAATGATCCCCTGTGTATGGATAACTATAGACAGATAACTGTTTCAAATGTGAATAGTAAATTTGTTGAAAAATCTGCTAATAATAGAATGTTTAATTATTTGGATAATCATAATATTGTAACAAAATGTCAAAACGGGTTTAACCCTGGGAGATCAACAGAAGGGGCTGTTTATGAATTTGTAAAATTTATATATAAAGAATTTGATAATAAGAGAACTGTTGTGGCATTATTATTTGATCTTAGTAAGGCCTTTGATAGCCTAAATTTAGATTTTGTCGAAGAAAAACTATACGCTTTTGGATTTCGTGGAAACGTGTTGACTTGGCTGATGTCATACTTGAGATATAGGAAGATAGCAGTCAAAATAAATCAATTTCAGTCAAATAAGGCAATTGTTAATCTGGGTGTTCCTCAGGGTTCTGTGCTGGGTCCACTTATTTATAATGTATATTAATGACCTACCAGCATATATGAAAACTAAGTGTAGGGTCATATATGCAGATGATGTTTCGTTTGCAACCTGTAGCAACTCTCCCGAAGAACCGGCAGATAATTTAAATTTCCTATATAATAAATTTACTGAATGCTGTCTGAACAATCATTCAATTCTGAATCACGAGAAAACGGTTCTAATGAAATTTTGAAATAAACACTGAAAATATTAACATTACGTCTTCCGAGACAACAAAATTCCTTGGAACTTTTCTAGGCTCATCACTTTCTTTTCAGACATGTACTAATCATATTTCTGAGAAGATATGTAGCAGTTACTATGCAATCTTACAACTCAAAAATATATTCTCCCAACAACAACTAATGAACATCTACTATGCGATGACATACTCGCACTTATCTTATAATGTTATAAAATGTTAAAACTCTAGATTTTCAATAAATTTGTTTATTTTACAAAAAAAAATAATACCTCTCATCTTTGGTATTCATAAGCGAACTTCCTGTAGAGGCTTCTTTCAAGAAAACAAAATTTCAACTATCCCCTGTATTTATATCTATAAAACAATCTTATTCGTTAAAATTAAATTAAATGACTTCATTATAAGTGCTGACAAACATAACTATAAGAGAAGGCATGGTAATCTTCTTCGAATACCGCCTCATCGGACAACTTTCTATGAAAAGAGTCCACCTTATACAGGTATACAGTTGTTTAATAAACTACCAATCACTACAAGAGAAACCCAAAAATCTGAATGTATTTAAAAAATCTCTCAAAGATCTCCTGTTGCAATACTAATTCTATAGACTGAATGAATTTCTGGAATGTAGTTTTTAATACCTTTTCATTATTTATATATTTACCTATGTATAACAACATATTTTATGTATTATATTTTCTCTATTGACTTTTCCAATATCGTATAAATGATCTGAATGGAATAAAATATTATTTATTTATTTATTTATTTATTTATTTATTTATTTATTTATTTATTTATTTATTTATTTATTTATTTATTTATTTATTTATTTATTTATTTATTTATTTATTTATTTATTTATTTATTTATTTATTTATTTATTTATTTATTTATTTATTTATTTATTTATTTATTTATTTATTTATTTATTTATTTATTTATTTATTTATTTATTTATTTATTTATTTATTTATTTATTTATTTATTTATTTATTTATTTATTTATTTATTTATTTATTTATTTATTTATTTATTTATTTATTTATTTATTTATTTATTTATTTATTTATTTATTTATTTATTTATTTATTTATTTATTTATTTATTTATTTATTTATTTATTTATTTATTTATTTATTTATTTATTTATTTATTTATTTATTTATTTATTTATTTATTTATTTATTTATTTATTTATTTATTTATTTATTTATTTATTTATTTATTTATTTATTTATTTATTTATTTATTTATTTATTTATTTATTTATTTATTTATTTATTTATTTATTTATTTATTTATTTATTTATTTATTTATTTATTTATTTATTTATTTATTTATTTATTTATTTATTTATTTATTTATTTATTTATTTATTTATTTATTTATTTATTTATTTATTTATTTATTTATTTATTTATTTATTTATTTATTTATTTATTTATTTATTTATTTATTTATTTATTTATTTATTTATTTATTTATTTATTTATTTATTTATTTATTTATTTATTTATTTATTTATTTATTTATTTATTTATTTATTTATTTATTTATTTATTTATTTATTTATTTATTTATTTATTTATTTATTTATTTATTTATTTATTTATTTATTTATTTATTTATTTATTTATTTATTTATTTATTTATTTATTTATTTATTTATTTATTTATTTATTTATTTATTTATTTATTTATTTATTTATTTATTTATTTATTTATTTATTTATTTATTTATTTATTTATTTATTTATTTATTTATTTATTTATTTATTTATTTATTTATTTATTTATTTATTTATTTATTTATTTATTTATTTATTTATTTATTTATTTATTTATTTATTTATTTATTTATTTATTTATTTATTTATTTATTTATTTATTTATTTATTTATTTATTTATTTATTTATTTATTTATTTATTTATTTATTTATTTATTTATTTATTTATTTATTTATTTATTTATTTATTTATTTATTTATTTATTTATTTATTTATTTATTTATTTATTTATTTATTTATTTATTTATTTATTTATTTATTTATTTATTTATTTATTTATTTATTTATTTATTTATTTATTTATTTATTTATTTATTTATTTATTTATTTATTTATTTATTTATTTATTTATTTATTTATTTATTTATTTATTTATTTATTTATTTATTTATTTATTTATTTATTTATTTATTTATTTATTTATTTATTTATTTATTTATTTATTTATTTATTTATTTATTTATTTATTTATTTATTTATTTATTTATTTATTTATTTATTTATTTATTTATTTATTTATTTATTTATTTATTTATTTATTTATTTATTTATTTATTTATTTATTTATTTATTTATTTATTTATTTATTTATTTATTTATTTATTTATTTATTTATTTATTTATTTATTTATTTATTTATTTATTTATTTATTTATTTATTTATTTATTTATTTATTTATTTATTTATTTATTTATTTATTTATTTATTTATTTATTTATTTATTTATTTATTTATTTATTTATTTATTTATTTATTTATTTATTTATTTATTTATTTATTTATTTATTTATTTATTTATTTATTTATTTATTTATTTATTTATTTATTTATTTATTTATTTATTTATTTATTTATTTATTTATTTATTTATTTATTTATTTATTTATTTATTTATTTATTTATTTATTTATTTATTTATTTATTTATTTATTTATTTATTTATTTATTTATTTATTTATTTATTTATTTATTTATTTATTTATTTATTTATTTATTTATTTATTTATTTATTTATTTATTTATTTATTTATTTATTTATTTATTTATTTATTTATTTATTTATTTATTTATTTATTTATTTATTTATTTATTTATTTATTTATTTATTTATTTATTGTTACGTTTTTGGGTCATAAATAAGTGATACGCTACTGTACAACTGCTTTCATTAGCCCAATTTAACCAGACATTAAAGGGTAAGATCCCAAGGCCGTCAGAAGTTACTTATTTTTGAACGAACGAAATGTGTACACGATTGAGTAGTGTTAGTATGTACTATGTTCGCATGCCTACCTGCAAGCTTGGCCAGATGGCCATTCTTCAGATATAAGGAAATGAAGGTAAGTAAAAACATTACTTCCTCTAGTTGAATGCCCATTATACAGATATATACCTACAACGCCTGATGGGTTCTTGGGCAGGGGAGATTAGAGTTCAAATTTCGTCTCCGACAATTTTTTTTTAACACAACCAAATGCGTCAAACTAGTCAGCCATCTCGGTTGGAAACTCTCTGGGAGGATTTTTGTTTGAAAATAAATTTGACTTGAAAACAGAATTATGGTGAATGAAAGATTTCCGTTTCTAAGCGGGATGGCTGACTAATTTGACGCGTTTGGTTGGGTTAAAAAAAAAGTTTTCGAAGGCGAGATTTGAACTCGTAGCTCCAGGGTGGTTGCCTGTGACCCTGTCCACGAACCCATTAGGCGTTATAGATATAAATCTGTATAATGGCTATTCAACTAAAGTAAGTAATGTATTTACGTACCTTGATTCCCCAATATCTCAAGAATTGTCATCTGGCCAAGTTAGCAGGTAGGCATGCGAACATAGTACAAACTAACACTACTCAATCGTACACATTTCAATCGTTCAAAAATAAGTAACGTCTGACGGCCCTGGGATCTTGGACTATTACTGTACTACACACTTGAAATATTTTATTAATCACAAACTGTCAGTTACTGACAGTCTCATAACTGCATGACTTTATGGGAAAATATAGTTCTTCAAATCATCGAGAAAATTGTGGAATTCAATGAGAACATACGACGTTATGTTATAGAACAAATAGTTTTTAAATGTTTCCATCAAATTTGTCGAAGGATTCTAAGAATTTCAAGAATTTTTCATGTTTCCATGTTTCCATAGATTTCCAGGTTCGTAACAGTATATTCAAGGAAACCACATACATCGAAGCCAATGGTGATTACAGTCAGCAAACTGCTTATAGATCGCTATGGAGTGATAAGGAAGCGCAAAATCACATGCGCGACTACACCGCTCGTAATTACGTGCAACACCGTACCGACATCGACATACCTATTATAAATCACTTCGTAGCATCTAAACTCATCAGTATTTATCTGAATACGATTGCAGATACAAGTGATCGAAATGTTGTGAATATTTCAAACCATATTTAGGGTGCACCAAATGCAGACTAGTGTTGAAAAATAAAGAAGTCAATTATGCCTGAACTTGAAAAAATATAGTGAAGTTATTCTGATTTCCAGAAGTAAACTGCACATACAGGAATGAAAATGCTAACTTGCCAAGTAAATCTGTTTTTTATGTCAACGGGCTGTACTCTTGAGGCAACCCTCAGAAGTTTTCGAAAGACTGTTGCGAGCTGGGGCGTGGACATGGCCCTCATCTTTGAACGTGTTATGCTATGCACAAACTCTTGACCGTGCTGGAAGTTGAACCCTCATCCTTACGGATGAGAGAAGAAAGTTATACTTTCACGACCACGGCCCAGCCCAGCTTCGTATCAGTCACTCTATTTCTCGCCTTCAAACCAGTGCTCCTCACCATATATATGAAACTTGATTGATTAAAAATATTATAAACCTCCGAATAAACCTAGACGGAAGAAGTATTTTTTTCTCTTACAAAAAATAACAACAATATCAATTTAAGTGAAATTGTCAAGCTGGTTGGATCACAGGTTTTCAAAATGTTGGCTGATCATTTCAAACCGGAAAAATCAACCACAAAGACTTATAAGGAACTTTTTGAAGTATTGAACCGTTTCTACGACAGAAAGGTATGTCTTTGTAAAAAGGTTTAAGTTTGCAAGTGTTTCCGTAAAGAAAATGAGACTATAACTGAATATGTAAATCGATTACGTGTCTAAGCAGGAGAATGTAGTTTCGGAAAAGGTTTAGATGAACGTTTGCACGATTAGTTAATTTTTGGAATAAACAATCGCGAATGGCAAGAAAAATTAATACAAGAACATCCTTCTGTTGAAACAACGCTAGAAAATGTTCAATCAACGGGTTGCATTCTTAAGCAAGCATCTATTCAAACGAAAGAAATGTTCCTTTTTCTAACAAGTAGTGTTAAAATGGAGAATAGTTATGTTAATCGAGTGAATAAACCAGAGACTAGACATAGTATTCCGTCCCGGAATCAGATTTCGAAAAATAAATTGCGAGAACTCCATCCTGATTTCGATTGCCTGTACTGCGGAGATTCAAAACAGACAAAAGAATTGCCCAGCTTTTGGAAGGAAGTGTAGTAGTTGTGGAGAAGAAACCCATTTTTCTCGGGTGCGTGATTTCAGGAAACGCTGTCATCAAACAAATGTCGAAAGCGAAATATAACAGTAAACCAAAACGCTATACTCGCCATGTTGGAGAAACAAGCGATGATTCGTCAGACTCTGGCAGTATTTCAGGACATGAAATATCACATTTATTCAATGTAAGAAAAATTGTTGCTCAAGTAAAGTTATATTATATGTTCGCATTAACGACAATGACATTGATATGCTTTACGACCTAGGCTCAGTGCATGCTATTATTGGTAAATCAATTTGGAAAAAAAATGGTGAACCATCCCTTTCAAAATCAGCAGATTTGGTTGCGCATGGCGATAAACCTATAAATACTCCGAAGGAATCAATGGTAGACTTGAGGAAATGAATTGACGTTACCTATATACGTCACTCAAGAAGAAGATGTACCAGTTTTTGGATTAGACTGGTGTTTAGCATTCAATCTACCCCTTCTACCTGGTGCAAAAGTTATGGATGTAACAAAAGATTTGGTTCCAAAGAAAATAATATCGAGTTACATTAAAATGGATAAGGGGAAGGAAACTATTCAGAAGACTCAGATCGGCGAAATTCTGAAAGAATTTCCATAACTTTTTGAAGATTGTCTTGGTCACATCAAAGGACATCAAGCAAAAATTCATATCGATGAAGACGTCACACCAAAAAAATTTCGTCCAGGAAGCGTTCCTCTTGCTTTAGTAGATGAATTATCTGCGGAAATTGATCGATTATTTCAAGAAGGTGTGTTAGAGCCCGTGGATACGACAAATACTCCAATCTCATGGGCATCCCCCATTGTTGTAAACATAAAGTCGAATGAAAGATTGAGGATTTGCGCCGGTTTCAAGGTAACCATCAATAAGTATGTTCATATAGACAAATACCCGTTGCCTAGAATCGAAGACATAACAGCTAAGCTTTCTGGAAGCAGATATTTCACCAAAATTGACCTAAAAGACGCATATTCACAGATGGAAGTTGATAGTGAATCTCGCAAATATTCAGTTATTGCCACTCACAAAGGCGGGATATGTTCTGCACCTTCTAATTTCCAACGTACCATAGATCAAATTTTAATGAATGATGCAATACTCTCGAATGTAATTCGCTGTTTACAAACGTACTGGCCAAGCAAGAAGAATGTACATAGAGATCTAGTTCCATTTTATGAAAAACGAACGGAGTTGTCATTCGAAGAAGATTTATTACTATGAAAAGGGCGTATCTGTGTACCTCTAGCCCTACAACCAGCAGTACTGGGTATGATATACGACGGACATCCAGGAATAACTGCTATGCAATCACTGGCAAAGCTCCATGTTTTTTGGCTAAAAATTAATTCCGACATTGCTCAAGAAATAGGAATATGTTTCATCCATCAACAATCAAGACAGAATGACCATAATTCACCCTTACATCCATAGGGTATATCACCAGAATCTTGGTCAAGACTCCACTTGGATTTTGCTGTGTGAACTTTCAAAGAGAGGATGCGTGCTAGTGATCAAAAATCGAACCAATCGCAAAGATTACAACAATTCTTATTGTATTATAGAAATATAGTGAGAATATCTACGAGAAGAACACCCAGTCAGGTGATGTTTGGCCGCCATCTCAGATCTCGTTTTGATCTATTGAAACCAGATGTAATGAAAAATATTGAAAAAATATGAGAAATTCGTCCAAAAACAATATCATGATTCCTCTGCTGCATCAGAGAAGATTTTCAAAGAGGAAGAGAAAGTGTGGGTAAACAATCCATTAAGTAAAGGCTCACTTCCGGGGAAAATCGTTAAACGTACTGGACCTCTTTCATATCTAGTAGAAATCGATTGAAATTGTTGAAATTTTCCACTTATCTACAAAAATGCTGAGAATATACCAATTGTGAACTGGAAGTACTGTTTGGAGGTGGTGAAAATAAAGATGCAGAATATTCATAAAACCGTACCTCCCTACACCTACTAAATCGCGGAAAATGGGTTTCTGTTATTGCACTTCAGAAATAAGCATCCATGAATTTTCTCTTGGTCTAAAAAATCTATGTCTCAAGAATTAAAATTCAATCATCATAAATATGTATGTTTGCAGTTTCCACTTCTAAGAACAGGACCATTGTTCATGCATGTGGTGAATACAATGCATTGCTCATCTTCATTGTTAGATATGTTCTTTTCTGTACAGCTGTCAAAAAAGTTGATATTTCAGCATCTATATTGATGCGCAAATGTTTACTTTTTTCACTGCCATAATAATTCACAAAATAAACATGAAATATTGCTTTTTGAAGGATTTATTTTTAACAGAGTCAATTATTATTTGATTATTCATCATGAAACAATTTCATTCATTAGAATAATAATTAATAGTAAAGTTTGAATAATTACATCCAACATAAATTCCCGAAGATGTTCCATGTTGCTGCTGATCAGAAACGTTAGATATTTCTTGAAGAGTTGATTCCATAATTTTATCATATATTTCAATTTGTTTGGAAGAAGATGGATAGTTTAATATTTTGGTAGAAATCTCAATTTTGTTATTCAAACTATCTTCTATATATGCTACTGATACGGAGACAGATTTCCAGCCACCATGATGTTTTATGGATGTAATGTTGCACCCTGTATTGGCCAGAAGAGTTACAGAGCTTATCTTGAAACAGTGACCTGTGTAGCTCTCATAGGTGTCTTTTCCAATTCATTTTGCAATCGAGCTGGGAATTTCTCAGATTTTATCCATTCCTATATGTTGGTTAATGCATTTTCCTCTCAAATATTTCAAAAATAATCTGTTACTTTTTGTATGAGGCAACCGTAGAGCTAGCTCTATACTTGCGATATATCTCAATATAATCAGAATTTGAAACAGTAAACGTTCTTGCGCAATAGGCTTTCATATAAGGTATTTTAACACTAGATATAGATCCAGCATGTTCAATGGCATCCATAGTTATATGTAATAATTCTTCACGGCTGATACCCAAAATTAGGACAACCTACAAATCAAAAATATTGAAATTACTACTAATCTCACAGAATTATGATTATATCTCTACCTTATGAGGTAAATTTGTTTCGTTATCAGCATCTTGATTAAATTTATTGATATCATCCCTTCATGAAACTTTAGCTTTCTTTCCTCGATATCCGTAGCTTTTGTTCCTAAGGAGCGGAACCAGTTTTGAAAACTTCCTTATAGCAATATTTTCCCCAACGTTCAATATAATTTTCAACATTGAGTAGACACTCCATAACGTAACAGGTTTTATAATTTTTGATTTTTTATCAAAATAGCATATGAGCACATTTTCTAAACCTTTTTTACATGTTTCTTGTCGCACCATTCACGAAATTGGTCATATGTTTTGTCATTTATTCACTTGGATTGGGCCGGTAACATATAAGATGGTATTGCATTTGCTCTATACCACCTTTTGCATTTACATCATGCTGCCACTATCCTAATCAAAATCTGTCTTCTTGAAAATAACTTGAAATTGAAGAAACTACGAGCAAACACAGTCAAACAGTCAAACGCGCGGCGTGCCAACAAAACATTTCTATAGTTACGACACAGAAAGACCACTAAATGCTGTGAAATTGTATTGGAAGTACAAGACAAAAAATACTCATTTTATGCACTTATTACAAACATAACTATTTTCCAGAGATATCTGTGGGCAGGTTATATTAAATTACGCAGTTTTTGTATTACAAGTTTAATGAGAGAAAAACTGACACACTTCGTTGTTACAAGCATAATCCGCCATCTTATATCACCTCACTCCCGGATGCACAGTAAACAGCGTTGACATATTTTAATATGACATATCTGTATTTTATGCTCTATGGCATGGAGTCACAGTATAATATAGAACTGACTTTCAACACCTAAATTCTATAATACTCTAACATCAAAATGTATATTATCGCTATTATCAGAAATAAATCTAATAGACAAAACAAAGTACTTATGTAGTAACTAAACAATATTTGCTATATGTACCTGAGAATCATACGAAATAATTACAAATAATAATCATACATTTACCATTCCTAAAGGTGTTCTAAAATTAACAAATTTTGTTTTGGACAAAGCTTTTGTCATTATATCAGCTATTTGACTATTTGTCGAAACATATACCAATTTATAACAACATAATCGGCGATAAGATTTCTTATAAATGGTGTTTGACATCAATATGCTTACTTCTTTTAGTTTCTCGAGTGATAGCCATTTTTATAGCTGATTGATTATCCTCATAAACATACATTTGATCGATTTCAGCTTTAATCATACTTTAAATCAGTTGCTTCATGAAGATACATTCTGTTAAACAAAGAGATAGAGAAACATACTCTGATTCAGCTGATGATAACGCTACAACAGTTTGTTTCTTTGATTTCCAAGATATTAAATTTTTGTTGAGTTTAATGATGAAACCACATATACTCTTACGGTCATTTGTATCAGAGCCAAAATCAGCACCAACAAAAGTATCAAAAACAAATTTATTACTTGCATGTTGTGATTTTTGAAATTTGAGTCTTAAATTCTTTGTACCTTTTAAATATTTCAAAACATGTTGCAAATATTTCCATTGAGTAAGAGTAAAATTATGCTGAAATTTACTGAAATATGTGATTGAAAAATACAAATCTGGTCTTGAGCCTAACATTAAATACATTAGACTCCCAACAAGTTCTTTATATGGATGGTTTGATTCATTTTCAGAATCGGTATCAAAGGTACTCAAAATACCAGTAGAGTGGTATGACACTTTCATTACAATCAACCATTCCAAATTTGAAAAGAATTTTATCAATAAGTTCTTTCTGTGAAAAATACATCACATTTTCATGTCTTACGATTTCGACGCCTAAAAACTTTATTTTACTCTCTGTATTGATATCCTTCATTTCAAATTTTGCTTTCAGCAATGTTTTGATACTGAAATTTTTTTTTCTATTATCAGACAATAAAATGATATCATCTACCCAGAGTAATGAGTATGAGTTGCCTTTCATGTATAAACAAGGATCTACTTGGCAACGTGAAAAACTATTTTCAATTAAATAAGAGTTGAAACAATGATTCCACTCTTTAGGTGCACATTTCAGACCATAAAGTGATTTTACTAGTTCACATACAAAATAATTTTCTGGAACATTTTTCAAACCTTGTGGTGGCTTCATAAAAACAGATTCCTTGAGTGTTCCATTCAAAAATGCGGACTTCACGTCCATCTGATGTAAAACCAAATTTCGCTCTAGGGCTAGAGCAAAAAGAACTCTCAGTGTCACCATCCGGGCTACTGGTGCATATAGGTCATCGTAATTGACATAGTCTTGCATGAATCCCCTAGCTACCAAACAAGCTTTCATTACAGGCTGGTCATTTATTGTCTTGCGACTGAAAACCCATTTAGCATCAATGACCTTGGTATTGGGCGGGGCTGATACCAATTTCCAGGTTCCATTTCTTGCATGGCTACTTAGTTCCTCTTCGATGGCAGATTCCCATCCTTCTCCAGAATCGATAGCTTCCTGGTACGTGGATAGACATTCAAATGGTAGATTTCCAGCCATCAATGCTACCATGTTTGTTTCAAAATCGGCATACTTTGAAGTGGTCGAGGTGTTAGAGCGTTTGGCTTCCACCCAGACGGTCCGGGTTCGATCCCCGGTCGTGTGTCACTGAGCTGAAGTGGTTCGGATTCCACTTTTATTTAAACTGTAGATCCCGGATCTCCCTTGCTCGCACAAGCTCTGCTTTTGAGGAGTTTTCTCCGAAAACCTGGGAGTTTCGTGAAAACAAATTTTAAAAAAAAAATTTTTTGAAGGAAATTTCCGGGCACGTGCACTTTTCCTAATTCCTTGTTCATGGAATGACTCTTCCATGGACTGTTTTTCTTCTATATCCGAATCAAAGTCGAAATCTTGACTTTCAATAATAGCAGGTACATGTGCCACTTGTCTGCTGGTTTCATCAAATTTAACCGATCTGGCCGTTATAGTTTTTCGTTGTGATGGATTCCACAAACGATATACATTTGATTTATAGCCAATCATGAAAAATTGTTTTCAACGCTCGGATAATTTACCAGTTCTTCTTTTGGAATGTGTGCATATGCAATACTTCCAAAAACTCTAATGTTGTCCACAGATATTTTCCTAGCATACCATATTTCTGTTGGTATTTTATTACAAGTAGCTCTCGATCACCGGAGTCCTTACAGCTTCTCCCCATAATTCCTTCTCAAAACCAGATTCTTGTATCAAACATCGTGCCATATTCATTATTGTTCGATTAAGACGTTCACTCACACCATTTTGTTCAGGATTTCTTGGTACATTATATTCAATAACTGTACCCTTTTCTTTGCAAAATTCTATGAAGGCTGTTGAAAAATATTTACCTCCTCTGTCACATCTGAATCGTGAAATTCCAGTTTGAAATTTATTTGTAGCCATTGCCTCAAATTCTACAAATTTTTCATAAACTTCAGATTTCCTATTAAGTAAATATATGCAAGTGAAATGTGAAAAATGATCGGTAAATGTCACATAATATTTATATCCATCATATGTTTCTGGAATAATAGGTCCTGCAACATCAGAGCTAACGACTTCTAAAATGCGCTTTGGTTTCTTATGTTCGTCAACAGAAGCAAATGGAAACCTAGTCATCTTTCCTTGTAGACATATATCACATAATGACTGAGGAGTAGTAGATGAATGTCCCATTCTGCGGTGTATTATATCATTAGACATAAGGCTTGTATGTTGTTGTTGTGGTTTCAACTCAACAGTGAACAAATTTCCAACTTTGTTCCCTTTCAAAAATGTTTGGTCATTTTATGAAAACTCAACATTACCATTTCCAAACGTTACTTTGCAGCCTGCTCTTTCAGCTTTTGGTACAGACAAAAGATTATATGTCAAATCTCTGCACATTAGAACATCTTTAAGTTTTAGGGAACGTCCATTTTGTTCATAAAAAAGTACACCACTTTTGATAGCTGTTATTTTATTTCCTTTCTTGGCGAGAGTAAATTCGATGTTGACGTGTTTTGTTTCACTATTTTTCTTATTTTTCATAATCCGATCCAATAAGATGTTGTGTACAACCACAGTCTACAACAAAAACAATTATGTCATCGGATGAAAACATAACCTTGTCTTTCTCTTCTACTTCTTTGACGTTAAAAGTTATTTCTTCTTCTTTTTCTTGTCTTTTCTGTTCCACCAATTTGTTGACGCAACAATTTGATTTCTCATTTTTCGAAGTAGATGGTGTGTTACGCCATGTCTCTTGATTTTTCATTTTTGGGCAATCTTTTTTCATATGTCCTCATAAATGGCAATAATGACATTTGTATCTAAAAGTACCCTTTCCTGTCTTTGAGTAAAATGCGACATCATCTATATCTACATTCTTCTTTCCAGGACCTTTTTCTCTTTCTTATCGAGCTTCCTCTTGAAATAATTTGCATTTCACAAACTCCACTGTCACATCATCAGGATTCTGAGAAAAGAAAATGTCAATAGATGTCGTTACTGGCTGGTAAGACTTGGGCATGGCCATCAATAAAATCGAAATAATTACTTCATTTTCCAATGTTGATCCTGCAGATCTTAGTTCTTGTACTTTACCAAAAAATACTTCGAAGAAATCCGTTAGTTTTCCTTTAATGGACTTCATTCCATTAAGTTCTCGCTTGAGGTCATGTTTAGCAGCTAAACCTCTTTTTGTGTAAGTGGACTTCAGGGCATGAAACATATCCTTTGCTGTAGTTTTATCTCGTACAGTTCCAATTATAGAGTCTGAGATCCACTGAACCATAATGTCCTTGGCCTTGATGTTTTTCTTCTCATACTCATCTTGAGGCATTGTGCTCGACTTTTCATCTAATGCTTTTCCACAGTTTTCCCGTTCCATTCTGATTTTAATTCGACACTCCCAGTCAAAAAAACCAACGCAGTCGAATGGTTTCAAATTTGAGATCACTGGTGTTGACGCCCTATCTGTTGAACAAACTTCCAAGGTACAATCAGTACTTTCCGACTCAACATACTTCTTGAGGCAACCATTTCGACCTTTTTACTTTTTCTTCTGGTCTTGTCTGGGCCTATAACCTGTGGGCAGGTTATATTAAATTAAGCAGTTTTTGTATTATAAATTTAATAAGTAAAAAAACTGACACACTTCGTTGTTAACAAGCATATTACGCCATCTTATAGTAGTAGTAGTTTATTTGACTATGTTTCATACACTTCAGTACAATTATAGCAGGTCATACAAATGTGTTATAAAATGAGATAAGAAGCAAACTCATTATCTTAAGAATATAATTTTTTTATATACTAAACACTTTCGGTTGAATATATATGAATAAAATTAGATTTAACATTAATATACTCATCATCAAATCAACATTAAATCAAGATTACACACGATGAAAACACATATAAATATAAATTTGGGAAGGACATGTAAGATCAGTCTTTTTATCTCAACATTACAGGGTTTCTGGAAATTGGAAATTCATAAATTCTTGTGTAGAGTGAAAACAATGTGTAAGAAAAAATGTTTTTGAATAATTTTTAAAAGAGTCAGTGGAAAGGTCTTTCAGGTAATCTGGTAATTTATTATAGAGATCTAGGTTAAGCGAGTTCTTACGTGATTTTTCCAATCTAAACTTCTGAGTCCTCAATAAGTTACTGTATCTGGTTGGGTAGCTATGAAAGTATAAATTTTTCTTAAGTTTATGTTTCTTATAATGGATATATTACCTCACTCCCGGATGTACAGTAAACAGTGTTGACATATTTTAATATGACATATCTGTATTTTATGCTCTATGGCATGGAGCCAAAGTATAATATAGAACTGACTTCCAACAATATCTGCGGTTTCCTGTTTTTGTCTATTGACAAAAAAACTGGTATGCATCCGTGAGCAATTTTTGCTCGAAGATTACTCATCAAACGTACATCTGCCTGTCTACGATGATCAAAAACTTTACGAAACAGTTCCACCTGTAACACAACATACATCCGAAAAGGAATATCTTCTATCAAACAATTGGAAGAATTGATGAATTATATCAAAAATATGTGGATTGTTCCTTTTTCGTTTCAAGTAACAATCGAAGTCAGATGCCAAAATAACAATTAAGTAAAATTTGCCTCTTCAACAAAACAAAATTCTACGACTATACCAACCAATAACCTTTCCCGACTCAGTCAAAATGAACTCGAAGCCATTGAAATCAAGTAAAAACATTCACATGAATGGATATGGACATACTCATTCAAAGAACAGCACACATATTGGACGCTTTACTACTAGTTCTGATATCGAAGTGTTTAATCATTGTATCAAAAAAGTTTGTTCCAAAAGTTGCAAAATCAATAAAACTAAGTGATAGCTAATACGAAACTAGATATTATCTAAAGTTCAGCTTCTTCACTACACCTCTTGAGCTGAATGTTTAGGGGAATGAATTATATCACCCGTTCATAGGTGAACCACTCAATATAAATTTACTGATGATTGTTATGCCGATTCCATTGAATCTCTTCTCTTTCGAAATCAAATAAACATGTCACTTCCATTCAATCCTCAATTCAGTTTGGTTCACTTTTGTAAGGTTCACCAGCTGGTATAATTCAAACTTCCAATGCCAGTAAATGAATAAATTCCGGCACCCGAACGCCGAAGAATAAATCTCTGAAACATGTCTTTCGAAACACTCTATTTATTCTCAAAGAGAGTGTTCCGTATGATTCCTTCCTCATATAACTACACAGAAGTAATGATTTCAGGATTGTGGTTTATTTCAATTTGTCAGAGAAAACTGTATACGTACAAAATTCCCTGATCCCGTACAAATACCGTATTCGTGATCCTGGTGATTCCTGCTGCCTTTTGTTGCCAAACAATTTGGTTTTCGTTCTAGGTGGAAATTCATTGTGGGAAAAGTTTCAAGAAGTACGTCTTCGGAACTGAATTAGGATTGTTGAGGTCTGCCTTTAGAAAAATACAAGCTATACAACTTTGTTGCGATGTTTCGAAGAATGTGTATTGATTTATGTTTGAAATGAACTGAATGGACCCTGTTTGTGAGAGAATAGGTGTCGATTTGATGATGATGACTGATTTCATGTTTGAGATGAATCAGATGCATTGCGTTAGTGAAAGGAGAATGAAACAATTTTGTGGAATGTACATGCTCTAAACCAAAAAAGTACGTAATGTTATTATGAAAATAACTGTATTCATATGACTGCTGTGAATTAATTTTCATCCGATTTCGTCAACATAAGTAACTCTGTGGTAGAAGTCCATTATATCTCAAAGTGGAATGGTATGGATATACAAATCAATAAAACGTAAAGTAGTTTCCACAATTGGAGACGACTTTGCGTTCACTGATTTGTATACAGTGCGGCTTTTTTTAGTCCCCTCCCCCTGTTAACTTTTGATCGGTTCGACCTACAAACATGAATAAAAAACTGTTTAGAGGATTTCACCGATACCACTTTTTGAACTAAAAAATATGGTGATTGCTCGACAGGGGGTGCGGGGGGGCACATCAATTCAAAATTTTTGAATGGCATGGGGGGACGACTGTCACATTGTTTAAAAGAGAATTCAATTCTCTTTACAACCATCTAATTTTTTTTGAATTTCGTTAATATTTTTTTTGCAATTCAAATTCGAATTATCAAATATAAATGCGGATCTGAAAACTAGTCATAGCTTGATAAAGTTGAACGGTTTGTTGTGGAATATTGAAACCAACAACATTGCAAATGGTATTATTAATACTACTTTTTGAGAGAAGAAATATTGCAATTACAGTACAGATGGCGCTGGGGGCACATCAACTAGAAAATTTCGATAGGCATAAAAATCGAAATTGGGAAAAAATTCCTCAACTAAATTCAAATATATTTAGATGGTTTTGAAGAGAATTGAATTCTCTTTTCAACGATGTGACATTCGACCCCCATGCTATTTAAAAATTTTGAGTTGATGTGTCTCCCCGCGCCCCCTGTGGAGCAATCACCATATTTTTTGTTTGAAAAAGAAGAAGTAGTGAAACCCTCCAAATGTTTTTTTTTTCATGTTTGTACGTCGAACCGTTCAAAAGTTAACATGGGGGGGACTAAAAAAAGCCGCACTGTATAATTAACTCTGTTCATCACTTCATATCTGAATTCAATGAATTGTGAATGATCATTGTTCCAACCGACAATAATCATTGATCTTGTTTGTGAAAACACTGACCATTTCTCACAAATCTCCGAGTCTATTTGCATTATTGAAGCAGAACATAATTTTAACTATCATTAAGTTTGTTATTTCGTTGTATTTTGGTGGAAAATTCACGAATTTGATTCGAATAGTAATGAAAGTATTGAATGAATCGATAGAACATTTTTCATAAAAATTGGTGAACGTTGATTGGTTGATGAAAATGATCGAATATCATATTCAATATTGAAAATTGAACTGTTAGAATAAAAGACATAGAGTCTGTTCGGAATTATAATATCCTTTAATCTGCGCCAATAGAATATTTCTAGAACTATTTTAAGATGAACAGTAACTAATGAAAGCGGTCCTGCTTCAAACTTGGAAATAGACAAGTATAGTTGTTTTCTGTTGGAGACTTGCCGATAATTTTACCTATTGTATAGGTTAAATGCTGTGTTGTTAAAGTCTGTGTTGCCTAATCCATCTTATTATTAGTCTGATGTGCTTTTGCCAAGTAGTGACATCGAATTTTTCGTTTTGAAATTATTTGGCATCAGAAGAAGTCGAAAACCATAGTCGGCGTGCTTTTGAATATTGAGGTCAAGATATTTTTCGAATGCGTTGGGTGAGCTGCCCTGCGCTGATTATTGGCAAAATCATTAAACCAGTCTGCAGGTGTTTCCCCATGTGGGTTGGAATATGTTTTGGCGTTGAGATTGGGAGAAAATCGCAACGTAATTCTTGTAGAATTCCTTACCAAGAATCTAACAGTTATAATTCAATGGTCGTAGGGGGCAGTATTTGTTTTCTGTTTGGGACTAATGATTAAACCTATTGTATAGGTTGAAGGCAGAAGTCTGAATAGCCAAATCCATTATGAATATTCCTATTGTATAGGTTGAAGGCAGAAGTCTGGATTGCTAAATCCATTTTTTTATCAGTTTAATGGGCTTCTGCCGAGTAGTATCGAATATTTTCATTTCAAGAAGTCGACACCATAGTTGGCGTGCTCTTTGAATCTTGGGGTGAAGATGTGCGCCGGTGGGCGGGGCCTATTGGACTTTCCGAGCTGGAAATAATCCAGCTCGTGTCGTAAAGGTGGTAGGTTGTAAAAGTCACTTTCGAACCGGTTAGCTCTGGGTTCCGGACCGCCTTGACGCAGATATCTTGAATCCATGATTCAAGAAAAATTATATTCCCCAAAAATAATAAAAAGCCATCGAAGAGGGTTAATCGCGAGAACGAAAGAGTTGCATACGCAACCTTTCTAGTTCTTGAATTTTCTTATGAATTTTTGTTGTCTTAAAATGTTTGACGATGAATTCAAATTAGTGCAAATATCAAATTTGTTAAGAAGGTTAAAAGTTTCAAAATGGAATTGAAAGTCCACTCGGAATAAATGAAGTAGGTACTCAAAAATGTTTCTGAGAGAAAAGTCTTTCAAAAATTATTCCTTACTATACTGCAGTCCTAAGAAAAAACGCAGTAAGTGCAAAAAAGTCGAAAATCGGTATTTTATCTCTACGTATGTATTCGAATGCGCTAAATTCAAATTTGCAAGAAAAAATGAAGTATGTACTGAGGCTGATGAGATATCGACGTAGAATCACAGTAAGTGCAGAAATTGTTCCTTTTGTACCTTAAAATATAGTATCTGCACCTGAGTAAGAAAGAAGGCAGTATCTGAATGTAGATACTGTATTTTAACTTACAATTCGTAGATACTGCATTTTAACTTATGTGACCTGCGTGTAAAGACAAGAATCCACAAGTGAATCATTTCAACCTACCGAGCTAACAGCTCAGTTGTTTCCATCGATAAAAGAAAGTAGTTTCATTTTCAATACGCCGAAATGTATGGAAGTAGATCAGCAGAAATAATGTCGATGGTGCATCAAAAAACATACAAAAAGTAGAAGTTTTGCAGCACAAAGCAGAAGCACCCCTATGCACCCGATCGGCGTGGGTATCACCCCAATAAAGCTAATATTGACAGAGATCAATTACATTTGCACATTGAGTCCATCTTGGCCACGAACAGTGTGAACATTGTGAGACGTATCGTTTACACAATGCAGATTCGCACATAATTCCAAAGTCGCTACAAAAAAACATGCTGATATAATATTTCATAAAAAAAACACCCTGTATATATCAGCAGAAGATAATTCTGTTACCTCGTATGGACTTGTTCAAGGCAGTTATTTTCATTACACGCCTCACATCTTACAAGGACAGTTTGGTACCGGTGGGAAGAGTGCAGAAATCTCGAGGACCATGTATTTGTTACGAAGCAATAACTTCTTTAAAAAAGAAGGATATTATAAGCACCTCTAATCAATTATCTTGCATAATAGAGATACCAGAAATGTAAAGATTTGGCTGGATAATTGTTTCGCTCATAACAAAAACTGCTGTATGTTCAGTTTTTTCATCATATTGTGAATTATAGCCTGGTCACTTGAAACTCTGGAACCAGAACCAGAACACACTTTTATGAATGCCGACTGGTTTCACCTCCAGGTTGAATCAAGTTTATAGGATAAAAACAGAACATATGATTTCCTGAACTGTGGATTGAGTTTCAAAATCAAATTCAGTTGATGTAAACAGTTCCGTAACAGAACATTAATTGAATTTCATCAAAAATGCTTCAATGAAAACGATTGAACCCACTGCGAGTGTGGAAGAAGGTATCGAGAAAACCAAAAAAGAAGCTTTACTGAAAGTAGTAGAATTGAAGGACAAAACTCGCTTTTATCAGTTCTAGAATAACCACCCTGTCAAAAAAAAATTATTCTACTTTCGAAATTTCATTTTTGTGTTCTTACTGTTAATATTTTCTTATGTGATACCTATATTTCGTATCAGATTGCTTTTACTTACCAAAGCGGCATTACAGTTGTGATCTCAGTTGTTTAATAGTAACAAATAAATAATTGAAAATTATGAAAAACACATACTGTTTCATGATTATCAAGAAATGAATTGTTTTATAAATTAAAACATAGTAAGTGTTTCAAGGAATTCACTTACTACGTTTTATTTTATGTGAAAGGATCAGTCTTATGAACATAATCACAGTAACTGATTTATTTTTTGAAATATTCTTCGAATTATTTAGATATTCACAGGAAATTAGAACTGGGACTATAATACTTACTCGAACAAAATTTCATGAATTTAGGTTTACTGAAACGACTTTTATTGGCTTAACAACTTAATCATGTGTTTACTGCCATTTTACTATTTTGCACTTACCGCGTTTTTCCTTTGCACGGCAGTATAGAACTATGCACTAGCCGTGCAAAGTTATGCAAAAACAAATAGTCCATCTTCGTATAAACAGGATTATACGAATTAGCAATGCAAAAGATAACACACTTAAAATTTTTATATTCGGAGAACAATTCTCTTACCACAGAAAACTTCTTTTTATCTTTGTAGCATCCAACACACCTTCGCTTCCCTCTCAGAGCCTGGAACAGAATGCGGAAGTGGGAAATGGTTACAGAAATAAAATTCTGATATTTTCTTCAATGATCCCACTGGCTGGCCTAATATTCCATACGCTGCTTGGAAAACCAACTATCGATTGTTAGGAAGATCGACAGCTAAACAGCAGTCAGCTCGTCAATTAGTATATTCTAGATTTTTCTTTACATTCGTAAATAATAACGGGAAGCGCTCAGTGTAATTCTACAACTGAGGTAGTCTATGACTACGAAGTGAAGATTCACTGATTATTATTATTATTAACAATTATTTTACTAATTGACAAAGAACAAAGTTCACAAATTGAGGCCGCTAATCAAATACTAACAGCTGTATGCATAGTCCATTGCCAGCGACTCGCCAGAGTTTCGCCGTTCGCTATACAAGGATTATAATGCACAGTTGAGCTCCAAAAAAGTGACAACCATGCGCGATAAGTCACATTTTGGCGAAACGCTGGCGATGTACCACTTTTTTGGAGCTCGACTGTGCATTATAGTTCTTGTGTAGCTACCGGTGAAACTCCGGCGAGTCGCTGGAATTGACTATGCATACGGCTGTAAGACTGATCAAAGTTCGAAAACTATTCGAATACTGAGAGTTTTGAGATTCCAAACTCTTCTTTTATGCACATGTGACATATTCTTTTCGCCAAATCAAACGCGAGAATCGCGTTTCGGTCACACTGGGCGTGGCCTATCGGACGGTTCCGCGGAGTTATACTTAAAAATATTTATTCAATTAAATAGCATAAAATGTATAAACGACTCACAACATATAACGGATGTATAAGTAAATAAATAAATAAATATGTGAATATAATATACAGGGTGTCTGGTAAACCTTGTACAATATTGAAACTGGTGATAGACCAGGTCATGACTGTTCAGAATATTAAAATGTCACCTCAGTAAAAATCACACCGTTTTCGAGATAATGAGCATTTTTTTAATTTCTGGAAAATAACTACCTCATCTTGTATTTTTGAGTGCCACGTCTACAAATTGGGACCAATTCAAATATCTTTGGTGCTGAAGATTACTTATGAGTGATACTTTCACATGTACAAAACAGTTTTTTAGAAAACGATACCATTTTTCAAGAAATGAGAATAAAATGTCAGATTTGAGATTCACCAATTTTTTTAACAACAGTTTAACATTATTGTTTGAAGAAAACATAACCAAGTGGAGGTGGATATTCATTACAAAAGAATGCCCACTTTGTCCAGACTCTACCACGGTATAAAACATACGATAATTATTTTTGGAAGAAGTAGTATTTCGAATATATTAAAGTGTGATGTTATTCTGAGCTAAAATCAACTCCATTAGACTGTTAGTAATGTCTTTTATTTTAAACATATCAAGATGAAATGATTAAATAATTATGAGTAATAACGAATCAACTGCTTAGAAGCATTCAATGAGATGTAAAGTTATATTGAATCAACATACACTATAACCACACTACCAATTATTCAACATCGCACTAAATAATATTACAAACATGCTATTTTCCATCCATTCGTACGACGACATCTTTTCAAGAAACCCTTTTCAAATGCGTTATAGGTTATAGCCCCCAAATCAGCAATTCTCTGAGAATTTTTTCAATTCTATTTACAGAAGAAGATCCGTTCATGCACAATTTCATGCACAATTATGTTTTCATTAGGAAACTATTGCTTCTACGGACACAACACAGGAGTTTTGAGTTTTGAATTTTCGACAAGGATTCACCTCCTAAAAGATGCTGCACTTATGTGGTTACACCCTGTATATCTGTCGGTATCTGAAACTTCGTTGGAATCTTGATTTTGGACAATTGCGACATTTATCACAAGAATTCCTATTAATCGGTGCCATGTCGGATAATCGACATTTCATTTCGATAATTTTATTAGGCTTAATTACATGAAAAGTTATTTTATTGACATGTTATTTAATGCTACCAAGCAGTATATTCTTTATTAATAATAAATAACCATTTCCACATTTAATTTTGATAAAACCGAAATTAAATAATTTTTGGGCGTAAGTATAAAAGTTGATGGAAGCCTAGAATAAAACCACGCCTAATTCAATGGAAATCACTTCCTCCAAAAATAACTATAGTTTGTTTTTTACCATGGTAGAGTCTTGTCAAAATGAGCATTCTTTTGAAATTATTGTCCACTTCCAATTGGTTGTTTCTTTCAGACAATAATATCAAACTTTTTAAAAAAAAAATTGATGAAACTCAAATCTGTCATTTTATCCTCATTTCTTGAATTTTTTTTTCACTTTCTGAAAAACTGTTCTATTCGTCTGAAAGCATCACTCATCAGTAATCTTCAGCAGCAAAGATATTTGAATTCATCTCAACTTGTATACAGGGCACTCAGAAATCCAAGGTTAGGTAGCGATTTTCCAGATATTCTTAAAATGCCCATTATCTCGAAAACGGTGATATTTTTACTGAGGTGAAATTCCGATATTCTGAACAGTCATGACCTGGTCTATCACCAGTTCCAATATTGTACAAGGTTTACCTGACATCCTGTATATAACGTTTCACAGATCTCAAAACTATCGCTTAGCCACAGGGTATGGAGGAAGCAAAAGACTGTGGTGTGGGGTTCAATACAGAAGGGCCGAACCAGATCGTAACTGCCTTGCGGCAGGTTCTACGATGTTGTGTAGTTCGAATGTTGCAAGTGTTACGTCGCATGGTGTTATGCAAGTTATGCATGGGAAATTAATACTTTACGTATGAGACATCATATCATTGAACGTTTCTCATTGGTGTGTTTGATGAAATTCCGGGAAAAAAAGGAAGAAATACCGGATCTAGACTTGGTGGTGTAGTCTTTGTGTGTGTATGTTACACGTCTTCTTCTGGGGTTTCCTGGAAAATATCCAGTGCCTGGTAGATGAGCTTTCCCTGCCTATTTTGGAGCCTGTTATGATGATCTCTGACTGCTGTTATACCTCTAGTCAGCGGGCTTTCGTAGATAAAGTATCTGAAGAATTTATCAGACTGGTGTTTGATAAATTCTTCGATGGATGGAATATCGGCTAGCTCTTTGAGGTCGGTAAGCCGAATGTAACTATCACTGTTAGTGACAATACGGAGTACCTTGTTCTGCATCCTCTCCAGTCTCAACATTTGAGTCTTAGAGATGCTGCATAACACCGGACATGCTCAGGTCATTGTTGGTCTTACGAATTGCTTATATATTAACACCTTGTTAGTCATGGACAGCTTGGAGTCCCTGGCTATTACCGGAAATGTCCTTTCTATAGCTCCCTCAGTTCGTTGGATTGCCAAGCTGACATGCCTAGCAAGGGTAAATTTTTTGTCCAGTTGTACCCCCAGGTACCGTGCTGACTTGGTCTCATCAATCTGATTACCCAGAGCTCTGAATCCCCCAGGAATGTGATCGCAGGAACTTCCTTTTCCATGTGAAATTCATGAGTTCTGTTTTATCAGGATTCACCACAATTTTGTTCTTCGCTAGATACGGTATGACTTTGTGTTGCAGATGCGTTTTCAGCTTTGCTGCTGCTATATCATTGTACTTTGACTGGGCGTATATTGCCGTGTCGTCAGCATATACAGTGAGCACGTAAAGGTTGGAATAAATTCGTTAAACGCTTTATATGACCATTAGGGAAAATAAGCGACACGTCAATTTTATTTTTCACTTGCGCATTTTTCGACATACTCAGTTTTTTGATGATGTAATCGCTGTTCGAGCCATGACGTCACTATAATTTTTTTAAATGACTTCACCCTATTTCGATAATTCCATCAGAACGAAAGCATTTTTCTGTGTATGGATGTCATATTTTTTCTTATGTTACAGAACCGTATTTTCGGGATATTTCAATCATAATAATGTAATATTAGGTCTGTTAACGAAAACTTTTGACTTGAGGTATCGCCACAAAAAAAATCGATTGGAATTAGATCAGGAAATCTAGGTGGCCACTCTAAAAATTGTCGTCTGCAATGGAATTCCGAAGTCTGAAGTCGCCCTAGAGCGCCACGGCGTGATAATAGTAGCAGTCCTCTACCCGCAGACGAAAATTTTCAAAGTGGCCAGCTAGATCTCCTGATCTAACCCCACAATATTTCATTTTGTGGAGATACCTCAAGTCAAAAGTTTACGTTAACAGACTTAATGTTACATTATTAGAAATAAAAAATCTTTTATTTCTTGAACATACGGTTATCGATCCTATGAAAAAATATTACACCCATACACATAAACATTTGTTCTTTTTGAAAGTATTATCAAAATAGGGTGAGGCCATTTAAAAAAAATATATAATAACGTCATAACTCGAACAGCAATGACGTCATCAAAAATATGAGTAGACCAAAAAATGCGCAACTGAAAAATAAAATCGACATGTCTGAGCTTATTTTCCCTAATGGCCATATCAAGCGTTGAACGAATTTGTTTCAACCTTTACGTGCTCACTGTATAGCCGTGTTCGTGTTTGGGAACATGGGGAAGTCATACGTATGTAGCGAATACAAAAGTGAGGACAAACTCGAACCCTGCGGTACTCCTGCTTCGGCCTTCTACCCCGAGGAGTTAGTGTCGTTTACTCTAACTGCGAAAGTTCTGTTGGCTAGTACGTTCACCATGTATTCCGGCATGCCTGCCCTTAGCATCTTCACGACAAAGCCCTCTATCCAGACAGTATCGAAGGCCTTTTGGATATCCAACAGGAGCATGACTGTGTTTTTCTCTCGATTGAAGCCCTCCCTCACATCGTGAACAATTCTGGCCACTTGGGAGGTCGTTGAATGACCTCTTCGGAAGCCGAACTGTTCCGCCGGAATGAGTTTGAGCTCTTCCTCAAGGTCGCAAATTCTCTTGAGGAGGATTCTGTCTCCACCTTGGCGACAGCACTAAGTAAGGGAGGTTCTTGAGTAGAATTGCATCTATCTTGTCTATTCCAGGCGCTTTGTTTCTAGGAAGCCATTTAATAGTGTTTTGAAACTCCTCGTAGCTGGTCATTAGCTTCGAGAAGGTTCTGAATATTTTTGCTTCCCTAGAAACTGACTCATGCTGTTGCATTGAGTCAGCGCCTACCCGGAACGTGCTCTGGTAATATTCTCCGAAAAAGTTCGCCTTCCCTGGATCGGTTTCTGACCATTCCCCAAGGCTGGGAATTCCGTCCGCCTCTTTAGGAGGTTTTGGTTCGTCCACCACTGGGAATTGTCGCCGACTTTGAGGTTCTCCAGTTTCCTGTTCCATGTAACATTTCTGTGGCTCTGAATGAGTGAAATAATTTAATGGCCCAGTTGTCACATATTTTCGCTATGAACGGAATTGACGACCATTAAACGGGTATTGCTGGTAAGAGGGCTGAGGTTGAGATGGCGCTCGTAGTTTGGATTTATCCAATCTGCGGGCGTTGTTTCAGCTTTTGTCTTGAAATGTCACTAAATCGCTTTTTGCAGTTGTTATCTGCATAGACCTACCCTATACTGAAGAGGTACGACACCTCGAAATCGATCTGTGGGTGGTCCAAATGTTTCGATGAACATATCCATGCGACAAGCAACTGCAGAGAAAGCCTTGTAGGAACTCTGCATGGAAATTCACCAGATGTAATTCAACGTTCGTCGTGGTATTAGCCAGGAAAGTATTTGTTTTCTGATGGATTTTCGACCATATATTCCTATTGTATAGGATAATTGTAATGAGCTGTCCTGCCAGGACATCTTGTTCATTCATTTTGAAGCTCATTGTGAAGAAATACAGATTTCTTTATTTAATAATCAAATTGGTGAAAAAGTACAATTATCCATTATTTATTCACCGTCAGGACAGATCCGCTCTCAATTATAGTACATCTCCTATTCCACTGTGGCCAAGGAATGTGAAATAATCAAAGCATTATATATTTAAAAGTATATCTGTCGATATTGAATTTATTCGAAATCAGTAGAATTCGAAGAATCTGCATATATTATAAACTAATGATATCTCAATCACATCAATTTTTATCTTTGGAGTTTACAGCGTGTCGCTAAACTGGTGGAACATATGAACATCTCTTGAAATTTGAATCGTGATATCACATTTCAAGAGCCTTAATAAATTATTATTTTGTAGTATACGAAGGGAACAAGAAAGGCTCAAGAAGCGAAACATAAATATTTTTTTGCACTTTTGGGACTAAAGTGCCAACTTCAGTCCCGTATAACAGGGACTTAAATGTATCTTTCAGTCCCTAGATATAGTTGCATTTCAAATCCCTAGGGACATAAAGTAAAAATCAAACTTTACCGCAGCTACACTATTAATAACTAGGAGAAAACCAACAAAGCGATTTAATTGTAGTTTTCCACTTTTTCCTCTTTACACCAATTAACAACGCCTTCATATTGCTGTTCATAAATTTTTCTCGATTTTTTGGGTATTAATTCTTCCGTTATCATGTCAGCGGCCTTATCTATATCAAAATTTGTAGATTCATTCATTTCTTGATTTTATTTTCTTAATATTCTTTTAGTTAAATTACGATTCGTTTAAATGTCAACATTAATTGAAATGTCACTGAATTGAAAAAATTCTGTTGACACTATTGCTATAACGTTACCTACTGAGTAATCCAAGTAGCCTGCGAGAAATTTTAACTCAGTTCGGAGTCTTGCCGGAAAGTGGCCATCAGAAGGGTGAAATTATTTCGACGAAGTCGAAATATACCGTTCTCGAAATATCGTGAAATAACACAAACCTTCCATACCTTCCTGAACTTAACCTGAGGACTCACGTACACACACCACGTGCTATCTGTGAAGACATGTATTTTCTGTTCCAAATAATAATTTATGGTTGAGGATACTAAATTTTAGGTTAGGTTATGAGAACTTACTTACTATACCTAACACGATTACTAGAAATGATCATATTATGAGTCAGAATAAGACCGACAAATTCCGACTACAAATTCTTTCGAGGCAAAAAGTCCGAATCAAGGTATTTCCTAAAATGCATCCCCTCTGAGATACAGGTTGTCAAATGTACGACAAAAAATTTAGAATTTTTTTTTCTCTCTAAAACTCTTAATAGAAAAAATTTCAAACTTGGTACACTAGTCATGGTTCAGCAAGGTGATAATTTGAATCAGGATCATAATTTGAACTTGCAGTGTTGAGTTTTCGTAAACCTGTGGCGTAGTTACGTTGGAATGTGGTTATATTTTCTTCCATATTTCCGTTGGACAAGTGAATTGACAAGTGAGCGTTTGATCTCAGTTAGGCTCATTGACACTCAACCTGAAAGTCGTACTATTCCATGTACCCCAATGTTGAGGTTTCTGAGATAATTGAGGTAATCTGAAGATATGTCCTGAGTCCCAACATAATTTCCTCTTCACAATAATACCATAACACTAATATTTTACAACATATTGGAATATTTGTCAACCTCCTAAATATTTTTTAATGTAGGTAGGATCGGAAACATAGTACTGGTGAGTCAGAATGAGACCTAACTTAGTGATTCTACGACATCGATTTGATCAAATAATATGATGAATGAAAAAATGGAGTTGTAGGTCTCATTCTGACTCTCCTGTACTATGTTTCTGATTTTTCCATCATTAAAACATGTTCAGGAGGTTAACAAATATTATCCTATGTTGTAAGAAATCAGCATTGTGTATTGCACATACGAAATTACGTTGCTACTCAGGGCATATCTTCAGTTTTTCTTAATTATCTCAAAAACCTTTACTTTTAGACACATATAATGCATCGACTCTTAGGTCGAGTATCAATGATCCTAATAGGTGTCAAACGATCATTTATTCATTCACTTGTCCAGAGAAAATATGAAAGATAATATGACCAGCATCGTTACTACGCTACTGGAACACGAAAATAAAACCATGTACCCTGTATCTCAGAGGAAATGCATTTAAGGACATACCTTGATGAGAACTTTTCACCTCGAAATGAGGTGAGGAATCTGTAGTGGGAATTTGTCGGTCTTTAAAGAGAAACATTTTCAATTGAAAATTGAATCAATACATGACTCCTCTGGAAATGGAAAAACCCTACGATAAAATTGAAGTTACTTTTTTGTATTATCTAACAGAAAACAACTACTTTCCCGGCTAAAGCCACGCTGGACATTGAACTACATCTGATAGATATTGAGAAAGACCCTATATAACTTGAAGAAAAAATCTGAAATTGAAAATTTGCATTTTTATTCAGAAAGTTGATTATTTATTAAAAGTCCAGTTTCCATTGGAGATTCTTATCTATAAATGAGATAAGGGAGAATGTTATTCAGAAGTATCACTCACAGAAAATCGCTCATTCCATTGATGCGTGAATTGCATCTCTTTCGCAAGGCTTCCAATACATTTTGGTAGACAAAAATCTATTTCACTCTTCTAAGATCATCAGGGAGATCGGAAGAATTGGAAAACTTACTCTTCAGAAGCAATTTCACACTGTAATGAGGAATTGTTGGACTATTTCTTGTGCGGTTGGAGCTTTGAAAATATTTTTCTGACATTAAACCTGTCATGGGTATGGCATGTTGATTTCATTGAAAATATGAACAGGATGTTCATGAAGTCAGTTGTGGAATCATCTGTGACTGAAAGTTGGAATTTAGTCGCTATTTTCCATCGTACAAGATAACTTCTCTTGGAACGGATTCATGTTTTATGAACTTCCTGTTGTTTTCTGTTAGATATCACAAAAAAGTAACTTCAATTTTATCGTAGGGTTTTTTCATTTCCAGAGGAGTCATGTATTATTTCAATTTTCAATTGAGAATGTTTCTCTTTAAAACATGAATCCCTTCCAAGAGAGGTTATCTTGTACGTCGGAAAATAGCGACTAAATTCTAACTTTCAGTCGCAAATGATTCCACAACTGACTTCATGAAAATCCTGTTCATATTTTCAATGAAATCAACTTGTCGGTCTTATTCTGACTCACCCTTTTTATTCACTAATTATTTTAATTTCTTTGCTGAGGAGTATGCCTCTTTTCCACATATTTGTCATCAACTATCCAATTAAAAAAATCAGATATAATTTGTATATTCACTAAGTAAATCAAATGAAAGTACAGATAAGTTGAAAAAAGTATCATATTCCATACAAAATTTCTAAAAGTACGTACTGAAAATTCAAAAGATTGCGAAAAAGTATCAACAGTGCAGAAAAGTACAGAAGAGTGAATGAAACTAGTACAAGACTCATTAATTCAGGAAATCACTTTTTCTCTCATACATAACTAACAGATTCGTGTCCAACGTTATCAATTCACCAGTGTAGAGTGAAGGACTGAGCTATTCGAATTTTGTATCGAATGTCAAGAATATTTTAATGACGACAAATTTCAACACACGCTTCGTGTTCGATAACGCTTGTGTCAGCTGATGAAAATGCTCGCTCTTCACCGGTGAAATAATATCGTTGGATCCCAATTTTCGTTGTCACCTACTGAGTCGAGAAAATGTTCTCTCGCGTATTATCAAATACCTCTCTTCACCCAGAAAATGTTTTTATTCTTTTTCATCCTTTTTTATATTTTTTTAAACTTTATTGTACTTCTTCATGATTTCGCACATTGAAAATAGTTATTTATGTAATAAGGGTCATATCGACGATCATTATGATAGAGGCAATGAATATTATTCAATAAAACAGTCGGTGAGTTATTTGACGAAAGCATCTCGTGAATTTTTCACCGAGGTATGTTTTTTTTTTTCTTTGTTGCTTTGGCACCAACTGCTGTGAATGGTCATTATTCTGCATTGGCCACCTTAGGAGAAGCACAGTCTTGGAACGAAACAGTGAATCGTGCAATCGCTCCGTACTTTAGTGGTAGTCTATGAATTGTGAACACTTTTTACTAGTTTATACAGACACTGTACTTGTTTACATTTTCAATCCATTAAGGTTTTTTTTTTTCAGACAGTTTTACCAAAATAACTTTTCAGCCAAAGACGCAAACTTTAATGATCGACCGTACCTGTAATAATAATAATAATTTTTATTTGTCTTGAGAAACCTAAAGTTTGTAGACACGTCAATAAAAGTTCATATAAAATCATACATTAAAATACAATAAAAAATAGCACAAACATTCTGTAATCAACATGGTAAACATTAGGGTTAGTTGAAGAGCTGCCTATACGATTTACTGACAGGCGAGGTAACTGTCTGCTGGGCATGAAATATCATTCCTGTTGCCCCAAGTCACCTGGATGCAATTCTCGAATTTCTCCGGGTCAAGGTTGAGGAGGGGGGGCGTTTGCAAACCAGTCAGTTTGTGACTGACTCGGAAACCAGGAATCTGGGTCTATTTTCACTCACTATCAACAAGCACCTTACTGCATGTGCTCAATAAGTGTGGAATGACTGAATATGCCCCTTACGATAGAGTAATTCATCCGCAAGGACGATTTCAACTCAGGCGTCAAAAACTGTTGTTCGTTTTGTACATAAAATAACTATTGTCGACTAAGAATATTTCCTTTTTGGTTATTCTTGTTTGTTACACATATGAAAAATACAGAAGACATTTTCATAATTAATTTTTTCGTTCATAACAATATTTGTAGAATAAAGCGATTTTTTGGTAATTCCAAAGTGCTGCCAAATTGGCCCTTTATCAGCTGTGCGTCTCCTGGTAGCATTTTCTCATACCTCTAGTAAAACTCAACACTGTTCAAAAAGTTTTGTGCTGTTTCCGGACCTGTCACCTTACTCATGTGATATTGGGCCACCCTCGTAAATCGCGGTTTTTTGGGCATAACTCTGGATCGTGACCTCTTTCGCGGGTCAAACTTGGAATGTATTTCCAGGACCATTTCTACGGAATATAAAATCATCAGACGGTTTCCGGATCAGTCACAAACTGACTGATTTTCAAACACCCCCCTCCTTAACCTTGACCTGGAGAAATTAAATGTTAAAGAATGATATTTTATGCCCAGCAGACGGTTAAATCACTTGTCGGTAAATCGTTCAGGCAGCTCCTTAACTACGTGAACAGTCTCATTTGAAATGTATTGAAATGTATGGAAAAAATTGAAATTTTTTTTTAGCAAAAAATTTTGAAAAATAACAAAGGTCTCTAGACCTTTGGAAGAAAATTAGAGAACTTTTTTGAAAAAAAAAATAAAAAAAAAACATAGGAAATTGGAGAAAAAATTGAGAATTTATTTAAGGTAGAATTTCGTAAGAAAATTGAGAAAAAAATTTCAAAAGAATCTATATATGTCAATACATTTCAAATGGGACTGTTCACGTAGTTAAGGAGCTGCCTATACGATTTACTGACAAGTGAGGAAACCGTCTGCTGGGCATGAAATATAATTCTTTCACATTTAATTTCTCCAGGTCAAGGTTAAGGAGGGTGTTTGAAAATCAGTCAGTTTGGTCCTGGAAATACATTCTGCCAAGTTTGACCTTCGAAAGAGGTCAAAATCCAGAGTAATGCCAAAAAACCGCGATTTACGAGGGTGGTCCGATATGACTATCACATGAGTGAGGTGACAGTTCCGGAAACCGCTCACAACCTTTTGGGCTGTGTTGAGGTTTACTAGAGGTATGAGAAAATGATACCAGCAGACGCACAGCTGGTCAAGGGCCATTTCGGCAGCACTTTGAAATTACCAAAAAATCGCTTTATTCTACAAATTTTGTTATGAATGAAAAAATGAATTATGAAAATGTCTTCTGTTTTTATCATATATCCATATGTGTAACAAAAAAGAATAATAAAAAAGCAAACGTATTTAGTCGACAATAGTTATTTCATGTACAAAACGAACAACAGTTTTTGATGCCTGAGTTGAAATCGTCCTTGCGGATGAATTACTCTATCTTACGGGGCATATTCAGTCATTCCACACTTATTGAGCACATGCTAGGGTGCTTTTGTTGATAGTGAGTGAAAATAGACCAAGCATCCCGTTTTCTGAGGGCCAGTTTATCAATGTCGTGTTAGCGTACTTTGACTCCCGGTTAAATTTGACTCGTGGTTAGAATGGATATGACATTTGCCAAATGAAGGGATGGAATCACATTCTAACCAAGAGTTAAATTCAGCTCGAAGTTAAAGTGCATTGAAAAACCGGCCCTGAGTCAGTCACAAACTGACTGGTTTTGCAAACGCCCACCCTCCTTAACCTTGACCTGGAGAAATTCGAGAATTGCATCCAGGCGGCTTGGGGCAACAAGAATGATATATCATACCCAGCAGACAGTTTCCTCACCTGTCAGTGAATCGTATAGGCAGCTCTTCAACTAACCCTAATGTTTACCATGTTGATTACAGAATGCTTGTGCTATTTTTTATTGTATTTTAATGTATGATTTGAAATAAACTTTTATTGACGTGTTCAGGTTTCTCAAGACGAATAAAAATTATTATTATTATTATTACAGGTCCGGTCGATCAATAAAGTTTGCGTCTTTGGCTGAAAAGTTATTTTGGTAAAACTGTTTGAAGACAAAAACCGTACTGGATTGAAAATGCGAACATGTACAGTGTTTTTATACACTAGTAAAAAGTGTTCACAATCCATAGACTACCACTAAAGTACGGAGCGATTCCACGATTCACTGTTTCGTTCCAAGTCTGTGCTGCTCCTAAGGTGGCCTACGCAGAATAATGACCTCGGTGAAAAATTCACGAGATGCTTTCGTTAAATAACTCACCGACTGTTTTATTGGATAATATTCATGGCCACTATCATAATGATCGTCGATATGACCCTTATTATATAATTAAATAACTATTTTCAATGAGCGAAATCATGAAGAAGTACAATAAAGTTTGAAAAAAGTATGAAAAAGAATAAAAACATTTTCTGGATGACGAGAGGTATTCCAAAATATACGAGACATTTTTTTGCCTCTGTAGGTGACAACCAAAATTCGGATCCAACGTTATTATTTCACCGGTGAAGAGCGAGCATTTTCATCAGCTGACACACGCGTTATCGAACACGAAGCGAGTTTTGTAATTTGTCGTCATTAAAATATTCTTGACATTCGATAAAAAAATCGAATAGCTCAGTCCTTGACTCTACACTGGTGAATTGATAACGTAGGACACGAATCTGTTAGTTATGTATGAGAGAAAAAGTGATTTCCTGTATTAATTAGTCTTGTACTAGTTTCATTCACTCCAGCATACATTTTCGTTGTTTTCCGTACTTTTCTGCACTGTTGATACTTTTTCGCAGTTCTTTTAATTTTGCAGTACTTTTATAAAATTTTTAAGCAATATGATACTTTTTTCACCTTATCTGTACTTTCATTTGATTTACTTAGTGAAAATACAAATTATATCTGATTTTTTTGATTTTTTTAATTGGATAGTAGATGACAAATATGTGGAAAAGGGGCATACTCCTCAGCAAAGTCTAGACCTTCGTTTTTTTTCGAAATTTTTACCTAAAAAAAAATTTTCAATTTTTTTTCCAAAGGTCTAGAAACCTTTGTTTTTTTTTCGAAATTTTTTATCGAAAAAGTTTCTCAATTTGTTTTCAAATGGTATACACCTGTTTTTTTTTTTGGAATTTTTTACACAAATAATTTCTTTGTTTTTTCTTTCGAAATTTTTAGGCTGGTGCCTACACGAATTCTAAACGCCTTAAATAAGAAATAAAGTAACAGGCAAAGACCAGGTGGTGAATGTTGTTGAGGTTCCAACTTCAAGGAAAAAAAATAAAACACGAAAACACAGAAAATTGTGAAATGTGGATGCAGTTTAGGGGATGAAAACGGTTTTTGAGATTTGCAGCGAAACTAGACCTCTTAGCGGAAAATGTTCAATGAAAAAAGTTTAGATAATAGGGTAATCGAAAACTTTTTTGTGAGCACTTTTCGACATAACTTCAAATTATCCGTTAAAATGCCGAAAAACCGATTTTTCAGTATATAATTTTTTTCTCTCGAATAAATTATTCAATTTACATGAAAATTTGTAGAAACATGTCTTTTTGGTGTCGGATGAGCATGATCCTTTCACAATTCAGAATACGACTAGTATACGAGTTATGTATATTTTTCGAAAAAATAACCCCATCTCCCACGAACAACTATTCTGTTGTTTTTCTGTATTTCTATAAGTAATCAATCCAATTATTGAAATGTCAACTTTCAAACAGTCTATATACCTTGGTGGTTTATTGATCTTTAAACCTCTTAAAATTGAGAAAAACCGACACAGGTCTCTCTGAATCATGATTTTCTCAATATTTTCAATGATTTTCAATGGTTGTAGAAAAAAGGTAACAGGCTTGGACCAGGTGGAGAATAATTTTGAGGTTCCAACTCCAGGGTAAAGAAAGAATTAACCACGAAAACACTCAAAATGGAGGAATGGGGATGCAGTTCAGTGGTTGAAAACGTTTTATTTGTGATTTGCAGCAAAACATTACTTATTTGCAAAATATGTTCGAAGTAAAAGTTGTAGATAACAAAAAAATCTAAAAATTCTTCATTCAATACTTTCCGATACAAAAACCTAAACAATTGTTCGTGGAAGACAATGTTTTTTTTTCGAAAAATAAACCTAACTCGAAAACTATTCATTTTCTGAATTGCAAAAAAATCATGCTTATTCGACGTCTAAAAAGACATATTTCTACAAATTTTTTTCCGAATTAAATCATTAACCAGATAAAAAAATTAAATACTGAAAAATCGGTTTTTCGCCATTTTGACATTCAATTTGATGTGATGTCGAAAAGTGTTGAAAATAAAAGTATTTTATTTTTTTATTATCTACAACTTTTCCATTCATCATTTTCCGTTAAGAGGTCACGTTTTGCCGCAAATAACAGAAAACTGTTTTCAACCCCCAACTGCATCCCCATTTCACCATTTTGAGTGTTTTCGTATTCAAATATTTTTTTCCTCAAAGTTTGAACCTCAACATTTTCCACCTGGTCCTTACCTGTTACTTTTTTTTCACAAAAATTGAAGGCACTAGTCTAGTACACTGACTCTTCATCTTGAATTTTACTGATGCAGTATTGGCACTGAACTCAGAACTAAAAACATTTCTGTGACACGGAGTAGTTATTCAGTGGGTTTATTCGACACAGAACATCTCGCTTGTAGGTCAGCTTATTGTGTGAAAACATTGACAAGTGTCACTGTCAGTGGTATAATGCGTAACATCAAATCTCCAGAAACTGTTCGAATATAAAAAAAAATCAACATTGTCAGGGACATTAGTGAATTATTTGCAGATGAACAAAGTTCGCTTACTGATGTACCTACTCAAAAACTTCACCAACTTGTGTCTCAATAACTAAAAATCGTATTTATAATTATAATTGCTAGTGAGCGACTCCAAGAACTCCCCAAACAAATCCACCCGCTGGCGGGTACGATTCCATCAAAACTTTATGGGGCAATTTTCGGCCACAGTTTATGAGCGGTGAAAATGGGCGTGTAGACAGTTAGCTCCTTTCACACAGATCTTGAGATTGTCGTAAGTTGTGATTTTATTGTAGTAGGGGCCATCTCTCAGATTGCCATTATTGTCTTTTTTTGGTGTGTTACGGATATTTTTAGCGGTTTCATTTCACGCTCGATACACTTTTCTTTTCTGCGTCACACTGTTGTGTGGATAATTTTTAGGGCTGACTATGAATTATGGAAACAGTCAATTATCTCATTGTGAGTTGAAATATTTTTTCTACCACAGTGCGAAAACTGAGCTTTTACGCACTGCTGACAGTGCGTAAAGTAATACTTTTTCACACAAGTGCGCAAAAAAATCACCTATGTATAAAATCATCATCTGTGCGTGAAGCAATTTTTTACACACTGTTCATACATTTAGGCATTTTTGAAAAGTATAGTATTTCAATCATTAAACATTCAAATTAATGATTTAATTGTTAAAATTTGGCAATATAATGACTGTCAAAGAAATAACTTTATATGAAACACTTTCGTAAAGGGCTTCTTTGTACTCGCGTGTTTGTTGAACTCGGCTGCTACTCATTCAACAAACTTCACGCTTATACAAAAGTCCTACTTTACGAACTTGTATCCTAAATAGCTATTTGGTCTATATCTCATTTATTTCAGATGTTTTTCCATAAAAAATCACAGTAGCTGTTGAGTTCTACAGTTTCTAACCACTCAGCATCAGGTCAGGAATATTTTCATCGGGGTGTGTGCCAATATTTGATTTTTTCAACTTCTATCAAAATTGTTGTTGCCCTTAAGATACATCAGATACCATAAACCCAATCCAGCATCAATTTTTTTTGTATGTATGTATTTGTAATTTATATCCGATATATAATTATTACTATATAGTCATTCATGTCAACAATGTTCCTGTAGAAACCTGGTCATCTACCGATTCATCTGGAATTGTGTGAAATAAGTATACATTGTGCAACCTATGAATGCTGAATTTGCAGGGAGTTTCCAAGTAATATAAAAAAATGCTGATATTTTTTTTTTCGTTGGTGTTTTGGCATCGACTGCTATGGTCATTAGCCATGTGTTCTGGTAGGCCTTGTTACTAACTCCATACGCCACCTTAGGAGCAGCACTATTAATTGGAACGCAACAGTGAATCGTGCAGGACTCACCATAGTCGAGCCACGAGATTTTGATAATTTAATCGGTTAAATTAAATAAAAAAATCCCAGCATAACCAGGATTCGAAAAAAAATTGGATTGAAAAAAACATCCACCTCGGCTATTAGCAGAATGACACAAATGGTGGTTTCGAAAGTAACCCGGTAAACATTTAACTTTAAAATTTTAAGTCAGAATGGTTTTCATCAGATGTCTCATGTGTTATGTTGAATGAACTTAACCGATACGTACTTCAAATATCGGTCATACTCATGACTATATGTTGCATGTTTGATCAAATTAAACGATCAATACTGCATGATCATGAATATATCATTTGAATGATGACGACTTTCAAGATTGCATATACACATATTTATATCTATATACTTTTTCAAATATTGTCTATTCAATAATTTGCAGACATCAAGATGAATATAAAAGTTTTTCATTTTTATAAATATAACTGTCAATACATTTTCGTCAATATAATCAATATTATGACGGAATAACTACAGATTTTTGCATATTTTGCCAGACTCAAGTTGTATGCCTCAAAAAATATATAATAATGATAATAATAATAATTGATCAAAATAAGTTATCACTTTCTTCACTTTGAAATAAAAAAAACCCACAAATAAATTTTTTACTGAAACTAAAGCCACCATTAATCTAACAGTTGATACTATCAATTTTCTAAAAGTTTCTAAATTTAAACTTACTGCTATGAATCCAGCTACTCCCTTATTGTATGGCCTCCCAAAAATTCATAAAACAGACGTACCTATCAGACCGGTGGTCTCCTTTACCAACTCTCCAGTTTCTTTTTTCTCTTCATGGTTGAACCATACAATTAGAGACTCAACTGGTTTCCATGATCCTTTTTAATTAAAAAACTCTATGGATCTCACTCAGAAGATTCAACACACTCTTATTCCCGCTAACTCTTTATTAGTATCTTTTGATGTAGTCAATATGTTCCCTTCTATCCCTCCTGAAGATTGTATATGTGTTGTGAGAGATTTATTATTTGATAATAAGGTCTCCTTTCATAATTTTTTAAATATTTGCTCAATCTTAGATATTGTTTTAAAACAAAACTTCAATTCATCAATGAGTTTTATAAACAAGTTTCGGGGTTGGCTATGGGTTCCAATTTATCCCCTCTTTTAGCAGAACTGTTTTTATTTGATTTCGAGAAAAAACTCACTTCTTTCAACTTTTTCAATAAAATCATATTTTATTATAGATATGTAGATGATACAATAGTTATTTTTGATGGTTCTTTAGACGAACTAAATAGTCTATTACATTTTCTAAATTCACTACACCATTCTATATGCTTCACGATAGAAATTGAAAATAATGACTACTTGTCGTTTTTGGATTTGCTACTTTCTAAATTAAACAACACTTTTGATTTTTCCATTCATAGAAAACCAACACACACTGACACTGTTATTCCATTCCATTCTAACCACCCCCATAATCACAAAGCAGCTTCTTTCAATTCCTCAATATCGAGGCTATTGTCCATACCTTTATCCATTGTTAATTTTAAGAAGAAATTAGGTATAATAAAACAAATAGCATACAATAATGGTTATCCCGATACATTTGTTCCTAAACTTTATAAACGCAAATCTTTGAAAGTTTTGAATGCTAATTTGATCCCTCCTCCTACAGGATTTCACTTACCAAGTATAACTTTTTTGGGCAAAGTCTCATATGACATTAAAAATATATTTGACAGATTTATTCCAGATTGTAAAATTTCTTTTAACACCACCAATAATCTTGGATCTAACTTAATTAATAACAAAGATAAAACCTCTATCATGGACAAATCAGGAGTTTATAAATGTGATGTCGACGCCATGTATATTGATTTGTATCTATTTTTGAAAATGTTTTTGTTACTTTAGTTACTGAATATTAATAAATGTCAGAAAAAAAGAGTTTTGTCAAAGAATTTTGAATAAAAAACGATAGTTTCTTAAACGTTCATTACTTAAGAAAAACACGATTCAACATTGGTCCTTCTAGCTGATTCGAAACAGGCATGGAAAATATAGTAGGAGAACGTGAAGAAAGATTGAGAAGAAATGGTGCTGGTGTGAATAGAAGTTTGTCACATGACTATGAGTGGCCAGCTGGATTTGGTACAGGAAATGTTAGTGCCTCACCCACTATGATCAACACCAGCTCAACTGCTCAATCAACTGATCCATCCTCGAAACCTAAATCTCAATCAGTCACGGTAGTAAATGTGAAATCCTGTGACAGGACAGTGATTGAGACAGGTTCAAAGTCAATGAAGTCCCTCGATTATCGCTTTGATCAGAATAATTCTCGTTCTGTTCATTCTTCAAAGAAATCTTCAACTTCAATGGATCTTCAGAAGAAGAGACTTGCTATTCAGACTGAAAAGGAAAAGCAAACCCTCGCAAAAATGAAGGAAGATCTAGAAATGAAGCAGAAAGAAGTAGACAATAGAATGAAGATATTACAAATGGAGCATGAACTGAAAGAAGCAGAAATAGAAGCAGAAGGGAACTCCGAATGTGCTAGCGAGAAATCTAGAAACGAATATTCACAGAGTGGAAGTGACAACAAAATCAAGTCTTCGATTGTTGAATGGGTCAATAATGTAGAATCTTTCGAACCTCCGGGTTGTGAAGCATTTCCTGACTCCAAAGGAAATGCTCGTGACGACATCCAGATGCTTTGCCAAACACTTTCGAACATCATCAAAACTGTTGCTCTAGCAAGGCAAGATTCATTGTTAGCCCGAAATATCGTGGACAAAGACTTTCCTATGTTCGATGGAAATCCTGAAAACTGGCCTTTATTCTATCAACGGTTTCAACAAATTAGTCAAATGTGCAACTACAGTGCCGACGAAATATTGGTCAAATTGCAGAAGTGTCTACGAGGGGATGCCAAATCGGCGGTTGCAGGTCTGCTGTTGTCTCCCAGAAATACAGATTTGATTCTTGACACGTTGAAGAGGAGATTTGGAAGACCAGAATACATTATCGAGGTCATGATAGCCAAGATTAAAAATATTCCGCCAATAAGAGAAAACATCGATAAATTAATTAGTTTTTCTAATGAAGTGTGTAACCTTGTGGCCACTATGGAAAGTTTGTTTGCTACAGACTATTTGAGGAACCCTCAACTGCAAAAAGACTTACTTTCTAAATTGCCCGACATGATGAAGCTCAGATGGGGAGAATTTATGATGAAAAATAAGGGAATAGTATCCTTAAAAGATTTTTCTTCATGGATAGGTGAAATGGCCGACGCAGCGTGTTATGTGAGCAATCCTCAAGTACCCAGCAGTCACCCAGACTACAAATTCAACCCCAAGAGACCATATTTTCAGAAGAGACATGAAACTGTCCTCAATACAAAGGAAATTGGAAAAAAGTCCTCCAATGAGAATCAACATGTTTTTATTGCGAAAAGAGTCATGTTGAAAAAATATGTCCTCAAATGACTTCAGATGACCTGGAAACCAGATGGAAAATCATAACTGACCAAAAATTGTGCTTTTCCTGCCTTCAAAAAGGTCATCATAAATTCAAGTGCAAGAATAAACGAGAATGTGGTACTGATGGTTGTAAATTCCATCACCATCCTCTTTTACATAGAGCTTGATCCTCGCAACAACTCGTCGATGTGGATCAAGCTTGTCTCCTAAACACAGAAAGTGAGACAGTTTGTGCGGTGAAACATGAAACCAAGAAGATCCTTCTCAGAATGCTTCCAGTATTAGTACACGGCCCAAGAGGACTACTGAGAGTATTGGCATTGTGCGACGAAGCCTCAACTGTTACATTGATGGATGATAGCATTGCAAAGAAACTTGGTCTACAAGGCGAACCTGATCCACTATGTATCCAGTGGACTAATGGACAAACTGCATGTCATGACAAATCAGAAAAAAATAGATTTGGAAATATCTGGACTGCAGAATTCCACGAAATTTGCACTGAAGAATGTTAGGACTGTAGATTCGCTTTTATTGCCTGAACAAACCGTCGACATGGAAGTTTGGGGAAAGCATGAATATCTGAGGGGTCTTCCTATCCACAATATAAACAATGAAAGACCGATGCTGTTACTTGGGCAAGATCACGTCGGCCTGACGACTCCTAGACAATTTAGGAATGGTCCAGAAACGTGTCCCATTGCAACAAGATGTCAACTAGGGTGGTCTCTCCATGGTCCGACACCGAGTCCAGCTGAAAGTGGCAAAGTTCATACTTTTCACGTCTGTAACGTAAATAAAACAGAGGATGATCTGCACGAGATGATTAAGCAGTCATTTTCTATTGAAGCGTTTGGGGTATGCATCAATAAGCCACCGAAAGCAAGCAGAGATGATACGAGGGCCATGAGTATTATGGAATCAACTGCAAAACGTGTTGGTAATCAAAATGAAATAGGTCTTCTGTGGAAATTTGACGACTTCAGTTTTCCCGAAAGTAAACCGACGGCACTTCAGCGACTGAAATGCGTAGAAAGGAAACTTCAGAAAGACGAAATTTTAGCTGAGGACTATTGCAAAAAAATCAATAGTTACTTGGAGAAAGGATATGCCAAGAAACTAACACCTGAAGAATCTGGAATTGAGACCCCACGGACCTGGTACCTACCGCATTTTCCTGTCAAAAATCCTAGGAAACCCAAGAAGATGAGATTAGTCTTCGACGCGGCAGCAAAATGTAACGGCTATAGCTTGAACGATTTTCTATTATCGGGACCAGATCTTTTGCAGCCATTAGTTTCGGTATTGTGGAAAATTCGACAGAGAAAATATGGTATTTGTGGAGATGTTTCTGAAATGTTTCACCAGGTGCTAGTACGAAAGTCTGATCGAGAAGCCCAAAGATTCCTATGGAGAGGATTAGATCAGACAAGAACACCTGATACATACGAAATGCAGGTGATGACCTTTGGTGCCACATGCTCTCCTGTCTGCGCTCAATTTATTAAAAACTTGAACGCCAAAGAACAAGCATCTTCAGACAAAATTTTCAAAGCCATCACGCAAAAATTCTATGTTGATGATTATTTGGACTCAGTGGACACCGAAGAGGAAGCTGTATCCATGATTAACGAAGTATGCAGGGTGATGGAACTTGGAGGATTTCAGATCGTCAACTGGGTATCCAATTCAACAGCTGTTAGGCGAGCACTACCCGAATATTTGTTGGAAACCAAGATGTTCGATAGTGGAAAAGGATCGGCACAACGAGTACTCGGTATATGGTGGGACTCGAATTCGGATCAAATATTAGTGAACTTCAATCAGACTTTGACAACTGACGAAAATGTCACAAAAAGAAATGTCATGAAAAATGTTATGTCAATATTCGACCCGTTGGGATTGATTGCATTTTATGCAATTAGAGCTAAAATCATCATGCAAGATGTATGGAGGAGTGGAATTCAATGGGATGAGAAACTCCCGAGCGATCTCGAGAAGAAGAGATAGCCAAAATCCAAATTCCGCGATGTTATTCTCCCAGTATCCATCTCTCAAACAATATTCAACTACATTTATTTGCTGATGCAAGTGAAAAAGCCTTCGCCGCAGTAGCGTACCTGCGTATAGTCACAGGATCCCAAGTAAATGTTAGCTTAGTAGCAGCAAAGACAAAAGTTGCTCCGTTGAAGCCGTTATCAGTCCCCAGAATGGAGCTGCAGGCTGCAGTTATGGCAAGCAGGCTATCTTGTAGCATAATAGAACACCTAGAGGTAGTTATACACAAAATTAACTATTGGACTGACTCGAAGTGTGTCCTGGATTGGATAAAGGCGGACGGAAGAAAATACCTTCAGTTTGTGGCACATCGTATAGGAGAGATACAAGAACTGACTAATTCAAATGACTGGCGTTGGGTGTCATCGAAGGAAAACATTGCCGACGAAACAACAAGACCAACTTCGACTACACCATATGAAAACTTATTCAAAAAATGGATTCATGGACCAGAATTCTTGAGAAAATCAGAAGAATTTTGGCCTGTACAAAATGAAAAACGCTCTAATGAATACCATGATCCAGAATTGAAGAAAAGAGATGAATTTGTTGCAGTGGCCTTTCACAACGAAGAATATGATTATCTTCCTGCAATTGAACGGTTCTCTCAATGGATTCGTTTGATAAGAGCAACTTCGTGGCTTCTGAGGTTCTGCAAAACTTTGATAAGCAGAGTGAAAAAACTAAAAACTGATTTTGAAAAGTGTATTTCTCTAGAAGAATTCCAGAAGGCTGAACAATACTGGATCAAAGATTCTCAGTGGCAAAGTTTTCGTGAAGACATCATTTTATTACGAAATAATGCACCACTGATAGGAAAAAGCCGTCTAAAGCAATTGAATGCAGCTCTAGATGAAAACGGACTACTGATTCTCAAGGGAAGGACGAATTTGGCAAGCTGTATGAGTATGCAGACCAAGGAACCATTTATACTGAGCCCACAAAATGAATACACCAAACTACTTCTTCAACACTATCACGTAAAATTTCGTCATCAGGGAGTAGAAACAATTCTTAACGAGATACGACAGAAATTTTGGGTGATTGATGGACGAGCTGCAGTAAAATCTACTTTTACACACTGTTTCAAATGTAGAAATTGTAAGGCGAAGCCAAGCATACCGAAGATGGGACAACTGCCTGCTGTACGTTTAACTCCTGACATTCGAGCTTTTGTGAATGTGGGAATGGATTATTTCGGCCCATTGAAAGTCACAGTTGGCAGAAGAACAGAAAAGAGGTGGGGTGTCTTATTTACATGTATGGCAGTGAGAGCCATTCACTTAGAAGTCGCTCATAGTCTATCAACTGATTCTGCGATTATGGCTATAAGACGGATGATGGCAAGAAGAGGAAAGCCATCAACAATATATTGTGACAACGGTACCAATTTCAGAGGTGCGTCAGAGGAACTGAAGAAAGCATTGCTAGAGTTGGATAGTTCTACCATAACTGATACCATGGTTACGGAAGGAATCAATTTCAGATTTTTGCCAGCTGCTTCACCTCACATGGGAGGTGCCTGGGAAAGGCTGATCGGTTCAGTGAAAAGAACCATCGGTGTCACCTTGTATGACCAGTCTCTGAAAGATGAAACATTGAAAACTCTGTATGCTGAAGCAGAAAGCATTGTTAACTCTCGCCCTCTGACACATGTTTCTGTAGACCCTGCTGATCCAGAGGCTTTAACACCCAACCACTTCCTGATTGGATATGGAAACCGTAATGGATCTCCTTGTACTACAGAAATGAGTAGATATTCACGCAAAGAATGGCGAAAATCACAGATGCTCACTGATTCTTTCTGGAAAAGATGGATACGTGAATATCTACCGAAACTTACCAAGATATCCAAGTGGATCAACGACAACAAGAGCATCGCCATAGGCGATATTGTGTTGATAGTGGAAGATTCTGCTCCCCGAAACAGTTGGAAGATTGGAAAAGTAGAGAAAGTGATTCCAGGACCAGATGGACGAATACGAGTGGCTGATGTGAAAACAAGAACCTCTATATCGTCGCCCAGTTGCAAAATTATGTCGTCTGCCTGTTGATGGTGAAGAAAACAAAGTTCATTCACGGGGAGGAGAAATGTGATGTCGACGCCATGTATATTGATTTGTATCTATTTTTGAAAATGTTTTTGTTACTTTAGTTACTGAATATTAATAAATGTCAGAAAAAAAGAGTTTTGTCAAAGAATTTTGAATAAAAAACGATAGTTTCTTAAACGTTCATTACTTAAGAAAAACACGACTCAACAATAAAATTTCTTGTTCACATCACGATTGTAATGCTACATACATTGGTCAAACTGGCCGCAAATTTTATCAGAGAATCCATGAACATAAAAGAGTTATAGATACTTATCTCCATTCAGACTTAATCGATGAAATAAATTTCCCCATTTCTTTTGCTAATCACATTGTCAATAATAAAGATCATTTTGATATTGATTCAGAACTTAACATTTTGAACGTTTGTAATGAAGGCCCTAAACTGAATATTTCGGAGATTTTCGAGATTAATGGAACTAATAAGGACCATAATGCAGAATCTTTGAACGAACAAATTAAATTTGATTGCATTTCCTTTTTCAACGCTCTGAAATTTTAACAATTATCTAGCTTATATTTGAACCAATTCCCTTTTTGAAATTACAGTATACTTCCTCATCTATCGTGGTTTCTCCTACAAACTTCCATTTGCAGTATACATAATTTTTGACATGAATCCATTCTTCAAATAGTTTTGACTTTTCTCCGATAGATGACGCTACAACGCCATAATAAGACTGATTGGTGTCTGAAATCGAATAAATAACAATTTAATTTTTTCATGTTCCTGATGGTGGTTTCATTGTTGGAATGGTCCCCGACCATTCCTCCTTAATACCAAATGTTTGGCACTCAATTTCGACACCGATGTATGATGTTTTGATGTAAACTTGAATTTTACGTTTTTTACAATTCTAAGTCTCCATGCCATGTTAGTATCCCTTTTGGTTCCAAGTTTTTTGTAAATTTCATTTTTATTTCAAAATTGTAACTAGTGTTTTTCTTACTGATTTCAGTTCAACCCCTGTATTACTTCAACTGAAGATGAGCATTACTATGCTCGAAAACATGTTTTTGACTTTCTTGCCAAAGCTGCGTTCCCCCGTACCCTTGGGGTGAAATATATATTATGGAGACGACTTCGAGTTTTACTTAATTTTATTACATTGCAACTCCACTTTGAGTTAGGACTACTTCCTTCATACGTATCATTCATGTTCATGAAAATTTTCTTTCGAAAGTTTTCTTGGTATCAGACGAAATATGCATATTTTTCATTCCTCCTAATATAGTAATGAAAATACTTTATTCAAATTGATACATTTTTCTAACAAATAATTATGTATTTTTGCATACTTTGCCTGACGTTAGATAAATACCTAAAAAATATGTTCAGATATTGATCAATATAATTAATATGACGAATTCTACCCAACAGTAGGTGCCGCTGCTATCGAAGTTACGAAGCATCATCGCGAACTCAGTAACAGTATATAAATTCTATCAAATGCTTTTATAAATTGTCCATTAATTATTGGACCACGTGGATTGTTTTAAATAAAAAAAAAATGTTTAAAATTGTTTGTTCCGTTAACCAGCTGTCGTCCCCTTACGAACGGCAGCCCTCAAAAGTCGAAACTTGTGCTAGCCAAGGATTAACGATGTCTTACCTTTTATCGTGCGATTCCTAGCACGATCCGAAGAGAATATCGAAAGTAGGTCCGTTGGTCACCCATCCAAACCTCGGCCTCGACTAGCCTTGCTTGGCTTCAGATATCGGTGAACAGGCGCTCTCCGTTCGAGCTATCCCCGCGGATTACCATGATAACATGCACAAAAGGTATAAAAGGCTGCTTAGCCAGTACCTACTACATATGATAACCATTTTTAGTCTTCGAAAATTGTAAATAATTTTGCTAATGAAAATATTATGATCACTGAAGTATGACGTTGATACAACGATGAAAGTTGGGATATATCGCCAAAGAAAGGGCTGTTATATTGGGAACATAACTTTTGAATCACTCATTTGGCATATATTATGATATGTTCTTTGGACATTATGCATAATAAGTCATTTTGATGATAAAAATAAGATCAATGACATATGACGTTGATACAACAATGAAAGTTGGGACTTATCGCCTCAGAAAAGATCGTCGTATTGGAAACATAAGTTTTGAATCAGTTACTTGACGTATGTTATGATATGCCATTTGGAGAGTAAGCATGATACGTCAGTTTCATAATTGAAATATGATCATTGAAGTATGACGTTGATACAACGCAGAAAATACGTATAATGGATGAGTATTGATGATGTTGACCATGATCCATAAGACGTTAGTTTATGTTCCACTTATGTAACAATTTAAAAAATGTTCACCAGGAATGATTCTATTTTTGAGAATTACCTGGACTTGACAAACGCGTTTGATTGCATCTCACCTAATATTTCTTTCGGAAAACTTCAATATTATAATATTCACTGAAAAAGTATTAATTTGATAAATTCTCACATTTAAAACCGATTTTAGTGCATTCGCTTCCAAAATAAAAAATCTTTGCTCATACAGAGTCTTTCAAGGGTCCGTTTAAGGACCACTATTTTTCCTTGTGTTTAAAAATGATTTGCCCTATTTATCACTTTCATAAAAGTTCATACAATTTGCTGACGACTGAAAAAAATTGAAATACTTTTACTTTCACTGATGACACTGAAAAAGAACAGATAAAACGATAAACTAAAAGTCAGAAAACAGAACATACAGTTTTCATCATGGAAAGTACTGACGTAATAAGATTCACATCGAAGTGCACAAATTATTAAGGACTTTATACATTGAAACAAAAATTACTTGGCAAAAACAGTGATTTTTTTTTTAAATCGTCAGGCCTCACTTCCTCACTTCAAAGCTTTTCGGAAATCGTGAACAAGAGTACTTGACTCAAAGCCTTTCACGGTCTCAATCAGTCCTCCATATCCTATGTTACCCAGGTAGCACATCACATTGGATGAATATCGTGAATGAAAAAATAATATTGGTCCAATATGGGTGAATATTCAAAAAACAATATTATACTAATAATATTGGTGGAAAATTGGTTGAACCTGTTCTTAATGTAGATTGTCACTTATAATATTGGGTCAATATCGGTTGAATAATTTCTACCAATATCCATTTCATATATTATTTTTCACGTCAAGAATAAATATTGCAATACCAATATTCCAGTCATATCAATTCTAGGGATAAAAAACCATATTGTATTTCCAAGTTTGATAGCACATTGGTTGAATATCATTTCAACTATATTCAACAAATTTTAATAACTCATATTAGTTCAATATTGGTTCAATGATATTTACCAATATCGATAAAACAATATTGTCACCATATAGTTTTCAACATCTAGAATAAATATTGCAATCCCATTATTCCTCTCATATCGATTATAGCATTAAAAGCTATATTATACAGGGTGTTTCTTAAGTACGTGTAGAAACTTCAAGAGTATGTTGCTGACGACGAAATAGGAAAAAAAGTTCCCATAAACAAATGTCCGCAAGTTATTCGTTTTTAAGATACAGAATGTCAAAGTTTAATTATTATATTTGTTTTTTTTTGTGAATAAGTGCCAAATTTTTTGTGATATTCGAGTAAAGTTTGGTATCTGGGATGATTTTTCAGTGACAAAATAAAATTTTGTGTTAATTGTGAAAAAACTAATTTCTAATTGAATTTATTTTGAATTGAAAAATCTTGTCATTCAAAATCACTTGCATCGATTATTTCAAAACTCAATAACTCGAAAACAGTGACCTGTACCAAGAATATATTTTTTACGCAAGCTAAATAATAAATATTCCCAGATACCAAACTTTACCCAAATATCAAAATTTTTCGTAAATTATTCACAATAAATAAAAATAAGAATTCAACTTTGACACTCTGTATCTCAGAAACGAATAACTTGAGGACATATGTTTACAGGAACTTTTCTTCTTATTTTGATGTCAGCAATATGCTCCTACATTTTCTACACGTACTCAAGAAACACCCTGTATATCCAAGTTTGATTAAACATTGGTTGAACATTATTTTGCCAATAATCAACAAATCTCAATTAATAACATATATTGGGTCCATATTGGTTCGATAATATTTACTGATATCGTTACTACAATATTTTCTCCATATTGTTTCCTACATCTAGATTTAGATTAATTTTGAATATTGGCCGAATATTCAATGAAACATTAGAATTGAATCATGATCAAACCTGGATTAAAAACCGCTAGGTGGTACGTATAGAACGTCTTTTAAAACCAACGAAAATATATTGAATACTTCACATAACTTGTTTTCAAGACAGCTTACTCAGTGGTTGTGGCGATCAAAAGGCTCTGGTGTCACCTTGATGAACTGAAATACATTTAATAATGACACGGACAACAACGAACTAAATGTACAAACGTGTCTTGGCTTCAGTTGTCAGAGGACAAGTGGGCATTTGCGGCTAACTCCAGTGGAGATGGGGAGGTTCGATCAATAGATATCAGATCTAAATGAAAGATGTTAAAGGGGCGCCAGGCAAATTGATTTCCATTCAATTAACCATTCATACATACACAATCCAATCCTTCAATGTACTAACCAAATTGGAATCATAAACAATCGTACAAAAAAATACATTCCTTGATTGGAGAAAAGTAAATACAGCTGTAATTATATCAGTCACCAACGGGCACTGATTCAGCAAATATCGTGACCCTATAAAATTCAAATAAGTATTAAGCCCAAATTTGATAATAATCAATGAGGAGCAATGAAGAAATAACGAGCAATGAGCTAATGATAAGCACTATTAATGAGCTGTAAGCACTAGCCAGCAATACAACAGAGATACTGATAAGCAATGAGCAAATAATATAAAAAAAATATCCTCAACAAGTTATTAAAAAAAATAAATCTATGTATATCTAAAACCCTGAGATACTACTAGTATGTACCACCACAGCAGAAATTGAATGGTGTACCATATATAGCAATGAGTAAGCGTTGCTTGAGCTCAGGCGCATGCGCATAAAACCATATCAAAAAATACCCAAAAGATCTAACCTTCAATAGACACTTCACATTAAATATCAAGCGGAAGCAGTGAAATAATATTGTGGCGGATAAGCATTCATAAAAAAAAATAATAGGTTTAATGTCTGCTTAACAATAGCTATCAAGCAGAACGTACGTAATTCGTACCATAGCGAATAAGAAGAAATAAATAAATCAAAATATGAGAAGTTCTATTTAATACTTGCGTGCATCCTGTATGCAAGTGAGGGATCTCTCGTTTTTTCCAAATCGTAGGTGGGAGATCCAACAATCCCACTTTTAGGGGAAACTCCAAACAGTCCACCCGGTAGATGCAGGATATCCAAAGAACCGCCTTGTAGATAATGAATGAGTGAGTCACTCTATATGTATTGGGACTCCACGAAATCCACACAGATGAAGGAGACCTTTTGGCAGATCCCCCTGTAGATATTGGACAGCGAAATCATCCTGTATACCGTCGGGACCAAGAATTGTCCAGCTACAGGCCTGAACCAATACCAAAATCCAAAACCCAGAAAAACGGAAGTCCAGAATCCAGGAAGAAAACCCTAGAGACAGGGAAAACATTGTCAAGGGTTTTCCCTTATTTAATAAAAAAATAAATTAACACACCCAATCGCATTCGGTTTCCAATACGAAACATAAATGAATTTACTTTTCCAAAAAGTTTTACCCAAAACCCTAATATAGAGTTTCACCTCAAATGGTGCTAGTAAAACAGTATCACCCTGTACCATGTTCAAGAATAAAATAATTTAAATAAATACGTATTCACAAGAAACTCCCTTTAGTGACTGAAATACTCGAATCAATGTGTTTGTCGGGCAAATCCTATACTTTAACGAAATGATTGCTTGCATGGAAATATATTTTCTGAAGTGAAATATCAAATGAGACTCTATAAATGCAACACGAAATTATTTCCAGAATTCCTTGTAACGCGAATATTTTTCAATGACGGTATCATTGGAATAAAATCACAATCGGGATCATAACCCCAACAATAAATTGAATTGGCAATATTTACCAACTGAAAACTTTCAATATGTAATATACAGGCCGTTTCTTTTATCATGTGGTAACATTGCTATATTCTAAACCGTAACAGATACGAAGACAATGGTCAAAAAAAATTTACAGGGAGTCTCGCCCTTCCCGAGTTATACAGGGAAAACTAAAAATGCTGTTATTTGTTTTTTACGAATAGAATTGTTATTTCTGAAAATATAAAAAAATGGAAAAAAAAAGGTTTAATGTATTCTAAATGTACTATAAAAATGTAACAATGAATTTTTGATTAAACGTTTCGTGTCAACACGGCCACCATCAACATTTCTTTTCAAATACGGACCTGTCTGTTTTAGTACAAATATTGATAAAGCGATAAAATCACAATTCAGTGGTACATCACACTTGATATTTTTATTACGTTTCATTTAAAATAACTAACATCATCAGTGACAACAATTTTTAATTACGGTCCTGTCGTTAGGTCGTTTATGGATTCCACAAAACCTAACTCTCCGATATAAAAATTATCAGTGACGCTTTGAATAAATGTATCAATTAAAATTATGTTTACACTATAATAAAAGATATCTGTAGTTTCAGAGACGAACGATAGCAATTTACCTCGGAAATAAACTTACTTAAGAGTAGAAGAAATCAAACAAACAGAAAACAATTTATTTCATATTGAATTTTTGAGTGAAAATAAAACCAATACAGAAAATGAATTCTTCATGATAACCTACATTAAATGCTCGAATTGCCGACCTCTTTGTTGAATGCACATAAGTTGTCTGTCCATACAATTTCTGTGGCAATTTTCTAGCATGATGGGTGTAATGCTATTACATGCATATCTTATTTTTTGTTTGAGATGGTCGATATCTGTACTAGTTGTCGAAAAAACTTTATCCTTTATGTATCCCCAGACAAAAAAATCTAAAGGAGTCAGGTCTGGGGATCGAGCTGTCCAGGCAATTGGTCCATTGTTTCCAATCCATTTTCTTGGGAATATTGCATCTAAATGTTCCCTTACTATTGCTGCATTATGGGGAGGGGCACCGTCTTGTTGATGTTCAGTGGCAATTCATCTAAGTAGCCATCAAACTCATTGGATAAAAAATGTAAATACATTCCACCATTCAAATGCTCGTCGTAAAAGAAAGGACCTAGTTTGTTTGTTCCCAAAATTTCCAACCAAACATTTATTCCGAACCTTTCCTGGAAATTGATTTCTCTATGTAAATGTTCATTTGTATTATTCCACCTATAATGGATGTTTCTGTTAAACCAACCATTGTTGGTGAATTTTGATTCGTCCGTCCATATTATTTTATTACAAATATTTCCAACTTCCCTATTTCTACGTCTCAACCACATCGCAAATCGTACTCTCCTTCCGTAATCCCTTACATTGAGGTGATGAACTTTGCGTATCCTGTATCATTTGTATTTGTTCTTTTTCAAAATATTTCTGGTAGATTTTACAGAAATCCCTAGTTCGTGGGCAATTTCTCGTAAAGAACAATCTTGATTAGAAATATTTTTTGTAACTGACTAATCCTAAATTGAAAAAAAATATTTTCGTCACTTTGTTAATCTTTATGAAGTAATATTTGCTTACCCAAAACATTTATTTGGTTCCGCATACTTCCAGTAACAACTGCACCACATGCACCACAGTCTCTCAAATTTCTTTCTAATCGTCTAAACATTTGAATGTTTGGAATACGACGATTTGGGTATAGCTCACCATACATATTTTTTGCCAAAAGAGGATTTCTAATTGATTTTGCATAAGCAAATAGCATATCAGTCCTTTCGTCATTTGAATACATCTTTGATATGACTGAGTGTATAAACGACTGACAGTTCTTAACACGTATCAACAACTGATTTATTTGTCCTGCCATAGAAACCAAGCAAAGCCTGCTTGTTTAAAAATGGTAAATGAAGTGAGATGCTATTTAATTGTACCATATCACACAATAGTCGTATTTTGACCAAAAACTAATATTTTCGTTACTTCCAGGATTGAGAATTATAGAAATATTCACTATGATAATTGATTCAGAAGAAATCAGCCTTGAAACAAGGATTTCTGTAATAAAAAAAATGCCCAAGAAGGAAAAATACGAATGCTCGTTGTGATGGGGTATCTTCTTATCGAAATTATTGGGTGAAGTCTGAAGTATGCCAATAGTTGAATAGGTTTTGAAGAAATCAAAATAATTTACAAAAGAACTAACGACAGGACCGTAATTAAAAATTGTTGTCACTGAGGATGCTAGTTATTTCAAATGAAACCTTGTAAAAATATCAAGTTTGATGTACCACTGAATTGTGATTTCATCGCTTTATCAATATTTGTACTAAAATAGACAGGTCCGTATTTGAAAAAGAAATGTTGATGGTGGCCGTGTTGACACGAAACGTTTAATCAAAGATTCATTGTTACATTTTTATAGTACATTTTAAATACATTAAAACTTTCCTCATAAATTTTTTTATATTTTTAGAAATAACAGTTCTATTCGTAAAAAACAAATAACAGCATTTTTGGTTTTCCCTGTATAACTCGGGAAGAGCGAGACTCCCTGTAAATTTTCTTTTACCATTGTACTGTTCTCCACAATAGTTACCTTTTCTCCCATTTAATCGTCTTCGTATCTGTTACGGTTTAGAATATAGCAATGTTACCACATGATAAAAGAGATACCACTTGAGTATACCACTTGGGAAAATCGTGGTTCGACATTTTGACATTTGTCCTTTTAATAAATTAACAAAAAAAATCATTCAATTCACCATATGAATAGAAAGTTGAATGAAACAGTGAAAATTAACATACACTGGCCGTGAGGGGTTTCCTTTTATTTTCCAAATAGAATTACACCACTTAAAATGGACACGTCGTCTGGTCAAGCGATTTGCGGCCTTATGGAATCTGTCAATAAGGAAAACTATTTTTAATTCCGATAAAGTCAATAACGGGTTTTGAAAACCAGAAAATAGAGAGCTGGAGTACTGAAACATACCTGGTGGATATTATGAAGTGTCCAAAAAACACAAGACATCGGTCTCTGCACTTATGACTGGGTGAGGTAGGTAATTAGCAAATCCTCCGTAGAGCTTCAAAATCGTGTAAATATCAATTCATGCGCTCTGGCACTACCAGTCCCAAATTAAATAATATTGACTTGAAAAAGGTATCCCATTAATGGATGATTCTAGATCACAAAATTTCTCAATTCTGCTAAACAACACCATCACCATACCATTTCACAAGTACCGTCCCCACCCTTTTTCAAAAAAAAAACGGGTTCAATGTACTCTGAAGTTAGTCACAGATCACAGAACAAGTCCGAGGCGCTATAAGGGTCAATCTGCCAGGACAGAAATAATGTTTTCAATTCCAAACCCATCACTTTAATATGTCCCAGTATGATTGAATAGTCATATTGTCGTGAATTGGGGTTGATTCACGACTAACTAGGTAGATACTGATCATTCATAGATTTAAAACACTTTAGAAAAATATAAAAACATTCATTTTACTATGTACAAATATGAGATTACGACGATTGAATTAAATGAAGGAATTATTAAATTAAAGAATTATTGAATCAAAGAATTGATGAATCAAAGAATTGAAGAATCTCTCCTAGTTATTGATTGGATAAATTATTTTAAAAAGATCTTTACTTACAATACATATCGGCATTTACATTTAGGGAACATTTTCCTTCTATCTAATATCTGATCTTCCAAACTCCCCCCATAGCCCTCACTAGCTGTGGGCACGGCAGAACTCTAAACTCGACTACCAGATCGAACTATCAGTGGCCTTTTTGAAAACTCTTGTTTACGTTATGTTGAGGACAAGTTGTGTTTCAAAATAAAATATCTTCGCTCACGTACTGAATTGTAAAAAGGTTACCCACGTATTGAAATATAAAATATTTTAATGTACAGGATGTTCCATATATTTTTGACAATACCCCCCTGTTCAAAATCGCGCGCCTCGAGCGATTATATTAAAACCCACTGATAATTCGATACAGGTTTACAAAAACTATGAAATTAATACCATGTAAATATAAATATACAAATAAATATGCGCAGAGGAAGTCTGCTTGCACCATCTCCATTTGAATTCTTCTCCTCCTTGCTGCCTTTTCCATCTTTGACTGGTTCATTTCGGTTCCATTCCATTGTACCATGGTTCATCGTTGCCTGGGTACAATAACTGGCTCATCGATTTAGTCAGGCTTGGATTGGCTAGGCTGGACCAGGTATGGTATGACCCAAACATACTGGACAAACTGTATTTGACATCAATCTACCTGCCGGGACTTGACATGGCTTCAGTGGACTTGACATGGATTTGCCTGCCGGGACTTGGCATGGCTTGGTCCTGTTGGACTCCATTTTGGCTCTGCTTCCCTGTATTTGGCATGTATCGGCCTGCCGGGACTTTGCATGGCTTTACTGGACATTGGCACTGCTTGGTCTGGTTGGATACCCTATTTTGGCTCAGCTTTACTAGACAACATGGAGCTTGACATGGTAGAACTTGGCTCTGCTCTATCTCATTGAATGTGAGAAGGCTCAACTCGACATGGCTGTGGAAACTGTGGCTCCATCACGATTCACCTAGGGATTCTCTTGGAGTGGTACAAGGCTGAAGACTCTTCCGCGTTCCTTACAGGAGGTACAGTTCCTATAATACAAAAATAAAAGTTAAGGTAAACATACTGCTATCATCTAATTTTACAACAAATACCGTGCCCCAAAATATATTAAAAACCAATCAACCTTATTCTTATTATAAAATCATTATACAAGTACATGCCAACAATACAGTTTCAAAATATATTTCAAATTTTCCGACATTAATATATCTATATTAATTATAATATAACCATTCTTTCGTTTTCGAAGAATACCAATTGTCACATTCTCAATTTATCCTTGCCATTCTCTTTCTCTTTCACAACAATTAAAAATACCACCATTTTTCACAATACGAGGCTAATTTGGTGATGCGATACCCTGAAATTCTTTGCCTAGGATTAGATACAGAATATCACAAAACAATTTCACACTCGCTTTTCACATTCAACAATATTCATTCAATTCTTTTCGACCCCATTCGTTACTTCTTACTCACTAAAACACTGTGCACAGTTTTATTATTGATTTCATACTTCACCCTCTAAATTATATTGACATGTCGGCCATGGCCTCTATACCCTTGTGTCGTTTTTCTACGAATTCTTGACTTTCTTTGAGTTCCAACTCGCCTGAAGAAAATATTGTGTGCACACATAGCTTACAATCTACCTAAAACATAAAACAAATCATTATATAATCAAGATTCATCAACAACAGGGCTCCATGGGTCGTTATATTTCAAAATGCGGCTCACGTGAATCATATCCGTTTTCGCATTTTTTGTAGATCCCAGTTTCACTCTATAGGTAACTGGACTCAACTTCTCTAAAATTGTGTAAGGGCCGTGGTATTTGAGGAGCAACTTTGTACTTTTACCTACTTTTCTCATGGGTGTGAACACTTTAACTTTCTCCCCCACGCTGTACTCAATATGCCGATGGCATTCATCATATCTTTTCTTGTCCACTGCTTGCCTTTTTTCAATATTTTGCACAGCTATGCTTCTAGCTGCAAGTGCTCGTTCTCTTATCTGAATAACAGTATTATTTTCGACTGGGGCCGTCAGATTTGCGTCGGTTGGTAGAACGGGCTGTCTTGCATATACAAGAAAAAATGGACTGAGTCCTGTTGTGCTTTGCGGCGTTGTATTCATTGCAAATTGAGCATGAGGAATAAAATGATCCCAATCGTCTTGGCTGGTAGAGGTGAGTATGCTTAGAATGGCTGCTATTGTTGAATTCATTCGTTCACAGTTTCCATTGCATTGAGGATGGTACCCAGTTGTTTGCTGCTTTCGTATTCCCATGATAAGCAATAATTCTTTGATCATATCCGATCTGAAAACCTGACCTCTGTCTGACAAGATTTCCTTAGGGCATCCGTGGCGAGCTATAATATTATTCAAAATGAACTTTGCGACCGTATCTGCCTTTCCATCAGGTGCTGCAGCAATTTCGAGATATTTTGTTGCATAATCCGCCGCAACAATTATTGTATTATTTCCATTTTTGGAACGTTTAAATGGCCCTAAAAGATCAATGCCTATTTTTTGAAACGGCACTCCTACTGGGAATGGCTGTAAAAATCCTAAAGGTTTTCTGTTTGTTTCCCCCTTTCTTGCCTGACAATCTTGGCAACCCTTAATATACTTTTCCACGTCTTTTTGTTGTCCGTCCCAAAAATATCTATTTTTGATTTTTTGATATGTCCGCGAAATGCCCAAATGTCCTGCCAATGGTTCGCTATGATTAGAAAATAGAATTTCAAAAACTAACTGTCTTGGAACAACCAAAAGATTTTCCAGTCCCTCTAGCGATACATTCTTTTTATATAAAACTCCATCGATTAACGTAAAATTTTTGGCTCTCCTCCTCAAGCTAATATTGACGTTTTCACCATTCGGATTCTCCAGGGCTTCTATCAATCTCTTGACATTATCATCTTTTCTCTGTTCTTCCGCCATATCTTCATTCGTAGTAAGAAAGGTAGGTACTTCAAAAAATAAATTTTCTTCTTCCAATTTCGGTGCTAAAACTGCATTTCTTGACAAACAATCGGCATCTTTATGAGTCGATCCACTTTTATAAATCACCTCGTGTTCAAACTCGTTCAGTTTAATAGCCCATCTGGCTAACCTTCCTGTGACGTGCTCTGAATTCTTCAAAAAACACAAAGCGTGGTGGTCGGTGGTAATCTTCACAGGTTTTCCATATATAAAATGTCGAAAATAGGTCAACCCCCAAATTACCGCCAAAGCTTCGAGTTCCGAAATCGTGTAGTTTTTTTCACTTTTTGTTAATGTGCGACTTCCATAAGCAATAGGGTGCATTTCACCTTGAAATTCTTGTAAAAGTATCACTCCTAAACCTTCTTTGCATGCATCCGATCTCAACTCGCATCCAATGTCTGGGTTGAAATGCGCTAGTACAAATGTTCCCTTACTATTGCTGCATTATGGGTAGGGGCACCGTCTTGTTGATGTTCAGTGGCAATTCATCTAAGTAGCCATCAAACTCATTGGATAAAAAATGTAAATACATTCCACCATTCAAATGCTCGTCGTAAAAGAAAGGACCTAGTTTGTTTGTTCCCAAAATTTCCAACCAAACATTTATTCCAAACCTTTCCTGGAAATTGATTTCTCTATGTAAATGTTCATTTGTATTATTCCACCTATAATGGATGTTTCTGATTAACCAACCATTGTTGGTGAATTTTGATTCGTCCGTCCATATTATTTTATTACAAATATTTCCAACTTCCCTATTTCTACGTCTCAACCACATCGCAAATCGTACTCTCCTTCCGTAATCCCTTACATTGAGGTGATGAACTTTGCGTATCCTGTAGCATTTGTATTTGTTCTTTTTCAAAATATTTCTGGTAGATTTTACAGAAATCCCTAGTTCGTGGGCAATTTCTCGTAAAGAACAATCTTGATTAGAAATATTTTTTGTAACTGACTAATCCTAAATTGAAAAAAAATATTTTCGTCACTTTGTTAATCTTTATGAAGTAATATTTGCTTACCCAAAACATTTATTTGGTTCCGCATACTTCCAGTAACAACACATTTTCTAGTTTTATTTCTATCAAATGCACCACAGTCTCTCAAATTTCTTTCTAATCGTCTAAACATTTGAATGTTTGGAATACGACGATTTGGGTATAGCTCACCATACATATTTTTTGCCAAAAGAGGATTTCTAATTGATTTTGCATAAGCAAATAGCATATCAGTCCTTTCGTCATTTGAATACATCTTTGATATGACTGAGTGTATAAACGACTGACAGTTCTTAACACGTATCAACAACTCATTTATTTGTCCTGCCATAGAAACCAAGCAAAGCCTGCTTGTTTAAAAATGGTAAATGAAGTGAGATGCTATTTAATTGTACCATATCACACAATAGTCGTATTTTGACCAAAAACTAATATTTTCGTTACTTCCAGGATTGAGAATTATAGAAATATTCACTATGATAATTGATTCAGAAGAAATCAGCCTTGAAACAAGGATTTCTGTAATACAAAAATGCCCAAGAAGGAAAAATACGAATGTTCGTTGTGTTGGGGTATCTTCTTATCGAAATTATTGGGTGAAGTCTGAAGTATGCCAATAGTTGAATAGGTTTTGAAGAAATCAAAATAATTTACAAAAGAACTAACGACAGGACCGTAATTAAAAATTGTTGTCACTGAGGATGCTAGTTATTTTAAATGAAACCTTATAAAAATATCAAGTGTGATGTACCACTGAATTGTGATTTCATCGCTTTATCAATATTTGTACTAAAATAGACAGGTCCGTATTTGAAAAAGAAATGTTGATGGTGGCCGTGTTGACACGAAACGTTTAATCAAAGATTCATTGTTACATTTTTATAGTAAATTTTAAATACATTAAAACTTTCCTCATAATTTTTTTTATATTTTTAGAAATAACAGTTCTATTCGTAAAAAACAAATAACAGCATTTTTGGTTTTCCCTGTATAACTCGGGAAGAGCGAGACTCCCTGTAAATTTTCTTTGACCATTGTACTGTTCTCCACAATAGTTACCTTTTCTCCCATTTAATCGTCTTCGTATCTGTTACGGTTTAGAATATAGAAATGTTACCACATGATAAAAGAAATGGACTGTATACCACTTGGGAAAATCGTGGTTCGACATTTTGACATTTGTCCTTTTAATAAATTAACAAAAAAAATCATTCAATTCACCATATGAATAGAAAGTTGAATGAAACAGTGAAAATTAACATACACTGGCCGTGAGGGGTTTCCTTTTATTTTCCAAATAGAATTACACCACTTAAAATGGACACGTCCTCTGGTCAAGCGATTTGCGGCCTTATGGAATCTGTCAATAAGGAAAACTATTTTTAATTCCGATTAAGTCAATAATGGGTTTTGAAAACCAGAAAATAGAGAGCTGGAGTACTGAAACATACCTGGTGGATATTATGAAGTGTCCAAAAAACACAAGACATCGGTCTCTGCACTTATGACTGGGTGAGGTAGGTAATTAGCAAATCCTCCGTAGAGCTTCAAAATCGTGTAAATATCAATTCCTGCGCTCTAGCACTACCAGTCCCAAATTAAATAATATTGACTTGAAAAAGGTATCCCATTAATGGATGATTCTAGATCACAAAATTTCTCAATTCTGCTAAACAACACCATCACCATACCATTTCACATGTACCGTCCCCACCCTTTTTCAAAAAAAAAAACGGGTTCAATGTACTCTGAAGTTAGTCACAGATCACAGAACAAGTCCGAGGCGCTATAAGGGTCAATCTGCCAGGACAGAAATAATGTTTTCAATTCCAAACCCATCACTTTAATATGTCCCAGTATGATTGAATAGTCATATTGTCGTGAATTGGGGTTGATTCACGACTAACTAGGTAGATACTGATCATTCATAGATTCAAAACACTTTAGAAAAATATAAAAACATTTATTTTACTATGTACAAATATGAGATTACGACGATTGAATTAAATGAAGGAATTATTAAATTAAAGAATTAATGAATCAAAGAATTGATGAATCAAAGAATTGAAGAATCTCTCCTAGTTATTGATTGGATAAATTATTTTAAAAAGATCTTTACTTACAATACATATCGGCATTTACATTTAGGGAACATTTTCCTTCTATCTAATATCTGATCTTCCAAACTCCCCCCATAGCCCTCACTAGCTGTGGGCACGGCAGAACTCTAAACTTGACTACCAGATCGAACTATCAGTGGCCTTTTTGAAAACTCTTGTTTACGTTATGTTGAGGACAAGTTGTGTTTCAAAATAAAATATCTTCGCTCACGTACTGAATTGTAAAAAGGTTACCCACGTATTGAAATATAAAATATTTTAATGTACAGGATGTTCCATATATTTTTGACAATACCCCCCTGTTCAAAATCGCGCGCCTCGAGCGATTATATTAAAACCCACTGATAATTCGATACAGGTTTACAAAAACTATGAAATCAATACCATGTAAATATATATATATATATATACAAATAAATATGCGCAGAAGAAGTCTGCTTGCACCATCTCCATTTGAATTCTTCTCCTCCTTGCTGCCTTTTCCATCTTTGACTGGTTCATTTCGGTTCCATTCCATTGTACTATGGTTCATCGTTGCCTGGGTACAATAATTGGCTCATCGATTTAGTCAGGCTTGGATTGGCTAGGCTGGACCAGGTATGGTATGACCCAAACATACTGGACAAACTGTATTTGACATCAATCTGCCTGCCGGGACTTGACATGGCTTCAGTGGACTTGACATGGATTTGCCTGCCGGGACTTGGCATGGCTTGGTCCTGTTGGACTCCATTTTGGCTCTGCTTCCCTGTATTTGGCATGTATCGGCCTGCCGGGACTTTGCATGGCTTTACTGGACATTGGCACTGCTTGGTCTGGTTGGATACCCTATTTTGGCTCAGCTTTACTAGACAACATGGAGCTTGACATGGTAGAACTTGGCTCTGCTCTATCTCATTGAATGTGAGAAGGCTCAACTCGACATGGCTGTGGAAACTGTGGCTCCATCACGATTCACCTAGGGATTCTCTTGGAGTGGTACAAGGCTGAAGACTCTTCTGCGTTCCTTACAGGAGGTACAGTTCCTATAATACAAAAATAAAAGTTTAGGTAAACATACTGCTATCATCTAATTTTACAACAAATACCGTGCCCCAAAATATATTAAAAACCAATTAACCTTATTCTCATTATAAAATCATTATACAAGTACATGCCAACAATACAGTTTCAAAATATATTTCAAATTTTCCGACATTAATATATCTATATTAATTATAATATAACCATTCTTTCGTTTTCGAAGAATACCAATTGTCACATTCTCAATTTATCCTTGCCATTCTCTTTCTCTTTCACAACAATTAAAAATACCACCATTTTTCACAATACGAGGCTAATTTGGTGATGCGATACCCTGAAATTCTTTGCCTAGGATTAGATACAGAATATCACAAAACAATTTCACACTCGCTTTTCACATTCAACAATATTCATTCAATTCTTTTCGACCCCATTCGTTACTTCTTACTCACTAAAACACTGTGCACAGTTTTATTATTGATTTCATACTTCACCCTCTAAATTATATTGACATGTCGGCCATGGCCTCTATACCCTTGTGTCGTTTTCCTACGAATTCTTGACTTTCTTTGAGTTCCAACTCGCCTGAAGAAAATATTGTGTGCACACATAGCTTACAATCTACCTAAAACATAAAACAAATCATTATTTAATCAAGATTCATCAACAACAGGGCTCCATGGGTCGTTATATTTCAAAATGCGGCTCACGTGAATCACATCCGTTTTCGCATTTTTTGTAGATCCCAGTTTCACTCTATAGGTAACTGGACTCAACTTCTCTAAAATTGTGTAAGGGCCGTGGTATTTGAGGAGCAACTTTGTACTTTTACCTACTTTTCTCATGGGTGTGAACACTTTAACTTTCTCCCCCACGCTGTACTCAATATGCCGATGGCATTCATCATATCTTTTCTTGTCCACTGCTTGCCTTTTTTCAATATTTTGCACAGCTATGCTTCTAGCTGCAAGTGCTCGTTCTCTTATCTGAATAACAGTATTATTTTCGACTGGGGCCGTCAGATTTGCGTCGGTTGGTAGAACGGGCTGTCTTGCATATACAAGAAAAAATGGACTGAGTCCTGTTGTGCTTTGCGGCGTTGTATTCATTGCAAATTGAGCATGAGGAATAAAATGATCCCAATCGTCTTGGCTGGTAGAGGTGAGTATGCTTAGAATGGCTGCTATTGTTGAATTCATTCGTTCACAGTTTCCATTGCATTGAGGATGGTACCCAGTTGTTTGCTGCTTTCGTATTCCCATGATAAGCAATAATTCTTTGATCATATCCGATCTGAAAACCTGACCTCTGTCTGACAAGATTTCCTTAGGGCATCCGTGGCGAGCTATAATATTATTCAAAATGAACTTTGCGACCGTATCTGCCTTTCCATCAGGTGCTGCAGCAATTTCGAGATATTTTGTTGCATAATCCGCCGCAACAATTATTGTATTATTTCCATTTTTGGAACGTTTAAATGGCCCTAAAAGATCAATGCCTATTTTTTGAAACGGCACTCCTACTGGGAATGGCTGTAAAAATCCTAAATGTTTTCTGTTTGTTTCCCCCTTTCTTGCCTGACAATCTTGGCAACCCTTAATATACTTTTCCACGTCTTTTTGTTGTCCGTCCCAAAAATATCTATTTTTGATTTTTTGATATGTCCACGAAATGCCCAAATGTCCTGCCAATGGTTCGCTATGATTAGAAAATAGAATTTCAAAAACTAACTGTCTTGGACCAACCAAAAGATTTTCCAGTCCCTCTAGCGATACATTCTTTTTATATAAAACTCCATCGATTAACGTAAAATTTTTGGCTCTCCTCCTCAAGCTAATATTGACGTTTTCACCATTCGGATTCTCCAGGGCTTCTGTCAATCTCTTGACATTATCATCTTTTCTCTGTTCTTCCGCCATATCTTCATTCGTAGTAAGAAAGGTAGGTACTTCAAAAAATAAATTTTCTTCTTCCAATTTCGGTGCTAAAACTGCATTTCTTGACAAACAATCGGCATGTTTATGAGTCGATCCACTTTTATAAATCACCTCGTGTTCAAACTCGTTCAGCTTAATAGCCCATCTGGCTAACCTTCCTGTGACGTGCTCTGAATTCTTCAAAAAACACAAAGCGTGGTGGTCGGTGGTAATCTTCACAGGTTTTCCATATATAAAATGTCGAAAATAGGTCAACCCCCAAATTACCGCCAAAGCTTCTAGTTCCGAAATCGTGTAGTTTTTTTCACTTTTTGTTAATGTGCGACTTCCATAAGCAATAGGGTGCATTTCACCTTGAAATTCTTGTAAAAGTATCACTCCTAAACCTTCTTTGCATGCATCCGATCTCAACTCGCATCCAATGTCTGGGTTGAAATGCGCTAGTACTGGGGCCTCTGTAAGTTTTTCCTTTAGAATTGAAAATGCCTCCTCCTGATCTTCTTTCCAATAAAACCCTGGATCGTTTTTTATTATTTCATAGAGCGGTCGTGCTATGATTGAGAAATTTTGTATAAATTTTCTATAGTAATTTGCAAGTCCTAAGAAACTCTGGGTATGTCTTTTGGATTTTGGACTGGGGAATTCCGAAGTTGCCAATAATTTTTCTGGATCTGGATATATTCCTTCTTCGTTGATGATGTGTCCCAATACCTTGACTTCCGGAGACGCGAACGTGCATTTACTGGTTTTTAATGTCAATCTTGCCATTCGGAGTCTTTCGAACACTTTCCTCAATCTTGCTAAATGTTCTGGAAATGATTCTATAACATCATCCAGATAAACCAGTACGTTTGACCACTTCATTCCCTGGAATAATCTATCAGCCAAATCCGAAAAGGTGGAAGGGGCATTACAAAGTCCGAAAGGTAATTTATTGAATTCGTACAGTCCAAATCCAGGTGTGACGAATGCGGTATACTCTTTTGATTTCTCTTCGATCCCAACTTGCCAATATCCGCTGAATAAGTCGAGGGTGGAGAAGTACCTAGATTTTCCGAAATATGTTAAAATTTCATCGATATTTGACAAGGGGTAGTTTGACTTCTTGGTGATATTGTTTAATTTCCTGTAGTCTACACAAAATCGCGTTTTTTCCTCTTCTCCCTTTTTCTTTACCAATACGATAGGGCTCGAGTACGGTGACTGTGATGGTCTTATGATACCGACATCTAACATTTCTTCTACTTGATCCTCAATTATTTTCCTTTCTTTAGGTGAAACTTTGTAGGGTTCACTTTTGAAGGGTGAATGTTCTAGTAACTCGATTTTATGTTGAACCATATCTGTAGATCCCATATCCTTGACGTCCATAACAAAAATATCCTTAAATTCATCAATTAGATACTCAATTTCCATTTTCTCCTGTACGGTGACCTCAGTTCCCAATTTGTAACATTTTTCAATATCCTTCGCTTTTTCATCCATTGTGTAGAGTACCATATTTATGTCATTTTCTTCTTTCATGAAGCCTAAAGTTGTACCTTCGAAGATAACCTGTCCAATACTTGAAATATTCTTGAGTTTCAAAGTTGAATTTTCCAGTTATCCCGAAAACTCCATACAAACTAAACCTCTTTTATTTAAAAACTGTTCTTTTGGTTTAAAAAATACTCTGCTCTTTTCAAATCCTTGTAATTCCTGAATGTCGACATCAACGATTACTTCCTCTTGGGGTTCTAATCGACAATAGCACTTCAATATCACTTTCATTTCCTTTTTCTCAATTTCCAGTAGAACGGAAGGGTCCAAATCTTGCAGAAAACTTGATTCTTCCACTTCAGTAGAGCTATCTTCCGTATTCCTATATCCTTTCGGGACTAACATGTTTGAGTGGAATTCGGGGACTAACATCGGTTTCAGAGACCGACTCACAAAAAAAAGCTTTCATGTTTTCAATAATTATCAGTTGAAGCATTTTATAGTTAGGGTAGGGTATAAAAAGACATTTAGAGCATGTTGTATAATTATTGAAAATTTACAGAAAGTATTATAAACTATTCAAAAACATATAAAATAAAAAAACGTATGACCCAACTTTAAGTAGTAAAAACTAAAAATGTAACTTTTTCGTAAAAAAGTGAAGCAATATATATTCATAATATGTTAGTTATTTAACCTAAACAATAGACACAATTGTTGGAATTGGCAGAAACTGAAATTCTGTCGTTAAAGTTCATCAAATTTTTCGATGCATTCCTTGCATGTGGGGGTTAGATGTTCCAAACACATAAATTTATTGCACCTGTGACAGCTAAATCTGGTTTTCCTTCTTTTTTTGGAAGAACAGTAGAAACAACGTCCATGTGCAGGAAGAGTAGGAGTTTGATTTTCAACAATAGTGTAGATTTCTTGTATTCTCAATTTAGTTGTTCTGGGAAGACCATTAGAGTTGACACGCTTTTTAACATGAGCTTCTACCAATTGATATCCAAGATCTTCTATAAATGATCTTCTTGGAATCGGAGGTTTATCTCCATTATTATTATTTTGGTATATTATGTAGGAGTTGATAGAAGCTATGTTCAAGGCACCATACAAAATTACCATAGGCCAACGCCGTGTATTTCTTGCACAATCGTAAGCTGCACATAATTTGTCAACGGTGTCCACTCCACCTTTTGTACGATTGTAGTCAATTATAATTTGTGGCTTATTTGTTTCACTATCAAGCGAATCATCTTCCCTGTGCCAGGTCGAGAGGAGAAATACATTTTTATTTTTTTTCGGAATGTACGACAGTAGGGTAAACTTTTCTTGATACCCGAATATAGTTGTTCCTTCAGGTCTCTTCATTTTCATTTCGTTAGGAATTTGAGGTTTGTTTTTTCTCAGTGTACCTGTAACTGTCAGCCCATGATCATTCAATAATTTATAAGCTGAGGCAGTAGAACTGAAAAAATTGTCCATAGTAACATTACGGTGTGAGCCCCATATAGGTTGGCATAACCTTGGCACTAGTGAAATATTGGATGTATCTAAACTATATGGACCCACTGGTTGTGCACCACAATAGATCTCCATTTTAGCAGTGTAAAACATTTTTGCGTCTACTAAAGAATAAACTTTCAACCCATATTTGTTGGGTTTAGATGGAATATAGACTCTGAATCCACAGCGGCCTCTAAATGACCACAACATTTCATCCACAGTTACATACTTTGACAGCGAAAAATATTTGGGAAAATTTTCATTTATTTCATCAAAAAATTCTCTTACTGCTGCTAGTTTATCTAATTTTACCTTCTCTGTTCTTGTTGTAACATCGTCCATTCGGATATTTTGCAGCAAAAACTTGAACCTTTCAAGGGACATTGTCAATCTGAAAATCTCTATTCCCATGCCATTGGATCTGAACAGATCGCGTATATTTTGGCGACCACTTTTTGATTTTCCAGAAATATAAAGCAGCCCAAGTAGGGCTTTCAGTTCATCAATATCAGTGAGTCTGGCTGTTCTATATTCCTTGGAATATTGTTTCCTTTCTATTTGTCTGTTAGTGTGGACGACAATTCTTCCTAACATGGTGTCAGTGATAAATAAACTCCATATTTCAATTGCAGTTTTTTTCTCTTTTGCTAAACCTTTTACTCCTGGTAACGTTGTTATAATATTATCTGACCGTGTTCTTAAATTTGGATATCTGGTAAAATGTTTTCTCCATCTGGTGCCATCTTTGGAAATGAAACAAGGTATACGAATAGACCTGTTGGTTTCAGGTTCTGCAGCAACTTCTTCTATATCATCGTCGGACATTTCTTGCTCGGTATCCGAGTTTTCCTCCTGAACCAATAACTCATCTTCTTCTAGGCTAACGTCACTGTCTTCAGCTAATTCTATATCGCTATCTACCTCTTCAAAGAGCTGTTGAAGTCTTCTGACTTCTTCCTCGTAACACCTTGAAGACATTTTTATCTGAAACTATTACCCAACTATTGAAAAAATATAACATTTCCAAGAAATAATTTTTCATCTTACCACTTTACTAAATCAAAACAGTAACGGGACGACTAACTTCGGTCTTCGAGACGGATCACGTAAAATCTCAAATGAGGAAAACAGTCACAACATCCACCTTTGACGCCTCCGCAGACACTGATCAGTTAGGAAGGTACTGAGAAGGGCGAAATTGTAACGCTGGCGATCGGGCCGTATTCGGAATAATTCGTAATCGTCGGTCTCAGAGACGTACTGTTAGTCCCGGAAGGATATACATACTCCTCATTTTTCTTATCAACTTTTTGGCTAATACCTTCTTTTAATTTTTCAAAACTTCTCTTTCTCAAGACATTTTCCAAGTTCATTTTCCGTTGGTTTTCTATTTCTTGAGAAAGTAAGTCCATTCTTGTTAGATTCACATATTTCTCATTTTTTCTCTTAACTATTTTGCTTATTTCTTCTCTTAATTTCACAAAATTTCTACTTCGGATTTCAGTTTCGAGGTTTATTTTACGTTGATTTTCTATTTCATGCGAAGAAATGTCGATTTTCCGTTCTTCCAGTGGAGAGGAAGTTTCAGTAAAAAGTACTGTTAAATTAGTACCTACACGTAGTAGTTAGGTAGTTACTCTCATTTACCGTATACCCAAGATATAACAATTTTACACAAATTATTCTTGTAAAAATCAATTAATTCAAATAATTATACTGAAAATAAATCGTTAGAACTTAACATCAATAGCATTTATATTTAATCTTCATAAAATTCTCTGGAGTTTATTGCGTACGAAATAGCGTACTTTCGTCAAATAATATTTTTATTCTGAAATGCTATTGTTGCACAATACTTGGAGAGATTCATTCAGAAACAAAACATATGGATCAGCAATTTCTACCTAGTTGTACCAGATCTAGGTCAAGTTCCAAGTCTATGAACTTCAAGCTAAACAACTATATTGAGTTGATTGTACCACTATTCAAATTTATAACAAAATAAAAATTGGTTCATTATGAAGAATGAATCCACAAACTAAACCACGGCAGCCTCCACCACTTGTCGTGAATTGGGGTTGATTCACGACTAACTAGGTAGATACTGATCATTCATAGATTTAAAACACTTTAGAAAAATATTGTAACGAAGTTACTAATTTGTTAGTTCTTAGATAGGCAGAAGCAACACATTCCCCTTTAGTTTTATTATTTAATCATATCTCCGTTATTTACAAACATAAAAATGTCATTCATTTTCGAGTAAAATCCGTAAACTATCCTTGTGTAAATGGAACCCCCAGTATATGCGCGCTTCAATTATGTAAGTCACATCCCTGAGGCTCACTGAGCGTGCGACATCAGCCCCCTCCACCTCGATTCAAATCTCCACGGCTACCTGAACGGAATTCACCGCGACAGAGTTCAGTCGATACGTGGGCAGCAGTCCGATCGTCACGCCGTGCAGAGCCAGTCCAGCCGCCTACGTCACAGAGTAAGTAGAAATTATTCTAAGTCCCAAAATCGTTTCGCGCAAGTCTGGAAGGGGCCGATGGAAGGGATGGCTAGGTGAGCTCTAGACAAAAGTCGACTAGAGAATTCAGTTGTGTCCGAGCCGAGCGAGAGTCAACCACGCGAAGAAGCAGTCCAGCCAAACAGCCGAAGCCGGGAAAACACTAAGTGTGTAAGTTACCTTTCTGCGCATGACGAATGAATTAGGAGAGGGAGCAGAATAGCTGCAATCCTTTTCAATAACGCGACGACCGTTCAGTTGTGTGCCCGCCGTTGAACCAAACTACAAGCTCCACGAGAATATTGGTGAGACATTGTGCCTGATAACAATTAGATTTTGCTTATTTTCATGCCACGTTCTATCTTGTTTTCCGACGAATGAATTTTTGATTGACCATTGTGTGGCTACACAGGTCCCGCTTTGTCTGAAAGGCCCGTTGTGAGATTTCACAGAGCTATTTGTTTTCTATTCGTAATATTGATTCTATTTGAAGGATACCTTTTGAGATTTCACAACGACATCTTGTTGTCATATAATTTTGTGGTAGTGACCATTGTGTGGTTACACAGGTCCGGCTTTATGTAATGGGCCCATTGTGAGATGTCACAGAGCCATTGTTTGTTCGTGCATAACATTGCTTCTATTTGAAGAGTACGTTGTGAGGTCTCAAAGTACCGTCTGTTATTATATAATTTCTTGATAGTCCATTGATCGTTGTGTGGTTACACAGGTCGTATCGATATAATCTTCCTGTCTTACCGCAGACCGGAAGAATATCCGTTGTGAGGTTTCACAGGATATTGTTTATTGAGTACAGTCAAGAATATCACCCTGAAAATATTTAAAGTGAAAAGATAGAACGTGGTTCAGCACTATGTCGCTCTCATTTGTACAACCATGAGTAAGAATCAATGACTAACCACTTTTGCACGCCCGTAGAGCTTATCCGCCGCCGGAACGCGTCGCTTCCTATCGCTTCGTAGTAATTCATCCAGATTTTCCGCTTGAGAATATCGTTAATCCGTCCCGCATGCCGCTAAGCTTTCGCAACACTGTTTTTTTTTAATAGCCTTCCCTGTATATTTTATTGAAATAAGTTCCCCTGTATATGTTCCTAGGAACTCGTTGCAAAACCCCTTTCCTCCGCATGTGCTTAGTGAATTATGCTTTATAATACCGTTTGAATAGTCTGCCCTGTATATTTTATTGAAATTGGTTCCCCTGTATATTTTCCTATGAATTCGTTGCAAAACCCCTTTCCTCCGCATGTGCTTGGTGAATTGTGCTTTATAATACCGTTCGAATAGTCTGCCCTGTATATTTTATTGGAATTGGTTTTCCTGTATATTAAAGTATTAATAAAAACTGCTTTATATATTAATTGGTGTTATAATTTATGTGCTTATTGTTTTGTTGGTTTTGAGTAACATCTTGGCAGCAAATACCCAGGTACTCAGCCCTTTTGGCCGTCAGCGGAACTGGTCAACACCACAACTGACCCCTGGAGTATTTAACTTTTCACTGCAGCTCCCCGGAGCAAGTGGCCCTTCACACGTTAAACAGAGGTGGCGCCCGAGGAAACCGAAACCTGGACTCGGCGCCAAAGTGACCCGTAACGACGAAAAGTCGTTACAAATTTGGCGCCCGAGCAGGGACTTTTTTTTTATATATTTACCGAGACCGTTGATTATTAAAAGTGGGTTGGAAACCGATTGGGAAGGGAGCGATTCGAGTGCGCAGAAGCATTTTCTCCCACCCATTCACCGATTGGAATCACCAAAGCCGAGCTAGGAACCGACGAGGAGTAAGTGCCGTACCGTGGAACGAACAACACGTAAGTTCCCTTGGTGCTTGGAAAAGATGTCGGACGACGAATCCAAGGCACCAGAGTTCCCAAATGCCAACCAGAACCCGCCTGTGGCAACCGGTTTGCCAGACACCAGAGTAGGATGGATATACCTGTTGAGGAAAGAAGAGCTTGATGCCGAATTGACCAAGTTCCGACTAGAGACCACGGGTACCGTAGACGAGAAGCGTCGACGCCTGGTCAAGTTCCTGCGAGAGGGCCGAGCTTCGCCTGCACCTACAACCATGATGCCGTTCGTGTTCCCAACCACATCTGGGGGAACGACAGTGACCTCTGCACCACCGACCTTGACTGTCACGAATACAGGTGGACAGTCTATGCCAAGCGTACTCCATGGAACGTTGGTGGGAGTCCAGACTACCCAGCCCCAGCCAGGACCGTCACAGAGCGCGACGCTACAACCCCTTAGGACCAAGGACTGGGGGGTGACCTTTGATGGAAGCCAAGACCCCGCCACCTTCCTGGAACGGCTAGAAGAGATCCGTGCGTCCCAGTGTATCTCTACAGACCGACTCCTGCAAGCGATGCCTGAACTACTACAAGGAATGCCTTCCTTATGGTTCAGGAACAACCGTTCCGGATGGGCCGATTGGACAGCCTTCTGCACCGCCTTCCAGAAGTTCTTCTTTCCGGTCAACTATCTGATCGACTTGGAGGTGGCCATCAGCAGAAGAATGCACCAACCACAAGAGAGCACTTCGGACTACATCACTGACCTGCAGACCCTAATCCGACGTCACGGAGGGATGACGCCAGAACAGGAGCTGAACTGGCTATACCGGAACTTGCCTCCCGAATTCCGTTGCCAGATCCGTAGGACAGACTTCAAGGATGTCCAGGAATTTGTAGCCGTCACCAGAGAATATGAACTGCTTCGATTCGAGATTGAGCAGGCGCAGAAAGTTGAACCGCACCCTTTTCCAGAGCAAGTTACACTAGTACGACCGTCCTCACACTCCGCTACGTACCGGATGACCCCTGTAACCTGTAGAATTACCGTTCCGGGAATCCTACCGTCAACCAGAAATACCGACAATCGTCCCCACACAGACCAAAGAAATGCCACCACTCTATCCACCACTTCACCAGCTGAGAGGATACAAGAATGCTGGCGATGTGGTCAGAGAGGACATTTCCGAAGCCAGTGTCAAGCCGCCCCCAGAATATTCTGCTCACGATGCAGACGAGAAGGCGTGGCATCTCAAGACTGCTCGTGTTCGAGGTCTGGAATTCAGGACCCTCGTTGCTCCGAATCAAGTTACGAACAACGCCATCCCCAACCCAACTCGACTTTAACAGCAGCCGAAGAACAAGAAGATGACCGTCCCCATGTAACCGTTATGATACCAGGAGGAACAGTAAGAGCCTTGCTGGATACTGGAGCCGCCAGATCCTATGTGGGAGATCGCATAATCCACAGATGGAGAAGACTGGGATTGCGCAATACTGAGACTCCTCCATGCTCCGTCAGAATGGCTAATGGGCACCATATCCCTATCAAGGCTATATACCGCACGGATCTGACCATAGGAACGACAAGTAGCGTTGAAAGTTTTGGATATATACCTGGATTGTCTTCCGATATGGTCTTAGGTATGGATGTGCTTAAGAGACGCCGTTTCTGTTTGGAACTAGGTACCGGTAGAATTCATCTCGACGAGTCAGTCATTCCGACAGACTCACAGCCTGTTCCATGTAGCCCTATCGGTACACTCAAGCCTGTGACACCCGTATCACCGGCCCATGAGCGGAGAGTACAGCCCAGCAAGCCCTCATTGATTGAGGATATGCCATCGTCCGAACGTCACAATCCATGGACTGTCAGCTCGACAACCGAAGCTACCTGTTCCCGTGTCCAAGACTTGAAGCAGTCCACCGCCTATTCTGATCTGACCCCACCATGCATCTCTACCCCCGCACGTTCCAGTTATGGTCGTCACTATTTTCATTCCGTTCCGCCTAACCGTATTAACGATTCTCAATGTCATCTGCTGCCGTTCGATAACCGTTGCAACCCCACCAGACCCTCTAGTACACGTTTCGTCGACCATAATACTCGGGAAAGAAGCTACGAGGGTAACGATAATGTCCGGAATCACCAGCTAGACGGAAGAACAGTATCCGACTATCAAACCCGATGTGAAAGAATCAGGAGACCAGCTCGCCGCCGGGATCAAGAAATGTTGCAGCCGAGTCATCTGCCGGAATATATGGCTGTGGAAAAGGATGTTTGTTGGAAGTGTGGCCAGACAGGTCATAGCCGAAGTGCGTGCCTACGTAGGCATACCGTCCTGTTCTGTTCCCGCTGTGGGTTGAAGGACACCCTGTCTCGAGACTGCCTATGTGACAGCCCACACAGCCCCCCTGCAACAAGTGGCCGCTTCAGTCCAATGAGGAACCAATTCCATGGCGCCGATGCCCATGCACGTACAAGAAACATCAGGTGGTATGCCCAGACCGAAGAAGCAACAGATGTCACAAGAGAATGTCACCGGAAGACGAACACAGCTTCTTGGGACCGAAGAAGAAGAAGGATTGAGAGCAGAAGAAGAGTTTTTTTTTAAATAATAGTAAGTAACAATTCGTTTTGTTTGTGACAGGCGTACCTTCCCCCAAAACAGGGTTCGGCCATTTAAAAGGGTAGGCACCTGACCGGGATATTTGTATATTTTTTCAATTGATATTGTTGAATGTTATTTTCAATTGTCCCTCTAGGACGGTTTGTTTCTTTCAGCTTGGTTAATTATAGTTGTAGGACAAAGGTATATGAAAAAAATGTTTGTAAACCATTTTTTTCCCGAAGTGGGAAGGGTGTGTAACGAAGTTACTAATTTGTTAGTTCTTAGATAGGCAGAAGCAACACATTCCCCTTTAGTTTTATTATTTAATCATATCTCCGTTATTTACAAACATAAAAATGTCATTCATTTTCGAGTAAAAACCGTAAACTATCCTTGTGTAAATAGAACCCCCAGTATATGCGCGCTTCAGTTATGTAAGTCACATCCCTGAGGCTCACTGAGCGCGCGACATCAGCCCCCTCCACCTCGATTCAAATCTCCACGGCTACCTGAACGGAATTCACCGCGACAGAGTTCAGTCGATACGTGGGCAGCAGTCCGATCGTCACGCCGTGCAGAGCCAGTCCAGCCGCCTACGTCACAGAGTAAGTAGAAATTATTCTTAGTCCCAAAATCGTTTCGCGCAAGTCTGGAAGGGGCCGATGGAAGGGATGGCTAGGTGAGCTCTAGACAAAAGTCGACTAGAGAATTCAGTTGTGTCCGAGCCGAGCGAGAGTCAACCACGCGAAGAAGCAGTCCAGCCAAACAGCCGAAGCCGGGAAAACACTAAGTGTGTAAGTTACCTTTCTGCGCATGACGAATAAATTAGGAGAGGGAGCAGAATAGCTGCAATCCTTTTCAATAACGCGACGACCGTTCAGTTGTGTGCCCGCCGTTGAACCAGACTACAAGCTCCACGAGAATATTGGTGAGACATTGTGCCTGATAACAATTAGATTTTGCTTATTTTCATGCCACGTTCTATCTTGTTTTCCGACGAATGATTTATTGATTGACCATTGTGTGGCTACACAGGTCCCGCTTTGTCTGAAAGGCCCGTTGTGAGATTTCACAGAGCTATTTGTTTTCTATTCGTAATATTGATTCTATTTGAAGGATACCTTTTGAGATTTCACAACGACATCTTGTTGTCATATAATTTTGTGGTAGTGACCATTGTGTGGTTACACAGGTCCGGCTTTATGTAATGGGCCCATTGTGAGATGTCACAGAGCCATTGTTTGTTCGTGCATAACATTGCTTCTATTTGAAGAGTACGTTGTGAGGTCTCAAAGTACCGTATGTTATTATATAATTTCTTGATAGTCCATTGATCGTTGTGTGGTTACACAGGTCGTATCGATATAATCTTCCTGTCTTACCGCAGACCGGAAGAATATCCGTTTGGAGGTTTCACAGGATATTGTTTATTGAGTACAGTCAAGAATATCACCCTGAAAATATTTAAAGTGAAAAGATAGAACGTGGTTCAGCACTATGTCGCTCTCATTTGTACAACCATGAGTAAGAATCAATGACTAACCACTTTTGCACGCCCGTAGAGCTTATCCGCCGCCGGAACGCGTCGCTTCCTATCGCTTCGTAGTAATTCATCCAGATTTTCCGCTTGAGAATATCGTTAATCCGTCCCGCATGCCGCTAAGCTTTCGCAACACTGTTTTTTTTTAATAGCCTTCCCTGTATATTTTATTGAAATAATATATATATGTTCCTAGGAACTCGTTGCAAAACCCCTTTCCTCCGCATGTGCTTAGTGAATTATGCTTTATAATACCGTTTGAATAGTCTGCCCTGTATATTTTATTGAAATTGGTTCCCCTGTATATTTTCCTATGAATTCGTTGCAAAACCCCTTTCCTCCGCATGTGCTTGGTGAATTGTGCTTTATAATACCGTTCGAATAGTCTGCCCTGTATATTTTATTGGAATTGGTTTTCCTGTATATTAAAGTATTAATATAAACTGCTTTATATATTACTTGGTGTTATAATTTCTGTGCTTATTGTTTTGTTGGTTTTGAGTAACATCTTGGCAGCAAATACCCAGGTACTCAGCCCAGCTGGGCAATTAAAGCCTGCCCTTTTGGCCGTCAGCGGAACTGGTCAACACCACAACTGACCCCTGGAGTATTTAACTTCTTCACTGCAGCTCCCCGGAGCAAGTGGCCCTTCACACGTTAAACAGAGGTGGCGCCCGAGGAAACCGAAACCTGGACTCGGCGCCAAAGTGACCCGTAACGACGAAAAGTCGTTACAATATAAAAACATTTATTTTACTATGTACAAATATGAGATTACGACGATTGAATTAAATGAAGGAATTATTAAATTAAAGAATTAATGAATCAAAGAATTAATGAATCAAAGAATTAATGAATCAAAGAATTGAAGAATCTCTCCTAGTTATTGATTGGATAAATTATTTTAAAAAGATCTTTACTTACAATACATATCGGCATTTACATTTAGGGAACATTTTCCTTCTATCTAATATCTGATCTTCCAAACTCCCCCCATAGCCCTCACTAGCTGTGGGCACGGCAGAACTCTAAACTCGACTACCAGATCGAACTATCAGTGGCCTTTTTGAAAACTCTTGTTTACGTTATGTTGAGGACAAGTTGTGTTTCAAAATAAAATATCTTCGCTCACGTACTGAATTGTAAAAAGGTTACCCACGTATTGAAATATAAAATATTTTAATGTACAGGATGTTCCATATATTTTTGACAATATATCTTCCGATCTCTCATAAAATATGCCGAGCATTGTTTATATAGAAGTAAGATAGTTATAGCCAACCTTATGGGATTTATATTGGATTCAAATGGATGCGACATGTAGATGGCGACTGTGATCTCGCATCCAAGTCATTTCGTAACTTCATTGATCTGGCCTCCAAGTCATGTCGTAACTTGATTAAAACAATGGGACAGCATTAAAATCAGGTTTTTTTGAAGAAACCTGCATTAAAATGACGTCAAATACTCATGTTTGTAACTTATCACTCTAGATGACACTCGCGTTTGGGTCCAATACCTTTTCCACAGACATTGACTAACTATTTTCTATTTAAACAATGCTACTATCTGGGAGCTTGGCAACACCGCAGAAGTGTCGACCGTCGATCACGTCTCACGTCAAACTTCAAATTGAATAGTGACAAGTCAACCGAAAAGAGGTTGGAATGAAGAGTAAACATGTAAATAAAGGCCAACCAGAGAATCGTAGAAATAATCAAACATTTTGAGACAGGATAACGACTAAATTTCAAAGTGAGTGATAAATTACATTCAATAAAATTATACATCACGACTACTAAGTACGTTCGACTCTGTAGGCAGAATCCTAATTCTAAATTGAAAATTATTTCTACTTACTTTACATTTTTCAGGAGGTACTTCGTATTGAGACGAGATGTGGGTGGGGATTGATGGCAAATCTGTGAGGCAGAGAGAAGGGAATCAACTCGTTTCTGAGCAGTTTCAGTGTCCTAGAGAGGTAATACCGACTTTTGTAGTACGACATACTTGTGGCCGAAAGAAAAGATGACCTACTTGCTAGTGAAATAAAAAGATATGTTAGCTGTTTGGGGTTTTCTACTAGAACGAAATGATTATCAGTCATATCAGAGGTGTACTCCCAGCGAGCACAAAAACATCTCAGATATTTTAAAAGTAAGATTTTTGAGACTTTAAACCTCCACTGCGATATTCTGTTCATACATGAATGTAGGTGCAAATGTCCGTGCAAATGTCCGTTGCACGCTGCTATTTTTAGGATGCTCCTAGGACATAACAAAAGGCATTTCTTTCACGTTTATTTCAAAGGCTTTTTAAGGACACAACATAACATTTTCAAAGCTTTTCGTCTACATTGAATCACTGTACATAAAACATTTTTAGAGATGTTCCAGGGACATCACAAAATGCACTTTTATTTCGTTTTATTTTGTCATTGTACAAATTAACAATAGTCGAAATATGCAGAAGACACTGGAGCGATTAATAAAAAAATCATCGATAAAACTTAGTTTATTTGGAACAAAGAACACACATACAAATTAAAATTGGAATATTTTTTGTTTATACAAGTTGAATATTTTTTCAAAAATGTAAATATTGCTAACACTGGTTGTTGTCTGGTTTAACTGTATTCAAACAAAACTGTGGATACTCTCTCAATAATACAGTGTACTTGACTAACCACTTTACATAGATAAGGTGCATAATGATTATGATGATGATTTCACAAGTTAGAACCGGTATATATTTTTGAGGTTATATATTTTCTGAATATCGACAATTCATTGCTTACTTTGCAGTTCGTTATCAACTTGACTACTAAAAATAATATTTTGTCTTGACCAAACGTTTCACTTCACTCTAAAAAGACTTCTTCTACGAATAACAAACTGGGGTTAATTAAGTAACTCTCCATCAACTCTAACATCACTGAGATCACATGATCACATTTGCGATTGCGCGAACGATAGATGTATTCTCGGTAAACGTCTCAAGGGTGAACTCTGTCATACCAAATGAAAATATCCAAAAGATAGCCTTTTGTGCACATCTCAGATGCATCTCTCTAGGAATTAAAAAAAACGCCACAAAAGAACAAAAACAGAGCATTAAATATCCTTTAGGGACCTCTTTGAGAAGTATATATTACCTCTCAAAGAAACATCGGCGTGCATACATTTATAAAATATCTCAAAACATCCCAGAGATGTTTGTGCTCGCTGGGCTAGGAGCAGTTATGTTTAGAAATATATCCTTTTTACTCCACACGCAATGTTCATTGTGCGAATAAAATATCAGGTGTAGTCATACAGGGTCTTTCATTACATAGAAATAAAACTTAAAGACAGATTTGAACGTAACAATAATTCACCTAGATATATTCACTTCCACCAATATATCCAAATGATATTGTACCAATATCGATAAATGTTTTGAGGCTATTATTGCTTCCAGAATATTCCACCAATACTATTTTTGAAATATCTGAACAATATTCGACCAATATCCTAAAATTGTCTCATTTTACTTCTCGACAATATAACGTTTGAATATTTTGCCAATATTGTCTGAATATTTTATCAGCGATATTGTACCAATATCGCCGAATATTATGAGGCCAATATTGCTTCGAGAATATTTCGCCAATATTATTCCAGTAATATTGGACCAATATCGCCGAATGTTCACATTTTTTCCCACCAATATTGCATTTAAAATATTTCGCCAATATGTTCACAATATTGTACCAATATAGGTGTGCTACTTGGGATATATTTTGGTATATGGTCACTCAAGCCACTGCACTCAACTCTTCATTATACAGAGATGAGCCAATTATTTGAGACTGTAGGAAGCCAAAGAATTAGAAGTCTCCAATTTCAGAATGACCCATGAAAATGTCCTTCTCGAACATGCCTTTTTGATGTCAAGCAGTTTCTTGATAGTACCCTTACATTTCGAAACAACTCATTAATCCAGAATTTGACCTAATCTGTCAGAATTTTTGATATTACCTACAACGTACAATGACCTTCGTCAGTGCACGAATGAGCCTGATTGGGGACTGTCGGCCATGTCCGCGCCATCTCAAATTTCAGCCAATCATATATTACATGAATATATTGACGTCACAGCTGAGGAGCGTTTGAATTAACACATATTGAATTCACGTTTCCAACATTGAACAACAAATCAGTTTTACAAAATTTAGGGTGTACAAATGGTTAGGACTATTTTCTCATACCAAAAAAAAAACAATTCATGAATGCCGTATCCACTTCAAATGAAAATGGAAGACTAACTGCAGATATGATATGCCCTGATTTTGATAACAATCCTATTCACATCAGTGATCACTTGTCTCCATCTAACAAATAACTTTACAGAAAAGCCAGAGAATTTTCTGCGAAAAATAAATTCAAATATTGCTGGATCAGAGACTGCAAAATATTCATCAAGAAGGATGAAAATGGTAGTGTGTGAGTTATCAGTGAGGAGTCGCTCAAGAAACTAGGCAAATCATAATTAAAATAGCTCTAAATATATCTATATTTTAAGAATTTTGTTATGGATTTAAGGCTTTTCTACCAAAACTTACGTGGTCTCAGGACCAAAACTAACGAGTTCCTTAAATCTGTTAGCTCTTTAGATTACAACATGATTTGTATCACCGAATCATGGCTTTACGACAGTATTTCAAGTAGGGAGCTCTTTCCTGATAACTTTTATGAAGTCTACAGAACAGACCGGGATTTAGTGCTCATTGGAAAAGAAGTCGGTGGTGGTGTTCATATCGCAGTAAATATAGTGCTTTAACTTCGCGTTGTATGTCCCGCTGGCACGCCCCTGACATTTTGATCGAGCACGTCTGGGTGTCCATAACATTGGAAGGTTGTTATCAAATTTTTATATGCTGTATTTACGCTCCCCCCAGCACAAAAATGCAAGATTTTATCTCATTCATTACCAAACTGGAAACGATCATTTCCGACTTTTACATGGCGATTGACGAAATTATTCAAACTAATGTGCCCGTAAAAACTATAAATAAGAAAAAACATATGGTTTTCCCCAACCACAGTTTCTGCATCGGAGAGAAAAGATAAATTCCGTGAGAAGTGGAAAAGATATCATAATATTTCGGACTACAATTAATTTTCCGAACTGCGCAGAGAGGTAAAACGTCGTATAAAAGAGGATTATCAGGCTTATATTGAAAAGACAGTATTAAATTCGCGAAGTAATTCTAAATGTTTCTGGTAATTTCGTGCTAAGAAAAAAACGAACAAATCTCTTCTACAATACATGTCCCACAATGAAGTACAAGCATCAGACAATGTGGACATATGTTATGTCTTCGCAGATTACTTCGGAAGTGTTTATGTGTCCAATTCAACTCCTTGTCCGATCCAATCTCATTTTTATTCAACAGATTAAAGATGCTTTACGAATACTCGACTCAAAAAAAGGGCCAGACCCGGATGGAATTCCGTCTCTTTCCTCAAAGAACTGCTCTGAAAGCTTGATTGACCCTTTGTATATTTCCTACAACAAAATTTTAAAATCTGGTGTGTTTCCGAACAAATGGAAACGAGCACATATCATCTCTGTTTTCAAGGCTGGGGACAAATGTAAAATTTCAAATTATCGACCTATCTCACTTTTGGATCACTTTGGAACTCTTAAATAATGAAATCAATAATTGCCATCAGTATCCGATTCACACAAACTGTTTCACAACGATTCAAATGTAGGAGTGTGTTACCACAACAATGATGAAATATGCGACGATCCAAATTTTCACAAAGCTCTTTTGTTTTCAATGAATGGAGAGCTGAAGGCAGTCGACTGAAAAAAAAAGAATAAAAAAAGTTTTACTAAAAAATGGTAATTTATGTATTCATTAAATACATGGGCTGAACATTAGTTTTTTTGGAAATCTGACATGAACAAAACAATTCAACTTAGCGATTGTGGACCATCAGACAATTGTAATAGTACCATTTTCGTTTTGCGGAAATGCCATGTTGCCAAGTTGACCTCTTCGGATTACTGGAGATCTGATATGAAAAAAAAAATCAGTTAATCGTCTCGATTATAGACCCTCAACCTATTTTAATGGTACTATTCTGTTTTGCGGAAATGCGCCTTTACCAAGTTTTGGTCACTTGGGATTACTGGAAATCTGATATGTAGAAAACAAATAACCGTCTCGATTATGGATACCATACTATTCAATTAGATGAATAACGTTATGAAATTTGAACGTTGCAGAAATTCAGAAATGTGCCAATGTTGTCAAAAGTCGTGGGCGCTGACAATCAATAAAAAAAGATTTATGGAAATTTTGCTCAAAGAATATCATTGTAAACATCATCCTTATCAATTTTTATGAAAATACTTTTGGGTAACTGATGAAGCATAGTCCAAAAAACCAATGGTAGTTTTAGAATCGCCTGATGGCACAAAATGGTTCAATTATTTTTCTCATATCAGATTTCCAGTAGGTAATCCCAATTGACCAAAAATTTGCAACGGCGCATTTTTGCAAAACAAGTATAGTAGGTACCATTAGAATAGGTTGAGGGTCTATAATCGAGATATTCAACTGTTTTTTTCATATTAGATTTCCAGTAATCAGAAGATGTCAACTTGGCAGCAGGGCATTTTCGCAAAACAAAAATTCCAATTGGCTGAGGGCCCACAATCGCGACTTTCAATAATATTTTTTCGTAACAGATTTTCAGTAAATCAAATTTTTACCGAGTTTGGAACACATTCAGTAGAACATTTCATCTCCAACTCTCTCAACCAAGCTGCCTTTTCCGCTTGAAACCTAAAGATGAATCCAAATTTTGATAGAAATTTCTTGGACTTTTTGTCAACTTTTTTTTTAAATACATCATCCAAACACCTGATGAAGAAGTAAATGTTTCGTGAGGTGTCTATTTTATTATCTCCACATTTAAAGGTTTGAATACACGTATTAATTTCATTTTGTGCGGCGAAAACAGATTGGTACCCACTGTAACGAATGGAATCTGATATTCGGGTTCGTACACATGGATTGTTTGCAAACCCAACAAGATTGCACCATATGAGTCTCTGTCTATTATGATGCCACTATATAACACAAATGATTTCAATAAACACTATTTCAACAATAATCTCACAAAAAAGCAATATGACTGAACTGTCAGAATTTCACTTTGTGGAAAACATTAACATAGAGATTCAACAGCGTTGACATAAGACCAGACACAACCAACTCTACACAACCATTTGAAGACGAAAGTAATGAGTTTTTACGATAGTTTGGATTTTGAAACTTGTAAGTAATACAGGTTTGAGTTGCATGATAATATCATCACCATCCTTCATCCTTCGATTGTTATCGAATGGAATACGAATAGTGACACAATTTTGTCTATGATAAAGACTTATCACCTACGCGATGAGACAAGTCCCATCTCAATATCACGACTACAGATTGTGACCATTCACGACTTCAGACCAGGATGTAAACAGCTAGGTATAGCACAATACTTTATAGGTCTCAAGCTATCTCGTGTACACCATGTGAAACTTGTGAGGACTGAAATCACTGCTTTTTCTATCTTCAAAAATAAATTATCTAATTGGAATTGAGTTTAATTAAAGTATACAATAATGCTATTCAAAAACTATTTACTGATTCTGTCTGCATGACATCTCCTTGACATCAATTTTAGTTACATTATACATAGTATTAAGAGGTAAAACTGAATAGAAAACGAAGTTCAAATTCCAAACTCTCTTATTTTGGAATACATGAATACTATTTTCAACCCATCTACATTTTTTTTATAGATTTTTGACAATGTTTAAGAATTCAGTTACACTAACTGGATTGATAAACAAAATTTTTAGATCTTTCCCAATGCTACTCAGATACAGGGCGTCTGGTAAACCTTGTATTATCTTGGAACTGGGCATAGACCAAGTCATGACCATTCAGAAAATCACCTCAGTAAAAATCCCACCGTTTTCGAGATAATGGGCATTTTTTTAATTTCTGGAGAATCTCTACTTCATCTCTTTTTTTTAATGCCCTGTCAACAAATTAAGACATATTCAAATTTCTCTGCCACTGTAGATTACCAATGAGTGGTGCTTTCAGATGTACGAAACACTTTTTCAGAAATCGATACATTTTTGCGATAAATGAACGTTCAATGCCAGATTTGCATTCCACCCCCGCGGTTTTTTGCTCTGAGACTTTTCCTACTAACCTCTGCAACGATCAGGGACATCCATTCTATGTTTTGAATACACTCTAAAGTAATGCATAAGAGGCGTGAAAACTGCACAATATCCACCCATTTCCTGAGTAGTCACGGACCCCACTAAGACCGTGGGGGGTCGTTTCATGAGTCTCCCACAAGGGGGGCCAGGAATCGACTTGGCGTTGAAAACCGAGTGGTGGCTGCCGACAGTTATCGCTTAGTGTGCAACTGGCTGTCCTCCTTCTTTCTTCTTCTGGTGTCTTTATTCTTTCCTCTTCCTAGAAGAAGAAAAAAGAAAATTATGTGACTAGACAAGGAATGGATACAATGTTTGCCATATTAAGAAAAATAAAAACTTTTGAATCTTGCATTCCATTTTTAATTACACAACTTTGACATTATTGTCTTGAAACACTATAACCACGTAGAGGTGGGAAATGTATATTACAAAAAATACGCATTTTGTCCAGACTTGGAACTGGTGTAAATCTTATTATAATATTTTTGGAAGAAGTGATTCTTCCGTGAATTAGAGGGTGTTGTTATTCTGGGATAACATCAACTCTTACAATTTTTTTCAAAATAAGTTTTGTTTTCATCTCGTCAAGATGAAATGATGAGTTAATTATGAATGATAACGAATCAATTGCTGAAGAGCATGCAAGAACATGAAAACAAGGAAATACCAAGTCAACTTTTCCTTTAACACAAAATGTAAACAACAGTAACGATTATTCAACATCGAAACGAATAATGTTATAATACATTTTCGAAATGTTTCCCATCCGCTCTTATGCAGAGACATCTTCTCAAGAAGAACCCTTTAAAAAATGGAACAATAAAAAATTGTACAAGAAAAAGGTTAACAGTATCTGTCGATTTTCGAAATGATTCCCGAACTTCAACAAAATCTTGAAGTGAAACAAAAAATTGCGACATTATTCACAGCAATTCCTTAACTAAACAATCTTGAAAACAAACTATTTGTTGGGCGAAATTATAAAAGTTGATGTTGGCCCAGAATAACACCAGACTCTGATTTATTGCAAATAAAGTTTTGACATAATGTATTATTTGTAATAGCTGTCCACTTCGACGTGGTTATAGTTTTTTCAGACAATACTCTCAAAGTTGTGTACTTAACTGAAAGGTGGTGGAATTCAAATCTGGCATTTTACCCCCATTTCTTGAAAAACTGTAAGAATTTCTGCAAAACTATTTTGCACGTCTAAAAGCATTATTACAGCTGCGAAGATATTTGAATAAGTCTAAAATTGTAGACATGGCACCCAAAAGTCTAAGGTGAGGTGGCCACTTTCCCAACATTCTAAAAATGCCCATAACTCGAGATTATTACTGAGGTAATATTCTGCTATTCTGAACAATCATGACCTGTTCTACGACCAATTTCAAGTTTGTACAAGGATTACCGGACACCCTGTATATGTCTGATTGGTATTGATTCTCAATTCAACAGTTATGTATTTTAAGTGGCTATTGGCTATATATTGTGCATTACCCTGTACATCTATGGAAGTATGAAAATCGGTCTCCAGTATAATATTCACTGAATATGTATGCTACAATGATTTCAAAATAATTTTATTATAGATTTGTTTAGTTTTGGTTATTTTTCATTCACTTCATTGAGTCTCTGGTATAAATTCCCATAGAATACTAAAAAAAAACGGCTTTGGCCAAATGTCTTCAGCTTGTTCATGATTATGTAAAATACTATTTTTGTTATGAATGAAGACACCATTATCATTTTTGATATTATTACTCATATTATGGTTACTAGACGGTACCTACGACATACTATCTCTATACTTTTGCACATATTCTTCGACGAATAATTGAAGTTGCCTTTATTACGCAAGAAATGAGATGTCGCTATTACATGTGTATCTTTCGGATATAGGAACTCGTTTTTTAATACATTTCGACGCACCTACCTGACATTGAGTGACATTTCCTATCACTTTTCGACATTCTCTTTCAGGATTCATTGAATATTTGAATTTGAATTTGCCATTATTATGCGAGGATTTGCATGTCGATCCGGAATCAATTTCGGGGACGTTAAGATTCCTCTCGAATCATGCATAATTGATGTGAAAAGGCAAGAAGACGGATGAAATCGATATGTACCATAATTGATTGAGTCTACGTAGCAGATAACTAAAAATGTATTCCCACTCTATTATGCTTATTGGAAATCTTGACAAACCTAATTGACATTTTGAATATAACTCGCGGTGGAAGCTGGATACATTCAATCAGGATTTATGATTTGAATATTATGTTGTGATTATCTTTCTCGATGTTCTGTTTAGAGGCGGTTAGAGGGAAATGCTGCTTTTCTAGAGAGTAAACCTACTTGAAATATTCTGGATATAGAGGATGACAAATTCAATTCCATATATGAAATTCTCGAAAAGGTTGAAGGATAAAAGGGAGTATTTCGATTTCAGTATTCTTCTTAATTTTTTTTTTCAATATGAAATTTCATCGATGAACTCCTTCCTAATGGAATTGCGTATCATATTGAGAAGCCAATGCCAACAGTCCTTGATATTTGGTAACACAACCTCACATTTTTTTCGTCAGATACTAGTAGATAGATACATTTTGATTGTCGGTTTGGTTGGAAGCACTGCTGGTCAGGAATTCCTCCCACCCCCCAACGGATGTATTAGGTTTCCTACGAACCAGTATCTCGCATTCACACATTATGTGGTTTCCGTATTATTTGAATTTCAGTGATTATTGATTATTGTATTTTTTTTTTGTTGAAATTAATTTTCCGTTAACCAGCTGTCGTCCCCTTACGAACAGTAGCACTCACATAGAGCTTACAATCAAAGTCAGGATCAACTTCAACACTGTTTATATCTGTGCGCCAACTACATGACAACGTAATAGTAGATGAGCTCAATGAAGGATTCTGGGATTCACTCAAGCGCGGCATAAAAGGGGATACTTAATAATAATAATAATATTAATAATAATAATAATAATCGGGGAAGAGGCCCCCACAACCGACCCCCTCGGATTAGGGGTCAAAGGCAAGGTGGTGGGGCCAACAACGATGATTTGCCAAATGACGACAACCGCAATGACAACGGACGCTTTGAGTGGACGGATAGATTAAGGGATGGACTTCTGTATTGCTATGAGAGCAGTGAGCCCGTCCGGAGAGGATACATGGCAAGGATGCATTCTCTTTGGTGTGAAAGACACCCAGAGCATGCCGCCGTTTCCGCCCAAAATCTCAGGGATTATGTATCCTATCTCCGGGCTCGAGGCTATGTTAGAGCTCCTCCTCAGCCGGTTAACGAAGTGGCAGATATGCCACGTGTCGGTCTGGCTGCAAGAACTGGCACGGGTGGATGCGGAGATTGGCGATGTTCTTCCAGAAGAGGCCAACATCTGGCAGATCAATTCTGTCGTGTACGACGCCGCTCGTGCAATATCCCAGACGGAGAGGAGGGACACCACTGCTCTTGTTGGGAGGCATGAGCGACGCGTTCACAAGATGGAAGCTAAGATCAAGTCGGCGAGACAACACGCGTCTCGTATCCAGTGTGTGGTGGACTACATGTCGGCCAATAGGCCTTTCACGCCGGCAGTACGGCGAATTGCTGCAAGGCTAAGACGAGCTCACCACACATTGAATCAAGGCGTGCTGTTTACCATAAAACAGCACTGTCTTGATAGGATACGAATGCTAGTGGCTGCAAAGAAGTCACTAGTGAGGCGGGCGAGAAGTATCGCGGAAAACATAAAGTTCCGCGATAAACCTTCCCGCTTATTCCAAGAGCCTCCACGTGTTGTCGATAACCCGCCGGCTGCTGATCGAGTAGAAACCTTCTGGAAGAACATCTATGAGTTTCCGCAACCACTCAATGTAGACACTCCAGCCCTAGCGCAGTTCGAAGCTTACTGCAGGACGCTTCGGCAGCCTGAGCACAATGATCTGCGCAATCCGATAACCACGGAAGAAGTTCGAGGGGCCCTCAAAGGCTCAAAGAACTTTGCTGCTCCAGGCCCTGATGGGTTGAATAATTATTGTTGGAAAAAGTTTCCAACAACCCACCGCCATCTGGCTAGAGTTTTTAACTCATGGCTAGATGGGGAGCAGCAGATTCCGGAGTGGTTTGTCGAGGAGCGAACTGTGCTCATCCCCAAGAACGGAGATTTGTCTGATCCAAAGAATTACAGGCCGATAACATGCTTGAATGCGTGCTATAAGTTGTTTACGCGCATCTTATACACGCGCATTCTCTCCGCAGTTGATCCGGTGTATGAACGGATATATGAGCAAAGAGGGTCAAAGAAAGGGGTCGCCTGCTGCAAGGAGAACCTGCTCATCGATAGATATATCACGCAGGACTCCGTGCAGTATAAGCGTAACCTTTCGATGGCCTGGATCGATTACCGCAAGGCATTTGATACAACATCGCATGAGTTAATCATGCATTTGCTCAGATGTCTTGAGGTACCCAATCAAATAGTGGGATGCATTGGACAACTGATGCCACTCTGGAGGACTCGCTTCACCATAAGATCTGGTAGAGACATAGTCCAAACAGAGCAGGTCATCATTAGAAGAGGCGTGTTTCAGGGAGACTCCCTCAGCCCTCTTCTCTTCTGCATCTCACTATTGCCATTGTCCGTTGTACTCAGGAATACCCGTGGGTACAACTGCGGCACCCCCAGCAACCGGAGGCATAAAGTCACTCATCTGTTTTACACGGATGACCTCAAATTATATGCCTCTGGAGAAAGGGACCTACATCAGTCCCTTAGGGTGGTGGAAGAGTACACGCATGCTATCGGAATGGAATTTGGTATCGACAAATGTGCCACGGTTCATCTCAAAAGAGGACGATGCGAGGAATACGGAGAGGATGTCCAGCTCGTAGACGGAAGCATCCTACATCATCTGGATGCCGGAGAGACGTATACTTACCTAGGAGTGGAGCAACGCCACTCCCAAGAGGTATTCACAGTTAAGAACTCTCTCCGCGGCAAGTATCAGCATAACTCCGACAGATCTGGTCATCAGAACTGTCGGGGAAGAACAAAGTTGCTGCAACCAATATGCTTGCCGTTCCGATCCTTCTCTACTCTTTCGGAGTAATGAAGTGGACTAAGGAAGAGCTGCGACAACTCGACGTTAAAACTCGCAAAGTGATGCATCTCAATAGGTGCTTGCATCCTAAATCGTCCGTTCCACGGTTATACTTTCCCAGACATCGGGGAGGCCGTGGACTTTTGAGTTTGGAGTGTATGCATAACAGAATGGTTCTGGATGGGGCCTGTAAAGTCATCAGGAGTTCAGATCCCCTTCTCTGCATGGTTCGCGACCATGAAAAAGCAGGGATTGGAGCATTTCTTTTTAAGGCAGCAACCAGTGCGGCCGATGAACTCGGTCTTGTATTCGACACTGAACGGGCTAACCCAAACTCTGTCACCGAGTTGGGACCCGTTCAGCAAAAAGCTCACATAAAAGCTGCGGAGACAGAGGTCCTGCTACAGCTACATATGGATAAGCCAATGCATGGTGTCTTCTTTCATAACATCGAAGACCTTGGCTTATCCAAAAGCTTGACCTTTGCCTTCCTCAGGTCGAGTGAGCTAAAGTCGGAGACCGAGGGATTCATAATGGCCTGCCAGGATGGTGTCTTCAACACCCTCGTCTACCGTAGTCGCGTGATGGGTATAGACGTCCCTGACACCCGATGCAGGGCATGTCGTGGGGCACCTGAGACCGTAATGCATTTGCTATCAGCATGCCCATCTTATGCGGTCTCAGCCTATATCCACAGGCATAACGCGGCGCTACGAGTGTTATACTACCATCTACGACACTCGTACGGTATAGACGAGACACCGGTGTTGCCTTATGTTCCGGGGGATATTGAGTCCGTGGTGGAGAATGAGAGGTGCTGGATCTATTGGAACTACTCATTCCCCACCCTCAGGCAAATACAAGCCAATAAGCCTGATGTTGTCCTCCTCGACCATCAAAGTAGAACGATATTCGTCATGGAGTTTTCCGCTCCAGGCGAAATGAATATCGTTCGAAAAGAGGAGGAAAAACGGACTAAATATCGAGATCTTCTCTTTGAACTCCGCAGGTTATATCCGGACCATTCTGTCAAAATGGTGGTTCTGATCATAGGAGTCCTTGGTGGAATGATGGACACACTGCTCTCCAACTTGAAGATAATACCTGCTTGCCGTAATATGGCAGAAATCTTAGCAGCGCGAATGCAGAGGGCCGTCATAATAATAATAATAATAATAATAATAATAATAATAATAATAATAATAATAATAATAATAATAATAATAATAATAATAATAATAATAATAATAATAATAATAATAATAATAATAATAATAATAATAATAATAATAATAATAATAATAATAATAATAATAATAATAATAATAATAATAATAATAATAATAATAATAATAATAAACGGCTTTATTATTTCCAGCATAATACAATATTAATGTACATTTGGTAGTTTTTAAATATCATTGGTAAAACCTACTACCATTGTTTATATAGAAGTAAGATAGTTAGTCAATGCCTGTGGAAATGGTATTGGACACAAACGCGAGTGTCATCTAGCGTGATTACTTACAAACATGGATATTTGACGTCATTTTAATGCAGGTTTCTTCAAAAAACCCTGATTTTAATGCTGTCCCATTGTTTCAATCAAGTTGCGACATGACTTGGGGACCAGATCACGGAAGTTACGACATGACTTAGATGCGAGATCACTGTCGTCATCTACATGTCGCATCCATTTGAATCAAATATAAATCCCATAAGGTTGGCTAACTATCTTTCTTCTATATAAAAAATGCTACTACTGACTTATTCTTCCACTCAACCTCCAACGTTCTCAAACAGCAGATAGGAGCCAAGTTTACTGAATAACATTGTTTTATTTTTAATTGATATAGTTTTCCACTGTGACAGGTATTCAAAAATGTTCAAGTTTGACAGTATCACTAAGCTTGAGTTTCAGACTAGTTTTGAATCTTGATAGTGCTTTTATGGAAGTAGTAATATAATTATTGTAGACGTTGGTTGCATAGTTGGTAACTGTAGGAGCGTTTGAAAAGTTCAGTTTTGAAAGAGGGTGGTGTTAGAATTCCTTCGAACCGTACGTTGATTGTATGTACATCAGTTCTGAATTTTAATTTATTATACAAATAGGAAATACTTTTATTGACAATAATCTTATGATAGAGGCATGACGAGTGCAGTTTCATTCTATTTCCCATATTTAGCCAGCCAGATTCCTTGAGTTTGTGAGATATTCTTTCTCGTTTTCTCATACCGTATATGAGACGCAGACAAGAGTTCTGTACTTTCTGTAATTTTTGTTTGAATAGACAGATTAAATTTGGTCCATATAGGCAATTAGCATAGTTGAAAAGGGACAAAACCAGGCTTCCACATATTTTCATTTTCAATTTCGACGATAAAAAATGTCTATTACTAAAAATAAGTTTTATTGTGGAGTATGCACAAGTTTGTTGACATATCTCTCAAATCTAAGCATACTGTCTATAATGACACCGAGACTCTTTGCTTCATCTGAAAAAACCATAGGAGTGTTTTCTGTCAGAATATTGATGGAATTTTTCAAAGTAGGTTGGTGTTTTTTTTTGGTTCAAAGGCAATTGCATTTGACTTACTTGCATTTATAATGAGACAATAATCCCTGGCCGTATCAACAAATGATCTTAGATATTCATTAATTTTGGCACAGGCATAATCTGTTCCTGCATATGGAAACGAGTAATAAAGCTGGGTGTCATCAGAATATAAATACATTTTACAATGTTTTAAAATACTCAATATGTGAGTGATGCAGATATTAAAAAGTAATGGCTCCAAAATAGAACCTTGTGGGACTCCAGACTTAAGGTCTACGTAAATCGATTCTTCTTGAAGTCGTACTCTCTGTCACCTTTTCTTGATATTCTTACTATAGCTCTCTACTAGTGACACGGTATTTTCTGAAAAACCCATTTAGTATAAAATAGCTAGTAGTAATAATTCATAATTCAATGTGTCAAACGCCCTACTTCGCACCCTTTTGAGTACCCATTTATCTCAGTTGATATGAGGGTTATCGAAAAAAGATCAGGATAGAATTTGAAGGGTATTTCACTCTGTACCTTTCTGTGAATTCAAATATTTTTTAGATCTGCCATTGGTGGAGTAGTGACGTCATCGGCATTTCTTTTGAATGGAACCATATGTCATGTTTATTATCGTTAGAAACCTTGTTGTCTTCTCATTTCAGTAATACTGATATTATTTCAACTCTCTCGATAGGTACAGTGTGTTTCGTATTTTTGTGTCCACCTCTGAAATTCACTTACCTATTGCTTAAATTGTTCAAAATGTTTCTTAATCATGGAATGTAGCCAGGTAGATATTTTGAGCGATATGGCAATTTGATTCCGACAGTGGCGTATGTAAGTTTTTATAAAAAAATGTTTCTTATGTCTTACATTGTCAGTTGTTTCATTAAAAAAATCCACTTACGATGTTTACGATTAACATTCGCCTTATAAAATGGGTGATGTTTTAGGATATTTACCACAATTGCTCGATACATTACATTTTTCAACTCAGATCACGGTTTTAAATGAAAACTTAGTTTCCAGGACTAATACATATGTTGCTCTTCTTTTCATTAAAAATAGTAATATTTTGAACTATTGGAACAAATGACTATTCTCTTACCTTCTAATTTCTGTATAGGAAAAATTCGGGATAAGGGCATTTCAATTATTCTGGAACAAAATTTTCCATCGACATTTTCCTACTTATAGAAAAGTAACTAGAAATGTTTTTCGAAAAATGAGCATATGAGCATACATACGTACGCCACTGTCTGGATCAAATTGCCATGTCGCTTAGTATATCCAACTGGCTAAATTCTCTGATTGAGAAAAATATTGAACAAATTAAACAATGGGTAAGTAAATTACGGACGTGGACACAAAAATACTAAACACACTGTATCTATCGAGAGAATTAGAATGGTATTACTACCACTGAAATGAGAAGAAAACAAGCTATCTAGCGATACCATACATGACATATGGTTCCATTTAAAAATAGTGTCGATGACGTCAGTTCTTCAGCAATGGCATATCTAAGAAATATTTGAATTTATGAAAAGGTGCAGAGTGAAATACCCTCCAACTTTCATCTGCACTTTTTTTCGATAACTCTCATATTACCTGAGAAAAATGGGCGGGTCCATACATTTGACTAACTCTGTATAAGGCCGCGCTTGTAGGCAGCCGATAAAAAAATTGATAATTGGAAATACTCGAGCGCGTCAGATTAAGGTAAAGTGGGTTGATTTCATGCTGAAAAATGCGCATTTAAATAATCTGACGTTTTGATGGTGACGTAAAGTAGTGGGAGGGTCACAAACGTTCAGATGAAGTGACTATATTTTTTTACGCAATTCTGTCCGATGAGCATATATTTTCTTAATAGGCCAAGCTGTAGAAGAAAATAAAAGGCTCTATTCATACAAACTGGAATACGTAAACGGCCTATACTACATTTTATAAGATAGTTCGTGAATGAAAACCCCGGTTTTCGCCCCAGCAAAATCGCTTTTTGGAATTTTTTAAACCATAAATTGTGAAAAAAATCACAACTCTTTTGTTTCTCAATCAATAAAACCTTTGTAGAGAACTATTAAACCTACATTGTTGATATTGATCTCTACTTGGAGATGCCGTTTACAGAATTTGAATATGACGATTTTACTTAAATCGGCGCATGTTGCAAAATGTGCCATTAAATTATTCATAACGAGTTTGTGCGAAAACCACACATCGGACAGAAAATATCTTACGCACAGTTGAATCACCCACATATCATTATCTATCAGTTTCCGCAATATAGTTTGTCTAGCTTGAGACTCATAAAAATTATAAATTTTCGAAAATTGGTATCTGTTTTCTCAGTGGAAAATGCACCGATCTGGTCATAAAAAAATCCATTTTGTAAGTTTAATAAATCTCTACTAGAGTTTCGTCGACTGTAAAACGATGTTACGGGTTAATTTTGCACTAGAAAACCCTTTCTGTTTCAATACAATAACATCAGAAACTTTCTGTGATTGATATAAACTTTCCACTCTGTACGCCACTGTTTCAAAATGATAACTTGATCGTTGTCATGTACAGCTCTTTTCTAATGCTAGTACTTACTTTTGCTCTACTAGTTCGAGCAGACATAAACCATCCTTTTGGTGAGTCTATATTGTTTAGTGTTTGGATCACAAAACCGTAACATTGCTTTATCTCTATTCTGTGCCATTGAGGTACTTTCGAATATTTGACATTGTTTGTGTTTGGTTCTGAGATTGAACCAGGCTGGCGTTTTTATCTTGGTTCAGTTGGCAATACTGAATCTTTAGGTTTTCTGTTTACCTGACTCGTTGTCCAATTGTCCAAGGAGTAGCTCCGAGTACCTCGAGGTAGTTCCCGTACTGATTTCACAGACCACTAACAAGCAAGGACACGCTTCGTCAAAAAGTGACAGTTTTCGACTTTGACGTCTGAGTCATCTGAGTGACGTTTTCCGGTTTGACATTTGGTGAGAGTGACATCTTGACAACTAACCTATTTAGAATTTTCCTAAACCAAATTGGATTTTGATCATCGTTGTTGGTGGGATGCTTGAGAAAATAAAAGCTCCTCTAGTAAATCACTTTGCAATTTTTTTCATTCATATTTTTATTTAGTTCCATCAATAATAACCTGATAATACGTGAAACAAAAGTATCAACTCTAAAAACTGGTTGCCGCAGAGGCATTCGTAATCTTTCTTTGAACAATATAAGATTCAAACCCCCAAATACTGGTAATTCTTTATTTTATTTTATATTTTATTGTACGCACCAATATTCTTAGACGGCATAATTTCTGAAAATCATTTTATGTGTTGAATAATGAAATGGAATCTATGCCGTCCTTTTGGCAATGATCTTGAAATTTACAGGCAAATATGTGCGACGTTGCTAAAAAGTAAACTGTGTAGTTATACAAATTGAATTATACAAATGACGTACAGTAATAAATCACCTAAAATCATAAAAAAAAATTCGGAAAATAAAAAAAAATTCTGGCTTTCGATACATTTCTTTTTGTACGGAATTTGGTACTACTTGATTATTCTTTAGTTATCAATATTATCTTGAAAAATGCCGTACAAGAACCATTTGTCAAAAAATCTCCACCATCGATGAAATGTTTCTTTCACCCTCGTACTCACCTGCACCGCTTACAACTGACGGCACAGTGTGTAAAGGAGTTGTTCCGTACGGCACTATAATTCTGAATATAATTTATGCTGGGACAAATGACCCCTCCAAAATTGGTCTGGGCTAGTAGTCTCTAAGTATATTCAGGAACTAGTAATACGATTATTTCATGCCTCACTTGTTTGGTTTGGGAACTATTTTATTCAATATATCATACCGCACGGATGCGAAATGAAATATTTTGCACTGGTTCGAAATACCTAATTATATAGGTAATATAGATTGAGTTTATCAATTGTGTCATATAACATTTACCCCAAATTCCATAACGATTTAAAACATTCACAATATGTGTAGCAAGATTCGACTACCTTCAAATTGATCTCTCACGACAGCAAAAAACCATTTGAATGGAATGCTCGATACTGTAGTTTACTGAAGCTCTCTCCTATAAATATTTAAAACTTTCGTCCCATTGACATCGGAAATGCAAACAAAACATCAACACAGCTCCTTTTCCGTTTGTGGAAAACCTAGATGCTTTATTTTTATTTCTTCGAATAAATAAAACGAATGAACAAAAGCTAGAATGACGTGGAGTCCGTTCTCCAAACATTGCAAACTATACGGTGAAAACGAAGCCGTTTGAATAGCTCTCATTTAATGTTAGTATAATGGATAGCGAAGATGTCCAAATTCAATGGAGTAAATTACTAGGTATGTAAAATTAATGAAAAAAACTGCCTATTATTTTGGAATTTCAAACGAGACCAACTCCTGGTATGTGAACAACTCAATCTGAATAACCCAGAAGTATATAGAGGATACAAACAATAGTATCGAACGATACCTACACAAATATGGGGAGAAATCCATCAAATGAAATAACAAGGAGAGAAAACTACACAGTTCAATAAATATAATGCAAAACGCAATCTTTCTCAGCCCAACATCGCGGGTCGAAGTTATTATCATTATTAGATAGAAAGAACAAGGTATGTGGGCGGACGAAGCCATAAGCATGTAGGCCTCTCAATCGAGCCCGTTATGCACCTACTACTGCTGAAAGATGGTTCAGTTTTGAAGGTAGCCTATCTCGCGAGCGAAAGAGGCCAGCCTTCTGACCGATTCCACCCTCACACTCTCCGGGTTCAGAACGATGCTCCCGAGGTGTGCTTCCCGTATTGCTGTCACTGCCGGGCATTCCGTGAGGATGTGAGTGGCTGACTCCTCATCCTCCAAGCACCACCTGCATTCGGTATCATCCGTGAAACCTGAAATGTTGAGGTGCCTGTTGAGGTGGCAGTGTCCCGTCAGGAGCCCTGTCACTAATCTGATTTCGTTTCTGCTCAGTGTGAGCAGAGTCTTGGTCCTCCTGGTAGAAGGGCCTCCGATATGGAGTTTCGATTGCCTCATGCCTGGTATATCTTTCCATGTATCCTGGAATTTTACTTCCAGAATTTCCTTCATGGTTGAGAGGCACCATGATCTTAAAACTCTTATGATAGGTTCTGGTCCCATCGCTGGGCTTTTCGCACCTTGTCTGGCCAAATAATCAGCACGTATACGTATAATCAGCACGTATACCCCGGCGCCGGCTGACTTCCCATTCTGGAGCCATCTGTGTACCAAATGATCCCCTTGGTGGGAACCAGGCGGTGCCCGATCCGCTCCCAGTCTTCCCTTTTGGGAATTACTGTCAGCGGTCTTTTACTGAATCGTAGGGCAGGTAACGAACTGTCACCCGGCATTTCAAGAAGTGGACAATCCCTTACCGTCTGATTCCATAATCGAGAATGTCCATACATTCCCTCGCTCATTATTATCACATCATATAGCAAGACCACTTGCATATTTCATAAACCTATCGGTAATAACCAGATTTCATCCATCAGATCTCTAGAAATCGGTAATCATTCCCATATGCAAAAACGGCGACAAAACAGAAGTAACTACAGGCGGATCCTTCTGATCACTCCAAATAATTATTGAATCCAGACTAATCACCTATCTCCAAAAATATAGCCCTTTGTCACGCATGCAATTCAGATTCAAAGTAGGAAAGTAAACATAAGACGTCACATTAGAGTTGACAAAGTGTATCTATCGTACTACATTTGAACTCTAAATTGTTTGCATAATTCATTTACTAACATATAATCTAATTGCTAATCATTTATGACTCATAAGTACATCACAAATTATTTATTTCAACTAGACTGTCTGTCGAGGCATCTAACTCTGTGGAAGTGTATCGAAATACTGCCGCTGTCAGCTTGCCGCGATGTATAAATGCACGGAGGGAATCTAACAAGAAAGTTCTCGAACCGCCTCTATTCGCATCTAGATGTCGTACTTCCTAGATAGCGGAAAACGAGGATTCCCGAACATTCCGTCGCATGCTTGATCATGGGGTGAGTTAAGGCACATCCGCATGCAGCATCGCCGCACTATCGAAATGTTGATAGAAACAAGCCAATTTGTGTTTTGGTTGGATTCCGGGTTTTGCCGTGGTCTTCTTTGGTTTAAATCTCCAAACGTTTCAACTGCAACTGCGGCAGTCATCTTCAGTGGCGTGGTCGAAGTACTATTCTAGACGTGTCAACTGAAACCATTTTGTATTCTCAGACCTTGCCAAAACATTCCACACCGTCTGCCATCCTATTTAACTTGAACTAGCTACAATCACCTGAACAGGGCTCCCGATCATTTAAAAAATACGGTAGAAAGGTTCAAAAATTCGTTTTATGTCGATAACTTTGTTATTAGGAATAACAGTATGAATGAGTCCAAATATCTCATGTCAAATGCATTTTTCAATTTGAGAGAATGGCCATACACTGGAATGGAAGAAGATAGTATCAAATAGACTTCTTTGAATTTTAATAAAATTGATCTGTTTTGGGAACATCATCGAATATCACAAAAGACAACTTATTCGTTGGCACGGAAGAAATGAAAGACAGGGCACGAAACCTTATAAAAATCCCATTCAGCTAAATTTGGTAATTTTTCAATATTTTGTTCTGTTCAGCACCCTACACAATTTTGACAAGTTATAAGAGGGTCGTATGATTAGGAGAGCCGCAAAATTGAATAATCCAAAAACCTTTTTACGATATTTTCCAAACAAAAATCATGATTTATTTGATTGCCAGTCATTTCTTAAACAAAAATCTTTGAGACTCAGGAGTCAGTAATATTCACATGTACAGGGTGTTAATTAAGTACGTTGACAAACTTCGGGAGGTGATTCTTTGAAGGTTTTCAGGACGAAAAGTTCATATAAACATATGTCCCAAACGGCTTGGTTTTCGAGATACAGAGCGATAAAAATACATTTTTTTCAAGATTTTTTAGAGTTAACTTCGACATTTTCAACAATAATCAGTTCAAATTAGGCAAGTACAATCCATTCAATAGGGCGCATTTCTTAAATAGTTCACAGGGTCCTCCTTTTTTCAGAGTCAAGCTTTGTTCAACCCTTCAGAATTTTTTTTTCCGCCGCCACTGACATATTATGAAAAAGGAATAATCAATGTTGTTTCATTTAACATCTTTTTGATATCTTGCATTTTTTCATATACTTGTACGATTCAGGGGCTATAATGAAAATATTAATTTAAACATTTTCCAGTGTGGCATAACATTAGAAAATTTGAAAATTAAACATTTTCAATTATTGTAAATTGATGGAAATATTTTTTCAGAATTAGAAAAATCTACAATGAATAAAAAAGATACAATAAAAAATATAAAGACAAGCTTTTATACAAATGCACTGAAAATGAAAAAATAATTTGTTTCATTTTTTGTAGGTTATTCTGTGAGTATCAAAATCTTTCTGTACAAGATTACCTAGATCAAACAATGAAATGAATTATTTTTTCCTTTTCAGTGTATTGCATAAAAACTTTAAAATGTTTTCTTTTTATAATTTTCATTTTTAACATTTTAGTTTATTTTTTATGTGAAACTGAAAATCTCCAACCCAAAAACCATCACATACCAATTTTGAACAGAATCGGATCATAATCACAAAACTCGTCCGCCATATTGGAGCCGCCATTTTGTTTTTTAAAAAACATTTTTTTAATGCATTGTCACCAGAATTACGGAAACCTGCCAAATTTCAAATTAATCGGAGTATTAGAAGTGGGTCAAATTCAACTTTTATTAAATTGTTTGTTAGTCAGTTACAAGTGAAGCTAAATAAAAGCTTGTTATTGTAAAGATGTGATTTCTTTTTGTGATATCTAACAGAAAACTACTATCTCCCCGTCACTGCGGTACGCTGGATATTAAACTAGATCTGACAGATATTGGGAAAACCTTAACTTTCAACCTGAACATTCTGATGGTAAAAATGTGCATTTTCATTGAGATATTGATAGAGAACTCATAAAAATTTTTTGTTATTTTAAAAAAAGATATTTTTAGTTTTCAATTGAACGTTTCCTTTTCAACATAAAAAACTTCCGAAAGGTAATCCTGTAATGGAAGATAGTTAATAGGGTTTATCTAATAGTCGCAGATCATTACACATTTGATTTTCATTTATGAATCTCTGGTCATAACTCCGAAAAACTAAATCAAACAAATTTTTGTTTCCGTACGGAGTACATTATTTTATCAGAAATTTCGGTTTGTTTTTTCTTCTGCAGTAACGCAGAAATTTTGTAATCAATTTGAATTCATAAAAATAGCAAAGTGGGCTTTGATATTAATTCATTTATTTAAATATCAACAACTTGACAGTTATCGAAAGTTGAGAAACTGTCTCATTGTTAATTCTTCATTAGTGCAAGCTATAAAGCAGATTCATTCAATATTCCTTTGGATAAAATGGTTGAATATACAAATTCAGAAATGGCAGACATGCACTTAATGTATGGAATGGCTGATGGTAACGCTCGTGCCGCCAGACGAATGTATCTAGAAAGATTTCCACAATGTCATATTCCCAGCACACAAATGTTCATCAATATTCACTCCCGTCTTCGTGAAACGGGTACTTTCAAGAGGTCTGCTGTTCTCATAGGAAGACCCAGGAGAGTTAGAACAGTTCAGATAGAAGAAGCTGTACTTAACGAAATTGAGCAGCATCCAGACACCAGTACAAGACAAATTGCGGCACAGTTTAACGTATTCCATGTATTGGTATGGCAAATTTTAAAAGAGCAACAACTTTATCCCTATCACATACAGCGTGTTCAAGCTCTTCTGCCAAGGGATTTTCCAAAGAGATTAACTTTTTGCACTTGGATTCGAAATAAATTGTTGGAAAATCCATGGTTTTTATCTCAAGTGTTATTCACCGATGAGGCATGCTTTTCCCGTAAAGCCATTATTAATTTTCACAACAATCATATGTGGGCTGATGAAAACCCACACGCCGTGATTGAAAACCATTTTCAAGAGACGTTTTCTGTGAATGTTTGGGTTGGAATTGTAGGGAATTTCCTTATCGGTCCACATTTTCTGCCTCATAGACTCAATGGTGACCATTATCGACATTTTCTTGAATTCATCTTAGCTGGACTCCTAGAAGAGATCCCACTGAGGGAAAGAATTGGAATTTGGTTTATGCATGATGGTGCTCCAGTACACTTCAGATTGGTTGCACGCCAATATTTAGAAGAGAATTATTCTGATCGCTGGATTGGGCGTGGTGGGCCACAACTTTGGACACCAAGGTCACCCGATATGAATCCACTTGATTTTTTCCTCTGGGGGCATCTTAAATCATTAGTGTACCGAACTCCAGTTCAAAGTGAAGAAGACCTGAGGAATCGCATACAGGAGTCATGCGGAATTATAAGAAACACTCCTGGTATTTTTGAGCGTGTCCGCCAGTCTATGGTTAGGCGCATAAACGCATGCATTGAAGTTGGCGGTGGCCATTTCCAGCAGCTGCTTTGACATATCAATTTCAATAATGGTCCTTTTCTGAACTTAATTTTATATCATGCGCACTATTGAATGGATTGTACTTGTCTAATTTGAACTAATTTGGATCGATTATTGTCGAAAATTTCGAAGTAAACTCCAAAAACTCATAAAAAATGTATTTTGATCACCCTGTACTTCGAAAACCAAGCCGCTTGGGAAGCCGCTTGGGACATGTTCATATGAACTTTTCATCTTGAAACCTTTCAAAGAATCACTCTTCAAGTTTGTTAGACTATTTGCTTCTCAAATTTCTTTATGTTATGCGTTACTGGAAAATGTTTGCGTTAATATTTTCATTGTAACTCCTGAACCGTACAAGTAAATGAAAAACATCAAGAGAGCAAAAAGATGTTAAATGAAACAACATTCATTATTCCTTTCTCATAATATGTCAGTGGCGGCGGAAAAAAAAATTCTGAAGGGTTGAACAAAGCTTGACTCTGAAAAAAGGAGGACCCTGTGAATTATTTGAGAAATGCATTATTTTGTATCGTGCGTACTATTGAATGGATTGTACTTGCCTGATTTGAACTGATTATTGTAGAAAATGTCGAAGTTAACTCTAAAAAATCTTGAAAAAAATGTATTTTTATCACCCTGTATCTCGAAAACCAAGCCGTTTGGGACATATGTTTATATGAACATTTCGTCCTGAAAACCTTCAAAGAATCACCTTCCGAAGTTTGTCAACGTACTTAATTAACACCTTGTATATAGTGTACACCAGAACTCAAAGGCTTAAGTAATCACAGGGAACGAAGGAGATGAACTGATAAAAGTTAGTAATCAAAACCCTCAAATCAATAACAATGAGTTACGTATTGTTAATAACATAAAAGTTTATATTATAACTGTATCTCGTTCACAAAGTTTCCAAACCATATCGCTAATAATGATGATAGAAAATTGAAAATTCTTTCGTTGAAGTGAGTTAATTAAGGAAGTGCTAATGCTCATTTTGAAATTGACAAGACTTGAAAAATATTGGGAGTGTAGGAATGTGTATTCATACACATGCGATACAAAAAAGTTTTATCTATCATTATACCAACATCGAAAATATCATTTGAAATTGAAAAACTTGACATGAAAACCCATACTTATCTCATCATCATGTACTCATTTCCATTAGGAAAATTCATATTGTATTGGTAAAGTCATGTCATGAAGTATATACAATAGTTGAAAGAAACCAAGAAGAAGAAACGAAGAGAAAAATACTATTTACAGTTCACAGGTTTTAAACAGTGTTTAACCAAATGAATGAAAAAAATGCATTAATTTTATTGTATATTTATCAGTTGAGTCGATATGTTTTCAGTTTGGCTAGAAAATCATTCAATGACTCAATAGTTTTTAAATATTGTAATTGATAAACAATTATCTACATGACACTCTACGCGAAACTTTTGCAATCCTTTTTTCCATGAGGATAGCTTAACTATCGACAAGATTCTTATATCGAAAAAGTGTTATTTAATTTGGGTATGTGATGGTAAATATAATACCAGAACTGTTTGATAAATGATCACTATATAGTTGACTTGCTTTGATTATCATACAGAAGCCGTATGGTGAACTATACTTAGTATTCATTTCCATTTACTACCTACTTCAATAATCTTCATTATTATAAACTTTTTCATTATTACTATCCACAGTGTACATTATGGAATACAGCCTAAGTAAGTGACATTCATATTAGAGTTAAGTTTGGGGTACTTCAAGAGCTATCAACTATTACAGTGTTCTTTATTGAAATATTACGATTACCTTTCTACCGTTATTTTCGGAGACTTTGAATGGTCCATTTATTGCTTATAGATGCTACGTACGTGATATTGAGAACAATTATTGACCAAGAGGAAGATGAAAATAAAGAATCATAACCGTTACTTGTATGTGCTCTCTACGTAGACACGAGGAAGAAATTAACAATAATATTCGGGTATGTCTGAATTGTTTCACATCAACCGAAAATAATCAGTCATTTGAAACAAAACGCTACTCATATACCCAAATCAAATCAGTTTTTATTCAACTCGTAAAAAAAATTTCGTCGATAGCTACTATACCTATCTGGAGAGAAGCACATGTTTTTAGGTTCGGTTTTTTATTTTCAAAGGTTTTTTTCAATGTTGGACACCCTTTATAAAAATAGCTACTACATTTTTGTAACTCATGATTATGTGAACGAGTGCATTCAATCCCCTACTTATATTAACTTTCAATACCTCTCAATTTCGAGAAGAAATGCATTTATTTTCAGAATGAGCAGTTTCGCTTCCTTGAACGTTCTTCAAAGAATGACTGCGATTTTCTAATTTTCAACGATATGCTTTGGAAACTCTGAGTTTGAGATACCTGTCTGTTTCATGTCATTACACTGCATAACTTTTTGTTATTGATTTTAGCATTTGGATTTAGAATTATTTTCTTTTTATTTCAATACGATTAGTGTTAGTATGTACTATGTTCGCATGCCTACCTGCTAGCTTGACCAGATGACCATTCTCCAGATATTAGGGAATCAAGGAACGTAAAAACACTACTCACTTAGTTAAATTGCCAGTCTACAGATATTTTTCTGTAACCCATGGTGGGTTCGTGGACAGAGTCACTAGCTACCCCCCGGAGCTCCTAGTTCAAATCTCGTCACCAACCATTTTTTTTTTAACCCAGCAGACGCAATCTCGGTTGGAAACGGCTTCGACTCTTGGAGGATTTTTTGTTCAAAAACAAATTCAAAAGAAAACAGAATTTTGGTATATAAAAGATTTTGTTAAACTTAACTTATTTTTGAAAAGATGAAGACTCAGGTTCTAAATGGTGTCTTATATACTTTCAATACCTGCGTGCTTGTGGAGTTTGCTCTGTGACACCTGGACAAGTTCCAGATGAGAAAGGTAACTAAAAATAAGAGTTACTTAACTATAATTTGTATTGCTGATTTTTATATATATATGGGGCACCGAAAACGAAACAGATCGAATATCTTCAAAACGCAAGTGTTGTGAAAAAAATGCAAAAACAAGTCGATTTTTAATTCAAGGGGAACATCTTCCTATCACTACCTCAACTATCATACCTCTTCCCCCACTCCTTGGTCACTATCAACCAAACAATTTGAATAGGAAAAGTAGTAAGTGAGACACATCATTAAAGAGGTAAATTCAGAAGGAATTCAGCCATGTCAATTTTCGCTACCTAACTTTTTATTTTGGCGCCCTCTTGCGGGAAAAGCAACTGTTCCGTATTACAAATTATGATACTTCATTTGCATGCTAATTTGACATAAATTCGGTGACAACGCATTATGGAATTTTTCTAAGGGACACAACACGATGGCGGATCCAAAATGGCGGACAATATTCGAAATAATGATCCGATTCGATTAAAAATTGATATGTTGTGGGTTTCAGTGTTGGAAATTATGATGTGTTTGTCAATGCAAAAAACAAGATGGTGGCTCCAAGATGGCTGATGAAATTTGTAATTATGGACTGATTCGAATCAAAATTAATATGTGGGGATTTTCAGGATCAGAAATTATGATTTTTTTGTAATTGCAAAAAACCAAGATGGCGGACGGAATTTGTAATTGTGGTTCGATTCGATTCAAAATTGGCATATAGGGATTTTACAAGTTTGATTTGTCCCACACATACATACATACATACATACATACTTACTTACTAACAGGGCAAGTTGAATGTAAGCTTTTGAAAAATTAAAAAAATTGAACATTGAATTAGAAAACCTTCCATAAATTCGAATCCACTCATTCCAAACAGCATTCATTCACAGCAGATACTCAAAGAGTTCGCCATGGACTGCCATACATAAGTAGAAGTTAGTCTCGAAACGCTGTCTGACGTTTTTGAGTAATGTATGAAAAAATTCTCAATTTATAGGTTCATACAATTTTTATTTTTATAATTTTTGTTATGTTTCCGGCTCATATTAGCTTTCAAATTAAATATCATAACTTGGAATACGAAACAGTTATTTTTCCCGCAAGAGGGTGCTAAAATGAAAAGTTAGGTAGCGAACACTCACATGTCTGAATTCCTTATGGAATTACCTTTTCAATGCAGTGTTACACTTAATACTTTCCCTATTGAAATTGTATGAGTTACCAAGGGGTGGGGAGAGTGGAATGACAGTTGGGGTTAGGTTAGGATAAATCCCCTTGGATTTAAAATCGACGTGTTTTTGCATTTTTATCACAACACTTGTGTTTTGAAGATTTCGTTTTCGGTGCCTGGTCGAATCGAACCGTAATCACAAATTTCTCTCACCAACTTGTTTTTTGCATCTACAAAAAAATCATAATTTCTGACCCTGAAAATCCCCACATACTAATTTTGATTCGAATCGGAACATAATTACAAATTCCGTCTGCAATCTTAGAGCCACCATCTTGATTTTTTGCAATGACAAAAAAATCATAATTTCTGACCATGGAAAACAACACATATCAATTTTGAATCGAATCGGACCATAATTGCAAATCTTGTGCGCCATTTTGGATCCGCCAATTTGTTTTTTCCCTTAGAAAAATTACATGATGCATTGTCACTGAATTTACGTCAAATTAACTTGCAAATGAAGTATCATAATTTGGAATGCGGTAAAGTTGTTTTTCCCGCAAGAGGGCTCCAAAATAAAAAGTTAGGTAGCGGTAATTGACATGCCTGACTTCCTTATGAAATTTACTTTTTAATAGTGTGTCACAGTCACTAATTTCCCTATTCAAATTGTTACGGTGGTAGTGACCAAGGGGTGGGGAAAGAGGTATGCCCCACCCTGTATAATGTAGAAAATCACTCTGAAGTAATTTCGAAAGTGTCAGACGCTTTCCATGGACCAGAACTTTTGTCAGACGCTTTAAAAAGCTCCACAAATTACTACAGAGTGATATTCTACAAAATATACATAAAAATCAGCCACACAAATTTAAGTTGAGTAACTCTTATTTTTAGTTGCCTTTAGTTACGTGGTACCTACCTAGGCGTCACAGAGCGAACTCCACAAGCACGCAGGTATCAAAATTACTGAGACACCACTCAGAACCTGAGTCTTCATCTTTTCAAAAATAAGTTATGAAGGCCCTGGGATTTTACTTATAAGGAAATCTTAACAAAATCTTTTATTTACCAAAATTCTGTTTTCTTTTAAAAATGGGTCCCAGTCGAATTGACTGTAAATTCAGTAAAATGTAGGTTATGATGTCCTGATCAAATGTGTCCATGGGCAGTTCTAATGGACAGTTTTTGAGATACAGGGTGTCAAACATGAAGAGGCCTTTATAATAATAATAATTTATTTACCATAGAAAAAACAATACATTCAGAACTTACTTATGTACAGATATACACGATAATATAATATAACGTTGGTAAATAAATGGTTTGGTGTTAGGTCTGTTGACCGATTTTTCCACAACAACCGATGAAAATTCCCTAAAATAACATTTTAAATTTGTCACCACATCAATTGTTTATAATAAATGAACCGTATAAATGTTAATGTTTATAGAACATACATATTACTTAAAATATACCACTCCGCTAATTATTATACTATATTAAAGTAATCAAATAACGAGATGGATAAAAAAAAATGGGTGCATGAACGTTGTTACTGCCGTTCAAAAAGGTGATGTTTCATTTTTCTTTTATAGGCTTGAATTGATAGGGACAAGTTTCTTTTCTATGCTGAGGAATCACGATGGAATTTTTTTTCCTCAAATTCAAATTGTGTATGTCGGTTCTAAAAGTTATTTCATTATGCAAATATTCGGGTTGTTGTGTCTTTAAAATTTTGTAGAAAAAGAAATAAGTATGCAACTGTCGCCTAGTAAACATATTCAACCAGCCCATTTCTTTGATTTTGGAAGATATGGATATTCTTTCACGCCTTCTTATACCGCATATCAGTCTCACACAAGAATTCTGAGTTTTTTAATACGACGAGAGTCCATATCATCAAGACACGGGGAATATACGATGTCACAGTGGTTGAAGTGAGAAAGAACCAAAGAATCACACAGTGTTTTTTTCATATTCCTACCCAGATAATATCTCTGATTATACAGTGTGACGCTAAATTATGGAACAAATTCATTATTTCTGAATATAAATATATATCGGAAAAATCCACGGACAGGTCGATTTTCTTTTCCGATGGGCCAATTTTTGAACCTCACCCAAAATATATAGGGTTATCCGCATTTGAGGAAAAGCGACTTTGGTGATATTTTCAAATGGGACACCCAGTATATTTGTCCACATTTGGTTAGAGATCGCCATTACAAATCCAGTGATACCAAGTTTGATGGGATTATGTCAAACGGCTGCGGAGATAGGGCCAAACTTCTCCATATACCCAATGAGTGCGACAGAGACTTTTAACCTTCTGAATAGTGTGGATTCTCGCAGTCATACTCATTAGACATACGAGGAAGTTTTTTGGCCCTATCTCCGCAGCCGTTTGACATAATCCCATCAAACTTGGTATCACTGGATTTGTAATGACGATTCCTAACCAAATATGGAAAAATATACTGGGTGTCCAATTTAAAAATATCACCAAAGTCATTTTTACTCAATTGCGGAAAACCCTATATAATTTGGGTGGGGTTCAAAAATTGGCCCATCGGAAAAGAAAATCGACCTGTCCGAGGATTTTTCCGAAATGTCTCTATATTCAGAAATAATGAATTTGTTCCATAATTTAGCGTCGCACTGTATATCAGTTTCAATGAACTATACGCTCTCCTAATCTTTTTTTGTATCAACAATGAGTCCCAAGTTTTTACATTCCCTATATACAGCTTCAAAGTATTTTCTGCTTGAGCACGGATGCTTTCGTTTCCAAATATTACAGCACATGACTTTGTAGGATTGATAATAAGTTCATGTTTGATTGATAGATGCTGCAGAGTTCTGAGGTCTTCATTAATTAAATTGTTAGTCTGTAACAGGTCCGAGATATTGAATTAGTAGTATAATTGGGTATCATCTGCATAAAGATGATATTTGCAATGTGGTAGGATTAAAAGTTAGAAGTATATAGTAAATGCAATGAAGGACCCAAAGTACTACCCTGCGGAACACCCTGGTGTATGAAAAGACTGTTGGAATACATATCATTCAGTCTGATTTGTTGATACCCATGAGATAAATAAGACGACAGGAGTAGGATTGTAGAGTGAGTTAATCCTATGAAGTTTAATAAAGCTATCAGAATCCGGTGATTTAATGTGTCGAATGCTCTAGAATAGTCTATAAGTATAGGGACATTACTTCATTTCTGTCGAGGGATGAAATAATATCATCAGCAACACAAGCTGAAGCCGATGCGCAACTGATACCAGATCTGAATCCCGACTGATGTATTGGTAAAATTTTATTTGCATCGACATGTCTCAAAGTTTGCTTCTCAATAATTTTTCAATAATAATGTGGCAATTATTTTGTTACAAACAGTTGAGGATGATGGTTTCAATCTTAATATTGTCGACACGAGTAATAATGAAAAGTTCTAAGAATCCATGATCAGGGTTATTAATAATTACATAATGATTATGTAATTCTTTGAACAAAATCAGTCAACAGCTCGTAGACCTGCAAAATAGCTAAATATCATTTGATTTTTATATTGGGTGATCTGAGATTATTTTTATACAGGGTCACCCAACATTTTCCTTTTTAGATGTATTTTTTTTTAATTTTTTAGGAACATGTGTATTTACAAATTAATCATAAAGTAGAAAATTAAATGAAAATGGTCAATATTTATGTATATTTGTTGCATTTTATATGGATCCTGGTCAACGGCATGATGATGCAGCTTTCGCTTTCACATGGGAGACTACTGCATAAAAAAAGCATACGAAATTATCGTTATGTGGAAGGTATCGACACTTCCGAGCACCAGATTTGCAAGTGGAGTAATATCGATCTAGGGCATTTTATTAATCATTAAGCATTTATAATATATGTATAAACATTCAAATTCAGTGTCACTCAAACTACTCTCGTGGTATATTCATATTCTCGTCAGATTTATTGCTATATATTTGTAAGAATGACAATATTTCTCATCTTATGATGGGTTAATGTTATGTTATCCAATAATTATTACCTAATGGACGGTTCTAAAATATATCCTTGCCTATCTAAATGATGTGCACATGATTCAATCCTTTCGAAAATATAGCCCCATATTCGACAGATAATGAAGATCTTCATCACCTGTACATACCGTGTGAGTCACTATTATTAGTCATTTTGGGCATTTGTTCCATCTTGTACAGCATTTACTCTTGAAGCAATACTCGTCCCAATTCTGTTATCCCGAGCCTTTTAGCTGATGAAACAGTTTCAATATTATTATTTTAAACTTCAAGAGTTTGTTTTTGATAATTGCCAAAATTCCAAATCAGCATAAATGTACAGGGAGTTGTACTATAATAAATAAATTCCATTTGTTTTGTAACTGCATAATATGTGTAATCTGAATACATATTTAAATTAAATAATTCGAGTTTGAAGGTGACTTTGTTATAATTATTTGATTTGACTATTTTTTGATAACTTTTATTATATCTGATAATAAAGCCGGTCGTCACATTTAATGAATCACCCTGTACATTACAACTAATTGATGTATCGCCGGTGTCCAGTCTTAATTCAATGCCCTGTACAGAAAATGAAAATATGAAGCGCACGGTGTTACTAGGTGCGGTATTACTACATTCGATCAAATCAGAGACACCCTGTATAATAGTAACCTCAGATCACCCAACATAAAAATTAAATAATATAAACATATTCTACAAGTCTTTGAGCTTTTGCGTTTAACTGATTTTGTTCGAAGAAGTACATAAAAATTATGTAATTATTAATAACCCTGTATACAGATTCTTAGAACTTTTCATTATAACTCGTGTCGACAATATTAAGATTGCAACTATTATCCTCAAATGTTTGTAACAAAATAATCGCCACATTATTGATTTTCTAAAGGCAAGTAACAACGCTGCCTCTTCATGTTTGACACCCTGTCTCTAAAAAACTATCCATTAGAGCTAGCTCATTGTGCCCATAAAGACATTTGATCCGGACATCATAAACTACATTATACTAAATTTTCAGCCAATTCAACTGGGGTCCTTTCTTTTTGATCAAAAAATCCTCCTAGAGTAGTCGAAGCCGTTTTCAACCTAGATGGCTGACCCTAATGTGATGCGTCTGCTGTTTTGTTTTGTTAAAAAAAAAATATTTTTGTAGACGAGATTTGAATTCGGAGCTCCGGGGTGGTAGCCAGTGACTCTGTCCACGAACCCACCATGGGTTACAGCAAAATATATGTATACTGGCAATTCGACAAAGTGAGTAGTGTTTTTACGTACCTTGATGCCCTAATATCTGAAGAATGGTCATCTGGTCAAGCTAGCAGGTAGGCATTCGAACATAGTACATAGTAACACTACTCAATCGTACACATTTCGTTCGTTAAAAAATGGGTAACGTCTGGCGGCCCTGGGATCTTGGACTATTATTATTGTAAAAATATACAAATTTACACAGCAAGAACAGACCATAGGACATCTATAATAAGCCGGGCGTATGAGACACTGCTCTCGCAGCTCATGATCTAAACTGGGAGCATACTGCTCCACGATATGGGTCCATTGTCGGCATTGTTCATAAAAAACACGAGTTTTTAGACGGCCTTTGATTTTTTTTTTGAAATTCAGACTTGATTTACGGTATTTTCTGTATGTTTAGCAACATGAATGTAAAGTGCGAACCTCGAGATTGAAATTGAATACTTACTTTCATTTTCATGCAGGATGTGTATAAGCGATTATTCTCATATTTTCGTAAGGAGTAAACATCACTACGATAGTGAAAGCTATTCTCCAGCTGTCATAAAGACTGCAATCACTGATCATTATCCCACAACCATTCATTTACCTATTCAAAGCATCCATGAAAAAAATACAAAATCCTACTCAACTTTACAGATAACAATAAATTGAAAATCGATCTTCAAAAAACGGATTGGAACCATTTATATACGATTCACGATACAAATCAGGCTACACAATATTTTCTAGACAAATTATCATCCGTTATACAGCGGAATACGAAAACGTATGAGAAAAAACAAAATAAAAAAAAACGTACTCCATGGATTACTGATGGCTTGACAAAATCAATTAAAAAAAGAGACGAACTTTATAAAAAGTATAAACAGAATCCTGGTGATAATGCAGTGAAACAATCTCTTCTGGAATACAGAACTCTGCTCAATAATTTACTTAGGTATACGAAAGCCAACTATTATAAAAGTGAAATAGAAAAAACCAAAATGATGCAAAGGCATTGTGGAATACAGTGAAAAAAATAAGTTCGTCAGAAAATAAGGTTAATATTGTTAAAATAATAGTGGAGGGAAGAGAAATCACAGGAGAAAAGGAAATGGCCAATGAATTTAATAATTTTTTTTTAAACGTCGGTATTAATTATGCATCCAAAATAAAAAAAAAACCTCTGACGGCACCCCCTCATAGACAACCCATGGAACAATCCATATTTCTATTTCAAGAAGTTGGGAAAACCATTGATTCATAGTCAGGTAACAAAGCTCCTAGCACAGATGGGTTGAGAGCTGAGACTTTAAAAGCTGTGAAAGACCAAATAAAAAAGCCGCTGTCTCACATATTTAATAAAATGTTCGAAAGTGGCATATGCCCCTCCCAGTTTAAAAAAACAATAATTATACCCATTTTCAAGAACGGAGATTAAAAAAATATATCGAATTATCGGCCTATTTCACTAATATATAGTCTAGCAAAAATCTTTGAGAAAATATTAAAGGCTAGACTAACAGGGTATTTGGAAAGACATGACATATTATCTAACATGCAATTCGGGTTTAGAGAGGGCAAATCCACTCAAGATGCTATTGCTTTATTAACAAGTGAAATCTACGAAAACGTCTGTAAACAAAATCCCACGCTGTGTGTGTTTTTAGATCTAGCAAAGGCGTTCGACACAGTTAGTCATCCTCAGTTGTTAGAAACTTTGTAGAACATAGGAATAAGTGTCGCATTCGGTTTATTCAAAAGTTACCTGAAGGACCGTAAGCAATGTGTGAAAATAAATACAGACAAGCTCTGAAGAAATAGTTGAGTACGGAGTTCCACAGGGAACGGTCTTGGGTCCAGTTTTATTCTTCATATATATTAACAATTTGTTCACTTCAAACTCATGCGGAAAAATAATAAGTTTTGCTGATGACACAGCCATCTTAGGAAAATAGTATCATGGTTCGATCACAAATTGCTGACGGTAAACTACAAAAAAACTGTTTTTATTTATTTCGCTAATAACAGGAGTGGTTGGTTTGCCATACTTTGATAATCTAGTCATCGAAGATGAAACAGGGGAAACAAGCAAGATAATGCGCGTTGAGAAGTCAGAATATCTAGGTATAACTATAGATCAATGTCTGAGGTGAGATGCTCATGTCAACTCTGTTACTCGTTCATTGAGAAGTTTACTATTCAAATTTAAATATATCGAAACAATTGTTAACTTACCACAAATGAGAATCATTTATAGTGCACTTGTAGAATCTAGGTTGAGGTATGATATCCTTGGATGGGGTGGAGTTGCGAAAACACATCTGAAAAAAATGGAATCATTACAGTTTGAAAATATTGTATCAAAAAAAATCCAACTTACTCTTCAGACGCCCTATTCAAAGAGGCCCTACTCCTCGATATAAGGCAGCTATACTTTATGGATGTTGTGTCATTCCAATTCAGAGAAAAAGAAGAGGTATTTGTAGATCACTAATATTCCACTAGACACAAAACTAATATAAATCTGAAAACAAATCCTGCCGTAGGAACCCTAGCACAAATATGCCACTCTTACCTATCAGCAAGATTATTCAATACCCTGCCAATGGATATTAAATTTGGAATCAATAATACAAAGTTGTTCAGGACCAAAGTGAAGAAATATTTGCTTGGTTCAAATAGAATGGATATTCATAATATGATTGATCCGAATAATTGATGAATGAACATGATGTAAATTGTCGTTAGGAAGAATATGTACGGTTCAAGGGGACACAAAAATAATCTAATATTTTTACTCATTTCTTTTCTCCAATCATTTCTACATCGTATTTTCTCTTATAGACCGTCAGATAGTGACAGATTTAGGTGCCCCATTTTCACATACAAACCTCGAATAGGGTTGAGAAGTACATCGATTTTGAGTAAAATGGAGGAAAATTTACGAGTGGCTCCTGGGAATAACATATGGAAAATTCGATTTTCCATAGAAAATTCGATTTTCCATATTTTAACGCGAGCCGTGTTCACCTAATCATTAATTAATAGAACCTGGCTTCAGAAGATCAAAGGCTTGAGTGTTGAAGGTGGCTAAAGGGTTAAAATGAGGCTGTAATCTTGTAAAGAAAAATCGAGATTTTATTAGGTTTTCCCATCGAAACTATGAAAACCTACGTCACTACACCGAAAAACATAATGGCTTGAGTGGCGTGAATGGAAAAGTAGATTTTGTCGTCGGAAAATTTAATGGAAATTCTTTTTGATTTTTCCATTTGTTTTCCCCACGAGCCACTCGTAAATTTCCCTTAATTTTACTCAACATCGACTTACTTTTCAACCCTATTCGAGGCTTGTATGTGAAAATGGGGCACCTAAAACTGTCACTATCTGACGGTCTATTATCATGTACTGTAATATATGGATAAGTATACAATATTCTTTTTTTTTACCAAAAATTCAGAAAAACGTTTTTTTCTTTCTTTTTTTTTTATATCAAAGCATTTATTATTATTTTCGAGTAAAAACACTTACATGTTTATATATAAGTAGAAAAGTTATTGGGTATAACCCTCAAAATGTTACTTATATTTTCATATATTGCCCCTCGCTAAATCCACCCTTATTTGTATTTTCCTGGGTAGGATTGTCACGCTGGTAGCTATAGCTGCCTCCGTGGTGACGTTAGTTGTTGCCTTGTAAGCACAAGGTCTTCTAACCGAAGCCACAAATGTGTGGTTGGCTTCCTGTTGTTGACTTCCTTTGTTTCTATTTTTACATCCAAGTGTTGTACATCTTCGCACTTGATTTTACCGTACTGATGAGAGCTTAAGCTCGAAACACGTGTCTACGATTGCAGAACATTTTGAGGGTTATACCCAATAACTTTTCTACTTATATTTTCATATATTGCCCCTCGCTAAATCCATCCTTATTTGTATTTTCTTGTGTAGGATTGTCACGCTGGTAGCTATAGGTCCCCCCGTGGCGACGTTAGTTGTTGCCTTGTAAGCACAAGGTCTTCTAACCGAAGCCACAAATGTGTGGTTGGCTTCTTGTTGTTGACTTCCTTTGTTTCTATTTTTACATCCAAGTGTTGTACATCTTCGCACTTGATTTTACCGTACTGATGAGAGGGTATACCCTATAACTTTTCTACTTATACTTTAATATATTGCCCCTTTCTAAATCCATCTTTATTTGTATAAATATATATGAAAAAAGTACGTGTTACATTAATGTATTAGATAGGTTTTCCGTATCTTAATACTTATAGGTATCATAATACAAAACACTATATAAATAAAACCCCACGCGCAATCTTTGATTTTTGTGGGTTGCTTTGTTTATTTTACACCAACGTTGTATGTAACCTTGTAATATGTGGTATATATTATGTATTTATTTTTCGTGTGAAATAAACGTTATTATTAATATATTATTATTATTATTATTATATACTGGAGAGAATGACAGGATTATGAGGGAATCGAAACACGAGGCAGGAATAAAACCCAGATTTTTTTGGCATGAATCGTTGTTTATAGTCCAAAGAAGATTATAGTACCTGCTTCAGTATAATGATTCCATATTAACTAAAATATCCATTTTTGCATCCTACGTAAAGTGCGCATAAGGATTATGTTAAGTGGGAAAAAATCATTTTAGAGACTGAGATACCCACATTTCATACATGATTGAGAAGGTAGAAGTCTTCAGGAGCGAAATTCAGTTTTAATTTTCCTTCTCCGATAATTTTCAGTAAAGTTATGAAAAATTTAAAATTTGGCCCCGCCGAAACTTGCAGCGGCCGGAACACGCGAGACTGAAATTTCATGTAGGCGTTCAATCACGTTTCCTGAGAAAACGGTTGGATTTTGCGAGGTACTAGGAATCATTTTTGCAGGGAATTGAATTATCTTCCACCTCTTCAAAACCGTTTTTTGAGAATTATAATTCTTTCCGATGTAAAAGCAACAAAATATTTGTTTTTTCAAATCAAAAACTATTTGGGTTCCACCCCTGGATTTTTGATAAACAATTATTTTCTTCTTTGTCTTGGTTCCAACTACTTACATGCCAAATTTGGTGCTGCTACAACCGATTTTTGCCTCAAAACCTAGCTAGAAAAGGATTTGATGAAAATATTTACAAAAGCTCCGGGATAATTCACGTACTCGATTTAGGGAGGAATATTTGGCAGAACTGGTCAAGTATGGGTGATGTTTTATATGTTGGTTCTGAAAACAGAAAGCGACCATACTGGCCTCTGGGAAAGATATAGTACATTTACCAAGGAAAAGACAATCCATGGTTTCAATAGAAAAGGTAGGCCAAGGAGAAATATTGCAGTCGTTTCAGAGACTGTGTCCGTTAGAAGTGAGATATGAAGAAGAAAGACAGCAATTGAGAAGTTCGAATAAAACCGAAAAGCAAAACATAAACGAAATAGAAAACTCTTATCCAGGTGAAGCTGACAAATCCAATTTTAGAACAGAAGAAAATTTTTTAAAGGTGAAAGAAGATTTTATGAAGGAAAAAGTCAAAGAAAGTAACGAAGGAGAAAGGAGAGTCTACGAAGGAGAGAGTAGAGTCTACAAAGAAGAAATAAGATCAACGAACACGGTACGGACGTACTGTGCAATTTCCCCAGCGTTGTGGGTTTTAATGAAATTACATGTTTTTGGTTGGGGAGGATGTTGGAGATGATTAGTTTATACGTTATTTATTCATTTATTCGTACTATGTACTAGTTATCACAGGAAAAATTATTATTACAAAAAATTGCAGAATAGGGAATATGCAAGTGATTTAAATTTATTGATTTTTTTACCTCATATAATAATAATAATAATAATACATTTATTGCTTCAAAAAACAGTACCAACGTTTCATGGCAAGGGTTCGAAAATACATAAGTAATGCCCTAAAAAATAAAAGAAACTAGAAAAAATAAATAATAAAGTGCAAATGATACTTTCAATATGAGCACAACATTGTTGTGGAAAAGATACCGTAACTGCACACAAAAAAAAATAATAAGACCAACATATTTAGATATCGCATTATTGTAAAACTATTCATTAGTAACAAAGGAACGGAGTCTCAAAATGTTTCAGACATAATTAGCTATGTCTTTGGCAATGTTCGAGGTGATATTTCTAAAGAAAATATCATGTTATTGAGACTGGATAGACACTCAGAATTAGGGGGTTTCATTGAACAGTATATTGGACACTCAAACAGAATGAGTTCTATTGTTTCCAAAGTATTCATATTGCATATCGTACAAACTTCCCATGGATCTATTCTATAGGTGGCATCGTTCAAAGTGAATTTCAACAGAAATTTGCTACTTAGACGAATTTGTGTAATTGTTCTTTTGATTTGAATTGGAACCTTGAGGTCAAGAAAATTCTGGTTGAATCTATGGTCGGTAAAAAAACAATGGAATTAAAGGTAAGTTGCTCTACTTGAAAGTGTCAGATCTTCCTGAAAGAGTTTTTCGTGAAACTAAGATAAAATGAGATTTTTATTTTTAGTATCATATCTCGACCACAACTCGGAAAGATCATTTGAATCAGAAACCTTTTTACTTGGTATGCCCAGTTGAACTTCTCATCACATTGATCAAGAATTAGTTGTCTTCTAAAACAAATTTTGGGTAAGCGATTTTCATTCATTTTGAGAATTTTGGTCATCCAGTTCAAACAAGATTTAAATACATTGTAAAGGAGCTTCACTTGTCCTACAATGTAGTCAAGTGAGGTAATGGGAAGAAGTAGTATTCTTTTCAGAAAACCCACCTGCACACGCTCCAATATTTCCGCAAATCTAAGGCCCCATATTGCAACACAGTTAAACATAACACTGACCGCTAAACTATCGAAAAGTTTCATTTTGGATTTCCATGTAACCATTTAACTTTTAGCAATTACTGGAATAATTGCACCAACCGCTTGTTTTTATTTTATAGCAGAATTTGACGTCATTTTCCTGAATAGAGAGGAAGACACAAACGGAACTCCAAGATAAGTGTTTTTTGTAATCATCTAAACCTTTTTGCCTTCAAATAAAAATGTTTCTCTTTCGTTTATTTCAAAGCCACCTCTTGAGGAAGATAAAACTTTAGTTTTTTCTGTGTTGACAATCAGATTGTTTAACTGGGTATACTGTTCAAGTATTCTCAGTTTTCTACCAAGATCAATTTGGGATTCAGCCAGTATGACAAGATCATCAGCGTAACATAGCATCAGCAAATCAGTTTTGTTATTATTACTGATTACATGCACTCCTTTTTTCAAGAAAAAATCCTCTATATCGGATAGGAACAAATTGAATAGAAGAGGGCTCAAAGATTCACCCAGAAGAACTCCACTAGTTATATCGAATGATTTAGACAATCCATCATTACTTTTAACTTTCAGTGAGGCATTTGTATATAAATTTCTGATGAGCTGAATCATGTTTGAGCTAACTACAACACTGAACAATTTTTGCCAAAGTATATGATGAGTAATTGATTCAAATGCCCTTTTGAAGTCAACAAATAGAGCAAATAGTTTCCTTTTTCTGTGCCGAATGTGTAGTTGTATCACAGACGAAAGTACATAGATATTGTCAATACACCCGCGATTCTTACGGAATAAGATTGTGATTCAGGTAGTGCGCTACTGTCTTCAGCCCAACACTCGAGGCGCTTGAGCAAAATTTGAGTGAATACTTTGGCAATACAGTTAACCAGAGCAATACCTCTGAAGTTGGAGGGATCATCAATAAGCCCTGCTTTGTGCAACATAGTAGGTAAAACTTCAGACCAACATTCAGGTATGGTGCAAGTCTGAAATATTTTATTGTAGAGACAAGTGAGGTAAAGTACCCAATTGTGAGGAATATTTATAATGAACTCATAGGGAATCCCATCGGACCCTGGTGCTTTATTGTTCTTACATTTATTGAAGACTGCGAAGTGGTCGAGGTGTTAGAGCGTTTGGCTTCCACCCAGACGGTCCGAGTTCGATCCCCGGTCGGGTGTCACTGAGCTGAATTGGTTCGGATTCCACTTTTATTCAAACTGTAGGTCCCGGATCTCCCTTTCTCGCACAACCTCTGCTTTTGAGGGGTTTTCTCCGAAAACCTGGAGCAGGACTGTTCTGATTAGTTCTGCCATTAATCAGAGTAAATGATTTGTCGTGCATGAAGTCTAATAGTCCAAGATCCCAGGGCCATCAGACATTACTTATTTTTTAAACGAACGAAATGTGTACGATTGAGTAGTGTTAATATGTACTATGTTCGCATGCCTACCTGCTAGCTTGTCCAGATGACCATTCTTCAGATATTAGGGAATCAAGGTACGCAAAAACATTACTCACTTAGTTGAATTGCCAGTCTACAGAATTGTTTCTATAACCCATGGTGGATCAGTGGACAGAGTATCCAGCTACCAACCCGGAACTCCTAGTTCAAATCTCGTTTGCAACATTTTTTTTTTCTTTTTTCTTTAAACCCAGCAGACGCATCACACTAGGGTTAGCCATCTCGGTTAAAAGCGGCTTCGACTATGGGAGGATTTTTGTTCAAAAATAAATTTAAAAAAAAACAGAATTTTGGTGAATAAAAGATTTTGTTAAGATTTCCTTATGAGTAAAATCCCAGGGCCTTAAGACATAACTTATTTTTGAAAAGATGAAGACTTAGGTTCTGAGTGATGTCTCATGTACTTTTAATACCTGCGTGGTTGTAGAGTTCGCTCTGTGACACCTGGGCAGGTAACTAACTTGAATTTGTATGGATGATTTCAATATACAGGGCTATTCAAATTCGTTTCTGTACATGGGGATCTCGTTAACGATAAGAGGTAGAGAGTCGGTTGAATTGTGGCAATGTTGCGTATTTTAGAGACCTATTCAATGATGTGGAAAAATCGAATTTAGCTCTTTTGGTTCTGGAGATATACAGGAAAAACCAACAAATCCCAAATAATTTTTTTGCCTGTATCTTCTTTATTCGCAGACATATTGAAAATCTGTCTACATTTTGCTATTGGCACTTGATGTAGGCTATCAGAATATGTCTATGAATCTTTTATACAGGGTGTCATCTGACTTGGGCGACCCCCATCTTTGAATATTTAAATATGGACCTGTATTTTTTGTTGTAGTTTTTGGATCGTCGACGTTCACTTCATACTAATTACTACTTATTATATTATATTATTATTATATATTACTATTATATTATATTATACTAATTTAATTTTATATTTCGGGATGTTTCGGTAATATTTTATTTTAACTTAAAAAAAATACTCTCGAATAACACTATGGTACATGGGGAGACGTGGAAGTTGCCTTGTGTTTTTATTTAATTCAGTCAACCAATTTCCAGGGCCGTAATTTGAAAGGGAATATGAAATTTTGAAATTTAATTTAATTTCTCAGTATGAAGTGAACGTCGACGATCCAAAAACAACAATAAAAAATACAGGTCCGTATTTAAAAATTCAAAGATGGGGGAGGCCCAAGTCAGATGACACCCTGTATAAAAAATTCATGGACATATTCTGATAGCCCACATCAAGTGCCAATGGCAAGATGTGAACAGATTTTCAATATGTCTGCAAATAAAGAAGATACAGGCAAAAAAATTATTTGGGATTTTTTGGTTTTTCCTGTATATCTCCAGAACCAAAAGAGCTAAATTCGATTTTTCCACATCACTGAATAGGTCTCTAAAATACGCAACTTTGCCACAGTTTAACCGACACTCTATCTCTTATCGTTTACGAGATCCCCATGTACAGAAATGAATTTGAATAGCCCTGTATATATATTTTGTAGAATATCACTCTTAAGTAATTTCAAAAGTGTCAGACGCTTTCCATAGACCAGAACTTTTGTCAAACGCTTTAAAGCTCCACAAATTACTTCAGAGTGATATTCTACAAAATATACAGGGTGTCAATTTGAAAACTTCCCACCCTTAATATCTTCCTTCCAGTAAACAATATGAGTAATCGAAAAAACAGGTCAATTTTATTGTCAAGGGGGACACTTTCACGGACTATTTGTAGCCCTCGTGGTTCAACCCCCTAGGAGGGGTAGATGTTACCCTTAGAATTTTAAATGGGAAGGGGGGTCAAGTGGCACATCATTTTGATGGGCGTTCAATTCTTGTTCCAATGGTACCCTGACTTATTATTTTGTGATGAGCATTTTCCGAAAAATTGCGTTCTAAACTAACAGAAGTAATTATTAGAACGCCTATACTGAGATGCATTATTGTATTGACTCCCTTTAATAAAAATGGTTAGAAGAGTAGGTGGCACCGCTCCAACCCCTGAATGACAGGAATAAATTTATTACGCATGGGATTTTTTATTTGGTGGTTATTTTCCTTCTACACAATAAAATTTAATTTGCGAGAAACACATTTCCAACATAAAATCTACTTACGCTTATCTTATTAGCTGTTCGAAATGTTGTCCATTTTACTCTAAACAGTAATACAGTCTGTTTTCGAACTCCCCTCTAACATTACGGAAAACTTCACTAGGAATTGACCGGCATGCTGCTGTAATTCGTCTTTTAAGTTCGTCAATATCAGAAGGTTGTGTTTTATAAACAACGGATTTAAGATGCCCCCAAAGAAAGAAATCTAAGGGTGTTAAATCCGGTGATCTCGGAGGCCATTCAACTGCTCCCCTTCTGCTAATCCATCTACCCGGAAATCTCTCGTTTAACCACTGTCGGACGGGAAGAAAATAATGAGGTGGAGCACCGTCCTGCTGGAAATGTAACAGATCCTCCTGCAAAAGTTCATTACCTTCTGCATCAATTTGAGTTTCTAGCTCGTGAGTTATAAGAGGATCGATAGTCCCTTCAAGCATATCAAGGTACAGATTGCCAGTCGAATTTTCTTCCAGAAATAATGGACCAAGAATGACATTTCCAAGAATACCAGCCCAAACATTAACTTTTTGTGGGTGTTGTGTATGCCCTTCCCGAAAAATATGTGGGTTTTCGTCACTCCAATAGCGACAATTTTGTCTATTAACATTGCCATTCAGAAAAAATGAACACTCATCGCTGAAACAGATGTTTAACAGAAGATTAGGGATGGTATTGACTCGATGAGACATGATTTCACAAAACTCTATTCTTCTATCATAATCATCCTCGTGGAGCTCTTGAAGAATCTGCATTTTATATGGATAAAATTTATGCATTTTCAATGCTTTTCTTATAGTCTCGCGTGACATTTCCGTCTGTTCTGATACTGATCGTAAGGAGCTCGTGGGCTCTGCAGCAAATGTTCCCAAAACTTCAATTTGAGCTGCTTCATTTAGTACTCTGGGGTTATTTCTTTTTTTATTTGTCACTGAACCAGTTTCGTAAAACTTATTCACCAAATCAAGCACATACCGGTGACTTACATTACAATTTGGATGTCTTTCGTTAAAAAGACATGCCGCCCTTCGTGCGCACTTTCCAACTTCGCCATAAATTACAATCATTTCAATTCTGTCTTGAAGAATGTAAACCGTTTTTACACTTTTATACACTTATTAAAGTAATTCCTAAACAGCCCAACAGGTACAACGAGATTCACAATACTACCACATAGTTCAAATTTGCTAACCAATTTTTTGCCGGAAAACAGAAACTTTTTACAGCAGAAGTAGCAAAAAAGGAAGGCTATCTGTACAATTTCTGCGATGACACTTAAAAATTCAGCATTTAATAAACACAACTTTACTACCATCTACGTTTTACTATTAGACTACTTTTTTATGTAAAGTGTTTGGAGCTAATGGCTAATGTTACCCCTAATAAAGGGTTGAAACGGTACCACCTAATATTCTAACCAGTTCTGGCCAAACCATGCATCTCAGTATAGGCGTTCTAATAATTACTTCTGTTAGTTTAGAACGCAATTTTTCGGAAAATGCTCATCAAAAAATAATAAGTCAGGGTACCATTGGAACAAGAATTGAACGCCCATCAAAATGATGTGCCACTTAACCCCCCTTCCCATTTAAAATTCTAAGGGTAACATCTACCCCTCCTAGGGGGTTGAACCACGAGGGCTACAAATAGTCCTTGAAAGTGTCCCCCTTGATAATAAAATTGACCTGTTTTTTCGATTACTCATATTGTTTACTGGAAGGAAGATATTAAGGGTGGGAAGTTTTCAAATTGACACCCTGTATATAAAAATCAGCCACACAAATTTAAGTTAGGTAACTCTTATTTTTAGTTACCTTTCTCACCTGGTACCTGTCCAGGTGTCACAGAGCGAGCTCCACAAGCACGCAGGTATTAAAAATACATGAGACACCACTCAGAACCTAAGTCTTTTCAAAAATATGTTATGTCTGAAGGCCCTGGGATTTTACTCATAAGGAAATCTTTACAAAATCTTTTATTTACCAAAATTCTGTTTTTTTTTAAATTTCATTTTGAACAAAAATCCTCCCAGAGTCGAAGCCGTTTCCAACCGAGATGGCTAACCCTAGTTTGATGCGTCTGCTAAGTTTAAAAAAAAAAAAAAAACTGTTGCAGACGAGATTTGAACTCGGAGCTCCGGGTTGGTAGCTGGATACTCTGTCCACTGATTCACCATGGGTTATAGAAATATTTCTGTAGACTGGCAATTCAACTAAGTGAGTAATGTTTTTGCATACCTTGATTCCCTAATATCTGAAGAATGGCCATCTGGACAAGCTAGCAGGTAGGCATGCGAACATAGTACATACTAACACTACTCAATCGTACACATTTCGTTCGTTTAAAAATGAGTAATGTCTGACGGCCCTGGGATCTTGCTCTATAATAACTTGCGCCCTCTGGTATTCAGAATGGGATCAAAACTCAATGTTTTCTCGATTAAGTTCGAATTTTCGAGCCATTCGGCTGGTGTTGAGGAATTATTAGACACACGAAAGTTGAAGTCGCCGCCGATTATGAGTGGAACATTTGAGTAACTCTCTGTTATTTCATTGAATACAGATTGAAAACATACTAAAATTATTGTTACATAAAATGAAGGCTTAAAATATAGGTTACAGATAATAAAATCACAATATGGAGTAGATAACAAACAAATTATCCACCAACAGGATATGTCTAATACGACTGCATTCATTTCTTTCTTAAAAAACATCAGCAAGCCGCCACTTGCCCTTCCGAAAGACTTTTCCTTCACAGCGCAAGAACCAATCACATTAAAATCACTGAGGTAGTCGGGAGAGCTTGAAGGTTCATTGGTAAGCCAAGTTTCAGAAAGACAGAAAACTTGAAAATCGTAGTGGTCATTACAAAAACTTTCAACATTTTGGATTCCTTGACAGTTCCAGAAAGTTATTTTCAATCGTTGCTTGTATTCATTGTATTGTGTGGTTGATATATTTTTTGAAGTTTTTACTCCCATATACCTTTTCGGTGATTCTTCTTCGTCTCTACCCCGTTTGAGGTTATCAGATGTAGTAGATGTGTTAACAATTCGAGGTATTTTATTGACATACTTTATTGTCAGATCCTTCTCACCAATTTGTTGCTTACGATGAAGCTCCTCTCTGAGACTTTTTAAAAGTTTGAGTTGCTGAGGTGTTGAATGAGAAATGATTTTCACATTAGGAAAGAAAATTCTGGAGAGTTTCGCTTTGTTCTTATGAACTTTTCTGGCGTCATCAGGCAATCGCATCTCAACTTTGAGAAGTCTAGATTTGGCGTTATCTCGATTCATTTTACCTACGCGGAATGCAGCTGTTATGGAACCAACAGCGTCTTATACTTTATTGTCTTAAAATTACACCTAAACCATTAGTTTATCGTTTAGTTTGTATTTAACTCCATAAAACTTTGATCAAATAGTGCATAATAAGCGAGCGGAATTCAAGTCACATGGCACGTTATGAAATTTATCTGTGTTGATATTCATACTTTGCTAGTCGTCTTTCAATGAAAATTTGTTTTTATTTATATATTTGTAGTGTTTTCCATTACATAGTGCGATTTTGGTCTAGTGAGAATTGTAAATTATGAAGAGCAATGACTGATAGCGGTTTTGTCAAAGCACAATCCGACAATACCTGAACTGATACGTGGTAATAGTTTATCAAATGATAGTTCTTCTTTTGTAATTTAGGTGAGGCAGGTATATACAAAACATTTATGCAAACAAAACTTACTTCTGATCAATTCACTTCATGTTAACAATCGAAATACAATAATGTACTCACATTGAAATGATCTTCACAACAATGAAAATGTGATATTGGAGATACTTAGCCTCTCCTCATAACCTTACACCATTGTTTACGTATTTTCGCATCTCTTGGAACAGAAAAAAATACTTTACTTGGTGTACTTATAATTTTGTTTTGGCATTCCGGTACTAGACAATACCTATTGCAGTACTCGCTTATCATAATGTGTCACCCGGTGACTAGTATTAGTATTATGAGTAGTCCGAATAAGATACATTGTTTAACTGAAACTTGTAGAAGTAAGACGTGTGAGGTGCGGAATATATTGAACTATTGTTAAAGGGGGTGTTTATTGTGATATCCCGACCATCCTACTACATCAGAAGTGGTGAACAGTGTGTAAAGAGTGGTGTTAAAGTGCTGCACAATGCCGAAGTCCATAAGAAAATCGAAGCGCCGATATTCAACATTCAGCAGCAGTAGCTCTGCAAATACCAGTGAGGAAAGGCAAAGTCGCCATAAGAGATCTCGTAGACATAAAAGTAACAGGAAGGAATCTGTAAGTCATTCTAGGAGAACCAAAATTATGCCTCAAGTCAGCAATGCCCAGCCAAACTCAGGTACTGTGTTGTCTAGTATAATTCCAGAATTTGATCCAACACACATGGAAGTGTCTGATTGGTTAGAAATTGTTCAACATGACTAAAATATATATGGTTGGTCAGACAGTTTTATAATAATAATAATAATAATGAAGGTCTTTATTTTTATCAACCAGGTAAACATTGAATACATTTTTGAGTAATATGAGCACAGCACTCCAGGTTGATAGAAAAATGCCGAAGATCAGTTGACAGCACAATCTGTGGTTGCAGATAGCACTGTCTCTGTTTTTCATCTTAAGCGAAGTAAGAAAATAATAAAGAGAAATAACAATAATCAAGTAACTAACCGTAGAAGTAAAAAAAAATAGAAAAAAAAGGTAAAACAAAATATTAATATGTACAGACAGATATTATTATATGACATACATATATTTATTGGCAAATGTTATCACAGAAATTAAGATTTGGTTTTGAGTAGCAGTAATTTCAATTTCAGACCTAATTGAAGGCTTCTATTGATTTTAATTTCAATTCATTGGAAATTTCATTATGTGTTTTTGATGACTGGTACGTGAAAGATCGTTTGAACAGTTCGGCCCGATGTTGTGGTGTTGTAATTCTATGTTTGAATCGAGTATTTACCTGATGGATATCAGTTTGGTGAACAATGTTTCCAAACAGGTATTACGGTTGTTTGTTTTTGATGATTTTATGAAAGAGGCATGCAGAGTGTAGATATCGTCTGTTCGACATATTCAGCCAGTTAACATCTCGTAATTTGTGGGAAATTCTTTGGCGTTTCCTAATACTACAAATAAGCCGCATACAAGAGTTTTGAACGACTTGTAGCCGCCTAGAATCGTTTGCGTCGATACAGGGGCCAAGAACTACATCTCCGTTGGTGAGTTTAGATAATACCAGAGCCACGCATAGTATTTTTCTTAAAACCAACTGAGAGATAATGGCGATTGTGAAAAATTGACTTTATGATCAAATAAGATTTCCGGATGCAAATTTTAACATGATGTTTGAATCGCAGTTGATCATCAAAAACCAGGTCAAGGTTTTTTGCCTTATTAACTAGTGCAATTTGCTCTCCATCAACATTCATTCGGATTACTTCGTTGATTTGCAAACGAACTTTAGTTGGGCCAAAAGCTAGAAAAGAAGTTTTTTTTTACTATTTATACTTAGAGCATGATCGGATGACCAGGTAACAATATTGTTCAGATCATAATTTATTTTGTCTGCTGCGTCCTGATAATTTTTAGGTATGAAAGAATAGTTTAGTGTATAGTATAGTGTATCAGGTATCAAATAAATTGAAAGGTACAGCAAAAACATGGTATGATAGCTTCATACAATGTGAATTAGGGTGGCCTTAGTATACTAAAGTGGAAGCAATTATTGAGCACCACTTTCCAAAGTTTCAGAAATGCTTATGAGATGTGAACCGTAAACCAACAGAGGGTTGCTCGCTATATGAATTCCATTTCAACCATTTGGCGAAAATCAACTAATTTAAATTGAATTTTCCTAATAGTGATAAGGTGTCCTTAGTAATGGGTGCTATAAATGATAACAATTTGAAATCGGCAGTGGAGGCCTCAAATATAAGAGACCCTAATCTATTAGGGGTATACCTCAAAAATAAAGTGTATGCGAAAGCACTATCGCATACCTGCACCAACTCATCATAACAGCCGGTGCCAAAATTAGTTGATTATAAACATATTTTTTGTAGTTGTTGTGGTAAAGTTGGACACAATCGTGACAACTGCAGAAACAAAAGCAAAATATGTAATTTATGTTTGAGAAAAGGGCCCTGTTTGAATAAAAACAAATTTTCATTTACAAGTATATAAAAAAATATATATAAAAAGAAAATTATTTGAGAAAAATGTTGAAGGATAGTAGAGTAGAAAAGTTGAGGTGATTCGAAAAAACCAAGTAGCTTCAAGATTTTACAAAACGCTTCATACTGGCGGACATTAATGTATCGCATTTATAGATTTTGGAGAAAAAGGACGTTAAATTATACACTATAGCTGTAGGTTTACCTCGAGGAAATGGACAGGTGGAAAGAACAAACCGCACAGTGCTGATGTCTTGGCTACGATAGGAGCAGAGATTCTTCCGACAGGTATAAGGTTAAAGAGGACCTGCATACAGAAGATCCAATGGCCCAGGAGAAGGGGTTGTAGCATAGAAACACATGAAACACTTCAAGTTTCAAAATCGTTAAGGTAATACAAATGAGCCCTTCGATGGCATAATGAGCCCTTTGATGGCATAATGAGCCCTTTGATGGCATAATGAGCCCTTTGATGGCATAATGAGCTCTTTGATGGCATAATGAGCCCTTTGATGGCATAATGAGCCCTTTGATGGCATAATGAGCCCTTTGATGGCACAAAAGAGCCCTTTGATGGCACAAAAGAGCCCTTTGATAGCACAAAAGAGCCCTTTGGTGGCACAAACGTGCCTTCTGATGGCACAAATGAGTCCTTAGATGGCAAAAATGAGCCCTCTCAGGACGCAAATGAGATATGAATAGAATTAATAATTATATTCTATTTACTTACAGATGAGGTCCATCGTGGTTGCTGTTGAGGACAACAACAGGTCAGGATGGCCGTGCAGTACTCGCTTATCATAATGTGTCACCCGGTGACTAGTATTAGTATTATGAGTAGTTTAACTGAAACTTGTAGAAGACGTGTGAGGTGCGGAATATATTGAACTATTGTTAAAGGGGGTGTTTATTGTGATATCCCGACCATCCTACTACACGATAAAATGTTTTTTTTAGCATTTTCCATTATCCTAATAGCGATTAAAACTGCAAATCCCCAACCTAATTAATAACTGTCTATAGTGTCAATGGCCATAACTATGGAAAGGCTTCTTCATTGAAGACTGCTCTGGTTGATCAAGATCACTTTCACATATGTTCATCTCTCTCTTACACTTGTACTGCATTTGTCTTACTCTTTTATAAAATATCAACTTCAAGCAAGTAGAGCAATCAGAGTACGTCTCAACGAACGACACTGAAGAAGAACAACACTGATAGCGCCATGTGACGTTATCCACAGCGCGAAAATGGAGGCGTTCAAATAGGTCAAATTCAATCGGTATTTTATATATTATTTTAAGAATCAATTCTAAGACTTTCAACCGTATTTATATTTTTTACTATGTTGTAACGAAGTAAAAAATTGATTAAACAAATTTTAAAAAATTAGGCATATTCCCTATTGTAAAAAGACGAAAAATTAAAGGAATTGTCATTAACAGCCAGTTTTAAATAAGTAGTAAAATCTCCATATTAGGTGCTCCAAGTAAAATTCCATTCTAACAACAATAATCTTATTTATTATAAGAAACAATAAAACACAAATGAAACATACAATAATACAAAGTTTATTATAATGGAATATGTACACAGGGTGTTCCTAAATAACATGTGGCAAACGCTTCGGTACCGCTCTGCAGGCTATTGAAATTTCTTGATATTTTTTGTTTTTTTTTTGCATAGAGCTTGCAGTTTTGGAGATATGTGACTCCAATTTGAAAAAAACGTTACTCTTCAGGGCTTACATCAATGGACATGTCAAATGTTTGTGAAAATCTACAAGATGATATTTTTTATTGGTAATTTCCCCTGTTTTCCCAATGAACTTTTTTGCGATGGCCCGCCATCAATAAGTTCTAAAATACAGAATGTTTTAATGGTTGGTTTACAAACTTCTTTGTTTTTTGTACACGGAAAAAAAATTTATAGTAGCAAGTAAAATTTGCATACCACCAAGTGAAAATTTGCGTACTATATGGGACAAGTACATGCGTTATTAGCCACACGAAAAATTAGATTCCTGAATTTGATCACTTGCTGTTATTGATGTAATTTCAGGAACGCAATGTAACCTAACGATATTAAACTATTTACTAGAAGCAAACTTTTTATTTCATAAGCCCCAATCTACGTTCTATTTGCTGTAGGTGCTCAGTTTGATAACTACTAGTGACTAGTAAAGGACCCCGCAAACGCCTTATGGAATTTGGGTCCCGGTGGATTTTTTTTGAATTTTTGGTATGATGTAGTCCATGTAATTATCAACCAATGTTACTATTTAATTTTTAATCCGGTAACATTATCTTCACTTGTTTCATTGTTGCTAATGTTGCACAATATTGTGCTATTTAAAAAAAAAATTCATACCCCCTCACTTTCTTCCCCCAACTCCTATTACGAAACGCAAAAAAATATTTCTCGAGTGCCTGTAAATGTATCATCGAATGTTTAAATATGCCTGAATAAGGGAAATAGCAGCTCTTTATGATTATCCCCCCTCCCCCCAAATGAAACAAAACGAAAAAATTTTGTTGGATTTTTCTGAATTTTTAATATGATACAGTTCAAGTTATTCTGAATAGAATTTAATTGGGTGATGAACCCCTAAAATGAATAGTTTTAATGCTAGATGGCGTTGAAATCATACCTTGCTCAGAATAGACTATTCATTATTATAGGCGGAAACAATATCTCTACGTATTCAAGTACTTATTATGCAGAACAGTTGTGTAATTTTTCATTTATTGACAATCTAAAACCTCCCCCTTACCCCAAACCCCTATTTTAGAACACGAAAAAAATTAATTGTCGACTAATTGTAAATGCTTTATCAAAATAAATGTTTTGATCAGCTCAAATTAAGGAAATCGTACAGTTGTTTATTTCACCTTTCCTACCTTTCAAAAAAATATTGGTGGATTTCGCTGACTTCTTAGTAGGGCGTAGTTCATGTTTTTTGAATATCAATTAATTGGGCGAATATCTTGAAAATAAATAAAAAACAGACATCCACAATTTGAATTTGAGGTGGTGCCACAATTAACTTTTTTCGTGTTCTGAATTAGGGATTGGGGGCAAGGGAGAGGTTATAGATTTCCAATTTATAAAAAATCACACAATTGTTCAGCATAATGTAAACTAAAATACGTAGAGATATTGTTTTCGCCTATAATAATGAATATTCTATTCTTAGTGTAAAAGTTTGAATGTAAAATATCTTATTTCCTTCGATAGCTGTATGAGAGAAAATGGACGGTAGCCGAAATGAATTGAATTTATGATGCGAGCCCTTTAAGAATCTTACCTTCGTTCCGTAAAATCCTTATCAGGGGGATCCTGACTGGCCAGTCTCCGGGGGTTGCGTGGAAGGATATCTCCCTGATCTCCCTTGGAAGAAGTGTGAATAAGCGTTGCACAATGCACAATAGTAAGTTCAAAAAAATCACTAATGAGTTCGTGGAGAAAGTCAAGTTCTCCCGTTGAGATTTTATGAGTTCGACCACTATCGATCGAGTACCGAATAGGAGTGATCTTAAAGGGCATTTTTACTCGCGCAAGGAATATACTGTTTATACACAGTGAGCAAAACAAATGATTGATCAACACGTCCAGTTGCAGGAAGGTCGTTTTTTTAGAAATAGGTAATAACTGTTATACTTATAATACAATAATTGAAGACAAAACACATAACAAAGAAAGTTGAGCGGAAACGCGACATGCCGCCCAACTAAAATACACGGTATTTTACGGTGCATCGAGCGGTAAGGGGCAGAGCTTGCTTACCGTGCGTTTCAAAACGCCAGTGGAGACCTTTACCGAAGCCACCCTCACCTTACCATCATGACCAGGAAATGTTTCAATGACACGACCCATTTGCCATTGCCGGGGGGGTAAATTATCATTTTTAATGAGGACTAGAACACCTTCTTTCAATGGCGGGGAGTCGTCCACCCATTTGGCACGCTGATGGAGGGTATGTAGGTATTATTTGGACCAACGATCCCAAAAACATCTATGTAACAAGGAGAGAAGCTCGAAACGGCTGAGACGGTTTGGTGGAATATTTCGAAAGTCTTCTTCAGGAAGGGCAGTCAAGGGGTCCATTGTCAAAAAATGCCCTGGAGTTAAAGCCGTAAAATCATTAGGGTCATTGCTGAAGGGAGTCAATGGCCGAGAATTCAGAGTGGCTTCTATTTGAGTGAAGACGGTGAGAAGTTCCTCAAAGGTTAGGATCTGATCCCCAATTACTCTTACCAAATGTGATTTTACGGATTTGATACCGGATTCCCATAGACCTCCGAAGTTCGGGGCTGCAGGGGGGTTGAAATGCCACGTAATTCCTTCAACTGAAGCTGATTTTTCGAACATTTTGTTCAATTGCCGATGGGCACTAACAAAGTTTGTTCCACAGTCGCTATAGAGATTAAGACATCGTCCACGACGTGCAACAAACCTCCTAAGAGCAGCCAGGAAGGCGTCTGCGGACAAGTCGGACACTAGCTCTAGGTGCAAAGCCTTAGTGGCAAAACATACGAAGAGGCACAAGTACGACTTCAGAACTTTAGCACCCCTTGTCCTCGACATAGTAATGCGAAAGGGCCCAGCAAAGTCCACTCCTGTGTGAAGAAAACATTTCAAGCGAGACACACGTGCGAGTGGTAGGTCACCCATGGCAGGTTGGATTGACTTAGGGTTAATCCGCCAGCAGGTGACGCATTTAGATACGATGCGTCTGATAGATCTCTTTGAATTGATTATCCACCAGTTTTGAGCTAATAAATATTGGACCGTCTGTATACCGGCGTGAAAATATTTCTGATGGAGATTCTCAATGAGGAGATCTGTAAATCTACCTCGACTGGGCAGCAGTACTGGGTACTTTCGAGAATCGGGAATCGGAGCGTTCCTGAGTCGTCCTCCGACGCGGACAAGACCCTGACCATCAATAAAGGGGGACAGTTTACGAAACATTTTGGGAAGCACTTTCCCATCTTTTAGTAGGGATATTTCGTGGGAAAGGCATACGGATTGAGAATGTTTGGCGAATGTCAATAGGGAATGATGGATTTCGAAAGAAGTGAGGAAACCTGTCCTTTTGGGTAACTTTAAACAGTTATGTGTAAAACGGCAGATATAACCAACAATCCGAGTCGAAGTCATGAGAGAGGAATAATTTTCGAGGAGAATCTCAAGAAAGTTGGATTCAGCAATAGTGACGTTCAAAGTCTCTTGGTCGGGAAGGCAGTTGGAGGTGAGGAGAAACTGAGGTCCCGCCCACCATGTGGTACAACTGAGGAATTCGCTAGGTAAGAGACCCCTAGACCCCACATCAGCTGGATTGTTAGATGAGGGAACATGATACCAACATTCCGAGGAAGTTCTTTCTTTAATGAAGGAAACCCTGTTACTCACAAATGTTTTCCAACGATAAGAAGGACTCTTTATCCAGCTTAGAGCTACCCTAGAGTCAGACCAACAGTAGGTCTTTTCTATATGAAGTGTAGTTTTGTAAACACTGCGAACAAACTCGGCTAAGCGGGCAGTCAGAACGGCAGCACAAAGTTCTAGCTTGGGCACCGAAATTCTTTTCAACGGGGCAACCTTGGACTTGCCACACACAAAGCGAATTGACTTTTCTCCTGTCTCTGACTGAAAAAGAAGATAAACGACAGAGCAATAACCTCTTTCACTCGCATCACCAAAGCAGTGGAGTTCACAACTTCGAAAATTTTCTATGGAAAGTCGTCGTGATAACGAAAACTCCGACAAAGAAGGAAAATCGCCAATATATTTTTTCCAAGTTCGGACGATTTCTGCCGAGGGTTCCTGATCCCAGTCAATTCGGAGAACCCAAATTTGCTGAATCAGATGTTTGATGAGAAAAGTAAGCGGAGCTAGAATCCCAAGAGGGTCGAATATCTTGGCGAGGGTAGAAAGAATATTCCTTTTGGTACAAGGGGATTTCAATGTATTCACTGAAAACTTAAAGGAGTCCGTGGATGGATTCCACTGGAGCCCCAAAACTTTACACGACGCGTCAGGTGAACTGTCGAAAGACAACGGGTCTATACAGAGATGAGTGGGGGGAAGGTCAGTTAAAAGAGCAGCATCATTACTGGACCACTTCCTCAATTCGAATCCGCCTTTATCTAGAAGCGATATCAACTGGCCTTTGAGGAGTGATGCAGTTTCGAAGGAGGGAACTGACACAACAATGTCATCGACATACGTAGAGGAGCGTAACGCCTCAGCAGCCAGGGAATATTTTTCGCCATCTTCATCCGCAAGCTGTTGGAGGGTACGAATAGCCAGAAAGGGAGAAGACGATACTCCATACACGAGTGTTCGGAGACGATAGGTGATAACGGGATCTTGGGAAGAGAACCGCCAAAAAATACGCTGAAGGTCTTGATGTTCATTAGAAAGAAGAATTTGCCTGAACATCATACGGACGTCTGCCGTAATAACGTGAGAATGGAGACGAAAGTTTAACAAAATAGAAACGATGTCCTGTTGAAGCTTTGGACCTGTCAATAGGTGATCGTTCAGGGAAGGTTGATTAGGAAGTTTGGCCGACGCATTGAATACCACTTTCAACTTGGTTGTCACACTGTCATGCTTGATAATGCAGTGGTGGGGAATGTAGTAAAAATGAGGCAACTCCTTGTCATCAGATACGAGCTGCATGTGATTTAGTTTAAGATATTCTCGCATGAAGTTTTTGTATTGCTCATACAATTCGGGTTGTCTCACTAAATGTTTTTCCAAAGAATAGAAACGCTGGAGTGCAGAGTTTCGAATTCCAGGAAATTCAGTGATGGGTTGCTGGAGAGGAAGATTGACAACGAATCGACCATTTGGAGTACGAGTTGTGGTGTCCAAGAACGTTTTCTCACAGAAGGCGTCTTCAGGAGAACTTTCCATGACTTCAGGGATAGATTCCAATTCCCAGAATCTTCTCACCGTTTCCTCCAAAGGGGTTACATCACTGACAGTACTGAAAAGGGCAATGGTGGAAGTGGGAGGGCCAACATTGCATTTTCCCATCAAAATATAACCAAAGATGGTGTTGATGGCATCCGGTTTTCCTTCAACTCCAGGAATACGTCCGTCAAGAAGAACTTGAGAAAAAACGTCAGCACCTAGCAACAAGTCAATTGAACCAGGAATCGAAAACTGTGGATCCGCTAATCGTAGGTTGGAAAGGTGTATCCAATCATTTGTATGGATTTCGGAGTAGGGTAGGTTGTCGCAAATAGTTGGTAGAACTACAGTATCAACAATCAGTGTCGGAGAAGTTTGTTGCAATGGACGAAGAGAGAGGGTAAGCCCTCCTTGAGTAGACTGGGCGCGCATGGAACCCAATCCCTGAATGCTTAGAGAAAGAGAAGTGGGTTGCAAGCCCAACCGTTTGACACTTCTTTGACTTATGAATGAAGTCATGCTTCCACTATCAAGGAGGCATCTGAGGGGTTGAAATGTTCCCCTGCTATCCATAACCTCAACTCTGGCCGTGGATAGGAGCACAGCGGACTTGTAGCGGGAAAATGCAACGTTAACCGAAGCTGCGTTGTTGGTGGGTATGGAACATAACCCTGCTGATCTGGAAGTGGATGGAGCAGAACCAAGATTGGTAATAGTATCGGAAGAGGGGGAATTTTCAAAGTGCAAGAGAGTGTGGTGCGACTGTCCACATTTGTGGCATTTATATGAGCTCTGGCAAGATTTGAAGCTATGAGAATGGCTTAAGCAATTTATGCAAAGCCTTTTATTTTTTGCGAACTTGTAACGCTCGGAAGCGGCAATATTCATGAAATCAGGACATTTGTATATATTATGATCTGACTTAGAGCACAGAATACACTTGGATCTAACCTCGTCAGTCTGAGCTAAAAGGGTAGTAGAGCGGTTACAAGAGACAGATTTGGGTTCAAATTTCTTTGAAACAGGAAGTTTGCGAGAGAATTTCAAGTTATCCAAAGCATTGCAATGTTTTGCTAAAAAATCAAAAACATCCTTATATTTAGGAACATCCGAGGAATTGTGATGATGCTCAAACTGAGTGGCTACACTGATATCCACCCTTTTTAAAAGCATCTGTACCAGAATGAAGTCCCATTCAGCTACGGGAAACTTCAAGTTCTCAAGAGCCGCTAAATTGTCGGAAAATATATCTAAGAGTTGTCGCAACTCGATGGGGAAATCACTGTTCAACTTTGGAGCATTGTCCAAGGCCGACCAGCAAGCAGAAGCGATTACACGCTTGTTTTTATAACGTTTGACTAATGTGTCGTATGCAATAGTGTAATTGGATGACGTCATAGGTAAGGTTTGGACAAGTTTCAAAGCCTGGCCTCTCAATGAAGTAAGTAAATAGTTGAACTTCTCTATTTTACTCAATCTAGGATTATTTCCGACAAGTGAATCAAACATTTCTATGAAAGAGGGGAAAGTGAGGATATCTCCACTAAAAACTGGCAATTCTACCGTAGGGAGCGGTATCCTACTGGCAGAACCTGAATCGTCAGTATTATTTGCGGTTTTTTCAGAAAGTTTCAAACAAATAGCTTTAATATCGTAAAATGTTGTTTCAAATTGTTTTCTGATAAGGTCCTCTTCATCAAAGGCGGTGCTTTCATCGCTACTAATCAGGCCGATAACTGAGTTATGATTGGTAAAAAACTCCTTTTTGATGTCTTCTATAGACTCCATATATTGTTGAAATAATGGAAAATATAAGGCATTTGCTTCGGCCCTTGCGGAAATCTCGCGTAACTCTTGAAGCCGATTGATTTGAGTTTTCCTGAACGCTTGATATTTTTTCAATTTATCTGTCATTATGAACGGAATTAATACCTATTGATGAAATAATTATAAATCAAACTCCTAGCAAATTTAGGCAAAATGAATGATAGGTGAAAATAGGTAGCACAAGCGTCGAAAACCGAGTGCAAATTTAATTTAAATTGAAAATATTGAAACTCAATAAAGTTAATAAATGTATTTGTCTCACTCTGTAATTCCAGTCAGCTGAGCGTATTAGAGGCAGCCTACTGTCCCGTAGCGCTCGACCAAGGTTTTATGCAGCGCAAAAACTCCAATAGTAGCAATTGTAGCAGTCGCTTTTTATATTGGCTTCAATTTTATATTATTTATTGAATAAATGTAAATTTAGCGAGACCGGAGAAATTGTTATTCACTGCAACTAAACATGCAAATCAACCCAAATTCAGCAAATCCGTGCACGAATGACCAAATGTAAAAGTTTGATTGTAAAATATCTTATTTCCTTCGATAGCTGTATGAGAGAAAATGGACGGTAGCCGAAATGAATTGAATTTATGATGCGAGCCCTTTAAGAATCTTACCTTCGTTCCGTAAAATCCTTATCAGGGGGATCCTGACTGGCCAGTCTCCGGGGGTTGCGTGGAAGGATATCTCCCTGATCTCCCTTGGAAGAAGTGTGAATAAGCGTTGCACAATGCACAATAGTAAGTTCAAAAAAATCACTAATGAGTTCGTGGAGAAAGTCAAGTTCTCCCGTTGAGATTTTATGAGTTCGACCACTATCGATCGAGTACCGAATAGGAGTGATCTTAAAGGGCATTTTTACTCGCGCAAGGAATATACTGTTTATACACAGTGAGCAAAACAAATGATTGATCAACACGTCCAGTTGCAGGAAGGTCGTTTTTTCAGGAATAGGTAATAACTGTTATACTTATAATACAATAATTGAAGACAAAACACATAACAAAGAAAGTTGAGCGGAAACGCGACACTTAGCAAGGTATGAATTCAACACCCCCTAGCATCAAAACTATTAATTTTTTGGGTTTGTCACCCAATTAATTTCTATTCAATATAACTTTATCTGAATCATATTAAAAATTCAGAAAAATCCACAGAATTTTTTTCATTTTGTGCCATTTGGAGGGAGGGGGTATAATCATAAAAAACTGCTATTTCCCTTATTCAGGCATATGTAAACATTCGACGATACATTTAAAGGCACTCGAGAAATTTTTATTGCGTTTCGTTATAGGAGTTGGGGGGAAGAATTGGGAGGGGTAATAATTTTTTTTTATAAAACAGCACAATATTGTTCAACATTAGCAACAATGAAACAAGTGGAATGTTGTTACCAGGTCCAAAAATAAATAGTCCATTCTGCGCAAGGGGTGATTTCAACGCCCTCTAGCAGCAAAACTGTTAATTTTTTTGGGTTGGCGCAATGGTATCATTGGTTGAGGATTACATGGACTACATCATACCAAAAATTCAAAAAAATCCACAGAAACCCTAATTCCATAAGGAGTTTGCGGGGTCCTTTACCATTGATGAAGAATAATTTACTCTCAAATAACTAATATACTCAAATCTACTAAAAAGTATATCAGTTGCTACTATACAGTATTCTACTGCAACAACATTTTTAGAAAATTATAGTTATTTTAGTTTACTTGGCGTTTACTTGACTCACTTTTGGGTAGTTTATTGTCTTACCTTCAATAACTTTCATTCCATCTTTGGTTTCAGGATACAACGGACTCAATTGAAATATCAGCTTGCCCTCAGTTTAGAGTTATTAGTTCTTCAAAGGAAGGAATTTTTTTTAAAGCATTATTTTAAATACATTCTATTCATTCTTGAATTTAAAATGTTATGAAAGGTTCGGTTGCACCAAGGTAGCAATGATTCAGTTTATACTATGAGAAAACGCACGCAGGCTAGCAAAACACACTACTCAAGAAAAAATGGAGAAAGAGATTGCAATTTTATGACGATATTTTTTCGTGCACTATAAATTGATGTGGAAAGAAGTATAAAACATTTTTACGGTTCTTTTGAACGAATCATCGCTATACCCTTACTGAATAATCCAGTACAACCTGTTTCATAATTAACAATTTCGAAACTTTGTGGAATCTGTTTATATTCATCAGTATGAATGAATGAACAAGCAGGCAAGCTAATGTCTTTTTTCATTATGATCATAACAAGTCCAAGTTATACATAACATAATGTAGAATTAGAACGTTCTGAAAATTGAAAATAAAAGATAATGAAGAAATGAAATAAAAAATATGTAAATTTTTAATATTTTTATTGAAACTAAACTGTTGTTCAGTCTTTTGTAAAATTGTCCTGATTCTATTAAACATAAAATGTCAATACTCTAGAAATGTTAGTTCAAAATCCACATTCTACATACCAACAAGTAATATTCATATATCAAACTGACACTATTCACACAACTCACAACAGTATTAACAGTATAATTCTGGCACACGATGTAACACTTCCACATACAACTACTAACTCAAATGCTGGAATTGGAATGAGGCCAGTTTTGCAAAAACGTTGATGATCAGTGCAACGGTTACTACCGATTGTTCCCGAACTGGTCGCATATCAATAAGTAGGTGAACAGTTTCATTATCGTAGGAACACCTAGCTCTACTGCAAATAAACTGTTGTATTATGCCTCTATAACACGAGTCTCTGTTGTTATGATATACTCTTCAGAAACACAAAGTAGATAAATATGATTATACACTTTTCCAGCGCTTGTAAAATGTTGACCTGACATTATACAAAGTGAATTATCTGACGTTCGAATCACTCGCTGTATGTAAACAATATTACAGCTACAAGTTCAGAATACTCATTTTTTTAGGGATAAAACGTATTTTTTTTTTAATATAGGTAATAATTTTCTTACCACAATCGAAAAAAAGTCAGGAAAACGTTTTACTTGGACCATTTTTTTTCAAGTAGTTTTTCCGTATCTAAGACCGCTATCGAGAAAAAAAATTGATTTTCTGTAATTAGCTGAAATTTAGTTTATTCGTAGCTGTCTGCTGAAAATGAAAGCTAAGGGCTTTTGCAACAACGACTCATTATACCTAATATCTAAAAAAAACATAACAAGGTAACTACGTTTTAACAATTATTGAAAGTGACCTCCTCCAATCCTTATACAGTACGATGCAAATGTATGGAAATAATTCATTTTTTCTGAATATAAACATATATTGGAAAATTCCTCGAACAGGTCGATTTTCTTTCTCGATTGGCCAATTTTTGAACCCCACCCTAAATATATAGGGTTATCCGCATTCGAGTAAAAATTACTTTAGTGATATTTTTAAATGGGACACCCAGTGTATTTTTCCATATTTGGTTAGGGATCGTCATTACAAATCCAGTCATACCAGGTTTGATGAGATTATGTCAAACGGCTGCAGAGATATGAGCACAAAACTTCTCCATATGCCCAATGAGTACGACAGAGACTTTTGACCTTCCGAATCGTGTGAAGTCTCAGTCATACTCATTGGACATACGAGGAAGTGTTTGCCCATATTTCCGCAGCCGTTTGACATTATCCCATCAAACCTGGTATTACTGGATTTGTAGTGACGATCCCTAACCACATATGGAAAAATACACTGGGTGTTCCACTTAAAAATATCACTAAAGTAATTTTCACTCGAATGCGGATAACCCTATATATTCAGGGTGGGGTTCCAAAATTGTCCAATCGTAAAAAGAAATCGACGTGTTCGAGGAATTTTCCAAAATATGTTTATATTCTGAAATAATGAATTTATTCCATACATTTGCATCGTACTGTATATGCATCCTCTCCTTTTCATTGATGCCCGTACTCTGTTAAACACCCCCGGAGTATTTCTTACGGTTTCAAATGCATTTAAATTTGGATTTCGTAAGTCATCGATGGAACTTATTGGTGTTGTATATACTAGAGATTTGAGATGATCCCATAAAAAAAAATCTAGGCAATTTAAGTCAGGGGTCCTATGAGGCCACAACTGAAGTCCACCCCGTCCTATCAACTTGTTCACAAACACTTCATATAAATATTGCCGTATTGTCGAGCCAGAACAGAAAAATGTGCTGTGGCGCCATCGTACATATACCACGTTTGATTTCTGAGCGAAAGAGGTAAGCCTTACAGTAACGAAGATAATCGTGTTGCAAAAAATGCCTGAATAAGTGACCAATAAGTCAACCAGGCAAAAAGAAAGAACCAATCAAATGATCCCCAACTTTACCACTCCATACATTTGATAAGAATATTTCTTGGAAATGCGTTCCTACAATTCCATGTACGCGACTTCTCCCGTATTAAAATTTTAACTTTTATTCAGCGAATTACAAAACATTATTTTCAATTTTTTTCTCGATAACGGTCGTAGGTTCGAGAAATATACAACATACAAAAAAGTTTGTAAACAAACCAACAAATTCATTTTGTATTTTAAAATCTACCAAAAGCGTACCGCAAAATAGTCCAGGGAAAGATAAGATGGCACCACCCTTAAAAACTATCACTCTGCAGATTCTCACAAACATTTGAAATGTCCATTCATGGGAGCCCTGTAACGTGACCTATATCTTGAGTTTGTGCTGAAAATCTCGAAAATTGCAGGAAAAAAAAAATACTTGAATCGTTTGCGAACCTATGTTTATATGAACTTTTAGTCGTAGAATAAGCCAAAGAATGTTCCCCTTTCAGTTGTACATAACGTATAGAAACATCTTGTATTGTCATACATATTTCATTTTCAAGCGTAAAGGCAATATAGACAGCTTCAATCTCCTTCATATATATATATAATATATTCATCTTTTTATGAACATGGTGCTTCATTTTTATGATGCCATGGAATGAACAATCACAAAATGAAAGGTTTTACCAAAATGTTTTGATAGGCTATATATTGGTATTCATGAAATATGGCACTACGGCAATAAAATTCTGACTCATATTCGACATACAAACAGGAAATCAAATTAAATAACAACAAATCTATCCATTTATAGGATGGAAATGATATTATATCGTTGAATACTGCGAATATAATGATTTTATAATCGTTTGTCTGCTTGGGAAGTTAATCTTTCAGAAAAGCCCTTTCTGTCATTTCATTATTTCGAGCAACCAGCTGCAATTACTGCTGATATTCTGAAATACTCAACAACATCCCCTTTTTCCAATGATCTGATGTGAGTCCACATTATGATCTTTTACATTAGGTTTGATATACAGGGTGGGGCACCGAAAACTAAACAGATCGAATATCTTCAAAACACATGTGTTGTGAAAAAAATGCAGGAACATGTCGATTTTCAATCCAAGGGGTACATCTTCTTATCATAACCTCAACTGTCATACCTCTTTCCCCACCCCTTGATCACTATCACCCAATCAATTTGGATTAGGAAAGTAGTAAGTGTGATACCTCATTAAAAACTAACTTTTCATTTTGGCTCCTTCTTGCGGGAAACACAACTGTTCCGTCTTCCAAATTATGATACTTTATTTGCAAGCCGATTTAACGTGGATTCAGTGACAATGCTTTGCGTAACATTTCTAAGAGAAAAACAAAATGGCGGCTTCAAAATGGCAGACATGATTTACAAATATGGTCCGATTCGATTCAAAATTGATAAATAAAATTGAAAATAAGATGGTGGCTCCAAGGTGGCGGACGAAAGGATCAGGCAGCCGGCTTATGGAGGAATGGGCTTTGGTGAAATTTCATGAATTGATAGTATATTGTAGTTGACGACTTTCTGAACAATAGGGCCCAACTCATTCCCATGACTACTTTCAGAGTTACAGGGTGTTGAAGTTGAAAAATATCCATTTATTAAAAGCATGTATTTCTTTTTTTCTCAAATGTATCAATTAGTTTTTTCTGTGATGTTGTTCTAATGACACTAAATATCAGTTCTTCGTGAGAGAAACTTTCATTTGCTACAGGGGTACTCAAAAATAAAAAAAAAACGGAAAGTTGACTTGAAATATAAATGAACTTTCAGGAATTTCAATATCTGGCTTGATTTGCTTCTGGTTGGTTTGAAGGAATGAGGTATGCAAAAAGTTTTTCAGGGCGAGTCAGAAAGTTAATTGCTCCTGTATCCTATATTTAATTTAAAAAAAATATACTTTGTACTGCATGTTAGTAGGTGGCATTAGTTCATTTTGAAATATTTATAATTCATGAATGATATAAAGGACCAAGAATAAGATATGTATGGAAGAAAATCCGAGAATCAATTTTTTTTTGGTATTATCCCTGTAGTTAAATATTTCGGAGGTGAATTTCTGTGATACTCTTATATTACCTTAACTTTGAGTTTGTCGGTCGGATGTAGAAGTTTTGTCAACTTGCTTTGATTACTTTTTTATCCCGACAATATGATCATTATTTTCTCCATATATGTATATCGGCGATTTCGATGTTGTTTATATTAAACAATGGTCGACATATACATACAAAAAATAAAATAAATACAAGCTAATCTTGAAATCTGAAAAACAATATACATAAACATGTCGACGAACTGAAGTTACTGAAGGAATTCAAAGGTCTACAGTATCTGGACTATGATCTATGTTTTCTGGTACCATCCTATCAGCTGCATCAGTTATTTCATTTAGGAGATGAGTAGATGGATATTTCACATTCTCTTCGTATCTGGCATAATCCAAAATATATAAAACACTAGACACATGAGCACATGTACTTAAAGTTCAAGTTCCCGACTTAAAAGTACAATAATAGTGAAGTTCCAAAGGTTGATCTTCGATATCATCTTCAACAGTGAAAGCTATCCACAACGTGAATTTACATGAATAACAAAACCTGGAGTAAACTCGCATTCGTAAAATGTTCAGCTTCTCCACTATTTAATCGAATTGAAGAATATTTGTTTCTTCTCTTTGAAGATTTTCGTGAATATAACTTTTTGCCAAGTTAACATGATAAATTCCAGTCAGCTAGTACAAATACTGTAAATCCAAACCAGGAAATTCAGGTACATGCAAGAGGTTTAATAAAGTCCAATGACCATTCCTCAAATGTAGGTTTTCAGCTGAACTATTATTTGCATAATATTAACTTATTCTAATTGATCTAATATTTCCTGAGTTTTTTGTAATGTTTAGTTGTGTGCATAAAAAAGTCGTACAGCAGTTATAGGCTATTGTGAGTCAGGCTTGTCAATCTTAATTATTAAACTTCTTATCGACTTTGACAAATAGAGTCAAAATTCAAACTATTTTTGTCAGTAACGCACTTTTAACATTTTTCTGGTGCAATTAGCTAGGTAATTTTGAAAGAACCCAAATAATTGTTCATTTACAAGATGGTATGCCCATAAGAGATATAGCCCATACTGTAAATGTGAATAAGCAGACCGTGCAAAACATAAACCACAGATGGGAGACCGAAGGTAACGTAAATAGAGAAAAGCCAACTAGGAGACACAAACAACTACGCAGGACTCTTGCACTCTTGCAGTATTTGGAGGACAATCCCTTTGAAGTAGCGCGGAATGCTATTCGACATACAGCATTTCCTGCATCAAGATCGACAGCAAGTCGTAGAATAAAAAAATCACATCTAAAAAACTATGCTGCTTCCGAAAAGGTAATCCTGGGAAACGAATTCAAACAGGCAACAGAGAACTGGAATAGTGTAGTATTTACCTATGAAAAAGCTTTCCAGTCTTTCTTTAATACACACATAATGGAAGAACAATAAATAGCGGCTGGTCTCGGGATTAGTCTCTATAAAAATTGAACTTCGCCTTTTATTTTCATTTCGTACCATTGATATTATGTATATAATTTTTTCATTTTGTATTATTTGAGCGAAAGGAAATAATAAAGACGGTTATTATTATTATTATTATTATTATTATTATTATTATTATTATTATTTATTTTTTTCCCCTTTGGGAATGTACCTGTCAGGCACTGTCTCCGGTGCTCCGATACATCCGGAGGACGCGCTGGTGTCGTTAACCCCAATAACCACTCCCTACGTCCGTAGGGTGAGTGACTATTGAGTCCGAGAATCATGTGCCCTGAGTAGACGGAGCGAACCAAGGATGACGGCCTTCTGCATTCGCGCTGCTAAGATTTCTGCCATATTACGGCAAGCAGGTATTATCTTCAAGTTGGAGAGCAGTGTGTCCATCATTCCACCAAGGACTCCTATGATCAGAACCACCATTTTGACATAATGGTCCGGATATAACCTGCGGAGTTCAAAGAGAAGATCTCGATATTTAGTCCGTTTTTCCTCCTCTTTTCGAACGATATTCATTTCGCCTGGAGCGGAAAACTCCATGACGAATATCGTTCTACTTTGGTGGTCGAGGAGGACAACATCAGGCTTATTGGCTTGTATTTGCCTGAGGGTGGGGAATGAGTAGTTCCAATAGATCCGGCACCTCTCATTCTCCACCACGGACTCAATATCCCCCGGAACATAAGGCAACACCGGTGTCTCGTCTATACCGTACGAGTGTCGTAGATGGTAGTATAACACTCGTAGCGCCGCGTTATGCCTGTGGATATAGGCTGAGACCGCATAAGATGGGCATGCTGATAGCAAATGCATTACGGTCTCAGGTGCCCCACGACATGCCCTGCATCGGGTGTCAGGGACGTCTATACCCATCACGCGACTACGGTAGACGAGGGTGTTGAAGACACCATCCTGGCAGGCCATTATGAATCCCTCGGTCTCCGACTTTAGCTCACTCGACCTGAGGAAGGCAAAGGTCAAGCTTTTGGATAAGCCAAGGTCTTCGATGTTGTGAAAGAAGACACCTTGCATTGGCTTATCCATATGTAGCTGTAGCAGGACCTCTGTCTCCGCAGCTTTGATGTGAGCTTTTTGCTGAACGGGTCTCAACTCGGTGACAGAGTTTGGGTTAGCCCGTTCAGTGTCGAATACGAGACCGAGTTCATCGGCCGCACGGGTTGCTGCCTTAAAAAGAAATGCTCCAATCCCTGCTTTTTCATGGTCGCGGACCATGCAGAGAAGGGGATCTGAACTCCTGATGACTTTACAGGCCCCATCCAGAACCATTCTGTTATGCATACACTCCAAACTCAAAAGTCCACGGCCTCCCCGTTGTCTGGGAAAGTATAACCGTGGAACGGACGATTTAGGATGCAAGCACCTATTGAGATGCATCACTTTGCGAGTTTTAACGTCGAGTTGTCGCAGCTCTTCCTTAGTCCACTTCATTACTCCGAAAGAGTAGAGAAGGATCTGAACGGCAAGCATATGGGTTGCAGCAACTTTATTCTTCCCCGACAGTTCTGATGACCAGATCTGTCGGAGTTTATGCTGATACTTGCCGCGGAGAGAGTTCTTAACTGTGAATACCTCTTGAGAGTGGCGTTGCTCCACCCCTAGGTGAGTATACGTCTCTCCGGCATCCAGATGATGTAGGATGCTTCCGTCTACGAGCTGGACATCCTCTCCGTATTCCTCGCATCGTCCTCTTTTGAGATGAACCGTGGCACATTTGTCGATCCCAAATTCCATTCCGATAGCATGCGTGTACTCTTCCACCACCCTAAGGGACTGATGTAGGTCCCTTTCTCCAGAGGCATATAATTTGAGGTCATCCATGTAAAACAGATGGGTGATTTTATGCCTCCGGTTGCTGGGGGTGCCGCAGTTGTACCCACGGGTATTCCTGAGTACAACGGACAATGGCAATAGAGAGATGCAGAAGAGAAGAGGGCTGAGGGAGTCTCCCTGAAACACGCCTCTTCTAATGATGACCTGCTCTGTTTGGACTATGTCTCTACCAGATCTTATGGTGAAGCGAGTCCTCCAGAGTGGCATCAGTTGTCCAATGCATCCCACTATTTGATTGGGTACCTCAAGACATCTGAGCAAATGCATGATTAACTCATGCGATGTTGTATAAAATGCCTTGCGGTAATCAATCCAGGCCATCGAAAGGTTACGCTTATACTGCACGGAGTCCTGCGTGATACATCTATCGATGAGCAGGTTCTCCTTGCAGCCGGCGACCCCTTTCTTTGACCCTCTTTGCTCATATATAAGTTCATACACCAGATCAACTGCGGAGAGAATGCGCTTGTATAAGATGCGCGTAAACAACTTATAGCACGCATTCAAGCATGTTATCGGCCTGTAATTCTTTGGATCAGACAAATCTCCGTTCTTGGGGATGAGCACGGTTCGCCCCTCGACAAACCACTCCGGAATCTGCTGCTCACCATCTAGCCATGAGTTAAAAACTCTTGCCAGATGGCGGTGGGTTGTTGGAAACTTTTTCCACCAATAATTATTCAACCCATCAGGGCCTGGAGCAGCAAAGTTCTTTGAGCCTTTGAGGGCCCCTCGAACTTCTTCCGTGGTTATCGGATTGCGCAGATCATTGTGCTCAGGCTACCGAATCGTCCTGCAGTAAGCTTCGAACTGCGCTAGGGCTGGAGTGTCTACATTGAGTGGTTGCGGAAACTCATAGATGTTCTTCCAGAAGGTTTCTACCCGATCAGCAGCCGGCGGGTTATCGACAACACGCGGAGGCTCTTGGAATAAGCGGGAAGGTTTATCGCGGAACTTTATGTTTTCCGCGATACTTTTCGCCCGCCTCACTAGTGACTTCTTTGCAGCCACTAGCATTCGTATCCTATCAAGTCAGTGCTGTTTTGTGGTAAACAGCACGCCTTGATTCAATGTGTGGTGAGCTCGTCTTAGCCTTGCAGCAATTCGCCGCACTGCCGGCGTGAAAGGCCTATTGGCCGACATGTAGTCCACCACACACTGGATACGAGACGCGTGTTGTCTCGCCGACTTGATCTTAGCTTCCATCTTGTGAACGCGTCGCTCATGCCTCCCAACAAGAGCAGTGGTGTCCCTCCTCTCCGTCTGGGATATTGCACGAGCGGCGTCGTACACGACAGAATTGATCTGCCAGATGTTGGCCTCTTCTGGAAGAACATCGCCAATCTCCGCATCCACCCGTGCCAGTTCTTGCGGCTTCAAGGGCTTCATATTGTGAAGCGCCCTGCGGGTTCTGATGTCCTCCATTGGTGGTATGATGCGAGCCTCCTCTGCAGCCAGACCGACACGTGGCATATCTGCCACTTCGTTAACTGGCTGAGGAGGAGCTCTAACATAGCCTCGAGCCCGGAGATAGGATACATAATCCCTGAGATTTTGGGCGGAAACGGCGGCATGCTCTGGGTGTCTCTCACACCAAAGCGCATGCATCCTTGCCATGTATCCTCTCCGGGCGGGCTCACTGCTCTCATAGCAATACAGAAGTCCATCCCTTAATCTATCCGTCCACTCAAAGCGTCCGTTGTCATTGCGGTTGTCGTCATTTGGCAAATCATCGTTGTTGGCCCCACCACCTTGCCTTTGACCCCTAATCCGAGGGGGTCGGTTGTGGGGGCCTCTTAGCCGATTATTTGGAACCGAGTAAAAGGATTTACTGGGGGGTTAACCCAGTAAACCCACGGCCGACACCGGAGGGAAAGATGCCTTTTCCCTCCCGGATGCGCATGAGCTGCCGGTCCGATTTTGCATCCTTTGCTCGGGTAGGTGGTGTCGCAACTAACCAGGGCCTCAGGTGTTGGTTGACCTCCCTGCCTATATTATTATTATTATTATTATTATTATTATTATTATTATTATTATTATTATTATTATTATTATTATTATTATTATTATTATTATTATTATTATTATTATTATTATTATTATTATTATTATTATTATTATTATTATTATTATTATTATTATTATTATTATTATTATTATTATTATTATTATTATTATTATTATTATTATTATTATTATTATTATTATTATTATTTGTTTTTTCCTTTAAGAGTGTACCAGTCTGGTCCTGTCTCCGGTGCTCCGACCCATCCGGAGGACGCGCTGGTGTCGTTTACCTCAATAACCACTCCCTACGTCCGTAGGGTGAGTGATTATTGGGTCCGAGAGTCATGTGTTCTGAGCAGACGAAGGGAACCAAGGATGACGGCCTTCTGCATCGGGTGTCAGGGACGTCTATACCCATCTCGCGACTACGGTAGACGAGGGTGTTGAAGACACCATCCTGGCAGGCCATTATGAATCCCTCGGTCGCCGACTTTAGCTCACTCGAACTGAGGAAGGCAAAGGTCAAGCTTTTGGATAAGCCAAGGTCTTCGATGTTGTTGAAGAAAACACCATGCATTGGCTTATCCATATACAGCTGTAGGAGGACCTCTGTTTCCGCAGCTTTAATGTGAGCTTTTAGTTCCAATAGATTCGGCACCTCTCATTCTCCACCACGGACTCAATATCCCCCGGAACATAAGGCAACACCGGTGTCTCGTCTATACCGTACGAGTGTCTTATTATTATTATTATTATTATTATTATTATTATTATTATTATTATTATTATTATTATTATTATTATTATTATTATTATTATTATTATTATTATTATTATTATTATTATTATTATTATTATTATTATTATTATTATTATTATTATTATTATTATTATTATTATTATTATTATTATTATTATTATTATTATTATTATTTTTTTTTTTTCGTTAGGAATGTACCAGTCAGGCCCTGTCTCCGGTGCTCCGATACATCCGGAGGGCGCGCTGGTGTCGTTAACCCCAATAACCACTCCCTACGTCCGTAGGGTGAGTGACTATTGGGTCCGAGAATCATGTGCCCTGAGTAGACGGAGCGAACCAAGGATAACGGCCTTCTGCATTCGCGCTGCTAAGATTTCTGCCATATTACGGCAAGCAGGTATTATCCTCAAGTTGGAGAGCAGTGTGTCCATCATTCCACCAAGGACTCCTATGATCAGAACCACCATTTTGACAGAATGGTCCGGATATAACCTGCGGAGTTCAAAGAGAAGATCTCGATATTTAGTCCGTTTTTCCTCCTCTTTTCGAACGATATTCATTTCGCCTGGAGCGGAAAACTCCATGACGAATATCGTTCTACTTTGGTGGTCGAGGAGGACAACATCAGGCTTATTGGCTTGTATTTGCCTGAGGGTGGGGAATGAGTAGTTCCAATAGATCCGGCACCTCTCATTCTCCACCACGGACTCAATATCCCCCGGAACATAAGGCAACACCGGTGTCTCGTCTATACCGTACGAGTGTCGTAGATGGTAGTATAACACTCGTAGCGCCGCGTTATGCCTGTGGATATAGGCTGAGACCGCATAAGATGGGCATGCTGATAGCAAATGCATTACGGTCTCAGGTGCCCCACGACATGCCCTGCATCGGGTGTCAGGGACGTCTATACCCATCACGCGACTACGGTAGACGAGGGTGTTGAAGACACCATCCTGGCAGGCCATTATGAATCCCTCGGTCTCCGACTTTAGCTCACTCGACCTGAGGAAGGCAAAGGTCAAGCTTTTGGATAAGCCAAGGTCTTCGATGTTGTGAAAGAAGACGCCATGCATTGGCTTATCCATATGTAGCTGTAGCAGGACCTCTGTCTCCGCAGCTTTGATGTGAGCTTTTTGCTGAACGGGTCCCAACTCGGTGACAGAGTTTGGGTTAGCCCGTTCAGTGTCGAATACGAGACCGAGTTCATCGGCCGCACGGGTTGCTGCCTTAAAAAGAAATGCTCCAATCCCTGCTTTTTCATGGTCGCGGACCATGCAGAGAAGGGGATCTGAACTCCTGATGACTTTACAGGCCCCATCCAGAACCATTCCGTTATGCATACACTCCAAACTCAAAAGTCCACGGCCTCCCCGTTGTCTGGGAAAGTATAACCGTGGAACGGACGATTTAGGATGCAAGCACCTATTGAGATGCATCACTTTGCGAGTTTTAACATCGAGTTGTCGCAGCTCTTCCTTAATCCACTTCATTACTCCGAAAGAGTAGAGAAGGATCGGAACGGCAAGCATATTGGTTGCAGCAACTTTGTTCTTCCCCGACAGTTCTGATGACCAGATCTGTCGGAGTTTGTGCTGATACTTGCCGCGGAGAGAGTTCTTAACTGTAAATACCTCTTGGGAGTGGCGTTGCTCCACCCCTAGGTAAGTATACGTCTCTCCGGCATCCAGATGATGTAGGATGCTTCCGTCTACGAGCTGGACATCCTCTCCGTATTCCTCGCATCGTCCTCTTTTAAGATGAACTGTGGCACATTTGTCGATCCCAAATTCCATTCCGATAGCATGCGTGTACTCTTCCACCACCCTAAGGGACTGATGTAGGTCCCTTTCTCCAGAGGCATATAATTTTAGGTCATCCATGTAGAACAAATGGGTGACTTTATGCCTCCGGTTGCTGGGGGTGCCGCAGTTGTACCCACGGGTATTCCTAAGTACAACGGACAATGGCAATAGTGAGATGCAGAAGAGAAGAGGGCTGAGGGAGTCTCCCTGAAACACGCCTCTTCTAATGATGACCTGCTCTGTTTGGACTGTGTTATTATTATTATTATTATTATTATTATTATTATTATTATTATTATTATTATTATTATTATTATTATTATTATTATTATTATTATTATTATTATTATTATTATTATTATTATTATTATTATTATTATTATTATTATTATTATTATTATTATTATTATTATTATTATTATTATTATTATTATTATTATTATTATTATTATTATTATTATTATTATTATTATTATTATTATTATTATTATTATTATTATTATTATTATTATTATTATTATTATTATTATTATTATTATTATTATTATTATTATTATTATTATTATTATTATTTGTTTTTTCCTTTAAGAGTGTACCAGTCTGGTCCTGTCTCCGGTGCTCCGACCCATCCGGAGGACGCGCTGGTGTCGTTTACCTCAATAACCACTCCCTACGTCCGTAGAGTGAGTGATTATTGGGTCCGAGAGTCATGTGTTCTGAGCAGACGAAGTGAACCAAGGATGACGGCCTTCTGCAATCGAGCGGCTAGGATTTGTGCCATATTACGGCAGGCCGGTATCAACTTCAAATTAGAGAGCAGTGTGTCCATCGTTCCACCAAGGACTCCTATAATCAGAACCACCATTTTGACAGAATGGTCCGGATACAACCTGCGGAGTTCAAAGAGAAGATCTCGATATTTAGTCCGTTTTTCCTCCTCTTTCCGAACGATATTCATCTCGCCTGGAGCGGAAAACTCCACGACGAATATCGTTTTACTTTGACGGTCGAGGAGGACAACATCAGGCTTATTGGCTTGTATTTGCCTGAGGGTGGGGAATGAGTAGTTCCAATAGATTCGGCACCTCTCATTCTCCACCACGGACTCAATATCCCCCGGAACATAAGGCAACACCGGTGTCTCGTCTATACCGTACGAGTGTCTTAGATGATAGTACAACACTCGTAGCGCCGCGTTATGCCTGTGGATATAGGCTGAGACCGCATAAGCTGGACATGCTGATAGCAAATGCATTACGGCCTCAGGTGCCCCACGACATGCCCTGCATCGGGTGTCAGAGACGTCTATACCCATCACGCGACTACGGTAGACAAGGGTGTTGAAGACACTATCCTGGCAGGCCATTATGAATCCCTCGGTCTCCGACTTTAGCTCACTCGACCTGAGGAAGGCAAAGGTCAAGCTTTTATTATTATTATTATTATTGTTATTATTATTATTATTATTATTATTATTATTATTATTATTATTATTATTATTATTATTATTATTATTATTATTATTATTATTATTATTATTATTATTATTATTATTATTATTATTATTATTATTATTATTATTATTATTATTATTATTATTATTATTATTATTATTATTATTATTATTATTATTATTATTATTATTATTATTATTATTATTATTATTATTATTATTATTATTATTATTATTATCTCTTTTGAATTAAAATTCTCCAGTCGGACCCTGTCTCCGATGCTCCGATACATTCGGAGGGCGCGCTGGCAACATCATTACCCCAATAACCACTCCCCAAACTATGGGGTAAGCAGCTATTGGGTCCGGGAATCGTGTGCCCTGAGCAGACGTAATGAACCGAGGATGACAGCCTTCTGCATTCTTCCGGCTATGATTTCTGACATCTTTCTACATGCCGGTATGATTTTTAAGTTCGAGAGTAATGAATCCATCACACCGCCAAGGGACCCTATTATCAGAACAACCATTTTTACAGAATGGTCTGGATAGAGCCTGCGGAGTTCGAAGAGTAAATCTTGATATTTCGTCCGTTTCTCCTCCTCCTTTCGGACGATATTCGTTTCGCCAGGAGCCGAAAACTCAATGACGAATATTGTCTTACTTCCATGGTCGAGGAGTACTACATCAGGCTTATTGGCCTGTATTTGCCTGAGGGTGGGAAATGAGTAGTTCCAGTAGATTCGGCACTTCTCATTCTCCACCACGGACTCAATATCCCCCGGAGCGTAAGGCAACACTGGTGTCTCATCTATACCGTACGAGTGTCGTAGGTGGTAATATAACACTCGTAGAGCCGCGTTATGTCTGTGGATATAGGCTGAGACCGCATATGCTGGACATGCTGACAGCAAATGCATAATGGTCTCAGGCACCTGACGGCAGGCCCTGCATCTAATATCAGGGACCTCTATACCCATCACGTGGCTTCGGTAGACCAAGGTGTTGAAGACACCATCTTGGCAGGCCATTATGAATCCCTCGGTCTCCGACTTCAGCCCACTTGACCTAAGGAAGGCGTAGGTCAAGTTCTTGGATAAGCCAAGGTCTTCAACGTTTCTGAAGAAGACCCCATGCAAAGGCTTATCCCTATGCAGCTGCAGAAGAGCTGCATTTTCTGCGGCCTTTACATGGGCTTTTTGCCGAACGGGTGCCAACTCTGTGACAGAGTTCGGATCACGCCGTTTGGTGTCGAAACTGAGACCGAGTTCATCAGCCGCACGAGCTGCTGCCTTAAAGAGGAACGCTCCAATCCCTGCGTTTTCATGGTCACGGACCATGCAGAGAAGGGGGTCCAAACTCCTGATTACTTTACATGCTCCATCCAATACCATTCTGTTGTGAAGACACTCCAAACTCAAAAGTCCTCGTCCTCCTTGTTGTCGGTGGAGATATAATCGAGGAACGGACGATTTGGGATGCAAGCTCCTGTATAGGTGCATCATCTTGCGAGTCTTTACGTCGAGTTGTCGCAGCTCCTCCTGAGTCCACTTCACTACTCCGAAGGAGTAGAGTAAGATCGGAACGGCAAGCATATTTGTGGCAGCAACTTTGTTCTTTCCCGACAGTTCTGATGACCAGATCTGTCGGAGTTTGTGCTGATACTTGCCGCGGAGAGAGTTTTTGACAGTTATAACTTCTTGAGAGTGGTGTTGTTCCACTCCCAAGTAGGTATACGCCTCTCCGGCACCCAGATGACGTAGGATGCTTCCGTCTATGAGCTGGACGTCTTCTCCGTAATCGTCGCATCGTCCTCTTTTGAGATGAACCGTTGCACATTTGTCGATCCCAAACTCCATGCCGATGGCCTGCGTATACTCCTCCACCACCCTCAAAGACTGACGTAGGTCCTTTTCACCTGAGGCATAAAGCTTAAGATCATCCATGTAGAATAGATGAGTCACCTTATGCCTCCGGTTGCTGGGGGTGCCGCAATAGTATCCACGTGTTTTTCTGAGGGCAACGGACAATGGCAATAGTGAGATGCAAAAGAGTAGGGGGCTGAGAGAATCTCCCTGAAACACTCCCCTTCTGAAGATAACCTGATCTGTTTGGACTCTAGCTTGACCTGATGTTATAGTGAAGCGAGTCCTCCAGAGTGGCATCAGTTGTTCAATGCATCTCACTATTTGATCGGGTATCGCAAGGCATCGAAGAACGTGCATGATTAGCTCATGCGATGTCGTGTCAAATGCCTTGCGATAGTCGATCCAGGCCATCGAAAGGTTACGCTTATACTGCGTGGAGTCCTGCGTAATACATCTATCGATGAGCAGATTCTCCTTGCATCCAGCGACCCCTTTCTTTGACCCTCTTTGCTCATATATCCGTTCGTACACGTGTTCAACTGCGGTGAGTATTCGCATGTACAAAATGCGGGTGAACATCTTATAACATGCGTTCAGGCATGTTATCGGCCTGTAGTTTTTCGGTTCCGACAAATCTCCCGTTTTTGGGATCAGCACGGTTCGCCCCTCGACAAACCAACCGGGAATCTGCTGCTCACCATTCAACCATGAGTTGAAAACTCTGGCCAAATGTTGGTGGGTGCTGGGAAATTTTTTCCACCAGTAGTATTATTATTATTATTATTATTATTATTATTATTATTATTATTATTATTATTATTATTATTATTATTATTATTATTATTATTATTATTATTATTATTATTATTATTATTATTATTATTATTATTATTATTATTATTATTATTATTATTATTATTATTATTATTATTATTATTATTATTATTATTATTATTATTATTATTATTATTATTATTATTATTATTATTATTATTATTATTATTATTATTATTATTATTATTATTATTATTATTATTATTATTATTATTATTATTATTATTATTATTATTATTATTATTATTATTATTATTATTATTATTATTATTATTATTATTATTATTATTATTATTATTATTATTATTATTATAAAAGTGTACAGGCCTGAAGAAACAAGATTCAATAAAGAATTTGTTCATAATTCCGAAAAATCCAGTCTATTTTCGGTAAATGTATGTGCTTGGTTAAACTCTCGAGGATTGAGCGTGTTCTGGAGTATTAATAAAAGATTTTACGCTGATACATGCAGGAACATTTTGAAAAAATGTTATGTTACGAAGTGTTTCAGAACATCAAAATTTTATATAACAAGCAAGATAATTGTCCAGACTATAATGCAGCAATTAATATTATGGAAAATGTTTGGGGTCTTATGACTAAAATAATCTCAAGAGTTAACTTCCAACCAAACACAATTGATGAGCTGATGAATTTCTTCGAAGAAACGTGGGATCAAATAGCCAATGATCCCGATCTGATAAGAAATCTTTATGCTTTGATACCAAATAGACTGAACAAAATAATAGAAAATAATGGCGCTATGATCAAATATTAATAAAGCTTTTACAAAGCTTCGTTATGGAGTAAATTGTTATGATGTTTTGTATTGAATTTATTAAATTTTTCAATAAAGCATGCTTTTTTACTAATATGGTAAAGTCTGAAACTGCACAAAAGTTCCAAATGTGTACGTGTACTACTTTTTAATGAAATCTGAAACATCATAGGCAGGTTTACGCCATACAAACCTTGTACGACTTTTGTATGCACAGAACTGTACCTGGCATGAATATCGGGGGATGGAATTTTTTTATTAGAGCTCCAGCTATCTGATAATATTCCTTTATATTAGCAGCATGGTATATCGAAACTGTATTTTTCAAGAATTTGAATAATGACTTTAATTGCCCATAATTTTTTATTTACGATTACAAACCTATTGTGTTGAACAATTTTGAAATCACCATAAAAAAGGCAATTCATTGTTGTAGTCCAGTAAATTTTGTTTTCATGAAAAAAAATCCACTTTCAAAACTTCTAATAAAAACATTTCTAACAGCCCCTCTGAAATGTTCGGAGTGTTTTCATAACGTGGAAAGTAGAATGAATATTTAACAATATTTTAATTAGTAAATGAATCAGAAAAGTGTAAAATTGTACCAACAGCCCAAGTAAACTACTGAGACGGGCAAAAATTCATAAATTTTATAAACATTGAATATCTCGAAAACGGTGATACTTTTATAAGGGGGATTTTTTTCGTAGCAGGTAGGGCACCCTTTGATCTACATTATCCTTCAGTTTTACGTGGTCTTTACGGGAAATCGTCGGGATATAGAAACTGATCATAGCAAGTTGACAAAACTTCTACATTCGACCAGCAAACTCAAAGGAAAGGTAAAATATAATATTAAATATCTCGGAACTCGAAAGTAGTGGAGAACTGTAATTTTGGGGTTCTGAATTAAAGCAATTGGTGCAGTTTTTTTTTTATATTATGTTACCCAATGAGCTTTTTGTTTTCGGTCACGTGACATCAGATTCAAAATTATTAATGCGATAACCTGTATATTTTGGCATTTTTATGTTCCTCCTGATAAAACAATTTCAACGAATTGTAATACTTGTAGTCTGAAACGATTTTTCCAAGAAATACAGGTACTTCAATATCCTTTGTCCCACGACGTTTTCAAACCAGCAAATATTTCAGTTATTTACAGAAAATAAAAATATAAAAACCTTTTGTTGTACGAGATCATAATCTCTTTCGTGCAGCATAGCAAAAACCACCCACTGCCAAACAATATATATCAAAAAGTAGAGTAAAGTATTTTATTTGACTACATTACGAGTACATGTTTGTAGCACGTCATAAAAGCGTCATAATACCAATATTGAATTATTTAAATATAAAATATAGTTGACATGACAAATACGAGGGCTGACAATAAAGTAAGGTCTCCAATTTTTTTTTTCATACAAAATGACATTTATTTACAAAAAGCGATACACCGTTGGAAAGGCCAAGGTCTTGGCTACTTTTCTACATAATCGCCATTTTTTTCCAACACCTTGCGCATCCGCACGATGAACTTGTCTATGCCGGCAGAATACCACTCTCCGTCCGCCTCGCGCAGCCAGGTGTTGACCTCTTTCTGAACCTCCGCGTCACTATCAAACTTCTTCCCTCCGAGATGTTTTTTCAGGGCGGGGAACATGTGGTAGTCACTGGGGGCCACGTCGGGACTATAGGGAGGGTGATCGATGATTTCCCAGCCGAATGTCTTGAGCAGGTCAAGGGTAACGTTGGCTGTGTGCGGGCGCGCGTTGTCGTGGTGAAATTTCACTCCTTTGCTCAGCAATCCCGGGCGTTTATTTTTTATGGCACGACGAAGCTTTTCCAGGGTCTCACAGTACCTTGCTGCATTGATAGTGGTTCCCCTTGGCATGAAATCCACCAACAATACCCCGTGGCGATCCCAAAACACCGTAGCCATCACCTTGCCGGCTGACAGTGTCGCCTTAAACTTTTTGGGTTTCGGAGAATCGCTATGGCGCCATTGTTTGGACGACTCCTTTGTTTCGGGTGTGTAGTGATGAGCCCACGTTTCATCCCCCGTAACAAACCCTTCCAAAAAATCATCGCCTTCCTCTTCAAAACGGGCCACAACTTTGGTCGCACATTCCACGCGCCGCTTCATGTGGTCTTCGGTCAGCTGTTTCGGCACCCATCGGGCAGAAACTTTGTGGTACTGCAACTTGTTCACAAGGATATGACGGATTGTTTCGCTGCTACACACTCCTCCAAGCTTCTCTTCCAAGTCCCTAATTGTCGCACGGCGGTTTTTGAGCATTTCTGCTTCCACTGCTTGAACAATCGCATCCGAGACCGACGGTCGGCCACTTGGACGCTGACGCGAGTGGTACCTCCATCGTTGACGGCTGCTCAGCCAAGACTGAGCGGTCGGGGAAGCCTCACCCAGCAGCAAAGTGGTAGTGGGGGAACCAAGGAACACGGCGGTGTTGCCAGATTTCGCCTAGCGCGTGATCCGGCGAAGTTGCAGCGTTGGAGACCTTACTTTATTGTCAGCCCTCGTATAACAAATAGTTTAAAAAATATATTGTAAATTACTGTAAAAAATATTGTTAAAAAGATGAGTTACAATAAACGTAACATAGACAGAATGGAATTTTAATGAGATGAGTTTTATTCTCTATACGATCTGAAATGTCCAATGTATTCCTCTGTGGAATAAAAGCAGTGTGTCAAGAGTAAGTTTTTCATTTTATTTTTGAATGAGTGCATACTTGATGACTTCAATTCGGCCGGTAATATATTGTAGAGATGGTAATTTAATGAATTTTTCCTGGATTTGCTCAGACGGAACCGGTTTATTCTTAAGTTATCCTAGCCTAGTACCATAGCTGTGTACATCAGATTGTTTAGTGAGCATCGAAGACTTTTTATGAATCTCTATCAAAACTTGAAGAATATATAAACACGGCAAGGGCATTATTCTTAGAAGCTGGAATGGCATACAGAATTATGGGAAATGAAAAGACACAAATGAAACATTAATTTATAAACTCATCTGCGTTTTGAATAATACATTACACTACAGAAATTGTTCAAAATGTTTGCCAGCACTTGTCATAAATGCTTCAATTCGCCGAATCAGTGCGGGAGTACAGGAAGCTATAATCATTTTCTGTATCAAATATTCAACATTTATTGTTGGAGTTTCGAGTACCACTCATTTCAAATATCCCTGTTGAAAAAGTTCAGTGGTGTGAGATCTGGAGAACATGCAGCCCATCGAATAAGGCCACTATTTCCTATCCAACGGTCTTGAAAGATATTATTGAGGAGAGTAGTACCTATATTATGGTCATGTGCAGGAGCATCCATCATCTTGTTGCCACATTTGTTGTATTTCTTCGATTGAAGTATCTTTTAACAGTACAGGAATACAATTTTCCGAAAAAAAATGCAGATCTATATGGCTGATGGGGACCGATGAGAAAATTGATTCCTCTTATCCAGTGGGAGTTGTCTTGTGACCATGTCAATAATCGTATTTGGTAAACCAAATATTGCAAAACAATCTCTTAGTTTCTCAATTGAGCTATTTGAATCAATTTTCGATAATTCATAAATTTCAGGCCATTTTGAAAACGAATCAATTATTATTAAGAAAATGTTTCCTTTGAAAGGGCCTAGAAAATCAATATGAATTCTGTCAAATACATGTTTACTCGCGCTGAATTTAATCAAAGGTACTTTGTTAGGTGTTTTTGAATTGACCATACAAGAGTTACAATCCCTAACATATTGTTCAATTTCACTGTCTAAATTAGGCCACCAAAAATATTGTCCAGCCAAAGTTTTCATTTTTACCATACCATTATGAGCTCCGTGTACCTCATCTAATAACTGTTTCCTAAATTTACTCGGTATTAAAACCCTATATCCCCACATCAATAAACCCTGATCTATACTAATTTCAGAAGCCCTTCGTGAATAAGGCATTAGTTCTTCATATGTGACATTAGTTGGCCAGCCCTCTCTACTATACCGATAAACCCTACTCAAAATAGAATCAACTCTTGTTTCCTTTCGTATATGCTCAGAATCTATGGGAATTTGATCTTCTATTAAAAAGTTGAAATAATCCAATTCAGTATCGTTCACATCGTTATTTCCTATGGGTAATCTTGATAATCCATCTGCAACACAATTTTCTGTCCCCTTAATATATTCAAATACATAATCGAATCCACTTAGAAAGAGAGCCCATCTTTGCAATCTTCCTGCTGCCATTTGAGGTATACCTTTCGTTTCCCCAAAAAGGGCTAACAGAGGACGATGAGCATAGTGTGAATTTGTGTCCCATCAAATATTGATAAAATTTGCGAACCCCCCAATAAATTGATAGAGCCTCTTTATGAATAACCGAATAATTCATTTCCGACTTGCTTAACACACGTGATGCAAAGCTTATGGGTTTTTCAATTCCCCCAGGAAAAACATGTAACAATACTACTCCTATACCAACTTTCGAAGCATCGCAAACCAATTTGATTGGTAGATTAGGATCGAAATGAGTCAATATTTGTTCCGAACAAATTACAGATTTAACTTTTGAAAATGATTTCATACATTTTTTTGACCATTCAAAAGTAGTATTTTTCCGCAATTATTTATAGAGTGGCTCTAATATTTCAGATAGATTTGAAACGAATTTTCCATAATAAGTTACCATTCCTATGAAAGATTTAACTTCTGTAACATTAGTAGGACATGGGCTTCTATTATTGCTCTGACTTTTTCAGGATCTTTGTGTAAACCATTTTTATCTATCAAATGTCCTAGATATTTTATTTTATCCACAAAAAAATCACATTTTTTCAAATTCAATCGGAAACCAGCTTTATGAAGTCTTTCAAAAACATTTTTTAAATTTTCAATATGTTCCTGTCTATTTTTCCCTGTAACAACAATATCATCAAAAAAATTAATAACACATTTGGCTCCCAATAAAACCTTTTCAACAATTTTCTGAAAAATAGAACAAGCAGGCTTTGTGCCAAAAGGTAATCGATTTAATTGATAGATTCCCCTATGCGTACTCCAACTTAGTAGTTTTTTAGTATCTGTGGTAACTTCTAGTTGATTATATGCATTAGAAAAATCTAACTTTGTGAATTTTTCTCCTCCCTGTAGTGCAGCAAAGAGTTCTTCTATTCGCGGAAGAGGATGTTTAACGTCTTGAATATATTTATTAATCGTGATCTTATAATCTGCACACAACCTCAATTTGCCATTTTCTTTAACTATTGGTACCAATGGAGTTCCCCATTCAGAATTTTCTATCAATGTAATAACCCCGTTTCTTTCTAATTCATCCAACTCATCATTCATTTGTTTCTTGAAAACAAAAGGAACTGGTCTAGGTTTGCAAAAAATTGGTTTCACATTGTCGTTTAATTTTAGTGCAACTTTTTCATATTTATACAATCCTAATTCATTTTTGAATAAATCGTCATATTTTTTTAATAATTCGTCCAAACTATTATTTGCCTCTAGTAAATGTATTTGTTCGGTTCCCTGTATATTGAAATTAAAAACTTTCATTAAATCCCTGCCAAGTAAACAAGTACTTCCCCTCTTCACCACTAATAATCTGCAATTTGGTACACATATATTATTATATTTCATAGTGACATAAATTTCTTCTTCGGGAATGATCATATTACCATCGTATGATCTCAATCGAATAGCCGTTTCAGTCAAATGACAATCACAAAATTTATCTTTAAAAATACTCTCAGAAAGAATAGAAATACCTGCTCCTGAATCCAATTCCATCAAAAGAGGTATATCATCAACAAGCATTTCAATCTTGTGTGGTTTTACAAAACTATCAGAACTAACAAAATACATTTCCATAAAATCAAATGTTTGTTCTTTAATTTCTGCAGAGTTATCTTCTTCAACTTCTAAGAAATGATTGTTGAAATGACATACCTTTGAAATATGGCCAATTTTTTTGCAAATTTTGCAAGTATAAGTTTTGAATTTACATTTAGAAAAATTATGATAACCTTCACCACAACTCCTACACTTAGGGACACTACTACCTTCTCCTGCAACATTGGAACTTCTTTGAACTCTTGTTTTGTTTTCTAGATATTCCCTGACTTTGGGATGTCCGGGTGCTACGTTTAGCTTATGGAAAGTTGAACACAAAGATTATGAAGCCAATGAGGCCTCCTTCTTCAAAGCCACTTCTAATATAGAGTCCAAACTTGAATAATATTCTTCTTCGCATACCTTGTCTAGAATTGATCCTCTTCTCAGACCCGAAACAAACTTATCTTTAAGAACTTCTTGAAGTAAATTTCCAAATTTACAATCGATTGATTTTTTTTCATTCTAATGTACCATTGTCTGACAGATTCATTTTACAGTTGTCGTAGATCATAAAATTGTATCCTTTCCTTGAAAACAGATACCCGTCGGGAAAACTGAGTCTTCAAAATCTTGCACAATTCAGTATATGTTTTAGTTTTTGGTAAATTTGGGTCACAAATATCTCGTAGAATTCGGTAGGCCTGTTCGCCTATCAATGTCAAAAGAACAGCTACTTTCTTATCTTCTTCTACATAATTTGCCGAGAAATACTGCTCCATTCTCTCTTCATAGGTACACCAATCATCGCCCATTCTGTACTCAGAAAGAGAACCAATAGACCCTCTGAGTATACTATGTCCATAGGCTTTCGGCATATTTCACTTTTGCCCTTCAATTTCAATCAACTTTTGAATTTTTCAGATCGTACCAGTTGATCACTCGTCGCCAATTGTAATATATTCCCACTATTAAGCAAATATATAATGATTTATCAGATAGATTCCAATTTGTAACGTTTATTCCTATATATCAAAAATATACATCAATTAAAAAATCCTTGACATAAGCTTACTCCAAATCATTATCCTAGGTGTACAGAGTATTTCAGTGAGAATAACCAAACATAAATCACACCGATGCTCGACTAAAATCTGTGTATCTCCTTTGTTTTTGGTCGATAGTTCATAAACTGAACGGTACTTCAAGGAATAATCCTTAAGCAATTATCATATATCAACTTGACGAAATGACGAAAAAAGGTAAAATTATCATATATATACAGGGTGTTGATTAAGTACGTTGACAAACTTCGGGAGGTGATTCTTTGAAGGTATTCAGGACGAAATGTTCATATAAACATATATCCCAAACGGCTTGGTTTTCGAGATACAGGGTGATAAAAATACATTCTTTTCAAGATTTTTTTAGAGTTAACTTCGACATTTTCTACAATAATCAGTTCAAATTAGGCAAGTACAATCCATTCAATAGTACGCACGATACAAAATAATGCATTTCTCAAATAATTCACAGGGTCCTCCTTTTTTCAGAGTCAAGCTTTGTTCAACTCTTCAGAATTTTTTTTCCGCCGCCACTGACATATTATGAGAAAGGAATAATGAATGTTGTTTCATTTAACATCTTTTTGCTCTCTTGATATTTTTCATTTACTTGTACGGTTCAGGAGTTACAATGAAAATATTAACGCAAACATTTTCCAGTAACGCATAACATAAAGAAATTTGAGAATCAAATAGTCTAACAAACTTGAAGGGTGATTCTTTGAAAGGTTTCAAGATGGAAAGTTCATATAAACATGTCCCAAGCGGCTTGGTTTTCGAAGTACAGGGTGATCAAAATAAATTTTTTAGGAGTTTTTGGAGTTTACTTCGAAATTTTCGACAATAATCGATCCAAATTAGTTCAAATTGGACAAGTACAATCCATTCAATAGTGCGCATGATATAAAATAATTAATTTCTCGAAGTGTCATTGCCACTCTCCAAAGATTAGCGCGTGACGCAATACGTCATTTTGTTCTCATTACACAAATAGCTATTTTCTGCTCGTGTAGAGAAAATGTAATGTTATGGAGCTCCCATACATTTTTTACCATAACTCAGGTTGAATATGTATTGCACAAAGTTAATTGTGGCAAAATAATTTTGGACATTTTCAATAGTGAATAACTTTATTATCAAATACTAGAGCAAAGTAACATAAATTCCCTAGGAATAAAATTAAGTTCAGAAAAGGACCATTATTAAAATTGATATGTCAGAGCAGCTGCTGGAAATGGCCACCGCCAACTTCAATGCATGCGTTTATGCGCCTAACCATAGACTGGCGGACACGCTCAAAAATACCAGGAGTGTTTCTTATAATTCCGCATGACTCCTGTATGCGATTCCTCAGGTCTTCTTCACTTTGAACTGGAGTTCGGTACACTAATGATTTAAGGTGCCCCCAGAGGAAAAAATCAAGTGGATTCATATCGGGTGACCTTGGTGGCCAAAGTTGTGGCACACCACGCCCAATCCAGCGATCAGAATAATTCTCATCTAAATATTGGCGTGCAACCAATCTGAAGTGTACTGGAGCACCATCATGCATAAACCAAATTCCAATTTTTTCCCTCAGTGGGATCTCTTCTAGGAGTACAGGTAAGATGAATTCAAGAAAATGTCGATAATGGTCACCATTGAGTCTATGAGGCAGAAAATGTGGCCCGATAAGGAAATTCCCTACAATTCCAACCCAAACATTCACAGAAAACGTCTCTTGAAAATGGTTTTCAATCACGGCGTGTGGGTTTTCATCAGCCCACATATGATTGTTGTGAAAATTAATAATGGCTTTACGTGAAAAGCATGCCTCATCGGTGAATGACACTTGAGATAAAAACCATGGATTTTCCAACAATTTATTTCGAATCCAAGTGCAAAAAGTTAATCTCTTTGGAAAATCCCTTGGCAGAAGAGCTTGAACACGCTGTATGTGATAGGGATAAAGTTTTTGCTCTTTTAAAATTTGCCATACCAATACATGAGTTACGTTAAACTGTGCCGCAATTTGTCTTGTACTGGTGTCTGGATGCTGCTCAATTTTGTTAAGTACAGCTTCTTCTATCTGAACTGTTCTAACTCTCCTGGGTCTTCCTATGAGAACAGCAGACCTCTTGAAAGTACCCGTTTCACGAAGACGGGAGTGAATATTGATGAACATTTGTGTGCTGGGAATATGACGTTGTGGAAATCTTTCGAGATACATTCGTCTGGCGGCACGAGCGTTACCATCAGCCATTCCATACATTAAGTGCATGTCTGCCATTTCTGAATTTGTATATTCAACCATTTTATCCAAAGGAATATTGAATGAATCTGCTTTATAGCTTGCACTAATGAAGAATTAACAATGAGACAGTTTCTCAACTTTCGATAACTGTCAAGTTGTTGATATTTAAATAAAAGAATTAATATCAAAGCCCACTTTGCTATTTTTATGAATTCAAATTGATTACAAAATTTCTGCGTTACTGCAGAAGAAAAAACAAACCGAAATTTCTGATAAAATAATGTACTCCGTACGGAAACAAAAATTTGTTTGATTTAGTTTTTCGGAGTTATGACCAGAGATTCATAAAAGGAAATCAAATGTGTAATGATCTGCGACTATTAGATAAACCCTATTAACTATCTTCCATTACAGGATTACCTTTCGAAAGTTTTTTATGTTGAAAAGGAAACGTTCAATTGAAAACAAAAAATATCTTTTATTAAAATAACAAAAAATTTGTATGAGTTCTCTATCAAGACTGATGGGTAAAAACATTTTTAATCAAATATCTCAATGAAAATGCACATTTTTACCATCAGAATCTTCAGGTTGAAAGTTAAGGTTTTCCCAATATCTCTCAGATCTAGTTTAATATCCAGCGTACCGCAGTGACGGGGAGATAGTAGTATTCTGTTAGATATCACAAAAAGAAATCACATCTTTACAATAACAAGCTTTTATTTAGCTTCACTTGTAACTAACTAACAAACAATTTAATAAAAGTTGAATTTGACCCACTTCTAATACTCCGATTAATTTGAAATTTGGCAGGTTTCCGTAATTCCGGTGACAATGCATTAAAAAAATGTTTGTTAAAAAACAAAATGGCGGCTCCAATATGGCGGACAAGTTTTGTGATTATGATCCGATTCTGTTCAAAATTGGTATGTGATGGTTTTTGGGTTGGAGATTTTCAGTTTCACATAAAAAATAAACTAAAATGTTAAAAATGAAAATTATAAAAAGAAAACATTTTAAGTTTTTATACAATACACTGAAAAGGAAAAAATAATTCATTTCATTGTTTGATCTAGGTAATCTTGTACAGAAAGATTTTGATAGTCACAGAATAAACTACAAAAAATGAAACAAATTATTTTTTCATTTTCAGTGCATTTGTATAAAAGCTTGTCTTTATATTTTTTATTGTATAATTTTTATTCATCGTATTTCCATCAATTTACAATAATTGAAAATGTTTAATTTTCAAATTTTCTAATGTTATGCCACACTGGAAAATGTTAGAATTAATATTTTCATTATAGCCCCTGAACCGTACAAGTAAATGAAAAAATGCAAGATATCAAAAAGATGTTAAATGAAACAACATTGATTATTCCTTTCTCATAATATGTCAGTGGTGGCGAGAAAAAAAATTCTGAAGGGTTGAACAAAGCTTGACTCTGAAAAAAGGAGGACCCTGTGAATTATTTAAGAAATGCATTATTTTGTATCGTGAGCCCTATTGCCTAATTTGAACTGATTATTGTCGAAAATGTCGAAGTTAACTCTAAAAAATCTTGAAAAAAATGTATTTTTATCGCCCTGTATCTCGAAAACCAAGCCGTTTGGGACATATGTTTATATGAACTTTTTGTCCTGAAAACCTTCAAAGAATCACCTCCCGAAGTTTGTTAACGTACTTAATTAACACCCTGTATATATATATATATATATATATATATATATATATATATATATATATATATATATATATATATATATATATATATATATATATATATATATATATATATATATATAAGGATGGATTTAGCGAGGGGCAATATATGAAAATATAAGTAAAAAAGTTATTGGGTATAACCCTCAAAATGTTGTGCAACCGTAGACACGTGTTTCGAGCTTAAGCTCTCTTCAGTACGGTAAAATCAAGTGCGAAGATGTACAACACTCGGATGTAAAAATAGAAACAAAGGAAGTCAACAACAGGAAGCCAACCACACATTTGTGGCATCGGTTAGAAGACCTTGTACTCACAAGGCAACAACTAACGTCGCCACGGAGGTAGCTATAGCTACCAGCGTGACAATCCTACCCAGGAAGATACAAATAAGGATGGATTTAGCGAGGGGCAATATATGAAAATATAAGTAAAAAAGTTATTGGGTATAACCCTCAAAATGTTGTGCAACCGTAGACACGTGTTTCGAGCTTGAGCTCTCTTCAGTACGGTAAAATCAAGTGCGAAGATGTACAACACTCGGATGTAAAAATAGAAACAAAGGAAGTCAACAACAGGAAGCCAACCACACATTTGTGGCATCGGTTAGAAGACCTTGTACTCACAAGGCAACAACTAACGTCGCCACGGAGGTAGCTATAGCTACCAGCGTGACATTCCTACCCAGGAAGATACAAATAAGGATGGATTTAGCGAGGGGCAATATATGAAAATATAAGTAAAAAAGTTATTGGGTATAACCTTCAAAATGTTGTGCAACCGTAGACACGTGTTTCGAACTTAAGCTCTCTTCAGTACGGTAAAATCAAGTGCGAAGATGTACAACACTCGGATGTAAAAATAGAAACAAAGGAAGTCAACAACAGGAAGCCAACCACACATTTGTGGCATCGGTTAGAAGACCTTGTACTCACAAGGCAACAACTAACGTTGCCACGGAGGTAGCTACAGCTACCAGCGTGACAATCCTATCCAGGAAGATACAAATAAGGATGGATTTAGCGAGGGGCAATATATGAAAATATAAGTAAAAAAGTTATCGGGTATAACCCTCAAAATGTTGTGCAACCGTAGACACGTGTTTCGAGCTTAAGCTCTCTTCAGTACGGTAAAATCAAGTGCGAAGATGTACAACACTCGGATGTTAAAATAGAAACAAAGGAAGTCAACAACAGGAAGCCAACCACACATTTGTGGCATCGGTTAGAAGACCTTGTACTCACAAGGCAACAACTAACGTCGCCGCGGAGGTAGCTATAGCTACCAGCGTGACAATCCTACCCAGGAAGATACAAATGAGGATGGATTTAGCGAGGGGCAATATATGAAAACATAAGTAAAAAAGTTATTGGGTATAACCCTCAAAATGTTGTGAAACCGTAGACACGTGTTTCGAGCTTAAGCTCTTTTCAGTACGGTAAAATCAAGTGCGAAGATGTACAACACTCGGATGTAAAAATAGAAACAAAGAAAGTCAACAACAGGAAGCCAACCACACATTTGTGGCATCGGTTAGAAGACCTTGTACTCACAAGGCAACAACTAACGTCGCCACGGAGGTAGCTATAGCTACCAGCGTGACAATCCTACCCAGGAAGATACAAATAAGGATGGATTTAGCGAGGGGCAATATATGAAAATATAAGTAAAAAAGTTATTGGGTATAACCCTCAAAATGTTGTGCAACCGTAGTCACGTGTTTCGAGCTTGAGCTCTCTTCAGTACGGTAAAATCAAGTGCGAAGATGTACAACACTCGGATGTAAAAATAGAAACAAAGGAAGTCAACAACAGGAAGCCAACCACACATTTGTGGCATCGGTTAGAAGACCTTGTACTCACAAGGCAACAACTAACGTCGCCACGGAGGTAGCTATAGCTACCAGCGTGACAATCCTACCCAGGAAGATACAAATAAGGATGGATTTAGCGAGGGGCAATATATGAAAATATAAGTAAAAAAGTTATTGGGTATAACCCTCAAAATTTTGTGCAAACCGTAGACACGTGTTTCGAGCTTAAGCTCTCTTCAGTGCGGTAAAAATCAAGTGCGAAGATGTACAACACTCGGATGTAAAAATAGAAACAAAGGAAGTCAACAACAGGAAGCCAACCACACATTTGTGGCATCGGTTAGAAGACCTTGTACTCACAAGGCAACAACTAACGTCGCCACGGAGGTAGCTATAGCAACCAGCGTGACAATCCTACCCAGGAAGATACAAATAAGGATGGATTTAGCGAGGGGCAATATATGAAAATATAAGTAAAAAAGTATAACCCTCAAAATGTTGTGCAACCGTAGACACGTGTTTCGAGCTTAAGCTCTCTTCAGTACGGTAAAATCAAGTGCGAAGATGTACAACACTCGGATGTAAAAATAGAAACAAAGGAAGTCAACAACAGGAAGCCAACCACACATTTGTGGCATCGGTTAGAAGACCTTGTACTCACAAGGCAACAACTAACGTCGCCACGGAGGTAGCTATAGCTACCAGCGTGACAATCCTACCCAGGAAGATACAAATAAGGATGGATTTAGCGAGGGGCAATATATGAAAATATAAGTAAAAAAGTTACTGGGTATAACCCTCAAAATGTTGTGCAACCGTAGACACGTGTTTCGAACTTAAGCACTCTTCAGTACGGTAAAATCAAGTGCGAAGATGTACAACACTCGGATGTAAAAATAGAAACTAAGGAAGTCAACAACAGGAAGCCAACCACACATTTGTGGCATCGGTTAGAAGACTTTGTACTCACAAGGCAACAACTAACGTCGCCACGGAGGTAGCTACAGCTACCAGCGTGACAATCCTATCCAGGAAGATACAAATAAGGATGGATTTAGCGAGGGGCAAAATATGAAAATATAAGTAAAAAAGTTATTGGGTATAACCCTCAAAATGTTGTGCAACCGTAGACACGTGTTTCGAGCTTAAGCTCTCTTCAGTACGGTAAAATCAAGTGCGAAGATGTACAATACTCGGATGTAAAAATAGAAACAAAGGAAGTCAACAACAGGAAGCCAACCACACATTTGTGGCATCGGTTAGAAGACCTTGTACTCACAAGGCAACAACTAACGTTGCCACGGAGGTAGCTATAGCTACCAGCGTGACAATCCTACCCAGGAAGATACAAATAAGGATGGATTTAGCGAGGGGCAATATATGAAAATATAAGTAAAAAATTTATTGGGTATAACCCTCAAAATTTTGTGCAAACCGTAGACACGTGTTTCGAGCTTAAGCTCTCTTCAGTGCGGTAAAAATCAAGTGCGAAGATGTACAACACTCGGATGTAAAAATAGAAACAAAGGAAGTCAACAACAGGAAGCCAACCACACATTTGTGGCATCGGTTAGAAGACCTTGTACTTACAAGGCAACAACTAACGTCGCCACGGAGGTAGCTATAGCTACCAGCGTGACAATCCTACCCAGGAAGATACAAATAAGGATGGATTCAGCGAGGGGCAATATATGAAAATATAAGTAAAAAAGTTATTGGGTATAACCCTCAAAATATTGTGCAACCGTAGACATGTGTTTCGAGCTTAAGCTCTCTTCAGTGCGGTAAAAATCAAGTGCGAAGATGTACAACACTCGGATGTAAAAATAGAAACAAAGGAAGTCAACAACAGGAAGCCAACCACACATTTGTGGCATCGGTTAGAAGACCTTGTACTCACAAGGCAACAACTAACGTCGCCACGGAGGTAGCTATAGCTACCAGCGTGACAATCCTACCCAGGAAGATACAAATAAGGATGGATTTAGCGAGGGGCAATATTTGAAAATATAAGTAAAAAAGTTATTGGGTATAACCCTCAAAATGTTGTGCAACCGTAGACACGTGTTTTGAGCTCAAGCTCTCTTCAGTACGGTAAAATCAAGTGCGAAGATGTACAACACTCGGATGTAAAAATAGAAACAAAGGAAGTCAACAACAGGGAGCCAACCATACATTTGTGGCATCGGTTAGAAGACCTTGTACTCACAAGGCAACCATATATATATATATATATATATATATATATATATATATATATATATATGTTCGGAAAGGTTTCCGCGGTCAGAAATATGTACATTACTAAGTTCATGGGTTGAACCGCGTTGAGAGTTTATAACTCGACGTTTCGGCTCCTGCTTTGGAGCCATTTTCAAGAGTGTGACTGCGAGGCCTCTATCTGCCTACTCGAGTCGTGGTCTTGAGAGATATCAAGGTATCAACCTGCCTACTCCTTGATCTCAAAAGACGATCCGATGTTGGTTGCACTGTAGTATTTATAGGTGGTTGGCTACCTGGAGGTGGGCGGGTCTTACGGGTTTTCTCGTTTGTCTTGTCTGCTGGTGCCTGCGGTGTAGTTGGAGTTAATGGGATAATAATTGATTGCGGATAAGTTTCACGTGGCCTGGTAATTACGGTTGGAAGAAGGGGCTTCCAAATGGGGTTCAATTTACGGCTATCATCTTTAATGTTCAGGCAATCAGGCCGTTTTTCGATTTCGATGGCTTCTCTGATAAAACGAGAAGTTCTTGAACGTACTGGGGCGATGGTTTTCGTTTTCTCGAAATCTATGGGGTGACCCGTTTGGATGAAATGAAGAGCTAATGCGGAGCTGTTGTCTCGATTTCTAACTGAAAGGGGGAGTGTTGATAGGATCGAAAATGGATCTGTTTCGAAGTTTCTCCTATGTAAGAGTGGGGGCAGATAGAACAGGGAATTTCGTAAATACCATGGTCTTCGTTGGGAATTTTGTCTTTTGTTGGTCTGATAAGGTGTGATAGTTTTTGTTCTGTGGTAAAGATGGTTTTGATATTTGCTTTTCTGAAAAGTCGACTGATTTTGTCCGTCACCCCTTTGATGTAAGGGAAGAAGACTTTGGATGGACGGTCTTCAACTTGTGGTTCGTTTTTGGTTACTAATGGTTTCTGAAGCTGTTTTTGGATGTTTCTGTCTATGTGGTCTGGTCTGTATCCGTTTTGTAGGAGAGCTTGTTTTACGTTGTGAAGTTCGGATTGTCTGTTGTGGTCGTCGGTTAGTCGGATGGAGCGAGATATCAGAGTATTTACGACTGAGTTGAGTTGTGAGGGATGTGTACGAGAAACCTTGTTGAGGATTTTTTATTGATTTGTACATCTAATCAAACATTGTATGTCCAACACATACTTCACCTTCCAAAACTCTTTTTATAGGCAAATCAAAGGTGCCCCTATGGGATCCCCTCTCTCACCTGCGATTGCCAATATATTCATGGAAGATTTCGAAACCAAAGCCCTTTCATCAGCCACTCTTCAACCTTCCTGCTGGTTACGATACGTTGATGACACTTTTGTCATCTGGCCCCACGGGAGAGATACCCTGGATTCTTTCCTGACCCATCTGAACGAAGTACACCCTTACATTCGCTTCACGATGGAGATAGAAAGCAATTCAACTCTGCCATTCTTAGATGTACAAATCACTAAAAATCCTCAACAAGGTTTCTCGTACACGGTTTATACAAAACCCACCCACACCAACCGATATCTCAACTCCAAGTCCCACCATCATCCCTCACAACTCAACTCAGTCGTAAATACTCTGATATCTCGCTCCATCCGACTAACCGACGACCACAACAGACAATCCGAACTTCACAACGTAAAACAAGCTCTCCTACAAAACGGATACAGACCAGACCACATAGACAGAAACATCCAAAAACAGCTTCAGAAACCATTAGTAACCAAAAACGAACCACAAGTTGAAGACCGTCCATCCAAAGTCTTCTTCCCTTACATCAAAGGGGTGACGGACAAAATCAGTCTACTTTTCAGAAAAGCAAATATCAAAACCATCTTTACCACAGAACAAAAACTATCACACCTCATCAGACCAACAAAAGACAAAATTCCCAACGAAGACCATGGTATTTACGAAATTCCCTGTTCTATCTGCCCCCACTCTTATATAGGAGAAACTTCGAAACAGATCCATTTTCGATCCTATCAACACTCCCTTTCAGTTAGAAATCGAGACACCAGCTCCGCATTAGCTCTTCATTTCATCCAAACGGGTCACCCCATAGATTTCGAGAAAACGAAAACCATCGCCCCAGTACGTTCAAGAACTTCTCGTTTTATCAGAGAAGCCATCGAAATCGAAAAACGGCCTGATTGCCTGAACATTAAAGATGATAGCCGTAAATTGAACCCCATTTGGAAGCCCCTTCTTCCAACCGTAATTACCAGGCCACGTGAAACTTATCCGCAATCAATTATTATCCCATTAACTCCAACTACACAGCAGGTACCAGCAGACAAGACAAACGAGAAAACCCGTAAGACCCGCCCACCTCCAGGTAGCCAACCACCTATAAATACTACAGTGCATCCAACATCGGATCGTCTTTTGAGATCAAGGAGTAGGCAGGTTGAGACCTTGATATCTCTCAAGACCACGACTCGAGGAGTGGGCAGATAGAGGCCTCGCAGTCACACTCTTGAAAATGGCTCCAAAGCAGGAGCCGAAACGTCGAGTTATAAACTCTCAACGCGGTTCAACCCATGAACTTAGTAATGTACATATTTCTGACCGCGGAAACCTTTCCATCTATATATATATATATATATATATATATATATAGATGGTTGTTGCCTTGTGAGTACAAGGTCTTCTAACCGATGCCACAAATGTGTGGTTGGCTTCCTGTTGTTGACTTCCTTTGTTTCTATTTTTACATCCGAGTGTTGTACATCTTCGCACTTGATTTTACCGTACTGAAGAGAGCTTAAGCTCAAAACACGTGTCTACGGTTGCACAACATTTTGAGGGTAGGATTGAAAATGGCTCCAAAGCAGGAGCCGAAACGTCGAGTTATAAACTCTCAACGCGGTTCAACCCATGAACTTAGTAATGTACATATATATATATATATATTACCGCATTTTTGAACTTATCATTCCTTTTTGATTATTTCTGCCCCATACTCCCCTATACCTATCTCTAACGGCTTTTGAGATATTGGTTATTTTCCATATTTTTTATCCAAAACATAGCTCGAATTGAATGTTTATATCTGCGGTATTTGGATTCTTGAGTAGTTGCAATTTTCTGTATAGTTCATCAAGATCATGTACATTGATTCTGTATAGAGAAGTTTGTTATGCGTTATACAGGGTCGTTCAAAATTCATGATCTTAATGCTAGATACGAAAAGGGTTGAAAGTGCGTTTATTTAAATGGAACATCCTGTATATTATGGAATATCCTGAAAGATGACTAAATTCCCTTCAAATTGATATATCATGTTCCTATACCTAAATATAATAGCAATTTTCACTTGTAATCTCCCAAGTGCTTGAATTATTGCCGAAATTTTTTTGAGTACATGAATTTTGTTTGAAAATTTATATACGAGATAAATTTACTGCAATTAATTCAAGCACGAGGGGGATTCGGCAAAAAAATTTCACACCGAGAAATGAAAATCATCCAACAATTCATAAGAAATAACTAACGATGATTTCACCTGAACTATTTATAACTACTGAAATATTGATATGTAAAATACTTAACAAAATTTTCATCAATAAATGTGTTTAAATTTGAAAAAATAAATGAAAAAGTTATGTTCTTATCGTGGATTGAGCCATCGACCTAGCGACTCATAAATAAATAAATAAATGAAAGTTTATTCTATCAAACTTATTATTTACAATTCATTATTCTACCCGAAGCAGCTACTCTTTCTTCAGTCCATCTTCGCCCGGCGCGGCGGGGGACTAGGATGGAAGGAAGGAGAGGACGTTGAGTGTGCTTCACGCCACCCTGCTGTTGCCAGCTCTAGTGACGTGCACGATGCCTTCTGACAGCCATGGGTCCCCATATAGAGAGGGCGCTGGTCACTGCCTCCGCTGGTGCAAATGTGTGGTGGAAATGTCGACCTTTGACAGAAATAATGGTAGTAACTGGAGTATTCGCGCCTCCTGCAAAGCTTATGCGCGTGTTGTCGTCCCATTGAATGTAAAAAGTTGAGGGTTGGTAGTTTGTGAGGACCATAATTTGGATGTTGCCCCGGAAAAGGCTAGAAGCAAAGAAGTACTTGACATTTTAGATTCTCAACTTGGATTCCCTACGGCGCCGGTTCTACCCAGCGCTCCTGGAAGATATCCAGCGACTCATATAACACCCCACCATGTTTGCGGGGTAGGTTGTTATGTACTCTTAGCCTAGTGAGACCGGCCGCAACACTACCGCTGAGCTACGGGACTTGTGATAAAAACTTGTGACAAATGGAGTATTGAACATCTGAAATATGATTTCAGAATTGACAATTTCTGCAATAATCGTGGAGAAAATATTTTCAGACACATTCCAAATATCTAATAAATACATAATTATCTCCTTTCATATGAAAACTAGACCTTTTGTACATTAAAGCAAAATATCAACTTGTCACATGTCAAATGTTTGACAGAAAAATTTCCACTTATTATGGTTCAATCCACGATAAGAACATAACTTTTTAATTTTTTTTCGTTCCAAATTTGAACACATTTATTGATGAAAATTTTGTTAAGTATTTTACATATCAATATTTCAGTGGTTATAAATAGTTCAGGTAAAACCATCGTTAGTTATTTCTTATGAATTGTTGGGTGATTTACATTTCTCGGTGTGAAATTTTCTCACCGAATCCCCCTCGTGCTTGAATTAATTGCCGTAAATTTTTCTCGTACATGAATTTTCAAAGAAAATTCATGTACTCGAAAAATTTCCGGCCATAATTCAAGCACTTGGGAGATTACAAGTGAAAATTGCTATCATCTCAAAATTCTGGCTATTCAGGTATAGGAACATGATATATCAATTCGAAGGGAATTTAGTCATCTTTCAGGATATTTCATAACATACAGGAGTTCCATTTAAGCACTTTCAACCATTTTCGTATCTAGCAGTAAGATCATGAATTTTGAACGACCCTGTATAACGCAGAACAAACTTCTCTATACAGAATCAATGTACATGATCTTGATGAACTAGACACAAAATTGCAACTTCCTAAGAATCCAGATACCGCAGAAATAAACATTCAAGTCCGCAAGTTGTTCCTTTCTGAGATACAGAGTGTCAAAGTTGAATTCATATTTTTATTTTTTGTGAATAATTTCAAAATAACTTTGATATTTGGGTAAAGTTTGGTATCTGGGAATATTTATTATTCAGTTTGTGTAAAAAATATATTCTTGGTATTCTGCGAGCAACTATTTTCAAGTTATTGAGATTCGAAATAATAGATGCAAGTGATTTTGAATGACAAGATTTTTTAATTTAAAATAAATTCAATTATAAATTAGTTTTTTCACAATTAACATTAAATTTGATTTTGTCATTGGAAAATCATCCCAGGTACCAGACTTTCATCAAATATCACAAATATTTTGGTATTTATTCACAAAAAACAAATATAAGAATTAAACTTTGACACTCTGTATCTTAGAAACGAATGACTTGCGGACATGTGTTAATGGGAACTTTTTGTCTTATATCGACGTCACCAACATGCTCCTAAAGTTTCTACACGTACTTATGAAGCACCCTGTATATAAAAAAATACTTATTAAAATCAATATCTTCTTCTGTTTATTGTATTTGTGAATTGTTGCAATTGATTTCAAACATCTTTATCATATCTGAAATAGAAAAAAATTTGTTTATCATACAAATATTACGAATATTTTATCAACATGATATGATACAATCAATAAAAAATTATAGCGAAATGTAATCTAGGTCATAGCTCAATGCCAATTTTGATTTTCATGAGAATATGAGAAATTAAAATGTTTTTATACCACTTTATATTTGTAACACTTGCATTACTCCAGTTTCGTCCAATATGTACATTATCAAACTGTTATCTTCGGCCAGAAATACAAAATAAAAATTTCAAAGTTGGAGTATATCCAAGTGTGGAGCTCAGTTAGGCTCCGCCCACCAGTGTCTTTGCTTCGGCATTGGCCGGAGCAAATGTACACATTTTGTATTTAAGAAGCCCGTTTTGGCTGGAATAACCAAAAACATCCAATGACATGGAAGTCATTGAAAACATCCCCCAACCGCCAAACCCCGTAGGCACCGGAAACAGGAAGAGACAACACGGAGACTCTTCCGAAAAATCTGACGAAGAGGACGACGCCAGATTCGTAGTAGTCAGCCACAGGAAGAAAACCATCCGACACACGGAGGCGGCACCCACCCCAACACCGGCACCCACCCCAACACCGGCACCCACCCCAACACCGGCAACCGTCCAAACGACATCCGAAGATGGGACCACAAGTGGCATGGAGACCATCCCGGAAAATTCGGACAACAAGGGCCCCAAAAAACCCCCTGCAGTGATCATCAGGGACAAGTCCCAATGGCTGAAAATATCCACAATCCTAAGGAATAGGAAAATTGGATTTTTCAAAGCTCAAGCGAGACAAGATGGAATCCATCTGTTCACTAATAGTGAAGCAGACTGGAGAAGCGCCACCAAGCTGTTTGAAGAAATCAATCTGGAATTCTTCACATACCAGCTGAAGAAAGAAATACCTCTGCATGTGGTAATCAGAGGTATTCCAGACTCCATCACGGCGGAGAACGTGAAGGAGGACTTAGAGGCAAGGAACTACGAGGTCATTGAATGCCACAGAATGACCTCAAGGAGAACTAGAGCAGTGCTCCCACTGTTCCTAGTTAAAGTTCCCAGAGCGAATCGAGAAATTTTCGATTTAAAGGACGTACTTGACCTCAAGGTCAAAGTCGAAGCTCAGCGCCCTCAAAAAGGAAAGGTATCGCAATGCCACAATTGCCAATGGTTCGGGCATGCACAAAAGTGCTGCCACTCAAAAGCCCGATGTGTGAAGTGCGGAGGCGACCACGCCACGCACACATGCACTAAGGCCATGGAGGAACCGGCAAAGTGCGCCAACTGTGGGGGTAGCCACCCAGCTAGCTACCGGGGATGCCCACAGTTCCCCAAACCAAGGGTTGCAGCGCGACAACCTCAAAGACAAGGACCAACACCACAGAGACAGGGACCAGCAGCCCCAAGGCAGGGACCAGCGCCCAGAAATGGTCCACAACCACAACCGCAAACGGCACTACCAAAATGGGGCCCTACACGACGAGATGAAAGTACTGAGGCCGCAAAAACTCAGGCACTAATTCTCGTAACTCTGATAAAAGTACCCCCACAGGTACTTACCCAACTCTTGGCGGTTATCAGCGCCGTGGCCACAACCTCGGGACAATAATGCCAGCACGGATTCCGAAGATCTTGCAGATATGTTCTTGGAACATCAACGGCGCAATCCAGCGCAAAAATGAACTTTTGGAACTTATCTCCAGAATCTCGGCAGAAGTGGTGGCACTACAAGAGACCAGGTTGAACCCAAGCAAGGAATTTGGCATGCCAGGATACACATGCTACAGGAATGACAGACCAGGACCCCGAGCTCGAGCAGGTGGCTCGCTCCTCCTGGTAAAATCAGACCTGGAATATAACGAGGACATGCTTCCGGAACTCTCACTCGGTGAATCGGTAGCGATCAGAGTGGAAGTAGACGGAATCAATCTCCTAAGAGTCTCCTCAGTCTACATTCCTCCAGGCCCCAACCTGAGGAAAACGGACTTGGAGAAACTTTTTCCTGACCACCACCCAACGGTGGCAATAGGAGATTTCAACGCGAAATCTAGAGATTGGAACTGCCGCAACACCAACCCACGTGGCAGAGACCTATCTGACAACTTACTACCAGACTTTGACGACATTGCAGTGACGGCGACACACGAACCTACTCACTATCCTGGGAGGGAAGACCAACACCCGGACATTCTGGACATAGCCCTCATACAGAGTATTCCAACTCTGGTGGACATCTCTGTACTGGACGAGGGATCATCAGACCACAACCCAATCCTACTAACAATAGGGGAGGGAGAAGCGGAAATCGTGCACACGACAAAGCGGATAGTGGACTGGTCACGATTCCAAAGGGCAGTCCACAACGAAATTAACATCCCCAGGATCGACACATCACGACAACTAGAGGCGGCGGTGACCGAACTCAGACAAGGAATACTGACAGCAATGGAACGGTGCTCAAGAGACATACAGACGACAAACTTCGACTTTCAAGGAGGGATCCCACCTGAGGTCAGGGAGTTGATCAGGCTGAGACGACGTCAGAAAAAACGTTACCAGAGAACGTTGACGGGCGATGACAAGCGACAGCTCAACCACGTGTCTCGACGGTTGAGAGAAGAGCTGAAGCAACTCAGAGAGCGACAATGGTCTGAACGTTTGGACGAACTCGACGCCGAAGACAACTCCCTATGGAGGACTCAGAAAGTCCTCAGACACGGCCGAAGGAAACCGTGCCCCCCACTTCATGGTGAGATGGGCATCGTTTTCACGGAGACGGACAAGGCAGAAGCTTTTGCGGACTCCTTCGAACGTCAGTGCCGTGAGAACGAGGTCGATTACACCGATGAGGTCGAGGACACGGAAACGCACGTAGACCAGACGATCCGACGACTCAGAAGGACTGACGACTCAGACATTCTCCTAGAGCCGACATCTCCAGAGGAAATCAAGGCCATACTTAGACACGCCAAGACCAGGAAAGCACCGGGCCCAGACGACATACCAGTCAGGGCACTAAAAGCCTTACCTAGGAAAGGACTAGCAGCCCTGACAAACATCATAAACGCTGTACTCAGACTTAGACACTTTCCATCCAGCTGGAAAGAAGCTACGGTCATCATGATTCCGAAGCCCAACAAGAACCACACGTTCCCGCAAAACCACCGCCCCATCAGCCTAACACCTGCCATGAGTAAGGTCGCAGAAAGGGTGATCAGGACTCGACTTGAGACAATGTCTGAAGAATTGAACATCCTACCAGATGAGCAATTCGGTTTCAGACAGGAATACTCAACAGAACTCCAGGTCACCCGGATAGTGGACGCCACCATCCAGAGCTGGAACCGCACGAGAAGAGGACATCTTACAGGAGCAGTCTTCCTTGACGTCTCCAAGGCCTTCGATAGAGTTTGGCACGATGGGCTGATCGCAAAACTGGTTGATGCCGGATACTCCATACCAATGGTCAAGCTGATAGACTCCTTCCTAAGGAGTAGACATTACCGATGCAAAGTCGGAAATGCTCTCTCTTCACGAAGGAGGCTAGAAGCAGGAGTACCACAGGGAGCAGTACTGTCGCCACACCTGTTTTCGATCTACACTGCAGACATGCCTATGTCGGACAACCCCATGACCAAACTTGCTCTCTATGCAGATGACACGGCAATCTTTGCTGAGTCATCTCATGAGAGAGGAGTAACATCGAAGCTGCAACTTCAGATAAACAAGCTGGAACCGTGGTTCAATCGTTGGAAGATCGGAATCAATGCAGACAAAAGCAAGGCCATACTGTTCACGAGGCGACGTAGGACACCCGAGGGCCATGTTACTATGAACGACGAGAGAATTCCTTGGGTAGACGAAGCCGTATACCTAGGAGTAACCCTGGACAAGAAACTCACGTTTCAGAGGCACATCTCCCACAGATTAGCTATAGCGAAAGCCGCAAGGCATAAGCTGTACCCACTCATCGGACGTAGGAGCAACATGGCACTCGAGTTGAAACTACGCCTCATCAAGACAATTCTTCTGCCTATCATATTGTACGCATCCACTGCTTGGGGGCAGTGCGCGAACAGTTATAGGCAGAGGATACAGGCCTTCTTCAACGTCTGCCTGAGGACGGCAACAGACGCACCACAATATATGCCCAACAGGTTCATATATCGAGACTTAGACATCCACCCGGACTATATCGACAGACTGATCAGACAACATGTGGGGACTACTCTAGACAGAGTAGAGACCCACACGAACCCGCTGCTCACGGAGCTCCACGAGAACAGACGTGAGCAAGACGACAGAGACAGAGACAAATACAGACGTCCAGTAAACCAAGGAGACAACGACACCCCTGAAGAAGTACGGCGGAGGCGAGACCTTCGGCGACGCCAACGCCTACTTCAACAGGCACCAAATCACGATTAATCATGCTTTTATGTTTCAGATCCACGAAGAACCGACCAAGTAGTAATTTCAATTTCAGTTAACTCAGCACACAGCACTCGGCCCTCAGCCGAGAGTTTTTTCAGGCCTTCAGCCAGTTTCAGGGGGGCACCATGCACAGTAAAGTAAAGTAAAGTCATTGTTTAAAAGTCAACTCATGTCAGATATAAGGGAGCTTCAAGCCGAGAATTGGCTGGGCACTCCATATCAAACGGTCAGATTTTATTCTGCTGATCGCTAGTCATCAGGATGAGGAACCGCTTTAACGAGCGGGGGTGGTGGATAGGGGGGGTGAGCTTTCGAGTACGTACGAGTGCTGGGAAGTTCATCCTTCCGGGCCTCAACCTTAGGGGGTGCATGGTGGTGGTGGAATAACCAGTCATCCGGGAGCCACTTAAGTGCTCAGTTGTTGTTTTGAGAGTACTTCTCAAGTGTGGTAGCCCGGGTGGCTCACACAATTACCTATAGTTGGTAAAAGTATTTCTGGCCTTGGACTTGAGGAATCTACAAGCCTGGTATAGTGTATGGAACCTTGTAGGGAACACCAACACTATACAAAAGAATTCGTAACAACGTAACAACACCTACGATGCTGTTCCTGACTGCCATAATCCAAAGAAGAGTTCCGGAGTTGCTGGACTTGTGGTGTAGAGCTAGCCGGATGAGGCGAAACATCCAAATTCCGATGCCCAAGTACACGCATTTTGTTGTCATGGCGCCCAACGTTGTCGAGCTAATTCGATAGAAAGACGTAAGGAATCCTTACGTCTTTCTATCTAATTTGGATTCCTTGGTTCGTGTCAAATTAAGTTTCAACTAGTGACTGTAGATGTCATGAATAACTTCCTGTTATAGTCTGTCTTGCCTCACGGTATTAATTCTTGAGTGGATTCGTTTTGATTTCGAGAGCTCCATAAATCCTTTCTGATGAGTGCGTTAGCACGAAACTGCTGTCAAAGGTTAGAACTCTCGGAATTAAAACGAAATATATTCTATTTTCACTTATATATATATATATATATATATATATATATATATATATATATATATATATATATATAGATGGCGGATGTTGGTAGAAGTAATTGTATTTCATATTCGAATGATCTTTGGTAAATAAACAATGTAATTCTACTGATTCCTTACGTCTTTCTATCGAATTAGCTCGACAACCTGAATTTGCACAAAGATTCAATAGGTCAAATTTGAGCAAATCAAGTATAACATTCATTCCCAATTTATGTTGGGCCTGAATATATCAAGTTTTTCTGTACACGCTATGTTATTTAGTTTGTGAAATTTCCGAGAAATACAAAATAATGAATGAAAACTTTGTGATCAGAGATTTTAAGATATATGTTCTGAATGTACAGGCCCTTGGCAATAAAAAGACCAGTACGCTTTTGCAGAAATCTCTCCTTTGATATTTTTGCGTCGAATGTAAAATGAAAAATGAGCGTACACAAAAACAACGGGTACAGAAGAACTTGATTCAGTTAGGCCCAAGATAAATTGGTAATGAATATTATATCTGATTCGTTCAAATTTGACCCACTGAATTTTTAAGCAAACTAAACTTGTCGAGCTAATTCGATAGGAAAACGTAAAAAATATTGGTAAAATTACATTGTTAATTTATCAAAGTATATTATTTCTCCTTCGAATATCAAATACACATACTTTTACCGACACCGCCAGCTATATATGATAATTTATGAAGGATTTTTCTTAAATACACCCTTTAGTTCATGAATTTTCGACCAAAAACAAGGGAGATGGAGATAATTTGGTAGAGCATCGGTGTGACTCTTATATCCCGAGTTGTTCGCACGGAAATCTGAAAATATCAGTTATATATCGCATTATCTCTCAAAGGAAGCAATTTTCGAAAAAAACGTGCGATCACCTTTTTTATGGAGATTTATTGAAAGTTGTTTTTATATCATATCGAAATTTCCAAATCCTTCCAAGTTTTAGATTTTCCGTACTTTCCCGGGAAATTTCCCAAGTTTCCATAGGTGCTCGCGTGCAGAACATTTTTATTTCCCAAAGTACTCCTCAAGAACTGACGGTGTGCCAAAAATCATTTTTATTGGATTTAGTGTCAGGTTAAAACCCCTGGATCTTGTAATACATTGTAATGGAGTGAAATAATATAATTCCGAACGTATAACAGAATCAATTGATGATTTATGGAAAAAAACCTCAGAAATATAGTGAAACTAATAACAAATCAGTAAGGAATTGTTAGGCATTACTGATGGGTATTACTCAGGAATTACTGGTATTACTGGTGCATTAGTGGTATTACTCGAGAATTAGAGGAATTAGTTGGGCATTAGTGGCATTACTTGGGTATTAGTGGCATAACTTGGTTATTACTCGGGAATTACTTGGGTATTAGAGGAATTAGTTTGGATTTTTGGGAATTAGTGTACACAATTTTTTCAGCGGTTTCCCCCTCGAATAATCACAACTAAAGTTTTTATAGCAATGTTATAGGTAACTATTAAGATTTATTAATAAAGTATTTTGTCTGTACTTGTGTATTAGTATTTATTGTTATAGTAGTAGATAAAGTATAGTATTCAACTTGCGGTAATGGTCATAACTCGGCTCATGCTACGAACTTCATCTGCGTGAGTTATGACCTACATTGCCGCTCGTCAAATAATATACTATTAATTATGTTTTCATTTTGAGTTAAACTGTCATTATTAGTGAATGAGGTATAAAAGTGTATTGGTATTTTCAATTATCAGTTTGAAATATAGTTTTGACAACAAAATGCGTGTACTTGGGCATCGGAATTTGGATGTTTCGCCTCATCCGGCTAGCTCTACACCACAAGTACAGCTTCGTCGCAGTTGTCCAGCAACTCCGGAACTCTTCTTTGGATTATGGCAGTCAGGAACAGCATCGTAGGTGTTGTTACGTTGTTACGAATTCTTTTGTATAGTGTTGGTGTTCCCTACAAGGTTCCATACACTATACCAGGCTTGTAGATTCCTCAAGTCCAAGGCCAGAAATACTTTTACCAACTATAGGTAATTGTGTGAGCCACCCGGGCTACCACACTTGAGAAGTACTCTCAAAACAACAACTGAGCACTTCAGTGGCTCCCGGATGACTGGTTATTCCAGCCAAAACGGGCTTCTTAAATACAAAATGTGTACATTTGCTCCGGCCAATGCCGAAGCAAAGACACTGGTGGGCGGAGCCTAACTGAGCTCCACACTTGGATATACTCCAACTTTGAAATTTTTATTTTGTATTTCTGGCCGAAGATAACACGTCCCCCCTTCAAGGAATCGCTTGGTATATTGATGGAACCTCGTTGGGTTGTCCTGAAAAGGATCTATTATTTTTTTTCGTACATGGGCCTTGGGCCTTTATTGGTTTCTACAAGTACCTGAAAGAAATAAAATTATTACTGCTCCTGGCTGTCTATCTTGCAGGTCTTCTTGCTTCCAACTTATCGTAGGGATTCCAGGATACTCCTTTACGAGACTTTTATGTAACTGGAATGTTACATATTTCCACATACGCTCGTTACCCAGCTTCTAAAGAGATACCTCATACCTCTTCGCCCTTGCCCACTGGCTAAGGACAACCAACCGTTGGCGAGGCAGCTTCCACTGTGTCGAATTACCCCAGCCTCCTGGCATGGGAACAACTGGTTGGTTGCGGGAATAGTACGATACCATTCGAACCCACGAAGGATATGGGTACTCAGTTCCACTGGCATAACTCGCTTCAGAATCGTCTCGAAAGTGCATCCAAGAAAACTTTCCGATAAGTACAAGTCCGGGTTACTGGAGTTTTTCGGGGCCCTGCCTCCCACTGGAGTGCAACACAAATGTATCTACAAATGCTGGGCCCCACGTTGGGCGCCATGACAACAAAATGCGTGTACTTGGGCATCGGAATTTGGATGTTTCGCCTCATCCGGCTAGCTCTACACCACAAGTCCAGCAACTCCGGAACTCTTCTTTGGATTATGGCAGTCAGGAACAGCATCGTAGGTGTTGTTACGTTGTTACGAATTCTTTTGTATAGTGTTGGTGTTCCCTACAAGGTTCCATACACTATACCAGGCTTGTAGATTCCTCAAGTCCAAGGCCAGAAATACTTTTACCAACTATAGGTAATTGTGTGAGCCACCCGGGCTACCACACTTGAGAAGTACTCTCAAAACAACAACTGAGCACTTCAGTGGCTCCCGGATGACTGGTTATTCCACCACCACCATGCACCCCCTAAGGTTGAAGCCCGGAAGGATGAACTTCCCAGCACTCGTACGTACTCGAAAGCTCACCCCCCCTATCCACCACCCCCGCTCGTTAAAGCGGTTCCTCATCCTGATGACTGGCGATCAGCAGAATAAAATCTGACCGTTTGATATGGAGTGCCCAGCCAATTCTCGGCTTGAAGCTCCCTTATATCTGACATGAGTTGACTTTTAAACAATGACTTTACTTTACTTTACTGTGCATGGTGCCCCCCTGAAACTGGCTGAAGGCCTGAAAAAACTCTCGGCTGAGGGCCGAGTGCTGTGTGCTGAGTTAACTGAAATTGAAATTACTACTTGGTCGATTCTTCGTGGATCTGAAACATAAAAGCATGATTAATCGTGATTTGGTGCCTGTTGAAGTAGGCGTTGGCGTCGCCGAAGGTCTCGCCTCCGCCGTACTTCTTCAGGGGTGTCGTTGTCTCCTTGGTTTACTGGACGTCTGTATTTGTCTCTGTCTCTGTCGTCTTGCTCACGTCTGTTCTCGTGGAGCTCCATGAGCAGCGGGTTCGTGTGGGTCTCTACTCTGTCTAGAGTAGTCCCCACATGTTGTCTGATCAGTCTGTCGATATAGTCCGGGTGGATGTCTAAGTCTCGATATATGAACCTGTTGGGCATATATTGTGGTGCGTCTGTTGCCGTCCTCAGGCAGACGTTGAAGAAGGCCTGTATCCTCTGCCTATAACTGTTCGCGCACTGCCCCCAAGCAGTGGATGCGTACAATATGATAGGCAGAAGAATTGTCTTGATGAGGCGTAGTTTCAACTCGAGTGCCATGTTGCTCCTACGTCCGATGAGTGGGTACAGCTTATGCCTTGCGGCTTTCGCTATAGCTAATCTGTGGGAGATGTGCCTCTGAAACGTGAGTTTCTTGTCCAGGGTTACTCCTAGGTATACGGCTTCGTCTACCCAAGGAATTCTCTCGTCGTTCATAGTAACATGGCCCTCGGGTGTCCTACGTCGCCTCGTGAACAGTATGGCCTTGCTTTTGTCTGCATTGATTCCGATCTTCCAACGATTGAACCACGGTTCCAGCTTGTTTATCTGAAGTTGCAGCTTCGATGTTACTCCTCTCTCATGAGATGACTCAGCAAAGATTGCCGTGTCATCTGCATAGAGAGCAAGTTTGGTCATGGGGTTGTCCGACATAGGCATGTCTGCAGTGTAGATCGAAAACAGGTGTGGCGACAGTACTGCTCCCTGTGGTACTCCTGCTTCTAGCCTCCTTCGTGAAGAGAGAGCATTTCCGACTTTGCATCGGTAATGTCTACTCCTTAGGAAGGAGTCTATCAGCTTGACCATTGGTATGGAGTATCCGGCATCAACCAGTTTTGCGATCAGCCCATCGTGCCAAACTCTATCGAAGGCCTTGGAGACGTCAAGGAAGACTGCTCCTGTAAGATGTCCTCTTCTCGTGCGGTTCCAGCTCTGGATGGTGGCGTCCACTATCCGGGTGACCTGGAGTTCTGTTGAGTGTTCCTGTCTGAAACCGAATTGCTCATCTGGTAGGATGTTCAATTCTTCAGACATTGTCTCAAGTCGAGTCCTGATCACCCTTTCTGCGACCTTACTCATGGCAGGTGTTAGGCTGATGGGGCGGTGGTTTTGCGGGAACGTGTGGTTCTTGTTGGGCTTCGGAATCATGATGACCGTAGCTTCTTTCCAGCTGGATGGAAAGTGTCTAAGTCTGAGTACAGCGTTTATGATGTTTGTCAGGGCTGCTAGTCCTTTCCTAGGTAAGGCTTTTAGTGCCCTGACTGGTATGTCGTCTGGGCCCGGTGCTTTCCTGGTCTTGGCGTGTCTAAGTATGGCCTTGATTTCCTCTGGAGATGTCGGCTCTAGGAGAATGTCTGAGTCGTCAGTCCTTCTGAGTCGTCGGATCGTCTGGTCTACGTACGTTTCCGTGTCCTCGACCTCATCGGTGTAATCGACCTCGTTCTCACGGCACTGACGTTCGAAGGAGTCCGCAAAAGCTTCTGCCTTGTCCGTCTCCGTGAAAACGATGCCCATCTCACCATGAAGTGGGGGGCACGGTTTCCTTCGGCCGTGTCTGAGGACTTTCTGAGTCCTCCATAGGGAGTTGTCTTCGGCGTCGAGTTCGTCCAAACGTTCAGACCATTGTCGCTCTCTGAGTTGCTTCAGCTCTTCTCTCAACCGTCGAGACACGTGGTTGAGCTGTCGCTTGTCATCGCCCGTCAACGTTCTCTGGTAACGTTTTTTCTGACGTCGTCTCAGCCTGATCAACTCCCTGACCTCAGGTGGGATCCCTCCTTGAAAGTCGAAGTTTGTCGTCTGTATGTCTCTTGAGCACCGTTCCATTGCTGTCAGTATTCCTTGTCTGAGTTCGGTCACCGCCGCCTCTAGTTGTCGTGATGTGTCGATCCTGGGGATGTTAATTTCGTTGTGGACTGCCCTTTGGAATCGTGACCAGTCCACTATCCGCTTTGTCGTGTGCACGATTTCCGCTTCTCCCTCCCCTATTGTTAGTAGGATTGGGTTGTGGTCTGATGATCCCTCGTCCAGTACAGAGATGTCCACCAGAGTTGGAATACTCTGTATGAGGGCTATGTCCAGAATGTCCGGGTGTTGGTCTTCCCTCCCAGGATAGTGAGTAGGTTCGTGTGTCGCCGTCACTGCAATGTCGTCAAAGTCTGGTAGTAAGTTGTCAGATAGGTCTCTGCCACGTGGGTTGGTGTTGCGGCAGTTCCAATCTCTAGATTTCGCGTTGAAATCTCCTATTGCCACCGTTGGGTGGTGGTCAGGAAAAAGTTTCTCCAAGTCCGTTTTCCTCAGGTTGGGGCCTGGAGGAATGTAGACTGAGGAGACTCTTAGGAGATTGATTCCGTCTACTTTCACTCTGATCGCTACCGATTCACCGAGTGAGAGTTCCGGAAGCATGTCCTCGTTATATTCCAGGTCTGATTTTACCAGGAGGAGCGAGCCACCTGCTCGAGCTCGGGGTCCTGGTCTGTCATTCCTGTAGCATGTGTATCCTGGCATGCCAAATTCCTTGCTTGGGTTCAACCTGGTCTCTTGTAGTGCCACCACTTCTGCCGAGATTCTGGAGATAAGTTCCAAAAGTTCATTTTTGCGCTGGATTGCGCCGTTGATGTTCCAAGAACATATCTGCAAGATCTTCGGAATCCGTGCTGGCATTATTGTCCCGAGGTTGTGGCCACGGCGCTGATAACCGCCAAGAGTTGGGTAAGTACCTGTGGGGGTACTTTTATCAGAGTTTCGAGAATTAGTGCCTGAGTTTTTGCGGCCTCAGTACTTTCATCTCGTCGTGTAGGGCCCCATTTTGGTAGTGCCGTTTGCGGTTGTGGTTGTGGACCATTTCTGGGCGCTGGTCCCTGCCTTGGGGCTGCTGGTCCCTGTCTCTGTGGTGTTGGTCCTTGTCTTTGAGGTTGTCGCGCTGCAACCCTTGGTTTGGGGAACTGTGGGCATCCCCGGTAGCTAGCTGGGTGGCTACCCCCACAGTTGGCGCACTTTGCCGGTTCCTCCCTGGCCTTAGTGCATGTGTGCGTGGCGTGGTCGCCTCCGCACTTCACACATCGGGCTTTTGAGTGGCAGCACTTTTGTGCATGCCCGAACCATTGGCAATTGTGGCATTGCGATACCTTTCCTTTTTGAGGGCGCTGAGCTTCGACTTTGACCTTGAGGTCAAGTACGTCCTTTAAATCGAAAATTTCTCGATTCGCTCTGGGAACTTTAACTAGGAACAGTGGGAGCACTGCTCTAGTTCTCCTTGAGGTCATTCTGTGGCATTCAATGACCTCGTAGTTCCTTGCCTCTAAGTCCTCCTTCACGTTCTCCGCCGTGATGGAGTCTGGAATACCTCTGATTACCACATGCAGAGGTATTTCTTTCTTCAGCTGGTATGTGAAGAATTCCAGATTGATTTCTTCAAACAGCTTGGTGGCGCTTCTCCAGTCTGCTTCACTATTAGTGAACAGATGGATTCCATCTTGTCTCGCTTGAGCTTTGAAAAATCCAATTTTCCTATTCCTTAGGATTGTGGATATTTTCAGCCATTGGGACTTGTCCCTGATGATCACTGCAGGGGGTTTTTTGGGGCCCTTGTTGTCCGAATTTTCCGGGATGGTCTCCATGCCACTTGTGGTCCCATCTTCGGATGTCGTTTGGACGGTTGCCGGTGTTGGGGTGGGTGCCGGTGTTGGGGTGGGTGCCGGTGTTGGGGTGGGTGCCGCCTCCGTGTGTCGGATGGTTTTCTTCCTGTGGCTGACTACTACGAATCTGGCGTCGTCCTCTTCGTCAGATTTTTCGGAAGAGTCTCCGTGTTGTCTCTTCCTGTTTCCGGTGCCTACGGGGTTTGGCGGTTGGGGGATGTTTTCAATGACTTCCATGTCATTGGATGTTTTTGGTTATTCCAGCCAAAACGGGCTTTTTAAATACAAAATGTGTACATTTGCTCCGGCCAATGCCGAAGCAAAGACACTGGTGGGCGGAGCCTAACTGAGCTCCACACTTGGATATACTCCAACTTTGAAATTTTTATTTTGTATTTCTGGCCGAAGATAACAGTTTGATAATGTACATATTGGACGAAACTGGAGTAATGCAAGTGTTACAAATATAAAGTGGTATAAAAACATTTTAATTTCTCATATTCTCATGAAAATCAAAATTGGCATTGAGCTATGACCTAGATTACATTTCGCTATAATTTTTTATTGATTGTATCATATCATGTTGATAAAATATTCGTAATATTTCTATGATAAACAAATTTTTTTCTATTTCAGATATGATAAAGATGTTTGAAATCAATTGCAACAATTCACAAATACAATAAACAGAAGAAGATATTGATTTTAATAAGTATTTTTTTATATACAGGGTGCTTCATAAGTACGTGTAGAAACTTTAGGAGCATGTTGGTGACGTCGATATAAGACAAAAAGTTCCCATTAACACATGTCCGCAAGTCATTCGTTTCTAAGATACAGAGTGTCAAAGTTTAATTCTTATATTTGTTTTTTGTGAATAAATACCAAAATATTTGTGATATTTGATGAAAGTCTGGTACCTGGGATGATTTTCCAATGACAAAATCAAATTTAATGTTAATTGTGAAAAAACTAATTTATAATTGAATTTATTTTAAATTAAAAAATCTTGTCATTCAAAATCACTTGCATCTATTATTTCGAATCTCAATAACTTGAAAATAGTTGCTCGCAGAATACCAAGAATATATTTTTTACACAAACTGAATAATAAATATTCCCAGATACGAAACTTTACCCAAATATCAAAATTATTTTGAAATTATTCACAAAAAATAAAAATATGAATTCAACTTTGACACTCTGTATCTCAGAAAGGAACAACTTGCGGATTTATGTTTATAGGAACTTCTCTTCTTATTTTGATGTCAGCAACACGCTCCTGGATTTTCTACACGTACTTAAGAAATACCCTGTATATACAGTCACGGTCGATGGTACCTTAGACGATTACGAAGAACGGGAAATAATATCATTCTGAAAATTTGGTTTCACTTGTAATCTCCCAAGTGCTTGAATTATGGCCGGAAATTTTTCGAGTACATGAATTTTCTTTGAAAATTCATGTACGAGATAAATTTACGGCAATTAATTCAAGCACGAGGGGGATTCGGTAAGAAAATTTCACACCGAGAAATGTAAATCACCCAAAAATTCATAAGAAATAACTAACGATGGTTTTACCTGAACTATTTATAACCACTGAAATATTGATATGTAAAATACTCCACGATTATTGCAGAAATTGTCAATTCTGAAATCATATTTCAGATGTTCAATACTCCATTTGTCACAAGTTTTTATCACAAGTCCCGTAGCTCAGCGGTAGTGTTGCGGCCGGTCTCACTAGGCTAAGAGTACATAACAACCTACCCCGCAAACATGGTGGGGTGTTATATGAGTCGCTGGATATCTTCCAGGAGCGCTGGGTAGAACCGGCGCCGTAGGGAATACAAGTTGAGGATCTAAAATGTCAAGTACTTCTTTGCTTCTAGCCTTTTCCGGGGCAACATCCAAATTATGGTCCTCACAAACTACCAACCCTCAACTTTTTACATTCAATGGGACGACAACACGCGCATAAGCTTTGCAGGAGGCGCGAATACTCCAGTTACTACCATTATTTATGTCAAAGGTCGACATTTCCACCACACATTTGCACCAGCGGAGGCAGTGACCAGCGCCCTCTCTATATGGGGACCCATGGCTTTCAGAAGGCATCGTGCACGTCACCAGAGCTGGCAACAGCAGGGTGGCGTGAAGCACACTTAACGTCCTCTCCTTCCTTCCATCCTAGCCCCCCGCCGCGCCGGGCGAAGATGGACTGAAGAAAGAGTAGCTGCTTCGGGTAGAATAATGAATTGTAAATAATAAGTTTGATAGAATAAACTTTTATTTATGAGTCGCTAGGTCGATGGCTCAATCCACGATAAGAACATAACTTTTTCATTTATTTTTTCAAATTTAAACACATTTATTGATGAAAATTTTGTTAAGTATTTTACATATCAATATTTCAGTAGTTATAAATAGTTCAGGTGAAATCATCGTTAGTTATTTCTTATGAATTGTTGGATGATTTTCATTTCTCGGTGTGAAATTTTTTTTGCCGAATCCCCCTCGTGCTTGAATTAATTGCAGTAAATTTATCTCGTACATAAATTTTCAAACAAAATTCATGTACTCAAAAAAATTTCGGCAATAATTCAAGCACTTGGGAGATTACAAGTGAAAATTGCTATTATATTTAGGTATAGGAACATGATATATCAATTTGAAGGGAATTTAGTCATCTTTCAGGATATTCCATAATATACAGGATGTTCCATTTAAAAAAACGCACTTTCAACCCTTTTCGTATCTAGCATTAAGATCATGAATTTTGAACGACCCTGTATAACGCATAACAAACTTCTCTATACAGAATCAATGTACATGATCTTGATGAACTAAACAGAAAATTGCAACTACTTAAGAATCCAAATACCGCAGATATAAACATTCAATTTGAGCTATGTTTTGGATAAAAAATATGGAAAATAACCAATATCTCAAAAACCGTTAGAGATAGGTATAGGGCAGTATGGGGCAGAAATAATCAAAAAGGAATGATAAGTTCAAAAATGCGGTAATATACAGGGTGACCCATTTGAAATAACGAAGATGCTGCTACTTTCTGGTATAAGCGGCAACTACTTGAGAAACCAAATGTTCAGAATGATCCTATTTCCCGTTCTCCGTAAACGTCTAAGGTACCATCGACTGTGACCCACCCTGTATATTCGACGTTTTCAAAACGAACCAAAATCTATAGAGCATGTTTTTTGGAAGCGGGGTAAGCTAAAGTTAGTTTCTTTGAAGCTAAAGCCCAGAAAATGTATTATTAATTAGTATAACGAACTCTTCAAAATAATTTCGAGTACGAACCCTGAAAAAAAAATATACTCAATATTTGAATGAAATCAAAAGTTTGGGTTGATACATTTCATTAGTATCACACGCATCACATTCGCCAGGAAAGTGGGATGAAGTTCTTTGGTCTTTTTCACATTTGCAGCAAGTGGGGTTATAGGATGTATTGAATGTCAGACAGCGATCAAAGCAATGCGCACGCGCTAACCGCTTTGCAACATTACCAGTTGTTCTCTTTGCTCCACAAGATGCTTAATGCCACTGGTCGCTTGCAGACATCAGCTTCATGCAAACTGGTTTGAAAAACGTACCTTAATTATTAGTCAATTTACCTGAGCTGGCCAACATTACATAGACAGCTGTTTCGAAAATGAGTAAATAATCAGCAAACCTAACCAGACTAACCTTACAAAGACAGTATAACCACACAGAAAACGGATATGGCAACGTCGCAAACCGCGCACGCGTATTCCAGTGATCGGCGCCCCACATTTTATGCCTTGTATTGGTCTGTCTTCTATGTCTATTATTGATAGGTGTCTGCCTAATTTGTTATCACCTATTAGTATTCCAATAAGAAGGCGTAGTGTTTGACGATTATTGCCTATGAGCCATGCCGTCCTCGACATGTTGGAGCCGGCTACGAAGTCTTTCGACTGGCTGCAGCTAGTAGTATCCCTACAAAAATCATTTAACTTGCCAGAAGTTTCGCAATGGAGAATTCAAGTCCATGGAATTCTGGAAATGGTCTACTATTAAGGCGTCCCAGGTAGAACATCATATCGGCTGAATCTTGGTTCCATATTGGGCCAATATAGATATATTGTAAATAAAAAATCAATATTGGTCCAATATGGGTGAATATTCAAAAAACAATATTATATTAATAATATTGTTGGAATATTGGTTGAATCTGTTCAGAATGTAAATTGTCACATGTAATATTGGGTCAATATTGGTTGAATGATTTCTACCAATATCGATAATACAATATTGGTTATATATTGTTTTCCACATCTAGAATAAATATTGCAATCCAAATATTCTAGTCATATCGATTATAGGGGAAAAAACTATATTGTATTTCCAAGTTTGTTAGAATATTGGTTGAATATCATTTCCACTTTATTTGACAAATTGTAGTAACTCATATTGAGTCAATATTGGTTGAATGATATTTACCAATATCGATAAAACAATATTGTCTTCACATCGTTTTTAACATCTAGATTAAATATCGCAATCCCAATATTCCCCTAATTCCGATTCTAGGAATAAAAACAATATTGTATCTCGAAGTGTGATCACACATTGGTTGAATATCATTTCGCCAATATTCAACAAATCTTATTAATTAATATTGGGTCAATATTGGTTCAATAATATTTATCGATATTGTTAAAACAATATTGTCTTCATATTGTTTCCTACATCTAGATTGAGATGAAATTTGGATATTGGCCGAATATTCAATGAAACATATTGAAATTACATCATGATCAAACCTGGATAAAAATCCGCTAGGTGGCTCTACATATAGAACGTCTTCTAAAACCTACGAAAGTATATTAAATACTTCCCATAACTTGTTTTCAACACAGCTCACTCAGTGGTTATGCCGATCAAAAGGCAGGCTCTGGTGTCACCTTCATCAACTAAAAGACATTCAATAATTTACCAAGGTATATTGACATCCACCAATATATCCAAATGATATTGTACCAATATAGATAAATATTGTACCAATATCGATAAATATTTTGAGGCCATTATTGCTTCAAGAATATTCCACCAAAACTACTTCCAAAATATTCAAACAATATGGCAAAATGTTCACATTTTACTTCTCGACAATATAACATTTGAATATTGTGCCAACATTGTCAGAATATTGTATCAGCGATATTGTACCAATATCGCCGAACATTTTGAGGCCAATATTAGTTCAAGAATATTTCGCCAATATTTTTCAAGTTATATTGGACCAATATCGCCGAATGTTCACATTTTTTTTCTCGCCAATATTGCATTTCAAATATTTCGCCAATATGTTCACAATATTGTTCCAATATTTTACCAATATAGGTGTGCTACATGGGACATATAATGATTTGGATGAAATTTTGCTCTGGATTGAAGCAGACCACTATTTGACAAAAAACAATTTGTCGATTGATTCCAATTCTTCATCTCTGCAGATGACTGAATTATTTAGATGAACTTTCTATAGTATTCGGTATCATTCCCTAAATTACTTCCTCAGAAGGAAAACAGACTTTCCAAAAAAGCGTTACAAAGAACCATACCGGTCGTAATATATAGTTATTTCCTGAAATCGTGTTTCAAACTGCAATTTCGATCATACAAACATATAAGAGGCATGTGCGAACAGCATTCAGTGGAGAGTTATTCCGAAAACATGATCAATTTCCACTATATATCATCATTGTGAATATGTGATAAATCTAACACGATGGCTTATTATTCCAAGTACCTCTCTCGCGGTGTTTACGTCTACCGTTAAGGTAATTTTCAAATCGATGTATACAGCAAGCGTTTTTTTCGAATTAATTTCGTATCAAATATGTCTGTAGAGAAATATATTCAACTCAGATTGTGCAGAAAACATTTAAACAAAAACCTGATTGTCAAAAACGGAAGGATGTTTTTTTGTCTTATCATCAAACCTCTGTATCAGCTCAAAGTGGAAAGGTTGAGTCCCAAAAATAAAGCCATAAAAATGAAGACAACTTAAGGGAGTTCCTTAGAGGCATATGAAATCTGTCGGCTAGCGGTCGGCACGGTTGATACCCTGCATCTTTTTGGCGGCTGGGATATTCGTTAAAAGAGGGAACTGATGTAGGTTTATAAATGAAGCGACAATGTTGGAGATTCAGTTCTTTCATGTTCTTGCAAGCACAATATTACATGAATGATTATGGAATTTTTTTTAGAAATATAAACATTACACTAAGTACCTGAAAATAAAAACAAAAATATTTTAAAATCTGATCTCATTTTCTCCAAACCTAAATTAAATAGAGTTTTCAGCAACTGTTGATAAGGGAGGCAAATATAATCTACAAAACGTCAACGTTTTTCGAAAAAAGCAAGTTGGGTTTTCTCACCCAATTTGAACTTGTTTTTAGAGATAGTAAAATTTCAGAATACGATGAGTTTTGTTAACACAGGAACTTATTGGGAAAAATTGATCAATTTGCCTCTCTATAGTTTTATCGATTTTGTTTGTGAGTTTAGATTCACTTTTAGACTGCGAAAGATTTAATTTCCCAAAAAAAAACCATGTCAAGAAAAGAATTTTCCCCACAAAATCAAACATCCAATAATTGATTATATGACGAATGTTTTATTGTAATAAACAATGTTTCTTCAATACTAAGAAAGTATGGTATGTAACGCACTATCTTATGAACACATCATGACACTTGTTTATTAAACACTCGCTCCACATAATACCGGGTGACACAGCAGACATGTAGCAGCCTGTAGTTTTTTTATTTGAAGAGATGAAGATTTGAAATTTGCAGAAGTTACGTAATCAATGATAGCGCTTCATTTGAATCTAACGTCAACTTTTTTCAACCACCTGTTTGATCGGCAGTAACTCCAACTTCTTTTTTTTTAATGACACCCTGTATATTTATCCAGCCTATCTCATTTGTCTTGAAATTCTCTATTGAACCGTGTATCATGAAGTGGCATTCGTTCCTCGATTCGCAGATGAATTGCATTTTAATGAAAAACATCAAGTTGGCTGTTACCCGAATTCGATAATCTTTCGATGCTTGGTAGGCTTGGAAATCCAAAGAGTATCAGTTAAACGATATAATTTCAGTTTTTTCCATACCTGATCACTTCCTACAGATTGTCAATAATTTTCTCAATAAAAAGAAAAAACATCTAAAAATAAATCACGATATTTCGAAAACTGAGATAGGAACATGTTTTTTTCAATTTCGCTACTTGTGAAGGAACTATCTGTCTTTCTCTTTGGCCAAGTAGCCATATCATGATCTTCCCATTCGGAAACATAAAATTGAAATTGTTCCCCTGATCCACCAATTCACAAGTCTATCAGTCTAGATATTGGCAATAATATTTTGCCAGTAGGCGTTGTACACAGAATGTTTTGTGTTTGACAGGTAAACATTATTTGATTGTACTGATTATCTCCGTCAGTTTTATGCTGATTAAAATTGCATCATTTAATAAGATACTAAATATGTATTCAAAGAATAAAATGGTCGATATGTTGTTGATATTCGGAGAGTGCAAGAGAAATTGTAGGCAGGCTGAACAATTGTCGAAAGATTTTCGGAAAGACGCCATCCGCCTAATAATTATTTCGCTAGAGTAGAAGAGCAGTTCAGAAGAGAACCGGAAAATCAAAGCAATATCCAATACATTGTCGACGAGGAAATGAAAGTAAACGTTTTGGCCATAGTACATGCAGATCCGACGATATCACTGAGACAAATTGAGGACGAAATCGGCGTGAATCGAGAGACCGCTAGAAGAGTTTTGAAAAGAACTGCTCTGAACTGCTCTTCTACTCTAGCGAAATAATCATCAGGTGGATGGCGTCTTTCCAGAAATCTTTCGACATAAAATTGTTCAGCCTGTCTACAATTTCTATTGCACTCTACGAATATCAACAACATATCAACCTTTTCATTCTTTGAATACATATTTAGTATCTAATTAAACGATGCAATTTTAATCAGAATAAAACTGACGGAGATAATTAATACAATCAAATGATGTTCACCTGTCAAACACAAAACATTCTGTGTACACCGCCTACTAGACAAAATATTATTGCAAATATCTAGACTAATAGACTTGTGAATTGGTGGATCAGAGGAACAATTTTAATTTTATGTTTCCAAATGGAAAGATCATGATATGGCTACATGGCCAAAGAGAAAGACAGATAGTTCCTTCACAAGTAGCCAAATTGAAGAAAACATGTCCCTATCTCAGTTTTCGCAATATCGTGAGTTATTTTCAGATGTTTTTTCTTTTTATTAAAGAAATTATTGACAATTTGTATAAAGTGATCAGGTATGGAAAAAACTGAAATTATATCTTTTAACTGATGCTCTTTGGATTTCCAAGCCTACCAAGCATCGAAAGATTATCGAATTCGGGAAACAGCCAACTTGATGTTTTTCAATAAAATGCAATTCATCTGCGAATTGAGAAACGAATGCCACTTTGTGATACACGGTTAAATAGTGAATTTAAAGACAAATTAGATAGGCTAGATAAATATACAGGGTGTCATTAAAAAAAGAAGTTGGAGTTACTGCCTATCAAACAGGTAGTTGAAAAAAGTTGTCGTTAGATTCAACTGAAGCGCTATCACTGATTACGTAACTTCTGCAAATTTCAAATTTTTATCTCTTCAAATAAAAAAACTACAGGCTGCTACATGTCTGCTGTGTCACCCGGTATACTATTTCAATACAAGTAGTAAAAGTTTGCATTAGCTATATTAACAAAATATCTCAATTGCGGAGTTATCATTTCTGACGGACCAAACTTCTAGAAGAAAGTGAATCATGTAGTTCTGGTTCTGGATTATTTGAAAAGGCTGCTTCTTCTTCCAGTACTATCAATAGTAGTACTCAAAAGAGTCATACAGCGACATCGTTGGAGGAATTGGAAGTGATGAAGTACTCAGGATTAATGAATTTCGGTTTGCCAGGAAAGACAGTATGGGAATCGCAAAATATTCAAAATTTTACCGGGCCTGGAACCGGTGAAATTGATATTGAAAATTATGTCAATATTAAGGGCAGTATATCTGATTTTGAAAAATATCAAATACTAAAAAATGCCTTCGTTACTGAAAAAAAATTTTTTTTTCCTTACTCTGTCCATTCTAAAAGCAAAAAGGATGTTAAATGCTACTTATCACAAAGTCACTTCAATTCCTTTACTTGGTTAACGTATTCTAAAAGTTTAAATGGTCTGTTTTGTAAGTGGTGTGTACTATTTGCCAAATTTGGGGGTATTCATAAGGCTATACGTTCCTGCAAAAACTTGTATTTAGTCCCTTGCATAAATACTCAAAACTTTTTGAGGGTGATCTAACTCATCATAACAATTGCTCTTATCACAAGGAAGCTGTGCTTTACTCTGATAATTTTAAAAATACTTTTCAAAATCGGGATAGGAAGATTATAAATATTATAAACGTCAAGCGCATTGAACAAGTTGAACAAAATAGTAGAAAAATTAAAGCTATTCTAGGAACAATACATTTTTTAGGAAAACAAAATATACCTTTAAGATGACATTTAACTAAATCTGACTTAACTGATTCGTCAGATGTAAATGAGGGAAATCTTAGAGAATTTTTTAGTTATCGGATACAAACATCTGGTGATGATGTTATCTTAAAGAATCACTTCGAAACGTCATCTGCGCATCTGACTGTTTCAGTTCAAAATGTACTCATTAAATGCTGTGGGGATGAAATATTGTCGCATACAGTTGGAAAAGTCAATAAATCCAAATACTTTAGCATAATGTTTGATGAAACGACAGACATTACTAATATTTCTCAAATGTCGATGGTAATAAGGTATTTAGATGACAAACTTAATATAAGGAAGGAATTTCTTGGGTGTGTTGACTGTCATACCAAAAACTATGATGAACGTACCAAAGAACCGATACTTTCAAGCGAAATTTTCGGAAATACTATAATATCTTTCATTGATAAATTGGGTTTACCATTTGAGAATTGCGTTGGCATAGGCACTGACACTTGCAGCGTCATGTTGTCGAAACAAAAGGGTGCTGTCTCACAAGTCCAAAAATCAATGAAAAATGCTGTCAAGTGTCCCTGTTACAATCACATTACAAGCCTAAATTTATCCATTTCAAAAGCAAGTTCCGTACAAGATATTAGAAATTCTATCGGTGTAATAAAAGAAACAATAAATTTCTTAGTTAGTTAAGAATAAAGAATTAATAAGTTTATGCGAATCTCGGTGGGCAAAGCGGCATGACGCAGTTTTAAGATTTCAATCGTGTATTGAAAAAATTAATGAAACTCTGGAATTAATTGCCAAAGGAATGATAAAGATAGTTCTTCCAAAGCACGTTCGCTGACAGATTCTCTTTCAACAACAAAATTTAAAATTTCTTTATACTACTTGTCATATTTTCTAAGTTTGACTAATAACCTAAGCAAATTCCTTCAAGCTTGACAAAATTAAAGCAAAGGCTCTGTTCAATGATATTCTTTCTTTATTAAATGAAAAAAGAAACAACGCTGAATCTTGCTTTTCCGAGATATTTAAAGACGTAGAGAATATTCACAAAAAATTTAACTTGATTTAATGATGCCTAGAATTACACCGAGTTAATATTCCAGGAGGTTCTAATGAAGAAAACTTCAGAAGAAGTATTTTTGTTCCCCCTTTAGACAACGTCATTGAAGATCTTAAATTTCGAGTTGTATAAAATTCTCCAATAAAATAAAACTAAGCAGAATATTTATCAAGTTTCACAAACGAAAGCAAATATTTCTTATTATTTCTCTTAAATACCGAATTGGAACTTTGGTTTGAAAAATGGAATAGTGCTACTAATGAAAATATGCCTGTTTCAGCAATATCTGCTTTACATGTTTGTGACAAGGAAATCTATTCAAATGTGTACCTGGCTTTATGTTTATTCTCTGTCATGCCCGTGAGCGTGGCAAGCTCAGGAAGAAGTTTTTCACCCCTTAAAAGGTTGAAAACGTGGCTTAGGGCAACAATCAGCCAACATAGGTTGGTGGCATAAGCGTTGCTACATATTCACAGAGACATAGATTCAAATCTAGGTGCTGTAATAGAAAGATTTGCCAATATTAAAAATAGGCATTTAGATTTGATTATGTAAATAACGATTATTCATGTTTTTTTTGTTAGTGCTTGCCAAAGACTATTAGTATTATTTTTTATTAATAATATATTCACGTTTATTGTTGTTTTATTTGTGATTTGTGAAAGAAATTTTGTTTTGTTTCAAATTCTAATATATATATATATATATATATATATATATATATATATATATATATATATATATATATATATATATACATATATATATATACATATATATATAGAGGTGAAAATTCGTGACTGGCTGTATATTAGTTTGTAGTATTTGTGGGGTTGCAGTCAGGGTTGCGGGCTATTTCAAAGAAAACTCTTTGATACTGTCAAGCTTTCGGTATAATTCGATACCTTCCTCAGGACAACTGAAAATACGCTTTGTACAATAAATGTAGGAAATAATAAATGGAGTACTTACTTACGTGAGAATGAATAATAAAATTGGCAAAAAACGAAAATGAAATATACATGAAGTGAAATGAAATGACTGATGTAAGAATGACAGTGACTTAATTTATTTCAGTAATCAAGTTGGAAGATTCTGATTAGAGGGTGATTTTATCCTATGTTTCTCAAAATTAAGAAGATACGTATAAATTTTGCTGAGATTACTCAGGTCAGTTCTTTTGTTCATCGACTGTTCTTCATTATTGATTTGAACCATTTCCATGAAAATTCTTTTAGACAGATTAGTTTCACTATTCAAAATTTCGGTATTATTATAATCCATCCTGTGGTCTCTAGAGATAACATGTCCTGCCAAAGCACATGAATCAACATTTCGTCTACAGTCGCTTTTATGTGAAATAATGCGACCATTTAGTGTTCTAGACGTCTGACCAATATATGACTTAGGACAGTCCATGCAAGGAATTTTATAAATAACATTTGATTTTTGTAATTTTGAAATAGGTGTTTTCACTTTACTATGTAATTTTGATATTGTAGTAATATTTTTCTTGGAGATTTTAATATTGTCAACTTTAAAAACGTTTATCAATTTTGGTGTCAATTCTTGTATATATGGCAGACCAACAAGAAAATACTCTACCAATCTACAGATCTCTGCCATATATACAAGAATTGACACCAAAATTGATAAACGTTTTTAAAGTTGACAATATTAAAATCTCCAAGAAAAATATTACTACAATATCAAAATTACATAGTAAAGTGAAAACACCTATTTCAAAATTACAAAAATCAAATGTTATTTATAAAATTCCTTGCATGGACTGTCCTAAGTCATATATTGGTCAGACGTCTAGAACACTAAATGGTCGCATTATTTCACATAAAAGCGACTGTAGACGAAATGTTGATTCATGTGCTTTGGCAGGACATGTTATCTCTAGAGACCACAGGATGGATTATAATAATACCGAAATTTTGAATAGTGAAACTAATCTGTCTAAAAGAATTTTCATGGAAATGGTTCAAATCAATAATGAAGAACAGTCGATGAACAAAAGAACTGACCTGAGTAATCTCAGCAAAATTTATACGTATCTTCTTAATTTTGAGAAACATAGGATAAAATCACCCTCTAATCAGAATCTTCCAACTTGATTACTGAAATAAATTAAGTCACTGTCATTCTTACATCAGTCATTTCATTTCACTTCATGTATATTTCATTTTCGTTTTTTGCCAATTTTATTATTCATTCTCACGTTAGTAAGTACTCCATTTATTATTTCCTACATTTATTGTACAAAGCGTATTTTCAGTTGTCCTGAGGAAGGTATCGAATTATACCGAAAGCTTGACAGTTTCAAAGAGCTTTCTTTGAAATAGCCCGCAACCCTGACTGCAACCCCACAAATACTACAAACTAAAACAAACATATATATATATATATATATATATATATATATATATATATATATATATATATATATATATATATATATATATATAATAATATTTATTCATTTTCAATAACATCAATAAACAGGAATATGAATGTATGGACTAATAAATAAATATTGAGTTTCCTACGAAGTACCGAAATACTTGTTTGTAGGTTTCTAAACAGCAGCACATATATCATGTTCGTAAATGTAAATATAAAAATGTAAAAATATAAGAAATATAACAATACAATACACAATGTACAATACACAATATTTTTGATGACTTTCTCATCGTATATATATATGAGTGATTGACAACACTAGTTTTTGACTATATTAATTAATTGACTACATCTATAATATAACATTTATAAATATAAATTTAATTTTTTTTTTATTATTATTTTTTTTTTTTTTTTTTTTTTTTTTTTTATGTTCAATTCATAATTATTATAATTATTATCTCATTTATCTATAATTCCATGGACCTTCAATCTTGGTATTTCTGAGACATACTTTTTCAGTTTTTTTTTGTAATGTTTTAATTGTGTCTCTAGTCTTAGGCTTTCTGGTAGATGATTAAAAATGCTTGGTCCCAAGTAACTGTAACATCTTTGACCAATCGATTTATGCATGAATGGAACCAGACACTGATTTTGTCCTCTGATATCGTGCCTGTAATATTTAGTTCTTAAATCATGTTTATTAATGTACTGATATATGGCAATGCTAATAAAAAATAATTGCTTAACGTCAAACACTTTTGTTTCTGAATAAAGTTGGTCTGTTGGATATCGTGAATTTTTTTTATAAATTATTTTAAGTAACCGTTTTTGTATGACTTCAATTTTTGTTAAATATACATTTGATCCTCCTCCCCAACCTATAATACCATATGTAAGATGTGGTTCGAAAAGAGAGTGATATAGCATTCGCATATGTTTTTCTTCGAGTATATCTGAAAACTGTTTGATCTTATAGATTACACATCTCATTTTTTTCATTAACTGATTTATGTGGTGATCCCATCTAAGATGGCTATCTAGAATGATTCCTAGGTATTTAATAGAATGTGTTTTTTTAATTTGTAGGTTACCTTGGAAGGATAGGTTGTCATAATTTGGCAAATGGTTTGTATAACTACAGAAAGGGACGTAGAAGGTTTTCTTTAAATTAATTGATAGTAATCTGTTATCGAACCATTTTTTAATTTGTGGAAGGTCGCTCTCTATTTTCGTTTTTAGATCAGTCCATGTTTTATCTTCATAGATTATGGCTGTATCGTCTGCGAAACTTATAACATGACCTCTGGTTTCAACGAGGAATATATTATTTAAGTAAATTGTGAAGAGCATTGGTCCCAGCACCGTCCCTTGAGGTACTCCACATGTAACAATTTGCTTTTCGCTATATGAGTCTTGTATTTTGACTTGTTGAGATCTGTTCGTAAGATATGAATTGAAGAGTGCATGTGCTGTACCTCTTACGCCTATCTCTTCTAGAGTTTTTAAGAGTAATTGGTGGTCGACAGTATCAAACGCCTTTGCTAGATCTAGGAACACGCCTATGCATGGTCTTTTTCCATCAACAGACTTGTATATTTTTTGTGTCAGTTCTAGTATAGCATCTTGAGTGGACCTGCCTTCCTGGAACCCAAATTGCCTTTCAGATAATATTTTGTGCTTCTTCATGAAGCTAATCAGCCTATTTTTGATAACTTTTTCAAGGATTTTGCTGAAATTTGATATAAGTGTAATTGGTCGGTAATTGGTTGTTTCGGTATTATCACCACTTTTGAAGATTGGTATAACAGTTGAGATCTTAAATAAAGTTGGAAAGTGGCCGACATTCAAGGTCTTGTTTATGATATGTACAAGTGGCTTTATGATGTATGGTGCTATTAATTTGATCAGTTCAGATTTTATCCCATCGGGGCCAGGAGATTTTTTATTTTTGAGTTCTAGAATAATATTCATAACTTCAGTTTCTTCTGTTGGAAAAAGGAAAATTGAGTTTTGATTTAATGTTCTATTCTCTTGGTAATGATTGTCTTGTTTGATTTTTGCTGATAACTGTTTACCTATATTTATAAAAAAGTCATTAAAATGTTGTGCAATATTCACAGGATCGTTGATTAAATCATTTCCTAATTTTACCTGGGAAATAGTTCCGATATTTTTGGTGTTTTTGAGCAGTTCATTTATGGTTTTCCATATACTTCTCGAATTGTTGTTTTCTGTTAACTTGTTTTTATAATATGTTACTTTGGCACTTTTGATCAGTTTACTAAGTATATTTTTGTACTGGTTATATTCGTTTTTCAAATTTTCATTGTTTGGTTCTCTCAGATGCTTCTTATATAATTTATTTTTGTTGTTTACCGATTTAACCAAAGACCCCGTTATCCATTCTTTTTTCCTGAAGTTTTTATTACTTATTTTAATGTATCGTTCTGAAATTTTTATGGCATTTTGAATAATATTCATGAATTTGCATACTGCCAGGTCCAAGTCCTCGCAGGAGAATATTTCTGACCAGTTTGTTTCACCAACTATATTTTTAAATTTTAGTTCATTTATTTGTCTACAAGTTCTTGGATTATTTCGTGTTTTACTGAGTCTGTTTGGGAGAACGATTTGTATAGCTGTAGTAAAGTGGTCTGTCACGCAGGTTTCTATTGTAGTAGATAATATTGTATCATAATCATTACTTTTAGAGTTCACAAAAATGTGATCTATACATGTAGCAGACGAGGGTCTTGTTATTGTGTTTATTGCAGAAATAAAGCCATATTCATTGAGAACGTTTAAGTAGTTTTGAGAGTCATTATCAGGATCAAGAAGATCAATGTTCATATCCCCTATAATTAAATTATATTTGAAATTATCTGTATTATTTTTTAAAATATTTTCCAGATCTTCCACAAATTCCTCTATATTTCGAATGGATGGTGATCTATATAATGAATTTATTATTATAATTTCGTCATTAATGACTGCCTTCATTTGGATTAATTTGCTATTGCTTATATCTAAAATTTTATGTGATCTATATAGTTCAGATTTGATGAATACTATGACACCGTCATTTCTATTTAATGTTCCAGAATTATAAATCGAAATGTAACCTGGTATTTTGAAAATGCTAATATCTGGTATCTGTAATGTCTCTGTGAATACAATACAATCAATACTATAATCTAATTCCGACAAAAAAATTTTGTATTCATCTAAATTCTTTGATAAACTTCTAATATTATTATGCATAATTTTAAAGTTAGAACATTGTTTATTAACATCAAAAACTTGTTTCACTTCGCTTGCATTTTTCAATTGGAAATTGTCTATCTTATCATAAAGGAAGTCTCTAATATAAGGATTAATTTTTTTGACTTACTGATGACTTTTTTTTTTTTTTTCAACATTTATTCTTCTTACTCCTTGTATATACTGGGCTAGGTTCAGTTCTATCTTTCTTTCTTTTCTTCGTTTTTTCTTTATTTTCTTTCTTCTCTTCTTCACTTCCACTAGTACTCTCACTCTCACTGGTGTCTTCCTGTGTATTTTCTTGGTGTTCACTATGGCTGTTTTTCCAAGTTATATCTTCCAGTTCTTCTATTGAGTAAGGCTTTCCATTTATTATTAGTTTCAGTCCTTTTATTTTCGCGTCGAAATTTTGTTTACGAGCCTGCTGCTGGTGATACTTTAAGACTTTCAAAGTTTCTCTTTCCTCTTTAGTAAGGTCGTTCGAAATTGAGAATCCCTTTTTATTGAGTTCCTTTAGTTTATCTATACTATTATATAGGGACTTTTTTTTCAGGTATGTGACGAACTCTACTAATACTGGTGCCTTTTTTCCTTTTCCCAGTTTGTAGATATTCTGTATATTTTCTTCCTTGATGTTGGATTCTAGAGTTGTGTTCAGAATATCCCTAGTTTTGTTCAATAATTCTTTGTCTTCTCCTTCTTCAGTTTGAATACCAAAAACTACAATGTTATTCTTTTTGTTTTGTTTCTCGAGTTCTTCACACCTTTTCTTCAAATAATCTACTTCTTGATTTGCTTTGTTTAATGCTGTCTGCAATGAGTTCGTAGTATTTTTTATCTCTTTTTTGATTTCCTCCGTTTGCTTTTCATTGGCCTGCATCAACAATTCATATAATTGCTTCTGATCTTCAGGGAGTTTTGGTAGCTTCTCGGTCATATTTATTATATATATATATATATATATATATATATATATATATATATATATATATATATATATATATATATGGATATAAAACTAATGTTCACAATCATATTTGCAGACTTTGAAAAAAAAACATTTAGATTTTATTTTAAAGATTTTTTTTCTGTATTTCCTGTAAGAACATATTTTCCAAGGAACATTAGTGTTGTTTTTTATTTATGATAGACGTTTATGGTTGATTGATATGTGACTTGTTTGTCATAAGCACTTCAGTTTTGTTTCTAATATATGCATGTTAATCATGGTTTTATATTACAGTAGGATTTTTTTTCATAACCTGAATCTGTACTCCCCTCCCCCCAAGAAAAAATATTATCGTCGCCCTTGAGTCTGTGTTGTCGCATCTAGGCCGGAGATGTGGAATAAACTGATATCCTGATAGGTGAAATCGTTGTTTTTGGAGTTGTATTAAACGGGAAGCCCGCTTCACAGAAACGTATCACAATTATTATCATTGAGTATTCCTTTCCACATATTACTTTTTTCTAGATACTTGGTATGTTATTTCATCATTCAATGCATATTTTCATTCGACCAGTGCGTTTACTTGTCCTCTGGGCCAATAGTCTGCCTTTCAGGTACAGCTTCCTCAAATTTTTCTGTATGATCGAGACAGCATGCTACATGAAATAGAAATTATATTTCCATTGTTACTGGTAACAACCCTACTCAACTTCTCATTAGTCTGTGCTATGCAACCAGATATAACATGATTTTCTTAAGCATAATCAAATCTGATGGAGAAATACGGTTAGCAGCTATTCAGGAATGAAAAACGGAATACCATATCAATGAAATAATTTTTTATATTGATTTATTGACATTTAAATCCCTTTGTTTCCCAACCAAATGATACTGCAATGTTAATTTAAACTGTATCTCGAGTTTTCTCATTTGAGTATGTTATTATTTGACTTATATTCAACGCGTTATAATGCTGAGTTCTTTTATCAATTTTTAAACTACGACTCAGTATATCAATATCATTTCAAAATGCTACTTCTTTTTCCAGAATCTGGCAGTCATTGTTCTCCCTCGATGTATACCTAGATACTTCTTACTATTAGACATTATTGTTAGCATTTTCCAACTTCGTTGTGTTGACAGACTTGATGATTTGTTTCATTTTTTTTAATGATATTCTACATATTTCTCATATATCTTTTTAGTTATAGGAGATACGAATTTTGATGAAATCAGAAAAGAAACTTCAGAAACATGTGGAAATATACAGAGTAATGTCTTGTTCATTCCCTCGCTAATTTCGCAATTTTTATGCGAAAAAAAAATGGGTGCCAGTCACGCTGGTCCAATCGCTGTTGCAGAACTATGTCGGCAGACATTTTATTCGCAGAAAAATTCCGAAATTAGCGAGGGTATGAACGAGACTTTATACTTTAGGAAAACAAAAGTCAGCAACATAATAAATTTCGCGCAGTGCACACAGTGACATCTTATAATTCTCTTACTCTTATAATACGACATTTGCTTGAAATTTGATTTGATGTTCCAGATATATTAGCATCACTCCATACTCCACCAGCGAACAGTGAGATGATTTTTTTGTTAATAGTGTGGAATCAATGGAACGTCCACTAATATTTCGCCGACCTATGCAGTAAACAAATCAATCTGAGATCCGAACACCGTGAGTCCAAGTGAGACAGAACAGCTTTCTGCCGATCACTCTTGCCTTACCGCATGTCAGAAAAAAAATTGAATCTCAACCCGATTCATCAAAGGAGACGACTGGAAGTGCATGTAATTCTGGTAATCCCTGTATGGTGCAGTAGGATTTGATTTTATTGTGTCAAATGAATGTCATGAATTGTCTGTTTATCCAAGTTATGGTTTTATGCGTATGAAAATTGGTGCATTTTTTGCTATTCACGACTGAGAATAAAAATCATTAAAAAAAACATCTTGAATTGTTGTAATATACCTTATATCAATTGAAATTCTCACCTTAACCTAAAATTGATTCGGTCTACTTATTCAGGAACAAACTCTGGAATGTTACAGAATTGCTACCAATATAATTTGCCTTCATACGTTTCCAATTGCTTCTAATCAATACCTCCAAACGTGGAAGCTCTCAAAGTGATGATGTAGTTAGTTTTGTAGAAATGCTGATTGCTTCTATGAATATTTTCATTGTAAAAGGGGCAAGTTATGATATTCAGGCCAGTATTCAATGAATAGTGTAAATCATTTTAAAGCTGTTCGTAATTTCCGCAATATTTTCAATAATATATTATCGAGGGGTTGGTATCCACATCTGATCTGGGATAACCAAATGTGAAAAGTCATGAATAAATGTTCCTTCCAATATAGCTCTTCGTTGCTATCCATTCCTAGCCATCGTTGCTGTGTCAGTTCATAACACAAATAGTTCTTGCGTCTTCGATGAAGTTGCAAACAAACTGTAAAATGGTGTTAGGAATTATTTTTCCGTTACTCACAACTCCAAAATTGAATACAAGGTGTTAGGTAAAAATTCAAGAAGTTACTCTTCGACATATTCTAAGAATATTTTGTCCTATGATGATTTTTGAAAAACCCCTTTGTTTCGAAGATGCAGGTCGAACAAAATTTACGACATGAACAACCTTCTTTTATCAAAAAGTACATGTAAAGTTGCTCCATTCTAGATACAATTATTCAATTTTCTCGTCATTGACTGCCGGACTCTTTCAAAAACACCAGGGTCGTTTCTAAATGAGTGACACTCATCAATTATGCGATTTAGCAAATCATCCGAATTTTCCAAAGGAGTAGCGTAAATTAAAGACTTCAGATACCCTCATAAGGAATAATCCAGAGGGTTTAAATCCGGGGATCGAGTAGGTCATGCGTGTGGCCCACTTCGACCTATCCAGCAATCTCCGTATGTTGCTACTCCAAAGGAAAATTTAGATGATCTGCTGAATCGAATAATTGCTGGGTGTAACTCAATAAAAAATGACCCTGGTGAGTTTGAAAGAGTTCAGCAGTAATGACGAGAAGATTGAATGCTTGTATCCAGGCTGGAGGAAGTCATTTCGAACATTCATTGTAGATTGAGCTACTTTACATGTACTTTTTACTATTAACATGTTGTAAATGTCGTAAATTTTGTTCACACTATATCATCGAAACTAAGGGGTTTTTCAAAAATCATCATTGGACAAAATATTCTTAGAATTGGTCAAGAAACGACCGCTTGAATTTTTGCCGCATGTTTACCTAACACCCTGTATATATAATTTTACTTATTGCTGAATTTACCTGCGAACTTCACTGGATTCTCTTCGCCAGCATTATTATCAATGTTGAGATCACAGAGAGCTGATTAAAGCAAATGATCTTCAGAATCCCATTCTATTGTCACTTTCATCTCATTCTCTGCAACAAAATTATCAGCATCCGAAACCATTTCGTAGCCCATAGATTCATCATTAGTAGGCCCTTCATCTGAATCTTCGTGTAACATATCTGATTACTTGAAATTCCAAAACAGTTCATCATCCATAGGTCGGTCATTTGAAGGTTCATGATCATCCGAATTTGTACCTGACACATCTGAAACACCATCAGAAGGTTAAAAGTCTATAATAGTAGTAGGCCCTTCATCTGAATCTTCGTGTAACATATCTGATTACTTGAAATTCCAAAACAGTTCATCATCCATAGGTCGGTCATTTGAAGGTTCATGATCATCCGAATTTGTACCTGACACATCTGAAACACCATCAGAAGGTTAAAAGTCTATAATAGTGTTCAAAATATTATTTTTTTTTGGATTGACATGGCCGTTACTTGATGGAAATCCATAGTATATGACACTGAGGTAAACACGATTAAATTTCCACAGATTTATTATCTTCGCGACATGTTTCGATACACAGTATCTTTCTCAAGCGAATGTAATACATCAAATTATTCTACGTTGCACATTACTAATATACCCTTCTTACCAATTGAGGTAATTAGGATCTACCCATAATAAAAATAAAAATTGTCCTGTAAATCCCAAAACATATCTATTACTCAATTAGTTGAAAACGTTTAACAAAAGGGAATTATTAAGGTCCAATTGATCATTTAGTAAACAATTCGATATTTTCAATTTAATAATTTTCAAGAATTATAAATGATTAAGTCTAATACCCTTATTCACTCACGTACGCGGCTTTTGTATGGTCTACCAGTCTGGCTTACATATACTTTGGAACAAGATCCACAATTCAATTTATAAACTCCTGATTTTTTTTATTTTTGTATTTTATCCTCATTATTTTTGATAAACCTTCCCAACGTGTTATCAGTTCTGAATGCTACATTTAAATTTTGTTTTTTTCAAAAATGACGCAATTTTCTGTGAAACGGGCCCTGAATAGGTTAAAGTTCTGTAATTATTGTCAAGGTTCCTCATAGTGGGGTACACTTCTTGGATAGATTTTCTATGTAATTTTTTAGCAAGAATATTCTCTATTAATTTGACTTGATATCCATTGTTAAATGCTATTTGTTTTATAATATTTAATTTTTTGTAGAAATTTTCTTCAGAAAGAGGAATATATACTAATCTATGTATCATACTGTGGTATGCTGATATTTTATGTATATATGGATGTATCAAATTATTATTAATACTATATATTATTACTAGATAGAAATCATGTCAACCCGGTTATTAAACAAGAGATATTAGACCTTTTGTCGATATGTCTAGAACAAAATCATTTTCAATTTGACAATAAAATATGTTCTTCATCTGAAGGTTTGATCATGGGAACTCCGCTGAGACCTCTACTGGCAGATATCTTCATGGACAACCTTGAAGGAATAATTCACAAGCACCCACTCTCGCAACAGTTTTTGTATTGGTACAGATATGTGGATGACATTATAGTTTGTTTTAAAGGTACCAACAGACAGACACCTTTCATAAATATATTAACACTATTCACCCAAATATTAAATTCACAATAGAAATAGAAGTAGAAAAATCATAAAAATTTTTAGATTTGACATTAGGTAAAACCAACAACAAATACCATTTTTCTATTTTTCATAAACCTTCCCATACTGATATCACCATTCATAATAATTCGATACTTCCATATGTACATAAAAATCAGCATACCTTAGTATGATACATAGATTAGTAAATATTCCTCTTTCTGAAGAAAATTTCTACAAATAATAAAATATCATAAAACTGATAGCTGTTAACAATGGATATCAAGTCAAATTAATTGCTAAAAAATTATATAGAAAGGGTATCCAAGAAATGTATGTACCCCACTATGAGGAACCTTGACAATAATTACAGAACTTTAACTTATTCAGGGCCCGTTTCAGAAAAAGTAGCGTCATTTTTAAAAAAACAAAATTTTAATGTAGCATTCAGAACTGATAACACGTTGGAAAGGTTTTATCAAAAATAATGAAGATAAAACACGAAAATCTAAAAAATCAGGAGTTTATAAATTGAATTGTGGATCTTGGTCCAAAGTATATGTAGACCATTCAAAAGCCTCGTACGTGAGCACCGTATGAATTAAGTAAATAATAAAACACATTCAACATATACCAATCATATTTTGGAAGAAGACCATGACTTCGATGGAAACTCAGAAATCTTTCATGTTGAAAATGAGGGTATTAGACTTAATCATTTAGAATTATTGGAAATTAATAAATTGAAAAATTCGAATTGTTTACTAAATGATCAATTGGACCTTAATAGTTCCCCTTTGTTAAACCTATTCAACTGATTAAGTAATTGATATATTTTGAGATTTACAGGTACCTACATTGTATTGTTAATTTTTATTTTTATTATAGGTAGATCCTAATTACCTCAATTGATAAGAACGATATTCAAGTAATGTCCAACGTAGAATAATAATTTATCATCGAAACATGTCGCGTAGACAATACATCTGTGGAAATTCAATCGTGTTTACCTTAGTGTCATACAAATCATTACTTACATGGTCCACTTTTTCATAGCTAAAACACAAAAACTCAAATTATTGAAAGATAGGTTCCCTAGTGGTGCCCTACAATACAAGAAAAATAACAGTCAAGAACAATGAGATCTCAATTCCTCTATAATATCTTCAAACTAATTATGTCTGTCCAATAAATACTGAACTTACCTGCCATGAAAAATACAGTTTGCGTAGAACTGATACGGATTTTTTTAATGAAATTGTACTCTCAGCACTGTTCATACAAATAACAACCACTGATATGTAAAATAAATAGTGTGTTACCATCATTTGCTTTAGCAATCTCCAAACTTTTATTGATTTTCAATTTTTTTTTTATTGGTGCCCCATTTCACTTGTTTCAAGCACGCCCCAGCGTGTTTTAATCGAACTATCAAAAACGCGCGTTTTTTAAAGTTACCATGACAACAACAAAAACCGAGAAAAGTGAAGTCTGAATGATAATATTTTGATTATTGATCTGAACGTCAAATAAAATATTACTAACGAATGCAAGACAGCACAACTCGTTCATTTACATCTGATTACCTTTTACATCCATTTGATGAACTGTCCTATATTATTTTTTATGCTCTGTTACCTTCGTTTATCCCTGCTGCAGGAAGAGCTAAATTGGGGCAACACAAATAGGTGAAACGGGAATAATGTCCGGTTAGTTCAGTGGTAGATTGGGTATGGAATGATACTCAATAATAATCTAAAGGTGGGTATGTAATTATTTTCAGCACAGGTTGCACCATATGATTCGGGGTATAAACCGAAGCCAGAATCTAGGAGGAGAAGGCGAATTATTAAGAACTATAGCTCAGGACTCGTAATACTAATAAGAGATGCTTTGCTCAGGAAGCAAGATAAGTGCAAGCCTAACTACTGTTTGACAGACCTAATACCTGGTACTTACTTTACCCGAATGTTTATATACATAGGAGTGCACAACTTCTACTTAACTACAAATTCTGGTTAATAGCAAAATAAGCAATTGTGAGGTCTTTTTCAGCACCAACCCGTCACCTTTAACTGGCGCCAAAGCAGGTATATCAAAAGAATAGTTGTAAGCGATATTTGTTTGCAAAGCTGTTGATATAGCAGTGAGAAATATATTGTGAGAGGCTAGGTAGCAATAATTGTCAATGGTATAATAGCGAATAAGCATATAAATGGAAAGAGCTTGCCTGAATGATATATATATATATATATATATATATATATATATATATATATATATATATACATATATATATATATATATATATATATATATATATATATAGATATAGATGTCTTCTTGTTCGCCAAGACTCGGGGAGGTAGCAGATAATCAGAAAGCCTTCCAGAGTTACAGTAGGCTTGGATAGGCTGATGAGGCTTTGTCTTAAATGGTCCAGTTGTACGAGGGAACCGGAACTAACAGGCCTGAAATAGCGTTTCGGTTATACGAGCAAGTTCTACGAGAACCTCTAGAGTAAGCAGAAGGTAATGAGAGATGCCTTCAAGAACAATAATTGAAAGAATACCTTTTAGGACAGTAAGATAGACATACCTGCGGTGGTAGGTGGCCTAAAATGATGTCTCGGAGTGAAGCACGTTTTAGAGAACGGAATAATATAGATCCACCTAAGTGTTTCTCCTAATCTTCTCGAATACAGGAGATCTTACTCAGTTGCTACTAATTGAAATGGCCAAATCCATCAAAGGTAAGAGTACTTCTGACTTTCAAGAGCTACCTCTGGCCATGTGCCTCTCCAAGGTTAGAAAGGATTTCCACAAAAAAGGGTTTTCCTGTTTAGAGTTCTGACAACTTGTCACTTGTCCTGTTGAGGTTCTTTTGCTCATATTACTTGGATCAGTGATTCTAGATTAGTTCAAATTATGATCAAGTAGTTCACTTGTAATTTGAATTGTTCTATGTTGAGTTTCATTGTTTACATTAATGTTGACATTTAGGTTAGAACGATTAAACCGAATAAATGATGAATAAAAGGTTGATTGATTATTCTCATCATGGAAGTTGCTCATATATCGTACTCAGCTGTTTCCTAACCTGATTAAATTTAAGGATAGCTTCACATTCATGTTAATGTGAAGGTGATTAATGCCTTTTTGTAGGGCTCCAAGCACCGAAAATGGGGAATATCTGAATAGACCACTCACTAAATTCGATTATCAGTTGATAGTTGATGAACTGAACATAATATTGTTTCATTTTTCACGTTAAGCTGAAGCTAGTCTGCAGAAGCCGCATAGCAGATGCATATTATCTAATCCGAAGGGTAATTTGATGACTGAGTCATGTACTATTATCGTTGCGTTACCTGAGCCACCAAACTGGAGATTTCAAACCGTAACAACTCATTATTATTTTTTTGCGAGTATTTATGATTGCAAAGTGTACCAATAAAAAAAAATAGCGTAAAGTATTCGTGGATAACTGGTCTTTCAAACATTTGCTCTATTTCAAGCACTCCGGCTGTTTGAAAGACGTTTTCATCCACTTATCCTTCAACATACTATTCTCAGAATTGGACATGATAATTCAACAAAAAAAAATTGGATGAGACAAATTCGAAATATCGAGTCTGAAATACTTATAGATGCATTTTTCATATAACTTCAGAATTAGAGAATATCTCGAGACCACATCGTTTATGCTAATGATGACTACCGCAGTTGTGGGTGAAATAATATCAAAAACCGCTTCAGAAGCCAGCCGACCATGGCCTCCAAGCCCGAAAACTCCAGTTCATTATTTCATGAAATATTTCGAATACGTGATAGACAATTTTTATTGTCATGTTTTCAACATCGTGGTGGCCATAAAAACCAACATTAGTTTGCTCATTAATCCAAATTTGTTACTTTAAAAACTTTGAATTAAATATTCCTGGAGGTTGGACTTTTTAGATTAGAAATCATTAATAACATAACTCAACGACATGATAGTTTTCCAAGTTTTTAGGTTGACGTTCGTTGCGAGATATACTCGAAGTTTTGCCATCAGGAGTAATTAGTTTTTTGGAGAGAGACATTGGCATGCTGTCTGCCATTCAGTTCATTGTGAATTAAGTAGCTACTTCCTGAAATCCATCAGGTAAAGAACGATTGCCGCGAAAACATCTCACACTTGATTACGGAGTACCTCAGGGTACCGTTCTTGGTCCCCTTCTGTTTTAATCACATATATGTGACTTTTACCAGATAACTGACCACAGAACTATCCACAATTATGCCTTCGATACTCAATTATATTACTCCTTTCCTCAAAATAATTGGCAAGAATCCGTAAATGGAGTTAATCGATGTGATTATTATTATGTTTTCCATATTCGTATAAATTTCTCAACTCGATAAATAAAGTTCATTAATTATTATTATTTCATGAATTATTTCGACGATGGCATTGTCAATTTGTTTTGTTAAGTTTTCAAAGTCCCCAGCCAAATATTACCGAGGTATTACCTTTTTACGTGCGATTCCTAGCTTTTTCTCAGGCAATCAGAAAAATGTTTGAAGTCGCCATGGTTTGAACCAACGTTGACTGGCAGCCGAAGTAATTGAAACTATGTCGCTTTAACCACTCGGCTACCTGGCCCCGTCATTGAATATTACTGTATACAGGGTATTCCAAATCAAGTCAGCAGCATTGCCAACTTCGTTATTATTGATGCTACGAATTTGGTCAAATAGACTAACTAGTGACATTTTTAGTGGCCTTCTGGAAGCTGAAGACAAAACAAAAAATTGACAGTCGCGTTTTCTCAATATTTAATTTTTTTTTTTAATAGAACACACTGTATTTCATCATGCATTTCGATTTCTAACTATTTTCTCAACAACAAAGCCTTTACGATTTTTCTTCCTTAAATTGAAAATGGGCGACTCAGGTATGTAAACATTTTTATTTCGTTAACTACTCAATTCAGCAATGTTTCTTCATTTCGGCGGACAAAACCTGCAAAGTGTCCAAACACCTAATTTTGGTAGTTACGAATGACAATATTTTGTCAGTTGCAGCAAAAAAGTCATTTAAAAAAAAACATTGCGCTGGGATTTGACCCGTGATCATTTTCATTTAATTTTTTCAAAAGCTTTAATTCAACTTGCCATGTGTGTGTGTGTGTTTGTTAGATGAGTACAAATCTTGCAAGCTGGATTAGAAACACTTTCTCTCATCTATGGAATTGAAATTTCACATTTTTGTTCAGTTCCGATGACAATACATTAATTTCGCAGAAATTGTCTCCCCTGTAGCCCAAAAGCTAGATAGAGAACGCTTAGGATTTCGGAAGTTTTCTTGGCGGATTTGGACGTCAAAAATTACAGCGAATAAGAATCAAGTGAGGTGGGCTCGCGTCCCTCCTTTCCTCGAAAAAAGTTGGAATACTAACGAAATTAAAATCGGAAAAATCCGTTAAAAAGAGTGAAAAATATCTGACCGTCGAATATCATGGATTAAAGCATTTTTACTTTCCCTGTACCACTTCAAAAGTTAGAAAGAGAACGCAGAGGAATTTGAAAAATGTTTCAACAGTTTCGGACATACAAAATAATGATGAAAAAAATCGATCGGGGGACTCGCCTCCCTTTCCTGTGCAGAAAAAAAAATCAGTAAAACTCGTGAAGTAGAAATCGAAAAAATCCGAAAGAATAGTGGAAATTATCTGACCATTGAATAATTCGGTTTCAAAAAAAATGTACTCTGCTTCCCCCCTTGAAAGCTAGATAGAGAACGCGTAGAAATTTGAAAAAATTTCCAACCGTGAATTAACAGTTAAGCGACCGTGCAACAATGGCGCATTCACTGAAATGAACAGACTAAGAATTATTTCCATAGAAAACTGAAAAAGAAATGAATAAATAAATTTAATAAAACCTTGTCAGATGAAAGCGTTTATTTAAATGCACTAAAAAGGAGAAAATTGATTTTAACGTGAATTAAACCCATTATTTCGTTACATTATAAAATTTTAAATGATATAAAGCTTGTCGCGAGAAAAAATATTGAGATAATTGTAAATTTAATCTACAATATTAAAAATAAATACATTGATACTTCTCGCTACAAGCTTTTATATCATTTGAAATTTTATAATGTGACAAATTGATGGGTTTAATTCACTGTAATTCAAAACTAATTATTTTCTTTTTAGTGCATTTAAATAAAAGCCTATCTCTATTTTTTAAAGTTGATTTATGATTTTAAAAATTATTTGAATGGTACATGACACAAGTGAAAGATAAAGATAAAACATTGTGAAACACATTTCGCTAAAAACTCTCAACAGCGGCGGCTATTTGCGATCCAAGTAAATATGGGGAAGAGTAGAGGTTCCAAGTGTTATGTATTTCTTATTTTTGTATCACATTGTGTTTTTACGTTTGTTGATCAAGTCGTTTGAAATGGATTTTTGAATCAGATAATTTTGAAGTTGTCAAACAATAAAAAGTCAGAACCTTCTCTCTTATTTCAAATACCAATGTATTATCGATTTTTGAATATAACACAATAGAAGGAGATATAACATGGTGGCAGCGGTAAACTGATTGATCTCAAAGAACGCAAAAGGAAAATATAAAAAAAATGGATAAAAACTCAGCCTTCGGTGATCGAATTCAGCGGAAATATCTGCGAAAATTGGAAGTTATGGAAACAAAAATTCGAGTTATACAAGTGGGGTAAAATTTCGTTAACCTGGCGCTACAAGCTATCAAAAAAATTTTAGGTAGTTTGACCTCCTGAACAAAAAATCCAATTGAAATTTTTGGCGGTCTCAAGTAATTTCGGAGATACGGGACTTTTTTTGAATGAAAACTGGCATTTTCTAGCACACGTTTCTTCTTCGAAAAACACACTCTAATGCCTCCTTATTTTCACCAGCCAATATACACACCCTAATTCACCAGTTTTACACTTTTTTTTCATCGAAAACAGTTTTTTATCAACAAATTCTACTTTATTTTAGCAATAACAAAATCAAAAAATTCATGCTGTTTTGTTTAGTTAATATCTGTCAGGTTGGTATCAACGGAATTAACGTAAGGGCGAAGCGACATTGCCAGTGTGATTCCAAAAATATTCAATTCACGTATAACATGGAATATTTTAGTGAATGAGTGAACCACAACATTTTCCCATCAACACTTTAACTGCACCTTTGAAACAATGGTACTTATACTGTTTCTAAATGACTAGCAGAATTCAAAGGAAAAGACAGATCACGGAAAGGTGCGCAAACATAACATGAATACACATACGCACAAAAAATAATGAGCACTTTTCACGTAAAATGAACCTACTTTAATGACTATAACTTATCCCGACAGACCCAATCTCATGCAAACCCAACCGAACTTACCCGACTATACAATACAGTTAGGTTGCGTCTTTTCTATCTGTTTGCGCATGCGCACTTACCAAAAATGAATGTTTGTGATCCGACACGTTTATTCAAGTAATTATTTGTTTGCAAAAAATGCCTCCTAGCTCTGTCAATTTAAAAATATCTTTTGTGCATTCAAAATATTAATACCAAGACTTTTTCCAAATCCTGTTCCCACAACGAAAGGGCTTGTTTCATAACAAGGTAGCCAGTATCAATGTCTTTCAATATACACTACACCATAGACGACTTGGAATCACACGAAGGAGAAGAAGAAGGAGAAAATTTGAACGAAACTAAGGCAAACAGTGCACCGGAATCACCTAACATCACAATACTACAAGATTTCACACAAATACCAGCTCTGAAAAATTTTCCAACGACAACCCACACTTCATGTGAAAGAGAGAAGAAACTGTTATCTTCACAGAATACTCCCAAATCAAACAAGAAGCTGGATCAAGAAATTGCGGCTAAAACAACCTTCAAAACATTCAGTACAAGAGAAAATTTAAGAAGTTCTTCACGAAAGAATTCGAACTCATAAACTCAGATTTTGTATCTCGGTGATTTCGTGCTCAATTTATATTTCATAGGCCAACTATTATTGCTACGACGCCCGTACTAACAAAGTAAAGAAGGCCTGATAGAATTGTAATCCTTCATAAACAGTGAAATACCTACCTAAGATAAGGAATTTGTTGCTCGTTTTTAAACAGATTTTATTTTCCATATTGTTCTTATACCAGTAAGGCTATTTGTTTTTCAGCTGGAATAAGAAAATATAATTCACGATATTGATTAGTATACAGGTTTGTTCCGTTTTGTCACTAACATTAGAAGTTAATGATGCAGAACTCTTTTAGTTTTTCACATTTGAATGTACGATCTATATTCACTGGGTTTGATGTACTTTCAGAACATATTTCAAATTCCAATTTAGATATTTTCGCTCTCACAGAAACATGGCTTTCATCTGATATCTCCTCCAATACAGTTGGCATCAACTCATATCACCTAGTTCGAGCAGATAGAGATGGAAGAGGTGGTGGGGTTGCTTTTTTTATCAATGAAAATATAAATTACAAAATTATCCACTCTGAAATAAGTCCTGCTCTTGAGCAGCTTTGGATTTCGATAACCTCTAAATGCAAAATTTACTATTTCGGTGTGTTGTATCGCCCTCCCAGTGCTGATGTAACTCATTGCCTAAACGAACTGGAAGATACTGTTAGCAACCTGATCGCCTCAAGTGATTTTCTTTTAGTAGCCGGTGACCTTAATATAAATTTACTTGCAAATGACAGACGATGTCAACGGTTTTATGAATTCCTAAGTTCCTTCAACTTCCATCAGCTGGTTGACAGTCCCACTCGAATCACTTCTCATTCCCAAACTCTTTTAGATGTTTTAATCGTTTCAGATAAAGATAAAGTTAAATTGGTCGAAGTTTCTGACATACAGGGTATCTCCGATCATATGGCTGTCTCATGTAAAATTGATAAAATCGAAATTCAGCAAAATATGAAATTCATATCCTTTCGTGATTACCGTAACTTTGATTATACTTCTTTCAATTCGGATCTGCAAAATATAGAATGGGATAATATTTATTTAATGAGTGATGTTGACTACATGATATCATTTTTGAACGAAAATTTATTAAACATATTCGAAAGACATGCTCCTATTCGAAATAAACGGGTGAGTAAGCCTCCAGCTCCATGGTTAACGTTTAATATCAAAGAAATGTTATCACTGAGAGACCGCGCATTCAGCAAATATAAGAAATCACACTCAATAGCAGACTGGAATAGCTACAAAGAACTAAGGAACTATACAACTGGGGCTATTCGTAGAGAAAAGAAAGCCTATCTCAATTTCATCCTTGCTAAAAAAGATTCTAAGAGGACTTGGAATACTCTCAGATCTCTAGAAATTTTAAGGGACAAAGCCAATCCTGGAATCCCGAATGATTTGAGAGACGTGAATCTTATCAATTCATATTTCAATAATATATTGCAGCCTGGTAGGTCTGTATACCAAACTTCTCTACTTGACCGCTACAAAGAACAAGAAGAGTCCGAGAATCAGTTTTTCTTTTCCACTGTAACTGCCCATACTGTCAGAAAATACATAAATAAGATTAAGAGTAAAGCTACAGGTTCAGATAACATTTCTGTACAGATGATACATCTTTTTGATAATTATTTACTGAACCACATAACCCATATCATCAATTCTATAATAAATTCTGGACAATTTCCTAACTTGTGGAAAAGCGGTCTAGTCATACCTCTGCCAAAGTGTAACACACCATCTGTCTTATCTGACCTCAGACCCATTTCCATTTTACCTTCTCTTTCCAAAGTGATAGAAATGATACTGAAGGACCAAATCAATGTCTTTGTAAACGAACAAAAAATTATTTCTTCGGTTCAGTCAGGATTCAGATCACAACATAGTACTACCACAGCCCTTCTTTCAATTACAGATGATATTTTCCAAGCTGTTGATAAAGGTAGTGTCTCTTGTTTAGTATTACTTGATTATAGTAAAGCGTTCGACACCATCGACCACGATATCCTTTGTGAGAAACTTGTCGCATTTGGCTTCTCGCAAGATGCAGTACGTTTAATAAAAAATTATTTATCTGACCGGACTCAAAAGGTAATTCTAGATGGAGTAATTTCAGAGGCCTTATCTGTAACTAAAGGTGTGCCACAGGGATCTATTCTCGGACCCTCATTGTTTAGTTTATATATATCTGACTTCCACCATTTTGTTAACAATTGCTCCATACATCACTATGCTGACGACACCCAGATCTATTTTTCATTTCCCATTTCCGATCTAGACCTGGCTCAAACTCATATAAATACTGATCTCCAGACCATCTTCGATATTTCTACTGCTCATAAGCTCAAACTCAATCCAAAAAAGTCTGCAGTGATGCTATTTGGATCCAAGAAGAACAGGGATATCGCAATGAATACCATACAAATTCGCCTTGAAAATGACTCACTTCCAATTCTGAAAGAATTCAAAAATTTAGGACTGTGGCTCGATCCTGAGCTCAGATTCACTAAACATGTCAGCCACCTCAGTCAATCCTCCTACAATGTTTTAAGGCAACTCTATCCAAACAGGGACTTACTTTCATCTGAATTAAAGCTTAAACTTTGTGAGTCACTAATATTCTCTAAAATTTCCTACTGCGACAGTATATATGGACCAGCTTTACGCCAACTTGACCGTCACCGCTTGCAAGGTATACAAAATAATTGCCTGAGGTTTTCTTTCGGTGTTCGTAAATACGACCATATATCTGTGCCGATGAAGAAATCAGGTTGGCTGAATATGGAGAAACTTAGGAAATTACACCTTCTAACAAATACCCATAAAGTTCTAACTTCCCAAGTACCAGATTACCTTTTCAAAAGGCTAAAAACCTTTTCGGACCTTAACAGATTTTCCACTCGTAATAAAACTACACTTATCATTCCAAAGCACAAAACTTCATTTTTCACTCGTAGCTTCTCGTACAACGCACCGAAATATTATAACTCACTACCCAATGAATTTAGATCCTATTCATTAAATAACTTTAAAAAAAGATTGAAAGTTCTTCTCGGTGAGTAGACTGTCTCCTTTCGAACTGACCGGCTATTAACCAAACTGATATGCATTGCTGTTCTTAATGTTTTATGTATAATATCTACTTTGTAATTCCCACAATGGGGTTAACATATTGTTCATATTGTTTATATTCTTTATATTATCTTATTTCTTTCACTTCTTTCCCTTCAGGAACATAGGGTTGAGTTTAAAAACAGCTCACGCTGACACTCCGCCTTTTCACCTCCACTGTTAAATTATACTTGTTCTGTTTGTTTTATGGTGAATAAAGACGAATTATTATTATTATTATTATTATTATTATTAATCAACAACAGCGAGTCTTAAAAACTTTACAATACAATGCGACGTTGTCAGATTCCCTAAAATTCCTGAATACTGAATACTCATGAATATGAAGTGTTTGTAGTGGATAGTTTTCAGAAGTATTGGCGCCCTAGAGACTGGCACTTTTTTCACAAATAATAATAATAATGATAGTTCCTCATAAACACTCGAAGAAATACGTAAGCAAAGCGAGCACGCGCATTCCTATTACTACTTTGTAACTTATGTAACTTATCTCTTACTTCTTGGTGAAGATATCTGCGAGACAGACACGAGCGCGCGCATTTCCATTACTACTTTGTCGATTTCTGTCAACTTTGAGTAGAGATTTTCATCTCTTGTTACTGAACAAGACAAGAAATACGCGAGCGAAGCGAGCGCGCGCATTCCCATCACTACTTTGTCGATTTCTGTCAACTTTGAGTAGAAATCTTCATACCTTATCTGTTAGTGAACAAGACCAGAAATACGCGAGAGAAGCGAGCGCGCTTGCCCGACATTTCGCGAATCCGCGCGCGCGAAGTTGACAGAAATCGACAAAGTAGTGATGGGAATGCGCACGCTCGCGTATTTCTGGTCTTGTTCACTAACAGATAAGGTATGAAGATTTCTCCTCGATGTTGACAGAAATCGACAAAGTAGTGATGGGAATGCTCGCGCTCGCTTCACTCGCGTATTTCTGGTCTTGTTCACTAACAGATAAGGTATGAAGATTTCTACTCAAAGTTGACAGAAATCGACAATGTAGTGATGGGAATGCGCGCGCTCGCCCGACATTTCGCAAATCTGCGCGCGCGGATTTGAGAAATGTCAGGTGAGCGCACTCGCTTCGCTCGCGTATTTCTGGTCTTGTTCACTAACAGATAAGGTATGAAGATTTCTCGTCAAAGTTGACAGAAATTGACAAAGTCGTGATGGGAATGCGCGCGCTCGCGTATTTCTGGTCTTGTTCACTAGCAGATAAGGTATGAAGATTTCTACTCAAAGTTGACAGATATCGACAAAGTAGTAATGGAAATGCGCGCGCTCGTGTCTGTCTCGCAGATATCTTCTCCAAGAAGTAAGAGATAAGTTACATAAGTTACCAAGTGCTCGCTTTGCTTACGTATTTCTTGCTGAATATCTTCACTAAGAATGGTTCACTCTTCGAGTGTTTATGAGGAACTATCATTATTATTATTTGTGAAAAAAGTGCCAGTCTCTAGGGCGCCAATACTTCTGAAAACTATCCACTACAAACACTTCATATTCATGAGTATTCATTATTCAGGAATTTTAGGGAATCTGACAACGTCACATTGTATTGTAAAGTTTTTAAGACTCGCTGTTGTTGATTCAATGAAAGACATTGATACTGGCTACCTTGTTATGAAACAAGCCATTTCGTTGTGAGAACAGGATTTGGAAAAAGTCTTTTGAATGCACAAAAGATATTTTTAAATAGACAGAGCTAGGAGGCATTTTTTGCGAACAAATAATCACTTGAATAAACGTGTCGGATCACAAACATTCATTTTTGGTAAGTGCGCATGCGCAAACAGATTGAAAAGACGCGACCTAACTGTATTGTATAGTCTGGTAAATTTTATGTGAAAAGTGCTCATTATTTTTTGTGCGCATGTGTATTCATGTTATGTTTGCGCACATTTCCGTGATCTGTCTCATCCTTTGAATTTTGCTAGTCATTTAGAAACAGTATAAGTACCATTGTTTCAAAGGTGCAGTTGAAGTGTTGATGGGAAAATGTTGTGGTTATCAACTCACTTTTCTTACTCATTCACTAAAATATTCCATGTTAAGTCTTGTTCAAACCCTAGCGAATTTCGCAATTTTTCTGCGATTAAAATGGCTGCCAGTCATGCCGGACCAATCGTTGATGCAGAACCATGTCGGCAGACATTTTATTCGCAGAAAAACTGCGAAATTCGCGAGGGTATGAACAAGACTTTATACGTGAATTGAATATTTCTGGAATCACACTGGCAATGTCGCTTCGCCCTTACGTCAATTCCATTGTCACCAACCTGACAGATATTAACTAAACAAAACAGCATGAATTTGTTTATTTTGTTATCGCTAAAATGAAGTAAAATTTGTTGATAAGAAACTGTTTTCAATGAGAAAAAAAGTGTAAAAATGGTGAATTAGGGTGTGTATGTTGTGCTGGTGAAAATCAGGAGGCATTTGAATGTGTTTTTCGAAGAAGAAACGTGTGCTAGAGAATGCCAGTTCTCATTAAAAAAAAGGCCCGTATCTCCGAAATTACTTGAGACCGCCAAAAATTTCATTTGGATTTTTTATTCAGGAAGTCAAACTACATAAGTACCAAAATTTTTTTGATAGCTTGTAGCGCCCGGTTAATGGAATTTTACCATTATTGTAATTCAATTAAAAGTGTAGTACTCCTTCACTTCAAATTCTTCAGTAGGGATTAAAAAGCAAACGAAACTTTCGACCAATTCTTAACAGAAATAAAAACTCTAATCTTAGCTTGTGAATTTAAAGATAAAGATATATTATTGAGAGACAGAGTAGTTTTCGGGATTTATAATAAACGAATACAAGAAAATTTATTACAGAAACCAAATTTAACACTGAATGAGACCATTGATATATGTCGTAATTTGGAAATTAGTGCAAATACCCAAAAAATTATCAATGTGTATTACAACAAAATATGAAATTCAATCGGATGATATTATCCATAAGAACTTCATTTCGAAACCTTCCACAAGTACAGAATATCATAAAACAAATATCAATCAGTCAAGAAATGTATACCCAAACAGGGAATGTCGTTGTTTCAAATGTGGATATTCACACCATTTCAACAACTGTCCATCATTTTCTAAAATATGTTCCAAATGTAAAAAGAAAAGTCATCTCTCACATGTGTAGGAATTTTAAGGTTCAGGAAATACAAAATTATAAAAATGAATACAAAATTGATGAAATAAAAATTGAAAACACAAGCGCATCTGATATAAATGCTGAAGAATTATTTGGTCAATTACAAAAAGAAATAACAAATATATTAAATGGAATGAATTCATTACCATTTCTGGTACAAAATTGAAAATCAAAATTGATGCCGGAAGCGACGTTAATATTTAGAATGAAACTGAATTTTTGAAAATTAAATTTGATAAAGAGAAACATCTACTAAAGAGTAATATTTCATTGCCATCATATTCGGGACATGATATTTTAACGAAGGGCACTGTTGCACTAGATTGTGAATATAAAGGTATTAAAAAAGACTTGATTATTCACATCATAGATTCTTATTCATCACAATCGATTTTAAGTTTACAATGATGTATTGATTTGAATATAATTAAACCTAACGATAAATTTCAAATTTATCTTATAAATAGAATTGAAAACATCCTTTCGAATTATCATTCAATATTTTATGGAATTGGAAGATTACACAATCGAAAAAGGAAGAATAACAATAAAAGAACATGCCATGGCAAAAATTCATACAGCACGCATTGAAAAATAGAGTTTTAGAAAAACTTAGTGAAACGGAAAAGGATGGCTTGATCAAAAAAGTTCATGAACCCTCTGATTGAGTCCATCCAATAGTTGATGTCAATAAACCAAATGGGGATGTTAGGATTTGTATGGATCCAAGAACTCTCAACGAAAATATTAAAAGGGAACATTTTTCCATTCCAAAATTTGAAGATTTGTTTTCAAAATTAAATGGGTCCAAAATATATTCTTCGCTAGACGCTTCGTCAGCCTTTTTACAAGTGCCATTAGATGATGAGAGTTCAAGAATGTGTACAGTAGCAACACCTTTTGGTAGATATCAATATTTAAGAATGCCATACGGAATTTCTAGTGCTCCAGAATTTTTTCAAAGAATCATCATGAGTATTCTAGAAGGTCTTTCAGACGTGATCGTATATGTCGATTACATATTAGTTTTTGGTAATGATTTTGAAGAGCATAATGAAAATTTATCAAAAGTTTTTAAAAAATTCAAGATGAAGGTATGACAATAAACAAAGAAAAATTGAAATTTTTGGGACATATAATTAATGAATATGGTATAGAACAGACGAAAATAAAGTTAATGCAATAAAGAGAATGTCAGTTCCAAAAAATAAAAAAGAGTTGCAACGATTTCTTGGTATGATCACATATCTAGCAAAAATTTTACCAAATTTAGCTCAGAAAACTTTTTCTTTAAGAAAACTATTGAGTGAGAAAAATGAATGGATATGGGACTTGGAACAGGAACAATGTTTCGACAATTTAAAAAAAAATTCACCAGTTCACCAGTTTTGAGTTACTTTGATAGTAAAAAAAATACAGTTTTGTCGGTTGATGCTAGTAGTTATGGACTACGTGCTGTTGTTTTGCAAAACAATTCACCTATTAAATATGCTTCAGTATCTCTGAATTCAACACAACAACGCTATAGCCAAATCGAAAAAGAATTACTTGCTATTGTCTATGATTGTGAGAGATTTCATTATTATTTATATGACAGAAAGTTTGAAGTTCATACAGATCACCGCCCCCTACTGGGCATCGTTAAGAAACCTATTGATGATTTATCACCTCAATTGCAAAGACTTATGATTCGTCTATTGAGATATGATATATATTTGGTGTTCATACCAGGAAAAAGGTTCCAAATAGCCGATACTTTGAGTCGAGATCCTAGAACAGATTTAATAAATACAAATTAACTTGACCAAGGAGCACATGTATTCTCTATTATTGCTACTTCAGCGAAAAATGTCAAAAGAATAACTCATGCAACAGCTGAAGATCCAATATTGTAACAACTTACGCTTTTTATCGAAAGTGGTTGGCCACATCATAAAATAACTTTGCACCCAAATATTAAACATTTCTGGTCAATACGTAATGATATTTACTAACATGAAAATGTTTTATTTTATGAAAAAAGATTAATAATTCCGAAACTATTAAGAAATGAGTTTTTATCTGTCTTGCACAAGGATCATCAACGAGTCACAGCATGTCAGAATTTAGCTAAAGACGGTATTTATTGGCCAGGAATCATGAGAGATATCAAAAATTTTGTTCTTTCTTGTGATGTTTGTCAAAGACATTCAAAAATAATCCAAAACAATTGCAATACCCCATGAAATTCCAGATTACCCATGGCAAAAAATTGGTATAGACTTTAAATATTTCAATGGCATAGATTTTCTTGTCGTTGTTGACTATTTCAGTAAATTTTTGGTGATAAATAAACTGCAAAGCAAAACTGCTTCTTCGGTCATTTCAAATCTGAAAAATGTATTCGTTTCATTCGGTTTTCCTTTGTGTTACCGATATGACTGTAATCATCCCGTATAACGGTGTGACACATAGAGTCTGAGTATACGAACGTTACGCAAAGGATGACATGATGTATTTCTGTGAGGGGTTTTGATTCATCCGATGTTGAGATATTGTCCATTGTGGTTGATTAGAGTAATTGTCGAATATATTGGTGTTAGTACGCGAGTGTTGTCATTTAGTGCCCAGGGTCCTAACATTTGGAATTTTATTTTGATAATGGTCAGCCCTTCAGCTCTTCTGAATTTAAAAACTTTGCTGAACATTATGGTGTAACATTAAGTACTTCGAGTCTACTATCCTCGATCGAATGGTATGATAGAACGTCACAATCAAATAATCTAAAATCTCGAAAAATGAGAAATAAAACTTTCTATGTTTTTATACCACTTCTATTGGTGACCAACGTTACTGCAGTTTCGTCCTATATGGACATTATCAAACAATACAATATTTCATTGAGTTTGTTGAGCAAGGTAAAAAAAAACTAAAAAAATACCTTGCTCAACAAACTCAATTTTCATTTAAAACTTCTAATAATCTTAAACATTTGTTAGTCAATTCTAAAGATAAAATCCCAATGCTGGATAAGTCTAGAGTTTATATACTGAACTGTTCCAACCTTGATTGTAAGGCTTGCTATATTGGTCAAACTGGCCGCAAGTTTAGAACTCGACTAGCTGAATACGTCAGAATTATAGACTCCAACTCCGAAAAAGAAGAAATTATTTCTAACTCAGTTTTTCCAACCTTATCATAAATCAGAAAAATAATTTTGATCCCAACTCGGACCTAAACATTTCACACGTTTGTGATAAGGGCAAAAAACTCAATTTGCTAGAGACTCTTGAAATAAATAAAGAAATAAAAAATTCAGATTTTCAATGCATAAATGAACAGACCCAGTTTGACTGTTTAAAACTTTTCAATTCCTTGCTATTATGATATCATTTCTCTACACCACATAACATGATATTTAATTGAAACACTTACATTCTTTGGTAATTCTTTCTATATTAATTCTCAATAAATTTTTACAAGTGAAATCACAATTTGCTTTCACTATTCTACAGAGCTGTCAATCGACATTATTTTAAGAAGGATTTTCTTGTTCCATGATAGCATGGGACATTCTATTCTGTTTTCTGCCACCACGAACCACGACGTTCCAGATGACAGATGTCAATTTCATAACCTAGTTGTCAGATGTAAACACACTTGCCGCATGGTTTAATTTAAATTTCAAAACGAATTATTACTGATATGTTGTTTGAGTGGACTTAACCATGGTCCCTAACATAGGTGGGCCCCGCACTAGATGTGGACCATAAGGTCGTAATTAGGACCATAAGTTTTTTTAAAGTTTTTCCGTTTTAATGTTATTTTTCCACCTTATGGTAGGTCACATAATTTAATGTAATTCTCAACTCTATTGTAATCTTTTTTACTTTTTAGATCGACTTGTAATCAACCCCTATTTTGCTGAAGATCAAGGATTAATCCTTCGAAACATGTCCTATCTATTGATGTAAGTCTTCCGACTACATGGTATCTGCCTGTTGTTAGTCTTCGGACTACACAGTATCTTCAATAAAGATTATTTTTGGTGGAGTTAGACTGAAAGTTTGTTCACCCTACCAAATCTTGAAACTTTGTTGAAATACTATTTTGCAAATATCTCAAGTATATCATAAATCATTGTAACAAAATACTGACGAAATCAATTAACTGTTTTTAAGACAATAGTCTTCTGAACGCAGTAATTATCATTGCCCTTCTATACTTGTGCATATTTCTTTGAATAAATATTTTTTCATTTTCAGACTGTATGAAAGGTTGAAATTCCCATAAAGGTATGTAAAGAAACAAATATCTTTCACAAAAACAAACTTTCATATAATACTTGTGAGGAGTTTTCTTGTACATTAAATTTCTAATAACAAACCATGAAAAAGAAATGAATATTCCAAAATATCAACGTTTTGATACACTTTCATATACGCAATATGGGTATAGTTCAACAATATCTGTAAGTTCTGACATTTTCGAGAGCTCCTTGCTTGTATATGTACCTATGTATATTTCTTGTGACTCCATATTATTCATCTATATCTATATTTTTTCCATCTTGATAGTTTTTTGTCAACCTTCCATAAACTGTCTCCGTCATTGTAATTTTCCAAATAATATTGAACCAATTTTTTAAAATTATCTTCGTGATTCATTTAAGATTCCACTTGCTACATTCAGACGTTGCCTCCAATGATTGCCCTGAATATCATCACCTATCTCCATATTGTTTGTTACTATTCATTCAATTTTTATATTTATACTTGTGAATATTTTTGAATACAGAATAATAATTATTTTTATCACCATTGTATATTAAAATACATATTCCTCAAATGAAATTTCGAATCGGTTTCAAAAATGTCCACATCGAAATTTTGTCAATTTGAAATACTTTTTTGTCGTCCTGCATGATGCAGATATTCGGGACAATTTTTCATCACTTTCCTGGATATAATTCCGGAGAATCTGGCCGCTTTGAAATTATACTCCAATCAAAACTCCTCCGTCAGCAATTTCGTCATATATGAGCCATCATTAAAGTTAACCCCCGTCAACCAACACTAACATTAAGGTCATCTTTGAGCGGGGCCGATTTCATGTTGTAATAGAGTATGGGTTCATTAAGGCAGGCACGTTTGTCGGCTTGACATCGCATGCAGTATTGTGTCTGTACAAACGAGAGCTAATTATTTAGTATGCAATTAGGAAATGGATACGTAACCAGTACAAGTGAACATTTGGATTTGTGTCCCAGGAGTGATCAATTTAGCCAATTATAGTAGGAAATCATTTCACCGTAGAAAAACGATTCCCTATTCCGATTTAACAACTGTCAAGTTGTAATGACTAGATATTATTTTGTTATACAATACAGGGTGAATCAGAATAATACCGACAAACTCCGAACACAGATTTCTCATCTTATTCCGAGGTGATAAGTTTATACCAACGTATGTTCTAAAATGCATTCCCTCTGAGATACAGTGTGTCGAAAGTACGAAAAAATAGAGATTTACTATTTTTTCCTCCAAAACCACTGTAGGAAAAAATCAGGAACTTGATACACTAATTGAAGTTTATCAACTTGATGTTTTGAAGTTACAATTTTGAATTTTTGAAAACCAGTAGTTACGATGGTTTGTAGCCATATTTTTCTTCATATTTTCTTTGGACAAGTAAACGGACAAATGCGTGATTGACATCAGTTAGGCTCATAGATTCTCAACTTAAAAGTCAGGAAATTCCATGTGCCTAAAAGTAGAGGTTTCTGAGATAATTGAGAAATAACTGAAGATATGTCCTGAGATGCGACGTCATTTGCTAGGTGAAATGATTGATCAATACTAATTTCTTACAACACAGAAATATTTGTTCACCTCCTGGACATTTGTATATGCTGGAAGAATGAAAAACATAGTATGGGTGAATCAGAATGAGTCCGACAACTCCGTCTTTCATCCATCAATTTATCATATTATTTGTTCGAATCGTTGTCGTAGATTCACCATACGTTTTCGAACAATGATTGTTTCGACAGATCAACTGATAAAGAAACACAACCTCAAATTCATAGTACTTCACTCAGGTAAGAGTTGAAGTCTGAAATAATTTTTACGAAAAACTGAAGATAAGAAGGTTCTCTTAATTTGTTAAATTTGATGTAAGAGTATCATTTTTAGAGCCATATCTGATTCATCTAGAGAAGTATCATTCAATCAGCATGTTTGCTATGGAGAAAAAAGAATCGTTGATCAGTGGTGTACTGAACAGCCTACCTCAAACTTGTCTGAAAGGTTCAACTTTGCAATTAGTTATCACGAATCGAGAAGAATATTTCCAGAAGAGTATAATCACATACCAGCATTTCATCTACGCCAATAATTCATGAGAATTGAGAATGAAAATCCAGAATCCAGATGGAAGGAGGTTGATAGTCTAATATTTAATGAGTTTACCTCATTTCGAAGTGGACAGTTTTCATCTCATCTAAGAGAATTATTATGAATTTGAGGCAGGGTTTGCTTATCAGTTGATCTTTCAAAACAATCATTATGCACGAAGGTATGGTCACATATCATCGAATTTGTAACATCGATTCTATCAAATTTTGAATATTCCCAAAACTAAAGAATGATCAGGAGGTTGAAAATTATTCCTTTATGTTGCATTATGCGATTATTGCACACAGGAAATGATGTCTCTGCTAAAGTCATATCTTCAATTTCTTGCAAATATCTCAGAAACCTTCTCTTTCAGGCATATGAAATGTCATGACTTTTAGGATGAGTCACGATGAGCCTAACTGATCAAACACTAATTGGTCCATTCACTTGTCTCAAGAAAATATGAAGGAAATGATGCCCACATACCACTGTAACTACTCCACTGGTTTACGAAAAGTATTAATTATTACTTTAAATCATCACACTGATCAACCTAGATTGATGTACCTACCAGGTTTTGAATTTTTTACCTCCAAGAGTTTTGAAGAAAAAAAAATCTTAATTTTTTTCTCACTTTCGACACCCTGTATCTCAGAGAGAAAGCATTTTTGAACATACATTGATGGGAACTCCTTACCTCAAAATGAGGAATTGGTATGCGGAGTTTGTCGGTATTATTATGACTCACCCTGTATAAAGTTAGGTTTTGATTTGTATAATGAAGAGAATATCTTTATTGCATGTTTTTTTCATTACTGAAAAGTGAATTAGGCCAAGCTGTAGATAGATAAGAGGCTCTTTTTACACAAAATAAAAGACGCAAACGTCCTATACCTGATACTATTTATACTATAGTTCTTAAATGAAAACCCCGGTTTTCGACCAAGCAAAATTGTTTTGTAGAATTTTTTATAAAAAGAATTGTGGAAAAAATTGTTTTTTTTTTGTTTTTTTCTAAATATCTCGAAGATTATTCAAAAGTTTTGTTTTGTAGAGATTTATAAAACCTACAAAATTGTTTTTCATACGCCCTGACAGAGCTGTCCCAAAGCACTGCGTGCTCGGGAGCACTTTTCGACATTAGGTACTAAGCACTGAGCCTTTTCTCAGCTATGGATCTATGAATGTTGTTGAAAATATGAATCGCAGTCAGCAGCACCCCCACCCACAAAAAGTCAGTCAGTCAGTCTCGACATAAATGTAGTTGAAAGTGTTTATAGCGTTCGGAGTGAATTTAGTGCGCAATTAGGTAAGTTCTAGTAAATTTAATTTCATGGTTGCAATTGATAACGATGATATTCTATTAAGGAATCTTCAGAACAGTTGTAGACTGGACCAGACAAGTCGTCAACGTGACTCTACATCGAAAATATGCCTAACCCAGTTACGGTAACAAGCAATTCTGAAATAACGAAGGATATCAACGACATTAAGCCGGCAGGTAGAAAGGGGAAATTAGGGTTAGTGAGAATGTACCAAATCCAGATACAGTACTTAACGCACAATACTACCAACGTCACAATGATTACAATATCGGCAGACGGAATCTCCAGTCATCTGAGATTGTACATGATGTATAAGCCTTTGAAGAAGCTAACCACTCGCGCCAGCAAAACGTTAGGAAGAAATTCCAAAAAACGACGGCCTTCAATCTCGAGTGAAAATTGTGACACTGAAAACTTCGGCCGCGAAAGCATTAACCATTTAGTCTGAAGTTTTGCTAATTCCCAACCAAAGTCGCAAAGGCTTTATAGAGAATATGATACCCAGACATGGAGTTTCGTTGGATTAAGATTATAATAAAGGAAGAAACGATGAACATTTTATGCATGAAGAAAACTCGTCCAACAGCTCTATATCACCAATCAGACGGAATGGTCGAAAGACATATTGGGACTATCTGACGATGTTCGTCTCTGAGAAATTGGGGTGAGTTGGTGACACTAGTTCTTCTAACCTAATCTCATTATGAGTCCGGATTTACCCTATCGAAGTTAAACACTGGGCGAGGCAGTAAACTCTCACGCGATCTGCTGTTTGGATTGCCACCTAGACAAGCGGAGGGATACATTTCTCCCAGAATACCTCGAAAAATTGCGTGAAAGTTTGCGTGAAGATTGTTGCACTGTTTTTATGGGTCTATCTATTGAAATGAAACAGAAGCAAGTATTGACTTATTTCCTTCAAAGTGCTAGGAATCGCACGTAAAAAGGTGAGACCTCGTTAATCCTTAGCTCGTGAAAGTTTCGACTTCTGAGGGCTGCCGTTCGTAAGGGGACGACAGCTGGTTAACGGAAAAAACAGTTTTAACAGTTTTTTAACAATTTAACAATTGCCTACCAAAAAAATCTAAATTTTCGATATCAAATTAATGTCAATATATTCAATAAGTACTCTAATCCTTTCTGAGTTCACCTACCAAATTTGAGTTTTCCAAGTGAAATTGTTCCCAATTGCAAGATGAACTTGGAATACACGGAATTGAACGCCCTTTTGAAAAGTGCTTGGTGCTTAGTGCTCGAGACTCCCGAGCACTTTTCAAGAGTGCTTAGTACGCGAAGCACTTTTTGTCAGTGCTCGGCACAGCTCTGCGCCCTGATCGGTGCATTTTTCACTGAGAAAACCTCGAAAAAGAGACCATTTTGCAAAAAAAATAATCGTTTTCTGAGTATGAAAATTGGTGCATTTCCATCTATTCACGTCTAGAAATGAAAATCATAACCAATTGGAAGCATTTTGAATAGTTATAATATAATAGCGATTGAAATTCTTACCTTGTTCAAAAATTGATTCGGTCTACTCACTCAGAAGCACCCTTGAATGGTAGAGAATTGCTATCAATATAACTAGCCTTCGTACATTTCCAATCAATTCTAATCAATACTTCTAAACGTGAAAGCTCTCAAAGAAATGATGTATTCAGTTTTATAGAAAAGCTGATTACTTTTGTAAATATTTTCAGTGTAAGAAGAGACATGTTATGGTATTTAACCCACTGTCAGCCTCGGCTGATCTGGTTGATACACGCTGAATATATCTTTTCAGCTTCGGAAGATAACAACCGCTTCCGACTCCTACTTCGTCATAGCTTCATATTTCCCTTCGGTCCATGTTATGACTACGTTAAGTATTGAAATGAATTTTATGGTTTCAAGCTATAAGCATTATTGATCATTCTAATACACTGCGTCCGTGCCCGCTGTGAATACAGTTGCCATTATTTTGTGAATCTGATTGTTATTTTGGTTGGTAATAATATATTACTTCCCGGTGAACATTTTTCAAATTGTTACATATGTGGAACATGAAGTTAACGTCTTATAAATGATGGTCAACATCATCAATACGTATTCATTATAAGTATTTTCTGAGACAATAAGTCCCAATTGTCAGCGTTGTATCAACGTCATTGATAATATTCATTGTATGTAAACGTTATTGATAATATTTTCTTTATCAAAATAACATCATAACATACGTCAAAGTAACTGATTTCAAACTTATCATCCCAATACGACGGTCCGTTCTGAGGCTATATGTCCTAACTTTCAGCGTTGTATCGACGTCATACTTCCCTGATCATATTTACATTATCAAAATGACGTATTATGCACAATGCCCAAAGACTAAAAAAATGGTTATCATGGTAACTCACGGGGCCCAATAACTAATGGACAATTCACTAAAGCTTTTGATGGTACGTATTCATATACTGTTACTGAGTTTGAGATGATGCTTCGTAACTTCAAGAGCAGCGACACCTATTGTGGGGTAGAATACTTTATATTGAATATATTGATTAATATCTGAACATATTTTTTCAGGTATTCACCTTACGTCAGGCAAAGTATGCAAAAATACATAATAATTTGGTCGTTGAATGTATCAATTTGAATAAAACGCTACCAACAAATTCAGCGTTTGAAGAAAACCTTCAGCGAGTTCACTTACATTTGGAAAAACTGAATGGAATCAGACCCACCAGATATGGATCCACCGCTTCACGGCTTCTATATAAGAATGCCTGCTATACCCATAACTTTACCTGAGATCATTGTGGTTGCACCGCCAAAAGTTCTGAAATTAGTTAAGTGCACTTGTGAAAGTGTATTGCCATATAAGAGCAATAGATGTAGTTGCAAGAGTGCCAGGCTACCATGCACCATGTTTTCCTTGTGCAAACATACTCTATCTTCCAATGATTTGACGCGATTTGAGGAAGTAGAAGTGAAACAGGATGAAGATAATGTTCATATAAACCAACTCAAGACGATACTTTTGAAGAAACTACACCTGACTCCATATCGTAAAAAATGCTTATTTCAATTCAGACATTTCATCAGGCTTGCCTCATGAATGTTTTTTGTTTGTACCACGAGAAATTACCATACTTTCATAAGTATCACAAAAATTACATATGTAATTCAGATTCAAAAATGTTTTTTTGTGCTTTAATCTCTGAAAACATTTAATGTTGTTTCTGAATACCGAATTCTGATGAAAGAATAGGTTTGAACACCAAAGTTGCATGAAGAGACCGTTTTCAAATTATCGAGTTGCCGAAGGGTGACAGAATATCATCATCCATTTTATTGTAGCCTAATATGTTCTTGTGAATACTCAGAAGTTAAAAAAACGTAGTACAGAATTTTAGGGTATTGCTTCTGACAACTGGACTAATTTCTCAGATGTCTTCGTAAATGATTTCCCTTCGTAATACTCATTAAATTGAGCCCGTATAGGAGCCCAATTTTCCAACTTTTCTTTTGGCGTTGCAACTGTGATGGCGTTTTCAATTTATTCGATATATTTTTCCTCAAAACGATTCATGTTTCAACACAAATACTTGTGAAATCCAATAAAAATTGGCAAATGAACAGCATGTTGCTATCAAAACTTATCAGAATCCGCAAGAAATTCTCAACGGATAATCATTAGAAATCCTTATTCCCATATTACAGGACTTTAGAAAAAGTCCGTTAATTACAAAAACAATAAACAAGAATTCTCGTCTGGAAAAACAAAATTACCCTCGTTCTAATTTACGACATTCCGCGTCAGAGTCGTCATGTCCAAGTAAATCGTTATTTCAGCAGAAGTTAAAAGTCCGGTAACCCATGTAAAGCAAGTCGGATGCGAATTGCCATCCGACTCTTCCAGTGTTGTCAAAGCGAATACGATTATTTTGTGGAAAACTTTGTGAGATATCACGGAGAAAAGCAATTTCCTGTAGAATTCCAAGTGAACGAATCCATACTTCAGTCGAGTTCATTCTCATATATCTTCTGTTTTTTTTTCTTAATATTATCAAGGTATGTATTAAAAATAAAGTACCAAGTAATACCAAATAACCCAGATATGCCTATCGTACTATATTAATTTAGTCATACTGTTTTAATAAGCCTCAAAATATAGCTGTTTTGAGTGTAGACTCAAAATGATTGAAAGTAGTTATAAGGATATGTTTAGGAATGTCTGAATTCCATGTCCATTATGCAAATATGTAGATTTCATGTATAGAAAAAAAGAATATATTTCACTTAGATAAATGATAGCGAAATCATGAAAAGAAAACGAGATGAAAATTGAGAAAATTTGTAACAAAGCACTCTATAAAAGCTGTTCACAACCTACACTTGCACCTTGTTTTGTAAATTTTTTCTGTAGAGTGTACTTCTTGTGAAACACCTAAGAGAGAACAACAAAATGGTACCTGATGCGATATTGGAGTACACGCGTAATGCTTCGTTATAGTACTTCTGCGGAATGTACTATATACAGGGTGGGGCACCAAAAACGAAACAGATCCAGGTCGAATATCTTTGTTGTAAAAAAAATGCAAAATGACGTTGGTTTTGAATCCAAGGGGGAAATTTTCCTATCATAACCTCAACTGTCATACCTCTTCCCCCACCCCTTGGTCGCTATCACCCAAACAGTTTGAATAGGGAAAGTAGTGTACCTGTCTTTTTATTTTAGCGACCTCCTGCGGGAAAAACAACTGTTCCGTATTCCAAATAATGATACTTCATGCGCAAGCTAATTTAACATAAATTTGGTGACAATGCATTATGGAATTTTTCAAATAGAAAAAACAGAATGGCGGCTCCAAAATGGCGGACAAAATTTTGCAGTTATGGTCCGATTCGATTCAAAACTGAGACGCAGTGGTTTTCAGGGTCGGAAAATATGATTTGTCTGTCAATGCAAGAAAACAAGATATTGGCTCCAAGATGGCGGACGAAATTTGTAATTATGGTCCGATTCGAATCGAAATTAGTAGTGGTAGTAGTAACTTAACGCAATGTCCAATTTTTTTTATTTTTCAAAACTTTTATTCAACTTGCCCTGTAAGTTAGAACGTAAATATGTTTGTGTGAGATAAATCTTGCAGCTGACTTTTGGCCCACTTCTAGATGTCCTAGCAACTTGAACTTTGGTGGGTGCTCATGATTGCAATGACAATGCATTATGGAATTTTTGTTGAAAAAAAAAAAACAAAATCGCAGCTCCAGGATTGCGGATGATATTTGTAATCATGGTCGGATTCAAAATTGAGTTGTAGATGTTTTAAGTACAATAAAATTGGTAAAAAAATTTTATACATATTTGAACAAAACAATTTTCCAGATGTGCGACATAGATTATTTTGTGCGGAACACATTCGAAAGCTGGCATCGAATACAAGAAAGGTATTCTTGCGAGGTAGAATTTTGATTCTGTACGCACATCTAAAAACATATATTATTTTCTTTTTAGCGCATTTGTATAAAAGCTTTTTTTATCAATTTAGTTGATTCATTTCAGTCATACTGGAAACGTGCAAAACCCGCATATGCCAATTTTGAATTGAATTGAACCATAATTACAAATTTCGTCAGTCATCTTGGTTTTTTGCAGTGAAAACAAAATCATAATTTCTGACTCTGACAATCCCCACATACTGATTGGGATTCGAATTGGACCATAATTACAAATTTCGTCCTCCATCTTGGAGCCACCATCTTGTTTTTTTTTTGCATTGACAAACAAATCATAATTTCCGACCCTAAAAACCACCACATATAAATTTTTAATCAAATCGGACGATAATTGCAAATTTTGTGTGCCATTTTCAAGCAGCCATTTTGTTTTTTCCATCAGACAAATTTCATAATGCATTGTCGCTAAAATTATGTCATATAAGCTTGCAAATGAAGTATCATAATTTGGAAGAACAGTTGTTTTTCCCGCATGAGGGCGCCAAAATAGAAAGTTGGGTAGCGAAAATTGACATAGCTGAATTCCTTATGATATAACCTTCTGAATAATGTGTCATACTTACTACTTTCCCTATTCAAATTGTTCGGGTGATAGTGACCAAGGGGTGGGGGGAGAGGTATGACAGTTGAGGTTATGGTAGGAAGATGTCCCCCTTGGATTGAATTTCGATATGTCTTAGCATTTTTTTCACAAAACATGCGTTTTGGAAATATTTGATCAGTTTCGTTTTCGGTGCCCCTCCTTGCATGTAGGATGATATTGATCATGTATTTTTTGTGTAAAAATTGTATCTCGTATTTGTTACTTATTAGCTTCGCTATCAATAAAATATTTTTTTGAAACATTTAAATGATACTATCTGCATTGCTGTGATTTTATAAAAATTCAGTCAAACTATGAAAAATTCGAAACTAGGCGGTACATTATTATTATCACGCAGCTCGTAAAACAAATCTAAATTTCCAAAATAAATGCAACTCAAAAAATGAGTGACCTTTGTCGTACTGAACATAAACATTAAAACATCTTATTTATTTCAATACTTCTTTTGATGATTGAATTTCAGATTACGACAATGACACGATATCACTCATGCACGAGAACTGAGTGACATCTTCAGTTAGAAAACCAAAGTCCCTAGATGATAGTGGCTTTAAAACACTTAATTTTTTGTTTAGTTTCAAGAGCTGCCAATTCACATTTCGTTGCACCCATTTAGAAATAAGTCTCAAATCTGATCTATTTTTGAATACTGTTCCATTAAATTAAGGATTTTATATAACATTCAAAACGAAGCAATTTATTTCATCGATACTACTCCGCTCACAAACTGGCTCACTCTGTGGAACACAATAGAAAAAAATTGCAATTCGTCCGTCTTTTATTATTATTTGTTGAGAAATATCATTGGGCCTCCCACCTTTAGCAAATTCATCAAGATTGGTTCCTTCATCATCAGTCTTGTAGACTTTCAACGTATATCGTCCAAAACACTTTCTACGTTCGTCCAAGCATAGGAACTATTTGCAAGGTAGGATATTCCCCAAGGTTACAACCTTCAGAAATTCAACAATAACATCAGTCCGTACATTTATACATTCTTAAGTTTTTTTTCTGACACATAGTTCTGCCCAGCTAAGGAGAAATGAAAGAGAGTGGTATTGAAATGGAGAGATACATTGATGACTTTCGTTTAGAAAGTAAACCAGTATTAATTTCATTCAATGTTGAAGGAATTGACGAATATAAACTCAACCTGTTCGTACTACTCATTCCTAGATATTCTTAAGTTTGGAGAACTGAATTCTTCAAATTATATTGTACTCTCAAGCTATATCAGTAATTGATATCGCTGATAACATGAGCAGGTACATACATACATTCAAATCAACCAGATCAAGGGTAAATAGCCAGGTTCATTTCAATGTACAACCTCATAGCCAACCTCTTACTATCCTGTCACTCTTTGATTGAATTGAAAATGTTATGATTACAATATGCAATTGCAGAGGAAATAGCATTTTTGAGATATGTGCACATGCTCTACTTTTCCTCAAGTATAATGTGGAATCAAACCGTTATCTTAGGCAGGTAAAGAAGAAACTCTGATTGGAGTTATTCTAACAAAGATTGTTCTTATCATTAGTGTTACTGATCGTTTCCTTCCACAATACAAAGAGTTATCTTGTCCTTTTAGTTACCGAAACCTTTTCACTCAATTAGGAAAAGGTTATCTCGGAAACGACTCGATCCGAGCCCTCACGGACCGGTGTTTCCTTGTGGTAACTCTGATCGAATGTACAGCTCCATTTTCATTTGAGGCCAGAACCGAAAGAATAAAAAGATTCATGTGAAATGTTTTCGGTTTGTATATCCCAATCGAATGTCTACGTGAATTTGCCAAGTGTTTTTATGGGAAAGCTTATATTCATTTCGATTTCAGAATTCCAGGTTTTGGTGCGTTACATCTCAACTTTTGTAGTTCTTCAAGGGATGTGGTTCTTAAGGTGGTATACAGATAACATATTATTGTCTCTTTTCTGATATTTGGATACTATTTTTGTATGAAAGAACCATTTCAAGTATGAAAATTTTGCCACAAATTTGGTCGTTTAAAAAGGCAGTCTCTGGAAACTTCACTTTTCCAAACTACTTTTTGAGCCTTTCAGGGATTGGGCAGGTAAATATTCTCAACTTCTGCTTGTTAACAAAGCCCTAATCTTTCAATATTTCAAAGCGAAAGAAGGACAGTGGAAAGGCATTGAGTGAGTGCATCGTAAGTTCAAACAAAATTTTATTGAATAATATAAAAAGTAGTCTGTGTTAGACGATTAATGGGTGAATCACTGGGTGAATATCTATCCAAAAATTATTTTCGTTCAGTAAAATAAGATTGGGGCTTTCAGATGAAGTTTACTGATCTCAACTCAATTAGTATAAATTGTAATATTCCATTTCAAATGTTTAAAGACTCAATAAATCTCAAATTGATTATTATACTGTTATCTTCAATTCTAAAATGTGAAAACATTCTAAAAGTATATTTGAACATAAACACTGCAATGTTGAAGACAAACGATTAAGGTTTACCTATTTTCTTGCGCTCTACAATTAGTTAAGAGGCTCTAATAGTAACTCTCACCTGATAATGTATCGAAGTGAATCCAATTATTTTGTATGTTTACCCAATCTTCTTGTGTTTTGGAACTCCTCTCTTGTGGTAACTTCTGTTAATGTAAAATGATTTATAGGCCAATGTTCACATAACAACTATTCGGACTGAGTGAAAATCTAGCAAATAGTTATTTTCGTTGACTGTCAAATAATGTCGAAATTCAGATCCATCAATAAAATAGTTGTACGGCTTTGAAATTAACTCAATTCATATTAGCTCGATTCGTAAACCGTAATATTGCATTGCGAATGTGCAAATACGTACACTGTAATCTTCAATTCCAAACGTGAGAAGATGTTTGATATTGTACAATGTAATGTGGAAGACAAACTATTAAGGCATACCTGCCTACATATACCCTCTAATCCATTCACCATTAGTTAAAATGTTACTATCTGTCACCTGATGATGTATTGAAAGGAATCAACTCATTCTGTATGTCTACTCAATCTTCCTGTGTTCTGGAACGTTGCCAGTACTCGTTGAGTTTGCCTCTCTGATGGTTACTCCTGCAAATTTAAAATAATTCACTGAAGCACACCACCCATTCGGGGTATTTGGTCTCACAACAAAAAATTAAAGGACTTTTTTTAATTCAATTTCAAAGAGACCACATAGTCTGCTGAGGACACTGATAACAAATTATTGACCAACATCTAGTGATGTGTAGGACTGCGCGTAATCAAAGTTGAAGTATCAAAATCAAGAAATGGTTATCAATCTCCAGTTTTGATTGAATAAGTGTATGGGCGCTGATAATCCAGTCGAGATGAATATCTGTGCTTGGAAGAGGTCCGGTCATTCTGAATTTTTTATATGTTGTTAGGACCTAAACCAATATTAGAAAAACAGTTTTGCAATTTCCAGAGTGCTGTGCGAGCGGCGGTGTACCTAAAAAACCATGAAATTTCCGGATTTTCTTCACTTGTTGCTCAATAACTCAGTGAAGGCAGGGTCTGACCGATATAGTCACTCTACATACTTTCGAAGTAGACTAAATTTTCTTCAATGAGAGACCAATGCAAGCTCTATACAGCCATTGGTTCCCACGGTTCAGTTCTTCTAAAATAGGCAATATTTTCCAAAAGTGTGTTTTTTAGAAACATTAATTGAACTGAAGTTATGGAAAATTTAATGAGCTTCCATTTAAGACTACACTGGTACCTGTATGCCCAACGGTTCTCTCCATAAACCGTCACAAGTGGGTGTTGGAGGAAATGCAAATAAACTATTCTCACGTGTTTTTACTACTTTATTTATCAAACAGTTAAAATTTATTAATTTTTGTTTTTGATAAAAATATTCCTCTTCCTCTATTTTGATACGCGTGGTAAAACAAGCCCTAATCATTCGTACGGGTGTGACGAAGACAGACAGGCGACAAAGAAGATTCCCTATTGCAGGTATTCCTGCCTCGAAGGAAATTCTCCTAGTGTTTTCGTTCTTCCCTTCCTTGACCTCCTTACCCACATCCGGCCCTTCCAGGGCAGCTGTCACTTATTGTCGGTGTGTATTGCAGAAGAACACGAAGCTCCTAGCTGGTTGCTGTCACTACTCTACGACCTCCTACAACCACCAGTACTCCCAGCGATCACCAAGGACGGTACTATTCAACCACGAGTTTACCGGGTGCGAACTGCCTCAGCACTGGCCGTTTGGCAAAGAAAGACCAAAATCAACACACTCGTGAGCAAGAGTAAACCACATGTTGAGCAAGTGGAAGTCTTCCTTTGACCTAGTCTCTACCCCACAAGCAGTGAGAGAAGCAGGCATCAAGTGCTTTGTGGCTCTGTATGGGGGTGACATCGCGAGGGATACCTAAGGTATAAGGTATTTATCACTTTAACGAGCATGAATCTCGCCCTTTTGCCACCGACGGAAGATGACGCAGGCCACCATGCAGCAAGGTGCTGCCTCCAAATGCAGACGTCGCGGGAAGTCATTTTGAATCCCACTGATTAGGGGTGGAAGCTGACTTGTCAGGGACTCACTTCCATCTCCACTATTACGGATTTCGCACCTAGTGCCCTCCTGCGGAAAATTCCATGTAAATGCAAGAAAGAGCCGTGCTCTGAGACCTGCCCGTTCAAAAAGGCTGGGCTCCACTGCTCAGTCCTCTGCCAGTCATGTGGTGGCAAATTGTGCAGTAACGTCCCGGATGTGGAGCTGATGTACTTGGTCGACGAAGATGACCCGACTACAGACTGGGTGAATCTCTCAGCGTCCATCACAGCCATCGAGACACCATCTTCGTGCGAGCCCGAGCACGGGACATCTAAGATAAAGAAAAAGACATGATTTGGAAACCAAAACACAATACCTACATTATTTATATTAGTTTCATTTTTCGTGTAAAAGTAATTTGTCCTTATAGTGAGTATGATGTTTGTAGGTATGTAGGTATATAGACATGTAAAACAATGTTTGGTTATTCCCGATAGGTTAATATTTTCTTTTAATCAATTATTTAACAGTAACAAACAATAATACATTTCAACTGTTTGACAAATGAAACAATAAAATGAATTGAGAACAGTTTATTTGCATTTCCCTCCAAAACCTACTTATGACTGTTTTTTGTTTTCTGTAATTTTTGAGACAACCGCTAGGCCTACAAATACCAGTCTAGTCTCAGACGGAAGCTAATTGAATTTGCCACAACTTCATCCAAGTTAATATTGGACATGGGATACGACTTTCACAATATATTTCACAAAATAAGTGACTATTTCCAAAAAAAAATTACTTTTTGGAAAAAATTGCCTATTTTAGAAGAATTCTATAGTGGGAACCAATGGCTTCATAGAGCGCTCCTTAGTCTCTTATTGAAACAAATCCAGTCTACTAGTCTAGTATGTAGAATGACTATACTGGTCAGATTTTCACTTCACTGATATATTGAGCAAAAACAGAAAAAAGTCTGAAAATTTCATGTTTTTTTGGGTACACCGCCGCTCGCACAGCACTTTGGAAATTGCAAATCTGGTTTTTCAATATGGGTTCAGGTCCTAACAACATATAAACAATAAGAATTACTATGTTTTACTTTACTGGACTATGTATTATACCCGATCTCCAAAAATAACTGTAGTTCCTGGGACGAATATTCATTTATATTTGACGGGACATATAAAAGATGGCTGATCGTGAACTGATTTCGACTTGAGCATTACATTATCATTTGAGTGACTCATCAGTTATACACGATCTTTTATAGTTAGCTTCTTATCTGCAAAATTTGTTTCGAAATTGTTAAATTTTCGATTCACATCAGGAAATACTCATTTCCTGAATCCACTCTTGTCACCGAAGTGTATTGTAGAAAACTACTTCGGAAATAATCCAAAATTGATTAACTAGTTATTGATTGCAACACAAACTTATTATCAAAAAATACTTACTCTACTATACTTACAGAAGTATTGTACATACACTACAATCATGATTTCAGTGAATAACATTAGTGTTGGCAACAGGGCATTGGTATAATGCAGGATATCCCGAAAGAAGAGGAAAAGAGACTAGGCGGAAATAGGCCCTTGTGGTCGAGAACAATGATGGCCATTACTAACGACAAAGGGGTAGGTTTGTAAATATTGAGGGAGAATTCGGAACAGAACAGTTAATTGGGTCACCTTTGAAGTTTGGCCAAGAATGGAAATGAAATTTGATGTTAGAGTTCGGAATTCATGTTTACTGCATTCGATGTTCTATAAGGTAGATGATATTGAGTGATTCGAGCACGTAGTGAACAGGAAATCCGTGGTAAAATATTGACATTGATGCTCTCAACTATGGTAGGTTCCTGAAATAGAAATGGTGATCAAAGTGGTTTTAATTACCATAGTTCTTGGATAGGTATGGTGTAATTAACATAAAAGAAATTATAACAGTGAAGTTTGATAGCTTTTTATTATTAATCGTCTGTTCGATATTGGATTTGTTTGGCTAAATTGTAGTTTGTGAAGAATTTGGAAATGGAGGTAGTATGAATGTACGCTTGTCGATATAAAATAACTGAAGCATGAAGAAATTGATTTCTTCAGAAACATTGGAAAAAATCGTAAAAATCATATAATTGACAGATGAAATTCCGTTATTATGTACCTACGTGATTAACAAAAGATTGGTGGCAAATTGATGAAATAATTTTAGAAATATACAGCATTCGAAATTAAACTGTGAAAATATAACTTTATGCCCACTCTGTTATAATATTTTGTTCTCATCTCTCAGTATACCAGGTGTCCGTGGAAAGTGACTCGCCGTTATAAATTTTTGTTTATGAAAGTAATGGACCCAGATAGCACAGGACGTTCCGAGGATGTCCATTCGATGTCCTAACTACAGCCGAATGTCCTAGTATCTCTTTTGGACGTCCTGAGGATGTACGACGCCAACCGTTTTAGGGATGTAAGATGAGAACGGTTTCAGGACGTACAAATTAGGACCAAATCTATTCTATAATAATATTGAATTGAGTATCAATTATGTTACAGATTCTGTGAATTTCAATTAAGGTTGAAACCGATTTTGTGATTTGAAAAATAAATATGTGAAATTTGGAATCACGTCCAAGCATATTTTATCTGTGCCCTTTTGCAATCTATGATCTGTGTCACTCCTTTGTGCTCCAAGGCCATTTTCAGACTAGTCGAAACGAATATCGCGAAAATGTTAAGTTTTTTATTTTAGACCAATTGAGCCGGGCATGAATTTAAATTGTAACGATTTGATTACCCTAATATTTTAATTTAAAATTTTCTCTCTCCGCGTTCCGCCTAGTCTGAAACAAGCCTTCAATGTTTGTACTTTCGGCTCCTCTCGGCTCAGCTCGGCTGTCCACACGTCATGTCATCTTATATTTCACGCCATTCTTATTTTTACGAACGTTGTGAGCTTTGCCCTTTGCCGCTATTTTACTAAAACATAACGTGGATATAAAAAATGTGCAAATTGTTATTTTTGCATAGCCAGTGCTGTTATCGATATTGTAAGTACAGTTCATGGTGGGTAGTTTATTTCATCAGACTAAAGACGTGAAACAAAGTGTTCTTTTTTAGGTTAGGTAGGGGTGAACTAATTTCAGTGTGAGTTCTTGACCGAGCTGAGAGTCCTTTGCATGCTATTGGAGACTGCGGACTTGGTTGCTAAGGAATAAATCGGTTTGAACAATAATTTGAGGTAAGCTGAAATTGATTGTGAAATGGCAGATAATAATAGAATCATACTCAGGATCTGCAGAAAAAGCTAAAGTTTCTGAAGACTTGTAGATATGTGCAATTGTGTATATTTATGAAAACAGCGGAATTTTTGTATTAGCTAAGGAACACATATTATTTTGAAGATTCTTCAGTTATTTTTGTTTTCCAAGTATATTGTAATGTATGATGGAGTGTTCGTTCAAGAAAATGCTTTTCATTTACACAATGTCACGTTTATTTGCAATTAGAGACGTTTTTAATGAATATTTATGCATTTTATCATTTAACCTTTCCGAGTTAAAACCTTGACAAAATAGTAATCCTGAGAAAAACGAAAGAGGCGGTCTACGAACCAATAAATGGACGTCTCCAAAACATCCCAAAAATGTCCATGAAATCCTTAACATGGGCTCATGATGGACGTACCCGGGACGATCCAATTTGTAATAGTGGACATCCTCAGAACGTCCTCGACCGACAATGGACGTCTTTGGGAAGTCCTGAATGTACCAGATTGACGTCCTGAGGATGTTCTTAGGACGTCTTGGTATTATCTGGGGAAATAAATTTGATGAATCTGTATACGACATGAAATTGCATTTTTGAAGTAACTCAGCTTCATGCTCCTTGTTTTCATATGACGTGCATAATCCATACCGGGTTATATTCAGAATGTCAAATTTATACAAAAGAAATAAAAATATTCAGGGTTTTCCATTTAAAAATCAAAAGTTTGTTTCTCTTTTGGTAACACCAGACGTTCCATGAACTTGAATTGCTTTTCAAAACATGCAGTTTTATGTTTTATGAATATTCTCCAAATTTCATTATATTTTCTTCATAAACAAAAAGTGTTTTGCGGACACCCGGTATATAAACTCAAAAATATCCGAAATTTCAACTACTGTTGCATCTTGCGTTACTGATATTGAAGCTATAAAAAAAGATGAAACTGAACTTTCCTTGAAGGTAGATAACCTTGAAAGTGAGTTACAAGCAAGGAATGCTGCCTTAGAAGAATTCAGTGCAGAAACAACTTTGAGACGTAAACGGGAAAACAATCTTATTGTATCAGGACTGCCCGATTCAAACGACCCAGAATGGGATGCGGCGAAAATTAATAAGTTACTGCTGGAAATTATCCCTGAATATTATATACAGGTACAAAAGGTAACACGTTTGGGCCAAACAACGGGAAATAGGTCTCGCCTGCTCAAAGTTGAACTGAGCAGTATGAATGATGAAATAACCATTTTACGTAATAAACATAAAGTCCCAAAAAGTGCTACCTAGTCACGTCAAAATTAGGCAAGATCTAACGCCAATGCAAAACAAACATCTTTAGGATCTACGGAAGGAGCTGGATAATAGAAAAAGGCTTGATGAAAATAACATTACAATAAAGTATGTAAATAATAACCCTCGAATTGTTTCAATTGGACAAAACATGAATAAAAAAAGAGGGCGCGAGGAAGACGAATCACCAAATAGGGAATCTGGAAACAAGATAAGAAAATCTCACCAAATACAACAACAATAGCAATCACTGAATATTCTCTTCTGGAATCTCTAGGGATATTCAAATCTTGTAGAATACTGCAGTGATAGTGGAAGTGATTGTGCCTCAATTTTGTGTTTGAGTGAAACATGGCAAACAACTGAAGAACTGAAGTTACCAGCTATGCTAAAAAACTACAATGTTTCGTCATCTGTAGCTATCAAAGAAAAATCGCTCGGTCGGCCCAGCGGTTGGCTTACTACATTTGTGAGTAACTCTTCCAAAATTATTGACTTATGTAAATGTCCATGGTGGCAGTTTATTCATATAGGTGATAACTCTAGTAGTTTCATCTTGTGCAATGTCTATTTCAAACCGTCAATCCAGCTTGAGATTTTGTTAGATTTGTTGCAACTTGATTTGTCAGAAACCACTGAAAAATATCGTACTTCACTGATATTGCTGGGTGGTGATTTTATCTGTAGGTTAGCGGACTTAGATTACTCAACACCTGAATTATTCAAAAATACGAATCTGTACGCGGATAGAATCAGCTGCGATAAATTTTGTACACGTAGAGGTAGGACCTTAACTGATTTTATGGTTACAAATTCTTTCACTCTTATAAATGGCAGAGTAGCCCATGACAGACCTGCTCAGTTTACTTATGTTGGTCCCTCTGGCCAAAGTGTTATAGATTTGGTTTGGTGCAAAAATGAAAAACTTGACATGATAAATGATCTTTCTGTTTCATCTAATGTCCCAATGTCAGATAATTTTTCCATCCAGTTGAAACTTAATATGATGATCAATAATATTAACTCTCATACAACCTTGAACTGTACTGTAGAGGGTTTATTCTGGAAAGAAGGCGAGGCATGTAAATACAAAAATAAGATGCGCTCTTCGCACAAAGTTGCTTTTATTCGTTATGTTAAACAAAGTTATGACAATTTTTGTTCGGCTGTAACAGAAACAGCCTCTGAAATTGGCATCTTTAGAAATGTTCGTTTAAAATATAATACTCCCCGTGTCAATACCTGGTTTGATCAAGAATGTAAGTCGTTGAATACAAGAATGCTTGTGAATCTCAAAAATGCAAAGTCTCATGAGTTTTCTCAGCCATTCAAAACTGAATATTTGCTATCAAAAAAAGAATATAAAATAGTAACTAAATTCAAAAAAAGTACATATGAAAGGTGCATTACTGAAAGTTTGATCAATGCAAAAAATCAAAAAATATTTAGGCAAATCGTGAAAACCCACAACACAAAAAAAACGCTGTTACTCACCTGAATATCGAACAATGGGAACATTTTTACGACTCTGTATTTCCAGAGAGGATAATTGATAACACTGTATATTTTGATGCTAAGCATTTCTATTTGGATAGTCTCATCACATTTTGTGAGTTGAGAATAGCACTCAATAGATGCAAAAAGGGAAAATCGCCTGGGAGTGATGATATCGCGTATGAATTCTTAGAATCGCTACCGCAAAATTTTTTTGTTAAAAAGTTGTTAAAATTGTTATTTCCGTCAACCGATTGCACCCCTACGCGCAACCCTCGGAAGCCTTCGAGAGACTTGTGTGAGCTAGGGAAGACGCAGCCCTTACCTTTTAACGTGTGATGCCATGCACGAGACTGAAGAATCGGTGCATCGAACCCACGACCCCACGCTTGGGAGGCGTACGCTTTTACCAGCCGACCACCACGGCCCACAAATTGGTTGCTGTACTTATGCAATATGTTTAATCTAATTTTTGAGAGCGAATCTTTCCCCGAGTCTTGGTCAGATATAATTTTGACTATGCTTCATAAGAAAGGACCCACGCAGAACCCTGAAAATTACAGGGGAATTGCACTGGCCAACTGTCCTACTAAATTATTCACTACAATTCTACTTAATCGTCTTACCGAGTGGTCCCAGTCAAATCATATCATACCTGAGTATTATATACAGGTACAAAAGGTAACACGTTTGGGCCAAACAACGGGAAATTGGTCTCGCCTGCTCAAAGTTGAACTGAGCAGTATGAATGATGAAATAACCATTTTACGTAATAAACATAAAGTCCCAAAAAGTGCTACCTAGTCACGTCAAAATTAGGCAAGATCTAACGCCAATGCAAAACAAACATCTTTAGGATCTACGGAAGGAGCTGGATAATAGAAAAAGGCTTGATGAAAATAACATTACAATAAAGTATGTAAATAATAACCCTCGAATTGTTTCAATTGGACAAAACATGAATAAAAAAAGAGGGCGCGAGGAAGACGAATCACCAAATAGGGAATCTGGAAACAAGATAAGAAAATCTCACCAAATACAACAACAATAGCAATCACTGAATATTCTCTTCTGGAATCTCTAGGGATATTCAAATCTTGTAGAATACTGCAGTGATAGTGGAAGTGATTGTGCCTCAATTTTGTGTTTGAGTGAAACATGGCAAACAACTGAAGAACTGAAGTTACCAGCTATGCTAAAAAACTACAATGTTTCGTCATCTGTAGCTATCAAAGAAAAATCGCTCGGTCGGCCCAGCGGTTGGCTTACTACATTTGTGAGTAACTCTTCCAAAATTATTGACTTATGTAAATGTCCATGGTGGCAGTTTATTCATATAGGTGATAACTCTAGTAGTTTCATCTTGTGCAATGTCTATTTCAAACCGTCAATCCAGCTTGAGATTTTGTTAGATTTGTTGCAACTTGATTTGTCAGAAACCACTGAAAAATATCGTACTTCACTGATATTGCTGGGTGGTGATTTTATCTGTAGGTTAGCGGACTTAGATTACTCAACACCTGAATTATTCAAAAATACGAATCTGTACGCGGATAGAATCAGCTGCGATAAATTTTGTACACGTAGAGGTAGGACCTTAACTGATTTTATGGTTACAAATTCTTTCACTCTTATAAATGGCAGAGTAGCCCATGACAGACCTGCTCAGTTTACTTATGTTGGTCCCTCTGGCCAAAGTGTTATAGATTTGGTTTGGTGCAAAAATGAAAAACTTGACATGATAAATGATCTTTCTGTTTCATCTAATGTCCCAATGTCAGATAATTTTTCCATCCAGTTGAAACTTAATATGATGATCAATAATATTAACTCTCATACAACCTTGAACTGTACTGTAGAGGGTTTATTCTGGAAAGAAGGCGAGGCATGTAAATACAAAAATAAGATGCGCTCTTCGCACAAAGTTGCTTTTATTCGTTATGTTAAACAAAGTTATGACAATTTTTGTTCGGCTGTAACAGAAACAGCCTCTGAAATTGGCATCTTTAGAAATGTTCGTTTAAAATATAATACTCCCCGTGTCAATACCTGGTTTGATCAAGAATGTAAGTCGTTGAATACAAGAATGCTTGTGAATCTCAAAAATGCAAAGTCTCATGAGTTTTCTCAGCCATTCAAAACTGAATATTTGCTATCAAAAAAAGAATATAAAATAGTAACTAAATTCAAAAAAAGTACATATGAAAGGTGCATTACTGAAAGTTTGATCAATGCAAAAAATCAAAAAATATTTAGGCAAATCGTGAAAACCCACAACACAAAAAAAACGCTGTTACTCACCTGAATATCGAACAATGGGAACATTTTTACGACTCTGTATTTCCAGAGAGGATAATTGATAACACTGTATATTTTGATGCTAAGCATTTCTATTTGGATAGTCTCATCACATTTTGTGAGTTGAGAATAGCACTCAATAGATGCAAAAAGGGAAAATCGCCTGGGAGTGATGATATCGCGTATGAATTCTTAGAATCGCTACCGCAAAATTTTTTTGTTAAAAAGTTGTTAAAATTGTTATTTCCGTCAACCGATTGCACCCCTACGCGCAACCCTCGGAAGCCTTCGAGAGACTTGTGTGAGCTAGGGAAGACGCAGCCCTTACCTTTTAACGTGTGATGCCATGCACGAGACTGAAGAATCGGTGCATCGAACCCACGACCCCACGCTTGGGAGGCGTACGCTTTTACCAGCCGACCACCACGGCCCACAAATTGGTTGCTGTACTTATGCAATATGTTTAATCTAATTTTTGAGAGCGAATCTTTCCCCGAGTCTTGGTCAGATATAATTTTGACTATGCTTCATAAGAAAGGACCCACGCAGAACCCTGAAAATTACAGGGGAATTGCACTGGCCAACTGTCCTACTAAATTATTCACTACAATTCTACTTAATCGTCTTACCGAGTGGTCCCAGTCAAATCATATCATACCTGAGTGTCAGTCAGGGTTTTGTAGAGGCAGGGGCTGTGTTGACAACGTATATGTTGTAACCTCTGTCATTCAACTACAATTGCGACTGAAAAACCGCGCTGTTTTCGCAGCCTTTGTTGACTTCAAACGTGCTTTCGACTCAATTAATCACTCACTTCTTTGGTCTAAACTATATTGACTTGGGGTGAGTTCAAAATGTATAAGAATGATTCGTAATATATCAAAATACTTCAGTGAGTGTTAGAGCAGACAACTGTTTTTCAAAATCTTATGAAGTTTCGGAGGGTGTTTTACAGGCGGAGTCTCTAAGTCCGTTACTTTTCAGCTTATTCGTAGCAGACATTGAGGATTTCTTTCGATCTAGAAATGCTGTAGGCCTTAACGTGGATAATATTCATGACATACTTTTAATAATATATGCCGATGATTTGGTCATTTTAGCTGAATCGGAAATTGACCTGAAAAGGAAGTTGAAAATTCTTGAGGAGTACTCCGCGGTTAATAAATTAACAGTCAACACCATGAAAACTAAGGTTATTCGTTTTTCGAGGAGCGGTTTTAGAACAACTGATAATTATGGATTCAGGTACTGTAATGATGACATCGAAGTGGTCAACAAATTCACCTATTTGGGTATACCTTTCGTTTGTTCATCTTTTTTCAGGGATACTGCTGAAACCTATTTGGCAAAAGGCAAACAGGCTATAGGTTCGGTATTTTCAATTCTTACTCGTGCGCAAGTTACTTCACGGGAAGTGAGAATGAGATTGTACGAATCTATTATAGTGAATTCCGTCACTTACTGTGTTCCTGTCTGGGGTATACGCTATTTTGATATCATAGAGCGGGTTCGAGTATCCTTCTTTAAAAAAATTCCTATGTTTACCAAAAAATACTGCTGATAGTATGGTACGTTTGGAATGTGGTGTTCTTCACCTCAGTTTTAAAGTACTCAAAGCTGCTTTAAATTGGTTGTTAAATTTGCTCAGTATGGATTCCAACAGGTATCCTAGAATATGTTTTTTACGGCAAAAAAATATACCAATCATAGATTTTAGATACAACTGGGCTTCACAAATGAAGACACTTTTTGATGATTTGAATTGTGGGGAGCTATGGAACACCCTCAGTTTTGCTAATCTTAAAATCAACTTTGATGACGTTCTGGCTACATTCGGTAAAAAGTTATTTGAAGAAGATAAACAACATATATCAAACTCATCCTTTCCTTTATATTTTAATAATTTTACCATATCGCGAAATGTCAAACATTACCTTCAATTCCAAATTCCCATATCTGTTATCAGAATAATAGCCCAGCTGTGCCCAGCTGTGCAAATACAAGACTAATTAAATTCACTTTCAGTGGGACTGCTTATTCAATTGATCAGACTGAAAATTGCACAATGTGTAATCGCAATGATGATAAAACATTTTACCACTTCTTTTTCGAATGTCCCCTGTACAGGTGCGTTAGGACGAGAGAAATTTTCCAAAACAGATCTTTAAACCACCTCTTGTTAGAAATAGAAAGAATTACTCCACAAATGGCTAAGGTAATCAGTAATTTCGTCATGGATGCTTTATAACTCAGATCTTTTGTTATGAATAAGTAAGGTCTCACGACACTATTCAAACTTATTCTCTTATACCCATTGTCGACTTTCCGTTATTATTAGTTGTTTATTAAGTACTTCATATACCAAGTATAATATTAGCATCTATTGTTTCGCACCCTTTAACAAGGTTATTGTCATATATATTGTTTTAAGTGATAACACCTACATATAAGTATATATTGTTTGGCACCCTTTAATTAGGTTATGCTCATAATGTTTTAAGCAATAACAACCAAACTACTTCCTGTAAGATTGATTTGTATCTTGATGAGGAATAAATGTTTATTATTATTATTATATTATAATCAAGATATGGAAATGCTATTCATTGAGTCTATCCTGGCATAATGTTCCTTTTATTTGCATTGTCGATGATCAGTATGATTACTCATTCGAGTATTCGATAGAACACTGTAAATATTGTTTCCATCAGATTACATGATCTCATGGATAATGCGTTACCATGAATATGCATGTAAAGTTACATACCTAATGCGATATAATGTAAAGTCACAACTTGAATTTAAATTTCCAATATACTTCATGTATTGCCACTTGTATACTTATGTAATTTTCTTCATTATTACAGATTTGATTTATTCAGTCATTTATTTATTTATTTATTTACAAATGGGAATACAAACGGGACTAACCCAAAACAGTATTCACAGATAGGTGATTTCTCAATATACAGAATCTACATATCTTAAGTAAAATTACCGGAAATTAAAAAATTGGTGATAGATATAGAAGATGACAGAAAAAAAAAACAATAAGAGTAATGAATTTGGTGCATATAGTAATGAGTGAATAAAAACGAACAAGAAAGCGTACTTATACAATTGAAGTCTGTGAAGCAAGAAAGTGTTTTTTCAAAATATAGGAAAATTTTGACAATGAGAAAGAGAAAATATCAATATTCATGGAATTCGATAACGCATTATATGATATGTTGCATCTATGCATGGGAGAGTTCAAAAAATAATTTGTTTGTGATTGTTCGTAACGGAAAAGATGCTGATGCCTAGTAGTATATGTAGGAGCATTAAGATGAATGTTACTAAGGATGGCAGGCGAATCAACTAAATTGTTAATGATTTTGAAGAGGAACTTCACGTCTGAAATTTTCCTTCTGTTCTCCAGTGTTAATATATTCAGCTCATTTCGAACATAGATACGGTTGTTGGGTTTGGATGGAAAACATTTTTTGTTGACATATTCTAAGAATATATTCTGAACCCTTTCAAGTTTTTTTTTTATGTAAATGACGTATCCAGGGTTCCATATTACGGAACCATAACTCAAAACACTATTGACGTATGACATATAGAGAGTACGGAGAGTCTGTGTGTTTTTAAATTCACGACAAGTTCTCATAATAAAACCTAACATTCTGTGGGCCTTTTTAGAAATGTAAAATATATGCATATCAAAAAGCATTTTAGAGTCAAATATTATTCCTAGGTCCTTTATTTCTGTAACGGTTTTCAAGGGTAGAGAAGATATTTGATAGCAGTGATTTAGAATACTTTTTCGGCGTCCAAATGAAGGTACCACTTATCAAAGTTCAGGTATAGACTATTTGCATCGCAGTAGACATAGAAGTTATTGATATCCTGTTGCATGAGTAAGATGTCGTCAGCATCAGAAATTGAGTGGTATATTTTTAGATCGTCCGCATACATTAAAAAGTTGGCGAATCGGAAACATTGAGAGATATCATTAATGTAAATATCAAATAGGAGAGGCCCCACATGAGATCCTTGAGGAACCCCAGAGGTGATTTGGTGATATTCAGACTTTTTACCGATTGTAACCGCTTGACAACGATCGGTTACATCAGATTCAAGCCAATTTAGTAGATTGCCATTTACTTCAACTCCAGCAAGCTTCCGTAGCAAAACTGAGTAATCGATTTTGTCAAATGCTTTGCTGAAGTCGATGTAAATAGCATCAACTTGGTGCTTGTCATTGAGGCTATGCAAAATATACTCAGTATATGTGAATAAATTGAAGTCTACTGATCGTTTCTTCATGAAGCCATGTTGTTCAATATTAATTATGTTCGTCGAAGAATAGGTTATCGAAAATTATAGACTCGAAAGTTTTTCTATGATGGACAATTTTGAAATCGGTCTATAGTTTTTGACGAGTTGTTTATTACCAGATTTTAAAATTGGGATTATGTGAGCTTTCTTCCAAACTGACGGAAATACACCCTCTTCAAGGGATTTATTGAAGATTATATGAAGTGGTATTGCAATATATTCAGCATAGTACTTGAGAAGTGTTGTAGGTAGTTCGTCTGGTCCCACACCTTTGTTTGAAAGATTTTGAAGTTTTAGAAGAATAGATTCTACAGAAATGTTATAAGAAGTAGGCGAGTTGTTATACATGATGTTTGTTTTGGTTCTGAGACCACGAACGTTTTGGTATATTATTGATAATTCCATCGGAAAACAAGAATGTATGTATCTTTGGTTAAAGAGAAAGTGCCAATTTAGGTCATTTTTTGGATATCATTTTCAGTGATGATTCTCAAAACTCTAGACCTGTCATTTTTCCGGGAGAAAACACAACCGTTTCGCACCCATACGTATTTATAGATGTTGGACTTTGACATATCTTTAGCTTTTTTTAAGAGAAGCTTGGTGTTTGATGTCAAATGTTCGTTCATAAAGAGTCCTCTTGATATATTATCTATGACAAGACCCGGTTGACTCTTGTCAGGATAGCTTAATCTTTTTGTTTTGGCTGCTGCCAAAATTTCATCTCGTTTTAACTTAGATTGGAATTTGACGATAATAGATTTAGGTTTCTCAGATTGGGTAAAATGAGACACTCTATGAGCTGAATTGACGTCAGAGGGCAAGATCGCACACTGAATGTGTTGGCCAATATGTTCCAGTATTTGGAGGATGTTCTCATTGGATTTCTCTGGCACACCCTGTATTTCAATATTATTAAGACGTGATTGTTGTTCAATATTATCAATTCTGGTTGTCAACTGCCCAACCAGCGCTGTCAGATCTGCATTCTCCTTCGACAACTTCTCGATAATTGTCATTCTTTAACTTAATTCGCTCAACATTCTTTCAAATGTTGGTATCTGATTACTGCAAAAATTGACAGACTCTAAGATGTTATCGTATTTATTATTGAAGGTCTTCATCTCCGATTGAATCTATTTAAGAATATTCATCGAACTGATAGAACATTCGCATTCTAAATCCTCATTTTCGGTAGCTAAAAGCGATGCGCGTTTCTGGCTTGCGCGCCTGCAATCGGCACAGTTCCAGAGATCGCCAGGCAGAATGAGCCGTCCGACGTCCTGCTTGCTCAGGCCGACACACTTGCCGTGGAAGTACTTCTCACAAGAACCGATGCACGGCAAACCTGGGGCCTTGTTGTTTATCGCTGACGAACACGTTGAGCAGGTTGGCATCGTGCTTTTTCTATCAGGCGACCACAGAACAACAAAAAACTTCGACTATTTTGCTCCTTAACGAGTCTATTAGTTTTTCCTATTTAACTGCACTGTTTGGATCACCAAATTACTTTTTACACTGAAGTATGTAAGACTGATGTTGAACACTTCGGAATTCGATTAATTATGAATAGATTTCGATTCACGAGAAAGTACGGATTTTATACGTAAAGATTTACCCACAAATTGCAGGAAAAACGTGGAGATGAACAAGCACGTATTTACCTCTCACACACACGAATAATGGCGATTTCTACATGTTTTTACCATTATATTCAAGTAGTGCCAATTGACATACATACTTTAGTATGTATCATTGGATTAATATTCCTGTATTTGTGAGGAAAAATACAGATTTTCTTGTAAATGAAAATGCATTTTCACATACCCCAAATGTGATTTTCCATAAATTTCCTGATAATCATTTGTATTTTCATGTGATTTTCACCCTAATTACAGATTTGAAGAAAATTGTTACATGTCTGTTCAGATGTCTTCACCATTGTTTTCAAGTAGTGTCAATTAACTTTACAAGGTGTGAAAACTAGTGTCGTTTTTTCTGTCCGGATGAGAAAAGACTGATTATTAGAACATAAAACCTCAATAACTCACTTCTGAAGTCAACCATAAACAATTATAAATATAAAAACTTCAAAAAAGAAAATCCATTTTTTCAACGTTGACTGAATTGAAACATAGTCTACCTTGAAAAATTTATCATTTATCTTTTCTGTTACAGTTGAAGCAAAATATTTAATAGATTCTAATGATTTCAATGATGTCATAGTTATTGTGCAAGCAGAATCAGAATTTTTTGCCTCAACTGTTAACGATTACAGAGAAGTGCTATAGTCTTCTTTAGAGTGTGATATATACTATAATATTCCATAATAGTACAGGGAGGGGGAGGATGTGCAAAAAAGACATCAAATCGGAATAAAAAATACTTTATTCATCAAAACATTATGATATGATGTTATAATCTGAAGGAAAATAACTAAAACTCTCAAATCATTAATATAGGGTACCACAAATAATAATTTAAAAAAAATCATATATACTTCAACTTTGAAATTAATTAGCTGAAATCATCTCACAGTTGGGTTTGCGACAACGGAAGTTTCGGATCGATGTCCTATGAAAATACATGTTATTCGTGATAATATCAAACGAAAAATGACAAAATGAACAAGTGACTATTATTTCATGATGATTGTTTGATATTGATACTTTTTCCTGAGTACCTGTTTACCTACTTACCTGATATATTAACCGATGACAATTTTGCACCCACATACTAACTTACACAAAATACAAAAGATTGTTTGTTTTCAAAACCCATCTATGCCAGATGCCCAACGATGTTCGTCTTACCAACATGAACTGTGAATGAGGATTTGGCCGAATGCCGGTAGGTGCGCATGGCAAAGCGTTATGGAAACTTACATTTAAACAAAAGATAATTCACACATTACCTGGAATATTCTGCAGATTGGCGTCATTACGCTGTAACAATACGTCGTTTTACAAATTATTACATTCATTTACAGTCAACATGTAAACCAGCGGAAATTACATGTAATAAAGCATTGAATAACATGCTCACTGTGAAACACGGGAGAAATGGAGGACATTCACCTAATTTTACATTAACATTTTGAATCACTTGTGCAATCAAGCTATAATACTAGGAGGCGTATGTATATATTACATTTTGGCATGTATTTTTCCATCCACTTTTTACTGTGAATAATTTGTTTTTTATTTTTACCCCTATTCTAGTATATTTTGGGCTGTCAAAATAAAATAACATTTCAGAGGGCGTCTAATACTCTACTCATTTGATGGGAATATCTATTTCAGTTATTTTTTATAATTTTTTCCGGGAACCAGTTGCACCCTATGTGCAACCCTGAGAAGTATTTGAGGTACTTGTGCGAGATAGGAATGACGCAGTCCTTACTGGCCATGCACAAGACCGATGACCATACTGGGAATTGAACCCACGACCGTATGCTTGAGAGGCAAACGCTCCACCAGCTCGACCACCATGGTCTACGATTTTTTAATACACTATTAGGCCAAGCTGTAGATAAAAATGAAAGGCTCTTTTCTGATGTAATGAAAGACGCAAACGGCCTGTACTACTTTTAATAAGATGTTTCGTAAATGAAAACCCTGGTTTGCGCCCCAGCAAAATCGTATTGCGGAATTTTTAATCAAAAAACTTACAACATTTTGTAATTTTGCGAATATCTGAAAAAGTATTACAGGAATCATTTTACTTTTGTAGAAGCCTACAAAATGGTTTTTTATCCTACCAGAGGGAAAACCTCGAAAAAGAGAACGTTTTTTATAAATCTGAAGCTGGACAAACAATTTTGCGGTAACTGGTAGATAATAACATATGGTTCAACTCTGCGCAAGATGGTTTTAGTACGATGTGTAGTTTTTGCAAAATCGCGCTATAAACAAATTAAGTGCAAATCTTTCTAAATACGCCAATTTGAGAGAAATCATCTCATTCAAATTCTGTAAGGGTCATTTGGAAGTAAAAAACAATATCTACGATTTGTATATTTTGGATTTCGGGTGACTTCCGACGTACTTTGAAGAGTCAGTGACATTTTCAACACATTTCCCACCTCTCAGGTTCAAATCCAAAATATACAAATTGTAGATATTGATCTCTAATTCTAGATACCCATAACAGAATTTCAATATGACGATTTCCCTTGAATCAACGCATCTTACAAGATATGCCCTTGAAATGGCCGAGCTGGTGGAAGCGGTCGAGTAGTAAAATAGAGCGGGAGATGAGGGGAAGCCTATTATCACGTAACTTGTTCATTAGAAGAATTCCCCTCATCTCCCGGACTCTCCTACTACTCGACAGCTAACGCGTGCTCGGCTGTTTGCAGTCATATTTCTTTTTCTTCTACTTGATCTGTTTGAGAAATTGAAATCGGGTAATCATTAAGGATCCAGGCACGCTACAAGATAGTGCAGAAAAAAGGTAAATTGCAAGTGTGCCAAAGCTAACTATCAGACAGCGCCTATTTTGTGCACACATAAAGGTACACATGATTCAATACTTTCATGAGAAAGGTCAATCCTACTTCTTGAAAAATGGTGGATTTATAAATTTTTCAGAAAGTTGCAAAATTATCCAGTTTTTACAGTTTTTCTCCGTTACTAAGTATTCGACCGGGTCGTGAAACATCTCATTTTGTTCGTAATTCAACTACCTTCAATTCTTTTCATTTGAGCGAACATATTTCTTCATTACTTTTCATTTTATAACAAAACCATTTCAAACTACACATTTTTTGTTATTTACATGTTTATAACAAATCAATAAATGACAGTTGCGAGTCGAAAACATATCTGAATATAACTACGGAGTGTCTTTTATGTGATGGTGAAACTCGCTCATTTTATGCTCTATTGCTTGGTGTATTAAGGTAATTTTACTGGACACAGCTCCAGAAATTACATTGTTATATTTCATTTCCTGAACATCCATTTTCTGTATATAATTCATTTTGCATAACCGTCCCTATTACTCATATATAAACAATAACATGTCTTTGGGGATATAGGACTATATAAACAATAACATGCCTTTGGGGATATAGGACTATTATTTCATTAAACTAAGCTGAAATTATTAAAGAGATTCTGGATTCCACTTCATAAAAATTCCACTAGCGCTCAATGGCCTCTGTTGTTACCACAAATTTTTTTATTACTTGAACAACGACCCAGTACCACCAAAGAAAGAACTACCGTTCGTTTATTGGCAAAATTAATGTAGTGTAATAAGTAAGTACATAAAATTCCTTTTCCGCCGACCTCGTAATAACGTCTGTTTAATATGCTTCAATGCAAACGAAATAGACCATTAATGACCCCTATTATTGCTCAATTTGTCATTAATGACCGATTTCTCTGTAAATGCATGATTTTGCGCGTTGCATGGCAACCAGACATCAACGGATTCAGATTTTATGTGCTCTGTAAAATTTTGACACATAATTTTAGAAGCTAAATAATGAATATTGAAGATAATTTCACGTTGACACTGCCAGATGTTGCGGAAACCGCTAAAGTGATAGCTTTAAGTTTATTGCCTGATAAAAGCAGTAAAATCTATGAAAAATTGAGTATTTTCATTATTATGTACAGCAAGTAATTTTGGAAAATGTAGCAAATACTCAACCCATCAAATCGAGACATTTTATACATGGGCTCCGTAGCGCAGAGGTGAAATGCGAGAGAACGAAGACAATCCGGATGTGTTGTAGATCGGGGGTTCGATTCCTGAACCACGAAAATTTCTCAACTTATTTTTTTTTTTTTCATACTTTTATTAGGTCGACGGAAAAGTATTGTAATCAACTCCTATATTAAAATGCGAATATCTTGATATATATATATATATATATATATATATATATATATATATATATATATATATATATATATATATATCCATGGCAACATTTTGCTTCCGTATAACGGACGCAAAATAGTTTAGCCGATATCTACGCATCTGAAGCATAAATTCGGATGGTTGTTACAGATTTCTGTTCGACTTTTGTTTATGCTTTTATGGATTCCTTCTATTTCTCTCTAAATATCACCATATGTCTGTAATGGCAAAGTTATTTGACGCAATTTAGTATGGTTTTTAACAAGAATAATTCACATTTAGTTCCACATAATTCCATCAGAGGCGCTGGTTTATATACATACTGAATATACTTCTTTCAATTGGCTCATTATTTTGCGTCCTAAGTTTGGCAACCTGGCAACCGTTATTACTTGGATTTTAAGTGAAACCGAGAATGGCAGATTATTATAATATCCGGAGATAAGTGATGTACGTGAAAAGCGGAAGGATAGCTATCCTTACTTTTCTGATAGTGTGAGTATTATAATATGCTGATTTTCAATAATGGATTCGCGTAGGAATATTATGATAATGACAATAATTCAAAATTCCAAGTTTAAATTTGATCATTTCTCATTGCAGACAAGTTTGGAGTTCTTAAAAAATAAAAAAAGCAGAGAGGTGGTCTTGCAATGAATCATTATCCACCGTCATAAAAAAATCATAGTAGTGATAAATAGATTTGTACGCGTTTCTGCTCGGGATATGTTATGGAAAATGCTCTTTCCTTCATACCCGATACCACATAGAAGTTTTCCAGGACGTCCAAGGGAGTGGAATATAAGTGAATTTCAAAATAAATATATAGAAGGTACATATGGCTTTGTACACGTTTCTGCTCCGGAGATGACGTGAAAAATCCATAATACTTCATCACTGATACCACGTAGGAGTTCTTCTGGCCGTTCGAAGGAATGGAATCGGGCTGAGTTTTCGAAAAAAAATCATGAAAGGCACAAATATCTTTTATGATGTTTTTTAGGAAATTCGCCGTTATTCCACCCCTTGGACGGTCTGGAAAACTCCTACGTAGTATTAGGGATGGATCATTTTTTCAATCATATCTCGAACAGAAACGTGTGAAAAGCCATTTGTGCCCAACATGTTTTTTTTCAGTTCTTACCACGCTTATATCAACTAACTCTGTTGATGAAAATAAAAAAAAAATATTAAAATGTCACGGTCAAATTATTAGACCACTTCTAATCGTCCGATTGATTTGAAATTTGGAAGGTATACATCATTCCGGTGACAATGTATTATGAAATATTTGTTAGAGGAAAAAACAAAATGGCGGCTCCAATATGACGGACAAAATTTGTAATTATGACCATATTCAATTCAAATTTGGTAACTGGGGGTTTTTGACGTCAGAGATCATGATTCTTTTGTCAAAATTGGAAAATTCACGATGGCGGCTCCCTTATAGTGGACGAGTTTTGTGATTATTATCCAATTTTATTCAAAATTGGTTTCTCGGGTTTTTCGGCGTCAGAGATTATGATTCTTCTGTCAAAATTGGAAAATTCAAGATGACGGCTCCATTATGGCGGACGAGCATTGTGATTATGATCCGATTCTATTGAAAATTAGTATATGGGAGTTTTCGGGGGCAAAGATTATGGTGCTTCAAACAAAATTGGAAAATTCAAAATGGCGGATCCAATATGACGGACGAGTTTTGTAATTATGATCCGATTCTATTCAAAATTGGTTTCTGGGAGTTTTCGGGGTCAAAGATTATGATTCTTTTGTCAAAATTAAAAAAATCAAGATAGTGGCTCCCATATGGCGAATCGATACAAGATATGATAAGACGACAAGAATAAAAAGTAGAAAATAAAAAATAATTAAAAAAATATTAAAAACATCGCTTATATTCAAATGAAAGGGAAAAACTTTTTTTTCATGATTATCCAACAATTAAGGGTATGACTAAAAGCGTGGAGCGCCAAGAAAATACATTTCGCAATGATATGACTAAGGTCTCATCGGAGACCGAAGGATTCATAATGGCCTGTCAGTATGTCGTCTTCAACACTCTGATCTACCAAAGTCTTGTGATGGGTGACACCATAATGCATTTGCTGTCAGCTTTTCCAGCTTATGCAGTCTCAGCCTATTCCACAGGCATAACGCGGCGCTACGAGTGTTGTACTACCATCTACGAGTCTCGTACGATGTAGACGAGACACTGGTGTTGATTTATGCTCCGGGTGATATTGAGTCCGTTGTGGTGAATGAGCAATGCCAAATCTATTGGAACTACTCATTCCCTTCCTCAGGCTAATACAAGCCAGTAAACCTGATGTAGTCCTCGACCATCAAAGTAGGACGATCTTCGTCATAGTTTTCGGCTCCTGGCTAAACGAACGTCGTCCCAAAAGAGAAGGACAGAAGGACTAAATATCGAGATCTTCTCTTTGAACTCCGCAGGTTTACCCACACCATTTTATCAAAATAGTGGTTCTCTGATCATAGGGGTCCTTGGTGGAATGATGCTCTCGAATCTGAAAATTAAACCGGCTTGCCGTATCGAATGCAGAAAGCCGTCATCCTTGGTTGCCTATGTCTGCTCAGGGCACATGACTCTTGGACCCAGTAGTCACTTACTGCACTGACGTGAAGAGACGTTATTTGTCTAGATGATCCAATAATAATAATGATAATATGAATCTTTAGATTTAATTTTCCTCCACTTCTACTTGTCCACATATTCTGACAGTTAGCACACATATCAAAGACCGATGAAACAATTAAACTATTGACATATTTGATTATTTGGAACCTTAGTTGCAAATGAATTCAGAAATGTAGAGAGCTATCCCAACACCAAAATTATGTCAACTTCACTTGAATCGCGTTTCAGTATAAGCATATCCTAACTACCTTCCTCTTTTCGAATTATATCTTGATGAGTTTAACCTAACTTGGCAGTTACACTAACGCATCCAGCAGGTTCACAAGCATCTAATCGACTCTCCTAATTTATAGATGATGATACAACAGTTCTAAATACGTTTTGATGACTAATGACTTTCATTAGAAAGTTATACGAAAAAAAAATTTAATTTTAGTTTATGCAACTATTGTAACATGAACTTGAATAACCCCAAAGATAAAACTGAAGTTTATGAAAAGTTTAGATTCATGAGCTTAGTTGTAAGTTTTGCGAAAAGAAGTATGTTGGTCAAACTAGAAACGCCGTGAAAACACGGTTCAAAGAGCATACTGCTCATACTCGCCCTTTGGTACCAGAAAAATTGAGTGTTTCCATTATGCTTCGGGAAACGATCACCGATTTGATGAAACTAGTTTGAGACCAATTCGACAAGTACATGACGTATTGCATAAGTTTTACATTTTTATTAGTCATCAAAAGATGTTTACGAATATTATAGTCTATCCATAAAGTAACCTCCCCTGCTAACTTTCAAACGGGTTGGAATTTTATTGTGAACTTTTTGTTGGTAGAATGGTATCTCAAAATCTACTTTTTGACAAACGAAGCAATGTCTATCTTTCAAAATGGCGGCCCAAAAGAAATATTACTCCAAAATGAAAAGGCGGTACATAACGTAAGAACTCTCTTGGAGTAACCCCACCCCTGTTAACTTTTGAACGAATTGGAATTCTGCTTCTAATTTTTTTTGGTCGAATGGTACTTCAGAATCTACTCACTGAAAACAAAAAAATGCCTATTTTCCAAAATGATACCGGTCCGCCATTTTAATTCTTTCTTTGAAATGGCTGGAGGTCGACTGATACATCAATTGAATTGTATTCTAGTTCATCATAAGCACCGACAACAAAATTTGAAACAAATATTCATCCACAACAAAATGGCGGTACATACTGTTAGAGTTCTGCCATATGAGGATCTTTTAGATGGCTATGAATGAGCTCTAGTAAAATCATCAAATCTTTTTTGGTATCGTTGAGAGATGATTCTGAAGTTCTGAAATTCCTTCCTTACATTTCCAAACATTCTAATGCGTTCCTCCAAAAAAAATCCAAAGGTGTCAAATCAGGCGAGCGAGCTGGCCATACAATAGGACCCCTCCTACCGAATTGGTAGGATGGTATAGATGGATCGGTATTACCGATCTATCTTTCCAGAAAATATTCATTCAAAGAGTTGGTTACTGGCCTGAAATCATGGGGAGAAGCTCCGTCTTGATGAAAATTTTCTTTGTTATTTCCAGCTTCCTGAATTATTTCCGAAAATATGTCTTCTTGTAGCATCCTCAAATATCGAGCTCCGTTCAAATTTTCTCTCAAGAAATATGGACCTATGATAAGGTTGCCCAATATGCCAGCCCAAACATTAAGTTTTGAATTTGTTTTCCTGAACCCATTAGGATTTTCAGTACTCCAATAGCGATGATTTTGACTATTCACATGTCCATTCAAGAAAAATGTGCTTTCATCACTGAAACAAATGTTGCTTACTTATTTGACGAGGTTTCTCACTTATCCGGTGACAACTGATTTCTACGATCAGGATCGTCTTCAGAAAGTTCGTAAACCATTTTTATTTTATAGAATAGAACTTTATTAACCAATAAAATACCATAATAACATGGTGTTGGACAAGTCAACTATAAAGCATCGTAAAAAATATATTCTTTAATAAAATCATATATAAAATATAAATAAAATACAATAAATAATAATAGTTAAAAGCTCATTGAGTATCAAATAATAGGGATGTTATTTATTATTTCTTCAGTATTTTATGTACTGTTGAACGTGGCATTTCATTCTGATCCGCTCGTTCAGTTGAGGGTTTTCTTGAAGATCCACCAAGGTATCTATCTGCTCGTTTGGAGATAGATGGTTGACACCTTTTCTTCACATTACTCAGATTCCCAGTTCGCTCATATTCCCCAATGAGTTCTCTCAAATATTTTCTGTCAATGGGATTATCTGGATAGATCTCATTGAATAAGCGCACAGCTACATGAGCGCCTGAGACTAGATAACACTTTAACAGAAAAAACTGTTTCCTCTACGGTGCACATCGCTCTCCTCAATATTGAGAACTGGTGAAATGCAAGATTAAAACATTGAGATGGAGAAGGATATTTCTTATTTATACATTCACTATATCATAATGACTAATTGATTGATTGTTCTAATTTGAGGAATTAGTTATAATTAAAGGATGTTGTTATAACTGATTGCCTGGATTACCTGTGTTGATATCATTATTCATTCTGCTTTATCATCTGTTTGTAGATAATACAAAAATTTCAAGTACAGAAAACTTTTGTAAAAGGGTACTCTACTTTATTTTTGATGATTTTTCCAGAACTGAAGTAGGTATCTAAAGGATCCTCATAGCAGAGCTCTACCATTAAAGTACCACCATTTCGTTTTGGATTAATATATTTGTTTCATATTTCGTTGTCGTGTACAGAATTGTAATACAATTCAATTCAATTCAATTGTTGTATCACTCGATCCCCATAGCAATAGAAAAAAATCAAAATGGCGGACCGACGTCATTATGAAAAAAATTAAATTTTTTATCGAAATGTAGCTCACTAACTCCCATTTTACAAATAAAATTAAAGAAAAAATCCAATCAGTTCAAAAGTTAAAAGGGATGGGATTACTTTATGATAGTCATAACATTATGTAACGCAATTCTGTTACAGATTGATGATTTTGTTTGAAATTATGCTGTCGTATAGAGAATTTGAAGGTGTTTCGAAAGAGGTATCACTCGATCCCCCATGCCATTTGAAAAAGTCTTTCAAAATGGTGTCGTGCCGCCATTTTGAAACATACATTTTTTTTGTCAAAAAGTAGCTTAAGAACTGCCATTTTACCAAAAACAAATTTCATCCGAAAATTTAAATCTGTTCAGAGAGGTTTACTCTCACTGTATAATCAAAATTAGAAGAGTAGACTTGATTATTGTGAACCTCGAATTAGAGAGTTAGTGAAAACTAATTATCATATAAATTCACTCAACAGAAGTGAGGACATGCAAATATATGGTACTTTTTAGCGAAACGCATGTCGAGATAAATTTACGTAGTTGTATGTTTCTGAATGAAGCTACAAAATATTCAATACACTTCATTTGGTTAAGTTGAAAGAGTACCATTGCCTCTTTACATTTCCAAAATCATCGTCAAATTTCTTCTTTCCTTTTATTTGATATTCTCCTGCAAATTTTTGAAACTTCATTCGAAATATAGTATAATTAATTTGCAAAAACATTAAAGATAAATAATACCACATATTTTTTCTTTAATCGAATTGAGTATTATGACCAAACGTAATCATTCATCATTAAATTTTACCGTAGGATATTTGCTTTCTTCTGTTAGACCTGGCAACATTGTTGGAAGCAAGATAGAACGTAACGTGTCATGATAGTATACAATTGGACGTAATTTAGTACAAATGTAAAAATATACGGATTCAAAATGAACCGTAATACCAACGGACTTAAAATAACCGGAATGTGTAAAATACGTATATTGATTTTTTAGAGATACAGCATTCAAAAATACCCCCAGAGATATGATTTTTCAAGTCAAACTAGTATACTCATTTAGATTTTATCCAAACCTCTTCTTTCTGGGGGACGCAGAATGTATGCATTATAAAAGAATGCGAAATTGCTGCAGGATGTAAATATATATATATATATATATATATATATATATATATATATATATATATATATATATATACACACTGTAAATAGTCCATACATGCTTAGCAACCTTCAGCTTCATGTATATCACTGTTTTGGTTATGATATTTTTTGAATATTATTGTTGTCTGTTTATTTGGTAACTTAGTTACACGCACAAGCAACTTGGAATGAAATAGCTGAACGAATAATCATGAAGGAAGGGTAAGAAAACAAACTTCAATCTGGGCAAATTTTGTAAAATGTCAACAAGCAGCGGGAAAACGTAATAAGTAACACGCAATGTATCGACTGTTAACATCCTCGGCATACGATAAGCCTCGGCTTTGACTCGGCTCGTACTCGCTCACCTCGAATGTTATTCACTTCTTCACATTCCTTGTTACTCAAATACTATTTGAGCCCTTAATGTCACAATTGTTTTTAGGGTACCTACAGTGTGACCTATTTTTAATTTAATTTAATTTAATTAATTTGAAGTTGAAAACCGATTTTAATAATTTTTTTTTTTAATTTCAAACTAAAATGTCTACCTTGGGGCAAAATTTGAAATATTCATTCCAATTTTCAGGGCATACTACGATATTTTTTCTTAGTCGAAAATCGGGATTTTTATTAGTGATTTTTTTATTGAGAAAATCACTACGCCACTGGATTCAGAGTGCCCTAAACAGGTGTGACCAAAATTTCATGAAAAAATATTCATTAATAACAAAGTTATGACTACTCAAAAATTCGAAAACTCACACAGCTAACAGTAACAAAAAAACACCTTTTAGTATTCGACATTTCTAAAAAAAATTATTAAAGTCGGTTTACAACTTCAAATTTTAGGGGGGTGTTTCCATTAAAAATGAGTCACACTTATTAACATGTATCTTACGCTATTTGCCATGATACCTCCACTATGACTTCAATGACATTGGAAATCATTTTCATATCGGAATATGTACCGTTTATTTCAGTATATATCTATCAAGTTGGTAACGGACATGTGAAGTCACATATTATTGACATGGTTTTTTATTTAGCATTCCATATCACATTTGATGTGTTTTGATTTTGAAGATTTCGTATGCTTTTTAGTGCATTCGACAGGGATTATCAAGAGGGTATAATAAAAAAAACAATATATCAAACCATTCATGATTGCTACTATTTCTAATTCAGAATGTATGCACTTATTGCACTTATAAGACGTGGATTTTGGGAAACATATTGTAGGAAAGTAGTCAATATAAACTGACCAGAGTATTGTTTTTGGGTGCGATGAGAAAACATAAGAAATGATTTTTAAGTGGGTTGAATCACATGGTTTTCACAAATGACTTGAAATACATTTTTGCTACCAATTATAGAGACAATTATGTTGTCGATAAGGTGACTTGTGTTTGAAGGACATTCTAGAAATAAATCAATTTCTAGACACGTACCATCATCGTCCTGCTTGCAATAATAAAGGTAGAATTCGTGGAAATCATTTTTCTTCACTTGTGACATTTGCATAATCACACTGAGCGGAAAAATATGTTATTCGCCTTATTATTGTTGATCATAAAACACGTGGAAAAATACACAAAGTTTCCCTACAAACATTTCATGAGTTTAGTATTTTCCACGAAAGGATATTTATTCATAAGAAAGCATTTTTCCAACCAAATCATATGAGTTAAAAAGATTCAATATATTCACCAGATGTAGGTATATGCTAGTATTTAGGCGCAGAAAAATATTGTTCAATACTGATAATATATTTTTTAAAACAAATATATCAATGTCAAACTACAAGACTATAGTTTTCTGAAGTTTGTTATAGTTTGTTAACGTGATGTGATTTTGACGACAAAGTCATTAGTTAACAGAAATGAATAGGTAAAGTATTAATATTCGTATCCTTTTGTAAAGAGAAACATTCTCAATTGGAGATTGAACCAATACATGACTCCTCTGGAAATGGAAAAACGCTACGATGAAATTGAAGTTACTTTTTTTGTAATATCTAACACAAAACAACTACTTCCCTGGCTAAAGCCACGCTGGACATTGAACTACATCTGATAGATATTGAGAAAGACCCTACATAACTTGATAGAAAAAATCTGAAAGTGAAAATTTGCATTTTCATTCAGATAGTTGATTATTTTTCAAATGTTTAGTTTCCATTCATCCATAAAAAGGGAATTATTGGATTATTTCTGGTGCGGTGAAACTTTGAAAATATTTTTCTGACTTAAAACCAGTCATGGGTATGACATGTTGATTTTATTGAAAATATCAACAGGATGTTCATAAAGTCAGTTGTGGAATCATCTGCGACTGAAAGTTGGAATTTAGTCGCTATTTTCCACCGTAAAAGATAACCTCTCCCCAGATAGCACAGGACGTCCCCGGGATGTCCAATCGAAGTCCATTTCAGGTCTGAACGTCCGGGGTCTATTAAGGACGTTTTTAGGATGTCCAATTTGGGACGTTCCTGAAATGTACATAAATGGACGTCCCCGGGACGTCCAATCGAGGTCCGTTTCAAGTCTCAACGTTCGTTACCAATTGGGGAAGTTTTTAGGATATCCATGTTGGGACGTTCTCAAAACGTACATAAATGGACGTCCCCGGGACTTCCAATCGAAGTCCATTTCAGGTCTCAACGTACTATTATTCCTTCATTGACAGGTGGAGTCGCTTCACTCGCTTCTGAAGCCATTAGCCGTTAATTATTTGTTTTGGTATTTACGTTGAATGTGAGTTTAGAAAACAAAACGCTGTGGAATAGTAGCAATTCTAATCAAAGGTGAGTAGTACAGTTCTTTTGAAGTATTCGAATAGTGTGAACATATTTTTTGTCAGCTATCATCGAGAAGGAGAAGAAAAATGCTAGTCATACCTAACCTTCAATAACATTATGTTCGCGCCAAAAGACGATATTTATTTTTCTGTGTAATTGGATCAAACTAGTATAATTCGCGATATATCATTGTTTGGTTCAAACACTAAAATTTAGTGGGAAAATGCAACCAATTTTCATGTGTTTTTTTAAAGGTGCTGCGCAAAAATCTGGCGTTCAAAGGATCACAAATGCACCGAAGCCTCCATACAGAGCTGGTTGAAGAGATCTTCTGAGTAGTTTAGTGCTTCATTGAAAAAAAATTGAAGTTTGAAAAATTTATGTCAAATTCTATTAATATATAAATATAACCTCTTACCCTACAAATGTTTATTTTTGACTACTTGCTAGGTTCAGAATTGAGATTGACCTGAATTTCATGTCCTAGAGACGTTCTAATAACGTTCGTCGTACCTAAAGCGAACGCACGATGTACGTCCTCGAAAGTCCCCAAATGGTCCTAAATAGACCCGAAACGGACGTAACTCGTATGGACCAGGGACCTTCGATTTTGTATAATCGTACGTTCCCCAAACGTCCCAAAGACGTTTGCCGTACATAAAACGATCGTACGATGTGCGTCCGCGAAACGTCCCCAAATGGTCCATAACAGACCTGAAAAGAACCCAAATCGTATGTCCTAAGGACCTCAGATTTTGTAACATCGTACGTCCCCAAAATGTCCTAGAGAAGTCAGCCGTACTCGAAATGTCCGACGCGAACGGCTTCAGGACGTCCTTGGGACGTATTTATGCTTTCTGGGTCTTGGAAGGGATTCATGTAAAGAGAAATATTCTCAATTGAAAATTGAACCAATACATTTTTTGTAATATCTAACAGAAAACAGCTACTTCCCCGGCTAAAGCCACGCTGGACATTGAACTACAACTGATAGATATTGAGAAAGACCCTATATAACTTGAGAGAAAAAATCTGAGAGTTATTAAATTTCCAGTTTGCATGGAGATTCTCATCTATGAATGAGATAAAAGAGAATGTTATTCAGAAGTATCACTCATAGAATATAGCCAATGTCCAGCGTGGCTTTAGCCAGAGAAGTAGCTGTTTTCTGTTAGATATTACAGAAAAGTAACTTCAATTTTATCGTAGAGTTTTTCCATTTCCAGAGGAGTCATGTATTGGTTCAATTTTCAATTGAGAATGTTTCTCTTTACAACATAAATCCCTTCCAAAAGAGGTTATCTTGTACGATGGAAAATAGCGACTTAATTCCAACTTTCAGTCACAAATGATTCCACAACTGTTTTTATAAACATCCTGTTCATATTTTCAATAAAATCAACATGCCATACCTATGACAGGTTTTATGTCAGAAAAATATTTTCAAACTTTCCCCGCACAAGAAATAGTCCAACGATTCCTTCATTACAGTGTGAAATTGCTTCTGAAGAGTATGTTTTCCAATTCTTCCGACCTCCCTGATGATTTTAGAAGAGTGAAATAGATTTTTGTCGACCAAAATGTATTGGAGGCCTAGCGAAAGAGATGCAATTCCCGCATCAATGAAATGAGCGATTTTCTGTGTGATACTTCTGAATAACATTCTCCCTTATCTCATTTATAGATGAGAATATCCAATGAAAACTGGACATATAATAAATAATCAACTATCTGAATGAAAATGCAAATTTTCACTTTCAGATATTTTCTCTCAAGTTATATAGGGTATTTCTCAATATCTATCAGATGTAGTTCAATGTCCAGCGTGGCTTTAGCCGGGGAAGTAGTTGTTTTCTGTTAGATATTACAAAAAAGTAACTTCAATTTTATCGTAGGGTTTTTTCATTTCCAGAGGAGTCATATATTGGTTCAATTTTCAATTGAGAATGTTTCTCTTCACAACATGAACACCTTCCTAGAGAGGTTATCTTGTACGATGTAAAATAGCGACTAAATTCCAACTATCAGTCGCAGATGATCCCAGAACTGACTTTATAAAAATACTGTTCATTTTTCAATAAAATCATTGGAATTTCAAGGTTATTTGAAAGAAATTAGTACCTTCAATTCATCATGCCTGTTCAAACTGCATGTTTTCTATTTAAAATCAGCTTAATGGTTGCTAGGTTATTTTGAGATTTAAGAAGGTAGACATCCAATTATTTTTGCAGTGAAGTGAAAAAGTTAATTACCTATTATACACTTAAGTTTCAGGTTATTTCAATTAAGCTGCCCATAGACGATGTAGCCGGCCGATGGTATCTACCGACCAGATCTGTCATACCACGACCCCGACTTGGTCTGTGAGCGATCTGATGTGTCGGGTCTACACACGACCATACTTAGTCCGCAAGTTTTCAGAAGATCGGTTCCTGCACCCACGCTGCCCTCAAATTAGTTCGACATATTGGGTAGTGCGACTCCGTACTTTAAGCTGGTCCAAAATACCTCTTTAGTCGGTGTAATTATGTGTTAGTACAAAATAGACAAAAAAATGCTCCCATTGGCTTATGTAGTTTGAAAATGAGTAAAAAGGATAATAGAAAAAAGAAAAGAACAGAGATCGTCAAGAAATGGCTTTCAGAACGAGGAAAATATGGCCATATGCCTTTAGTACGGGAATTGAGACAAACCGAACAGTTCAATTTTTGATGAGTTACTAGGTAAGTTGAAAATGTAATGTAAAAGACTGAAACAAAGGGTGCCACAAATGGAAAAGCCAAAAAGTAATCGAATAGATAAATGATTTATAGAGATCTGAAAAACGATTAATTTTTTTTAGTTTATTATTTCAAGATTTAAAGAATCAAGATATTGTTATGCGTAGTTTACTATCAATGAAACATAATGGCAATCAAAAAACATTATTCAACAATATTTGCTACAAAACGTGATTAAATGAAATAATTTCAGTAAATAGTGTTGTATACTAATAAATATTTTTGGTCGAAAATATGTATAATTCATATCAAACCTATGTAGGTTTACTGCAAACATATCAATTTTTATAATAATTGATCACATATTCCAAAAAAATCTTACCAAAAGTCAAAGACATAATATGCTTTATTGTCGAAAGTTAATGATAAACTTATTGACAAAGCTTCATTGTATTAAAGATAATGTTGAAAAATGTATGAAAATTTTCTGAATGATAAAAATATTTCAATATTACATAGTAATATATTAATATATTGAACTTTTTAGAAAACGTTTTTTTTTAATTTACTCAACTTCACATTTATCAAAATTCAGCTTGGATAAATCTATAGATAATAAGCAATATTTGAATTCATATGTGTATATTGGTTGTAAACATTTTATTTGCAGAATTTCAAACTTTCATATGTTTCAATCAAACTTACATAAGTTCGGCGCCATTCAAAACAAATACTTGTTGAATGCGAATACATTCGATTGAATTTAAATATTATTTTCCCTCGGTGCAGAATTAGTTTCATAAACCAAAAATTGAAACAATATATCACCGGTCCAATAATGTCTGCATGGCAATTTACAGTGCTGAAATAAAGCGTAATGCTCCTTATGAACCCTTTGTTCCAGAGGTGTTATTATAAAAGTTCGGTATAAACATTTTATCTACGTCGAATGCCCCATAAAAATCTATATTCATGAGGTGGGTATAAAGGACTTTGTATTAAAAAAAGTCATGAAACGTACTGAGCAGCCGCACTTCTTTCCCACAGTTATGAGAAATTCACTTGAACTATTGTATAAATTCGAAATTCAATACTAGTTACATACTCCTCTTGATCATTTGAAGTTTGAACTGGTTGTTCCCGATCCAGCTGTCATTGGCATGGAGTGATAGCCGGAAAGCGTTATTTCTCAACAAAATATTTGGAACTTTCCGGTTATGATCGATATTGTAATGGAAAACATATTTCGGTTGATGGTTTCATCTAAATATCGTCATGAAGAGGTTTGGAAAACAATTCTAATTTCAGTTTCAGCATCAAATACGCTAACAAATAGCTGACAGTTTGGCTTCTTTTTCATCATTTGGTTTCTTTTATTGATAGATATATAAATGACATCTATCAATTCTTTTTGATACAGGATATGTAGATGGGATAAGTCAGAGTTTTATGTATATATCGAAACAAATACAGTTACAATGAAGTAGATATAAGATGTACAGGCACTTTGATATGTACACACATACAAATTTCAAAATATAGATGAAATATGATACAAGACATTCAAGAATGATACAAATTATGTTGACTGATAGACATCATGTGGGTATGTACTACACATTGATGAAAATGTGTTTTTGAAAAAATAGAGATATTAAAAAAAATCAGATATAAAAAATATATATGAATATGATAAAAAATGGGAGTATATTATTCTAAATTTAATAAAGAACATAGTACACTACTGGGGCGAAATACTTTTGAAATATATTGAAATTTTCAGAATAAATACGGACGTGCAATGCGCACTTCAAGTGTAAATTCATCTACCGTATTAAAACATTTTTCTGATAAAAAATTTTTCCATTAATTTTGAAAGTGTTAGGTGAAAATATATTTTTGTGTTGTGATCGTATTTTAATTCTTGATATTATAATTATGCATTCCATTTCTCATATGCAGGAGTTCTTTTTTTTTCATGAATATGTGTTAGTATTTTCAGGATGAACAAACTGGTAACAAATGATATATTATTTTGTCGGAAAGTTTCTCTACAGGAAGTTCTATGGTCCAGATTGAAAATCTTATTGGAATGGAACTTAGCATAATATACCGATATTAGTTATTTTGTATCAAACTTATTTTTGAGAGATTTGATCAGGTAATATGATTGATTCAAACTGATGATGATTGTTGGAAACTGAGATTGAGGTCATGTAGACTTCGAGATGAATTGGCAAATTGCATGCATACCCACTGTTTTGTTCAGGTTCAAAATGAGTCTGTTCTTTTCACATCAGTCATTAAATTCGATTAAAACTGTATTAACTAATTCTTTCATATCGTCAGATGTTCGGCTCGATGAGACGATAGAGATATTTTTTCCATGACTTATATCAGTGGGAAGATCATTTACATATAGTAGAGATATTAGCGGTCCACGGACGCTACCTTGAGGAGTCCCCGTAGTTACGAGATACTTATCAGAGTACCTACGTTATAACTTCACATGAAAACATTTATTCGTCAAAAAAGACACAAGCAATTACTTGATATATCCTCAAATTCCTATGTTAATAAGTTTTTCTGCTATAAGTTTGGTGTTCAAGAATTCAAAGGCCATGCTCAAGTCGAAGAAAATCCATACAACAATTATTTTTTCTGTCATTAAATCGAATATATGTTGTGTTAAATCGAGCGTTGGAGTTTCTGTCGAACGCACTGATAAGCGACATTTGTCAATAATTCTCGATATTTCTACTGTCGTCATTTTTTAGTATTGAAACTAGGAAGGCAATCTTGAGAAGATCGGCATATTCTCCAGAAGAAATACATAAATTCATTATATCATGCCCTATTACTTCTGATAGTATATCCACACATTCTTTGACAATTTTTGTGGAAACTTCATAGTGTCCAGTGCTTTTTATTGGGTGGTGAGACTATCACTTTTTATACATCGTCTGGTGTTGTGGGTTTAACGAATATAGTTATATTGACATTCGTCATCATCGCACAGCTACCTAGATTATTTTTGGGAAATGTATTTTAATTTTGTCTATTTATTATGGATGAGAAGTATTTTCCAAATGTTTCCTCGAATTCTACTTTTTCACTAATATTTTTATGATTGTGATTTGTTATTTGTGATTTTGACTATACGTTTACAGCCAGAGTTTGCTTTTGTTGCTGGAATCGTTGACTCTTTTGATGTACTGAATAATCTTCTCCTGTAGAATCTCATTTTTTACATTCTTCTTCGCAATCTTATATGCAATGTTATCATTTGACTCAATGCAATAACCAGAATAACTTCCGAAAAAGAAAAAGTCACAAAACGTGATAATCATCGACATACACAAAATCGAGGAAGTCGTCGGTCACAACTCTACGTGAGTTTCTAACTCTCCTCAACGATCAGTTCTCTGATTCACTCCAACCGGAGTGTTAACAGCATGCTGAACATGAAAAACATATAACTCTGAATTACAGTAGTCATAGGTGCATATTTGTGATAATGTTTACAGTTTCCGGAGAACGTGTACTATAAGTTATCTCTTACTTTGGCGTTGTGTGTCCATTCAATTCACAATTGCTGATGGAAATTAGGAGAAAGTACACTGTTCTTTGAATGTGTCTTGTTGGCGAGTGTGAGAACACATAAATAAGATTACTTACATCACGAAAATCATTGGTGAATCTGTAAATGTATATATTGTTACGGAATCAAGATTAGTACGGGTGTTAAATGAAATAATTGTTTCTGAAAATTTTAATAATCTTTCAAGTGAGCAAGTAAGACATTGAAAAATAATAACTGTTATCTTTCTTCCGTTCGAGAATTATGGCTTGAATATTGTTCCAATTGTTACCAATTGAAAATAATAATTCAATAAGTTCTAGCCGCACATAATTTCCTTTTTTCTCAATGTATACAAGGGAATTGTTGGCATTCATTTTGATCAATACCATTTTCTGTTTGATATGCTCATGGTTGTTTGATCTCGGATGTTGACAATACCCGATTCATATACTACAGCGAAGATGTATATAAACGTATGCTTTGATCTCAACAAAAGGCACCATGTGTTGGATTACGCCTAAAGGTAAAAATATGCTGGAACGATCCGACGCGACGAGAGGCAAGCGCCTCGACTGACGACGAGACAATGAGATTAGGCACATTGTAATACGACAGTTTAAAACCACGTGGTACCTACCTGAAATATTAGTTTGACACGACATCACCTTTGTCACTTGCAAAACATACTTCGAACATTCGATAAATCCAAAGAAAAATCGGTCGGGACCATATCAATTATTTTCCAACTCCGACATCAAAATAATATCAGGAATTTTTCGAGTATCTGCTAAGGTGTATGAACATACAAATACTGATTTAATGTGTTGACATTTTATGATAATTACACTTTGTGGTGACAAACTACAATACCAATCATAAGCTATTAATGAACATTATGTTGACAACAATCCTTATGAAATAATTTTGAATCGCTCGTGGTATCACCCCTAAATATATTCGCTATATACGTTGATTGACAATCTCAATAACTTCTGACCATAATCTGGTCAATGAATATCAATTTTGGGTGGGTTCATTGTTTGTAGAGATTCTGTTAAAAACAAATTTCATTGATTGCACGGTTTCCGTTTTCCTATGTGTTATTTTTATCTTAAGTATTGATAATAACAAAAAAATTCACAAAATGCATACAACTGTTCAGTTGATTTTCAGGTGCAGAAAGAGTACACCCACCAAATTATGTGAGTGTACTGATGAGAAAATGATATACTCCATTATTCAGCATTTATACGTAGTTTTCCGTTCCATAAAATTTCCTCGACTGATGTTTCAGTCATTTGCCAATAATTATTGTTAAATGAATTTTGGAGCCTACCAAAAAAAATTATCCGTAGATAACTGACTTGCTCTATTTTTCAAAATAAGTATTCTATTTGTTCCAAATAAAAATACATGTACATTTTATATTTTTGACAGTAATTCAATGAAAAATGTGTTGCCAATAAAGCAAAAGTTTTCGCGTTTATTAAAATCCAATTGAAATAACATCTTCATGCTATAAAGAAATGATTTTCTGCATTTTTTTACTCAATCTGGACCATTTTGTGAACTACAAAACAAAATATCATGGCAATATTTCAAACGCCATACTCTTACCCCATGAAGGGTTATCTGCAGGAATACCCTTAGATTACAATGACAGGACAATGACAGGATTATTATTCATTTGTTTTTTGATGAATTTCTATTTTAAAGTCATTTGATAAAAATGACCACTTTGTGAACATAAGTACATTATACGTTTTATAAAAATCAAAAATCAAGTAAGCAGTTGTCTTCAGTTTGATCTCAAAGTTATGACCACAGTATGACCGACAACAACAGATTCTTACATCTCGACTACAGTCTACGATGATCACACATGCAAACTCACAAGTGAAAAATTGGTTATAAGTTTGAGACATAAACCAATTGAGACTGATTCAACTGCATCAAAATTTATGAATTCGCAGTTCGCTATGAATATTTTGATAGGCAATTTACATCAAATATTTTTTTCAAGTTTGTTCATTCGACTTCTTGAATGATGAAATCAAAATTTTCTACAAAGAACAAAGGAATATAGAAATACAAGATGAAAAATATGAAGAAGGTAGGTACTATTGAAGAATGTGAAGACGATAAAATACAAGACCCAGTAAGTCCAAGAAAATCTGCAAGAATAAAGGAAAGTAAATGCATGAAGATGTATTCTAAACAGAACGAAACAGAAGAGGCAAATGTGCCGAAGACGATAAAATGAGGCACTTCGTCGAAAAGATGCAAAAGAGTGGATCAAAGCTATGGACGAGAAAATATTTGCAATGCATCAAAAAAAAAACATGGACATTATCACAGCTACCATCAGAAAAATCCGCAATTTGTAGTAAGTGGATTTTCAAAGTAAAAACTGATAGTCAAGGAAACATTAACAGATATAGAGCTAGAATTGTAGCTCAAGGCTTCCCACAAAAATATGGATTTGACTATAATGAGGTTATTTGTCCCTGATGTGAAACAGTCGACATTTCGTCTCCTCCTTACCATAGCTGGGAAAGGAAAAAATGACAATTATCCATTACGACTTCAAAACAGCCTTTCTAAATGCAGAATTAAATAAAGAAATCTACCTCAAGCAACCTGAAGGCTACATCGAAACAGGAAACGAAAATTTAGTATGCAAACTGCATGAATCCATATATGGTTTGACGCAGGCTGCAAGACTGTGGAATTCAAAAATCAATCAGGTTCTTATTGATATAGAATTCAGAGGTGGTAACTATGATCAATTCCTCTACGAAAAAGGTGAAGGAGAAAAACTAATCTACCTGCTGATATTTGTTGATGACATGTCTCAATGATAGAGGACACTGCTGAGATACTAAAAACCCATTTCAATATGACATGTTTGGGCCACATCAAAAATTATCTAGGTGTACAAGTCAGAAGAGATGAAAATGGAATTTATTTCACATAGCCAAATTTCACATAGCCAAACTTCTTGGAGAGTTCAAAATGGAAAATTCCAAAGGTGCCACCCACCATTCCCTTGGATACCGGATATTACAAAAACAGAGTTTCTGAAGAAGAAAAATTCCACAATGACGAAATGTACCGAAGTGCTATAGGTGCACTCCTGTACCTATCGGTGAACACAACACCGGACATCTGTGTTGCTACCTCGATTATTGGAAGACATGTTAGTGATTCATATACATATGATTGGTCCGAAGTCGCACGTATCATGAAATATTTGAATGAAACCATCGATATGGAAATCAAACTTGGAGGCAGTTCTCATGAAGCTGATGATGTCTTGTACGGTTATGCTGATGCTGACTGGGCTGAAGATGGATCAGATAGAAAGTCAAACAGTGGCTACCTGTTCCAATACATGGGGGCAATGTTCGATTGGCGCTGCAAGAAGCAGACATGTGTGGCACTATCATTAACAGAAGCTGAATTTATGTCATTATCAGAGGATGCCCAGCAAGCAAATTATCTGAAAGAATTGCTGGTAGATTTTCAAAGAGGAAATATAAAAATCGTCATGTTCGAAGATAATCAGTCCTGTTTGAAGACGCTTGACAATGAGAAAATAAATGATAGAACCAAACACATCCAAACAAAATACAATTTCGTTAAAGATCTGAACCGAACAAATAAAATATGTTATCAGTATTGCCCAACAAATTCTATGTTGGCAGACTTCTTAACAAAACCCTTGGGACCAGACAAATTACGTACTATAATTGGAATGGCTGGTATGAAGATGATGAAAAGTTAATAATTGTCGAGAAGGGGTGTTGGAGATGACGACAATTATTGTTTCGACTGTATACCCTGTATTAACCGTTATTCGTAATTGTCAATATATAGAAAAAATTAATAATTATGTACGTAAACAAATTTTGACTTCATAAATTGTTTTTGCTTCTCCGTATAATAAAAAGTTAATCGAGTTCAAGTAAAGAGTTCTTTGGGTATAAAAGTAATATCTTCTAACAACGCCAACTTCATTTCATTGGTAGATTTGAGAGGTGCATTTTGTTAAATTTTGGCTTTTGGTTTATCAAATGCAAATCATTGCCAACAAAATCTAATGTACACTGTTTTTCGTCCTGAGTTCGATCCCAATAATTTCAATTATTTATATGATATTGTAATCATTAGCATTAGATTATACCAGCATGATATTATAATATCACTAGGTTTAACTTTTTGATCAGATTTCGAACAAGTTCAAGAAGCTAATGTAACTTTAAATCAACTGTAAATCAACAGATATGGACATTTTTGGAATTCCTCAAATAATTTTAATATTGTCGTTGAAAACGAATACAGAAAAAGATAATGCAATAATGAATTCTTCAACGTCAGGAACCACGTCGAAAATAAAACACTTCATACGTATGTGCGGGTGGTATAGGCTACTCATTTCACACTTTTTGTCGCTAATATCAATGATAAAGAATCATGATCATGAGCAGGGATGCCACGTAACTCCTTACGTCTTGGTGAGTTGAAGCACCACTTACACTATCAAAGAAATCAAGATCGGACCAGCAGCTCATGCGCATTCGAAAGAGAAGGGTAACTTTTCCTACGGTGTTGGCTGTTGGTTTACTGGCTGACTCTCCAGGAAAAATCATGCTCGACTCCTCTATAGGACCTACTACAGGCCTACACAATCAACCAGCACGGAAAAGGGGTCGAAGGCAAGGAGAATTGCCAAAAGACGACAAATTGAAAAACGGACGCTGTGAATGGACAGACGATTGAAGAAGTGATCTTCTGAATCGATACGAGAGCACTGAGCACGCCCGGAGAAGATACATGGTGGTGATGCATGCTCTGTTGTGTGGAAGACATCTTTGGGGTCAAGGATATGTCACAGCTCCTTCCCAGCAGGCTGACGAAGTGAATGAGGTGGCAGATATGCAAAGTGTTGGTCTAGCTGTTGAAGAAGTATCGTATAATCCAGCGGAAGAAGAGCATCAGAAACCGTAGTATGCTCCACTACATCAAGCCTCTGAAGCCACAAGACTTGGCACTGCTGGATGCGGAAATTCACGACAGTCTTGAAGAAAAGAGTTCTTGTTTTTCGAAAGAGGTTTCATGCAGGACTGTGATGGCCAGGATTGATTACCGCAAGGCATTTGGTACGACATCGATTAATCTCATCACGCATTTTCTCAGATGCCTCGCGGTTTCAGATCAAAGAGCGAGATGCATTGAACAGCTGATGTCAGTTTAGAGGACTCGTTCCACTATAAGATCTGGTCAAACCACAATGCAAACAAAGCAGATCAATTCTTGAAAGGGCGTATTTCATTGAGAATCTCTTAGCCCTATTATTTTTCGCATCTCTCTATTGTGATTGAACGTTGCACTCATGATAACCCTTGAATATTACTGCAGAACCTTCAGGAACAGGAGACATGAGATCACTCAGTTATTTTATATGAATATCCCCAAACTGTAGGTATGCCTTGAGTGAAGATGGTGGAAGATTAAACACATCAAATCGTAATGAAATTTGGGATCGTAGAATGGGCCACGGTTCATTTCAAAAGAGGGCCATACAAGGAATTGAGAAAAGATACTCTTACATCATTTTGATGCCGCAGAGACGCAACTTACTTAGAAATGAAACAACGCCGTTCCCAAGGAATTTCTCTTCGCGGCAAGTACCTGCATAAACTCAGACAGATCCGGTCATCAGAACTGTCAGGAAAGAAAACAGGTTCTGCAACTGATATTGACTCAAGAAGAGCTGCGACAACTTGGCTCCGTAGTAGTTTGCATTTTGAGTCATCCGTCCCACTAATACACCTCTACAAATAATTAGAATGTTGTGTATATTTGAGTTTGAAGTATATACCTTCCAAAATGGTAGGGGAAACTGGCCTAAAATGACATACCCTAAGCAAAAACTGCTACAAAACTTGAGAAACAAATATTCAAGCATACATTTGGAGTTTAATGGCTTCCTTAGTTTATGACTCTAGCAATTAAAGGCACAAAACCGCAAACTTTTACGTTTTGTAAAAATGACACCCAAATTAATAAAAACTGTGCAGTGTGTCATTTTAGGCTGATACTAGGGTAAAATGACATAGGTAGTTTTTCTATATGAAAGGCGGCAAATAAAAAAAGGAAGAAGCATTACAAAATAGTTTAATTTTTAAAACAAAAATAAAGGTAACGTAAACAAAAATAAAAGGGAAAACATACTCAGCCAAACGTAAAAAATTCCAAGATTTAACTAAAAACAAAACCAAAATCAATCGCAAAGTTCGCAAGTGAATAACTTTGTTCGGGGGGAAACACCAGCGCACTCGGCGTGACTCCATTTCTCACATTTTTGACACCGCATCCAAAGTTCGCCTGGTTTCGACTTGGAATAAAGGCCGTTGCAATAAATACATGCAGTATCTTCCTCATTATCTTCAAAACCAGCAAATGGATCTTGGGTTTCTTGTTCATCTCCATCATCCCACAGCTTGACTTTAGCTTGGTTTCTTTTTGCTCGTCGCTCCAACACTAAGCGTTTCTGCTCCTCTTTGGCCTTGACTTCTTCCAGGTTTGATGTTGAGGTCAGCATAATCGCCCCTTGTCTCTTGCGCTTTGATCGTTTGAAAGACGTGGAAACCTTTGGTATTGGAATTATGCTCTCTACGGAAATTCGGCTACAGTTTAGTGAATCTCCTCCATTTACAGTTATCTTAGAGATATTTGATGGTCCAGGGATGTCCGTTATCTCAATAGCTTCCAATGGTGGTGGGGGTGTGAGTGGAGGCTGATGGTCTGATGTTCCTGGTTCGGGATCATTTTGTTCAGGAATGTCAGTTGTTAAAGAAGCATGAAACATCCAGTCGGGAAAAATATCTGTGTTGAACGGATGGATTCCAGTTTTTCTGAACCCACTAACGGAATTTTCCATTGATGCACTCCGTTCATAGGCTTCAGCAAATAGCTTTCCCACTTGAAATGGAGTTACAATTCGACCAGGATTATTTTTGAGCCACTTTGTAATTGCTTGATTATAATAAGCGGATAATGGGCCGAAAACTGAAACGTCCAGGGGTTGTAACCGGTGCGTGCAGTGTGGAGGAAAGCAAATCATTATGACACCATTTTCTTTAGCCATCATAATAACTTCCAATTGCTTGTGGCTAACGTGACCATCAAGTAGTAGGAGAGTTTTATTGTCTTGGGATGAGTGTGTAAACTTTATATAATGCTTGAGCCACACACAAAAAAGGTCACCTGTCATCCAGCCCGATTCTTGACACAAGCCCAATGTTCCAGCTGGTGCATCATCAATCAACTCTGGCTTCCACTTCTTTCTTGCAAAAATCAAAGCTGGTGGTACAGAATTTCCTATTGGATTCATGGCGCAAACTACAGTAGTGTGTGCCCCCCGTTCTGCACTCGTAATTGCACCAACCTGTTTTCTTCCTTTTGTAGCAATTATTTTTTGCGGCCGTTGGACCGTGGAAAGCGCGGACTCGTCTACATTATAGATACGGTCAAAAGTGATGTTATTTTCCGCCACGGCACGTTCCAGTATATCAAAAAATTTCCTAACTTGCGGCCTATTGAATCCCTGCGCACGAGCCGCTGATGTGGCTTCGGGAGTTCTGAGTGAAATATCTGGGTTACGTTTCCTGAAGCTCAAAAGCCAATCCCAACCAGCGATTTTTTTTATTTTATTAAAGCGGTGGGCTAACTTCTTCTTTTCAGCTAATTGGAATGCCAACTGCCTTACCTCTTTCGTGTTTAACCCAAACATGCACGTTTCCAATTTTTTTATATGTTCCACTATTTCGCGCTCAAGTTCTTCAGAAAATGTAGGTTGAAAACGACCTAAGCCTTTTTTGAACCCTTTAATGTTTTTATTTTTATCTTGTGCTCTGCGTCTAAGTGTTGCTTGAGGTACACCATATCTTCTAGATGCTGCCAACCAACCCATATCACCGTTTTGCACTGCTTGAATAGCCTCCCGCATGTTCACCTCGCTCCAGTTTTGACGAAGCGATTTTCTCGTGTATTTACCAACCATATTATCTGAAATAAAAATAAAAAGTCACTTCTGCCTAAAATGACATAGGTATGTCATTTTACCCCAACACTGTGTATGTCATTTTACCCAAAACTATGATTTCTTAGAAATTATTAAAACATATATATTTTAAAAGCACAAAACAAAAGTTTAACTACACTTAAATAAGGAGAAAAGTCACATTGCTTACCTGTACTAATCCAACTCAGGCTTATTGTACCACATAAATTGCTACAGCCGAATTAAGTGACCATACAAATATTTTCTTGAGTCGAGAAAAACGACTTTTTGAGATTCGACGAAGACGCGTACGGCTAGTCGCGCTGAATAAACTAGACTGAGATCACGGATGAAGAACGTTTGCAATTAGGTATTTAGGGCGGCGTTGTCACTTCTCAGGGTAGCAATATGGCCAATGTGTCATTTTACCCGAGTGTGTCATTTTAGGCCAGTTTCCCCTACTGGAAGAGGGTGGATTCTTCTAAGTCATCCAGATAATAGATTTCTTTCTCTGCGTAATTCTCGACTATGAAAACAAGCATTTCTTTTTAAGGCAGCAGCTTGTGCAGCCGATGAACTCAGTCTCGACGTGACGACTTGACCCGAACTCTGACACAGAATCAGAACCCATTCAGCAGAAAGCTCACACTTCAGCTGCAGAGACTGAGGTCATTCTGAAACTATATAGGGCTATCCCAATGTATGCGTCCTTCATCATTCGAAGATCAAGTATTCCATCATGGCCAGCCAGGATGATGACTCCAACACCCTGGTCTCACGGAGTTTCGTAATATGTGTAGAGATCCCTGACATTATAGTCGCAATCATGATGAGAAGTTAGAATTGCGATACGAACAGTCTGTCGGAGTTCATACATCAGGAGGAGTCGTTGATTTGATGAAAATTGTAGGCTCATACGAAAGACACTATACGGTTGTAATGCGACTGAAGTTTTAATTGATATTTCATCTCATACTTATTTTGGCATATGTGGAACTAACAGTTGTGATAACATTGAGCAATTGGAGGAAGTTATATGCAAGTATATCACGCAAAATATAATTGTGCTTTGAAGCATAATCAGCAGACAGAGACAAATATCTCATAACGCCTACTGAGTTATTCAATCGTTTCATTATTGTCAAACATTTACTCATTCATATGGTTTGGAAAAGTAACAATGATGGTTACGTAAAGAGCAGCATTCAGTTGTTTTAGGGAAAGTTGCATTTGAAAGTTTGTGTCATAGATAACTAGACAAAAATTTGTGTTCTCGAAGACTTTTGAGAGTTGCGTGTAGGGGTGCAACAGTTTGACACAAATAACAGAAGCTCATTAGCAATTTTTAGATACAGATGCGTTTTCAGCTCATTTAGAAGGTACCTTCGATTTGGCGCAAGTTTTCTTCTATAGTGAGAAATACTTACTGAGTTATAATAATGCTCTTGTAAATTCTCTTGGAATTTGGATGATTTCCTCTTTCATCATGTAGTGGTTTGGGCCTGTTTTTAAGTAAGTACGCCTCTGGCGATGATTGTAACGGAGATCGTGGGAGAACTGTCAAGGGGACAGCCACGATAGCTGACAACGAGAATTTTGTAAATGGTTTTTCAATAGAAAATCTGGAGAAACTGGAGTGTTGCATCATTGCTTTCATTTCTCACCCTACCGAAGAACCCACTTCCTGAAAGGATTTTAGAGTCTCAGTGCTTTGCCAACTGATCCAAGTCATTTTGGCGCCCAACTAGCGGCTGGGGGTGAAATTGTTAGTACTGAGTTACCGGAGAGTCCTGGAAGCAGTGCATACCTCCTTTAAGAATTCACCTGCGAAGCCTTACACAAACCGGCGAGGACGATTCATTGAGAAGCACGCGACAGTTTTGATAGACTTTGTGAGCGACTAATCCAGTGAGCAGAGTATGATGAATAGAAAGAAACCCACATCTTAGAGATTGATATGTTTATGAATTCGTCGAGGGAAAATTGGTGAGAACTTTACAATTTCATTTTGGTGCGAACTGACAGCGGTTCAGTTGTGACTTTTGCTGAAAAAAAAAAAACTGCATTCCTATTTTTACTCGAACTGTTGAACTGATAACGGTATTCGTTTACTGTCAAACATTTTTTTGAATTATTTCGTATTGGTATACCTTCCTAGTGATTTTTTTTACGCAAAAATGAGTTCACGAAAGAACAAGAAAAATAGAAGTAGTGACATTGATGTTAGTTTAGATCTTGAAAACATGTTACAAAAGTTAACTTTAGGGATGACTGAGCTCCAACAAACTGTATCAAATTTGGCTCTTAATGTCGATAATATTGACCGACGAACTAAGGCTGTGGAGCACGAAACATCCACTCCTTCGTCTTCTCGACAAAATGTCTCAGGTTCAATCACAAGCACAAATAATAATGATCGTTTATATTTAACGAATTGGAGGGAATTGGGGGGTAGCAATTTGACTTTTTACCCAAATTCTAAAACACACCCAATGATGTTTTTGAATAAACTGAATAATATATTAAGGGAAGCTGGTGTTCCAAATGAATGTAAAAGGGGCCTAGCACTAACATGTCTCAAAGGGACGGCAGCAGACTGGGTGTCGATTAAAGAAAATAGTTTTGTCACTTATGAAGATTTTGAGAAAGCTTTCAAGGATAGATTTTGGAGCCTAGAAAAACAACGCGATTTGTTCTTGGATTTATGTTATGGTAGATTCAAATCTGGCAACAGATCGGAATATTTTTTAAATTTGGTACGTCAGTCCACATTTTTGAATGAGAAAATATCGGACGAAAACTTGATAGGTATGATTACTAAACATTTTCCTGCGGAAATACAACGGGGAATAATAACGAATGGTTTTTCTAAGATAGAAGAAGTTGAAGAATATCTTCAAAAAATTGATGAAACGTATAAAAATGAATCGAGGTATGATCCACAAATTTCTACTAGATATAGCACTAACAATTCTCGCAGGGGATATTCGAATATTGGATCTTCACGGGATTCAGGCGCTCCTATCACTAGAAATCAAAATGATAACTTCACTCAAAATTCTTCAAATTATAATCAAAATGCTAACGTACGCTACATAACTTCGTTCAATAAGGACACAGAAGACCTGTTGACCGATTCAGATAGCGAAACGGAAGAAAACGAAATGATCTCACCCACTATTACAGTACATATAGGGGAACAAAAGTTCGAAACACTACTCGATAGCGGGTCAGATATATGTGCTGTTTCCGAGGGTTTTTTAGACAGTTTAAAATGTGCACTGCTGCACCTTCCTATATTACCTGTGACCAATCTATCTATAGCAGTTGCTGTTGGTGGTAAGACTCAACGCATCAAAAATCAAATTTTATTACCGGTCACGATTGCGGGTTGTAATATGGATATAGTTTGTTTGGTGGTCCCTAATTTGAATTGCGATATTTTGCTGGGATCGAATTGGCTTTTTAAGTGTAAGGCACTTATCGATTTCGAGAAATCACTTCTTTATTTTTCAGATGGAACAGAGTTACGTTCCACGACAATTGTTTATAAATTAAACTCCAATTTGCATATAAATCTGTTTAAAGACGGTAAAGTAGATGGTTACATATCTCATTTTGATCAAAATAATGAAGAGAATAGTGCATCACCTGATATTAAGCATAAATATACAGATGCAGAATTCGAGACAGCCGCAGGTCAGGCCTGCGCTGATGTGCCTCAGAAACAAATATTGCTAAATATTCTGAAGAAAAATAGTGACGTATTTTCGGAATGTCCGGGAATGGTGACTTGTTATGTTCATGAGGTGGAGTTGAATGATTATAATGCTTTCAATGCACCGTCATATCCTATACCATTCATTTATAGAAATGCAGTGGCATCACAAATTGCAGAGATGTTATCATGGGGTATAATAAAAAAAGAGAAAACGGAATATGTTTCACCATTAGTATGTGTAAAAAAAAAAGATAAATCCGTAAGGGTATGTTTGGATGCTCGGTTCCTTAATCAAAAATTGAAAAAGGATTTTATAAATCCGCCAAATACAAGCGATCTTCTATTAAAATTCAAAAAGAATCAATTTCTGAGTACAATCGACTTAACTGCGGCCTATTGGCAGATTCCAATAAAAAAGGACCACACTAAATATGTTGGATTTATATATGACAGCGAAACATATACTTTTGCGCGCCTTCCGTTTGGAATAAGTACGGCTATGGCTAGCCTCATAAGGTGTTTGAATAAAGTATTGGGGGAAGAATTTTGGGATTTAACATCGATATATGTCGATGATTTATTGGTTCATTCTGATACCATTCAAAGTCATTTTGAACATCTTGATAAAATATTCGTTACTCTCAATCGCACGGGGTTGACGGTAAAACTTAGAAAATCTCAATTTCTTCGTCGGGAAGTTTCATTTTTAGGCCACGTGATTTCGGCTGATGGAATTTCAATCGATAAGAAGAGAATTGAGTGTATTGATAAGTTTCCTACTCCACGTAATTTGAGGGAACTAAGAGGATTTTTAGGCCTTGTCAATTATGAACAGAGGTTTTGCAAAAATTACGCGGATCTCACAGTACCTCTTTTGAAATTATTGAAGAAAGGTCAAAAATGGCGATGGGGATCCGAGGAAAACGAAGCTATGCGTACTATTAAAAACGCTTATTTGAAGACTGTTTTGGTGGTTCATCCTGATTTGAATAAAACTTTTTACATTCAGTGTGACAGCTCGGACTACGCGCTGGGGGGTAGTTTATATCAGATGGATAAAGTGGGAGAGCAACAGGTGGTAGCTTATACAAGTTCTACTCTCAAGGGAAGTCAATTGAGGTATACCACGACGGAGAAAGAAGCTCTAGCCGTCATTCACTGTTTGCGGCAGTGGCGTAACCTCATTCTGGGACGTGATTTAGTGATTTTAACGGATCACAAGGCTCTTAGTTTTTTATTGACATGCAAACTGCGTTCCTCAAGACTTTCTCGATGGATCTTGTTCATACAGGAATTTGATTTCCGTATTGAATACTGTAAGGGGTCAGAAAACGTAGTAGCCGATGTGCTGTCTCGTTTTCCAGTAAACAATAAAACATTGGTGATTCCTGAAGGGGGAAATAATGTTAATGTTACTTTGCTGAAATTATCAAACGATTTCTTGGAGTTGAAAAAACATTTTGCGGTTCTGCGAACTGATCAACGGAAGGAGGAGTGGATTCGAAAGAGAATCGAATTGATTGAAAATTTTCAAGGGAACAAAAATATCTTTCAAGAAAGGGATCGTAAGATTTTGGAGTGGTTTGTTGTACACGAGGGAATATTATTCAAAAGGGGAGAAAATTGCTGCCGAGGATTTAAGTTGTGCGTTCCGAATAATCAGCGTCAAGATATCATTTTATCGCATCATATCAGCTTGGGCCATTTTGGAAAAACAAAGACGTATTTTTATATGCGTAATTTTTTTTACTGGCCCAAAATGTTAAAAAATGTTAGACAGGTAGTAGCCGCTTGCGATTTGTGCCAAAAAGCAAAATGTTCGCCCAAAAGTAGGGGATTATTGAATCCCATTATTGTAAAAAAACCTGGAGAGCTCGTATGCTTGGACATGATTGGACCATTACCACAAGGGAGAGGGGGTGTTACACAAATTTTGGTTATTGTAGATGCGTTCTCGAAATTTGTTAAATTGTATGCTTTACGCCGCGCCACGTCTAAGACGATACTTAATAGAATTGTTAACGATTATATACCAAACGTCCAGAAACCAGAATGTATACTGAGTGATAATGCTACACAGTTCACGAGCGATTTATGGAATAAAACGCTTGGTGAACTCGGAATCAAAATAAAACACATTTCTGTGTATTTTCCATCCGGTAATATTACTGAACGATATAATAAAGAAATTGGAAGGTTGTTGCGTTCCTATTGTAATGAAAAACATACAAAATGGCCAAACTTGATGGAATTTGTTGAGAGATGTATGAACAATGTGGTGAATTTGACTACGGGGTATACTGCGACATATATCCAAACAGGAGCCACTCAACCAAATCCCATTGAAAAATACGTTAATTTTCCAACGGAATCTGAAAACAATGTTCCGTTAGAAAAAGTGTGGGAATTTGCCTACACTAATTCTAAAAATAAAGCAAAACGACGCGCTGAAAAGGCCAATAAAAAAATAAAACCCATACAATTCGAAGTCGGGGATAGGGTTCTTGCTAGGACTCACTACCAGTCTTCAGCCGAGGAAAAAACAATAAAGAAGTTTTTCTTATTATTTGAGGGTCCCTTTTACATTCTGCGGAAGGCTGGTCCCAATTCCTATGTTATTGGTGATGGGAGTAGTAAAGAGTTATCTACTCAAAATGTCATCAATTTAAAACCCTATAAGGAGGTACCGAAGGAGTTGGACATTTCGGCTTCCGGTTAGTATTTTTTTTTTTTTTTTTTTTTTAAGTTACAATTTTTATTTTTAATAGATGTAAGTTACTGCCACTTCTATTGTTTGCTTCCATTAGTATTGAGTACTGATGTCTGGGTAACTCAAACAAAACATATCCTTTTATAGTTAAGTATTGTTTAAGTTGGGGGGTGATGTAGTGGTTTGGGCCTGTTTTTAAGTAAGTACGCCTCTGGCGATGATTGTAACGGAGATCGTGGGAGAACTGTCAAGGGGACAGCCACGATAGCTGACAACGAGAATTTTGTAAATGGTTTTTCAATAGAAAATCTGGAGAAACTGGAGTGTTGCATCATTGCTTTCATTTCTCACCCTACCGAAGAACCCACTTCCTGAAAGGATTTTAGAGTCTCAGTGCTTTGCCAACTGATCCAAGTCAATCAGTCAAACCGTCATACAGGATATTTCTTCCACTACAGATATTGAAGTGTCATGCATAACTGCACTGATAAAAAGGATTTTCTGCATCAATACATAATTGCGTTGATCAATATTCTTTATATTGAGCTGAGCATATTACTTATTATAGAACAATATTTGTTGACATTCGAAGAAAAAAAAATGTTTGAAACTTGTTTGCGAAATACTTTGTTGACGACTATGAGTTCTCGGTCACCAAAATGGCATTTTGAGCAATGGATATGTGGCCCAGTAGATTCTGTTCTTTCAAATATATCGACCAGATTTGAAGCCGCAAAAATTATAACAAATTTGTACTTTTCAAGACGCAACCGATAACGAACTTGAAGAAAAAGTCGGCAATCTAACCTGAATGTATTTTGAAAATCTTCTTAACCACCAATTAATAGATGAAATCAGACATCTTAATAATATTTATACCACAAATTTTGAAGATATGGAACTTATACCATCAAATTTGCTAAATAAAATATGCAAATTAAATCAAGACACTTTGTTTCCAAACATTGTAATTGTAATGATACTGTTTTGCACGTTGCCTGTTCCTGTTGCAGTTTCAGTCATTCACCTACAATTAAAAATGTTTTGAGGTCTACAATGACTCAACAGCGGCTATCTGGCATAGCTTTTTTATCAATATAGAGTCGAATTTAACGGAATTATCCAGATATTATGAATTTTCTGAAATTGTTTATAAATTTGCACACCGAAATGCCCGTTAAACTCCATTGTATGAGGAATTACTCTTATGTCTTGAACCTTCGAACCGTTAGGTTAATTATTTATTTTGTTCATTTCTTCGGTGTTTTGGCATCATCTGCTATGGTCATTATAGCCTTGTGTTCTGAGTAGGCCTTGTTACTGAGTCCATACGCCACCTTCAATAGCAGCAATGTTATTTTAAACGCAACAGTGAATCGTGCAGGACTATATGTATAATTGTTATTAGTTATGGGGTAAGAGTTCTGTTTCCTGTTCTTTGTTATAATTGTTTTTATTTTCAATTTAATACATGTTCATTTTGATTTTCAAGCATTTTCTTTCAATGATTAGATCATAATGCCTATATTTGAAAAAAAATCAGGAGTAATATGAGTAATCGAAAGGTTTACCATGATTATTTATAACGGTCAATATGTAGGAGTGCCAGAAACATTTAGCTATTCCGGGGCTCGCACTGGCTCTCGGCGGCCCTGCGTCTGAACATTGTTGAGATTATCACAGGATTTACTTACTTCAGTTTGAGTGAAGTTTCAATAGATATCCTGATGTAATAGTAGAAATAGTGGATGTTAATCCAAAACAAAACTTATTATTCATTAAAAAGTTATTACCCCATTTTAAAGGTCCAAAGTGAATAAAAAAAATTGAAAAAATATGTTGTACGACTACGCTTTCATCGCAATGAGCCACATCCTCTCTGCGAATACATTTTTCGAAAGTGTTGAGTGAAATAAACACTGCGTCACTAGCGAATGGAACTGTTGGAATTTGATTCAGCCATTCTGTGCTTATTTTCTTTCCAAGACGTGTTTGACATCTCACATTAACTCATTGGTTTTTGTGTCTATCTTCATTGTCGAGATGAAATATACTATTTGACGTGCGTGACATCACTGAAGATTTTGACTGTTGCGTGGCGTTGGTAAGGGTGAAGAAAGATATCAAACGGTAGATGTGAGATTGAACGTATTTGTAAAGCCAGTAATCTCACAGACCACCTACTACATAGACAAATCACGCAAATGGTCAATCAAGGTCGGGAAGGATTTTGTAGTTCATTGTGACCACACGTAAATGTCTCTGCACCCAGAATATCTCAGAACAATAGAATATCATGGTTTTTATTCAGTACTTCGTCGTGTAGGAGATGCTGTTTTTCAAAATGTTGAACTTCTGAAATGCTACACATATTTACGAATCCAGGTAAATGTATAGAACGATACAGAAATTCAGGACACTCTATCAATGATGATATGGAAATTAATGAAATGGGACCAGCAATGGTGCATTGTTCTAAAAGAGATTGCCGTAAACATTTTGAAGCTACATACCTTTCATCGATGTCGAGTAGACTTCTTACGATTGCTGTGCCCACATTATATTTGCAAGGTAAGAGAAACGTGTTCAACAATTCTTGAACGTGCAATCAATAAAACAATTCAGGTCAAATAAATATATTTGAGACAGATCGCTCGCTATTCAACTTCCCATCACTAACATCAGCTCTGTCATCTCAATCTTCAAATGAAATGTACTACTGTACCATATTATCCTAGATTGACCTCTGAGATGCGTAAAAAACGAAATGAATCAGTCAATTTACATCCAAATCGCAAAGGAAAATTTAGGATGGTCGAGTATTACAGTTTGAATATTTCATTTCCACAATCATTTTAAACCTTCATTGATCCAGTAATGTAATAAGTAAGTATACTTACCTACTATTTTAATTCTAGATGAAATCAATCCATTGGAAGAAAAAAATTGTTTTTTACATCAGTGAGGTTATTGCACAAAAAATGTAACAAAATATAGTTAACTTATCTATATCTCAGGGAGTTTTTCCATCAAAATTGAAACAAGCCAGTGTTATCCCGTTACATAAAAAAGGCAATACGGAACAAATCACCAATTACAGGGCCATAACCTTATGCTCAAGCTTTGGGAAAGTAATTGAGACTCTCGTAAATAAAATGCTTTTGAAATTCCTGATGGAAAATAAAAGGCTTTCAGATTGCCAGCATGGTTTTTTAAAGAATAAGAGTACCGACACAGCACTGTGTGAGTTTGTTGATGAGATTACTAAGGCTTTAGACAAGAAAAAAGTTGCGTTAGGATTGTTTATTGATTTCTCCAAGGCCTTTGATTGCGTGAATCATGAAGTTCTCCTATACAAATTGCAGAGATATGGCATTAGGGGCCTTGCGCTTCAGTGGTTTGATTCTTATCTTGGAAATAGATACCAACAGGTCAAATACAATGGCTTTGTCTCTGATTCAATTCCAGTTAGGGTTGGAGTACCACAAGGATCCATATTGGGGCCCACTCTGTTTCTCATTTATATCAATGATTTACTAGAACAGATGGGTCATGCTACTACTCGACTCGTAGCTTATGCTGACGATACTAAGTTTCTTTTTGTGTCCGATAACATCGGTGATGTTATAACTCAAGCAGATCAAGTGTATCAGAATGTGAGTGAATGGGTTGAGAAAAATTGTCTGTGTCTCAATAATGAAAAATCAGTATTGATTACTTTTAGAACTGGCCATTCTCAGGTTGTAACTCCCAATACTATTGCTCTGAACAACGCTGATATTTGTTGCTCTGACACAACAAAACTTTTAGGTCTCACCCTCCACTGTAACATGAAATGGGACACACATATCAATAATTAGGCCTCGAAACTTGCTAAAACCTGCTATGCACTCTGTATATCATCCCAACAATGTAGCAAGAATATTGTCAAACATTTATATTTTGGATGTTTCCACTCAAACCTGAAGTATGGTATAATGAACTGGGGGAACTACACGGATGCACATAGAATTTTCATGTTACAAAAAAGGGCAGTCCGTATCGTGTCAAAAATCGGACCACTAGAATCATGCAGAAAACACTTCAAGAGCCTCTCAATTCTTACAATGATATCGATTTATATCTATGATGTTGTTTGCTTTGTTTTCAAAAATAAATCATATTTTGAATCTGAAATATTAGAACATACCTATGAAACTCGTATGAAAAACAGATTGCTTCCATCGAAACATTCTTCCAGCATATATCAAAGGGGTATCTTTTATAATGGTTGCAAACTATTTAATACCCTTCCTAAATATATACAGAACTCGAGAAATATTCACTTGTTCAAGAGGGACATGAAACAGTTATTATTGAAGAAAACCTACTATTCGCTAGAATAATTTTATGGTGATTTCTGATCATTCCTATCTGTTTTTAAATTTCTGTTTTTATTTATACATTTATATGTCGTGTTCTTTTTTCCTTTTTTGCCAAATTGGTTAGTCTTTTGGAATTATCCACCTTCTGACATTGTCGCATTAGTGTATTGTATAGTCATGTTACTATATTATATTCTTTCGTGACTAAATGTGAATCGCTGAACTCTAAACATCCTGATTCGTATACTTCCTTTAAAGTTAGAATTCTAGAAGAAAATTTCAAAAAATCTATGAACCCGAAATTGTGGCCATATGGATCCTGCATCTCCCGTTTTTTAGACTTGAGCAAGAGGAAATATCACCAGAGGATGAGGGATCAGGAAACTCAGCAGGCTCCATCTATAAACCCAGTCTGCTCCTAGTAAACGTGGGAAATATCAATGTAAATAAGATCAACCTTTTGAATGATGATATCAATGTATTTCCTTCATTAGATATTTTATGCATAGTCGAAACGGGTTTGAAGGAAGATGAGGTTAATTTCTCTTATATAGAAGGATATAGTTTGATCAACTATTATTGCAGGCCAACAAAGAAATGCGGAGGGCTAGGTATCTGGGTAAAAAAAGAAAAGAATGCGAGAAAGGAGTCACTTAACGTATCTGCTATAGAACAAGATTTTGAATATTGTGTTATATCGATGATGATAAATGATGCTAAAACTACCTTCTTGAATGTATACAGGTCACCATCTGGAAATGTTTCAACGTTTTTCGATAAATTGACAGAGGTTTTGAATTTGTTATTCAAACCAAAAATGAGAATTTTATTATGTGGGGATTTCAACTTGGATTCGTATAAGAATGATGACTACAATAAACTATGTAGAATATTAAAAAGCTTCAACCTAATACCATTAGTTGGTTGGCCAACTAGAGTGACACCGTACACTTGTACAATGATCGACCACATTTTTATCAATTTCAGTAATGAAGGACTATGTTGTGTTTTAGATAATTGTATAGCTGATCATCGTTCGATTTATTTAGAATTAGATGGAAATAGCATTGTAAGTACTAAATCTAAATATCGCAGGAGTTTCAATGCAGATAATGTTGAACGTTTTGAAAGAGCATTGGTAGAGGAGAACTGGGAGCCTCTATATTGTATCGAAGACTTAAATTTAGCTTTTGAGTATTTTTATTCGATTATTTTATATTACTTCAATCTTTACCTACCTGAAAAGAAATATTATACCAACTGTACACCAAATAAAAAATGGGTCAATGATGAGGTCAGAAAATCAAGCGCTAATCTTAAAGACCTGAACTTCTTATGCAACAGATATCCTGTTCTCGAACCAGCTTATCGAGATTCTAAAAGAAAACACGCTGATATGATATCCAAGGTGAAAAAAGAATATTACCAAAATAAAATATTCAATTCTAGCAATGCATCTAGAACTGCTTGGAAAGTGATAGATGAAATATCAAATAAAAATAAAAAACAAGGTAACCTCACAATAAGAGTCGATGATCAAGAAATGAGTGATCCCCATTTGATTGCTTCATCTTTTAACAGTTTTTTTACAGATGCTCCCAAAGCAATAATTGATAATTTGACTAACAAGGATAGAACCCATGTATTAGATTGTAGAGTAATCAGATATGATTCCTTTTTCTTAACCCCTTATGGAGAAGATGAATTAGAAATACTTCTCAAACACAAATTAAAAAATAAAAGTTCTTCTGGGTCTGATGATATACCTATGTTTTTAGTGAAAAAGATCATATCTTCTGTGAAAAAGCCACTTACTTACTTGGTGAATTTATCATTCACTTCAGGCACATTTCCTTCCTGTTTGAAAGTGGGAAAGATTATTCCAATATTCAAGAAAAAGGACCAATCACTTCTTGAAAACTATAGACCAGTAACGGTTCCTATTTCGTTTTCAAAAATTTTTGAATACGCATTTTTATCACGTCTCGATAATTTCTTAGTAAAATTTAAAATATTAACAGAAAAACAACATGGGTTTCGTGCAGGAAAATCTATTGGTACGGCAATCCACTCTTTTTATAATCAAATTATTAAATGTATTGAGGCGGCCGAGTGTCCTGTTGGGATTTTTTGTGATCTGAGCAGGGCATTCGACTGTGTCAATCATGATACTCTACTATCAAAGCTATATGACTCTGGAATAAGAGGACAACCTTTGAGCTGGATATCATCTTTTTTGAAGTATAGGAAACAATTCGTCCAAATACAGCATATGGATCTAACTAAAATAAAAAAATATAATTCAGACTACACTTCAGTGGAATCTGGTGTGCCACAAGGCTCGGTGCTGGGGCCCTGTCTTTTCTTAATATATGTAAATAGCCTCGATTTATTTCTGAAAAATCAGTTTTTCACAATGTATGCAGATGACTTATCTTTAATCATTTCAAATCCATCAGCAACAAACATAAGTACCGAAATTACAAATTTATTAGAAAATACACGTGAGTGGTTTGATGAATATCAACTATTTTTCAATACTGAAAAAACTCAATTAGCGACATTTCATAACCGACAAAAAGTGTGTGAACCACTTAATATATCTATTAACAACTGTATGGTTCGAGACAATGTAGAGGCTATCAGTTTTTTAGGAATCAAGATTGATCCAACTCTTAGTTGGAAACCACACTGTGAAACACTGATTTCCAAACTGAATTCGATACATTATCTTTTCAAAAATGTTAAATGTGTTCTAACTAGAGGACAGATGATGAATTTATATTATGCACAAGTAGACTCCCGCATTAGATTTGGTATTTGTCTTTGGGGTAACAGCACCCTAGCAGGAGATGTGTTTATTTCTCAAAAACGCATCATCAGATGTATTGCTGGTGTAAAATATACACATTCTTGCAGGAATATTTTTGCAGAGTTTAGGGTATTAACTCTTACTTCCCTATATATTTTGGAAATGTCTTTATACATTTTCAAAAATAAAAACAGTTTCAAACTGAACAAAGATATTCACTCAATGAATACCAGGAGTAAAAATAACTTTAGTGTACCATTTGCAAAAATGTGTATAACCTATAACTCACCCGAATATTTGGGGTTGCGTATTTTCAATAAGTTGCCAGAAAAAATTAAAAATATTGAGAGCTTAACCGTGTTCAGGAGGACTCTCCAGGAATTTTTAATAGATAAGTGTTTTTATCATGTGTCTGAGTATTTTAATTGATCTGTTTGTGTTGTACATTATATACCCAGTGTCTACTTATTATTATAATTTTTTTTAATGTGTGATTTTAATTTAAGTATGTACCTATATATATTTGTTTGTTTATTTATTTAATTGACTATTGCTATATTGCAACAATGTAATCTTTGGCAAAATAAATGATATCTATCTATCTATCTATCTAATAAATGAAATGAAATGAAATGAAATGAAAATCAGTTACAGTGGAAAATCACGAACCAAAAAACTACATGAAGCTGAACGAGACAAGGATAAATACTAATTAGAGCCTACTATAGAGGAGCTGAAGTACTTGGCAGCAATTTCGAGAATCAAACAAGTGCAAGAAACTAAGGCATTGTATCCTTGATCTAAAGTCTGTGGCTCTTTACAGACATAGTCCCAAATCTTATGCACTTTTGACAAAAACATTAATTTTGTCCAGTGCTCACTCCCTAAATATTGTTTTAAACAGAAAACGATCTTTACCGATCTTGGTACTTGATACTCTATTACTTTTTCATTTCCTGTTCAAACCCGCATCGACTGCTATGTTGTATAACAGATTTCATTTACTGGACAATGAATTACTCTTTATGTGCTAATTATGTTTCATACCCACCTTAAAAAAAGTAAAATGTTGTTTATTTTCAAGTAATGAGTTTTATACCCTTCTTCACTGTAGATACATGATATATGACACGAAGAGTCTGGTATTCTACAAAAAAATAGTGAAAAATATCGTTCATACTTCAAAGATCCTTTGAAAAATTTGGAAATTACAATTGAAGTCTTTGGTTCCTGATAGTCACTTATGCTCCGGTGGTTTCACTTTGGAACTGTGTCATATAAATATTCTATCTGGCTTGCTAAAGAAATCAACGTAATGTCATTGCTATGGATTTCCGTTGATTCCAATGGTGAGATAGAAGTGAATAGTGGTTGACCAGTTGCGTTCAAGTTTCCCGCTTTTTTTTTACTTTCTATTCCAAGCTATAGAGGGAGCTGAAAATCGTTGCCAGTTGACAGCATTGATGTCATAATTTGACAGATGCTTTCGTTGCGATATCTACGTGTGGTCACAACGAATTACAAGAGCGTCTCCGACTTTAACCATTGCCGTGGAGTGTCTATGGAGTAGGTGGTCTGTACGTAATCTGCCGGTTTGAATTGAGCGCGCATTGACAACACAAGTACATTTGCTTTCTCTCAGTAAAATCATTCGGGTGTATTTGTGCTAGGCACGATCTGAAAAATAGTACAAATATCTTAAATGTATTTGGTTCGTATTAGTATAGCTGTCTCTTAACATAGTTTCCATACTATGAATTATCGTTGTGTATGTATTCCAGTTATGGGTAATTGTGCCAAATGCGAGGTTGCAAACTTAAGAAATTATTGGTGAATGAAACACATTGTACTGTACTTACTGAAAATTATTGATGTCAAGAAGAGAAATTTGTAATAGGAGCTAATTTTGTGATAATACTGTACTGACAGAGCAATGACGTGATAGAGGACAGAGGTACTGCGCTAGTAATGGAGTGTCTAGCAAGTTTATTTAAACCAACACAGTCGCTTGAAAGGCAATCTCTTTTTACTGTTTTCAGAGTTAATCGATCATTACAATCTCACTATTCTTTGCACAGAAGACAAATGTTAACAAATTTTCATCTGCTCATAGAAGTTGATAGAGAGAGTTTAAAGAGTGTGTGATATCCTCGATCATAAATTGATGACATACCGAAAAAGATCAAAAGATCCCACTATACGAATTTTTTTCCAAGTATTTTTTGTCTTTGGATTATACAGGTCAACTCCGTGAGAGTGGCATCTCCACAGATCCACACTATCTGATTCACGAATGAACAGGTCGAGACGTACTTGTGAAATATCTGTCGGCGACAGATCTGGAACGACCACAAATAAAAGAACCGAACGCACAAATACAGTATACAGTTCTTCTCACAACACTGCGAACATGTGAAAAATAAAAATAATAGAGCACTTAAGCATTGTCAGGCAATAAACCAATATTCTACGAATTCTTTGTTGACAATCTCTCGTCAAACGTCTAGGTCAAGATGTTACTGTAGTTATTCATATGGCGGGCGCTCGGCAATAGTAAATTGATCTTTTAAATTTTCTCCTATGCTCGCAGTGACGTGAGATGATCTGTATATTTTGAACGCTTGTTTCAAAACCGCGTAAAATACCAGGAGTCTGTGGACTACTCAAGCTCATGAATACCAATCGCAGTAGCAAGATAACAAAACAATAACTCACTAAATAACTTTTCCAGAGAATTAATGAATTTCCGGGATGCGATATTAGTTTCGAGGATAATGAATAAGCAAATGTTCCTTCCGAATCCTTGATTCTCCGAGCCGATCACGAGTTTATACAACATTTTCTCCATTACGCCCAGATCCATGCTTGAAATCAGTTACCCCTATTTCGAAACTGTTAATTGAGTAGTGGCCGATTTCATCCCACGAAGCTCACAGGATATTGGTTTTCTATAAGTGTCCCTTCGATATTTCACTGGTGAAGGACTGAATAAATGAATAAAGTATAGGACAATACCTATAACAGTTTGTGGAACATCCCATAATTTTCATTTTCTACAGTTCGCCCACCACAATATGTTTAAAATCCTGCATTCCCAAAAAAAATTAAATTGATATTGATACATAATTTCTTCAATATCCTTTTTGTGTAAAAATGCATTTAAAAGTCAGGCTCTTGACAGGCCTCAAGGACTAAATAACTTCGCTTCTGCTAAGAAAAGAAATAATCCCCAAAACTGGGTATTCCTCAGTTATTGAAATCTCTTGTATATATTATAGTAAAGAATTTCAGTAATGAAAGAATTAGTACAATTTGAAAAAATGGTCGATTGAATTTCAAAATGCAAGATGATCAGCGATGAACATGAATAAAAGACGGAATGAAACAATTTAGGTGGAAACACAATAGTCATATACATGGAGGTATGTATTTATTATAACAGGTTGGAAAAATTACGGAAATTGCTGCATATCCATATTCTACCAGCTTTATAACACCGTTCAAAAGATAGAAATATACCATTATCATATTTGTGATTTTCAGCAATGAAGTTTTATATTAGTTATATGATACCTAAATTTTTGAGAGGAAACGTTAACAATAAGTTATACAATGAGGACCAAATGTTCTTCTCAAAGCTATAGTAGTTTTTCGAACTCTTGAATGGCTTCAACAAGCGCAACGACTAAGTAGTTTATTTTTTCAAATGGGATGTCCATTTGAAAATATAATCATCATCAGATTTTTGGATTTACTTCAAATTATGAAAAAGTTCAATGTATGTTAGTATAATACAAAAGTAAAAATATTTGGAATAATGAACACTTGCACCAGTTCAGTGAGAAAACCATAATACATAAAATACGTTAAATGGATTTCTCTTTCTCATCGTAACTTTCGTATAATGTTGCTCACTTCTGATAGGCACGATGAATGTGTGGGTGTACAAAATGTCCAATCTCAGTGTGTCGGTTGCATCGATTCAAAAGATAAACCCATTTATGTAACTCTGGTAAATGTGAGAGAGCTATTTTCCCGATTAAACATTTTTCATACACATTTGCATGTAACCCCCTAAAACATATCTCTTTAGAATATTTTGAAGTTATCCGTTTTCCTATCTGGACTCTGTGTAGTTTACTATCAAATTTATGTTTAGTTACACCAGAGAAACTCCTACAACAACAATTCCATATTTCATTTCAGATTACATGAAATATAATCGAATAGTATGTCACTTGAAACTTCTAGAACATGGTGAAATATCGACTCAGACACAGACACCCACTTGAGGTTTGAGATTTCATAAGGGTTTGTTGTAATGGTATATCCGGAATAGCTTTTCTCGCAACCGAGATCGATTTCAGTGACAATGCTGAAAAAAATGGGGGTCTGGAAAACATTGAGAAGCCGTTTTCGTTCAAGAAACTGAAGGGTGTTGAGAGATGAATCTGATTTCCCCCTTTATTTACTGTTCTCAATACTGTTCCCAATGGGCACACTTGTATGACGACAACGTTTGAGTAACATGGAATTGAAATGAACATTCGTGCTGGAGAAAAAAGTTCAGCGTTGGAATGAAGTTTGATGAAATCGTTTGATACGCATTTTTTTCAGTGCGTCATTGTACCTTATTTTATTAATTTGCAAAAATGCTTATTCAATAACAGGATGACCCAAAACAAAAACAGTTTCAAATTATATGTGGAACGAGACAATGCGACGAAAGCATACGAGTTACGAAAATACTGTTTTATACAGGGTGTAAACTAAATGCTGTTATTGAACACAATTTGTGATTCCTTGTCATATTTTATGAAGAAAATTTTATATAAACGTGTGTCCTAACGTGCTTCGTTTCCGAGATAAGGGGTGTCAAAGTTCCATTTAAAAATCGGAATTTCCTCAATTACCCAAAAGTCTTTTTGACGATTCTGATGAAACCTGGTGTGGTATTAGCAGTAACAAAGGGCTTATTTTCATGAAATTATATTTCAAATTATAAGTGGCAGATGGTTACCTGATTGATATTTATAGTGAAAATCATTGTATCCCACATATTTTTTCAGAAAAAATAATTAAAAATTAAAATGCTGTGAATTTTAAATCAATGTCATTGGCGTAGAAATTGTGGTTACGCACCATGTGAATGACCTTGAAAACTAACAATCCCTTACAATTGTTTAAACAATTTCGGTTTAAACAATATGGCTCGGGGTTGCCCCATGGCAACATGTAATTATATCATGAGTAGGGCAATTTGAAGAGGATCGCATAAAAAAATTGAGGTGGAATTGTTTTCGGCATTCATGCGCCGATTCCTCCTGGACTATTAGGATTTCCATAACTATATGAAACAATATGTGGTAGCATCCTCAAAGATCTTTACATGAGTATACTCTTTCAAATAATTTCAGTACAATCATAACTCCAGAAAATATTTCTAAAAGAACTTTTCAATACAATAATTTTCAAACTATTACTCACTGCGAGAAAGTGGCAAAGCCAATATTTTATTAGTTGCCCATTTGAGGACGATTCGTACAGATATTGCGAGGAAGTGTTGGTCAGTTGACTATATCATCTCGTTTTTCAAATAGTTTCAACTACTGAAATGGAAAAGACACAAATACTCCTAAATATATGGGTCAAAATTCTGAAACCACGATATTTGATGACCGGCGTCTTGAAAAAAAATCGGCAACTTTTAGACAAGAGTTATTGAGGTACACTACTCAGACATACACTTCCGAATTACCCATTCGGAAACTTTCGACAAATTTCGACTACAAGTATTTTATTTGTTTAAGTAAAGTGATCAAAAATCATTACTCTTGACTATCACTGCACTAAACCTATAGTATAATTCAGCGTCTACTGTACAGACACTAGTAACTTTCATAAAAGTCAATGAATAATAAAACACTTATATATAAAGCAAACAAACTTTGGGAATAATTCACTCTTTCTTTCTTAGATTTTTAGTAAATTAAGTGAGAATCAATGTCCCCAGCTTTTATCGTCATGTACATTTTAGATAACGCCTTTCCAGTTGTGGCTGTTACAAAAAGCAAGTTGAAGTTTCACGAGTTGAAAAATAGGGTTGTTTAAAAAAATAATTGTCGTGGTTGTTTGTTACTGGTAGATTGAGAAGGAAATCTTGGTGAGTCACACTCAAACATATCATTCTTTCGATAGTTATTTCAGGAACATCAGTTGTACAGTTCTTTTTTTTAAACGTTAAAGTGAGTTTCATATTGTGCTCTATGTGAGGTTTTGGAATTAGGAAGTGGTGAATTTTTTAACCGTCACATTGCGAATTGTCAGTCCTCTGGCATCATTCTTCTGGCTCCTTGTCAGACAGGAAAATTATGAGTATCCAGAGGAATGATGTTACTATGACCTAGGTCTTTTTTGTAGTGAACATTAGGAATTGTTTAAAGTTCAAGAAGACAGTTTAATTCATCTTGCAACTGTAATTATCATATTGCTCTATTTTTTGCCTATTGGCATTATAGGCCAAGCTGTAAATTAAAATGAGAGGCTCTTTTCATAAACAAATAAAAGATGCAAACGGCCTATACTCCTTTTGTATTGTAAGATAGTTCGTAAATGAAAACTCTGGTTTTCGCCCCAGCAAAATCGCTTTGTGGAATTTTTTAAACAAGAAATAGTGAAAAAAATTACAATTATTTTGGTTTTTTGGAAATATCTCAAAGAGTTTTATAAATCCTACAAATGAATTTCTATACGCCCAGATCGGTCCAGTTTCACTAAGAAAATCCGGGAAAACCTCGAAAAAGATACAATTTTTCAAAAATTCAAATTTCTGAAGGTGGACAAACAATATTTCGTAAACTCATAGACAATATCATGTGGTTTAACTGTGCGCATATGGCATATGGAAGTACAGATCAATATCTTCGATTTGTATATTTCGGATTTTCACCTGAAAGGTGGAAAATGTGTTGAAAATGTCACTGGAAGTTCTCTAAATGCTTCAAAGTGCACCGGAAGTCGCCCGAACTCACTCGTATTAACTTCAGTTTGACTTCGGGTGACTTCGGATGACTTCGGACGCACTTTGGAGCGTTTTGATCAACTCTCAGTGAAATTTTCAACACATTTCCCACCTCTTATAAGACGATTTCCCTTGAATCGGCGTATCTTGCAAGATGTGCCCGCAAAATATTCATAACGTGATTATGCAAAAACTTCACATCATACAAAATACCTATTTATGTACCAAGTGCGTTATAAAGATCCTTACGCCCGGTGTTTGAAAGACCAGTTATCCACGAATTCTTTGTGCAACTTTTTTTTGTTGGTGCAATTTGAAATCATAAATAGTGGTACACAAATGTTATGTAAAATGGTTGAATTCGTGATGTGACATCGGTATACCTTTCGTTGTCATGAAAATGAGGAAAACAGAGTTAAATTTTCAATTTGTCATCAAAGATTAATTGTTGTAACTGTAGTGCGTAAAAATCAATTCTTATATCGATTCTTTGAATGGAAAATCAGAATTGCGTTTAATATGACAAAAATCTAATGATGGGCATAAAAAAGGAAATGACAAGTTCATCAAATGGATGAAAAAGCAAAAGGTAAGAGATATAAATGAACGAGTTGTTTATTTGACGTTAAAAGCTACTGCTGTCAAATTAATAATCAAAAGTTGTCATGTAGACTTCAAGTTTTTCCGAGTTGTTGATGTTACCCTAACCATAACCATAACCCTGACAGTGACCGTGACCGTGACCGTGACCGTGACCGTGACCGTGACCGTGACCGTGACCGTGACCGTGACCGTGACCGTGACCGTGACCGTGACCGTGACCGTGACCGTGACCGTGACCGTGACCGTGACCGTGACCGTGACCGTGACCGTGACCGTGACCGTGACCGTGACCGTGACCGTGACCGTGACCGTGACCGTGACCGTGACCGTGACCGTGACCGTGACCGTGACCGTGACCGTAACCGTAACCGTAACCGTAACCGTAACCGTAACCGTAACCGTAACCGTAACCGTAACCGTAACCGTAACCGTAACCGTAACCGTAACCGTAACCGTAACCGTAACCGTAACCGTAACCGTAACCGTAACCGTAACCGTAACCGTAACCGTAACCGTAACCGTAACCGTAACCGTAACCGTAACCGTAACCGTAACCGTAACCGTAACCGTAACCGTAACCGTAACCGTAACCGTAACCGTAACCGTAACCGTAACCGTAACCGTAACCGTAACCGTAACCGTAACCGTAACCGTAACCGTAACCGTAACCGTAACCGTAACCGTAACCGTAACCGTAACCGTAACCGTAACCGTAACCGTAACCGTAACCGTAACCGTAACCGTAACCGTAACCGTAACCGTAACCGTAACCGTAACCGTAACCGTAACCGTAACCGTAACCGTAACCGTAACCGTAACCGTAACCGTAACCGTAACCGTAACCGTAACCGTAACCGTAACCGTAACCGTAACCGTAACCGTAACCGTAACCGTAACCGTAACCGTAACCGTAACCGTAACCGTAACCGTAACCGTAACCGTAACCGTAACCGTAACCGTAACCGTAACCGTAACCGTAACCGTAACCGTAACCGTAACCGTAACCGTAACCGTAACCGTAACCGTAACCGTAACCGTAACCGTAACCGTAACCGTAACCGTAACCGTAACCGTAACCGTAACCGTAACCGTAACCGTAACCGTAACCGTAACCGTAACCGTAACCGTAACCGTAACCGTAACCGTAACCGTAACCGTAACCGTAACCGTAACCGTAACCGTAACCGTAACCGTAACCGTAACCGTAACCGTAACCGTAACCGTAACCGTAACCGTAACCGTAACCGTAACCGTAACCGTAACCGTAACCGTAACCGTAACCGTAACCGTAACCGTAACCGTAACCGTAACCGTAACCGTAACCGTAACCGTAACCGTAACCGTAACCGTAACCGTAACCGTAACCGTAACCGTAACCGTAACCGTAACCGTAACCGTAACCGTAACCGTAACCGTAACCGTAACCGTAACCGTAACCGTAACCGTAACCGTAACCGTAACCGTAACCGTAACCGTAACCGTAACCGTAACCGTAACCGTAACCGTAACCGTAACCGTAACCGTAACCGTAACCGTAACCGTAACCGTAACCGTAACCGTAACCGTAACCGTAACCGTAACCGTAACCGTAACCGTAACCGTAACCGTAACCGTAACCGTAACCGTAACCGTAACCGTAACCGTAACCGTAACCGTAACCGTAACCGTAACCGTAACCGTAACCGTAACCGTAACCGTAACCGTAACCGTAACCGTAACCGTAACCGTAACCGTAACCGTAACCGTAACCGTAACCGTAACCGTAACCGTAACCGTAACCGTAACCGTAACCGTAACCGTAACCGTAACCGTAACCGTAACCGTAACCGTAACCGTAACCGTAACCGTAACCGTAACCGTAACCGTAACCGTAACCGTAACCGTAACCGTAACCGTAACCGTAACCGTAACCGTAACCGTAACCGTAACCGTAACCGTAACCGTAACCGTAACCGTAACCGTAACCGTAACCGTAACCGTAACCGTAACCGTAACCGTAACCGTAACCGTAACCGTAACCGTAACCGTAACCGTAACCGTAACCGTAACCGTAACCGTAACCGTAACCGTAACCGTAACCGTAACCGTAACCGTAACCGTAACCGTAACCGTAACCGTAACCGTAACCGTAACCGTAACCGTAACCGTAACCGTAACCGTAACCGTAACCGTAACCGTAACCGTAACCGTAACCGTAACCGTAACCGTAACCGTAACCGTAACCGTAACCGTAACCGTAACCGTAACCGTAACCGTAACCGTAACCGTAACCGTAACCGTAACCGTAACCGTAACCGTAACCGTAACCGTAACCGTAACCGTAACCGTAACCGTAACCGTAACCGTAACCGTAACCGTAACCGTAACCGTAACCGTAACCGTAACCGTAACCGTAACCGTAACCGTAACCGTAACCGTAACCGTAACCGTAACCGTAACCGTAACCGTAACCGTAACCGTAACCGTAACCGTAACCGTAACCGTAACCGTAACCGTAACCGTAACCGTAACCGTAACCGTAACCGTAACCGTAACCGTAACCGTAACCGTAACCGTAACCGTAACCGTAACCGTAACCGTAACCGTAACCGTAACCGTAACCGTAACCGTAACCGTAACCGTAACCGTAACCGTAACCGTAACCGTAACCGTAACCGTAACCGTAACCGTAACCGTAACCGTAACCGTAACCGTAACCATAACCATAACCATAACCATTACCATAACCATAAATTTCTTCTCTTAGTATTTACTGCGTTCTGGTCAGCAACTGAGCACAAGTGAGCTTCTGCCATGGAAACATTGAAGAGGTTGCTAAGGGTTATTTATTTGCTAAAATGACGCTGCATTTTTGTAAGAATTGACAAGCTTGATAGTGGAGGAAACTAAACACGGTTGTGTTCATAATGATTATGGAGATCTCACAGAATGTGACGCTCAAAGCTGAAAAAGCGTTAGAAAATCCACTGCCTGTGAAATCCAAATACTTATACGAGAAGCAGTATGACCATTTTTGAAATGGAAAGATGAAAACAAATTGAATACCGTAGATGAAACTGTCGTAATGGCATACTTCCAGGAAATGGTGAGTTTGTCTCATAAAAAATATCAACATTTTTTATTTATTTACATTATTTCAGTCTGAAAAATATATTGCAATAGTCTATGGACATAATACTCACAGCTGAAATTCACATTGATTGTTGAAGAAAACATTAATACCTATATCAGCATTCAGTCAACCGATGGCCTTTCTGAAAGTTAAATCAAAAGGATACAGTCCTAAAAAACAAAGATGTTGGAAGGTGGACAAGTAATACTTTCCATAAAAAAAGCTCCAGATGATACTTTTCTGCTACATGAAGATAATCTGGTAATGGGCGTATTTGGAGGCTTAAGACGCGAAAAAATGGGTAAGATGACAATTATTGATGACATTGAAGACAGAGGAGCCGTTTAACTGATCAAGGTACCAGCACCTCAAAAAGTTTCACCATTGTTGAAGAAAGCGAAATAGGAGACATGAACTTAGTTAAAAAGTACATTGCACTACGATCGGAAGGATGTAAACCACGTAGGTTCCTTTAAACTATAGGAATAATAAATGCATTGAGTTACCTGTAGGTAAAAATACTATAGGAAGTGTTCCTTCTATCATAGCGAAATACCTTAATTTGGAAAACCCAAAAGGTAATACCGGACATTTTCTACGCCGAACGTCATCAACGCTTCTTGTTCAAGGTGGTGCTTCCTTTCAAACACTAAAATTACATGAAAAATGGAAGAGTATTACGGTAGCGGAGAGCTATTTTCCAGAAAGTATCTCCTCGAAGAAGGAAATTGCTACAATGATAGCCCATTCCGTTTCCGAAAAAGAAATAATGTTAATGTTCCAAACGAAACTGAATGCACATTGAGGAGTTCATCATCGGTCAACCCTCAGAACTTCAAACTTGGTACAAATTTTTCAGGAACATTATTTGAAAATTGTAATTTCTCTTTGAGATAAAATATTTAGTTCCTTTTTTAAATAAGGATGGATTTAGCGAGGGGCAATATATGAAAATATAAGTAGAAAAGTTATTGGGTATAACCCTCAGAATGTAGTGCAACCGTAGACACGTGTTTCGAGCTTAAGCTCTCAACAGTACGGTAAAATCAAGTGCGAAGATGTACAATACTTGGATGTAAAAATAGAAACAAAGGAAGTCAACAACAGGAAGCCAACCACACATTTGTGGCTTCGGTTAGAAGACCTTGTGTTTACAAGGCAACAACTAACGTCGCCACGGAGGCAGCTATAGCTACCAGCGTGACAATCCTACCCAGGAAAATACAAATAAGGATGGATTTAGCGAGGAGCAATATATGAAAATTTAAGTAGATAAGTTATTGGGTATAACCCTCAAAATGCTGTGCAAGCGTAGACACGTGTTTCCTGCTTGAGCTCTCATCAGTACGGTAAAATCAAGTGCGAAGATGTACAACACTTGGATGTAAAAATAGAAACAGAGGAAGTCAACAACAGGCTTCCTGTTGTTAACTTCCTCTGTTTCTACTTATATTTTCATATATTGCCCCTCGCTAAATCCATCCTCATTTGTATTTTCCTGGGTAGAATTGTCACGCTGGTAGCTATAGCTGCCTCCGTGACGACGTTAGTTGTTGCCTTGTAAGCACAAGGTCTTCTAACCGAAGCCACAAATGTGTGGTTGGCTTCCTGTTGTTGACTTCCTTTGTTTCTATTTTTACATCCAAGTGTTGTACATCTTCGCACTTGATTTCACCGTACTGATGAGAGCTTAAGCTCGAAACACGCGTCTACGGTTGCAAAATATTTTGAGGGTTATACCCAATAACTTTTCTACTTATATTTTTATTTATTGCCCCTCGCTAAATCCATCCTCATTTGTATTTTCCTGGGTAGGATTGTCACGTTGGTAGCTATAGCTGCCTTCTTGGCAACGTTAGTTGTTGCCTTGTAAACACAAGGTTTTCTAACCGAAGCCACAAATGTGTGGTTCGCTTCCTGTTGTTGACTTCCTTTGTTTCTATTTTTACATCCAAGTGTTGTACATCTTCGCACTTGATTTTACCGTACTGATGAGAGCCTAAGCTCGAAACACGTGTCTATGGTTGCAAAATATTCTGAGGGTTATACCCAATAACTAATCTACTTATATTTTCATATATTGCCCTTCGCTAATTCCATCCTTATTTGTATTTTCCTGGGTAGGTTTGTCACGCTGGTAGCTAAAGCTGCCTCCTTGGCGACGTTAGTTGTTGCCTTGTAAACACAAGGTGTTTTAACCGAAGCCACAAATGTGTGGTTGGCTTCCTGTTGTTGACTTCCTTTGTTTCTATTTTTACATCCAAGTGTTGTACATCTTCGCACTCGATTTTACCGTACTGATGAGAGCTTAAGCTCGAAACACGTGTCTACGGTTGCACAACATTTTGAAGGTTATACCCAATAACGTTCCTTTTTTATGTACATAAATGAAACTTTTTAGAGTAATTGATTTATTGAACTACAGACAAAAAATTTAGCAGGCGTTATGATTCATAATGCCCTCCATAACGCCCCGGGCATTATGGGCCTATTAATAACAACCGTTGCCAAGGTATTATGAAGCAGTAAAGTACAAGTAAAAATGGAACATATTGCGTACAGTTGAACCATATCTTATAATCTATCAGTTTCCGAAATATTGTTTGTCTAGCATAAGATTTATAAAAATTTTTGAAAAATGGTCTCTTTTTCGAGGTTTTCCCGGATTTGCTAAGTAGAAAATGCACCGATCTGGTTGGATAAAAATCCGATTTGTAGGTTCCATAAATCTTTACAAAAGTTCCATCGTTTGTAAAACGATTTCTTAAATAATTTTTGAGATATTTCCAAGAAACAAAAAAAGTTGTCATTTTTTTCACTATTTCATGTTTACAAAATTCCACCTAGCGATTTTGCTACGGCAAAAACTGGGGTTTTCATCAACGAACTATCTTATAGAAATTAGTATAGGCCATTTGCGTCTTTTATTTTGTGGGGGAAACAACCTCTATAGCTTGGTCTGTTATGTTCAAATACATTGGCAGTAGTAATTTCGACTTGATATCATAATTTAAAAATATTGATTAAATCCATTTATTTTTTCAAGAATACAAGTCTTTACAAATTCACTGATGAAGCTTTTTTCAAACTCACGTCTAAAACTCGAAAAATCGAAAATTTTGAATGATGCGTATGTTTTTCCTTTAACTACATGATTATAACTAATACAAAATTTAGTCGCCACGGTTATTCAAATATTTTAGAGTGTTCATGATACAAATAACATAGTTACAAGATTTTGACCCATATTGTACTGTTGAGCTGTTACGGAGCATGCTCATAGATGTTTCCCTTTCACAACTGCCTCGACTAGGGAAATGTCGAATCGGTTGTGTTGTAATATACTTGTACTGCCACGGGTTCAGCAGGAAGAATGTTGATATAAAAGCACGCTTAGGTGTGTTGAGAAAATACCACATTATGTTCTTTCTCGCATGGAAGCCAGGCAGTAAGTATCTGAGGTGCATCCGAGTTTTCTTGGTTTTTCCTTTGAAGATCGTTCCGTTTCTGAGTGATGCTAAAGAAATCACTGCACTATATGCAGAAGCCCAGTTTCATAACTCCAGCACAGCAGTCACAGCAGATACAGTTGCCGAAGAAACAGCAGGAGACCCAGAGTTATAAGCCCTGCTGCACGAGCTCAAAAATATCGGCAAATACATCTCTTTCACTGTTTCTGACAATATGCTTTTGTGTTTGAATCGAGCTGTGAATCTGAAAACCCTCCAAACTCCAATCCTAAGAGAGCTTCTTGCGTCGCACTCAGTTATAACAAAAATGAAACAATTCGCTAGGAGATACGTACATTGGAAAGGTATCAACAGATACCTACCTACATAGAGTGACCAGTTAGAACCTGTGAGCCCTGTGCGAATGTTCGTCGCACTCAACCGAAAGCACCAATCCATTCCTTGTATCAGTCTGAAGAGTACAGGGAGAGGGTGCATATTGATTATGCCGGTCATTTCGACAACCACTTCTTTCTCATGTGTGTCTAAGTGGGCAGAAGTTTGCATACTCCGTGATGCCCCTCTGCTACAATCATATCTTTCCTGGAAAACATTTTTTCAGTCAATGGGTACCCCTCCGTTCTGGTATTGGACAACGAGACCATTTTCAAACGCGAAGAATTCCAGAACTATGGCAAGAAACGAGAGATTGATTTTACAGAAATTCCGTGCACCAAGCCACTCTGCCACAAATAGCATAGCAGAGATAGATTGAAGCTGCTGTAGACGATACAGCTCCTTTCTCTTCCAAATTGCAAAATATGATGTTTCGCTACGTAAGAGAAGGATTTGAAATCGTCTCGATGCTCTCTCTCCCAACAGCAAGACGCTGGTTCCATCAACCCCAAGCAAGTCCATTGTCAGATCTATTCGAGAGGTAGAGAGAGTCCAGGCTAAACTACACCAGCGAAACCATGTTAGGTACCGTGATGAGGAAGCTTGGCCAATGTCACATCAACCAATTCATCGCAACTCCAACTGAAGTGCGATATAGGTAATATAGAATTCCATTTGGGGCCAATCATCCTCGAATTGCTACCCGGGCGTCATCTCAATCCACTCCACCACCAAGTGGTAGTTTGTCCAGTGATGGGCCCAGAGAGCACGAATCACTAACGAACCAGTTCCGTCAGTCAACTCCTCCGGTCACAAGCGGGACTTCCTGACAGCGTATGATGCCACCTTACCTAAGAGACACCACTCTCTAGCATGTTTGCTAAGTTTTTCATCAAGTGGGAAAATATATAGTGTATAATAAAACGCTATTTTGGTGAAATAAAGTTTCATCACAGCTGATACTATTCATTGTTAGGCCGAGCGGTGGCTTTTTTAGTATTTTATAGGAGCGTTTATATAGGAACATATCAGGAAAATTATACATTTTCTTACCTATCAAATCTCATCTCTGGCAACCATATCAGAAAGCTGCTACCAGTTCTGCTCTAACTCTAGTTTTAGTTAATCAATTTACTATTATCTTTAACACTTTTCTGAATTTCAATCATACAAATTGTTATTTATTAATATCTGGGCCGGAGGCCCAAGTGGAAAATCAAATTTAACTGAATATAACAAAGAAATCGGCCAAAAACATTTATTATGTCGAAAGAAAAAAATTATAACGCCGGAATAACTAAGAAGTTTTAAATTAATAAGTGATTAAATCAAACCCAATTAGAAACCAGCGAATTGAATGAAATTTCATGACATTTACGTTATTAAACTACTCAAAAAGTTATTATTCTCACTAAAACATTGAACTGATATTTCGAAACAGATGGGCCGTGGTGGTCGGCTGGTAGTGCGTTCGCCTCGCATGCGTGGGGTCGTGGGTTCGATCCACCGATTCACCGATCTCGTGCATGGCATCACACGTTGAATGGTAAGAGCTGCGTCGTCCCTTGCTCACATAAGTCTCTCGAAGACATCTGAGGGTTGCACGTAGGGGTGCAATCGGTTGACGGAATTAACAATTTTAACAATTTAACAATTTTTTAGATCATTTACCAGAAAAGGTTATATTACTAGCAAACATCTAACTCTCTCAATATTTAAAACAGGACTGGAGTTTAGGAGCATAGAATATCTGGTCCTCAAGTTAGCCTGGTCTCGTAATCCCAATATCTGTTTATGCCTGGCAAATATGAGGGTTGTTCTAAAATTAAATAGTGAATTAAATCTTTTTCGGTTTCTTCTACAATCTGCTTGTTCATTAAATATTTTATAACTCAGATATTCCGACGTTATGAGAAAAAAAAAACATAATGCAAATTTTTCGCATTATGAAAAAAAAACTCCTTATATCTTAACAATGAATCTTATTTCTACTTATTCTATATCATGGATCTTTCTGTAACACTCGGTTATGGTTTGAATCAATTCTCTTAATGGAAAAATGACGTTAATAATAATAATGAGACTAATTATAAGATACCAAATATTTTGTTCGAATTATTAAATTCCCCCCGTATAACTCTTGTCTGCTTTGGCACGATTTTCACAGCAACACATGTGCGAAATTTTCTGACCATTCTTGGTGTCGTCAATGGCTGTCCTTTTCGAGAAATATTAAAATGGATTTCAAGATTACGTTTTGTTACAAGTGAAGTACAATTTGTAACAGTTCACTTTTTAGATATTGTTTAGTCATTATTTTATCTTGTTTTACTTCATATTAATATTCTTTCGTACTAGACAAACTGGAATCAATGAAAGATTTTACTCTGATTTGAGTGAAACTAAACTTTAATTTAAAAAAATTCCAAAAAAAATCAGAAATAAGAAATTTCATATAAAGTTATTACAATTTAAACTTTGTAAACAATATATGGAGTTTGGGCAAGATGTTGAATTGAAAACTGATTCTGATTTTTTTTCAAATATTCTCACAGGTCAGCCATTTAATTTTACATTCCTTGTTTTTGCAAGAATTGGTTCAAATGTATCCCGCCGTCACTGTGGTCAACTGATTATTGCTTGCTATTTCGTCATAGTTAGACTCACACCCAAATAGATACTTCAAATTGTGGATCTGCAGTACGAAAATCAGTGGACTGTGAAGCAAGATTTCCGTGCACCTCAAGGAAATGGAAAGTAATATAAGCAAACTTAATAATGAAAAGAAACTCATAGATGAAAGAAACACTAAATTATAAGAAGAATTAGACAGAGCAATAACTGTGATCCACAAACTCCAAGCTGACTTAACAGAACACGAAATAATAAAAAACAGTATGCTTACAACCATTGAAACTCTCTCTAAAGAAAATGAATTTTATATAGGTGAAATGAAGAAACTGAACAATGACAATTTCAAACTCAAGACTGAACTGAAAGAGAGTTGGAATGTAAAAGCTTTGACATAAAAAGTAGTGACTGGAAACGTAAATCCACAAATTATAATCACTTGCAGTACTCCACAAGAATCTCAAACCACAAACCGCAAACAAGACAACCGTAAGAAAGAATCTATACTGAATAATGAAGATTATTAATTGTATCCGGGCAGTATGGTAGAAACTTGGCAGGTGCTATGAATTTGCGAACCCAGGGAACCTACGAGATATACTCGCTAGTAAAACCCAATGCATCCGATGCAAACTTGGTAGAAACTTCTGTAATGAACAGCCTCGACTTCACAAAACGCGATTTGGTAGTTTTATGGCCCAATTAACTTATATACAGCCTCAAAAACAATTTTCTGGAAAAGCTCAATCACACCAACGTAATCATAATCTCTGATCCCTACCGACCCAAAAACCATGGACGATGGAATGAAAGGGTCTACAACAACAATCTAGCGATGTTTAAAACATTGCATCATGCCAATCTTCAGAAACAATTGATAGACTGTAACAACTTCTTACGAGGATCTAACTTTAGTGCAAGAGGCCATCTGAATAAAACAGGGACTTTTTATATGTCTAAAGCAATAATATCTGTAATGAACACCATATTTGAACTTGAATCACACTCACGTGGAATTTATTCACCAAATTTAAGGAAAGAACACTGTAGTGGGAAAATTACAATTTGTCATCATCTTAGTCCACGTCCCTCTACTTCAACCCTGAAAGAAAACACACAGGAAAAAACACTACCAGATCCTTTTTTAGGACCAACAAAGGAGAAGGTCTTATTAAACATACAGTCAGTGAGAAACAAAGTAGACGAACACTCAATTTGTTGCTAGACTACAATGGTTATCCTGATATAATTCTTCTCACAGAACATTGGTTGCAGCCGGATGAACTCCTTTTTTTAACTAAATATAAACTGATCTTAAAATGTTGTCGTATAAACTCTATTCATGGAGGTACTCTAGCTCTAGTTTAGGAAGATCTAGTATTTTGCTATACCAATGTTGATAAATTTGATCACTTACTTGTGGAGAAAGAGTTTGAATTTTCTATAATACATTCTACAGATTTAAATCTCTTCATACTACGTTTTACAGGCCCCCTACTTGTGATATCAACATTTTTCTTGAGAGGTTGGAAATTCTCTTATACCAATTACCTGTAAATGCATCCATAGTTCTAGCGGGTGACTTAAATATCAACTACATAGAAAAATCGTCATCAAATACTCAACTCTTAGTGAACTTGTTGGATTCTTTCAATCTGTACATGCATGTAAAATCTCCAACAAGAATCTCAAACTCTTCCGCCACAATCATCGATTATATGTGTACTAATATAAATAATATTGATTGTTCTGTTATAAACTCTGGTTTATCACGAGGCCATCTCATGTAAAATGACTCTTCTTAGGAAACTGGTAATAAATCCCCCGCGACGAGGTAGAATCTTCAGTAAAAATAATTATAATAGGTTTTCGCAACTCTGTGCTGATTCAGTGTGGAGTAGAATCCCAGAACTGGAAAATCCCTTTGACGAATTTCATAAATTAGTCAAGAAAAACTTAGACATTGCGTTTCACACTAGAATTTTGAAAGATAAACAAAAAAAAACATGGTTAACAAAAGGTATCAGAACATCAGCAAACAACATGCGTTCCTTGCACCAAATCAGAAAACACGTACCCAGCGAAAACGTAGATTTCATTCATTATTTTAACAAATATAGAAACACTTACCTTAGAGTTATAAAAAGGCCATAAACATGTATTACTCATTCTGAAAATAATCAAAGGGAAACGTGGGCCATTATCAATGATTTAAGAGGCAAAGGTAGAGCCGATCCAGTAAAAACAAACTTGAGTCCAGATGATTTAAACTCATATTACTGCTCAGTAGCGGCTAAAATGTCTGAAAAAATTACTGTCAGACATGACCCATTGGTATACCTAGAGGGAATGTCTCTGCATGCATCTCTCTTTCTCAAACCCATGGACATTAATGAAATAAAAAAAAGTCTGCACCGAAATTAAAAATAAATCTTCTTCCGGGTGGGACGATATATCTCTAAAAATTATTGAAAAATTGCCAGATAGTGCTTTACAAACTTTTGCAGACACAATTAATATATCCTTCTCTCAAGGACCTTTTCCTCGATGTTTAAAAATTGCTACAATCATCCCAATATACAAAGGAGGAGATCATGATCTACCTGCCAATTTTAGACCAATTTCCTTGCTACCCGCTCTATCAAAAATAATTGAGAAGCTAGTGAAAAATAGAATAACATCCTATCTTAAGAAACACGACATATTAAGCAGCAATCAGTTTGGTTTTCAATCTTCAAAAAGAACACAGGATGCTATTTTCGCCTTCCTGGATAACCTTTACCTCAACCTAAATGATCGAGAGGTAGCGGCAGCAGTGTTTTGTGACTGTGTAACTCAAGAAATACTGCTGCGAAAGCTCGAAATCTACGGATTTAGGGGTATTGTATTGTCTTGGTTCAGATCATATCTATCCGACCGTCGCCAAAATGTGCTATTGAATAAGGCTGAATCCAAAGAATGTATGATTAACGCTGGTGTCCCTCAGGGCTCCGTTCTTGGACCGGTTTTATTCCTGCTTTATGTCAATGACCTGAACCATCTCGATATACAGGGTAAATTCACCATGTTCGCAGATGACACCACAATTCTTTGGCACAACAAATCACTCACTGATCTGTCTGACCAAATTAATTCGGATATAAAAATGGTGAAAGAATGGTGTGATGCAAATCTCCTTTCACTTAATGTTAACAAAACAAACATTGTCTCATTTAAGTGTGACATTGAGGATATTCATTTGGGAAGCGATGAAGATAAAATTACCAATATCACAGAAAATTAGTTTTTGGGGTTACATATTGATAAAAAACTAGGTTTTGAAAGCCATGTCAGGAACTTGTGTGAGCGGTTAGCCTCAGGGTGCTACGCTGTACGCATTACATCAAATGAATTAGATACTGCCAATGCAAGAAAGGTCTATTTTTCACTGGTGGAGTCTCATCTCCGTTATGGTATTTGCTTCTGGGGCGTGTGTTCGCAAAATCTTTTTAAAATGGTCTTCATTCTACAGAAAAGAGCTATCAGATACGCATGCAAAGCCAATCATCGAGATTCCTGTCGACCACTGTTTATGGAGCAAAAAATATTAACACTTGCATGCCTTTTCATTTTAGAAACAGTGTGGCTAATTCATAAGAAATTTAAAAATGAAATAAATACCCCATCAACACACAATAAACGCTTATCACACCAAGCTCCACTCCCTACCCCTACTTCAACTCTAACTCAAAACTCACTCATTTATAAGAGGAGAAAACTGTACAATCACCTTCCTATTGCAATTAAAGATATACAAAGTGTGTTCAAATTTGGAAGAGAAGTGAAAAAGCTTTTAGTTGCGAGGGCCTATTACTCTACGGAGGAATTCTATGAAGATTCTTTCAACTGAAGATTTATAATTTTATCATCAGTCATAAATTTTATCATAAGTTTTAATTTCATCAACTGTGAGTGAATTATAATATGACCCTACTTTTTATTTACATAATCTTTTATTTCACCTACTACTTAAACTCATTTTACCTACCTACAATAATTATTACCACTAATTTATTGTTCAAATACTAGACTGTATGCTATATTTGACTCCTTACATGTTTTTATTGTTTTCCTGTGCTTTGTCTACGAGAATGTAATTCTTTTGACAATAAAGTGTACTTTGATTGATTGATATACTGAACGCACTATTACCAACACGATCAAAATATTTCAATCACAATTTTCATTATTTGGTATCTGGTACCAACAAGTTAGGGCTACTGACCATACTGCGTATGCAACCATGGACTTATTGAGAAATCATTATGGTAGGCAGCTTATACTTCGTTCTTGACCAGTGAATTTGCCTCTTGGGTTTCGTTATATCACCCCTCTAGATTATTGCCTTTGAGGTTACGTCAAGTCTCAAGTTTACGCGGACAAGCTTATTTCGATTGAGTCATTGGAAGCAAACTTCACTCTTGTTATTGGCCAGATGCCCGTCATTAGGCTAGAAAAAGTGATAGATAATTTGAGGTTGAGAATCGAGAATGTAAGGCATAGCTGCGGCCAATACTCATGCCAGCGGAGCAGATTCGGTTCCGAAGAGGACACTAAACGTCCTCTGAGATTGTTCGAATTGTCCACGATGTGAAGAAGGGGTTTCACCTAGGCCTTAAAACAGTTATGGTCTTGCTGGACATACAGAAAGAATTCGATACCTTATGGATAGAGGGGTTGATCATTAAAATGCTGAACGCAAGCATAGCGAAGATTTTAGACTCACACATTGTAGATAGAACTTTCAAGGCTAGAATAAATGGTAGTGATGCGAGCCGGAGCAGGAGGGCCTCAGGGATCGAGCTTGTTCACACTTTTGTACTCTCTGTGTACTCACGATTTTCCCACGAGTGAGTCCACGAACACGGCTGTCTATTCGGACGATACGGCTATCTATGCCAAATTGTATTTCAGCTCGGCAGCCGCGTCTTGGGTGGAAAACCACATCGAGGGATTGGTCGTGCCGTATGAAGCGAGCAACACATAACTTACGAATTCAACAAGGAAGTGCGCTAGTTATCGTGTATATCCCTTGAGGAATCAGGATTCTGGGGAATCAGATTGAAGAGACCGAGTCCGTGCGGTACCTGGGAGTATAGCTGGACAGGAAAATCACATTCAAGAAACATGTCAACCTGGCGATCCGAAGAGCAAGGCACTGCAATTAGAGGGACCTACACATTGATTGCGAGGGTTGGCGATGGACCTGTATAAATAGGTCATCAGGCCAGCGATGACCTATGCCTGTGTTCTGCAGCTATCCCAAGTATCTGATGGTGAAACTGGAGAGGATGCAGAGCAAAGTGCGTCAGTAACAGGTACATTCGGTTACTATCACTGCGAGAGCTAGCCGATATTCAATCAATCGGAGATCATATCAAGCAAGTTGTTGATGAGTTCTACCACTTCTTTACCCTCAGAAGTCTATCAACTAGGGACAACAGCATTCGGAGCCCACCATAACGGGCCAAAAAGGCATGATGGGCCGATCTACAAGGCATTGGTGGTGGAGTGCCTACCACCTCCGCCAAAAATTAATAAGACCAGCTAATGCTCATATATGAAGATACAAAATAATGTTTTAACCCGGTTTTTTACTTTTTTCCGGGAAGACACCCCCCGATAACGAAATCCAATAGTCTGATATCTCACTCATAAACTAAGAAAACACCACGAATAACATGGAGGTAACGGGAAAGCTCCAGACAAGACTTGACATGCCTAACACTTACGTCAAAGGAAAACCTACACAAATCCGTAGGCCTGCTATACTGCAGGAATGAGCTGGGTCTGCCCCGCCTGCTGAAGGCCTCAGCATGGCCAGTATAAATTTTTACTCCAAAAATCAGCATAATTTCCTCCTTTCCCCCTCTGTGGCAATGTGATACTTTTATTGATTTTTATTTTTTATCTATTTCTTTGTCGTGCAGTATAAACGTTTTTGTTGCAAATTTTATGATAAATAAGTACACCATTTTGCCATTTGCCCGTATTTTCAAACATTACTGGCATTTGCAAATACAAATAATCATTTTCGATTTTGTGTCTGAAATTAAGAAATTATGATTGATGTAATTATTTATTGAGAACAGGCTTCTCAATCAGGCAATAGAAGATGATAAATTTACACTGCCCCGTATAACAGAAATATAAGATTCATTATCAACCACTTTCATTTGTCGCAAAGGAATAACCAAGTAGGGTTGCACCTTAGAAGCAGAACATATGCAGCGTTTATTCATGGATAATATCAAATGAAGAGGCTTTTAATGGATCTTGAATTGAACCTGAGTGTGTTTTGGAGTGAAGGCCAAAGCAATATTTCATGTAGATTTTCAGGGCAGCATGTTTCAAGTGGGTAATTCGCCGACCTGGCATGTTCTGTTAATAATCAAGTGAATCATAAGTTTGAATCTCAAACATGTTTCTATTGAATTCTAATCTATAAAGAAAGCAAAGCTCTGAGAATCAGTTGTACCCGACGTTTTCTGAATGCTAATTCCTAAGAAATTTCAGTAAAACCAGGAAAAGATGGATTCATCACTGATTTAAAATATGATGTCTGTTGGGGGACGGTGGTCGAGAAAGAAGTCTCTCGAATGTCGAGAGTGCCAGGGTCACATTAAGCGCTGTTGCCACACTTAATATTAAGGTGTGATCTTAGGAAAAAATACAAAGTATATATAATGCTTAACATAATCGCCCCCCTTGAAAGGTTTGGCTTAAACTTTCAAAAGTATGCAACAACATTGACATAAACATGTATGAGAAGGCTGAAGCAAATAAACAAATTAAGCTAAAGTTCGGTTCAATTTTCATCTTTAGTCTATAGGTAGAAGTGCCACTCGATTAACCGCACGCTTCACCACGCAGTTTTTGGTTTTGATGCCCTTACCCGAGTCACATTATCTTTGCCAGGATGCATCGCAATTATACGTCCTAAGGGCCAGCACATTGGAGGAACATTATCTTCCTTTAGGAGAACCATGTTGCCAATATGAATGCTTTCATCTAAGTTGGATTGCCATTTGTTTCTTGACTGTAGCTGAGTCAAATACTCCTTTCGCCATCGACTCCAAAAGTGTTGTGTAATTTGCTAAAGGTGTTGGTAACGCTTTGTGAAACTGACTTTGGCTTCCATTAAATTTCTCTCTGGTACCGCAGTTAATTGTTCCCCAATCAAGAAGTGGGCAGGTGTTATTGGTTCAAGGTCATTGGGATCGGATGAGATTGGGACCAATGGTCTTGAGTTTAAGATTGCCTCGATTTGTGTAATTAATGTGTAAAATTCTTCATAGTGCAAGTTTATATTATTCAACACACGTTTCAAATGATGTTTGCACGATTTTACGGCAGCTTCATGTAAACCACCGAAATGAGGCGATCGCGCAGGCATGAAGTGCCATTTTATCTTTGAATAGCTCAAGTAATTTTGGTATCCGCTTGTTTCAATCAGATTTCGAATTGATATGAGTTCATTATTGCAGCCTACAAAATTGGTTGCATTATCCGAATAAATGTCTGTGCAAAAGCCTCGTCTTGAAACGAATCTTTTAAGTAGGCTTAAAAAGCCATCACTTGTTAGATCTGTAATAAGTTCGATATGAACTGCCTTCGTTACTGAACATACAAACATGCAGACGTAGCCTTTAATTAATTTATTTGTACGAAGTTTACTAGCCTTTAAATCAAAAGGACCCGCATAATCCACTGCACTCGACAGAAAGGGTCGTGATGGTGTAATGCGGGCTTTAGGTAGGTCGCCCATTTTTGCGTATATGATTCCGGAAGGGTTTGCTCTGACGCATTTCATACATTTATGAATGTGAGCCCTTACTGTCTGTTTGCCGTGCATCGGCCAGTATTTCTGTCTAACATGAGACAAAGTACATTGAATTCCTGAGTGAAGTGTACGTTTGTGATTGAAATCTATCACCAATTTTGTGTAGCTGTGTTTGGGGTGTAAGACTATAGGGTGCTTAATATCAAAACTATATTTCGCATTTTTAATTCTACCGCCTAACCTAATGATTCCACGATCGTCAAGGAAAGGGGAATAGGATTTTAATTTGCTTTCGTGATGAACACATTTTTTATTTTTTAAGCTACGAATTTCATTCGAAAAATGTTCCTTTTGGGCTAGTTTCGCGAGAACTAATTCACTGTTTTCTAGTTCTTCAATTGTTAAATTTCCTTTTTCCCGTTGCTCCCTAGCTACTTTCGGAATTCGAAGAAATCTTAAACAATAAGCAATAATACGAGTTAATTTTGTAAAACTGGAATACCTGTCAAAGATACCAAAAATTTCGCCTGTTTCTTTCTTGTCTCTATCGACGTTTCTCCTTTTTTCCTTTTCCTCTTGTACCATAAAGGATCGAATTTCCGGAATTTGGCTGCCTCTTAATTTAGTAAAGTGAGATATGTTCGAGTTTTGAGGCCAATCATATTGTTCAATAAAAAATTTAGGACCGTGTAACCACAAATCGGAGTTAATTAAATCCTTTAATGACATACCGCGTGAAATTATATCAGCTGGATTTTTCTCAGACGCAATATAATTCCAATGTTCAATTTGTGTATTTCTTTGTATTTTTGCGACACGATTGGCAATAAAGGTTTTCCAAGTCTTAGGTTCGTTAGCTATCCAACATAAGACAATAGTCGAATCTGTCCATAGAAAGGTTTTTAAATTTTCAAGTTTCAAAGCTTTCTTGCACTTGACGATTAATTTGCTAAGTATAAATGTGCCGAGCAATTCAAGCCGTGGCAAACTTTGACATTTTAAAGGGCTCACTCTGGATTTTGCGCATAGTAAGTGACTTTCAATATGACCGTCGAGGTCTATTGATCTTAGGTAGATGCAACAAGCATACGCTTGCTCACTAGCATCACTGAATCCGTGGATTTCAATAACTGTCGGTTGTTTAACTAAAACGTGTCGAGGTATTTGCATTAGACCAACTTGAGATATTTCATTCTTCAAGTCTGTCCATTCCAAGATTAAGTCGTTGGGGATTTGATCGTCCCAATCAATTTCCAACTTCCACAATCTTTGAATGATAAGCTTTGCTCTAATTGACAAAGGACCTAAAATTCCCAACGGATCGAATATCTTGGCAATAAAAGATAGTATTGACCTTTTACAAACCTTATCATTTTTTGTGGAAATGTTCTCCGAGTTATACTCAAATTTGTCAAGACTAGGTATCCATGAGACACCGAGAGTTTTTATACTAGAATCATCTGAAATCAAATATTTTGAGATTTCGTGAAGACACTCATTATTCAATTTTTCGATTATTTTTGGTTCATTCGACTGGAGTTTTCGGAGCTCAAAACCGTAGTCTGACAATATTTGACAATTATTCGCTTTTAATTTATAAAGAGATTTAAAGTCCGAGGTACCTGTAAGAAGGTCGTCAACATAAAAATCTGAACGAATTATATCACTTTCAATAGGCCATTTTTCAAGGCTATCGATAGCTATTTGAATTAAACACCGTGTGGATAAGAAAGAAGCAGAAGCTGTGCCATAGGTCACGGTATTCAACTGAAAATGTTTGACTTCATCATTTTGAGAATTACGCCAAAGTATGCGTTGCAAATTTTGCTCTTCTTTATCTATCCACACTTGACGATACATTTTTAGCCACGTCGCCTACCAGCACAAAGTTGTGCTTTCTGAAGCGAACTAAAATTGAAAACAAATCATTCTGAATGGTTGGACCAATTTTCAGAACATTGTTCAGTGATAGATTACTAGTACTTTTACACGCTGCATCAAATACCACCCTTAATTTTGTAGTTGTACTTTCGGGTTTTTCTACACAGTGGTGGGGTATGTAGTAAATCGGAGTTTTTGATGGTAGGTCACGTGATATCTGTGTCATGTGTCCCAAATTTTCATATTCGGAAATAAAATCTCTATAGGAATTTTGAATTTTAGGGTTTTTACTTAATCGTCTTTCAATTGAGTAAAATCGGTTGAGAGCCGTTTGTTCGGATTCGCCCAAATCTCGAAAGTTATCCTTAAGTGGAAATTTAACTATAAATCTACCGGTTTCATCCCTAGTAGTGGTTCTAGAGAAAAACTCTTCGCATTCTATTTCGTCTTTGCTCATATGAGCTCGTGGATCAGGATTGATTTCTTCAACTGACCAAAATTTTTCTAAGCTTTCCCTCATTCCACGTTGAGAACAATAACAACTTGAAAACATAATATCTGACTTGTATTTCGTTTTACTATAAGGTATGGGACCGGAAATTACCCAACCTAACAGTGTTTTTTGAAGTATTGGTAAGTTTTTGCCCAATTTTATTTGTCCTGTACAAATAAGTTCAAAAAATATTTCACATCCTAAAAGCATGTCTATTTCTGACGGAGTATTAAAATCATAATCTGCCAGGGGTAGATCTGATGGAATGTTTAACTTGGATGCGTCGAAAAAGGTATGAGGCGTCATACCTGCTATACAGGGTAAAATCAAAAATTTCAATTTTGTTTGATAAGATGTATGCTGAGAAGAAATGGTTAAATCAATGCGTTCCGAGATATTTGTTTTGATTTGGTTAATGCCAATAACCGGAAGATTACATTCCGACGGTTTCAAATTTAATTTTCTTACCATAGAAGATGTAACAAAATTGGATTGCGAACCGCTATCTAAGAGAATTTTGCATGGCATGAGATTCTGATCATTGTCAAAAACATTAAATATAGCTGTGGATAATAAAATGAAAGAGTGTTTTGTGTTCAGGCATGTACTTGAGAAAATCGAGGTTGCTGGGGCTTCCTCTCTTTCCTCTTGCTCATTTTTCAATAAGTCATCTAGTTTCACTACATGAGTACTGGTCATTTGAGTGTGATCAGAATTTTGCACTTCGGGTGCATTATTTTGATTTTCGTGTTGATTTGAATTCTGCTTAAGAGTCGCGATGTAACAACGTTACGTGTCGTTACTTACATCTTCTGCATCCCATAGATCGACAATCAGCATTTTTGTGCCCATACCGTAGGCAATTAGTACATAAATTTAGTGTTTTTGCTTGGTTCATGCGATCAGTTACTGATAATTGTTTGAACCTTTCACAAAAATAGATGAAATGCTGGTCTTTACAATGTGGACACTTAGGTTTGTAGTTATCATTCGTGTTTGTAAAGAGAGACTTTGATTCGAAGTTTTTTCTAGTTTGAGTTAAAGAAACCGGTTTAACGTCAAGTGCTTCTAAAAGCTGACAACGTTGGGCTAAAAATTTTTCAAAATCATCAAGACTTGGGGACAACATATCTTTAGAATAAATTTCCCAATCGCGTGTACTGATGGGATCTAGTTTCGAGACTAAAATGTAGATTAAGACAAATTTGGACTCTTTAACATTTTCACCCAATGCTTCGAGAGAACGACAACTTTTCAAAAACGTATTAGAAAGGCTTCGCAACATTGAATGGGATTCTTTTGTCAGACTTGGTATTTCCATAATTTCCTTAATATGGGAATTTATAATAATTTTTTTGTTTTCATATCGCTTTTGCAATAAATCCCACACAATTTTGTAGTTGTCATCTGTCGCAGACAATGAAGCTATGATTTTCTTCGGTTCACCCTGTAACGCGCTTTCCAAATAAAAGAATTTCGAAACGTCCGGTAGGTTTCTGTTATTGTGAACGATGGCCTTAAATAGGTCACTGAAACGCTGCCATTCGCTATAACTTCCTGTAAAGGTTGGAATTTTTAAAGGCTGTAAGTGCGCCACTATATTTGGCAACGCAGCGTGGCCGTTAGATAGCTGAGTCTGGAATGGCTGACTCTCGCCCCCCGCCGCCCCGGTCACACCAGCAGAATACCGCGAATCAGTGGATAATACGTGCCGCTGTGTGTGTCTAACTTGCCAAATATCGGCTAATATTTTTTGAGCGGCAGCAAGTGCATTATAATAACGAGTCTCAAATTCTTCCCGTTCTTGGTTAAATTCATCTTGATTTACATTGCCTGGAAAGTCACTCATAATTATCTCCTCAAACTGAATTTGAATTTCTTGAAACCTCAATAAAATAGGTTTGATATTTTCGAAACGCATGTGAAGTGCTTCAATTGCGTTTGCAACAGTTGGGTCGAACTTGTTTAAAAATGTCTGAAACCGTGTTAATTGACCCTTTAGTTGGGTTCTGCTATTTTTAATCTTTTTTAGTTCGAATTCGAGGTTAGTATCACCCTCAAATTCGTTAAGCATTTTGTTTGCTTTGAATCAACCAAAATATGTACGTATCAATAAAGAAGGACTTTATACAGACCGATTTTAACCTATGCAAGATATTTAATCTACGATATTACTTTCGATTTTTCGATTTGAAATGATACCACAATTACTTGCATGCATTCAACAGCTACTCAGTAGTAGTGACTTTATGCTTTTGCCTATGGAAACTGTTCAACGTATCGTGAAAGCATCTTCCAAAACAAGTGTTTTCGAGAATAAACGTTTGATTTTTCGTGATACGAGATCTAGCTTGGCTCTTACGTCCACAAATAATGTTTCGAGAATAATCGTTACGAGATTTGCTTGGCACTTATGTCCAGAAAGTGAATAAATCGAGTTTTATCGTGGCAATAATAAACTTAAACCTGGTAAATAGGCAAAAGTATAAGGTAAGAATTCGTGAATGGAAAGGACTGACCTTTTCACTAATGTTTATCGCTGCTCCAGCTTCGTGATTTCGCTTGCTGCCATTCGGGGTAGAAGGACCATGTTGGGGGACGTCTTCCTTCAGGTTGTCTGTGGAACGGTTTGTTGGAATAAAACGTCTTCGTGAAAGATGCGGACTGTATTACTTCAAATTATAACATGTAATGGAGCGCGACAAAATGGATTCATCTTCAACGGTGGTCGAGAAAGAAGTCTCTCACTCTCTCGAACGTCGAGAGTGCCAGGGTCACATTAAGCGCTGTTGCCACACTTAATATTAAGGTGTGATCTTAGGAAAAAATACAAAGTATGTATAATGCTTAACAATGTCAATTCTGTTAAGTTATCACAATAGTGCACAGATAAGAAGGATGTCCTCAATAAAAAATTAACATCCTCTTGAATAAAATATTCTCCTGTAAACAATAGTTATTTCTATTTGATGGGGACAGGCAGCCGATTTTTCATGTAATTGCTATTAAAATGCCAGAAAGGTAGAAACAGATATGCAGGAATGTCTTTCAGAGAGAATCGAATAATGATTAATATTTGACTACATGTCATGATTTTGAACTCCATCTGATATGTATATGCAAGAACTCCTTCCGAACTAGTATCAATCAGCAATATAAGTGAACCTAGTCGAAAGATATATATGTATATACATGAAGAATCGTGTCAATTTGTGATCCATTTATAGTCAATCTGCAGACCCAATGAACATTCCTCTGTTAAATTCATTCTTTGTAATTCGGTTGCTACAACAGCAAAAATAACAAAATAATAATAATTCTCACTTCCATTCCCAACTCCCTCTAGATCTCTAGATGTTTCCTGAACATTAAAATTTTCCTTTCGAGTTGGGCGGGTAGAAAAATAAAAATATTGCCATTTTCTTACTTGAAATCCCTGAACATAGAACTACCTCACTGAAAGCATACACCATTTTGTTTTGTGACCTGAATTTCACCGAGGATTCCAGCGCCCGTTACATTTCACTTCTTCGTGATGAGAATTCAAAAGGTTGGAAAATTTGCCATTTGTAAGCAGTCAATTCCTGTTATGGAATCGCCCACAGGTGTTCATAATATTCGGCTGTTTTTGTTACTCATATTAAATTCAGCTTCGTTCTGTACGCGTGAGGATGGATAATGACCGCAATTTTCGATTAAATAGATTTTGTGGTCGTGCGAAATAACGGGTGGATTTGTTAGCGTAAGTATGCATCATTAAGAAAGTCGTACGAATGAAATTAATGGAATGGTAAATTTCGAAGGAACAGTGAGTAATTTCTAATTACGGTGAGAGACAACCCCACAAGTGTGGTCTGCGTATTTGAGGTTTTGTGTTTTCCTTACAAGAGAGACATGATTTTTCAGTTATAACTGAAGATGCCATCTTTCATCTGTATCTTTAAACATCTCCGCTATTGCTGATTATTTTCCTCACTTGTCCAAACTAATTTGCTATTAAACCTGTATAGTCACCTGTATAGTCACTACACGAGGAGACATTATACACGGTAGGGCACTGAAAACGAAAAAGATCGAATATCTTCAAAACGCATGTGTTGGGAATAAAATGCAAAAACAACTCGATTTTTAATTCAAGGGGGACATCTTCCTATCATAACCTCAAATGTCATAACTCTTCCCCCACCCCTTGGGCTCTATCACCCAAACAATTTGAATAGGGAGAGTAGTAAGTTAGACATTAGAAAGGTAATTTCCTAAGGAATTCAGCCATATCAATTCTTGCCATCTAACTTTTTATTTTGGCGCCCTCTTGCGGGAAAAATAACTGTTCCGTATTCCAAATTATAATAATGCATTTGCAAGCTATTTTGACATTAATTCGGTGACAATGCATTATAGAATTTTTCTAAGAGAGTAAACAAAATGGCGGGACCAAAATGTTGGACATGATTTGCAATTATGGTCCGATTCGATTCAAAATTGATATGTGGTGGTTTTCGAGGTCGGGAATTATGATTTGTTCATCAATGCAAAAAACAAAATGGTGGCTCCAAGAGGGCGGACGAAATTTGTAATTCTGGTCCGATTCGAATCAAAATTAGTATGTGGGGATTTTCAGGGTGAAAAATTATGATATTTTTGTCAATGCAAAAAACCAAGATGGTGGACGAAATTTGTATTTGTGGTTCGATTCGATTCAGAATTGGCATATATGGATTTTACAAGTTTTCAGTATGACTAAAATGAATTAATGAAATTGATAAAAAAAGCATTTATATAAATGCACTGAAAAATAAATAAGATGTGTGACGAATGTTATTCTATGCGTAATACAAATTTTACCTCGCGAAAGTACCTATTTTGTACGCGCGGCAAGCTATCGAATCTGTTACGCACAGAATAACCTACGTCTCACATATAAAAAAAAGAATGTTTCCTTTTCAGTGCATTTGTATAAAAGCTTTATTTTATGAATTTAATTAATTCATTTTAGTCATACTGAAAACTTGTAAAACCCATATATGCCAATTTTTAATCGAATCGAACTACAAATACAAAGGACCACGCACGTTTCTTATGGAAAATGGCTTTCTGTGAATTTGTCCAAATTTTTGGTATAGTGTAGATCTGGATGCACTGATCAAAAGTGTCCATTGCCAAAAACTCCAGAAATGGACAGTTTTCGAGATATGGCTCTATCAATGTAATTTTTTTTGCATTTTTTGGATTTTGACACATAATCAGTTCACTCTTATACTTGGGAAAAACCGAGTTTCAATGATTTCACTGCAGGAATCGATTGAAGAATAATTGTTTCTTCGTTTCGGATACTGCCATTTGAAAAAATTGTTATACACTGCTCGTCACTGACGATGTAACTGGACTATTATTTTCAATTTCTATAGTCTAGTTTTTGTAGAAAGAAAAACTTCTGAATTGCTCAAGGTATCACAGAGTCACATATATTCAACAACTTTCGATAGGGGCACTAGAAAAATAATATTCGATACACACTATAGGAACTGAATCTGAGATACTTTTTTTTTAAAATAGTTTCCTAGTCGTCAAAGAAATAGTGGTAAATGCAAAATGAGCATATAGAAAATCGTTCATAATGTAGGCTGACGACATAAATACTCGTATCGAATGCAGTTTGTTTATACCGAGTGTTAAATATCAATAGAAACAAGGGAATACATACCCAATAATCATTTCTAATCGCTAATCAAACCGTTAAGGCAAACGGATCCGTGAAAATGTCTGAATATTTGATATGATGTGGATTTTGATGCACTGATCAAGTGTCTATTGCTACAGACTACAAAAATGGACAGTTTTCAAGATATGGACGTATCAATATCTGATTTTTTTCGTTTTCAAGATTGTGGCCCATAATCGCTTAGCTCTTATACCCAACAAAAACGGAATTCTATCGATTTCTGCGCATGAATTGACTGAAAAACAGTTGTATTTCATTTCAGATACATTCATTTGTAGAAATTATCATACACTGCTCGTCACTAGCGAGGTAGCTGGGCTATTACTTTCAACTTTTGTATTTCCGTGTTCGTAGAAACAAAAACTCTTGAATTGTTCTAGTTCTAACAAACATACTTATATCCAACACAATTCAATTGTGTCATTTGAAAAAATAATATGCGATACATACTCTAAATATGATTTGAATTTTTTTTGAAATATTCTCCTGGCTATCAGGAAAATAGTGGAAAATGCAAAATGAGAAACTAGAAAATCGTATTCATAATGTACGCTGACGAGATGAATACTCTTATCGAATGCAGAATTTTTATACATAATTTATATACATAATGAAAAATCATTTCTAATTGTTAATTGAACCGATAACTGATGAGAGAATGTAGGCTTTCACGGCCGGAGTCAATATATTCAATGTTGTCTGGTCCAAGCGGCCGAAAGCCTATATGCACAGGAGTGCTTTGGTCTCAGCTGTTTAACGAACACGGCCATCAACTCTAGACAACAATGAATTTTGAAATAAATGAGTTTTCATGTGAAGAATATATAACTAATAATGGGAAAATTGTAAAACAGTAACAATATTTATTTTATGAAAAATATCAATTCTCCACCAAAGTGATGATGATAGTAGTGAAAATAATAGTACGTAAAAGAAAGTTGGTCCAAACGTTCATCAAATCATCTATGCGTAACATTTAACGAGGGTCAATTGTTCAACAAACCAAATATTATTGTATTCACTCGAACTATTGCAAAATTATACATGGGGCAAATAAGATAACGTTATTCAATCTCAGTTCTATGTCTGTCTTCGGAGTAGCTGAAACACCAAAACGACGAAAATTTTTTTTGAAGAGTACAGACAGAGTCAAGGCACAAAAATCTGACAGTGGCCATCTTTACAGAAGTGAAATGTAGGTGCATTCACTAAATGAAGAACTATTGAACGAAAAATGTATAGTTTGAACAAAATCGGGTAGAGTACTATACAATGATGTGGTTGCTGTTGTGATCTTATTCAATTTGTTAGAGGTAAGTTGAAAAAATGAATATTTTTTGCTGTTCACTAGAGATTCGAGTTTAAAAAATCTGCATTCGATACGAGTATTAATTCATCTTATCAGCGTACATTATAATTACTATTTTCTAGTTTATTATTTTGCATTTTCCACTATTTTCCTGATTTCCAAGAGAATATTTAAAAAAAAATTCAAATCGTATTTAGAGTGTGTATCGCATATTATTTTTTCAAATGCCATAATTGAATTGTGTTGGATATTAGTATGTTTGTTAGAACTAGAACACTTCAAGAGTTTTTGTTTCTACGAACACGGAAATACAAAAGTTGAAAATAATAGCCCAGCTACAACGCCAGTGACGAGCAGTGTATGCTAATTTCTACAAATGAATGTATCTGAAATGAAATACAACTTTTTTTCAGTTAATTCCTGCGAAGAAATCGATAGAATTCCGTTTTTGTTGGGTATAAGAGCTAAGCGATTATGGGCCACAATCTTGAAAACTAAAAAAATCAGATATTGATACGGCAATATCTTGAAAACTGTCCATTTTTGTAGTCTATAGCAATATACACTTGATCAGTGCATCGAAATCCACATCATATCAAATATTCAGACATTTTCACGGATCAGTTTGCCTTAACGGTTCGATTAGCGAATAGAAATGATTATTGGGTATGTATTCCCTTGTTTCTAATTATATTTAACACTTGGTATGAATAAACTGCATTCGATACGAGTATTTTTGTCGTCAGCCTACATTATGAACGATTTTCTATATGCTCATTTTGCATTTACCACTGTTTCTTTGACGACTAGGAAACTATTTAAAAAAAAAAAGTATCTGAGATTCAGTTCGTATAGTGTGAATCGAATATTATTTTTCTAGTGCTCCTATCGAAAGGTGTTGAATATATGTGACTCTGTGATAACTTGAGCAATTCAGAAGTTTTTGTTTCTACAAAATCTGGACCATAGAAATTGAAAATAATAGTCCAGTTGCATCTTCAGTGACGAGCAGTGTATAACGATTTCTTCAAATGGCAGTATCTGAAACGAAGAAAGAATTATTTTTCAATCGATTCCTGCAGTGAAATCATTGAAACTCGGTTTTTCGTAAGTATGAGAGTGAACTGATTATGTGTCAAAATCCAAAAAATGCAAAAAAAATTACATTGGTAGAGCCATATCTCGAAAACTGTCCATTTTTGGAGTTTTTGGCAATGGACACTTTTGATCAGAGCATCCAGATCTACACCATACCAAAAATTTGGACAAATTCACGGAAAGCCATTTTCCATAAGAAACGTGCGTGGTCCTTTCTCCCACCATCTTGGTTTTTTGCATTGACAAAAATATCATAATTTTTTAAACTGAAAATCCCCACATACTAATTTTGATTCAAATCGGACCAGAATTACAAATTTCGTCTGCCATCTTGGAGCCACCATCTTGTTTTTTTGCATTGACGAACACATCATAATTTCCGACATTGAAAACCACCACAATCAATTTTGAATCGAATCGGACCATAATTGCATATCATGGCCGCCATTTTGGAGCCGCTGTTTTGTTTTTTCTATTAGAAAAATTCCATAATGTATTGTCACCGAATTCATGTCAAAATAGCTTGCAAATGCAGTATTATAATTTGGAATACGGAACAGTTATTTTTCCCGCATGAGGGCGCCAAAATAAAAAGTTAGATGGCAAAAATTGACATGGCTGAATTCATTGTGAAATTACCTTTTCAATGATGTGCCACACTTACTACTTTCCCTATTCAAATTGTTTGGGTGATAGTACCCAACGAGTGGGGAGAGAGCTATGACAGTTGAGGTTATGATAGTAAGATGTTCCCCTTGGATTAAAAATCCACGTGTTTTCTCATTTTATTAACAACATGCGTTTTGAAGATATTCGATCTAATTCGTTTTCGGTGCCCCACCCTGTATAATGCAATTTCATCAAATGCGAAAAGCAAAAGTGCTGTGAGTTGTGTCTAATATGAACGATTGGCGGGAGAAAGTAATGACAACATCAGAACAGTTGCCAACCTAAACTGACATGACTGACCTTACGAAGACAAAATATCAATCCAAAATGTTTACGATATAAAGATAATATTGATAATACTTTCAAATAAATACAGATCATAACAATATGGGATGGTTACTCTGTCTACGTGAATTCAATCTTTATGGTTAGGTTGGCTAATAAACTACGCATTCTCAACAAGTCACCCGCCATTCTCCTGCCACACCTTGAATTTAGCCACAACCTAAAACTGTCAGTGCTTGAGCATTTTATAAGTTGTAATACTTCCGTAGTCATTTCCCTTTTATAAGGGAGTGAATTCAAATCTCAGGATAGTCACCGGACAGCGATATTGAACCAAAATATTGGTATAATAAAATTTGCACAGCTATATTTGATGGAATAAATTAGGCAAATTGGTGATCAACTTAGAATTCTATGAAAATGAAAACATTTATAAGGTACCGTGAAGGCGATATCGATAAAAGAAAATTATATCAATATTTTGGCAAAACATTAAATGGCCTATATAACTATTAGTGCTATTAGTGCAACATTTGCGGGATATATTTAGAGAACCAGAGAGTTCAAATTTTATCTGAATCCACTACAATTACGTAGAAATTATCACCAATAAATACACGAGAGGTTTGTATTTTATTGGGTAAAGGGTGGGCCATAGAATAGCAGAATAATTTTTATAGTAACAATAAATCAGTAAACCATTAAAACGTAAAACCAATATAAAGAAGAATCAGTTAGTTATCTGTCAGAAAACTGATTTGTAATACGAATAGAAATTCATCTTATATGTATTTATGAGAACCAATAAAGCATCATACGCAAAAGCAGTAGGAATAGAATTAAGAATTAAGTAGAATTTTTAAAGGTTTTGGACGTCAAAATTTATAACGTAAAAAAATGTCACTTTCGGACCCTTCAACTACTCTAAAAATTTCTGAAAAAAAACTGAAAGGAAATCGGAAAAATATTTCAAAATAGTTAAAAATATCGGACCGTTGAATAGTTTTTGTAGTTTGACCTGTATGTGAGTAACTATGCATCCAGTAAAGTGGAATATATACCAAGAAGCTAGATGGCAAGTAATAGCAAATATAGGAGTGCCACACTAACCTACCAACCCCTGGGCGCCTGGCACACCTATAGGAAAATTTCAATACTGAAAATCTAGAACAAAATTAAAATATGCTTTCATTCATAAGCTATTGAACTGAACCGTATAAATCAATATTCAGTGAATGAAATACTCATTATATTTCATACTTTAAAATATTTCTTTTGAAGCTTAGGGCAAAATTTTTACAATTATTATTATCATTATATCAACCAACGGTTTTTGATAATGAATCGTCATCAACACATGATATGAACTATGAAATATTCTTCTTTCCAGTGGCAAACAAAACCAACTATAATTAACGATCGGTTGAACTAATTGCATAAATTATTCATATTTCGCGAAACTATTTTTTCAGTTTCATTCATATTTGCAAATATATATTTCTTTCCATTTTCTGTTCATCAAAGGCTTATCTTAAGATAGTTTCTCAAAACAGAGTGTGTGACTATGTATGTATAACTTCTGAAGACTCCATAAGGCTCAACGTGATGGAGTATTGTAAAAACTGTTAATCATTCTATACGTTTTTATTAAACTGGTATAAATTCCAGTCATTACTAATCAATTTTCCACGTTCATATGGTTGTCTAACAAGATCTCTTCTCTGGCGTTATTCCAATCCACACTTGACGATCAAGCATGACGTGAAGCCAAAACTTAATATAGATATTGTCAGTTAATTACACCTAAATTTATGTACAACCAAATGATGCAGAACGTTTTATGAACCTATGCAGATACACAATCAGTTGGCAAGTTTCCATAATATCTGGCGATATCGATTCTCAGCAATATCGAACATCACATTTGAAGTCACCATATTGAGAGCACGATATTAATCATAAATTCCGATGGAAAACATACCATCGGAGAGTATTAGAATGTAATGGCTATGTAATACAAAGTTTTTCATTTCGTTTGGCTCTGATAGAAATTCGTGAACATAAAATGAAGCTCACGTGATTTAAAATACATCTGCGTTCGAGAATGTGTTTAGTCGATATTCATTAATTTTACGCTATGCACATGCAATATTTTCATATATCGCACAATTTAATTTCGAATTTTTGCTCGGAAAATTCACTCTTTCAATACCTCTCTACGGATTCATATGAATGATCTTATATCAATGCTCAACACTGTAACTGATTTGAGTATTCGAAGTAGAATTGTCCCTCTGTAATATTAAATATATCTATATCACAGTCTTTCACCATTTCGTTAATGGTCTTGAGATATTGTTGAAGAGGACGACACAAACTGTTCAAGACACGAAATAGATTGACTCTCCTTCTAAGTCTTATGTCAGATACAATAAAATCAATGGTTTGGAGAATTTCAGTTGCTTACAATGTTTTTGGAATCTTTATATTATATCGGAATATGAAAAAGTGTTTGGATTCCAGATCTAGTTTACATCGAACAATGGAATTGAAAAGTATTGAAGTATTGAAGTATCGTGATTAAATTCACGGCTAGATCTAAAGAAACTCAATTTCCTAGAAGTATTCAATATGCCCAGAGAAATTGAACGCACCAGAGAAAAAGTTACCGATATCTTTCATCTCATCCATTTTTCGCAGACTGGTGCCATTAATGAAATAGTCATCGATAGTGGGTGACCTCTTTCTTGTGAAACTCATTATTTTGCATTTAGCTTCGTTGAGAGATGTCAGATACTAAATAGTAATTCGAAAGATTATCGCCGAGGTTAGTCTCGCTTCTGATTCTCCTGAAGAGCTTGGGATCATTGGCTTTATATGCTGGGAGACGTCGTTAACGAATAACACGAAGAGCAGAGGTCCCAAAATCGATCCTTGAGGAAGTGGCGGTGAATTCGAGAGAAGAAATATTGCTGAACTGCACAAATTGCATTTTGTTTGACACATAAAAGTAAAAGGAATCAGAAGTGTTGTTTGTGAAACCGAATACTTTGATTTCAAGATCCAAATCTCGTGGTTTACTCTATCGAATGCCTTTCGTCTACTTAGCAGTCATTTTTCATACCATCCCTAACAAAGTTACTAAATACGCACAAATTGGTAATGGTAGATTTATTACGAATAACACCATGCTGTTTGTCGATTATAACTGAGTCCACATGATTGTATAGACGATTGTATAAACCCGTCCGACGGAGCTGACAAAACTGAAATGTGCCTGTTGTTTATAACGTTGTTTTTATTACCATTTTTGTGTATGGGGGTGTCTCTGCTAATTTTGAGAAAGTTTGGAAAACGATATCCTCTTAGGGAAAGATTGAAGATTATGGTCAACGGTTGCCAACAAGTCACAGTAGGTCTTAAAAAAGAGCGACGGAATACCAACAATTCCAATGGCCGCTTTGGGTTTTAGTGACTGTATAGCATTCCCAATTTCTTGTTCAGTAATATCACCCATTTCAAGGGTATCTATGCCATATTAACAAAAAGTTGTGGATTTTACAGGTGCATCGCTACGTGTGGAAGTTGGTTTGAAAAAAGTAACGGAACCGTCTGCAATATCTTTGTCATTGATCAATAATTCATCATTATCATGAGTGAATTTGTTAGCCACCGCACAGTTTTTTCGATGTACTTTGATTTATATCCAGGAATTTTTGGGACCACTCTGTAAGTCACCCTCTATTCATTTTATACAGGGTGTTTCTTAAGTGCGTATAGAAACTTCAAGAGCATGTTGCTGATGTTGAAATAAGAAAAAAAATTCCCATAAACACATGTCCGCAAGTTATTCGTTTCTAAGATACAGAGTGTCAAAGTTTAATTATTATATTTGTTTTTTTGTGAATAAATGCCAAAATATTTGTGATATTCGAGTAAAGTTTGGTATCTGGGTTGATTTTTCAATGACAAAATCAAATTTTGTGTCAATTGTGAAAAAACTAATTTTTAATTGAATTTAATTTGAATTAAAAAATCTTGATTTTCAAAATCACTTGCATTGATTATTTCAAATCTCAACAGTTGCTCGAAGTGACCTCTACCAAGAATATATTTTTTACACAAACCAAATAATAAATATTCCCAGATACCAAACTTTACCCAAATATCATAATTATTTTGAAATTATCCACAAAAAATAAAAATAAGAATTCTACTTTGACACTCTGTATCTCAGAAACGAATAACTTGTGGACAAATGTTTATAGGAACTTTTCTTCTTATTTTGATGTCAGCAATACGTTCCTAAATTTTCTACACGTACTTAAGAAACACCCTCTATAGGTTTCATAACAAAGATTATATGCAGATGTTTAACATCTATCTTAACTTCGCTATATTTATCTTTATAGTAATTCAGTTTTTTGTTATTTTGTCCATCATTTTGAAATAGTGATCTATTAATTTGATTTTGTGAATGAGTCTTTTTATAGAAAGTTTTTGATGAAAGTGGTTTTTTTCTCCAAGTATTTGTCAAAAACGTTCTTCAATAAAATATAGAAACTATCCACACAATCGTCTACATTTTCCTTACATAATATATCTGACCAAGAATAGAGCAAGATCCCAGGGGCCGCCAGACGTCACTTATTTTTGAACGAACGAAATGTGTACGATTGAATAGTGTTAGAATTTACTATGTTCGCATGCCTACTTGCTTTCTTGGCCAGATGACCATTCTTCAGCTATTAGGTAATCAAGGTACGTGAAAACATTACTTACTTTAGTTGAATCGCTAGTCTACAGATATACTTCCCTAACCCCTGGAGGGTTTGTGAATAGTGTCACTATCAACCACCCCGGAGCTCCAAGTTCAAATCACGTCTTTGACAATTTCTTTCTTTTTTTTTTATTTTGAAAAGACCCAGCTAGACGCATCACACTAGAGTCAGCCATCTCGATTGAAAACAGCATCGATGTATGTGAACAACCCGGATAACAATCGCACTCGAGACAAAAGCTCAAAAGTATCAACGGCGAGTACTACACATAGACGCTGCCGGGGGAGGAAAGATATCTTCTACCTTCTTCCTTCTTCTACCTTCCCGATATAGGCTCAACAAATCTCAGATGAATTCTCTGAATGTTAGACTCTACAATTTTTTGCTTCAAGAGTTCAAGATTACAATTGATTCATATCATAACTAAAACGACACTTAACTGTTCCACTGTTTTCATTCTATCGCCCAATATCTGATAGCGCCCCCCCTTCTCAATGTTGTGCCCTGACTCTTATTTCGACAATAAGTCATGTTCTTGTTTCGAATTTAAATATTGTTATGTCTGTTTGTGATATTTTAGGTGTATTTTCAAATGACTTCCAATTAAAGTTTTGTACCTGATTGACTTGCCAAAAACATAATTGTAACTTGGTCAAATACATTCTATTCTATTCTATGCATATATCATGAAGGAGCTAGACCACTGACCAGAAACAGATGGAATTTGGAAGGCATTGAAACCTTCGGAATCTCCTCAATTCCCATCACTGCCAGGAGAACTAAAACTATCCTTTACCCAGGTGGGTATAAGGAAAAAAGTATAGTCTGCAAGGTGTCCAGTCCAATCCTGCTCGTTCGTGTGACCGAAGGGCTGGCAGACCTTTTCACAATCGTCCAGGGACAGCCCCACGATGTTGCATGGGTTATAATGCTAGTAAGCAGCTTAGTGTACTGAGATGATCATTGGACCCATCTCCTCCAAGTTAACTGGGTGACTTTTTGTATTCTATGTAAAACATCAGATCATCAAATTTTTCTTAAAGGATTCTTCTGAGGTTTCCGGAAAAGCAGTGAAAAACCGGATTGAGCCTTACCTTGTGTTCATAGAAAAGATCTAACGCCTGGTAAATGAGCTGTCTGTTGGTTGCTAGTGACACTGTCCACAAACCCGCTAGGGGTTACGGAAGTATGTCTGTAGACTGGCGATTCAACTGAAGTAAGTGATGTTTTTACGTACCTTGATATCCTAATATCTGAAGAATGGTCATCTGGCGAAGCAAGCAGGTAGGCATGCAATTATAGTTCATACTAACACTACTCATTCGTAAACATTTCGTTCGTTTAAAAATAAGTAACGTCTGGTGGCCCTGGGATCTTGGACTAGAATACTGCGAAAGCATTCCATAGAGCTCCACATACTTTTCCCTCCTGACGTCGAATGCCATAACGCTCTCACTTTCGTGGGATTCGGTTACGTGTCCAAATTTGACAGTGAACATTATTTCAAGAGCTATATGGTGGTTATCCAACCCCACTAAGGGCGTTTCACAATATCTCACTGTCGCTTCCGTGATATTTGTTAAAATTAGGTCCGACGTATTTGAACCATAAGAGATACCATTTATAGAATGAAGATCACACTCACACATGTTGGATTGGATCAATATCGCCTTCGATGTTCCGATTCCCAAGTTAAACTTTGAATTCGTTATTTTAGAGACATTGAAGTCACCCACTAACAACAATTTTCGATGGCATTGAGCTCATGACAATTTCTTAGGGATTCAAAAAACTGTTCATGAACTGTTTAATTTGCTCCTGATGTTATATACAAAACAGATCGTGATGATTGAAAATCGGTATGCATACTATTGAAGATTATAGCACTGGTTTGAATTTGGCTTTGACATAACATAAGGCACATCCACCGCGGTTAACAATAGCAATACTGTAGTTTCTGTCATTTCGAAATGCCAAGAAGCGTGAATCACTCAACTTATTATCAAAAAAACTATTATTCAGCAAGGTTTCTTAAATGCATGTCACATCTCAATTATCAGAAACAACGTTGTGAAAAAACTCCTTATGCTTCGTGCGGCGGCCTCTTACATTTTGGTAGTGAACCGAAATATTTCCGGTTTTCAATTCTCGGCATCTGAAAAATCGATCTCTTCGTTGCTGGTATGGCAAGTTTCGCGTCCCACTCTTTTAACAAATTTCTTTTTACCAAAGATTGAACCGTTTGATTTCAACTCTGGGTAGCCAATAATATGATTCATCATATATTTTTTCCAGCAAGTAAATGACTTTGAACTCTGCGTAACGCCCTAACGTGTTACATTTTTCTAATCGAAAATTGATCATGCTATATTTTTTGTTCGAAAAGTCAATCATATTGTCAACTGTGGCATAGTTATTCTTCATTTTTCCTATTTATAGTACCAGACTTGTTTTAGACTGGCATCTCCCCCTAGCATTCCATTTGATAGATCCTCTGTCGCTACACTAACCTTCACCTCTCTCTTCCTATTATGACGTTTGTTCTTCTATTCAACAAAATCATTGCTCGCTTCTTCTTCGTCAGGAACATTTTTGCTTACTCCTGTAGGCTGCTCGACCTTGGTTATCATCTGATTTGATGATGTATCTGAAGTATTGCTTATAGTTGTTTTCAACAGATAAGTCTTATGAACAAAACAGTATACCTGTTTGGTTATACGTCTTATCTGTGATCTGTTTTTTGGGGGCACCATTCAGCTTGTACACTTTGGATTTTAGTTCTTACACTTTATTTGTCAATGCATTCATTTCTGTCTGCATATCAAAAACTATTTGGTCGGTTTCACCTTAAATTTTTGAGAAATCTTCATTTCGTTGCTTGAGACATTCCATGACAGTTTTCGAAAGTAGTCTGTGATGAATGTTTGGACTCCATTTCGATCGAAGACATCAATAAGGATACCTCTAATATCGGTTTAACTTCTAGTTTTTGCCTCCACGGCGGAACTATTTTGATATTCATACATGCTATGTATTGATTACTTACTAGACTGGGTACGACCATTAAGACTCGTTGTTCATATCTAAGTTTTATTTAAGAATAAACTCAACAGCGAATGTACTCTTGCACGCAACACATAACATTCTAACATTGATGCATATATGACAGATGGCAGACCGCCCTGAACCTACACATCAATGCATATCTAAAGCTAATGTTACAACTGTAGTTAACTGTTAAAGGTTAGTTTACACATAACACACTTAGGCAACAATACTTTCCCTAATTTTAAGATTAAGTCTAATCACTTTGGAACTTTAATTACTCTACCAGAGTTAGATCTAGTAATACTAGGAATTTGAGTAGCACCAACTGATTCAATAATACTTTGTGAACTAGATTTTGGAGAACTTGGTATTCAATTTGGCATACTATGTGATGACTGAACTTGAACCTCTAAACCTTGGCTTGTACTAGGACCAGGAGCAATTGATACAAATACTTCCGGTACATCCAATGGTTTTTCTTTAGTATTCTGACAACTTTGGGTCTTTGACATAATGGGGTTATTTATGGAAACATCTAATAGGATTATATTCGATTTACGAATATCATTTGCATGAACAAGCTTTATATTATTATCAATCTGAACAAGATACGTACAGTAGCTCATACATCTTAAAATTTTTCATTTTTGCCATAGTTTACTATTTTCATTTTTCACATCAACAATATCATTTTCAGAATATAATTTTGATTTTGTTTACCTATGGACAAATAAAAAGTTTTCCAAACGATTCAGAATTGTGTTTTTACTCATATCCTTCCCTTTTTCCCTAAACAAAGCTTTTTCCAGACCCTTTTTTATAGTTTGGACCGACTTTTCTGCAATCCCATTACTTTGGGGGTGATAGGGGGGACTTTTTATAAAGGTAATGGCATTAGCTTGGCCAAATGCATTAAATTCTACCGAACTGAAAGGTGGACCATTATCCGATACTAGTTCAGCAGGTAGACCAAACACATAAAAAAATTGTTTCAATTTTAGGATGGTCTCTTTTGCCGTTGTACATTCATCCATTATCTTAACCTCTATCAAATTTGATTTATTATCTACTAAAAGTAAAAAAGTGAAGTTATGTTTGTGGAAAAAATCAATAGAAACTCTATAAAAGTTGTTTGGTGCAGAAGGCCAAGGGATAAGTACACTATTATTTGTGAATATTTGTGTTTCTTGATAGATATTACATGAACTGATACATTTTTTCAACAGATTCGTTTATACCAGGCCACCAATACTAAGATCTCATGATCATTTTGGTTCTCACAATGCCTATATGCTGTTCATGAAATAATTTAATTATACCATTTTGCAATTTTTTTGGAATAATTACTTTATGTCCAGTCAACAGGCAACCTTTCTCTACGGAAAGTTCCAACTTCCTTCTGAGATATGGTTTCAATTCATCATCTTCAATGAAGTTTGGCCAACCACTTAGTGTAAAATCTATAACTTTTGATAAGGTTATATCCTTGTTTGTAGCTGAAGCTATATCAGTTGAATTCAAAGGTACATCAGAACACAAACTATATGAATATAAGGAATCATATTTCAGTTTTTCTATCCATAGGTAGTCTTGATAATGCATCGGCATTAGACATAAGGCTTCCTTTTTTATAGATTAAATCATAGTCATAGGCCCAACTGCTAATACGGGCCGCTGCTATTACTGGGATATTTTTGTTTCTGCCAAAGATGAACTGAAGGAGTTGGTGATCTGATATTAAGGTAAATTTTCGACCAAATATATATTTATGAAATCTTTTTGAACCAAAAATGATAGCTAAACTTTCCCTTTCCAGATTGGTATATTTTTTCACTGTACTAGTCAACGTACTTGAAGCAAATAGAACAGGTTCATCATTTCCGTCAATTTTGTGACCTAATACAGCTCCAACACCATAACCACTTGAATCGCAAGTTACGAATATTGGTTTTGTAGGATCAACGTGAGTTAAGACATCATTTGAAGTAATTAACATTTTACATTCTTGAAAAGTTTCTTCACACTCGTTGGACCAAATAAAATCAGTGTCAGATTTACATAAATCATATGAAACTTTCAACTCAGCAGACAACATGTGAATAAACTTTCCATAATAATTTAAAATTCCCAAATAAGACTTCAATTGTGTAATATTGCAGTAGAGATTATTGTATGTAATCATGAAAGGAGGAAAACTTTTAGACTATTTTTTTCAAAGGATATATTAACATCTGCAGAACACATTCATAAATAACAACATATACAGAGTCTGTAATATAAATATAGTTATAGCAAATACCTGTTAACAACACTCCCACTTCATGTGGTATAACTTGCATTTCTGTGGTACACTTTTGAAGTTTTTCGAATGGTGGAGCTTTCGTCAGAACGTCGGCTACCATTTATTCTGATGGTACTGACTTTATGACAATCTGCCCTTCCTATTGTTTCTCACGAACAAAGTGATGTTTTATGTCTATGTGTTTGCTTTTGGGGAGAAACGTACAGTTTTTCGATAAATCCACTGCGCCTTTGTTGTCACAATACATGGTCACCGTTGGTAAACGTTCGATCCCAATTTCTGATAGGAGGTTTCTTAAAAATATTCCTTCCTCGGCAGCCACACTCAGTGTCATGTATTCGGCTTCTGTTGTAGATAAAGCGACTGTGGTTTGTTTCTTCGAAGTCCAGCTCACAGCTCCTCCCGATAAAACATAACCTGCCAATACAATCAGCCATTTTGAACCTAGTTAACACTTCTTCAATATACTTCTCTTGATCCAATGATATCGTTCCATTTGTTCTGTCATACTTGATGCGCATTCCCAAACAATAGTGAGCCTTGCCAAGATCTATCATTTTAAAAATTTTCATGAGATCGTCTTTCAATATTGTTCTTTCTTTTCCGTCATTCCAGAATATAAGAATATCGTCTACATAAATAGCAAGAATCAATATATTTCGTTCATAAATTTTCGTATAAATAAACGGATCTAATTTACATTGTTTGAATCCCAAATGTTTGATGGTTGCATTCAATTCTTTGTTCCACATGCGACTGGATTGCTTCAGACCATAAAGAGTTTTCAATAATTTGCATATTCGTCCATCGGAAAGTTCCATGTATATTTCTTTATTCAATTTAGGGTGGAGAAGAGCAGTCACCACATCCATCTGATCTTTATTCAGGTCATACTTGGTTGCTAAAGCAAGCAACAGTCTGATTGAACTATATCTAACCACAGATGAGAACGTTTCTTCGTAGTCTAGGCCAAGTCTTTGAGAATATCCTTTTGTAACTAGACGGGCCTTGTATCTCTCTATCTGTCCATCTACAGTTAATTTGGTTTTGAAAGTCCACTTGCTCTTATAGTTCGCTTATCTGGAGGTAAATCACATATGAGCCAAGTGCCATTTTCTGAATGGCCTGCTAACTTCTCCTCCATTGCTTTCTTCCAATCGACAGAATTACTGCACGCCAATGCTTCGGAAACTGTTTTGGGATCACAAGTAGAATGAATCATTGTTTTGTAAACAAAATCCTGGTTGAAGATGAATTTGTTTGGGTACAATTGCATTTCATGGTAGTAACCCCGATTTTGCCGAAATTTTTTTTGGGGGTTATTTCGAGGTCCTTGAACACAAATCAAACAGCCTCGCTCTCACTGAATTTTTGATCAACGACCAATTGAATGTCACCAAAAGGGTATTTTCAACATCAAATTTTTTCCACAAAAAGCAACAAATTTGCCTTTGCCTTATATCAGCATAATCTAGACACATCAATTCACGCATTTTTGGCACATGTTGCAGTATTATGCAGAAAATATAAGATATAAATTAACATAACAATACATTTGATGGAAATCGTTTATTGACAGCAAGTAACTAAAAATGACAATATAACAGATATGGATAACAAACGGTCGTGTTCCGATATTCTGAAATTCACAAGACACTTTTCGCGCTACCTCTCATGAAACTCTGTTGAGTCTCGTTCATACCCTCGCGAATTTCGCAATTTTTCTGCGAATAAAATGGATGCAGAACCTTGTGTTCAGCATCAACGACTGGTCGGGCATGACTGGTAACCATTTTATTCGCAGAAAAATTGCGAATTTCGTGAGAGTATGATCAAGTCTTTAGAAGTTAAAAATTTACTGACATTAAGCGGAAACAAACGTTGTTCAGAGGTAACTGACATTCGACTAGGTATATTGTGGAAAAGAGAGTGATAAATTTTTTTTTTTGTTGATATTTTAGTATATATATTTTGAATCTGTACCTTTACTTGGGATGCCTTAATTGGTAATGAATTAAATGAGAAAAAAAATAGTGCTAGTCTAAACAAACCTACCTCGAATTAAAATCAGCTTGTCCGATATTGTTTCCGTTAAAGTTTGTCAACTTCTTTTGCTTGAGAAAACAAAATCCAAACAACCAAACACAATTTGAAAAGCAAAGCAGCAAATAGTTGATAAAGAATGTCACCTATAATTCTTTGTTTGGAATCAGTTTGTGACAAGGATAACATTTGTTACGGTACACCTTCCTCGTCTATTCTTTGATGAAGGTGTATAGCAAGAACTACACGCGAGCGAAGCTTTTCTACTACTATTTTATCTACTACCATTTTATCTTTTTATATCCACTTTTTGTAGAAAGGTTTATTCCTTATTTCTTGTTGAAGATCAGTAGCAAGAAATACGCGAGCGAGGCGAGCGCGCTCGTCCGACATTTCACAATTCCGCGCGCGGAATTGCGAAATGTCGGCCGACCGCGCGCTTTTCTACTACTATTTTCTTTTTTTTCTCTACTTTTTGTAGAAAGGTTTATTCCTTATTTCTTGGTGAAGATTCATAGCCAGAAATACGCGAGCGAAGCGAGCGCGCTCGGCCAACATTTGTGACGTCATCACTTTCCTCGTTTATACTGCCGTGCTTAGCCCAGTGGCGGTAACTATATTATAGGAAAAAGAATTTTGAATTTTAATATTTTGGTACATGATCAATTTGTACCTTCATTTGGGTTGCTTTAAATTATTACCAATTAAAGCATCCCAAGTAAAGGTGCAAAATTCAAAATATGCTAAAATATCAAAACAAAAATTGAACACTCTTTTTTCCACAATATACCAAGTCGAATGTTAGTTACCTCTGAAGAACGTTTCTTTCCGCTCAATGTCAGTAAATTTTTAACTTCTAAAGACTTGATCATACTCTCGCGAAATTCGCAATTTTTCTGCGAATAAAATGCCCGGCCAGTCGTTGATGCAGAACACATGGTTCTGCATCCATTTTATTCGCAGAAAAATTGCGAAATTCGCGAGGGTATGAACGTGACTTAACAGAGTTTCATGAGAGGTAGCGCGAAAAGTGTCTAGTGAATTTCAGAATATCGGAACACGACCGTTTGTTATCCATATCTGTCATACTGTCATTTATAGTTACTTGCTGTCAGTAAACGATTTTCATCAAACTTATTGTTATGTTAATTTGAAACTTATGATTTCAATACAAAATTGAAAATACTGCAAAATGTGCCAAAAATGCGTGAATTGATGTGTCTAGATTAAGCTGATATAAGGCAAAGGAAAATTTGTTGCATTTTGTGGAAGAAATTTGATGTTAAAAATAGCCTTTTTGTGACATTTAATTGGTCGTAAATCAAAAAGTAAGTCAGAGCGAGGCTTTTAGACTTCAGATTTGTGTTCAAGTACCTCGAAATAACACCCCAAAAAAATTTCGTTGAAATCGGGGTTACTACCCTAAACTGCAATTTTTCCTTTGTTTGGACGAGGATTCCGTTGAGACCTTTCGGTTATGTCTGGAGAGTTTTCACAGCTACCATTTCCTTCAGAAATGTTATCAGTGGACAATTTTTCGATTGAGTTCAAGTTGTCTTCGCCATTTTCAGCAACGTGTTCTGAACTTGCGAGACTTTCAAAATTTGCTCGAGATACACTTGGCTGTTTTCCCACTTCAACAGTAATAACTGATAAAGATTGCTGTTGATATTGAGTTGTATTTTTTTCAGAGATTTTATTCTGGGAACTGTCAGTGTCAGAATTTTTTTCGATGAAAATTACTTCTCGGGAGACAATTGACTTTCCACTTACAGGGTCAATCAAACGGAACATTTTTGAAGAATTATTTGCGTATCCAACAAAAATGCATTCATGAGCCTTGACATCTAGTTTCTGTCCCATTTCTTTCGGAGTATGGACAAAAGCTTTGCTTCCTAATACACGAAAATGTGACAAATCTGATTTATGTCCTGACCAAGCCTCTTCAGGTGTCATGTTGTTCAAAACTTTGGTGGGAGATCGGTTCTTCAAATAAGTAGCTGTGGATATCGCTTTTGCCCAATAGTTGTTAGTGAGATTTTCTTCTATGATCATACTTCTTGCTTTCTCAACTAAGGTACGGTTGAGCTTTTCTGCAACACCGTTCTCTCGGGGAATATACAGTACGGTTTTTTGATGTTGAAAGCCATTTGATCTTAATATCATTCTGAACTCATAGTTAACATACTCTGTTCCATTATCTGTTCTCAAATTCTTGATTTTCTTGCCTCTTTCATTTTCAACAAGAGCTTTATATTCCTTGAACTTTTCGGTGACATCAGACTTTCGACGGAGAAAATGAACCCTTGTTTTTCTTGAAAAGTCATCAGTGAATGTAAGAAAATATCTAGCACCACTTATTGAACAGGTTTGCATGGGTCCGCATACGTCGGAATGGACAAGGTCCAGATTATTTTCCGCACGCCTCTCTTTACTCTTCTTGAACGGTTCACGATGGATCTTGCTTTTTATGCAAGTTTCGCATTCTTGTGTTTTACGATCGAAGTATTTCATACCGGTTGATGATTTCTTCAGTTTTTGCATAGATTGAGCTTTGAGATGACCTAAACGACTGTGCCAGAGTTCATATGTGTCATTTTGAATTGCAGAATGGACTTCAAAGTTTTCTAACTGAGAAAGTACATGCCATGTTTTTCTGAACCGGTGGCTATGATTCTTTCGGAATCCAATAGAATTTTTTGGGTTATTATTCGGCAATCATGAACTGCATCAAATATGACGGTATGTCCATTTTTCACAATCTTGCTGACTGAACAAATTCCTCGTTAGGTCGGGAGCAAGTACAACATTTCCAATTTTTATTCTGTTCTGGTTATTCAATAGAAACTCCACTTCTCCAGATCCGGTACAAAGAAGATTGGTACCATTTGCAATACCCAAACTCCTGTTGGTTGTTTCTCTGAATGATTTTAGCCAGGTCTGATGAGGACTAAAATGAGCAGTTACCCCTGAATCTATTATCCATTCCTTGTTGAATGTTGTTCCAGATTCATCACATGTGAAAGCAAACAAATTGGTGTTTTCGGTCCCCGGTTTTTGATTCTCTTCTGATTTTCTTGGGTGTGGATAGGCATTGGACTTGTGGTTATATTCATTACAGTTGAAGCATCTCGGACATCTCGATTTGGAAAAAAAGGTTTCTTTGGGAATTTTCTGCTGAAAAATGCTGAGTCGGAGGATGATAAATTTTTCATACTTTTAACATTTTCTTGCAGCAGCAGATTCTTCAAAAATTCAGTCGTTGTGGTCTGTTTGAAACCTTGTATGCCCAATATTGAAGGTTTGTTCTCATCTGGGAAACCACCGAGTATGATGCCACCTACTACATTGTCTTTGAATGGTTAACCAACGTTTTCGAGCTATTCTGGTATTTTCAAAATTCTGTCAACATACTCTTGCATTGAAGAAGTTTCTTCGAATTTGATCCGGAAAAGACTTGAGTATAGACCGACCAACCTAACGATGCCAGAATCTTTGTAAGTTTTCTTCAAGTTCATCCATGTTTCTTTTGCTGAATTTGCCTTTTTAAGGTGCATTTAGTCAACATCATTTTAAAATTGTGCCTAAACATATGTCAAAAGCGAAAGTTGAAAGTGTTATATCAAATGGTGCCATTTATACAACAATGTTAAGTTTATGCTGAAAACCTTTGATGTTACCGTTATGTTTATGATAATGCTTGTGCTAAAGTTGACTAAATCCACCCTTAGTTTCAGCAGCTGCGCATGGTTTTAGGGATAGTTTGATTTTAGCTAAAGCCCTTTGGTCTAGTTCTAGATCCACTACTTCATCGGGTTTTGGTTCAACGCATTTCCAGAGACCCGCATCAATAAAAAAATCCTTCATCCAGAACCTCCATTCACTGTAGTTAGATCCGTCCTAGTGTTTCATCTCTGCTAAGCCTCCCACTGAACTGGAAATAACGGTGGATTTTGCTGCTGTCCTCAGCTCGAGCTCCATCCTGAGCTTGGCAATTTCTGATTCCATTTCTTCCAGTGCCATGTTTTCTTTTCGAAAACGGTTTTTTTTAAAATTGACAGTAGTTGTCAGAAAATTTTTAACTTTTGATATGAACTTTTCGAATTGTCTAATTTCACACTCCTTTATATCTGTCAATACTTAATTCTGGGCCCATAACCTGATTGCAGATATAAACATCGCAGTAGAGATTAATGTATGTTTTCATGAAAGAAGGAACACCTTCAGACTAACTTTTCAAAGGATATATTAACAACTGAAGAACACATTCATAAATAACAACATATACAGAGTCTGTAATATAAATATAGTTATAGCAGATAACTGTTTACAACAAATATTTTGAGGTGAAGGTGCTTTTTGTATACACTCTATTTTATGTCCCAAAAATTCAACAGACCGTTCAAATAGTTTACATTTTTTTTCATTGATTTTGACATTGAATTTTTGTAGTTGCTTCAAATCATTTATGAGATTTTGATTACATTCTGCTAAGAAATCACGATGGACTAGAATATCATCCAAATAATTTGGTTTTAGTCAGTCCTGATAAAATAGCATCCATTATGCATTGAAAAATTCCTGGTAAGTTAATCTATCACACCTATATAAACCAACATGAGTTTTCATGGTAAAGAGTTCTTTTGATGAATCACTAATTTGTAATTGCTGGTATGCTCCTTTTGAATCTAAAACTGAAAAGTAATAGCTACCACTAAGACTAGCAAAATTGTCGCTAGGTAAGGGTAAAACACAATGATCGGTATCAATGGCTTGCTTTAGTGTTTTTTTCAAGTCAACACACAATCTAATGTCTTTAGAATTCTTATTGGGCACAACTACAATTGGACTTGCCCAATTGCTGTGTGTAACTTTTGAAAAAGCACCTGACTTCACCCTTTTCGAAAGTTCTTCCTCGACTTTAGGTTTTAAAGAGTAGGGCATTTCATATGCTCTATGGAAAATTCGTTTGAAATTTTCTTTGACTTTAAACTCAACTTTAAAATCTTTAATATATAAATTTGGCTCATCAATAAAAATAGTTTTATACTTCATTTTCAAGGTATATATCACCTTTAGTCTGACATTTGACTCATTGATGGTTCTAGCATTTGCACATATATCTGGTTCTATCTTGTAAATAACAACAGTGCTATCTAACATGGTATTTTTCCAATTTAAGTTATGTGAATTTAACCAGTTTCGCCCTAACAAAGGTATGAATTTAACATCTGATTCCAATACCACTAAGGGCAAATAAAACATATTGTTTGAGTATTCAACATGTACAGAAACTTGGCCTAATATTTTAGCTCTCTGTCCTGTAAGTACTCTAAGCTTAAAATTAACTGGCTCTAAAACTAAGTTTGGAAACAATTCCTGAAAATATTTTACATGTATAACAGAACGTACTGCTCCAGAATCAAGTTCCATTGCAATCTTTTTTTGATCTAGGAACATACAGACCTTTAAAATTGCCACAGACTCATTTTTCAATGACTTTATAACACAATCTCCTGGAATTTCTGACAACAAACCTAACCCAAGATTCTCTTCTGAATCTTCTGACTCTACATCCTTCCAACTCATGAGCACGATTCTTGCACATCGGTTAGTTTACTGTGTGGCCTGTTTGACCTCAAGAAAAACATTGCCATGCAACTGCCGGACACTTATTATTAACAAAATGTTTTCGACAGCATCTCTTGCATCTTTGTTTCTGGGTGTTGAACTGATTTGACTGTAGACTTGACTGTGGACTCGGACTTGAACTAGACTTTAACTTTGACTTATAAACACTTGGTTTTCTGTAACTTGGCTTTTGAAATATTTTGTTGATCTGATTACTTTCAGGACCCATTTGACGGATTTGTCCCTCTGCTAACTCCATTCCTAAAGCAGTTGTATATCCAGATTCAAAGGTTAAATTAGCTTCAGTTAGTAATTTCCTCCTGATACGTTAGGATTTTAACCCACAAACTAACCTATCTCGTAACGACTCATTTAGGAACCCTCCAAATTTACAAAATATTGTGCTAAGTTTTTTAACCGAGCTCCAAAACTCCTGATATTTTCATTAGTTTCCTGATAGATGAATGAAACTTGAACCTTTCGGCAATTATTAATCTCTTTGGGCTATAGTGATTTTTCAACTTCAACACTAACTCACTCTACTTTTTCGCACACTTTTTCGCAAGGTAGGTGCTAAAATATCTTTTAGGACACTATATGCTTCAGCCCCAATCAATGTTATCAACAATGCCAACTTCTTCTCCTCTTCAGTGATGTTATTGCACTTGAAAAGCTGTTCTAACTCCTCCAGGTAGGAAGCTATTTCACCTTCTTTGGTGTTGAATGGCTCAATTTGACCGATCATGGCCATTATGACTGTGTAGGTTAAATTTTGAATTTGCACTAAACTTGAGACTTCAGTACTTCAAACTAGACTAGGAATACTGTAGCTATAGCCTTGACACTGGGCTATTTTGACTAGATATTGACTGGATTGACTAAACATTCGACTAGACTTTCCTTGGCTATATTCTAGAACTTTCTAGAACATTCTCTTCTGGCCTACGTCGACATTTACATCAGACTTGACCTTGATTTGACTTTGACTCGCTTGAAGAATTTCTTTCTTCAAAACTTCATAGTAGGCCTTCTGGCTCGTTTCCAGAGCTCTTCGCCAAATTATGCTATGTATAGACTACTTACTAGACTCGGTACGACTATTAAGACTCGTTGTTCATATCTAAGTTTTATTTAAGAACAAACTCAACAGCGTATGCACACTTGCTCGCAACACATAGCATTCTAATAATGATGCATATATGACAGATGACAGACCGCCCTGAACCTACACATCAATTCACATCTAAAGCTAATGTTACAACTGTAGTTAACCGTTAAAGGTTAGCTTACACATTACATACCTACAATGTAACAATACATACTTCATTTCAAATACCGACACCTTTAAAAAAGTCCGTTCACGACGGACACTGCCTATAAATTACTTATATATTAATAGCTGTTGTCGTGAACCAGACAAAAAGCTACCCGCCGTTTACTCGGTCACTGGTTCGCAAAGTATACTAAACGTAATTTATTTCAGGAAACGCCCAATTGCAGTGTTTTCGAAAGTGCAATATTTTTACTTTCTCTGGCAAGAAGTAACAATTCAATCTGACATTTGTTTCTACAAACTAAATGCACCAAAAAATAATGAAGAATGACACAAAGATACTTTCAGCTAATGATTCATAGAATTCAAAGAAATTACAGTGCGTCTCTGACAGCTATCCCTGCCTGACCCTAGCTTTGGTGAATCAATATTTTCGGTAGCTGGGCAATTGCTTGATTCCCATCATGATGTTAATTGTGAAGAATGTTTTGATTTTATCGACATTCGTCGGCATGAAGTACTTTTCTGTTCAAGAACTACTCTGGGTTGCATAGAGATTCGTTTTGACACGCGATGGCTTGCAGTAGGGTTTCAGGAAATACACATAAGAGAACATCTATCGGTAGTAAAACGATCTGAGAGATGTTTCGAAGTCCACACTCTTGGTTGAAGTATACTGGTGCTGTTTAATTCAGCCTACAAACGAATTTGTTATAATTTTGTACTTCCGGAAGAAGTATACAGTCTTTATCACTGAAACCATCAACACTACTATCCTGATCATGAACTGAATCATCATCATTGCCAACAGTTGCACCGATGAAATTGTGAGCACCATTATGTTCGTCATTTTCTCCGTCGTCATATTCCTCATATACTTCCGACTTTCTTTGAAAATTGTTGAACTCATCGTTATCCATTCATTCCACATAAGTCCATTTGCTCCCTAAAATACGCACGGTCTACACTACCGCGAACGTTCTCATTTTGTCTGCCCCAGATGGCATTGAATAGGAGGAAAGGGTTTTGCCAAAACCCTCGCTGTTCCATTGGTTCGTATTCAACAGTTATATCGGAATTCCAAAACTGTTTTGGTGATATAGCGATTCAGAAACATTCTGGTTCCCTGCTTATAGTTGAAGAGTTGCCTATAAGGCAACTATCTGCTGGGTATGAACTGGCATTCTTGGTGTTGCCTCAAGTCGCTTGGATGTAGTTTTGGAATTTTTCCAGGTCAAGGTAAAGAGGGGTGGGGGCGTTTGAAAACCAGTCAGTTTGTGACCGTTTGCTGGTTTCACATTTCGGTAGATATGGCGCTGAACGTACCTTCTGCCAAGTTTGACCCGCCTACGAGGTCAAGATACAGAGTAATGCCATTTTCAAAAATCAGTCTCTTTGCTGACATGATGACGCTCTCAAATCTTGAAAATATTTTGAGGTATCGCGGATTCTACTGAAAGAAACAGCATTGTAGCTTATTTTTATTTAGTTACGTTCAGAGAATCCTGTGCGTTGAGTTGTATCCAACTCGTCATAATGTTCTGCGATAGACCCACTTTCAGTTCTTGATAAAACGAGATTGAGTAACTGCCTCACGTGATATTTAAGCAGATACTCATCTCCTCCATATCGTGATTGTGAAAGATCAACGGCCTTGGTGTAGTTCTCGCTTGATGGTGGAAATCTTTCAAATAATTTAGCTACTGGTAAATCAGGTTTCAGAGCTCGTAGGAGAATGTAAAATTTGTCAACATAACTCCATTTATCACTCCTGTGATTTTTTAGAAAACTGCGTCCAGAATCCAATCCAACCGCTGATACTTCCATCAGATTTTCTGGTAATTTCTGGTTTGAACTCATGGTGAATGTTCGCCGAAATATCATTATTTGTTGATTCTTCCAAAACGACTGAAGTATCATAATTTTTATTGACTGTTTCATTTCTTCCAAGGAGAGTAAAAACTACACTTTTGATACGAATATATTTCAGATCGTACTCACTGCACTTCTCGTATTCCAACTCCAGATCTGCATCTTTCATATCATCTTGTATCGCTCCTTGAAAAGTCAAATCTGATTGTCCAAGTTTTTCATATTTTAGTGTGAGATTCAGAAACCTATTGTTCCCTTCAATTCTTGACGTATTTCCATCCTTAATCATCTCTTCGATAGCTACTAATTCCTTGGTGAAACCAGATCTCAGCACCTGACGTTGTTTGTCCATTATTTTCAAGTTCCAAAACAGTTCAATCCTATCGTTCAGCGTTCCAAGCTTATCGTCTACTTGAAGTCCCGTCGTCCTGTCACGGTCGCCAAAATATGTTCACAATCGAAAATTTTAAACAATCCACCATGTGCTGATCGAACTCTGGCATAAATTATATTGAAGTAAATAGAATCATCCACAGTATGGATTGGCAAATGAATTGATATGGTTTGATCAGAGGTTGACGAATCACCAAACGGAGTCATTTGGAACAAATCAAACTTTACAGGAAGTAAAACACTGAACTGCCGGTATTTTCAACCCACAGGTATGTTAGGGTTTCATTTCCACTTCATTTTTCTCAGCCTTCTTACATCGTTAACTCACTATCAAATCATCAACTAAAGAAAAACTAAATTCATTGAATGATCTCAACGCCGGATTTCACCTTCAATAATATCAGCGGTTTCCTAAAATGAGGAAAATTAATATTTCATTATGCAACAACGAGCAACTTCCATAACCTACCCTTCAGACGGCTACGAGGAAGATCCCTGGGACGTTCGAAGATGAACAGATGCATCTTACCTATAAGAATAAGATGTCTTTTCACACCCCTCATAGCTTGTGTGATCATATTAATTTAGGATGATATCAACAATAGGCTGACCTCTTGATTTGTCACGTCTCATGTATTTTTTTCCATGACTCATTAGAACAGATCTCTCCTTCTATTTCAACTTCAATTCATGGCATCTCCTATTCCATTAAAAACGCTATCTCTACTTTCTCTATCGAGGAGAATGCCTCAACTTTCCACTTGTGCTCATTTTCTGGCATTTGGTTATCCGTGGTTTGATCTGAGGCGGTTTCATTAAGAAAAAATCGTAATTAATGAACGCTTTAGCGGATTTTTGTGATGTAATTATAAGGAATAATTGTAAGGAAAGCTATAGTCTGTAACTGTTACAGCTATTCATATTAGTCCAGGGGACAGTGAATTTTCTTCGTACTCATTGTGTCAGTCAGCAAACATGGATAGAATTGTTTGGTTAGTAATTCTAAGCAAAATTCATATTTATTTAGGAAGGGTTTTCCAATGGGTTGGGGCGGAAAATGCGAGAACACATTGCCTTTCTTCCAGTGATAAAAATAGTATTTGTATTATGAGGTATACTGGAGTTGAGTAAAAAAATAGTCTGGTTTGTAAGTACAAATAATATGTCTGGCAGGTGAAAAACTGAAAATATGTTATAATAACAGCTCAAAAGACAGTCTGGCTAATGTGAGGCACCCCCAAAGCTTTGCCAGACACGTTTTATGATCATCATGCGCGCTGAACTATAGGCACGTTCAATTTCACAGGTGATTAATGTCACACGTACATGTTATTTTTATGAAAGCATTAAATAATTGAATACTGAAAGGAAACACTGTATTGAGTAGAGAATTATAATGGGGCATGTTGAGAAATATTTATATTGATGAAATGCCACAGAAAAGTTTTCATTTTAGATTAGCTAATGAAAAAAGTTAAAACATACTTGATCAAAAACAATAGTCAATAATAGAATGAAAATTATCATCAATATACCGTGTGACACAAAGTCATGATACACCCCTCTTTTCTCCTATGTTTTTCTATTCGATTGAAAATGTTTTGACTTTGAGAGTGCCGCCAAATTTAACTTGGCACAATATCGTTTACTCGAACTGTAACTCGCATTCCAGCGTCGTTACCTAAAAGGCCTTCGTGATTGTAAATGTCAGCCATATTTGAATTTTCTATGAAATTATAGTGTGAACTATCATGTGACAAATTTTCAATGCCGGGCAAATGAGAGCAAAATTTTCTATTTTTCCCATTTTGAAAAATGCCGCCAGCCTCATTTGCCGATGTCGTAAATTAGCCAGACTCAGTTTTGATTACAGTTTATAATTGTATCAATCTATGTGGTGAATTTCAAGCCTGGAAAAATAGAGATTACGGTTCCGCAAAATTGGTCAAATTATTTATTCTTTAATTTTTTTGCCAGACTCACTTTCCGTTATCTGAGATGAGCCTGACCACTATTTTCATAAACTTTATGATCCACTTTGGTAAATGTTAGATATTTATTACTGTATGTATTGTATTTAATTTTAATTTTTGGAATCCATCCAAAAATGTTATCCAGACTCAAAATGGTTGTGTTTTGTCACTGAAAGAACAGATTGAAAGATTCACACCGACTGTACAAGTAGGTACGAAAAAAAATCACTGCCTCCTGGACTATATATTGCGGCTTCAGTTTTCTTCAAAATTCTGAATTTCTATCTATACGGTTAACCGTGGCAAAATCACTAGAAGGCCACTCATCATCACAGGTATGTTTCAATTACCTGAAAAACATCCAGATTATTAATTTCCTGTCTGTAGCTAACATTTCATACCTTCTTCTTTCGTTTCTGTACCGCTCCGTGACACCGCCCCTCTCAAGACACTACGCAAATAATTTTGACAAAACACAATTGCAATATGCACATTGTTGATATTGATCTCTACTTCCAAATGCCACTCACAGAATTTGAATGAGGTGATTTTCCTTAAATTGGCGTATTTAGAAAAAATGGCCTTAAATCAATCATATCGGGATTGTGCAAAAACTGCACAGAGACCATCTCACGTAGAATTGGACCACATGTTCAATCTATCAGTTTCCGCAATATCGTTTTTCCACCTTTAGATTTATAGAAACTATGAGTTTTGAAAAATTATTGTCTCTTTTTCGGGGTTTTCTCTGATTTTCTCAGTGAAAAATGCACCGATCTGGTCGTATAAAAACCATTTCGTAGGTTTATGATTATCTTCAAAAGTTATATGGACTGTTAAAAAAATTGTTGTTAAATTGTTAAAATTGTTAATTCCGTCAACCGATTGCACCCCTACGCGCAACCCTCAGAAGTCTTCGAGACACTTGTGTGAGCTAGGGAAGACGCAGCCCTTACCTTTTAACGTGTGATGCCATGCACGAGACCGGTGAATCGGTGGATCGAACGCACGACCCCACGCATGCGAGGCGAACGCACTACCAGCCGACCACCACGGCCCATGGCCCATGGACTGTAAAACGATTCATTGAATAATCTTTGAGATATTTTCGAAACACCAAAAAGTTATAATTTTTTTCACTATTTCTTGTTCGAAAAATTCCACAAAGCGATTTTGCTGGGGCGAAAACCGAGGTTTTCATTTACGAACCATCTTATGGAAAGTAGTATAGGCCTTTTGCGTCACCTATTTTGCGTGAAAAGAACCTCTTATTTTAATCTTCAGCTTGGCCTAAACGTATGTTGGAGGGCACACGCCAGTTACAGTATACTGCTTTCTATTTTCTATACATATATACACTATGGTGTTTGGATGCATAGCGATTTGATTTACTTTTGTAGTCAGTGATTTCACCTATTTACCGTAAAGGATAAGCTAGTAGTTTTTAGTTGATTGCATTGCCTTATTCGAACCATGGAACAGTCTGGCCAACGTTAAGGAATAATATATTATACTCAGTATGTTGACCTTTTTTCTAGCCACCATTTTTCCACCACAGCTTTGGGTTGAAAAATAAACCATACCAAGATTAGTCAGTGACAAGTTGGAATATTTTCTTTTCTAGGAAATTTACCATTTTTCATGCTCGTAGGGACCTCAAATTAAGGTATATGAGCATTCTGGCTGAACAGTATATTAGATTAGAATATATTAGTTTGAGATTTTCCTGCCATAAGCACCTGCTGAATTTGTTATAAGGTGTGTCCTCGACAGCGTTAAGATGTTTCTCCACGATCATCACAGAATTTTCCAATTCTGCAATTAAATTTGATTACAGAATGCTGGAATTCTCTCTCCTGAGATTGAAGAAATATTCTGCAACACCTCTGCCCCCATGCAATTTAAATGTATTTACATTCTCTTTCTTGTGATAGAATAATATTCTCACACTGGTTAGCAATAATAACATAAGCCTTGACGCAGTTGATTGTCATCGTAGTGTCAAAATTATTGCTGTCACGTTTCCTATCTTTGATCGTGGAGAAAATATAGTCTGCTACTCGGTTAGAATGAAAATTCCACTCGCATCAAATTTTCATTCTAACCTTGTTACAGAATATACTATTCTATCTAGCCCTGTCTTCATTACTAGGCTATAGTGTATTTACATTGCAAATACGGACGATGTCACAAAAGCACGTGAACACCACACGAGAACAGATGCGTTTATGTTTACAACTCGTAGGTACGTTGTGAAATAAAACCAACGAATATTCAACGTCACCCGGAATCAACACAAAACTTCACACCAAACAAATATTTAAAGTGAATAACCAATAATATAATTAAAAACAAAAAAGAACACCGCGGCAACTACAAAACGCAGCTTTAATAATTGTAATGCAACCAACCTGAATACAAATCTGCAAAGTCTGGACTGTCTGGTCAGGTTGATGTTCTAACGACCAATAGCTTTGAGAGAATTGGTGATGATGACGAGGTAGAAACGCGGCAAGCATGCATTGATCACTGTTAACATCATACGTATTTAAAATGTGAATATAGTATAGTATTTGTAACTCCCATGTATCTAGGAGCTCTTGGTTTGTTTTATCCCAGTGTTTCTTATTATGTTTCTTATTAAGTACATTTCACTACGTTTGAATGCCCTGTATGATGTTTTTAGTTTGTTTATAACTTTGAATTGTCAGTTTCCAGGGGTGAAAAAATATATAACAGATAGCTTTTATTATACAGGGTCCTGCAACTGCGCTCCGGTGGTCCATAACTTCTAAACAGCGCAACTTAAATGAATCTTTGAGTAAACGTTTCGTGTCAACACGGCCACCATCAACATTTCTTTTTCAAATACGGACCTGTCTATTTTAGTACAAATATTGATAAAGCGATAAAATCACAATTCAGTGGTATATCACACTTGATATTTTTATAACGTTTCATTTAAAATAACTAGCATCCTCAGTGACAACAATTTTTAATTACAGTCCTGTCGTTAGTTCTTTTGTAAATTATTTTGATTTCTTCAAAACCTATTCAACTATTGGCATACTTCAGACTTCACCTAATAATTTCGATAAGAAGATACCCCAACACAACGAACATTCGTATTTTTCCTTCTTGGGCATTTTTGTATTACAGAAATCCTTGTTTCAAGGCTGATTTCTTCTGAATCAATTATCATACTGAATTTTTCTATAATTCTCAATCCTGGAAGTAACGAGAATATTAGTTTTTGGTCAAAATACGACTATTGTGTGATATGGTACAATTAAATAGCACCTCACTTCATTTACCATTTTTAAACAAATAGGCTTTGATTGGTTTCTATGGCAGGACAAATAAATGAGTTGTTGATACGTGTTAAGAACTGTCAGTCGTTTATACACTCAGTCATATCAAAGATGTATTCAAATGACGAAAGGACTGATATGCTAGTTGCTTATGCAAAATCAAATAGAAATCCTCTTTTGGCAAAAAATATGTATGGTGAGCTATACACAAATCGTCAAACATTCAAATGTTTAGACGATTAGAAAGAAATTTGAGAGACTGTGGTGCATTTGATAGAAATAAAACTAGAAAATGTGTTGTTACTGGAAGTATGCGGAACCAAATAAATGTTTTAGGTAAGCAAATATTACTTCATAAAGATTAACAAAGTGACGAAAATATTTTTTTTCAATTTAGGATTGGTCAGTTACAAAAATATTTCTAATCAAGATTATTCTTTACGAGAAATTGCCCACGAACTAGGGATTTCGGCAAAATCTACCAGAAATATTTTGAAAAAGAACAAATACAAATGCTACAGGATACGCAAAGTTCATCACCTCAATGAAAGGGATTACGCAGGAGAGTACGATTTGCGATGTGGTTGAGACGTAGAAATAGGGAAGTTGGAAATATTTGTAATAAAATAATATGGACGGACGAATCAAAATTCACCAACAATGGTTGGTTTAACAGAAACAGTCATTATAGGTGGAATAATACAAATGAACATTTACATAGAGAAACCAATTTCCAGGAAAGATTCGGAATAAATGTTTGGTTGGGAATTTTGGGAACAAACATACTAGGTGCTTTCTTTTACGACGAGCATTTGAGTGGTGGAATGTATTTACATTTTTTATCCAATGAGTTTGATGGCTACTTAGATGAATTGCCACTGAATATCCGCCGTGAAATACAATATTTTCAACAAGACGGTGCCCCTCCCCATAATGCAGCAATAGTAAGGAAACATTTAGATGCAATATTCCCAAGAAAATGGATTGGAAACAATGGACCAATTGCCTGACCAGCTCGATCTCCAGACCTGACTCCTTTAGATTTTTTTGTCTGGGGATACATAAAGGATGAAGTTTTTTCGACAACTAGTACAGATATCGACCACCTCAAACCAAAAATAAGAGATGCATGTAATAGCATTACACCCATCATGCTAGAAAATTGCCACAGAAATTGTATGGACAGACAACTTATGTGCATTCAACAAAGAGGTCGGCAATTCGAGCATTTAATGTAGGTTATCATGAAGAATTCATTTTCTGTATTGGTTTTATTTTCACTCAAAAATTCAATATGAAATAAATTGTTTTCTGTTTGTTTGATTTATTCTACTCTTATGTAAATTGCTATCGTTCGTCTCTGAAACTACAGATATCTTTTATTATAGTGTAAACATAATTTTAATAGATACATTTATTCAAAGCGTCACTGATAATTTTTATATCGGAGAGTTAGGTTTTGTGGAATCCATAAACGACCTAACGACAGGACCGTAATTAAAAATTGTTGTCACTGATGATGTTAGTTATTTTAAATGAAACGTTATAAAAATATCAAGTGTGATGTACCACTGAATTGTGATTTTATCGCTTTATCAATATTTGTACTAAAACAGACAGGTCCGTATTTGAAAAGAAATGTTGATGGTGGCCGTGTTGACACGAAACGTTTAATCAAAGATTCATTGTTACATTTTTATAGTACATTTAGAATACATTAAAACTTTCCTCTTCCATTTTTTTATATTTTCAGAAATAACAATTCTATTCGTAAAAAACAAATAACAGCATTTTTAGTTTTCCCTGTATAACTCGGGAAGGGCGAGACTCCCTGTAAATTTTCTCTGACCATTGTACTGTTCTCCACAATAGTTACCTTTTCTCCCATTTAATGGTCTTCGTATCTGTTACGGTTTAGAATATAGCAATGTTACCACATGAAAAAAGAAACGGCCTGTATATACAAAAAAATGTGTATTTCATATCCGTCATACACCAAATTGCAAGAAACATTAGTTGAAATCAGACTCTCTTAATTTTTGATAGCAGTTTGTAATAAAATATGGCCACCCTACCTATATTCTCAATAGCTGCACATTTCGCCGTCATAGAACCTTTCCACCTCAAAATAAACCATTTTCTCCCAAAAAAGTATATTTAATATAATTTAATCGAATTTCCAGTACATTTTCTTGATCTTCAAATAAATCCTCAAATCGAAAATAATGTTAATCCTGTAAGACATTCATCATATCGTGAGGGACGCTATCCTGGAATATACTCGTCTATAATCCCGTGATCAGTACTTAGTGACTAACTATAATTTGAAACATTTAAGTACAATTTTTAATTGCCAGTTATAATTTCGACTTCTGACATTTCATAACTTCCGTTTACTTTTATTATTTATGAATAAGAGTTATCAGACCATATGGGATCAATATTGGATTCAGATGGATGCGACATGTAGATGGCGATAGTGATCTGGCATCCAAGTAATTTCGTTACTTCAGTGATCTGGCTTCTAGGTCATGTCGTAATTTGATAGAAACAATAGCACAGCATCAAAATCAGGGTCTTTTGAAGAACTCTGCATTAAAATTACGTCAAGTATTCAGGTTTGTAACTAATCACGGTAGAAGACACTCGCATTTGGGTTCAATGCCGATATCACAGGCATTGACTAACCATCTTATCTTACTTCTATTCGAACAATGGTTTCATGATAGCGCTAGAAGAGATCGTTCGAATATTTTAATGATCTAATACAGCTTCTGACACTAAACACTATCCTGATTCATTTATTACCGGTTAGATGGAGCTACTGGCATTTATGTAGAAATTGTGTTATGCTTCGATTTTATAGCGGTTCTAGAGAGCATACCTTAAAACCTTAATAAAACCCCATTGTAAGTTTTATTAAAGAACCATGGCATGGACTTGGGAAGAGCTTAAATAAAAAAAAATTGAAGTAATAAATACAATATCATAATAATATATAAGGTAAGTTCCGACACAAAATTATACTAGTTCATATTAAGTCATTTGAAAAAAATACTAAAAATTTGCTTTTCGAAGCATTTATTTTTACGGCCTATTGGGTATATCCCCATAATATTCATAGAAAATATTTTCTCATTCTCAGATTCAATACTTTTATTATTTTTTTTATTTTTGCGAGTGTCCGCACTTGCCTCAAGTATTCGGGCAAGATCGTTTACATGTGTCAAAACGAAATATTTCGTACTATCAATCGACTGGAGCAACAGCGAACAACCCTGAGTGAATGTTTTCAATTGCTTCTTACAGAGATGATTTTTCTCTAATACACTGGGAGCTATGAACTCATGATATCAACTACTAACAATTAATGATAGTCATCAGTGTTTTATTATTGCTATTCAAAGTAATTCAATCAACCACAGAATGAACAATGAATAGTGGACGCACTAACCCCAAAAACGAATTTGCCCCAACTTACTACATATTTGAAATGATAATTTTTCTTTTCAATGATGCGTAATTTGACCACCATGCCATTTGAAATTTTTAAATTTATGTGCACTTCCGCGCCCTGTATCGGGCCATTGCAATCTCTTTTATTTCAAAAAGCATTATCGGTGATACCATTCAAAAGGGATTTCGTTTCATATTTGTATGTCAAACCGTTCAACAGTTAACATGGGGGATGGAAAAAGCCGCACTATATATCAAAAAGAGTATACATACTAACTATTCTTGGTTTTGAGATTAAAGGGTTCAGATAGAAAAATTGATGATAGTTCTTGTGATGATGTATTGAATTTCTAAAATACATTGGATTTCAGAAGTATGGGTCTCTCAATGATTTATAAATAAAAGAAAGAAAAGATTCCGTTTCAATATGAATTTGCTTTTTATAAATAATTCATGTGAAACAGTGTACCAGTATGATATACATATGCTCGTTTACGGGTAATTTTTTTGGTTTGTTCGGTTATAATATTCCATATTCATTTGTTTGCAGTGTTTTGCTAGTTACTGTTTCTATTTTGTTCTGAAATTATCTGTTATGCGACTAAAGGATTATTCTCCAAAACCATATTTCAAACGAGCTCTTTAAGATCATTAATTCATAAACCACAAATTCTCGTTCAGTTCCTCGTACTAATTCACCGCTTTCCTCTCTTCTCTGCGTTTCTTGAAGAGAACTGTTTCCGTAATCGGTTTGCGATTTGTTTCTCGGTTATTTATACCCTGAAACACAATAAAAACAGGAGTCAGTGTTGGTAGGGCTAAAGGCTGCGCGTTCACCACAAAAGAATCGATTTTTTTTTAGATAAGAAAAAACGCCCGTAGGGAAAGATGTTGTTTCCTTGAGAGCGAATATTGGACACCAAATGTACTAATGAGGATGTTTAAAGAATATATTCGCCATATAGATAGAATGTATTCAGGGAAAATGTCGGTTATTATTTCACAAAGTTCTATCTTCATTTGTGATGAGTGGGCGTGCATTTTCATAAGGAATATGAGTTCATATAACCACGTTTACCAAAAACTTCTTCTGAATTGTATTCGCACCAATATTCATTTATTCAAGCATGACAATAAAATTAAACTTAAGTGCTATTGGTCTTTAAATAGAATAAATTCAATAAAACCTGATCTTACACTTTCATATTCGTCCAATAAATTTTTGGTGGGAATTAGTGCTGTGGTTAAGCGCCTGCCTGTTGACCGAGAGGTCCCAGGCTCGGTTTCCAGCCGGAGCGGACTTTTTTCATTTTCAGATATAAAAGTCTCAATGATTGAAGTTCGTGCCGGCTTGGAATATTCCTCCATGATTCACTGTCTCGTTAATAATTAACTGTGCTGATCCTGAGGTGGTGTATGGAGTTAGTAACATGACCTACCCAAAACATATGGCTAATGACCATAGCGGTCGACGCCAAAACAAATAATGAAACTTGTTGCAATGGTGCACCCTAGTGTTTGTGTATATTGAGCATATGAGTTTTATCGAGTTGATGGAATGGGAAGAGAAAAAAAAGTTGGTTCCCTGACGTGTTCCCCAAGAGATTTAAATGAATTATGACTCAACAACATATTGAATAATTTTATGACAAAGCATGCGGGTTTATTTTCATTGAAATTATTCTGCGAAACCTTTTCTGCAGTTGTGTACATCTTCTGAGGGATATACCAACGAGGCACATTCATCTTTTTGGTTGATGAACGACAATAAAAGTCTGCTCCATCTCCTATGAGACCCCCAATACAGTCTCCACAATTTGAAATTTTTATAATTTTATAAATAACACATCCAGACTTATACCGACTGTCCGCGGAAGGTGACTCGCCCCTATAACTATTTTAATTGTTTTTCAAGATAATAGAATGAAATTTGAAAGCTCTACATACGACATGAATTGCGTTATTTGACAAATAATTCGAATTCATACTACTTCCGGTTTCACCAGAACTGAGTCAAACTTTCGATTATCAAATGGAATGCTCAGTATATTTTCACCTCTCTTGTCTCCACATGACATTCTGAATACAACCATGTATAATTCATCACTTTTAACTGTAACATTTTGATCAAAGAGAGTAAAGTTTTATTATTATCAGAATTTTAGAACTAAAATTAGTAATTTGAAGATATCCATTGCCCTCTAGAGTAAGAAATTAATTTTGAAATAGAAATAAAATTCGGTAACACGTAGTGACAAGTAACACATGGTTGTATTCAGTATGTCAAATAGAGACAAGATAAGTGAAAATATACCGGAAGTTGAATGAAGTTGAATTACTCGTCAAAAGATGAAGTTTATTGTTTCATACAGATCCTCCAAATTTTCTTACATTGTTTTCAAAAACAAAGAAGTTATAGGGGCGAGCCACTGTCCGCGGAAACCTGGTATATACTCTGTCAATTTGCTACCGAATATATTGTCATGAAAAATATCTGTTATTTTTATGTCACCACCTTCATCCGTTATCCTTTCACTGCTCATAATTATACAGGGTCCTGCAACTGCACTCCGGTGTTCCATAGCTTCTAAACGGCGCAACTTAAAAATTTCTTTCGGATTCAATCATGTTTCCTTTTCGAGAGAGTATCTTTGGAAAATATTCTGAAGTATACATGGTGACCCAGAAAAGTTCACCAAACCAAACTTATGTTTTTTGTAACGGAACGCCCTATATTTCATCACATGGTTGAATAGAGATTACTTTGACCATTTTAAAAATATAAGGTCATGTAAGTTCATCAACGTTATTTCCGGAGATATATCGATATTACTTCAAAAAATATAAGGTGTTCAACACTCTGTAACTTCTAGTAATAATTCCAATAACGTATGGGAGATGAAATGACTTCAGTATGGTCTAGTTATTGTAACATGACACAGTTGAAATTTCATTACCTTTTGTGTACCGGATAGATCGAAACGCAAATTGAAATGTATCTTGTTGTTTTCAAGTAGAAACCCATATATTCAATTTCAGTATTGGAAAGGCCATAAAATTTCCTTTCGAATGATATATCACACTTGGTATTTACTTTACCTTGAAAATAACGTAAATTTTCAATTGAAAAAAACCAGATACCTTTCAATTTGCGTTTCGATCTATCCGGTACACAAAAAGTAATGAAATTTCAACTGTGTGTCATGTTACAGAAACTAGTCCACACTGGAGTCATTTCGCCTCCCAAGAGTTTTTAGAATTATTTTTCCACGAGGAGTTACAGAGTGTTGAGTACCTTATGTTTTTTGAAGTAATATCGATATATCTCCGGAAATAACGTTGTTGAACAATTATAACCTCATATTTTTTGAATGGTCAAAGTAATCTCTATTCAACCATGTGATGTAATATAGGGTGTTCCATTACAAAAAACATAAGTTTGGTTTGGTGAACTTCTCTGGGTCACCTTGTATACTTCGGAACATTTTCCAAATATACTCTCTCAAGAAAGAAAGATGCTTGCATTCGAAAGAAATTTTTAAGTTGCGCCGTTTAGCCCACCGGAGCGCAGTTGCAGGACCCTGTATATTAATTCACTAGGTGTCATAATTGAAATAGTCTCTAATGGAATACAATTTTTTCTTAGGATCGAAACGAAAATATCACCGCGGTATATTCAGTTGGGTCTCATTTATTAGGGTACGTAGGGGTACCTAATATGAATTGATAACTTCGAAAATGAGAGAAATATGACCCTGGTACTTTGACCACTCCCCTCGTACCCTGACTACTTCCCCTCAATCCATAACAAACTTACGGCAATAGATCAACAGATTTCATATCCATCCTGTAAACTCCACTACAGGAGTATTTGCATTGATTCCAAATACAACGAGACATTTCTTTATTAAAACAGTTCACGATAAACACACAATAAAACTCATTGATCAACAAAATTTCACTCCAAACTAAATAATATAACCTCAAAAAGTCAAACTTCGACAGGTAATCCAATAATTTGAAGCAGGGGATGAATGATTTGATTGGCTTTCCCCAGAAGTAGGGATATCAGGGGAAATCGGCAGGCTGCGCAGTTGATCATGTTCTATCTCTTGTTTCTTCAGTCTAAGGTTACAGGCAAATCATTGTATGATAGAGGAGAAATTATACAGGGTGTCCCACGAATATTAGGACAGTGAATATCTCGGATTTTTTTTGATATTATATCACCCAATGAGATTTTTGTTTTCGGTCACGTGACATCAGATTCAAAAATATCAATATGACAACCTATATATTGTGGCAGCTCTATGTTCCTACCGATAAAACGATTCATACAAACTATCAACTCTTGTGGTCTAAAAAGATTAGTTCAAGAACTACAGGTACTTCAATATCCTATGTCCCACGGCGTTTTTCAATAAAATATGGATGATTTTGCTTTGTTTTATGCATCACAAAAAATATAGGACTGCCCAAATATACAGGGTGACCTGAACCTGAATAATTTGGCAATTGCTCGTTTCAGATGTCGTGGGACAAAGGATATCGAAGTACCTGTATTTCTTGAAATAATCGTTTTGGACCACAAGTGCGATAGTCCGTTGAAGCTGTTTTATCGGGAGGAACATAAAAATTACAAAAGATCCAGGTTGTCCCATTAATAATTTTGAATCTGATGTCACGTGACCAAAAACAAAGTGCTCAGAGGGAAAAATTATATCAAAAAAAACCTGCACCAATTGCTTTAATTCAATACCCCAAAATAACAATTCTCCACTATTTTCGAGTTCCGAGATATTCGCTGTCCTATGTATGTCACTTAGGCCAACTCCATTTAGGTGGTAGGTGCATTTTGATTATTTCCATCAATACTGAAAGTTTTATCATTCTACTTCAATTATTATGGAAGATACAGGAGTATTTCCATGAGAAGTGAGACAAATTCGGACTTTTCAGGACTGAAATATTTTCAGGAAAAAAGTGTATTTGTAGTAAGCCAATTTTGTACCCTAGTATGTTTTACCGTAAAAATGGGTTGTTCCATCGCGAGTGGCGGGCAGTGTGTAGCACTTAGGCCAATACCATCTGGTAGGTAGGTGCATTTTCATTATTTCTATCAGTCCTGAAAGTTTCATCATTCTACCTCAATTATTACTGAAGATACGGGGGTGTTTCCATCAGAAGTGAGACAAATTCGGTTTTTTCAGGACTGAAATATTCTCAGGGAGAAGTGTATCTGTAGTAAGTTGGAAGTTCTGATCACAAATGTGGAGGTATTTTTAGCCTATTCTGCCCCCTAATATGTTTTACCGTAAAGTGGCAGGCAGTGTATATCACTTAGGCCAACCCCATTCAAGTTGTGGGTGCATTTTAGGCACCTCCATCAGTCCTGGAAGTTTCATCATTCTACCCTAATTATTAGGGTAGACACGGGGGTGTTTCCATGAGAAGTGAGACACACTGTATATATTGAAGTGCTGTGTGAGAAAGATTAGACTCTATATTTTCTCCGATATTATGAGAAAATGTATTGCTTGTCATAGTGTTTGACGTTGATGGTTGTTATTTGTGATTTTGCTGACTCAATAGTTTCTTCAGATGTTGCACTTTCTGCAACAACAAGTTTAGATGCAACATTAATCCTGTTTGTGGTTATACCCCTCAGCCACAGCAGAAGACTTCCATCCTCCATTCAGCATATCTCCTTCTGCTTCTACCAGGATTGTAGCTGATGATCTTCGGAAACTAAGACTTGTATATGTTTCTGGATGATCAATAAACAATTTGCAATTGAGCTAGGCACCGATATTATTTTGTTTTTTTCTATTACTTGCTTGGTGCATTTTTTATTTTTACGTTGACAAAATATTTTTTCCATGTGTCGCAGGTCTTAATTCTGCATATTCTTTGCATTTCTTACATAATTTTTTAATATTAAATTTTATGTTAACCTTATTCTTTGCATAACCAATCTCAATTCTAGCAGCAGAGCCCATATTTTCTCTATCATCTCCAGTAATTCTCACTAATTCTTGCTTCATGTTCCCAAAATGCCGAAAATTTAAACAACCCAAAAATTAACATATTGTCTCGCGTAACCTTTGTGCCCAAGTGCTTTCCTATGCACCAGAACACCCTGTGAATGTGACTGTGACTAGTTTCGCTTGGAAGCAACAATAATGAATAACTATCAATTATTACAAATACAAACACGGTTCAAATAAAAATAAAAATGAATAACCAAATACTCACTGAAAGTGGCTAGTTGCAATTTGTGCGTGAGGACAAACATACAGTTTAGATATTTTTGTGTTACATTTTGTGTTTTAATAATTTCTGTTTTCAAAAGAGACGCTACTGAACCATTTCTTCATTTTATATGTGAACGTCTTTATGGAGTTAATTTTTTTTTCATTTCAGTTGGAACCATGTTGTAAACTGCAGATCCTAGGAAAGAAAAATTCTTTGGGTGAGTGATTTTCCCAATGTAGCATTTGAAATGAGTTGTTTCTGCATTTTGCAGATTATGCATGTACAATCGGATTTTTTTTTGTTTAGTATTTTTGATTGATTATTTCAGTAATACAGAATTTGAATTTAGAGAGAAAGCTTCCTAATTGCTAGACCAGCGTAGTGATATTTATTCCACTTCAGATTACTATCTAGAATGATTTCTAGATATTCCGTTTTTGTAAATTGGTTCGATTTCCATATGATCATTCATCCGGAATGAACGAAAGTCTTCGTCTCCGAATAGGTATGATAATTGCCTCCGACCATAGTTCAGGAAAAACATTTCTGTTCCAAATGATGTATATTTTCAGCAGAAGATGTTGGGCATTCTGTACTACGTAATCTACTATTGGAACATTCCCACAATTCATGAAAAGTAATAGATAGCTTAGTGGATCATTTATAGAGTATTGCACGGAATAGTGGTGTTATACTTGGTTGTTTTCAGTTCTTTTAATACTTATCGCTGCTAGAATTCTGTTGGTAGGTTGTCGCGAGTATTTCTTCTATATCTTTTGGAAATGTGAAACTTGTTTCATTAGGTGTAAAATACCATACGGAGTGTTGAGTTTGTTTTCCTGAGTTCTTCTTCATCATTTGCCAAGTCTTACTGATAGGTTTAGAGCTACTAACTTTAGAAACAAATTCTCTCCACGATTCTAGCTACCTTTCATAATTTATCTTGCTTTTGCACTTATGAGTTTAAATTTGATTTGATATTCGACGGTTTTATTTTTTTATTTTTTGTACGTTTAATGCTTTTTGTATTATTTCACAGCTAGATGCATTCATGGTTCCACCTTGTTCATTTGTATGTTCATTTATGATTAACGTTTTTCAAACACGTTCTGCTGCTGTATGAAGAATGACCTCCTGCGAAAACCTTGCTATCATTTGATCAATTTCTAGCACCAGTAATTCATTTTCGATCAATGGAGATGTTTGGGTTTTGATAATGAGTGTAAAACAGGTTCAGTCTGCTTTCTCGAGACACCATTACGAAACAAGAACAGATGATGGGTTAATCTCTTTATTGAATGTAATTATGTATGGGCTAGTGATCGCTACCGTATAGGACTGAAAATACTTTCCATTGGAGTGATAGCTCTGAATCAAAAATAATCAGATCTATTTCAGAATATGGTCCATTACTAGCATTGAATCCAGTGTTGCGACTATCGCTAAGTAGACTCAGGTTTCAATCATTCATGATTGTTCAAGATATTTGGCTCATTCATGAGGTTCTTTCAAATCCACAGAATGGTCATGGAAATTGAAATCATCTAATATCAGTCGTGGTGCAGAAATTTGATTGAAGATATCAGTGATTTCAGCGACATTGGGTTCCTGATTAGGAGGAGTACAAAATAATGTTGCAGATTTGCAATTTCTCTGTTATAAAACGGTAATAAAACCATATGGTACGAACATGTCGAAAATGTATCGATGTGCGAAGACGATGTCGCGGTTGATACCTCGCTACCACGATGCCACGATGCTGGGTACACATAACAAAAGATGCTCATTCTTTCAGTGTTATGTTCAGTCAGTCCATGGTTTGACGTGTTTCTACATTTTCCTGGTATGGAAATGGTTATTTTCCATATATGTTTTATGGATCATTTGAAAATAGTGGACTACCACGTACTCGAGCAATAGTGAAAACAGTTATAGTGATGCCAGGCAAATAGTCATTTAGTGGGGGTTACTCTCCAACTTCTCAAACCATCATACTAGGCCGGAATACACAGTTTTTGGCAAAAATGCTGAAATTTACAGAATTGTTGAAATAGTTGCCAAAGAAAAAATTATTTTAAAAAATCTATTGATGAACTGATGTGGTTTTTAGGTAGTGAAAATGATAAATACTCATTAAAATTCTATAAATTTGAATTCGTGCTGGCTTCAACTACAGAAACAGAAAAATATTGAAAAAAATTCCTGCTATGAAACAGGGTAATTATCAAGGAGTGGAATTCAGAAGAATCAAATTATTGTTGAAAACTTTGCATTCGTATAGCACTACAGCTTCAAATGGACGTTAAACTTGTGAAAATGGCCATTCCATGAATAAGGGTGGTTTAAAGAAAATCGGTAAGGATTACAGGAAAATATTGAAACCTCGGGGTCGTTTCGTATTTGTTATCTTCATCCACTAGTGAATAGTGGGTATGATCGCTTCGATGAAGTATTAGTGGAAACCGATATGAAAAACACCAAAATATGTTCTATTGAGTTTAGATAGTACATTCATAAGGACTCCTATGAAATATATTACAACTCTTCCCCTTCATAGGGAAATGTTGAAATCAGTTTCACTCGAAGATTAATTGTCTTCTCATCAATAAACAGAATTAATATTTTGCTAATTGGCGTTTCAAGACGAATGGCAGATGGCACGTGATCGCGCCAACTAATAATTTAAGTAACCGCGAGACCTCAGTCTCTACCGAAATGTGAAATAAAATTATTTTGTATCGACCTAAGCATCACAGTAAACATCGATGTAGATCGCGAGGGTGAAATGGTGCAGACATCTTCGGTATGTGCGCTCCCGTTTGAAACTACTAGTTTGTTTTGAGGTGACATGAAGGTATCGATCTCGACCTTGACATCGATGTTTTAAGTTTCACATTTGGTTCCAAACCGCATTAAAATATCCTGGACATATCCTTTCTGTGTCATGAATATTTCATTGTTATGTCGTGTGATCTCAATGCCTAAACAATATCCAACCTCTCCCAAATCTTTGATTTTGAAATGTTTTGAAAGTTTGAATTTGAATTTCTTGGCCATCCCTGGATCACGCGAAGCAATCAAGATATCGTCAACGTAAATTGCGATAAGGGTCAAGTCTTCCCCTCCATTAATAGAATACAAACATGGATCAGATGTTGTAGGTTTCTCTCCAAATTCTTTCAAGATCTTATCCAACTTTTGATACCAGTTTCGTCCAGCTTGTTTCAATCCATATAAGGATTTTTTCAAAAGACAAACCATATTTCCACTTTGTAATTTTTCAAGCATATTCTCTGATTTTATCCTTATTTCGCTGGTTGGCTGTTCTAGTTGAATGACCCTTTCTAAGACTTGTCGTAAGTTTCTTGGAGGTTCCATAAATATCTCCTCGTCGAGTTCACCGTTTAGGTAAGCAGTTGTCACATCGAACTGGTTGATTTTCATTTGAAAACGCATAGCGAGTGACATGAGGAGTCTAATAGAGCTCATGCGAGCAACGGGTGCGAAAGTTTCATTGAAATGGATTCCAGGTTGTTGACTGAAACCTTGGGCCACTAATCGCGCCTTTCGTTTTTCCAGTGTACCATACGGTTTGTATTTATTTCTCAAAACAATTCGGCTTCCAATGACTTTTCGACCCTCGGGACGTTCAACTAACTGCCATGTGTTATTCTTGACAATGGATTCAATCTCGGATGCCATACCATTCTTCAACGTCTGAACCGGACATAGCTTGCTTGATGGGAATTTCTGATAAATATATACATTCCGATTCTTGGAAACAGTTCTCCATTTATTCAATGTTATTTGTCGTTTCAGCAACGTTTTGGTATACTTTACGAGGTCGCCCCCTTGAACCTGTTCTGATAAATTTTGGTCTGCCACGGCCTCGTCTAGAACTAGGTACTTCTTCCTCTTTGGAAGTATCCATAATTTCCTCAATTTCAGGATAGTTTTCATTATTTTCTTCCTTCCACGACTCAGTAATGCCTAGGCTAGAACTAGGTACTTCTTCCTGTTTGGAAGTATCCATAATTTCCTCAATTTCAGGATAGTTTCCATTATTTTCTTCCTTCCACGACTCAGTAGTTTCGAGCTCAACTTTTTCTTCTTCCTCATTTTCATTTTTTTTGTATGTTTCCAGTTGAATATCCAGTAGATTAGGTTCAGCCACAGTTTCATGAGAAATATCATCCAGAATGAAATCAACGTAGTTTTCATTGTTTGATTTTTCTTCAACGAATTTGACATCTCTACTTATTTCTATTTTATTTTCTTTGGGTAGAAATATTCTGTAACCCTTGGATTGTTCTGAGTAACCAAGAAATATTCCTTCTTTGTATCTGGAATCAAGTTTTCCTCGTCCAGGATTCCTATTCAAGCAGAAAACTTTGCACCCAAAAGTTCTGAAGTAGCATACATTTGGTTTCTTTCCAGTCCAAGCTTCGAAAGGAGTAATTCCATTGAGACTTTTAGTGGGACTTCGATTTCGAATATAATTGGCAGTATTCACAGCTTCAGCCCAAAATGTTGGTGGGAGACCTGATTGCATGAGACGACATCTCGCGGTATCCAAAAGAGTGCGATTTTTTCTTTCTGCGATACCATTTTGTTCAAGGGTGTGCGGAATGGTTAATCTCCTCGTGATACCTTGTCTTTTCAGGAAATAATCAAATTCCTTGCCAGTGTACTCCCCCATTGTCTGTTTGTAAATATTTCATTTTAAGTCCTTTCTGTTTTTCAACAAGAGATATAAAGTCTTTCATTGATTCGAAAACTTCACTCTTAGATCGAAGAAACCTTACTTCACACCATTTCGAGCAATCATCTATGAATTCTAAGAAATATTTTGCTCTACTTTTGGATTCAACCCGCATGGGTCCGCATAGATCCGAATGGATCAGTTCTAAAAGTTCAGATTTTCTCACTGATTTATTCGGAAAAGGTGTTCTGGTCATTTTTCCTTGGTAACAAATTTCGCAATTCAATTCAGAATGGATATTCTCCAAATTCACACCCTGTATATATCCTTTTCGATCAGCATCTAACATATCTTTCACATTCAAATGTCCCATTCGTCGATGCCACAATTCTAGTGTCTGTGAATGACAATTCGTGACATAAGCATGACTGTAGTTGGTTTCACATACGTCACTTTTTCTTTCACGAACATAATACAAATCGCCGATTCGATCGGCAACCAGTTTGATATTTCCATCGACTCCAATAACAAAAGCATTGTTCTTTTTAAATAAAACTTCGAAATTGTTCTTTGTTATTTTACCAACCGACAATAAATTAGTTCGTAAATCGGGAACTTGCAAAACACGGATTAAAGAAATGTTTTTTATTTCACCAAATACGTCGGCTCTAAATGAAACATTTCCTTCAGCTACTATTTCCGCTGAAGAATCGTTCGCCAAGTTCAATTTTCTGTGTTCACTGTCTGTGTTAGTAACAATTTCATTCAGTTCTTTACATATGTGAGATGAAGCACCACTGTCCAAACACCATCTCCTTTTATTGTCCGATGAACTAGCTTGAAAAGCATCATCAATGGTATACAAGCAAAGATCTTCAGCTTCAGCACATTTTGCAGAATGGAATTTACTTTTTCCTTTGTTCTTACACTGAGAACCTTTGTGTCCAATTTCCTTGCATCGGTGGTATCGATATCTGAAGACTTCCGTACTTTTCGAACTGGATTCGCAATTAGATTCACAATTTTCATAATTTTTGTTACTTTTTCGGTAATGATATGGATTTTTCTTGACGATCATCGCATTTTGATGATCACTTCTTTATTCGTTTTTTCGTGCGTCACTTTCTTCTATTATTTTCACTCGAAGAACATCGGGCGAAGGTAACTCATCTCTTGACTCTATTGCACATCTGAAGTTCTCGAAATTCGTTGGTAGACTGTACAAAAGCATTATCGTCAACAGATCAGGATTGATATCCACTTCCATTTCGGCCAACTTATCGACTACATCGAAAAATTTGATAGTATACTCGCGTACATCGTTGCATTCTTCCATACGCTGCAGGGTAAGTTGTTTAAGAAGAGTTGCTTTTCTAGCGGGCCCTTTCGACTGGTAAATACTTTCTAATTTCAACCAGACTTTGCCTTACTATCATTCTTTATCCAGGATTCTACAGCTTTTTTAGATGTGTCGTCGCCCACAACCAAATTAGGTTTTATACATTCGCCATTTACCAGGCATCATTCTTAACCAGTAATGCTTCCATTTACATCTTCCACGTATCAAAATTTTCTTTGTTCAGACTTTCAATTCTCGACACGCTTCCAATATTCATTTTCCAGCAATTCGTCTTGACTCTTTCATCCAACAGACAAAATCCGTTATGTTCAGTGCCTGGGCCCATAACCTGTTAGATATATGTTGGAAGATATATCAGAACAGACACTAATGCTGTGTAGAATACTTTTAATCAATGCTTAATGTACAAAATCAGTTAAAGAAGGTGATATAAAAATAGATCTTGATCGTCTATCACATTGACAATCTGAACTGCACTAAATTCAATATATGCATCTGTCACTTAATAATGAAATACAGGATGTTATTCTAACATTCATACAGAACACTGGTTGGCAGAAAAGGATTCCCATGCCAACCTTCCTGATCAATTTGCGAAGGACTGCTTTCAGAGGACCCACGGCTCCCTGTTCCTGATTTGTTGTATCATTTACATTCGATTTCGTTAGCTTTTCTCGTTTAAGTTCAACATATCAATGAAAGAGGAGTTACATTGCTGCATTTTTCTTCCATTGCCCACCATCTCAAATGATTCATCTGATTCATCAGACGATTCTTTCTCTGAAGGATCATTCTTTTCGTCTTTCAACCATCTATTTATCGGGGATCCGTGGGTTCGCCACGTTCTTTCTTCCTGGGGGACCATATAATGCGTGGCCATTCACCCAGCGAGATAGGTCGATTGACACCTTGGGTTGCGGATTTTCAGGTGTACTCATTTTTCTGATTTAGTCTCACTGCTCCGCAGTGGACTTTCCGACAACGATAGTCCTACCGACATCATAAATGCCATCTGTGTAGAAGAAAACATTATAGCAGTACGCAAACACCCCCACAGCGAGAAGGAAACTCACGCCGAATGTATTATGATCACACGTATACTAAAGTAGTTATGTGTATAGATATTACCAATATCATATTGGTAACTATAATATGTTCTATACAGGGCAATTCAAATTCGAACCCCACCATTGAGATCTCCTAAACTACAGAAGATACGTCGAAGCTTAAATTAAGGAAAGTGGCGTATTCTGGTGCTTAACAAAATACTAAGAAGACAGAAATCTTTGGGAGATCGTTTGCTAACGAACAGTCGTTACCGACCGATGATGAACCCTTTACTCCCATAAACACCTAACTATGTAGGTTTATTATGGCAAGAACCTGTCAGAAAACAACTACTCCCCTGGCTAAGACCACGACGGGTATTGAAATAAATCTAACAGCTACTTGAGCAACGTTCCTCAAAACATCAGAGGACGCGATTGCAAGTGTCCTCTATGACCAACCAGCAGAATTATGTTTTGATTTGGACGGGGTGACCACCTGCAGACTAGTTTCGAGGTTGTTGCCTCTCATCAGTGCAAGGGCAGGTCAACACAGACAGCACTGAAGCCATCTGTTCCCCGTCCAAACCAATACACACTCCGCTGATTAGTCAATTCTGGTTCACGAGATGAAAGCAGTTTCTAGGCCGCTCCACCTAGCGAGCAGAGGAAGACACTCCTAATCTCCGGGTTGAGAGATTTCGTTACCGACCGATGATGAACCCTTTACTCCCATAAACACCTAACTATGTAGGCTTATTATGGCAAGAACCTGTCAGAAAACAACTACTCCCCTGGCTAAGACCACGACGGGTATTGAATTAAATCTAACAAAATACTGTCTTGAAACTTGGAAAATTCCGAGTATTTCCGGAAATATCGGGAAAAAACTGTAAATCGGAATTTTCATTTTTATTTTTTTCTATTGTTATTTGACAACATAGCTCAAAACCAAAAGTACATTTTCATCGATACTTTTTTTCAGCCACAAGTTTTCATGTTCAAATTTACTATCCGACGTTTCGACTTCTGGCATTCATCATCAACTTTTTTTCTGTTAAGGGCGCCATATTGTTTTTTTATACAGAAAAAAGTAATTCTCATTCTGATTTCATATATGTATAATTTGTTATGATTTGCACTACTGAAACCACAGATATTAAAAAAACAACTTCATCTGAGATGGTCATGACTCCATCGAAAAATTTTGTTTAATAAACACTAGTTGTCAGAACTCATTAAACATAAGTTTGCACAAATACTTCAGTCGAAATGTCCTCATTCTCAAATGAAGAAAAACGAGATATGTTGAAACTTTATTATAAATTCGATAGGAATAGTACGAAAACAGCACAAATTTATTTTGAATTATATCCGGAAAGACAACAGCCGGATAGAACATTATTCGGAATTTTGGACAAACACTTGGCTGAGTACGGTGCGTTTCAAAAACCAAGAATTAAATATGGAAGCAGAATGGAACAAAATATTAGACGTACCTTATTAGCCGAGGTAAAATAATTGTTCATCCATATTCGAAGAAGTATATTATAGCTGGTACTTTTTTAAATAAATGCAGATCCTTCCAAATCAACACATCAAGTCTCGACAGAAATGGATGTGCCACAGACGAGCGTTTGGAGGGAATTCAAAAAAAGTGGTTTGAAATGTTATAAGATACATATTTCACAAAAATTACATCCAGGTGATCCTGAGAGAAGGATGGAATTTTGTATCTGGCTCTCGAATAGGTTAGACCCTACAAACTTCTTGACATTATTTGGACCGACGAAAGTACTTTTTCGAACTGTGGTGTTTTTAATAGAAATAATGAGCACTTTTGGAGTGAAAATAATCCACGACACTTCAGAGAAGTCAGACCACAAGTTCGGTTTCGTTTGAATGTGTGGGCTGGAATTTATGACGTCCGAATACTTCGACCTCATTTCTTCTTTGATACATTGAACGGGGAAACCTATCATCGGTTCTTAAGAAACGAATTTGAAGAATATATTGATACGTTTCCCCTTGTTAATTATAACAGCTGCTGGTTTCAGCATGACGGGGCTCCTCCACACAATAAAAGAGCAGTTTGCGAATATTTACACCAAAGATTTCCTAAAAGGTGGTTAGGAAATTCTGGACCAGTGAGGTGGCCGGCAAGGTCACCTGGGGTGGGATTCCGAGAGCCATTGAATTCTACTTTTCATCGAATAAGTGAGGTGTCATTATGGTTGAATTCACGGGAGAGACAGAGACATAACTGTCGACTATAGAATTCTATGGCTCACGTAATCCCACCCCTGACCTTATAGTTTTAGATAATTTCTTGTGGGACACTTTAATGAACAAAATCTATGGAGAGCAATAATATGACACAGTAGATGAACTCAGAGACATATCATCACGTAATTCAGGTCTATCAGAAGAAGGTATATTGTTAGGGCTGCTCTTAATTTGAGACGACGAGCTCGGTTATGTATTCAAAAGGAAGGCCATCATTTCGAACACTTGTTGTAATACTTTTTGTGCATTTTTTACAAGCTCATGATTTCATTCGTGTTTTTTGAAACGCACCGTACTCAGCCAAGTGTTTGCCCAAAATTCCGAATAATGTTCTATCCGGCTGTTGTCTTTCCGGGTATAATTCAAAATAAATTTGTGTTGTTTTCGTACTATTCCTATCAAATTTATAATAAAGTTTCAACATATCTCGTTTTTCTTCATTTGAGAATGAGGACATTTCGACTAAAGTATTTGTGCAAACTTATGATGTTTAATGAGTTCTGACAACTAGTGATTATTAAACAAAAATTTTCGATGGAGTCATGACCATCTCAGATGAAGTAATTTTTTTTTAATATCTGTGGTTTCAGAAGCGCAAATCATAACAAATTATACATCAATGAAATCAGAATGAGAATCACTATTTTTCTGTATAAAAAACAATGTGGCGCCCATAACAGAAAAAAAATTGATGATGAATGCCAGAAGACGAAACGTCGGATAGTAAATCTGAACTTGAAAACGTGTAGCTGAAAAAAAGTATCAATGAAAATGTACATTTGGTTTTGAGCTATGTAGTCAAATAACGATAGAAAAAAATTAAAACGAAAATTTCGATTTTCAGTTTTTTCCCGATATTTCCAGAAATACTCGGAATTTTCCAAGTTTTAAAACAGTATTTTGTTAAGCACCAGCACTCTGCCCCAATTTAGGCTTCGACGTATCTCCTGTAGTTTAGGAGATCCCAATGATGGGGTTCGAATTTGAATTGCCCTGTATACCCATGTTATATTCAGGTGTGAGTACCTGATTCTAATTTTGAGTATCCGGAACATTGTAAACAAGGAAGAAATGAAGTAAATTGAATTATGCAATGAATAACGATATCGATATTCACTGAGACATATCATACGACAGTTGATGGTAGACCTTGCCACTGTGGGGACGTATGGAGTGTTATGGAGAGTAGGAGATGTCTTATTTGATATATCAACCCAAGCATATCACAGAATACATAAACGTGAATGAAATCGTGTATTCGTATACACTAACAACCATATGCAATAAGAAGGAATGGATAGTGAATGCGTTCAAAACTACAACACAGGCAATAATTCTATGAGTAGTAAAAACTCATTTTGGTGGCGGATTAAGATGTGTGTGTATGGGCGACATGTGGACATGTAGAGGTAACACATTTAATGTTTTTTAAATTTATCTCAATTTTGCATTTAAGTTTAGATTTGAATTGTTTTTGTTTGATTTCAATGATGTTTCAATCACTTGTAAATAGAAAGAGTTGCAGTATAGACACTAAATAATTGATACAACGAATGTGTCGCTTTGAAATCGCCACCATGAAGGTTTATGTACAAAAATTGTGCGTATCTTTTTCCTACACAATTTGATCAAAGAACATACAGGGTGTTCCATTTAAAAAACATGACAAAATTCGATTAATAGTTGCGAATTGGAATATCAAATTAGACACCCTGTATGAATAGAGGACATGAGAATGAAAATGTACATTTGGTTTTGAGCTATGTAGTCAAATAACGATAGAAAAAAATTAAAACGAAAATTTCGATTTTCAGTTTTTTCCCGATATTTCCAGAAATACTCGGAATTTTCCAAGTTTTAAAACAGTATTTTGTTAAGCACCAGCACTCTGCCCCAATTTAGGCTTCGACGTATCTCCTGTAGTTTAGGAGATCCCAATGATGGGGTTCGAATTTGAATTGCCCTGTATACCCATGTTATATTCAGGTGTGAGTACCTGATTCTAATTTTGAGTATCCGGAACATTGTAAACAAGGAAGAAATGAAGTAAATTGAATTATGCAATGAATAACGATATCGATATTCACTGAGACATATCATACGACAGTTGATGGTAGACCTTGCCACTGTGGGGACGTATGGAGTGTTATGGAGAGTAGGAGATGTCTTATTTGATATATCAACCCAAGCATATCACAGAATACATAAACGTGAATGAAATCGTGTATTCGTATACACTAACAACCATATGCAATAAGAAGGAATGGATAGTGAATGCGTTCAAAACTACAACACAGGCAATAATTCTATGAGTAGTAAAAACTCATTTTGGTGGCGGATTAAGATGTGTGTGTATGGGCGACATGTGGACATGTAGAGGTAACACATTTAATGTTTTTTAAATTTATCTCAATTTTGCATTTAAGTTTAGATTTGAATTGTTTTTGTTTGATTTCAATGATGTTTCAATCACTTGTAAATAGAAAGAGTTGCAGTATAGACACTAAATAATTGATACAACGAATGTGTCGCTTTGAAATCGCCACCATGAAGGTTTATGTACAAAAATTGTGCGTATCTTTTTCCTACACAATTTGATCAAAGAACATACAGGGTGTTCCATTTAAAAAACATGACAAAATTCGATTAATAGTTGCGAATTGGAATATCAAATTAGACACCCTGTATGAATAGAGGACATGAGAATGGATAAGAAATATCACCCATTCGTCTATAGGATGTTATTAAGATTTTTACGGTAAGCATCTGCAGATGGTATCGATTCGACTTTGAAAATCTTGACTTCCATGTGGTTGGATAATACTAAATAATGTCACTAACATGAAAATATCAAAACATGCACGTTATTTCATTTAAAAAAGTAGTCGATCTTGTCGATTGTCCATGGTTCGCACTATAAATTCGGCAATTCTTGTTATATACTCAATTGTTTACCTTATAGAGCAAAATCCCAGGGCCGGCAGATGTTACTTATTTTTAAACGAACGAAATGTGTACGACTGAGTTGTGTTAGTATGTACTATGTTCGCATGCCTACCTGCTAGTTTGACCAGATGACCATTCTTCAGATAGTAGAGAATCAAGGTACGTAAAACCACTACTCACTTTGTTGAATTGCTAGTCTACAGATATATTTCTGAAACCCATGGTGGGTTAGTGGACAGAGTAACTAGCTACCACCCCGGAGCTCCGAGTTCAAATCTCGTCTCCAACAATTCTGATTTTGAAAACCCAGCAGACGCATCACACTAGGGTCAGCCATCTCGGTTAGAAACGGCTTCGACTGTGGGAGGTTTTTGTTCAAAAAGAAATTTAAAAGAAACCAGAATTTTGGCAAATAAAAGATTTTAAGATTTTCTTATAAGTAAAATCCCAGGGCCTTCAGACATAACTTATTTTTAAAAAGATGAAGACTTTGGTTCTGAGCGGTGTCTCATGTACTTTTGATACCTGCATGCTTGTGGAGATCGCTCTGTGACATCTGGGCAGGTACCAGATGAGAAAGGTAACTGAAAATAAGAGTTACTTAACTTTAATTTGTATGGCTGATTTTAATATGTATTTTGTAGAATATCACTCTGAAGTAATTTTGAAAGTTTCAGACGCTTTCCATATACCAGAACTTTTGTCAGACGCTTCGAAGCTCCACAAATTACTTCAAAGTGATATTCAACAAAATATACATAACAATCAGCAACACCAATTTAAGTTAAGTAACTCTCATTTTCAGTTACCTTTCTCACCTGGTACCTGCCCAGGTATCACAGAGCGACATCCACAAGCAGGTACTAGAAGTACATGAGACACCACTCAGAACCTAATTCTCCATCTTTTCAAAAATAAGTTATGTCCGAAGGCCCTGGGATTTTACTTATTAGGAAATCTTAACAAAATCTTCTATTTACCAAAATTCTGTTTTCTTTTAAATTTCTTTTTGAACAAAAACCTCCCAGAGTTGAAGCCGTTTCCAACCGAGATAGTGTGATGTGTCTGCTGGGTTTTTCAAAAAAAAAAATTTTTGGAGACGAGATTTGAACTCCGAGCTCCGGGGTGGTAGCTAGTTAGTCTGTCCACTACCCACCATGGGTTACACAAATATATCTGTAGACTGGCGATTCAACTAAGTGGGTAGTGTTTGTACGTACCTTGATTCCCTAATATCTGAAGAATGGTCATCTGATCAAGCTAGCAGGTAGGCATGCGAACATAGTACTAACACTACTCAATCGTACACATTTCTTTTATTTAAAAATAATTAATTTCTTATGGCCCTGGGATCTTGGACTATATATCTTGGACCATATATCTTCGTATATGAATCATCTTTCTAGCTCTCAAAGAACTCCAGCAATCGTACTCTGACACACTATTGCCCAGCCCTGTATTCCATTCATATTTTTCAATAAATGCCGCCGAATCTGTAGAGTGTTGACCTAATATTTTTGAACTCCTTTTTTTACTCTTAGAGTATTTTTGCCTTGATTTTATATCTATTTCAGATTTGGATGAAACAAAAGTTCAATTTCCAATTCAGCATAATGAAATGTGTTTTTATTGTATTATTCTGGAATTTTGGAAGGAAACGTTTGAGAATCTCCATTTATTTTGAATTTTATACGGCATAGCTGAAAGAGCTTTCGTTAGTTAGTAGTGTATTATTATCAGCAAAGAGAACTAACTTGCCTCAAATATTCGAGGGTAATACCACGAGTGCTGGCAATACTATCGATAGTAATTCTGCCAGAAATCAACGAGATCAAATTGCTTGGTAACACCACGAGTCCTTCAGGACGAAAGGTGTTACCTCAAAGCAATTTGATTGAGTTTAGGATTTCTGACAGAATTATCGATAGTATTGTGAGCACGAGTAGTATTTGTTGAGATAATTTCACGAACCAACAAAGTAAAAAAAGTTCCATTGTCGTGAAATCTTCAATAGTTATAAATAATGCCTGATAGACATGAAATCTGTCAGACTGACATTCATTATAGTAGTGAGTAGTAGGATGACGAGTGGTGTTACCCTGAAGCAATTTGATCGAATTTAAGATTTCTAACTGAATTATCGAGGGTAATAGCACGAGTGCTCGCAATACTATCGATAGTAATTCTGTCAGAAATCAACGAGATCATATTGCTTGGTAACACCACGAGTCCTTTAGGACGAGTGGTGTTACCTCAAAGCAATTTGATCGAGTTTAAGATTTCTGACAAAATTATCGATAGTATTGTGAGCACGAGTAGTTTTTATTGAGATAATTTCACGTACCAACATAGTGAAAAAGTTTCATTGTCGTGAATTCTTCAATAGTAATAGATAATGCCTGATTGACATGAAGTCTGTCAGACTGACATTGATATTAGAAGCAAGATGATTAAGTTCTCCGTTGTTGTTTGGATACGTGTTGCCATGACAAAGTGGTATTACCGGCTCGAAAGCTAGGAACTGCGTATTATCGAGGCATACGTCCCTCATTGGTCCTAATATTGCAGGAAAGGAGGGTTTCATACGGCGAGTGAAATTATCGATAGTATTGTGAGCACGAGTAGTATTTATTGACATAATTTCACGAACCAACAAAAATAAAAAAAGTTCCATTGTCGTGAATTCATCAATAGTATTAGATAATGCCTGATAGACATGAGGTCTGTCAGACTGACATTCATATCAGTAGAATGATGATATTAGGTTTTCCGTTGTTGTTTGGATACGTGGTTGCCATGACAGAGTGGTATTACCGGCTCGAAAGCTAGGAACTGCGTATTATCGAGGCATACGTCTCTTCTTCTTTCTTATCTTTGTTTTATGGATTTCTGATGTCTAACCAGACATCAATTTCTCCAGATCAGGTAAATAAATACATTTCAAGTTGTTTGAAATAGCAGTATGGCCCCTAGCTCTGACAAATCCGTTGTCATCCGGCCTGGATACCTGCGTAGAGAGCCAGAGAATTACACAATTTCACATAACACCCAAAGACAATTCACAACACTGCTAATTTTCAACAAAGTTTAACATTCACACACATTTACTTGACTTCCAACTGAGAACGCCTTCTACCATACAACCCTTGTTGGTCCTAATATTGTGGCACTTATTTTTATTTTTGCCAAACAGCGAACGGTAGCTCTTCGTCTGGCGGCACTGGGTCGTGGTTCAAATAATTAAAATTAAAAACGTTGATAGTTACATTAAATGCCTTGAGCGCCACTAAATTTTTGATGGCATGGAATCCAGAAACCTCTGAATTATTTGAGACAGAGTATTATGAAATGATAGTCAAAAATCCCCAATGATACTTTATTGTTCATAAATGAGCAATAATACTAATTATGTACAATTATATACCGTGGTGATTCAATGACAAACAAAATGCATGTGATTTTCTGGAACTGTATCCAGAATGATTACCAAAAAAAAATACTTAAATGAAATCCGATCAGTTTCAAACGATTGTCAAATATAATGATATACCTGTAGGTACCAAGACCTATTGTTGGACATGTAAAAATATACAGTTAAACAGAAAAAATGTTCACAAATAATCATAGATACCTAATACTTATTTATCTGAGGTTCTCTCAGATATCCTCTCCTTAGATCATTTTTCGGAGATGGTAAGTTCCAGACAGGTATCCAACGATGAACAGCAATGGACAGGTAGGCATTCAAAATTCAGACAGCTACTCAGATCGACCTTGACCTCTGGATTGAAACGGAAATCAGGACAGGAATCGACACATCACAGTTTGTGTATCTCAGCAAATATCCAGATGAACCATAGGGACGTAGGGTAAGGGTGGAATACACCCTCAGCTAAGAATGAGATAGGCCCGCCGGTATGAATGGAAGAAGCCCTCCAACAGGAACAAAATAGGCCAGCAAGAAACGGACTAGGACATCCGGTAAAGGTGAAACAAACCGTCTGGTATGAGTGAAACAGATCGTCCGGTAAGAGTGACACAAGCCGTCCGGTAAGACCCTGTGAAATAGGTAAAATGATAACCCATTTCAACACGTGTTGTGTGAAAAAAAAGTGGTGGAGAAGACAAAAGACATAATGAAATTACTATAAAGTATATACCTCTTTACTCCAGAGGGTAAACAATAAGTGACGAAATTATTTATTTCGAAACACTAAAAAAGGGTATATCCCCCAACTTGAAGATACGAAAAGACTATGAGGAACTACTGATCCCCTCGGCGTCTCGTTGATCTTACCCACATCAAAATGTCTACCTTCTTCATCGGAACTGTTTCCCCCAGAAACATTTTGTATGAAAAGGTGGGAGTGACAATCGGTGTTCCCAACAGTCGAAAATTAAAATAACATTTCTCTCATTCACACGAGGAAAGTATGGAACAAGTTCGGTACAACAATAAATGTCGAATGAACCAAGATTCCACTCCAAGTAACCTGACAGTCAATGAAACAAAACTAGAATTAGAAACGGCGCTTTATTCGCAGGAACAGCTGATAAGTGTCCACAATCTGAATGTCACCAGTCATCCACTAGGTTGACCTATACTCTTGAAAATGAAAACAAAACAATACCATCTCGAAATATGATCTAAAGACTCTGAAATTAATAACAAATATTATTGTGGGAACCAGAAACATAATAATACAAAGAAATAAATATAAAAAATAACATCTAGGTACGTACAATATTATTCATTTCGGTGACAATCAAATGATTGTACAATGAGTCAATAAACGCTAAAAGATTTTCATTTGTTTACAGAATCAACCTCAATGTAATTGACTATGACTATGACTATGATACATTTTAACACATATGCGAATTCGTCAGAATAGTATAGAAGTATAGTTTTGATGGAAAGCTTTGGTCGCTGAACGAACAGGTGATGATAAAATAAATATACAGTGGGTGAAAATTGATAGCTAATTTTATTTCAGGATATGACGGACCTTTTCAAAGTTTTAATGCAAACTTGAATACTAAATACGGAATTGGAAAATATCCATTAATTGAATAATATTAAATGAGTCCTGTCGAATATCATTTAATTTTTGACACGTCAAAATGTGATTGAATATTTCCAGAAATAAAATGAATAAAAACCATAGTATCACATACTCGAATAAATAATTATACTGATCACCGACAATGAAAATGAAATAATCTTTTGCAATAAAATAGCGTTTTGAAATTTTATTTAAATATACTGGGTGAGTAAAAGAAAAATGCTATAATATTGTAGGAAAGGAGGGTTTCGTACGGCGAGTAAAATTATCAGAAACGTCAGATCCTTCAGGTATAACAAAAAGACTACTGGTCGCAATACTGCCACTTTGAAACGCCGCAGTCGGAAGATTCCTATCCAATGAATATTTTTTGTGTCTGATTCATCAAATGAAACCGAAACCAACCAAGGGCATTGTTAGGGGCGAAATTCAGGATAGGAGAGCAGTGAATGTGCTATGATGTTTCACGACAATAAAAATTGATTTCGATAAGATTGAAATATGGGGTTTAATTTTCCGGAGTGCCACGGATTTATCGCCAGTAAAAAATCCGAAACCACCCTGATGGAATGGGACAACCCACTGCACCAAAATTACTCAAATATCAAACAATAGATACATATAATGGTATAAAAATAATATATAAATATGTAGAGGTTTTGTCTTCCCTTATGCTTGGATAACTTGTACCAGAATAAAATAAATAGTCATGACCCTTACATATATACATATATACACATATATAGATTGATGTTACACACACTTTATGTGCACATTTCGGCATACAATACAAAATGAAATGAATAAATGTAAATATGGTACCAACAAGATGAATTAAAGTGTACGCTATGATTGGGAGAAGAGTATCGTTCAAGTATATCAATATCAAGCCTCCAGTGAGGGCTATGCCTGTGACTTCACGATGATAGCTAACAATTAGTAATATGCCTTAGCTACAATCTTGAGCCAGACTTATCTGATGGTAAGTAGATTTTCCCAATGATGTCAGTTCGCCAGTTGTAGTTGATACATCCAGTGCCTTGTTGAATATCGGTGTGCACAATGAGTGCGACATAATCAAACGAAGACTACCAATAATATGGGACGAACAGAGAAGGAATACTGATAATCAGTGGAACAATCACAGTAGTGGAACAGGAACACCATTAAAGGGTAGCGGGAACAACGGAACAGTATCGGAGCAGCAATGAAAGGTAGCCGGAACAACGAAACTGTAGCGGAGCAACGGAACAGTAGAAGAGCACCCTTGAAAGAATAATACCAGTCTCACTTCTGATTACACTCGTATGTCCATAAGTAGAGCCCAAATGCGAATACTAACCTCTATTAAGCGGGAGGGTTCTGGTAACAGCTCTGATGGTCTGTTTGCTGTCTGATAGCTGGTTGCTCTTTCTAACGGTTTTACCGATGAAGGATAGTACTACGAGACCATAACCTCAAGAATCCGCGAAGCAAACAGAGATCTTCTCGAAAACACATACAGCATCAAATATCGCAAACAATATAAGAAAATCTCCAGATATAAATGTTTTCATCAACGATGATCAAAATTCAATTGGAATTGGTTGGTTGTCAAGAGGTCACTCATCAAATATTGAAACGTAAAACGTTACTCAAAATTACTCAGACGTTAAAGTAAAAAACTGTCACTATCAGACAAAGGCGCTTCCTTGCTTGTTCGTGGTCTGTGATTTCAGTCCAGGAACTACCTCGAGCTACTTCTTGGGACCATTGGACAACGACTTAGCTGAACAGAACACCTAGAGATTCAGTGTCGCCAACTGAACTGAGACGAACCAAACACAAGCAAGGGCAAGTATTCGAAAGTGAAGTACCCAATGGCACAAAATAGAGATGGAGGACAAATGTACGGTTTTGTGAACTGAACACAAAACGGCTCAACTTTCGTTTAGCTGAAATCAGTTACAGAAAAACGGTTGCCATGGCAACCGTTGCTAGAGTAACGACAGTACAAAAACCCGATTCCCATGGTGCGGAAATGCGTGGTTGCCAAGTTGTCCACTTTAGTTCAGCTGAAATCAGTTATGAAAAAAGGTTACCATGGTAACCGTTGTTAGGGTGAAGAGTAAAAAATGCTATTCCCGTTCTGCGGAAATGTATAGTTGCCAAGTTGGGCTAGTTATAGTTTAACTGAAATCAGTTATGGAAAAACTGTTGCCATAGAAACCGTTGCTATGACCACAAATACACAAAACCCTGATTCCCATGGTGCGGAAATGCATGGTTGCCATATTTTCTGCTTTATTTTAGCTGGAATTTGTTATGCAAAAAATGTAGCTATGATAGTCGTAATGGTGAAGAGTGAACAAAAATGCCATTCCTGTTTAGCGGAAATGCGAGATTGCCAAGTTGGGCATGCTATGGTTTAGCAGCAATTGCTATGATCACGAGTACAGAAAACACAAATTTTTGTGTTGCGGAAATGCATGGTTGCCAAATTATTGCTGTTACCAAGTTAGGGGCGCTTGAAAAAGATTTATGGAAATAACTGTTAAAAATATCAAAATTAATACTTATTCATCTGAAGGCGAATCGTTCAAAAATATTATTTTTATGAGTATTTACCTTTGTCAATCTTACTTTGATCACAAATGAGCGAAGCAATCGCTTGCCCCACAGGCCACACACTATAAATGATCATGAGCTTTTTCATGAATTTGAGAAAATGTACAAAGTAGTAACATGCAGGCGAGGGGTTCCGGCCGACATTTCGCAAACTCGCATGCGCGTATTTCCGCATGCGCGTATTTCCGAAATGTCACGCGGATTTGCGAAATGTCTCGCGGATTTGCGAGATGTCAGCCAGATGTCTTGTGATATAGTCCTAATTCCTCAAATTACTGTATGGGTTCACAATGAATTCAACATATGACCGAATTATAAAAAGATTATTCTCCACCGTGAACATCGTCTGTTCCGAAACAATGTCAACATCAAGGTTAAGTTTAGTTAGTTCAGGACCTAAGGTTGGGAGTTATTTTATTACCTGGAAGAAATTGACAAAGTATTAACATGAACGCAAGTGCGTCGGCCGGACGCGCTCGCTTCACTCGCGTTCGGTGTGTTCTGAATCTGATATTTTAAATTAATCTGTTATTTTGCATTGAAATAATTCTTGATCTATTCCTAAATCAACGACCCGCAATTGGTGCAAACAGTGAATTTGTCTCTTCCGAAGCAATAAGGATCAGTTTGGTTAGTTCAATATAGTTTAATGTCCAGCGTGGCTTTAGCCGGGAAAGCAGTTGTTTTCTGTTAGATGTTACGAAATAATAGCTTAATTTAATTTGAACTATCTGAATGAGAATACGAATTTTCAGTTTCGGATTTTTTTTTGAAGTTATAGGGTCTTCTGTAGATCAATGTCCAGCGTGGCCTCAGTCAGGGAAATAATTGTTTCCTGTTACATATGACAAAAAAATAGCCTAATTTTTATCGTAGGTTGTTCTCATTTTCAGTGGAGTGAGTCATGTTTTTTTTTATATTGAGAATTTTTTCCTTTTCAAGTTTCAATTTATTTTCAAGTTGATAATTTGGCAACCGCGCATTTTTCCAAAACTGAAATCGGATTTTTCTTTTCACTAATCCTAGCAACGATTTTGCCACGGCATCAACTTCTTCCTAACTGATTTCAGCTAAAATAAAGCAGAAAATTTGGCAACCACGCATTTCCGCACCATGGCAATTGGGTTTTTGTATACTTGTGATCAAAGAAACTGTTGTTATGGCAACAATTTTTCCATCATTGATTTCAGCTAAACTATAACTGGTCCAACTTGGCAACCATGCATTTCCGCAAATCGGGAATTGCATTTTTGTTTACTCTTCACCCTAACAACAGTTACCATGGTAACGTTTTTTCCATAACTGATTTCAGCTAAACTAAAGCAGACAACTTGGCAACCACCCATTTCCGCACCATGGGAATCGGTTTTCTGTATTCTTGTTACCATAGCAACGGTTGCCATGGCAACGGTTTTTCTATAACTGATTTCAGCTAAACGAAAGTTGACCCCACAAAACAATAGACTAACCAAAAAACATTTTTATAAAATAACGCTGTCATACCGCGAAATGCGGAATGTAATTATTTACTTCTAGATTGAGGCCAGATCATGTCCGCCCGTACTAGTGCGGCAAAGGTACTAACATTCGAAAAGAGCTGTACTTGATAACGATCAAGTTATCATTTTGTAACAGTGGCGTTCCGAGTGGAAAGTGTTGTAGCAGTATTTTGTGATTTACATAATCAAAGCCTTTTGATATGTCCAACCAACTAAGATCATTCTTACAGTTATCAAGGGAACACAATAAGTTTGATTTGAGTTGTGTTTCTGAAGTTACGATTATAGGAGGAACACGTGGGCCTTCAGCCAATTGTAATGGTTCCGTTTTGTTTTGCGGTAATGTTCTGGTTGTCAAGTTAGTCACTTCGGATTACTGAAAATCTAATATGGAGACGGATCGAAGTAGACATTATTCTATTCAGTCAGGTGGTTCTTGCTATGACATTTTGACTTCGCGCAAATACGCTGTTGCAAAGTTATGGGAGCAGGAAATCATTAAAAAGAGCACTATACAAACTTTGACTGAAGAATATAATTATAAATCTCCTATCATTATTGTTTTGCGGAAACCGCTGTTGGCAAGTTGATCACTTCAGAGTACTGATAATCAGATATGAACATGGATTGAAGTTTCTTTCCAATCAGGTGGTTCCTGCTGTAACATTCAGACTTTGAAGAAATGTGCTGTTGCCAAGTTATGGATTCGAGAAATCATTCAAAGAAGCTGTAAGGAAATTTCCAATAGAGGGTATTATTACAAATTTTTAGCCAATTCTAATAGTGCAATTTTTGTTATGAGAAAATGCGCTGATGCTGAGGTAGTAACTTTGGATTGCCGGATACCTAGAAATGTGGATGAAATGGTGAAATAACAACAGATGCTCGCTGCGCTCGCATTTCATAAATTACCAGAAGAAAGAGACACGTCTTCGGTGTGTCTTTTTTTCTGACTGCTCACGTTTTCGGCCATGGATCGAATTTATAGATGTAAAATTGACACAATTCTAACCCTACCTAACTGACCTAGCAATATAGGTACCTAGTAATTCGATCACTGATTAGTACGAAAAGGTAAAGTCACAGCAGATGCTTGCTGCTTTTGCATTTTATAAATTATCAGAATAAAGAGACACGCTATTTTTTTTGTTTCCATGGAAATGAAGTTGATGTCAAACTCCAAATCATTTATATTCCGTGAGCTTTAGTATGATAATTTGTGATAATCCAGATCTTGAGGATATCAACGTTGTTTTGCATCAGCTAGTTATTTCAAGAATTTTCAACGTATTTACCTAATTTGAATACGAGTGAAATAAACTAAATGGAATAAATAAGTTTATTTGGTCTATTTTCATACAAATTAATTAAATGAATATTCATATCGATATTCTTTGACACAAATATCCATAAATCTTTTTTTTTTATTTTTTGTAGCGTCCACAATTTGAAAATATTGGCGTATTTCTGCACGGTTCAAATTTTATAGCACAATTTATCTGATCGAATAATATGAGATCCACTTAGAACTATCCTCATATCAGATTTCCAATAATCCAAAGAGAACAAAACTTGGCAACAGCGCATTTCTGCAAAACAAAAATAGTACTATGACAATTGGCTGAGGGTCCAATAACCACATAATCAATTGTTTTTTCAGTAATCCATAGTGTCCGCAAAAAGAAAATATTACTATAAGAACAGGTTAAGGGTCCTTAATCGATATATTCAATTATCTTTTACAACAATTATCAGATTTACAATTGGCTGAGAAGCCCACAATCGCGATGTTCAATTGTTTTTCCCAACTATTTCAACAAACAATATATCAGATTTCTAGTAAACCAAAGTTCAGCCAACACATACCCTATTCCATTTTACGACATTCAATCCATAATGAAAATATCGGTGACATATTACATACTTACATTCCTAAGCAAATTATAACTTTCTGTAACGTTCCACTTTTAGTATTACTGAAATATTTCAGGAAATCTTTTGTGATTTGTCGTCTTGCAATATATCACGTCGATATCGAAAGAGCTTTTCGACAAATACGTTGCGACATCACTCAGATATTCTGACATTTCCATAAAAGACTCAGCGGTGTCGAGTTTATTTGCTTTGTGAATGGATCAAAGATTCAAAGTTCGAGCAATGGTGATGACATCAAATTGTATAGTTGGATCTTTTTCATTAAACATGCGGTTATAGTTATCTCGAGAACAGAATAAAGAAATTTTTGATCAATTAATTTAACATTGAACATTGCAAATCGTTGTAAACAACGCACATATTTCAACTTTTCCCGATTACTTAGACATACTGAAATTACTTTTGTCATTATAGGCTGGTGCCAAAACGAATTTTGAACGCCTAAAATGAGGCTAGGACCAGGTGTAAAATATTGTTGGGGTTCCAACTTTTTGGAAAAAACAAAATAGAACACGAAAACACTCAAAATTGTGAAATTGAAATGTTGTTTAGGGGTTGAAATCGATTTGCTGAGAAACGTGAGCTCATAGCGAAAAATGTTTCATTGCAAAGTTGTAGATAATGAAAAAATAAAAAACATTTATATTTAACTCTTTTCGACATAACCTCAAATTAACTGTCAAAATGGTGAAATGCCGATTTTTCAGTATTTAATTTTTTTCCCGCGCATAAATGATTTGATTCACATGAAAATCTGTAGACACATGTCTTTTTCAGTATCGAATGATCATGCTTTTTTCGAAATTCAGAGGACTACTAGTTTTCGAATTATGTTCATTTTTCAAAAAAAACACCCTTATCTTCCACGAACAATCGTTCTGGTGTTTTATTTTATTTCGAAGGTCTTTAAGTGATATATTTTCAATGATTTTCAATAGCTGTAAAAATAATAGAAATGATATTAATAAAATAAATTTGAAGTGTTTTTATGTTTTCAAATATTTCAATGCAATTAATTCAATCTAAACTGCTTTTTGTTACAGAAATAATGAAAAAAGTCGAAAAGTATGGAAAATAATGAGAAAATCATAATTCAGAGGGACATTCTCCTCAATTTTGAGCGGTTTAACGACCAACAAACACCCAAGTCACATAGACCATTTAGAAGTAGACATTTCAACAATCAATATGTGCACTTATAGACCTTTGAAGTACGAAAAAATATCAAGACAATTGTTTGTGGAAAATAAAGGTATTTTTTTCTTAAAATGTGAATGACTCGAAAACTTGTAGTCTTCTGATTGGCGAAAATCTCATGCTTATTTGACACAAAAAAGGTTTAGTTGCATTTGAACTAAATCATTTATACGCGAGAAAGAAAAAAAAATTGAAAATTCGGGGTTTTGCCATTTTGACGGTTAATTTTATTTTATTGTGATATTTTTACTATCTGCAACCTTTTCCTTCAATAAGTTTTGATTTTGCCGCAAATCGCTAAAAAACATTTTCAACTCCTAACTGCATCCCCATTTTACCATTTTGAGTGTTTTCGTGTTTGAATATTTTTTTCCTGAAAGTTGGAACCTCAGCAACATTCTCCACCTGGCCTTTTCCTGTTAGTTTTTCTACAACTATTGAAAATCATTGAAAATATTGAAAAAATTATGACTAGGAGAGACTTGTAGGTTTTTCTCAATTTGAAGCGGTTTAATGTCCAATAAATTCCCAAGTTACATTGACTATTCGGAAGTAGACATTTCAACAATTGAAATGATCACTTACAGACTTCCTAAATACAAAAAAAAACAAGAACAATTGTTTGTGGAAGATAAGGGTAGTTTATTCGAAAATTGTACCCAACTCTAAATCTAGTCGTCTTTGTGCAAAAACCGTTCTCATTTGACACCAAAAAAGATATATGGTTTTAATTTTTATGTGAATTAAATCTATTATACACGAGAAAAAAATTAATACTGAAAAATCGGGTTTTCTCTATTTTGACGGTCAATTTGAGGTTATGTCAAAAAGTGTTCAATGCAAAAGATTTTGGTTTTTTTTATTATCTACAACTTTGATTCCATACATTTCTTGCTAAGAGGCCAGGTTTTGCTGAAAATCACAAAAAACCGTTTTCAACCCCTAAACTGCATCACCGGAGTGAAACTGGCAAGACGGCATCGCCAGCAAGACGGACAGCGCTACGCTTCGATGAAGTTGTGCCCGGTATCGCGGCGGAGTATGGGTAGTCATTGAATCACGTTAATTTTTGTCCGTGTTGATGAAATATTATTATATGAACCTGCTGAAGAGACAAGAACCGATCACATATTCAAAGCAGTATAATTAATTGCTACCAAGAAAACTATGTATCTCTTCATTGAACTAATGAAATAGAAGTTGATTTTGTATCACTCATTTGATCTCCTCCCATAATGTTTCTGACTTCAAATAACATCTTGTTGCATTTTATTCATAGTGAATAATGAAACATGATTTATTGAATACGATGAATTTGAAATTTGATTTTGTAGCATTCATTTGACGTCCTTCCCTCTTTCTAGAAAAATTGGAAAAAAATGTTTCTGCCTGTCAATATCATCTTGTTGGGATTTTTATCGTGAATAATATTGAGAAAGGATGTGTTGAATACGTTGAAAGTGAAATTTGATTTTGTAGCATTCATTTGACCCCCTTCCCCCACTCTAGAAAAAATGAATAAAATGTTTCTGCCTTTCAAAATCATCTTGCTGGGATTTTTTTCGTGAGGAATGTTGAGAATTGAAGTGTTGAATACGTTGAATGTGAAATTTGATTTTGTAGCATTCATTTGACCCCCTTCCCCCACTCTATAAAAAATTAAAAAAATGTTTCTGCCCTTCAAAATCCTCTTGCTGGGATTTTTTTTCGTGAGGAATGTTGAGAAATGAAGTGTTGAATACGTCGAATGTGAAATTTGATTTTGTAGCATTCATTTGACCCCCTTCCCCCACTCTAGAAAAAATGAATAAAATGTTTCTGCCTTTCAAAATCATCTTGTTGGGATTTTTATCGTGAATAATATTGAGAAATGATGTGTTGAATACGTTGAAAGTGAAATTTGATTTTGTAGCATTCATTTGACTCCCTTCCCCCACTCTAGAAAAAATTAAGAAAAATTTTCTGCCCTCCAAAATCATCTTGCTGGGATTTTTTTCGTGAGGAATGTTGAAAAATGAAGTGTTGAATACGTTGAATGTGAAATTTGATTTTGTAGCATTCATTTGACCCCCTTCCTCCACTCTATAAAAAATTTAAAAAATGTTTCTGCCCTTCAAAATCATCTTGCTGGGATTTTTTTCGTGAGGAATGTTGAGAAATGAAGTGTTGAATACGTCGAATGTGAAATTTGATTTTGTAGCATTCATTTGACCCCCTTCCTCCACTCTATAAAAAATTAAAAAAATGTTTCTGCCCTTCAAAATCATCTTGCTGGGATTTTTTTCGTGAGGAATGTTGAGAAATGAAGTGTTGAATACGTCGAATGTGAAATTTGATTTTGTAGCATTCATTTGACCCCCTTTCCCCACTCTAGAAAAAATGAAAAAAGTTTCTGACTTTCAAAATCATCTTTCTGGGATTTTTTTCGTGAGGAATGTTGAGAAATGAAGTGTTGAATACGTTGAATGTGAAATTTGATTTTGTAGCATTCATTTGACCCCCTTCCCCCACTCTAGAAAAAATGAAAAAAATGTTTCTGCCTTTCAAAATCATCTTGCTGAGATTTTTTTCGTGAGGAATGTTGAGAAATGAAGTGTTGAATACGTTGAATGTGAAATTTGATTTTGTTGCATTCATTTGACCCTCTTTCCCCACTCTAGAAAAAATGAAAAAAATGTTTCTGACCTTCAAAATCATCTTGCTGGGATTTTTTTCGTGAGGAATGTTGAGAAGTGAAGTGTTGAATACGTTGAATGTGAAATTTGATTTTGTAGCATTCATTTGACCCCCTTCCCCCACTCTAGAAAAAATGCAAAAAATGTGTCTGCCCTTCAAAATCATCTTGCTGAGATTTTTTTCGTGAGGAATGTTGAGAAATGAAGTGTTGAATACGTTGAATGTGAAATTTGATTTTGTAGCATTCATTTGACCCCCTTTCCCCACTCTAGAAAAAATGAAAAAAATGTTTCTGACTTTTAAAATCATCTTTCTGGGATTTTTTTCGTGAGAAATGTTGAGATATGAAGTGTTGAATACGTTGAATGTGAAATTTGATTTTGTAGCATTCATTTGACCCCCTTCCCCCACTCTATAAAAAATGAAAAAAATGTTTCTGCCCTTCAAAATCATCTTGCTGGGATTTTTTTCGTGAGGAATATTGAGAAATGAAGTGTTGAATACGTTGAATGTGAAATTTGATTTTGTAGCATTCATTTGACCCCCTTCCCCCACTCTAGAAAAAATGAAAAAAAATGTTTCTGCCCTTCAAAATCATCTTGCTGGGATTTTTTTCGTGAGGAATGTTGAGAAATGAAGTGTTGAATACGTTGAATGTGGAATTTGATTTTGTAGCATTCATTTGACCCCCTTTCCCCACTCTAGAAAAAATTAAAAAAATGTTTCTGACTTTTAAAATCATCTTTCTGGGATTTTTTTCGTGAGAAATGTTGAGATATGAAGTGTTGAATACGTTGAATGTGAAATTTGATTTTGTAGCATTCATTTGACCCCATTCCCCCACTCTATAAAAAATGAAAAAAATGTTTCTGCCCTTCAAAATCATCTTGCTGGGATTTTTTTCGTGAGGAATATTGAGAAATGAAGTGTTGAATACGTTGAATGTGAAATTTGATTTTGTAGCATTCATTTGACCCCCTTTCCCCACTATAGAAAAAATGAAAAAAATGTTTCTGACTTTTAAAATCATCTTTCTGGGATTTTTTTCGTGAGAAATGTTGAGATATGAAGTGTTGAATACGTTGAATGTGAAATTTGATTTTGTAGCATTCATTTGACCCCCTTCCCCCACTCTATAAAAAATGAAAAAAATGTTTCTGACTTTTGAAATCATCTTTCTGGGATTTTTTTCGTGAGAAATGTTGAGATATGAAGTGTTGAATACGTTGAATGTGAAATTTGATTTTGTAGCATTCATTTGACCCCCTTCCCCCACTCTATAAAAAATGAAAAAAATGTTTCTGCCCTTCAAAATCATCTTGCTGGGATTTTTTTCGTGAGGAATGTTGAGAAATGAAGTGTTGAATACGTCGAATGTGAAATTTGATTTTGTAGCATTCATTTGACCCCCTTTCCCCACTCTAGAAAAAATGAAAAAAGTTTCTGACTTTCAAAATCATCTTTCTGGGATTTTTTTTCGTGAGGAATGTTGAGAAATGAAGTGTTGAATACGTTGAAAGTGAAATTTGATTTTGTAGCATTCATTTGACCCCCTTCCCCCACTCTAGAAAAAATGAATAAAATGTTTCTGCCTTTCAAAATCATCTTTCTGGGATTTTTTCCGTGAGGAATGTTGAGAAATGAAGTGTTGAATACGTTGAATGTGAAATTTGATTTTGTAGCATTCATTTGACACCCTTTCCCCACTCTAGAAAAAATGAAAAAAATGTTTCTGACTTTTAAAATCATCTTTCTGGGATTTTTTTCGTGAGAAATGTTGAGATATGAAGTGTTGAATACGTTGAATGCGAAATTTGATTTTGTAGCATTCATTTGACCCCCTTCCCCCACTCTATAAAAAATGAAAAAAATGTTTCTGTCCTTCAAAATCATCTTGCTGGGATTTTTTTCGTGAGGAATATTGAGAAATGAAGTGTTGAATACGTTGAATGTGAAATTTGATTTTGTAGCATTCATTTGACCCCCTTCCCCCACTCTAGAAAAAATGAATAAAATGTTTCTGCCTTTCAAAATCATCTTTCTGGGATTTTTTTCATGAGGAATGTTGAGAAATGAAGTGTTGAATACGTTGAATGTGAAATTTGATTATTTACCATTCATTTGACCCCCTTTCCCCACTCTAGAAAAAATGAAAAAAATGTTTCTGACTTTCAAAATCATCTTTCTGGGATTTTTTTCGTGAGTAATGTTGAGAAATGAAGTGTTGAATACGTTGAATGTGAAATTTGATTTTGTAGCATTCATTTGACCCCCTTCCCCCACTCTAGAAAAAATGAAAAAAATATTTCTGCTCTTCAAATTCATCTTGCTGCGAGTTTTTTCGTGAGGAATGTTGAGAAATGAAGTGTTGAATACGTTGAATGTGAAATTTGATTTTGTAGCATTCATTTGACCCCCTTCCCCCACTCAAGAAAAAATGAAAAAAATGTTTCTGCCCTTCAAAATCATCTTGCTGGGATTTTTTTCGTGAAGAATGATGAGAAATGAAGGGTTGAATACGATGAATGTGAAATTTGATTTTGTAGCATTCATTTGACCCCCTTCCCCCACCTAGAAAAAATCAAAAAAATGTTTCTGTCCTTCAAAATCATCTTGCTGGAATTTTTTTCGTGAAGAATGTTGAGAAATGAAGTGTTGAATACGTTGAATGTGGAATTTGATTTTGTAGCATTCATTTGACCACCTTCTCTCACTCTAGAAAAAATGAAAAAATGTTTCTGACTGTCAATATCATCTTGTTGGGATTTTTATCGTGAATAATATTAAGAAAGGATGTGTTGAATACGTTAAATTTGAAATTTGATTTTGTAGCATTCATTTGACCCCCTTCCCCCACTCTAGAAAAAATGAAAAAAAAAAATTCTGCCTTTCAAAATCATCTTGCTGGGATTTTTTTCGTGATGAATGATGTGAAATGAAGGGTTGAATACGTTGAATGTGAAATTTGATTTTGTAGCATTCATTTGACCCCCTTCCCCCACTCTAGAAAAAATGAAAAAAATGTTTCTGCCTTTCAAAACCATCTTGCTGGGATTTTTTTTCATGAAGAATGATGAGAAATGAAGGGTTGAATACGATGAATGTGTAATTTTATTTTGTAGCATTCATTTAACCCCCTTCCCCCACTCTAGGAAAAATGAATAAAATGTTTCTGCCTTTCAAAATCATCTTTCTGGGATTTTTTTTCGTGAGGAATGTTGAGAAGTGAAGTTTTGAATACGTTGAATGTGAAATTTGATTTTGTAGCATTCATTTGACCCCCTTCCCCCACTCTAGAAAAAATGCAAAAAATGTTTCTGCCCTTCAAAATCATCTTGCTGAGATTTTTTTCATGAGGAATGTTGAGAAATGAAGTGTTGAATATGTTGAATGTGAAATTTGATTTTGTAGCATTCATTTGACCCCCTTTCCCCACTCTAGAAAAAATGAAAAAAATGTTTCTGACTTTTAAAATCATCTTTCTGGGATTTTTTTCGTGAGGAATATTGAGAAATGAAGTGTTGAATACGTTGAATGTGAAATTTGATTTTGTAGCATTCATTTGACCCCCTTTCCCCACTCTAGAAAAAATGAAAAAAATGTTTCTGACTTTTAAAATCATCTTTCTGGGATTTTTTTCGTGAGAAATGTTGAGAAATGAAGTGTTGAATACGTTGAATGTGAAATTTGATTTTGTAGCATTCATTTGACCCCCTTCCCCCACTCTAGAAAAAATGAATAAAATGTTTCTGCCTTTCAAAATCATCTTTCTGGGATTTTTTTCGTGAGGAATGTTGAGAAATGAAGTGTTGAATACGTTGAATGTGAAATTTGATTTTGTAGCATTCATTTGACCCCCTTTCCCCACTCTAGGAAAAATGAATAAAATGTTTCTGCCTTTCAAAATCATCTTTCTGGGATTTTTTTTCGTGAGGAATGTTGAGAAGTGAAGTTTTGAATACGTTGAATGTGAAATTTGATTTTGTAGCATTCATTTGACCCCCTTCCCCCACTCTAGAAAAAATGAATAAAATGTTTCTGCCTTTCAAAATCATCTTTCTGGGATTTTTTTCGTGAGGAATGTTGAGAAATGAAGTGTTGAATACGTTGAATGTGAAATTTGATTTTGTAGCATTCATTTGACCCCCTTTCCCCACTCTAGGAAAAATGAATAAAATGTTTCTGCCTTTCAAAATCATCTTTCTGGGATTTTTTTTCGTGAGGAATGTTGAGAAGTGAAGTTTTGAATACGTTGAATGTGAAATTTGATTTTGTAGCATTCATTTGACCCCCTTCCCCCACTCTAGAAAAAATGCAAAAAATGTTTCTGCCCTTCAAAATCATCTTGCTGAGATTTTTTTCATGAGGAATGTTGAGAAATGAAGTGTTGAATATGTTGAATGTGAAATTTGATTTTGTAGCATTCATTTGACCCCCTTTCCCCACTCTAGAAAAAATGAAAAAAATGTTTCTGACTTTTAAAATCATCTTTCTGGGATTTTTTTCGTGAGGAATATTGAGAAATGAAGTGTTGAATACGTTGAATGTGAAATTTGATTTTGTAGCATTCATTTGACCCCCTTTCCCCACTCTAGAAAAAATGAAAAAAATGTTTCTGACTTTTAAAATCATCTTTCTGGGATTTTTTTCGTGAGAAATGTTGAGAAATGAAGTGTTGAATACGTTGAATGTGAAATTTGATTTTGTAGCATTCATTTGACCCCCTTCCCCCACTCTAGAAAAAATGAATAAAATGTTTCTGCCTTTCAAAATCATCTTTCTGGGATTTTTTTCGTGAGGAATGTTGAGAAATGAAGTGTTGAATACGTTGAATGTGAAATTTGATTTTGTAGCATTCATTTGACCCCCTTCCCCCACACTAGAAAAAATGAATAAAATGTTTCTGCCTTTCAAAATCATCTTTCTGGGATTTTTTTCGTGAGGAATGTTGAGAAATGAAGTGTTGAATACGTTGAATGTGAAATTTGATTTTGTAGCATTCATTTGACCCCCTTTCCCCACTCTAGAAAAAATGAAAAAAATGTTTCTGCCCTTCAAAATCATCTTGCTGGGATTTTTTTCGTGAGGAATGTTGAGAAATGAAGTGTTGAATACGTCGAATGTGAAATTTGATTTTGTAGCATTCATTGACCCCCTTCCGTCGCTCTATGCCCCTTTAGAACCCTTTTTGCATATTGGTCTTTCACCAAAGTTTTCAATACAGTTTACCTATCATACACATTTGTAAGAAAACAGGACTCATTCAATGATAGGTAAATGAAGAATTTCAGTAATTGAAATTGACCTACATGGACAATGGAATTCAAGTGATTTTTGTGTCTGCCCGGAAGTGGTTATTAGGATTAATCAGGTACTCAATAGGATTTGCATGATTGTTGATGGGCTTAAATTCCTTGAAATTTGTCCCTAGAAAGGGGCGGGCAAACCTTAATATCTATCCTGATGCATGATATAGTTCTGAATAACAGTTTCAAACACTGATTGATACAGTTAGTTGATATCTTTAGTTGATTTTTTATTTGTGCCGTTCCTGTGTTTTCATAGTCGTTTCGTTCTTGTGTTTTCATAGTCGTTTCGTTCGCTACTCCTAGTTCATTCAAGTGGAATCTTTTGGTAAATATACAGTTGATTTGAATATTTTTACTAACAATTTATTCATTAAAGAGTAAAAAATTTGGGGAAAGTGTTGGCAAGGAGAGAAAGGAATGTCTGACAGAAAAAAAATCACTTCTTCATAATCCTAGCAAACCAGTTGAATTGAATTTATAGTTTTGCGAATTATTAAAATTCAAATGTAGAACGTCAAAGTTATATTCATAGTTATGAGACTGTCTCTTGATGGAGAATGAAATATAAAAAATAGCAATTTCAAAAAGTTATTTATGAGGAGTAGAACACAGAAGCTAGTGATAATTTTGATTTTTATTTATATAATTGAACACGTTAAACAATCACCTATTCAGAACTATCAGAGTTTATGATAACTAAAAAAAACATTCCTATAGGTCTAAGATCAACTCGCAAACAATATCTCCTACATCGTACGAATTTTTAGATGAGATATAAGTCAAAGAAATTAGTGTTTGTGTGAACTGTATAATATAGGCATAGCTTTTGTCAGAAAATCGACCAAACTCATTTCAATAATTTGCGAAATTTTGTAGTGAACGATAAAAATTATCACTTTCTCAGATTTTCAGGTGGAATAGTTTGTGCTAACTTTATATTGAGTTAGCAATGCCACTGAAATGAATCCAAATTTATTGTTGGGTATTTGTCGTAGTTCACTTGGCTTCAAAATATTTCTTTTTACTTTGTAGTATGTCTTTTTTGCGAAATTGCTAATTACTTGTTCTTGTGACCTCCGCCAACTGGTCCATTCGTTGGGTGGGCCAGAATGACTTTAATGTTGTCGGACCTAACCTGATGAGAGTTAAGAACCTTGAAACTTGTCATGTATGAGGGAGGTCATTCTCAACCAGATGGGGGATAATATTAATGCTTGATTGCACTTACAATAATATCCTCCTGGATGAACATTGCACAAATAAATGTCAGATGTAATCCAATGTCCGCAAGAGGAAGTAGTTGTTCTCCGACAGATATTTGCCTGATATTTTCCACTTTTTGGAAACTTGTGGAGAGAAGGGTATTTCAACTTCGTCGATATTTTTCGTTCCATTTATTACAAGTTGGGATGTAGTGTATCATTTTTGCATTTTAATTAGAGTATTTGATGTTCCAGTTCTCGGTCAAGACAGTCGCCAATACCTGAAAGTTACCAAGGTATTCAGCTTCCAATCCGTAGGTCAATATGTATAAACGTATTCGAGGTAGACCATCATATATTGATGTGAAGGCCATGGCAACATTCTTGTCAAAAAATTACTCATCATCTTATGAAGACTTGAGAAAACTCACTGCCACCAGTCTTATAATACAACAAGCTGGTGAATTTTTTTTCAACAGCTCTGACAGAAAAGTTTGTTTTGCCATTGTCATGACCATCAGAAGAAATAACAGAGGATTTTGTTCCTATTTATCAAAACCAAAGATTAATATTCTTCAGAATATCGTGATAACTCCTGAAAATATGGATACTTCATCAACTGAATTATTAGAGAACATATCAGAACATACACTTTCCGTGAAACCAACTAATGGTGTGTTCACAGCAACATCATCAATAGTTGAGATGGATACTATCTTCAATGATTCTTCTACTGATATCAAATCAGAATCTGAATCACAGTATTCTTCTCTGTCGGACAGAAAAGAAGATCTAACGACAACTAACGAAGAAATTCCTGAAGAACTTCTTATGTTAGACAAAATGACCCCTGTTTCTACTAAAACACTTCCTACAAATGCCACGAATCTAAAAGAACAACCTCCAAATGACACTGGTGGATATGGAGATTGCATTCATTTCGAGGGCTCTTGTCTGATAAGCGTAAATGAATGGAATGCTGTTTTTCAAAATGGCCGCCTTACACCGGGGGGACATATCTCATAACAAAAAAACTTGAAAATGTCAATAACGTTTGTGTCATCAGTTTCAAGTCCAAGCATTACAACAACGCAAGGAATACTTTCAAAATCTATGCATACTGCGCGCATAATAATTGCAAAAAATTCAACATTTTTATAAAGAATGTTGATTCGCAAATCGACCATGAAGTTGATGTTTACAGTTCTAGTGTGAATTATTATCATTTAAAATCTATTACTAAATATTTGAAAGGAACAGAAAGAAAAATTGTGCGGCAACATCTGAAGTTCATGAAACCTTCCAAGTATCGTGTTAATGTAATAATGAAATCATCTGTTCCTGTGATCAGAGAAATGAATCTTCAACGTATCAAATCTGATGATGTAGTTAAAAAAGCCAGATCAGAAATGTTGGGAAAGAATGATAGAGATAAAGATGACTTGATTGATGTCATACTGATGCAACGGGATAACTATCAATATATAAAACAGGTTGGACAACCTTTTCATATTTATATGTTCAGTGAACAACAACTGGAAGTTTTGGATCGTAGTAGCTATGACGATTTACCAGAATTGCATATTGATGCTACAGGATCTATTGTACGAAAGCCAAAGTTTTTAGCCAAGAAAATTCTTTATTATACCGGGGTTATAAAAACAAGATTTAACAAGAGAATATTTCCAATTATGGAAATGATAAGTTGCGACCACGACTCTGTGTCTATAGGCATGTGGCTTTCAAAATTCAAATCTTTCTGTTTGAAAAGGAGCAAAAAGTGGCCAATATTTTCAGCTATAGTCACAGATTTCAGTTTTTCTTTAATCAATGCCATTACCATATTCTTCAATAATTTATATTTACTGCAATACTTGGAGATTACATTTGATCACTTGAGAGATGGAAATGATTTGCCAAATCACATAATACCACTTCACATCTGCTGTGCACATTTTCTCAGAATAATTGTGAACGATATCAAAAAGCATATAACTGATGAAGCCAGCAACAAAATTATGAAAGAAATAATAGCCTCAGCATTCAATTTTACAGATTTGAATAAAGTGCTTGCTTGGTTTGAAAACCTTGTCCCCCTATTGTACAACGAATATAAATCGGCAGAAGTAGATAGAGCTTTAATAAACCTACTGCGTTTATGTTGTGATGGATGTGTTATAGTTGATGAAATTTGTTCCGAGTATAAAGACACAATTCATCATAAGCAGAGTGAAGAAGGTATTTATGTAAATTCTCCGTACTTCAAACTATTTAAACATCGTCAAGATGAGATCATATCGAATATGAAAAACCAAAAAATTAATGCAAAAAACGAGTATTTCAGCAGGGAACTTTTGAATACTATTTTGAAGAAAATAGCCTACTTGCCAATGTGGACAGGAATTTTATTCAAGAATAAACCGGAATCTTTCAAGAGGTTCAGTAATGCAGAAGTTGAAAACTGGTTCAATGTAGTTAAACATTTAGTGCTGGAAAACCTTAAAAATCAGAAGTGTAGCCGAGTTATTAGAAAAATACGCAAAACCATCTTGTCGACACACAAAGAAATCATCTCAAATATCCCAAAGTCAGCCTGCACATCCAGAAAACCAAAAAAATCTATCAATAAAATTTCCTACGACTATGTTGACAACAAGGAAGAGTGGAACAAAAAATTACCACCCACGAGCAACACCTTCACAAAAAAACATCTTGGAGCATTACACTCCATCTTGAAAGCACCAACCAAATCACTAAATGCAAAATTCAGCGAGTCAAAAATAACTTGTCTTCAGTTGAGAGAAACAGATTCCCAAGACGACAAAACAGATGATGAAGGTTGGATTTCCCAATTAGATGCTAGAAAAGTACCAGAAGATCTTGGGCAAAAATGTTACAGATATTTGGGGGAGCACATCTTTATTGATGAAGATTCAATCAGAGAAATAGAAAATGAAACGAGAGAACAACGAGAGTGTGCCTTGTGGTTTTCTGAGAGAAAAATTAGGTTGACGGCATCAAATTTCGGAAAGATCTTCAAAGCTAAATCTGAAACCTCAAAAGAAAACATCGTGAAACAACTTCTTTCCGAAAATAAAATTTGTTCGTTTGCAGTTGAACACGGCATTAAATACGAAAAGGAGGCAATTGATGATTACAAAACACAAACCGGGAGCAAAGTATCGCCAAGTGGATTGATTATAGATGAGGAATATCCCTTCTTGGCATGTTCCCCTGATGGGTTCGTTGGAGAAGAAGGAATTATCGAAGTGAAATGTCCATACTCCATTCGATATGAACACCCTGAACTGGCCATCAAAAACGGTAGACTGAAATATTTCCATAAAGAATTAGGTCTCAAGCCAAATCATTTATATTTTTACCAAATTCAAGGGCAGCTGAATATTACAAAAAAAAAATGGTGTGATATGGTTATCTGGACTTGGGCAGGACTATTTACATACAGAATAACCAGAAATGAGGACTTTTGGTACGAAGTGTTACCCAAACTAAAAGATTTTTATTTATACTACATGCTACCTCAATTAGTGGCCCCAAGATCAGAGAGTTTCTGTAAACGAGAATGGTCACCTCCAAATTATCTAGAATCGTTGACGGAAGTTAACAACAAGAAAAGTGAGAAAATACAAAATGAGAATTTATTATTTTTCAATAATGGATTAATTCAAAATGTTGGGTTTTATCAAAAATGCAACGAATATGGAAATTATACAGTTGCCAAATACTCAACAAATTTCTCCAATGACCTCCTATATGAAGATTTTAACTCATTAGACGATAAACAATGGCTAACTGACTTTGCTCTTAATTATTGTTTGAATGCTCTAATGAAATATCGACAGAGCTCGAAAGAATTTGTTTTATTAACAACAGATCAAACATGTGCCATATTTTACCATTTAGACGAACTCCAAGATGAGTTTTACAAAGGACTAGTTTCAATATCAAAAACATCAATTATAATTATGCCTATCATAATCGGAACAATTTCAAGTCGAAACCATTGGGTTTTAGCGGTAGCTGATTTACAATATAGAGATTTTTCGTATTTAGACGCCAGAACCTCTTCATCGCATGATGTGGAAAAATACAGAACCAAGTTCGAGATCTTCATTGAGCGATATCTGAGATACAGAAATCTCCATGACATTCCAAAAACTTTTGAAGTCAAAATAATTTCTCATATACAGCAAAGAGATGGCTATAACTGCGGAGTATTTGTAATTTATTTTTTCAACCAGATGCTCCTTGCGCAGAGTTTGTTGATACCCTACAATATGGATGAATACCGACTAGAACTCAAATCTCTATTATTGGAAACTGCTGACGAAAATCAGATGAACTGGTGTTTGGTATGTGGCAGTGACTCAAGAGAAATGGAAGTAAATAAATGTTCAATATGCAAAAGGAATTTTCATATTAATTGCAGTTCTTTCATTTCCTGTTGCTGTCTTTGTGATAAATTTATGTAGAGGATTGGAGTATTGGTTTTAGAAATTATTTTTTTCTTCGATTATTTTTTGGAAAATATATTAATTTAGTGAACTGGCAGCAAACCTGAACAACCAATATGAAAAGACGGAAAATACATTTCGTTATAGTTGAATATTATTTTAGCAATGGATAATTTTTTGACTTTATTTGATGTACTTATGATTTGTCGATATTTGTGATATATGAATTTTTTACTATGTGGTTATGTGAATTTTCTTTGTTAGATATGGATGCTGTGATGTTTTTTGTTATTATATTTGTTGTTTCACATTCATCGTATTCAACCCTTCATTTCTCATCATTCTTCACGAAAAAAATCCCAGCAAGATGATTTTGAAGGGCATAAACATTTTTTCATTTTTTCTTGAGTGGGGGAAGGGGGTCAAATGAATGCTACAAAATCAAATTTCACATTCAACGTATTCAACACTTCATTTCTCAATATTCCTCACGAAAAAAATCCCAGCAAGATGATTTTGAAGGGCAGAAACATTTTTTTCATTTTTTATAGAGTGGGGGAAGGGGGTCAAATGAATGCTACAAAATCAAATTTCACATTCGACGTATTCAACACTTCATTTCTCAACATTCCTCACGAAAAAAAATCCCAGCAAGATGATTTTGAAGGGCAGAAACATTTTTTAAATTTTTTATAGAGTGGAGGAAGGGGGTCAAATGAATGCTACAAAATCAAATTTCACATTCAACGTATTCAACACTTCATTTCTCAACATTCCTCACGAAAAAAATCCCAGCAAGATGATTTTGAAAGGCAGAAACATTTTATTCATTTTTTTTAGAGTGGGGGAAGGGGGTCAAATGAATGCTACAAAATCAAATTTCACTTTCAACGTATTCAACACATCCTTTCTCAATATTATTCACGATAAAAATCCCAACAAGATGATATTGACAGTCAGAAACATTTTTTCATTTTTTCTAGAGTGAGAGAAGGGGGTCAAATGAATGCTACAAAATCAAATTTCACATTCAACGTATTCAACACTTCATTTCTCAACATTCCTCACGAAAAAAATCCCAGAAAGATGATTTTGAAAGTCAGAAACATTTTATTCATTTTGTTTAGAGTGGGGGAAGGGGGTCAAATGAATGCTACAAAATCAAATTTCACATTCGACGTATTCAACACTTCATTTCTCAACATTCTTCACGAAAAAAAATCCCATCAAGATGATTTTGAAGGGCAGAAACATTTTTTTAATTTTTTATAGAGTGGGGGAAGGGGGTCAAATGAATGCTACAAAATCAAATTTCACATTCGACGTATTCAACACTTCATTTCTCAACATTCCTCACGAAAAAAAATCCCAGCAAGATGATTTTGAAGGGCAGAAACATTTTTTAAATTTTTTATAGAGTGGGGGAAGGGGGGCAAATGAATGCTACAAAATCAAATTTCACATTCAACGTATTCAACACTTCATTTCTCAACATTCCTCACGAAAAAAATCCCAGCAAGATGATTTTGAAAGGCAGAAACATTTTATTCATTTTTTCTAGAGTGGGGGAAGGGGGTCAAATGAATGCTACAAAATCAAATTTCACTTTCAACGTATTCAACACATCCTTTCTCAATATTATTCACGATAAAAATCCCAACAAGATGATATTGACAGTCAGAAACATTTTTTCATTTTTTCTAGAGTGAGAGAAGGTGGTCAAATGAATGCTACAAAATCAAATTTCACTTTCAACGTATTCAACACTTCATTTCTCAACATTCCTCACGAAAAAAATCTCAGCAAGATGATTTTGAAAGGCAGAAACATTTTTTTCATTTTTTCTAGAGTGGGGGAAGGGGGTCAAATGAATGCTACAAAATCAAATTTCACATTCAACGTATTCAACACTTATTTCTCAACATTCCTCACGAAAAAAATCCCAGAAAGATGATTTTGAAAGTCAGAAACATTTTTTTCATTTTTTCTAGAGTGGGGAAAGGGGGTCAAATGAATGCTACAAAATCAAATTTCACATTCGACGTATTCAACACTTCATTTCTCAACATTCCTCACGAAAAAAAATCCCAGCAAGATGAGTTTGAAGGACAGAAACATTTTTTTAATTTTTTATAGAGTGTGGGAAGGGGGTCAAATGAATGCTACAAAATCAAATTTCACATTCGACGTATTCAACACTTCATTTCTCAACATTCCTCACGAAAAAAAATCCCAGCAAGAGGATTTTGAAGGGCAGAAACATTTTTTTCATTTTTTCTAGAGTGGGGGAAGGGGGTCAAATGAATGCTACAAAATCAAATTTCACATTCAACGTATTCAACACTTCATTTCTCAACATTCCCCACGAAAAAAATCCCAGCAAGATGATTTTGAAAGGCAGAAACATTTTATTCATTTTTTTTAGAGTGGGGGAAGGGGGTCAAATGAATGCTACAAAATCAAATTTCACTTTCAACGTATTCAACACATCCTTTCTCAATATTATTCACGATGAAAATCCCAACAAGATGATATTGACAGTCAGAAACATTTTTTCATTTTTTCTAGAGTGAGAGAAGGGGGTCAAATGAATGCTACAAAATCAAATTTCACATTCAACGTATTCAACACTTCATTTCTCAACATTCCTCATGAAAAAAATCCCAGAAAGATGATTTTGAAAGTCAGAAACATTTTTTTCATTTTTTCTAGAGTGGGGAAAGGGGGTCAAATGAATGCTACAAAATCAAATTTCACATTCGACGTATTCAACATTTCATTTCTCAACATTCCTCACGAAAAAAAATCCCAGCAAGATGAGTTTGAAGGACAGAAACATTTTTTTAATTTTTTATAGAGTGGGGGAAGGGGGTCAAATGAATGCTACAAAATCAAATTTCACATTCGACGTATTCAACACTTCATTTCTCAACATTCCTCACGAAAAAAAATCCCAGCAAGAGGATTTTGAAGGGCAGAAACATTTTTTTAATTTTTTATAGAGTGGGGGAAGGGGGTCAAATGAATGCTACAAACTCAAATTTCACATTCAACGTATTCAACACTTCATTTCTCAACATTCCTCACGAAAAAAATCCCAGCAAGATGATTTTGAAAGGCAGAAACATTTTATTCATTTTTTCTAGAGTGGGGGAAGGGGGTCAAATGAATGCTACAAAATCAAATTTCACTTTCAACGTATTCAACACATCCTTTCTCAATATTATTCACGATGAAAATCCCAACAAGATGATATTGACAGTCAGAAACATTTTTTCATTTTTTCTAGAGTGAGAGAAGGGGGTCAAATGAATGCTACAAAATCAAATTTCACATTCAACGTATTCAACACTTCATTTCTCAACATTCCTCACGAAAAAAATCCCAGAAAGATGATTTTGAAAGTCAGAAACATTTTTTTCAATTTTCTAAAGTGGGGAAAGGGGGTCAAATGAATGCTACAAAATCAAATTTCACATTCGACGTATTCAACACTTCATTTCTCAACATTCCTCACGAAAAAAAATCCCAGCAAGATGATTTTGAAGGGCAGAAACATTTTTTAAATTTTTTATAGAGTGGGGGAAGGGGGTCAAATGAATGCTACAAAATCAAATTTCACATTCAACGTATTCAACACTTCATTTCTCAACATTCCTTACGAAAAAAATCCCAGCAAGATGATTTTGAAAGGCAGAAACATTTTATTCATTTTTTCTAGAGTGGGGGAAGGGGGTCAAATGAATGCTACAAAATCAAATTTCACTTTCAACATATTCAACACATCCTTTCTCAATATTATTCACGATAAAAATCCCAACAAGATGATATTGACAGTCAGAAACATTTTTTCATTTTTTCTAGAGTGAGAGAAGGTGGTCAAATGAATGCTACAAAATCAAATTTCACTTTCAACGTATTCAACACTTCATTTCTCAACATTCCTCACGAAAAAAATCTCAGCAAGATGATTTTGAAAGGCAGAAACATTTTTTTCATTTTTTCTAGAGTGGGGGAAGGGGGTCAAATGAATGCTACAAAATCAAATTTCACATTCAACGTATTCAACACTTCATTTCTCAACATTCCTCACGAAAAAAATCCCAGAAAGATGATTTTGAAAGTCAGAAACATTTTTTTCATTTTTTCTAGAGTGGGGAAAGGGGGTCAAATGAATGCTACAAAATCAAATTTCACATTCGATGTATTCAACATTTCATTTCTCAACATTCCTCACGAAAAAAAATCCCAGCAAGATGAGTTTGAAGGACAGAAACATTTTTTTAATTTTTTATAGAGTGGGGGAAGGGGGTCAAATGAATGCTACAAAATCAAATTTCACATTCGACGTATTCAACACTTCATTTCTCAACATTCCTCACGAAAAAAAATCCCAGCAAGAGGATTTTGAAGGGCAGAAACATTTTTTTAATTTTTTATAGAGTGGGGGAAGGGGGTCAAATGAATGCTACAAAATCAAATTTCACATTCAACGTATTCAACACTTCAATTCTCAACATTCCTCACGAAAAAAATCCCAGCAAGATGATTTTGAAAGGCAGAAACATTTTATTCATTTTTTCTAGAGTGGGGGAAGGGGGTCAAATGAATGCTACAAAATCAAATTTCACTTTCAACGTATTCAACACATCCTTTCTCAATATTATTCACGATAAAAATCCCAACAAGATGATATTGACAGGCAGAAACATTTTTTTCCAATTTTTCTAGAAAGAGGGAAGGACGTCAAATGAATGCTACAAAATCAAATTTCAAATTCATCGTATTCAATAAATCATGTTTCATTATTCACTATGAATAAAATGTAACAAGATGTTATTTGAAGTCAGAAACGTTATGGGAGGAGATCAAATGAGTGATACAAAATCAACTTCTATTTCATTAGTTCAATGAAGAGATACATAGTTTTCTTGGTAGCAATTAATTATACTGCTTTGAATATGTGATCGGTTCTTGTCTCTTCAGCAGGTTCATATAATAATATTTCATCAACACGGACAAAAATTAACGTGATTCAATGACTACCCATACTCCGCCGCGATACCGGGCACAACTTCATCGAAGCGTAGCGCTGTCCGTCTTGCTGGCGATGCCGTCTTGCCAGTTTCACTCCGGTAACTGCATCCCTATTTCACCATTTTGTGTGGTTTCGTGTTTATCCATTTGTTTTCCCTAAAGTTGGAACCTCATCAACATTTCCCAACTGGTTACTTGTTTTTATTTCACAAAAATTATAATCACCAGTCTAGTGAGTAATGAAGAGCTCAAAGGGTTATAAAATTGGGATCGACCACGCTTCTGAATATTTGATCTGAGAAAATCACACGTTATTCCTATTTTCTTTAATTTTTCCTAGCACGAGAGTATCAGCAGTTTTAACTATTCATCTTCTGAGAATAGGAGCAGACTGACAAACTCAAGTGTCACACAGTGTTTGTCCGAACAGAAGGACGTAGCAATGCATTGCCTACGAAAGTTTTTCTTCTGCTATCATTCCTTGTCTCTAAAAATATGTTCTTTGAATACTGTAAAGTATGTACTATCTGCTGATTTCCATTTCTAGCAATCATTTAAACCTACTTTTCGGAATAGCAAAATATCATTTTGTTGACTTGCGGAGTAAGTATGTACAAGAAGGATAAACGAAACGCACTAAGGACACTGAGTTTGGAGCCACGCTTCAAGGTCTCAGAATCTCCAATTTTTGATCGCTTGGAACTTATTAACTCATCAAACTGAGACAGTGCAATGAGGAACATTGCAAAAGTCCCCGTTTGATGATTTTATTGAAAATATGATCAGGATGTTCATGAAGTCAGTTGTGAAATCATCTGCGACTGAAAGTTGGAATTGAGTCGCTATTTTCCATCGTACAAGATAACCTCTCTTGGAAAGGATCCATGTTGTAAAGAGAAACATTCTCAATTGAAAACTGAACGAACAGATAGATGAATCATCTGGAAATGAAATAAACCTACTGTAAAATTGAAGTTACTTTTTTGTAATATCTAACAGAAAACTACTACTTCCCCGTAGCTTTTGCCGGGAAGCAAGTGCCATTTATAGGACAATGTAATTACTAAATATAACTAAAGAAAAAATTGATGTTGTTTCTATACTAACTACTAAAAGGGATTTATAACATAAGTAAGGTATCAGTATTGTTTGTACGTATGGGCAAATGATGAGCAAATATATTAGGGGAAATAAGAAAATGGGAAAATGGGAAAAGAAGAAACGAAAACATGAAGTTCACTTACAAAGATTTAACAATTTTGTCTTTCGGTTTCTTTGGAACCTTTCGGTTACGAGTAAAACAAGTTCGTGAAAACGTATGACTTCATTCGTTCAATATGAAAGACCTCAATTTCAAAATGTTCCATAGATGATAAAATGTCGATTTTGACGTAGTGGACGTAATATTGTTGAGTGCCTCTACGAAATGTTCGGGACTAATGAGAAAGTCAAAGTTCGTTGGTCTCATTGAAGTGTAAATTGGCCAATCAAAGAAAATATGGAAAATCGTATGCTTGGCATAAGCTAAACTGTCATTAAAATACGAGTATTATTATAATTAGCATTGTTACGTTCCACTGGCAAGCGCTAATTTTGCTGGTTCATTGATCATTATTTCAAGAACTACCAAAACCCTAAAGGGCATACGTTATAAAATCATTACACATTTTTTCAGAGGGCTGACAAACTGATACTGCTTTTTTTATTAGGGCTTTAACATATTTTTCAACTTGTCGTTTATCTAACAATTGGAGAGATACTTTTCGTTCTTATCGATGAATGCATTGTTGGAAGCACCCTCGATTTATATAAATGTTGTCTTAGCTATCGCGTTGTCTCCTGAGGAATTTGTTAGTAGCCTGATTATATCGTCCAGTGCTAAGTATGTTGACTTACATGGCTCATATGCATATTGACGTTTGCTGAGCAGGCTTGTTTGTATGAAGTTACAAGACATCGAAATAAAAATATGGAAATAAACAATAAAGAATGATGATACGGCTTATGCACAGGTTCGCTTCATAATAGGCGAACCATGTGATCCTCGTCAGAGCTGACCCAAAGCATAGTGCTTATAGTCCAGTTCGGAAATTGTAGATAGTGATTCATCGTCAGTTTATGGGGTTTTAGCACTCTGAAACCCCACGAACTGACGATGAGTGACTATCTACAATTTCTGAACTAGACTATAGTGGTCGTGAAAGTACTCAAAGCACTATTGTGTTCGTCAACACTGTGCTCCCAAGCACTTTGTCGGAACAGTGCTTCCGAAAAGGGCTGGCGAACACTCCAGTGGTCTGGAGCACTTTTCGACTTCACTAAGCACTAAGTCTTTCCATGTTGATGAATCTTGACGAAACATGAAGGCCCGGCAGATGGTGTCGGTAACGTTGCCCTTCTAAAAAATAGTTTCGAAATCATTGAATAATACTAATAATTTTCAAATAACGTTGATATTTCGAAAACCAAATTGACTCCATTATCACAACCTTCGAAAAAATCTTCTTTTCATATCCTTATAAAAGTCAAATATCTGAGTCGAACAGCTACTCCTTTGACGATGGTCAAGAGAAATCTGATATTTGCTATTTCGATACAGGGACTGTGCGGGGTGTCACTTCTTCTCTGTGAAGAGATAACCATGTGCAGCTCAGGTTATACACCCAAAAAATGAAGTCATGAAAACCACAAAACCAAGCATGAAATCAATATTACTATTGTATTTGAATAAAATCGTTGATTTGAGTAATAGAGCGGTACGGTATACCTTCCGCTTAAAACGTATAGGTCTCTGGCACCGACTGATTTGAATATTCGCGCTAACTATATGTTGTTTTCATATATCGCGCTTTCCACCAGAGTACCTTTTGAACTATTGGGATTCTTGTCAATTTTACATTGTCTGATGAATAGAGCGTATTTTTGTTATAAAAATAAATATACGGTGCGTGAAACCGGCGTTATCGTTCGAGTTGAACTCTGAGGTGAAGATGATTTGATTTGACGTATTTCTTCTTGAACTGAATAGTTTGTTTTACTGTGATTGGGTCAGAATTAGTTCGAGGAAAATTCATAGAGATGTTGGGCTTTCAATTACTTGAAGATCATAATCGCAGAAGAGCTATACAGCAGAACATACCGGAAACTATTCGTTTGTGGCTTGCTAAAGTATTCCAGCAAAATACAAGTTAATAACCAACCACCAGTTCCAAACAACTCATATGGCCGATGTGTATATTGCGATGTCAAAACAAATCATCGCACAAAATACAGTTGCGCAAAATGCAACAAAAATATATGTTTTGCAGCATCTGTTAGGGACAAAATTCATAAAAAGAGAACATTGAATGTACAACGATGTTTCACGCCACTAACATACCCAGGAGCTCATATGGCGTGGGTTCGACAATAAAAATTGATTTCGATTAGATTGAAATATGGAGTTTAATTTTCCAGGGCGCCACGGATTTATCGCCTGATGGAATGGGACAACCCACTGCACTAATATTACTAAAATATCAAAACATAGATACCTATAATGGTATAAAAATAATGTATACATATGTAGTGGTTTTATCTTTCCTTATGCTTGTATGACTTGGACCAGGATAAAAGAAAATGAATAGTCATGTCCCTAACTAATAAAAAATATTGATTACTATTGATAACTTTTGATAACTAATGAAAAATATTGATTGATGAAAATATGAACAGTTTGTTCATAATGTCAGTTGCGGAATCATCTGCGACTGAAAGATCAACTTTAGTCGCTATTTTCCATCGTACAAGATAACCTCTGTTGGAAGGGATTCATGTTGGTTTATTTTGCACTAGAAAACCCTTTCTGTTTAAATACAATAACATGAGAAATTCTTTGTCATCCATATAAACTTTCCAATCTGTACGCCACTGTTTCAAAATGACAACTTGATCGTTGTCATGTACAGCTTGTTCCGAATGTAAGAATACTTACCTTTTCCGTACTAGTTCGAGCCGACATGAACCGGCCTCAAGCTAATGACAGTTATCAGTTGTTTTATTTTGCGGTATGACAGCGTTATTTTGTGAACATACTTCTGGTTAGTGTATTGTTTTGTGTTTAGAACACAAAACCCATTTCTATTCTATCTCTATCTTGTACCATTCCTACTCTATCTCTATCTTGTACCATTGAGGTACCTACCTTCTTCACTTTCGAATACTTGACCTTGTTTGTGTTTGGCTCTGAGATTGAGAGGCTGGCCTTTTCGTCTTGGTACAGTTGGCAACACTGAATCTTTAGGTGTTCTTTCCATTTGAGTCGTTGTCCAATTGTTCCGAGGAGTAGCTACGAGTAGCTCGAAGTAGTTGCTGGACTGATCTCACAGAAGACGAACGAACAAGGAAGCGCCTTGTCTGATAGTGACTGTTTTTGACTTTGACATCTGAGTAATTTTTGAGTGACGATTTCCGGTTCATTATTTGATGAGTGACATTAATCAATTCGAATTCTCCTAAATCAAATTAAAGTTTGATCATCGTTGATGGATCTTGGGAATATCCGTATCTGGAGATTTCCTCGTATTGTTTGCTATATTTGAAGCTGTACATTTTCGAGAAATCTCTGTTCGCTTTGCGGATTTTTGAGGTTATGTCATATCTTCATCAATAAAACCACTGGAACAAGAAACAAGCTATCAGACAGCAAACAGACCATCAAAGCTGTTACCAAAACCCTCCCACTCAACAGAGGTGAGTATTTGCATTTGGGCTCTACTTATGGCCCCATACAAGTGTAGTCAGAAGTGAAACTGGTATTGTTTATTCTACGGTGCTACTGCTCCGCTGCTGCTACTTATTCGTTGCTACTGCTCCGCTATTATATTATATATATTTATATTGCTACTGCTCCGCTATTTCTACTGTTCCGTTGCTCCACGGTTGTCTTTCCACTGTTCCACTACTGTGATTGTTCCTGCTCAACTGTAGTTGTTCCACTGTACATTTGTTGTTCAGTATTCCTCCTCTGTTCTACCCATATTATTGGTAGGTATTCTTGGTTGATATATTCGTCCCAGCTGTACTCGTACTTCGATTGATTGTGTCGCACCGTACACCTGTATACACCAAGGCACTGATGAACTACAACTACAATTGGTGAACTGGCATGATTGGGAAAATCTACATCGTATCAGATAAGTTCAGATTAAGACTTTGCCCCTAAGGCCCATAATTGTTAGCTGTCATCGTGACGTAAAATGCATAGCCCTCACTGGAGGTTCAATATTGATATATTTAAACGATACATCACTCTCAATCATAGCGTACACTTGAATTCATCTTGGTGGTACCATATTTACATTAATTTCATTTCCACTTGTATCGTGTGCCAAACTGTGCACATACAGTGTGTGTAACATAAATCAATATATTTTATTAGTAAGAGGTATGACTATTTTTTTTAATTCTGGTACAATTTATCCAAGCGTAAGGGAAGGCAAAGTCTCTACATAATTATATACTATTTTTATACCATTTATAGGTTTTTATTGTTTAATATTTTAGTAATATTAGTGCAGTAGGTTGTCCCATTCCATCAGGGTGGTTTCGGATTTTTCACTGGTGATAAATCCGTGGCGCTCCGGAAAATAAAACTCCATATTTCATTCTTATCGAAATCAATAATTTTGATTGTCGAATCCACGTCCCAAATTGAGCTAGTTTTTATGTTAGTGGCGTGAAACATCATGTACATTCACTGCTCTCCTTTCCTAAATTTCGCCCATAACAAGTTGTTTAATGTTAGAGATTACAAAAAAGTTACTTCATTTTATCGTAGGTTTTTTCCACTTCCAGAGGAGTCATGTATTAGTTCAATTTTCAATTGAGAATGTTTCCCTTGACAATATTGATTGAAGTTACACATTCTGTATGTGCATACAATTCGGAATACAGTACAAAATGAAATGAATGTGAATATGATACTACCAAGATGAATTGAATTTTACGCTATAATTGAAAGTAGTATATCATTTTAGTATATCAATATTGACACTCCAATGAGAGCTATGCCTGTGACGTCACGATGATGGCCACCAATTAGTAATATGCCTTAAAAGCTACAATCTTAAGCTAGACTTATCTGATGTGATTTTCTCAATAATGCCAGTTCACCAGTAGTTTATGAATCTAGTGCCTGGGTGAGTACAGGTGTGTACTGTGGGTACGACACAATCAAACGAAGTATGTATACAGTTGGGACGAATACGATCAACGCTTAATACCAATGAACGAACAGAGAAGGAATACTGAACAACAGATGAACAGTAAAACAACCAAAGTAGTGAAACAATGGAACAGTGGAACAATCACAGTAGTAGAACAATGGAACAGTGGAACAATCACAGTAGTAGAACAATAGAACAGTAAAACAATCACAGTAGTGGAACACCAATAAACGATAGCGTAACAATGGAGCAGTAGCGGAGCACTCTCTATCAAGTGGAAGGGTTCTGGAAACAGCTTTGATGGTCTGTTTGCTGCCTAATCATGGTTTCTCGTTCCAGCGGTTTTACCGATGAAGAAATGAATACAGGCCCTTCTAACGTCAAGAATCCGGAAACCGAATAGAGATCTCCTCGAAAATAAACAGCGTCAAAATATCGCAAACAATATGAGAAAATATCCAGATATGAATTTTCCCAAGATCCACCAGAGATCAGTCCAGGAAATACCTCGAGCTACACGGAGCTAATCCTTGGGACAATTGGACTACGACTCAGGTGAACAGAACACCTAGAGATTCATTGTTACCAACTAAACTTAGACGAACCAAACACAAACAATGTCAAATATTCGAAAGCGAATCACCTCAATGGCACAGAATAGAGATAGATTAGAAATGTAACGGTTTTGTGTTCTAAACACAAAACAATAGACTCACCAGAAGTATGTTTACATTATAACGCTGTCATACCGCGAAATAGAACAACTGATAACTGCCATTAGCTTCAGAATGGTTCATGTCTGCTCGAATTAATGGGACAAAGGTGAGTACTAACATTCGAAATGAGCTGTACATCATAAAGATCAAGTTTTCAAATTTTGAAACAGTGGCGTATAGAGTGGAAAGTTCATATCAATGACAGATAATTTCAGATGTTATTGTAGCAAAACAGAAGGGGGTTTCTAGTGGAAAATAAACCCGTAACATATCTCAATGGAATATGCATAGACTACAATCGGCAAAATAAAAATTTAGAAAATTTTAATTAGTATGTTCAGTTGTAATTTTTCATTTGCAATTTTTTGTTTGTTTTCATGGTATTGTTATATTCAATGTTAATTTATTTCTGTTTATGTTTTTGTCATTTTCATAACAGGGGTATTTTTTTTTCGGTTAAATTCGTGTTGTATTTAATAGAAAATATATCTGAAAATATAGTAAAAAATTATGTTCTATAAAAAATATTCATTTATTTTTTAGTAAAAACGACCAATAAACATTTATTTAAAAAATCGGTTTGTCAGACCGATGTTATTGAATATTAGGAAACCACTCACGTTATCTGCGGAATTGACTCGGTTGCTACTTGATGGAAAGTCTCAGACTGTTAAATACGTGAAATACTAAAACTTAATTGAACACGATAAAATTTCAACAAATCATATTACATCGCGACATGTTAGTTTTTTCTAGCAGTTGATACAATAACCGCTTGAAAAATCCAGAGTGTAGCGAAACATGTCGCGATGTAATATCATTTGAGGAAATCTTACGTGTTCAATAAAGTTTCAGTTCAGTTTCAGTATCTAACAGTCTGAGAAGGGCTCCCTGACTACAATAATTTTTTGAAGTGGTTAGTGAGCGCGGATATTTCATGAATAGAACTTATTACTGGGGATTTTGCAGCACTATTCAAGAGTGCTGGGTGCACAGTGCTCAAAGCATTTCTTTTCAGTACTCGGCACAGCTCTGTTCATCGTATTAGAATGCTGAAGCGATGGCACGTAACTCTGTGGAGTGGTGTAATTTCAAACGTCAAATCACTAATTGATTCATAATTTCTCAGGAAACAATTGTGTTGTTCATGTTTGTAAATTTTGGTTGCTTACAGAGTCATTACTTTTCTCATAAAAGATGATGTCAAATTTTCATTCCAAAGTTATTCGAAACCAGCAAATATTCCTTCAAATCCAACAAAAAATGTTCAAGAGAGTTTGTGAAAATTGAAAAATGCTCGATATAAAGTTTTTATTTTGCAGTTCAAGCATTATGTGTTTTATTCAAGAAATGAGCTGGTAACGAATATTTTGATGTATATCAATATCTATTTCTGAAACAACCTAATGGTTATGGGTCATGGAGGTTGGTGCAATACTGAAACCAATTCCTAATGTTGAGCTTACAAATCAGTTGGTTTATCATCTACAAAAATAACTATTTCTTGGTGCAGCCACTGGAACACACCTCGTACATCCTAATACATTATATTGCATGGTCGTTTTGCAATGCATTACTACATTTACCACATCAGTGATACGAATCGAAATTAACCACTCTGCAGTTGGTTCCACCATTTGTTTCGCTGTTTAAATTTCTACTTGACAAGATGACATACAATGTAAGCTTTCTGCTGGAACGTTGCACGGATTATAATAAGAGTTTGTCGCTCGCATGTGTGACACTTGTAAAGCATGTTTAGTTAATTTGGCTGTAAAATGCGGAATATGTTGCTCACAATTACAAGAAAGTTTTTGAACTTGTCCGAACTCTATCCAGGAAACAGAACGCACTCGGAAAAACACGGAAAACTTTGAGTGAAAATGGTATTGAACAGTACCAGTTTTTCTATCCTGAATTTTAATGAAGACGACCATTCGTTTTAAAATATCTCAAGGAAGGTGGGAAAAATTTCGACGCGCTCAGATTGACATTTACAGTGAAAACCAATCAATGTTGATGAGTAATGAGACTGTTGAAAAACCAATAAAATTTGACAATTTGACATTCACTATCAAAGTTCAACTTCAAATTTGAATTCGAATTGAGAGTTTCTGGTACGACATGTTGGGTTAGGATGCCTACAAGGAGAGATCATCTTATATATCTGCCGTGGAATCTTGAAATGAACAGGTTTCTGATAGTGTTGAAAACTGCTATTTCTTCAGTCTCGTAGAGTTCACTACTGTGCAGTATGTACACACCTTTTCAAATAATAGCCAAATCTAATTCAAAAATCGATAACTTTTAATAGCAAGATAATGTGACATCAATCATAAAAACATCAAAGATTCAACTGTCATCTTGACAACTGTCCATCTTGACAACTGTTCATATATAAATACAAAGTGTTTTCCAACACACTCCCACTTTGTGTCATTAATACATTGGAGTAATGATACAATCAATTTCGATATCTCTCAGGGACTTTTACAGGTCTCCCAGAACGTGTTTTCGCTACGGGCTCTCTAGTTCTTAACTTCTTTGGTAACTTGTCTTCTTCAGCTTTCGAATGAGCCATTCTAGACTTTGACAGAGTCGGTGTAAGCGAATCTTTTGATTTTTCCATTTCCAGCAAAGCAATACGTTGAACTATTCTTACATTTCCGTCACGTCCAAGAATAGTTTCAACTACACGACCCATAGGCCATTCAAATTTCTTCTTATTAAAATCTGAGATCAAAACAATGTCTCCAACTTTGATTTTCTCATCAGAAGTTTTCTTCGAGAAAAGAGTAAGTTGGCCCAAATATTCTGACTTGAATCTCTTGTTCAAATCTTCCTTTAATTTCAAACGGTATTTGAAACGTCTACTCAAATCTTTCGCTTCAACCAAATCAAGATCAGTCACTCCAACTTCTCTGATATCTTGTAAGAACATCGCTGGTGTAAGAACAATGTAATCATTTGGATCTTCGGACATGTATGTGAGTGGGCGGGCGTTCAAAACTGATTCACAGTCACAAAGAACAGTCTGCAATTCTTCGAAGTCAAGACTTGTTTTCCCAAGAGTTTTACGTAACAACTCCTTCATCAGTCTAATAAGGCGCTCCCACCAACCTCCCCACCATGCAGCTGTTGGAGGATTCATTTTCCAATCTATTCGGTGTATTGTAGTACAGGTCTCAGCTACTTCTAGCCAATCTATATCTTGTAAGGCGTTTGCGCATCCAACAAAATTTTTGCCGCAGTCTGTATAGATTATTGATGGTCGACCTCTTCGAGCGATAAACCTTCTCAATGTCTGTAGAAATGCATTGCTTGACAAGGATGACGTTAACTCAAGGTGCACTGCACGATAGATAGCACAAGTGTAGAGTACAACCCACACTTTCTCATTTGATTTGAGGTACAAAGGTCCTGCTAAATCTATACCTAGAACCTCAAACACAGCAGCATCACGGACTCTGTTTTCTGGTAAACATATAGCAAGTGTTGCATCCATCAATAACTGATCTAATAGTGCGTCTACATTGAAGAATCCAATAATTTTCCCTGAGTATACTCATCAAACCTTGTGTTCCAACATGGTTATTCTTCAAATGTTCTTCAAAAATCAAACGTTTGACAACTTCGTGGTTTGAGGGTAATACATAAGGCATGCGAAAATTATTGGTATCAGCTCTATCTGATATTTTGGTTTTCAATCGTATCAATCTTTCATCATCAACGAAAGGGCACAAGGATGAAAGTTTAGGATCCTTTTCTGACTCAAAAGCTTCTTCTTGGATGAAACGAATGACAAGTTTTGTTGCTGCTACTAGTTCTTCTGCAGTCAGAAAATTTTCGTATTCCGCATTTTGCTTCTTGCAATTATTGGTAAATCGGTTCATCCAGGCTATCATATTAACTATCTTGCTGAATTTCGAGAAATACTTGTAGTACCATGAATGATCTTTAGGCACCGACAAGGAAGAAACAACAGTTTTTCTTTTTTCGCAATTAATTTCTTCTTCATTACATGCAAAATTCTGACTAGGCCATTGTGAAACTGGATCACGTAACCATCTAGGACCCTCCCACCATCTTCCATCAGCTAGTGCTTTAGCTAAACAGCCTCATGATGGAAGATCCGCTGGGTTCATTTCACCAGGAACATGATACCAATCTAGCGATTTGGAATAACGTTTTATTTCTTCAATACGGTTCCAGATAAATGGTTCCAGTGGTCTTCTCTTTTAATCCACGATAAAACAGTTGACGAGTCTGACCAAAAATACACTTGAAGATTGTCTTTATAGTTCATCTGGAAATTCTGAAATAGTCTCACTCCAATTGTTGCAGCCAAAAGTTCAAGACGAGGTATAGTCAATCTTTTAACAGGCGCTACTCTAGATTTCGCTTCAATTAGTCTTAGAATCACTTGACCATCATCCATTTCTGTTCTTAGAAAAATACAAGATGCGTAAGCGTCTGCACTCGCATCACAAAAGACATGTGCAGATTGGGTGGACGAAATTGTGAAATCGGAAGTTATCCATCGAGGAATCTTGACAGATGCCAAATAGGGTAGTTCTTGTAACCACTTCTGAAATTTTTCTCGAACTTCTCCTTCAATTTCTTCGTCCCATCCTAAATTCGAAGACCAAGTCTTTTGAAGTAAAAGTTTTGGTATCAGGACTACTGGACTTGAAAAACCAATGGGATCGAACAGTTTATGTGCTGCAGATAACATGGTTCGTTTGGTTAACAATCGTATATCCATTCTGTCAAACCATTCCAGAGATAGTTCCAAGGTATCCAGGTTACGATTCCAAATAAGACCAAGGATGTTGCTTTTTGCTTCAACTTCAGTAACTTCTGGTAAAGAATGCTCCCACCCTCTTAACTCAAACTTTCCATCAGCCAGAATTTGTGTTGACTGTTCAATGAATAAGTTAAGAGCTTCTCTGTCTGGCACGCTTGCTAGGACATTGTCGACGTAAAAAGATTTCATTAGTTTTGAAATCACTTCGGAACTATAAGAGTTTTCTTTACAAACAGACTTTCTTAGGGTTTCCTTCAAATGAAATTCCAAGACTGCTCCCAATAAAAATGGGCTGCACGTTACTCCAAATACAACACGTGCATGTCTAAAAACTTTCAAGTTTCCATTCTTATCGTACCACAAGAATTTTAGGAAGTTTCTATCGCTTTCTTGTAGGCTTATCTGATGAAATGCCTTCTTTATATCGGCTGTGATTCCTATCCTCTCCATGCGGAAACGTAAAATCAGAGAAGGAATCAATTCAATGAGATTTATTCCCTTTTCTAGGTACTGATTTGAAGATGGCTGGTTCTTTTCTCTGGACGAAGCATCGAAAACTGGACGTACGGGTGTTGTAGTACTACCGGGTTTGTACACTGGATGATGTGGTAAAAAATTACCAAATTGAGATAATGTTTCAAATGGTTCATTTTCTGGCAAGCATTCTATTACCCCTTCAGTTAACCAATTATCAAAGACTCCATCGTAGATGTTATAGAAATTATCTTTCTTCAACTTTTTTGTGGTGTTGACGAGTCTTTTATAAGATAAATCAAAATTGGATGATAAAGGAGGGTGACCTTCGATCCAAGGTATGCTTACTTCATATCTCTGGTCATTTTTTCGTGTAACTGTTTGTGAAAAATGGTCCATAACTAGCTTTTCTTGTTCTTGTTGAGATTTTGTTTTTCCGGGATCTTGAATACCAAGAACATCTAAACTCCATAAGTCCGCTATGGCAACATCTTTAGAAAACAATGAAGTTACTAGCAAGGATGTCTTAGTTGAGTAGTCTGGTGTCAGTTTTCCCATGAGTGTCCAACCTAGTAATGTATGAACTGCTACTAATCCACAGTTCAAATCCTGTTTACGCCCAGAAAACAGCTTTCCGGCTAGGTCAGCTCCTACCAAGACATCAATTGGGCCATCTGCAGTGTCAGTCATTTCTATTCCCATTAGCTTGAGTTCGTCCAGCCAGGGACCTTTTCTCACTGAACTCACGTGGTTACAAATCAGTGGTTGGTCCAGGACTTCAAAATTGCAACAATATTCTTCGGTAAGGCTGTAGAGACGAATTTTATAGCACGTATGACTAACAGTTTCAGTTTGTGTTCCTCCAAAAAGTGAATGAACCAGTTGTTCTTCTCGAACTGGAGTATAGCCTATCTGTTCAACAATTCTTCTTGTAATATATGATTTGTGGGATCCAGTGTCGAAAAGAAGTCTCACTCGACGTGACTCTTTTTCTCCTTTTAGTTCAACAACTATAGTTTGTAGAAAAACCTCAGGATATGTATGGTTAGTCAGATTCTGTTCTTCAATTTGGGGTTTTTGCTCTCTCGTATCATTGGAATGCAATGTCTTAATATCGTTTTTAGGGCACATAATACTACAATGTCTCCCTTGGCAGCTGGAACATTTTTCCCTAAAACGACATCTCCTGGCAATGTGACCAAATTTGGTACAAAGATGGCAGCAAGCAGAATCTGATAACTTCTGTTTTCTCTCCGCAAAACTGAGTTTCAATGCTTCTTTGCAGTGATCTGATGTGTGTGAACCTTTGCAAAATACACATCGTGGGAATCCTTTATTGTACAACTCGGATGCAATGGGTACAGTAGAGCTACTAGCTGTATTTCTACTATCTTCAGGCTTCCGTCTATCCTTAAAACTGGAAACAGCGAGAGATATTCTGTCTTCGTTCATTACTTCCTGCCTGAGAAAATCCATCAGAGCATCAAGACGTTTCTTCAAACTAGACTCTGATGAATAAAGTTGACTTCGGTGCCAAGCTCGTATCAAATCTTCCCCTATACAAGACTCTACTAAAGGGTACAACATGGCAGCACAGGTATCGGATTTAACACCTAAACTTTCCAATGCTCTCAACTGGGATTCAATTTTGTCAAAAAATGTTGACAGTTTATTCTTGGCATTCAGATTTGTTAAAACTAACTTGAGAAGTTCTCTTACGTAGACTTCTATCAACAAATCTTCTCTTCCAAATCTTTGCTTCAAACTGGCAACTGCTTTCACATAGTTTCCTTTAGTAGCGGGGTAACTTTCAACGAGTTGTCTAGCTCGAGAACCTGGAGTCGTAGCTTGGACCAAATACTGCAGTTTATCCTCCTCTTCTATATCAGAATCTTCATCAATTCTGCTGAACTGATTCCAAAAACCAAGCCAACTTTTTATATCGCCGCCAAATTGCCTAAATTCAATTTTGGGGATTTTCAATTTGCTTTTGAATTCTGACTTCTTCGAGCTATGTCCTTGACTGACTAACATTTCACAGTTACATTTCAATTTATGATATTGAAGACTGATTTCATCCATCAATTCGACTTCTGCATTCATAGCCGCTCCTTCATCTCCTGAATCAAGCATCAAATCTAACATAAGTTGATTCAGTTCGGTCATTTGTAGCATTTTATCGTCCAACACTTTGATACCACTCTGTATTTCAATGAAATCGTGTCTTTCTTTGGATAAATCATCTTCTAACTTCGAACATATCCTTGCAAAAGCTGTTCTTTGTAGAGCTAAGGCTTTCTTGGTCTTTTCCATACTTTTAACGGTAGTGTATTGTCACGGTCGCCAAAATGTTGAAAACTGCTATTTCTTCAGTCTCGTAGAGTTCACTACTGTGCAGTATGTACACACCTTTTCAAATAATAGCCAAATCTAATTCAAAAATCGATAACTTTTAATAGCAAGATAATGTGACATCAATCATAAAAACATCAAAGATTCAACTGTCATCTTGACAACTGTCCATCTTGACAACTGTTCATATATAAATACAAAGTGTTTTCCAACAGATAGGACTCGAAAGAGGGAAATCATAGACATGACAATCATAGTACATTCATTCCAATGTAGTCATTTAAATAGTATAAGAAGGAGCAGAACATTCATATGAAATACCAGGTGTCCGCAGAAGGTGGCTTGCCCGCATAACTATTTTGTTTATTAGGAAAATGTTATGAAATTTGAAGGATCTGCATGAGACGTAATATTGCGATTTTTAAAAAGTGTCTCAAGTTCATGTGAATCCTGGCTTTACCGAAAGTGACATGAATTTTCGATTTTCAAATGGGACACCCAGTATATTTTCACTTATTTTGTCTCAATAGGGAATTCAGAATGAAACCATATATCACTTGTCACATTAAGTAACTTTTTTCTTTCAATTTTCAAATGTACTTTTTAATCTGGCGTGCTATGCATAAACGTTCATAAAATCAATTTCAGCTCTAAAGTTTAGAGGAAAACACAACTTTGCTTTGTTCAAAATAAGTGTGCTATGTAAAATTCTACTTTTGAATTAAAATTATTGATTTTGTTTAAATGACAACATGGTGGCTTGTCGGATTAGGAGTAAATATAATTTTATTACGATTAATTTGATTCCGCACACGAATGGATTTTAAACAAACTTCCGGTAAAAAACTCGATGAATTACGTGAGCTCTTCATGAAAATAGAGAATCTTTAGGTGATAAAATTGAATTCAAGTGCATTAAGTAACCTGTGACCAACACAACTGATAAAACACTATCATTGAGGAGGTCACCATCCTGTTTTACCCCGATTCTGAAACAGTAAATCAGGAATTTATCTTTTTTCCTTGGTTTTATGGTCATTAGCCAGGTGTTCTGGGTAGGCCTTGTTACTAACTCCATACGACACCTTAGGAGCAGCACTGTTAATTGGAACGCAACAATCGGTCAAATTAAATTAAAAAATCCCAGCCGCAACTGGGGCTCGAACTCTGGTCCTTTCGACTCGAAGTCGGACGCTCTAACCACTGCGCTACGCCCCGATGTTATCTGGTAGTTATTGTGTACGTTCTTGTTTTTTATCATTTACATTAATGATTTTGTTATATCTGTTTTGTTGGTTACAGATTACTCTATTTATTTAAATTTAATTTTAATCGGAAAAGGTACCTAATTTTGAGGAATATCTAATGTGATATTTCGAATTTTTGTCTGAATCAAATTAGTCGAATGAAGTTTTTCATAGCAGAGACATTTTGACTGAAACCAGTAAAGTTGTGATTTTCCCAAAAATTTAGGACTGAAATTAGTAATTTGAAGGTATCCATAGCGCTCTAGAATAAAAAATTAATTTCAAAATATGAAAAAAAAAGTTTGATCACAAAATGTGACATGTGATACATTGTTGGATTTCGAGTGTCCCATTTAAAATCAAAAGTCACTTCTGATGATGAAACCGTAAGTTGCATGAAGCTGTGTTTTTTGTCAAAAAATGCATTTTTATTCGTACAAATAGTTTTTTCAAATTTTACTCCATTGTCTTCCAAAACAAAAAAGTCATAAGGACACCTGGAATGAAGATAAAAAGATACTTCATTCAACTATATTACGGAGATGATCTACTTTTGCAGCTTGTCTAAATATCATAGTAATATCAGAACAGAACGAGGAAATAGTAAACTGAACAATGTTGAATACGATTGTTTGCACACGATCAAAACAAACTGACAAACTGTGCCAAAGGCGAGGTCCACAAGTCGACCAAGTGTGCAAAGAGGTTTACAACTGAGTTTTTCACGGAACTTTTCATGCGACTCCAAATAAGAACCACACCAGTCTTACTTTCCTTTGTGAAACTTGTTTCGCATTCTTCAACAAACTTCATGAATAACAAGTATCCAATCAACAAAATCATAATATAATCATGGCGGTTGCTAAGGAAATAGGCCAACTTGAAAAATTGACTTTGTTAGGAGAGCCAATAAAAATCACAGTAAACGAGAGATGCGTGCGCAAAGATGCCTTATCTGCATGCAAAGTGTTTTGCACACCGCTTGTGCACACTACCGCTTTCGGAGCGAGTTTTCTTTGCACAAAATCTCATTTTCTGAGAAAGTCGTATAAAATAGTACATTGAACAACAAGGTTTGGAAACGAATTTATTTTGCTCACGAGCGAGACAATTTGGTGGACTGAACTGAAGGCAAGGTTGACAAGTCGAGCAAAACTTTCTTATTCTTTGCAGAATCTGGCATTTTCTTCAACAACCTTTGATGACAATGGAAAATTATACGAATCGAATGAGAAAGAAGTGTTATTTGAACAATACCATCCATTCTTCCATCCTACATATTGGATTTAAATGTTAATTAGATGTCCAATAACATTTTCAAAGTTTATAGGTACTCTTATTCGATGACAAAAGAGCTAATCGTATTATAGTGATAAAATTGTATTGATCCACGAACACCTTCCACTTCGCCATATTTTGATCAGTTCATCATTCATCAAATAAAATCGAAGTATTATAAATATGGAACAAAAAATAGCTTTTCTGATTTGAGTTGAAAAAAAACGACTGCAGTTCTCGAGTGTTGAAAATGGCTATTTTTGGTGTATTTAGAGCGCAATGTGATAGATTGCCTTTTGACAAAGAGTTGACAAAGTGAGTTACGGTAAGACGCAAGGCAGAGAGCAATAATCTTTCGAGAGCGGCAACGACCCTTCGTACTCAAAATATACAAAAGATAGGTTTCCACAAAGTCAAATTCCATACAAGAAAAACTATCGATACTTCATTCCAATGAGAAAATTTCCATTCAATAGGAGAGGGATTTCGTTTCTCGTAACTTTATAGTAATTCTCAATAATGAACCACTCACCTATATTGACTCAGCAAAAAACTAAGGTCTTATCACCGACTGTTCTCTCAGATTTTCAGCGCATACGACCAACTGTATTAAAAGAGCCTACTGTAATCTGAAAAAACTGTATGGTTGTAATTATTGTCTGGATTGTAAATCAAAAATCATTCTTTGTGAAGCTTTAGTTTTAAGCCATTTCAACTACATGGATACTGTTAACCACGCTAGTAAAACCAAATATGACCAGCTACGAATTCAGAAAGTCCAGAACGCATGCGCTAGATTCATATTCGGAATACGAAAATATAAAGCGCGAAGATTTGGGTTGGCTAAACATGTCTCAAATAAACATGTCGTATTCTTCATAGTTGTGTTTTATATAATAAAATCATACAGAATAAAATCCCCACATACCTTTCTGAAAAACTAGCATTTGGGAATGACATTCACAGTTTGAATACTAGATTTAGGCAAAAAATCATTGCTCCTAGACATTCTACTTCAGTGTTTGAAATATCTCTCTCTTACAACATTTTTAAATATCACAATAACCTTCCAGACTCTCTCAAGATGATTTCACCAATTTGCTCTAAATACAAATTATGCCAAATATATTCAATTCTACTGACTTTACGTTCACCCAATAGAAATATTTTTTTTAAGTCACCCATCTGAATCGCGGTTTTTATTTGCTTCCAACAAGATATTTCAACAGCTTTTGGATTATTGATCTTGTTTCATCAGTTGTGATGTCATTGGTTGCAGGTTGCTCGATGAATTTAAATCTTATTTTAATCTCTTCAGGACCTTCATTTTGAGAAATTCCTAATGAAATCTTCTGAAGTTTATCAACTGAAGTTTGTTTGAAACCTAATAATGTGCAGTATCAAATTAATCGTAATCAAATGCTGGTTTTTCCTAACACAACAAGTGGCGACATGATGGTCGCCATTTGAAAACAATCAGGAACAGAAATATTAAAATGAAATTTTACATAGCAGATACATTTTGATCAAAAACAGCAAAGTTGTATTATTCTAAAAATTTGAGGACTGAAATTAGTTATTTGAAGATATCCATAGCCCTCTAGAATAAAAAATAAATTTCGAAATAAAAATGAAATTTGGTAACAAAAAGTGACAAATAACAAATGATTGTATTCAGTATATCATAAGGAGACAAGAGAAGTGAAAATATGCCTGGTGACTCATTTGAGAATCGAAAGTTTGTGTCACTTCTGGTGAAACCAGAAGTTTCATGAAGTTAAGTTACTCGTCAAATGATGCAGTTTTATGTCTTACATAGATCCTCAAAATTTCATTCCATCATGTTCAAAATAAAATAGTTATAGGGCAAGCCACTTTTCGCGGACACCCGGTTTACTCAGTGTAACCCATTATAGATTTATAATATATAATATAATATAATAATATTATGTAAATGTCAACATCGGTGTAGCTGAAATCTCTTGTTGATATATCACAGTTTTTATAAATTCATTAAATTTTTGCTACATCAACGTTATTGATGTAATTCACTATTCAGTAAGTGTCTCGTCATGAAAGCTGAAAGCTATTGATGTTACAGCACACTATTTCGCATCAGAACAATCCTCGTTAATTTCACTTCTCAGTCAATGCAGTTATATTATATAATCATAACATATTTTTTTCTCCCTTCCACTTTTTAGACAAGGTGGAACTCAACAGGGACCGACAAAAAATTTCCCATACCTTCGGCCTAGCTCCCTCAGTTATAGTTGCACGTGCATTCTCCTTTTCAGGTTAAATAAAGTTACAATAACTTGGTTATGTGCGAATGGGTGAACTAAACAATTTTCCAGGAAGTCAATAATGCCATATGTATGCATAACAATAATTGGGAATTCTCCTCCAGACGGAAACTATATGTACTTTCTATGGAAAATCTATAGAAAGTAGTATTTGAAACTAACCAAATCGACCTTTCTCTTTAAAAAAAGCAAGTACTTAAAAATTAAAAATTAGTTTTGGAATTCAAAATATAAAAGGTTTTGTTTCTACTTCAACATTTGGCACCATTGGTTTCATAAATAATGAAGGACAACAAATGCGTTACGTTGACAAGTTATCAAAGAAGGTATTGTTTTTCATAAAAGTGCATGCGGAATGAACAGCAAACGCGTTAGCAACTTCCTTGAATCATACCTCACGATTCCTAACCACTCTGAAAACCAGTCTATGCAGAGATGACTAATTAACGAATGAACGCCCCGGGAAAAATGGACCTACGACAGTCCTCAAAGGTAGTGGAAGATTACACGCATGATATAGCAAATGTTAGTTACTGGTCCGAAATAATAAGGAAGTGTTCCGTCTACTTGGAAATGAATATTTTCTATGTTATCTCCAGCCACCTGAATTATTTACGGAGAATTGTCTTTTCGTAGAATCCTCAAATATCGAATTCCGTTCAAATTTTCTCTAAAAAAATAGTTGGTTGCCCTATATGCCAGCCCAAACACTAACTTCTTGGTTGTGCTGAGTTACTGTTTCTCTGAACTCATGAGATTTTTCAGTGTTCCAATAGCGGTGATTAGGTCTATCCACATGTCCATTCAAGAAAAACGTGCTTTCATTACGAAAACAAATGTTGCTCACAGGAATCGTATTTTCAATAAGTTTCTCACTCATCAGGTCACAGAACTGAATTTGTTCGTGTACCATTTTTATTTTATAGGGATGTGATTTTTTTTCCAGTATTTTATGTACTATTGAACGTGGCATATTATTTTGATCCGCTAGTTCAGTTATGGATCGTTGAGGGTTCTCTTGAAGATTCCACTTAGATATCAATATGCTTGTTTGGAGAGATAGATGGACCACCGCTTTTCTCCATATTACTCATTTTCCCAGTTCTTTCAATTCTCCTAATGAGTTATCTCAAATATTTTCTGTCATTGGGATTATCTGGATAAATCACATTGAATAATCGCACAGCTGCTTGAGCATTCGCCTGAGAGTATTAGTAAACTTAAACAGCTGAAACTTTTTCCTCCATGGTACGCATCACTCTCCTCAATATTGAAAACTGGTGAAGTGCAAGATTGAGGTAACAACAATGAGATGTGATGAGGGAATTTCTCATTCATACAATCACATAGGTACCATATCATAATGACTAATTGATTGATTGTTCTAATGTGAGGGATTCCTTATAATAATAATGTTATTTTAACTGATTGCCCCGCTTGACTGGGTCACTAGTATTATCATTCATTTTGCTTCATCATCTGCTTGTTAATAATAAATCAATTTCAGGTACAGAAAACTTTTGTAAAAGGGTACCTTAGAAGATTTGATGATTTTCATATAACTAAAGTATCTGAAGGATCCTGATAGCAGAGCTCTAACATTATGCACCGCCATTTTGTTTCGGATGAAAATTTCAGTTTCATATTTTGTTGTCGTGTGGAGAATTGAAATACAATTCAAACGGTGTATCATTCGACCACCATAGCAAAAAAAATGGCGGATCGACGTCATTTTGAAAAAAAAAAAATTTTTTGTTGTCAAAAAGAAGCTTATCAACTCCAATTTTACCAAAAAAAAAAAAAATTCAATAAAGTTCTGACATTATGTACTGCCATTTTCTTTTGAATTAATATATATTTTTTTAAATATGCTGTCGTATAGAGAATTGAAAAAAAACGAATCAGGTATCACTCGACCCCCAATGCTATTAAAAAAAAAATCCAAATTGGGGCATAGCACATTTTTTTCCGATGTCAAGAAGTAGCATATAACCGGCTTTTTCACTAAAAAAAATGTATGTGAAAATTCCAATCCGTTCAAAACTTTACAAGGAGGGTTACTCTATGGACACACTGTATATTGGATTTTGATGCATACTGATGTGAAAAATTTCGTTCAAAAATAACTGAACGATTAATAGAGTGGCAGTCTAGTACTGTGACCACATCATTGCCTGGTGCCTGGTGAATATGACTTTCGATACTGATCTCGTCGCAAACAATGATAGACACAACTTTATCATAGCTATACCTAAAGGGTAAAGGTAGGAACTGCTAGACTTTAACAGAATGAGTTATAAAATGTTCGATTTTTTATTAGATACCTATCATTTTCAAACATTTGCTGAAAGTCTTTTTACATATGAACAACTGAGACCTACATTTGAAATTAAATGTAATAATGATTATTCTAGTGTAATGTAATTTAAACGATAAGAATCTCTCTCTCTCTGAAATATGTTCATCATCGTAACGGAATTCCAGTTGATAAGTACATATCACTCGTCACACCTGAATATAATTGGGGATGCATTTAATTAGCTAGAGTCTCTAGATTACAACTAAAATTTTTGAGATCTGTCTTTTTTTCATCATTCTTGCTTGAGTCACTGATTGTCCAAGGCAAGGGGGAAACCGCTGAGGAAATTCTATACACTAATTCCCAAAAATCCTAACTAATTTCTCTTATACGCAAGTAATTCCCGAGTAGTACCCAAGAAATGCCACTAATACCCAAGTAATGCCACTAATGCCCAACTAATTCTTCTAATACCCGAGTAATACCACTAATGCACCAGTAACACCTGTAATTCCTGAGTGATACCCAGTAATGCCTAACAATTCCTTACCAATTTTTATATAGTTTCACTATATTTCTGAGTTTTTTTCTCCCATAAATCATCAATTGATTCTGTTAGACGTTCCGAATCATATTATTTCATTCTATTACAATGTATTACAAGATCCAGGGGTTTTAACCTGACACTAAATCCAATATAAATGATTTTTGGCACACAGTCAGTTCTTGAGAAGTACTTTGAGAAAAAAAAATTTCTGCACGCGAAAACCTATGGAAACTAGGGAAAATTCCCGGGAAAACACGGAAAATCTTGAAAGGATTTGGAAATTTCGATATGATATAAAAAACAACTTTGTAGAACGTAGAAATCTCCATAAAGAAGGTAATCGCATGTTTTTTCGAAAACTGCTTCCTTTGAGAGATAATGCGAGATATAAGATATGTTCAGATTTCCGCGCGAACAACTCGGGATATAAGATTCACACCGACGCTTGACTAAAATCTCTCATCTCCCTTGTTTTTGGTCGGAATAACATAAACTAAAGTGTTTTGAAGAAAAATCCTCCGTGAATTATTATATATAGCTGGCGGTGTCGGTAGAAGTAGTTGTATTTGATATTCGAAGGTGAAATAATTACCTTTGTAATTTTACAATTTTTATACGTTTTTCTATCGAATTAGCTCGACAAGCTCAGTTTGCTCAAAGATTCAGTGTGTCAAATTTGAACAAATCAGATATAACATTCATTTCCAGGTTATCTTGGGCCTAACTGAATCAAGATTTTCTGTACCCGTTGTTTTTGAGTATGCTCATTTTTAATTTTACAATCGACGTAAAAATATCAAATTGGGGGTTTCTGCAAAAGCGTACTGGTCAATTTATTGCCAAGGGCCTGTACATTCATAATATATATCTTGAAACCTTTGATCACAAATTTTTCATTCATTATTTTGTATTTCTTTGAAATTTCACAAACTAAATAACAGCGGGTATAGAAAAACTTGATTTTTTCAGTCCCAATATAAATTGGAAATGAATGTTATTTTCGATTTGCTCAAATTTGACCTACTGAATCTTAGTGCAAATTCAGCTTGTCGAGCTAATTCGACAGGAAAACGTAAGGAATCAGTAGAATTACATTGTTTATTTATCATAGATCATTATTTCACCTTTGAATATGAAATACAACCACTTTCAGTTTGTCTCACTATGTTGGAACAATATGGAAAACTTTTTTATTTATAATTTTAGGAAAAAAATTTATTCTTCATAAAAAGTTCTGCATGTTGTAAAATCTGAAATACAATCATCAGATATGAAAATTTTTCAGACGTATACGCGGTCTGACAAAAAATATGAATTTTACTCAAGAGTAAAATACCTTTATATTTGAAAATATCGAAAATTCTTATGAAAAAAGTTATTCAGAATCAAAAATCACGTATAATTATGCAATTGCATTCACTTACATGAAAAAATCATAATCAGAAGAGATTCATTCAAAATAAAAACAAAGTAAAAAGTAACATAACCCAATTTTTTGAAGTCTATGCAAATGTGAACAAAATTTTCAATTCTGAACAACTTTTTTTTATAAGAATTTCCGATATTTTCAAATATAAGGGTACTTTACTCTTGAGTAAAACTCATATTTTTTGTCACACCGCGTATACGACTGAAAAAATTTGATATCTGATAATTATATTTTAGATTTTAGAACATGCAGAACTTTTTATGAATAAATAATAAAAAAGTTTTTCATATGGTTCCAATTTACTGACAGAAACTGTATATGATAATTTTACCTTTTTTCTACAAATTGATATATGATAATTGCTGAAGGATTTTTCTTTGTGAAACCGTTTAGTTTATGAACTTTCGAACAAAAACAAAGGAGATGCAGAGATTTTAGTCGGGGTAAATCTTATGATATCCCGAGTTGTTCACGCGGAATTCTGAAAATATCATTTATAGCTCATTATCTCCCAAAATGAAACAATTTTAGGAAAATATGCGATTACTCTTTCATGGAGATTTTTACGGTCTACAACTTTGTTCCCATACATCATATGAAAATTTCCAATCCCTTCCAAGTTATATATTTTCCGAATTTTCCGGGAATTATCCCTATTTTCCATAGGTGCAGAACAATTTTTATCATTAAAGTACTCTTCAAAAACTGCTTGTGTACCAAAAATCTATCGGATTTATTGTCAGGTTGTAGTAACATTTTAGCTACAGAGCTTGGATTAATGCACCAACTGATTTGTATGTTATTTTAATCTCACTGAAACCATACTCATTTCATATATTATTTTTAATTCTGAAATTACTTTATGCAATATATTTTTATATTAGGATTTCCTATTCAATAACAATTTTCATTTTTATTTCATGAATAAATGGGCTCGGAAAATATATTAGAACTCAGAAAAATAACAAAAAATAAATCAGATATATACACAACATTGCTTTTGTTTATGAAGTTGTCAGCTCACTCTTAAATATTGAAAAAATAATTCTGAGAGAATAAAAAACGTTGATAATTTGAACAAAAGAAATATAATTCCCAAAATACTATATATACAAAGTGAAATAGATAATTTCAGCACGACGGTAACACACATATATTCGGGCATATATACAGGGCAATTCAAATTCGACCCCCACCATTGGGATCTACTAAACTACAGGAGATACGTTGAATTGGGGCAAAGTTGCGTATTCTGGTGCTTAACAAAATACTGTTTTGAAACTTGGAAAATTCCGAGAATTTCCGGAAATACCGGGAAAAAACTGAAAATCAGAATTTTCGTTTTTATTTTTTTCTATCGTTATTTGACAACATAGCTCAAAACCAAAAGTTTATTTTCATCGATACTTTTTTTCAGCTACACGTTTTCATGTTCAGATTTACTATCCGACGTTTTGTCTTCTGGCATTCATCATCAACTTTTTTTTTCTGTTATGAGCGCCATATTGTTTTTATATACAGAAAAATAGTGATTCTAATTCAGATTTCATTGATATATAATTTGTTATGATTTGCACTTCTTAAACCACAGATATTAAAAAAAAACTACTTCATCTGAGATCGAGGGGGAAACCGCTGGGGAATTTTGGTGTACATGCCTTGGGTATTAGTGGCATTAGTTGGGAATTAGTCGGGAATTAGAGGTATTACTTGAAATTTTTTGGGTATTAGTGGGCATTACTTGGGAATTAGAGGTATTAGTTGGGCATAAGTGGCATAACTTGGGTATTATTCGGGAATTAGTTGGGAATTAGAGGTATTACTCGTGTATTACAGAATTAGAGAACATTGGTGGAAATCATAATGATGTAGAATAAAAACGTTTAAGCTTTTTTTAAGCTCTTGAACATAGTACTTAGGAAAAAACTAAGATTAGGACAGGATTAAAAGAAAAAAATATTATATATTAAAATGTATGTTTTCTTGATCATTTAATTTTGGATCATTCAATTCCGGCATGAACTTTATTTAGGTAGATCTTGAATTTTGAGAAATACCTGGATAGATATACCTTGACCAATAAAATCTTTCTCCTTCAGTGTTTTGAATATACTCAGGGTAGGTACCATTAAAAATTACAACGGTACCCCAACCCATAACGTTCTGAACTTTATCTGCTCTCACAGCATATTAATTTGTTTCAATTTCGTTGGTATATTCCCGCAGATGGGACATCCTGTATAACAAAATATGAAAAAAATCATTGAAAAAGTACTTATACAGATCATCTCACGATGCTACGAACATAGGAGACAATATGACCAATTGACTATTGTCCAACTCCATTCCTAATGAATAAAGAGAAGTAGGTATGAAATAAAGAAATAGTTGAGTTTTCAGTTTCGCTATTCACGATGACAATAACTGTCATCGTGACATCCTAACAATAATTATTATCTAAGATACGTTTAGGTACCTAGTTCATTTGGAGACGTAATAGAAATTGTTGAACATGGTTTATGAAATTGTTGAGAAAGTGCAAATTGTCAAATAGTATTTTCAAGGACGTACAGTGCGTCAGATTAATATCAATTGCTCTGATTCTACCTATGTTCTACCTATGTTCCGTGCCCTGTGAGATGATCTGTATATTAACGTCAACTGAACATTTGAGAATAATATAATCAATTTCGATATAAGGGTTCCGTGTTCCTTCAACAAGGATTTCAACGAGGTTTTCAACTTTGAAGAATTCAAGATGGCATAATGATCTCTACCAAATTGAATTGTTTCTAAGCCAAAATATTGACATAATCTACATCGAATGGAGAATAGATTTAGTAGTTTGAGAAAATGTCTCTGAAATTACTGGCAGAGTCATCTTTCCCACAATAGTGAAACTAAAACTGACTACCACGCCGTCGACCACGCTACAATGGTACTCTATAATACTAAGTCCGTAATGTTATTCCCAGAAAACAACCCATTTCCAGGCGCTTTAAAATCATTCAAGTGTTTCGATTTGTTTGAGTTTGTGAAGTTTTGAGAGTTATCGTTGGTGAGTACGATTATAATATTCATTATTTGTATGTTTCAATTTGGGTAAATTGTATTTTTTTATCTAAAAATTCTAAAATCAAGATGGCGAACAATTTTGTTATCCGATTCTATTCAAAGTTTGTATCCAAGGGCTTCTAGGATCGGGAATGACGAATTTCTGGACAAGATTGAAGAATTCATTAAAGCGAACGAGTTTCGAAATTTCTTATTTAAATTCGGATTCAAGAAATTTGAAATTGTTGGTTAGGGAGCCATAGTAGTCTGGTTCACAAGTGCTTTTTCTTCCAACTTTTTTCAGCAGTTTCGGAAAAATATAAATGATATGACATTCGATTTGGAATAGAGTCTAGATGATTTTCGTAAAAAAATTGTCCCTCTCGAAAAAATTGCAAAAGTTATAAAAAATTTAGTAAAAAAGAAAAAAAAGGGTTTGGTTTTTTGCAAATTTCTCAAAAACCAATTAAGCTTTTTGTAATCTGAAGAAAGATTCAAAGAGAGGAGAAAATTTCCCAAATAAAGTTCCAACTCCCGGAACTGTTGGACTAATATTTATAATTTTCACATAGGGTTGAAAATATGGCCAAAAACGGCAATTCTCGCTTACGCAAGCCACACCCACTTCGGGCACTTCTACAAGAAAATTCGTTTAAAGATATTAAATATGAAAATTAAGGAATTAAAAAATTCTGGCACTTACTGGATAGATGAGTGAACAATAACCCGCTGGCAAAAAATTTTTATCGCAATTTTTCAATTAGTTATGCAATAGTTAATTAACAATTTTTTTCTACTTTAATGTGAACATTGCAAGTGTGATAATTGTTCAAATATGTTTTTTTTTCTTTTTATGGAGCTATTTTTGAAAGGCTTCAGAATAGATCCCCATTGGAAAAATAAAAAAAAAAATGATTGAGTTTTTTATTACCTACCAATTTACGTAGTTAAAAAATAAAAAACTCAAATTTCAATTATCTTATAAACAATGTATTTGTTTATAAGATTTTTTTAAATAATAGCAGATAAACATTGTGAAACATGATTTTGATTCAGCTTTCGACAATAAAAAAACAGTTCATTAACAATATTTTAAAAAAAAATGTTTTCAATGATTAATTTAAGTCTTTAATTTTTCAACTAGGTACGTAAATTGTTGATAAAGAACTGAAAAATGATTTTATTTTTATTCTTTCAACGTTGATCTATTCTGAAGCCTTTTAAGAATAGCTCCATAGAAGGAAAAAAATGTTAGATTTATATTTGAACAATTATCACACTTGCAATGTTCACATTCAAGTAGAAAAAAATTGTTAATTAACTATTGCATAAGTAATTAAAAAATTGCGATAAAAATTTTTGCCGGCGGGTTGTTGTTCAGTCATCTATCCAGTAAGTGCCAGAATTTTTTCATTCCTTAATTTTCATATTTAATATCTTTAAACAAATTTTCTTGTAGAAGTGCCCGAAGTGGGTGTGGCATGCGTAAGCGAGAATCGCCGTTTTTGGCCATATTTTCAACCCTATGGGATAATTATAAATATTGGTCCAACAGTTTCGGGAGTTGGGACTTTATTTAGGAAATGTTCTACTCTCTTTGAATCTTTCTTCAGTTTACAAAAAGCTTAATTGGTTTTTGAGAAATTTGCCCTTTTTTACTAAATTTTTTATAGCTTTTGCAATTTTTTCGAGCGGGACTTCATTTTTATTCGAAAATCATTTAGACTCTATTCCGAATCGAATGACATATCATTTATATTTTTCCGAAACTGCTGAAAAAAGTTGGAAGAAAAAGCACTTGTGAACATGACTGTATGCAGTTTGGAAATGTTTCATGAATGACCAAGACGAATAGACCGCGGTCACGTCTGACAGTCGAGACTGTCATTCAACCCTTAGGAAAACAATAGTATATTGTTTACCGGGTAGGAAAAGCCTAACATTCCTGGGCGACTGTGAAGATTGCTAAGTCGAGGCGAAAGCCGAGATTTAGCAACACAGGAATGTGTCTTTTTCTACCCGGTAAACATACTATTTTTCCGTAAATCGTTTAAAATTCGACAGATATTGATTAATTTTGGAAAAAACAATGTGTTTTCAATCATTTATGTAGAACACTAACAACTGTAAGGAAGTCTTCACTTTTTCTTTAAGAAATTTTGTCAGCAATGTTAAAATTTCCTAGCGATTTGCGGAAAACTGTAATACAGTTGTTTAACTTCTAGTGAATATTTCCGCATTAGAATGAAAAAGAAGACACAGATTTCCAGAGGTTTTTTTCTTGACCTTTCACTCATAGTGTGATATTTCCGAGGACTTTTTTTCGAATTTTTTTGAGTTATCCAAATATCTGACCGCATATGTACCAAACTTTGCAATTTATTGAATATTGCTGGATCCTCGGCAGTAATTATGTCTGATCCTTGGCAATAATTATGTCGGAATGAAAATTATTCAGAATGTTCCATACGAAATGGACATTCAAACAATAATACACTGAACTCGACACTGAATATATCCAGGATAATTAAATTTCTTTCCTTTCTACTTTGCAGAATGCAGGAACATGAACCACCTTGAGAATGTTTCCGACGAGGTTTCCGAGAATGTTTCCGATTCTGTGGCAGAAACTGATATATTTTCAGAAGTTGAACGAGTCTTGAATATAAAGATACTACCCCATATAAAGAATATTTTGATTTTCAATGGTTACGAGTGCGAGATTATCATTTCAAAATTGGACGATGAGGGGATCCAAGAAATAGAGTTGTATACCAAAACTGAATTTCACAAATTTGTTGATCCAAAAGATGCTCCAAAATATTATGGGCCATTCCATCGAAATCCTGAGGCATTTCAGTTCTTGAGCGGCCACAGAAAAATTATCAAATTGCTTGTCAAATATTGCAATGACAAAATTTCTTCTCGGGAAAAACAACACAAACAGAATAGTCAAAATAAAAGTTCACGTTTGCGAAGTCAAATGCGGGCGAGTATAAAAGAAACATACACCTCGACTACTAGCCTCGAAGAAAATGATTCGGCACATAATGTTAGAGATGGTGATGCGAGGGGTGATGTGAATCGAGCTGTGAATTTAACAGAAGAAAATGCGGTAATTTTCAAACATTTGAAAAATTGGGCTAAGTCTCGTGTAAGTGATGTGTTGTGGAGATCTCTTCATTGCGAATTTGACAATATTTCTGTAAAAACCGTTATCTCTGAAAATGACGAGAGAAATGATATATATTGTATAATCAATTGTTTCTGTGGCTCTTCTTACAAATTACCTAAAATTTAAAAAAAAAAACGGGTGACATTGAACGTAACAAAAGATGGATATATTCAAATTTCCAAACTCACTGCATACAAAAACATTTCGGTACAAATCTATCCAGAAATCCTCCTCAAAAGATTAATACTATAACAAATTATTTGGAAAGGGGGAATACAACTCCAAATGGAGAACCCAACACTTCACATACCAATATTTTCAGAAAGGAAAACGATAGAATCAATATAGTTCAAGATATTGAGATCTCAAACTTTCTGCAAGAAAATCAGAGAAATAATGCAGGACCAAGTTGCTCGCTTGCATCTTCTAGTCAATGTTCTTTTTCCGATATTCCACCTAGAAACAAAACTGAGCCCGGTGAAAATTCAGAGTCTTCAGTGGAGGACGAATATAATAATCAGTTCTGTTCGGAGGATTCAAAATGGAAATCAAAGAAATATCAAAGAAATGAAAGGAGACGTCGATCAAGGGAAAATATATGTGATCAAACATTGATAACAAATAATGTTTCACTCATTGACGACATCTCTGATGTTGCAATTCAGAACCCATCAACTCTTGAACTACTTTTTCCGAATACCAGCAACTCCGAGAGCAACTCGGAAGGAAATAATTTGGAAACATCAAAACAAAAAGTGGAATATCTTAGCATATTCCTGAAAAAAACTTATGTCCAATACTGAGAAGAACTCTATGATATCGAAAAACAAAACTATGTTTGATGATCTAACGAAAAAAATTGCAATTTATTTTTTTTACACAGGAGGAAAATTACTCTATGAAACGTTTTATGCAAATCTAAAAAATAGCCTTCCATCTATTTCTACCTTGAACAGATAACTCGAAGAGAACAGGACAACACTACAAGAAGGTGACTTCGACTTCGAAGGTTTAAAAAACTATCTAGAAGAAAGAAATTTGCCAAAATTAGTTTGGATTGCTGAAGATGGAACCAGAATAACAGGAAAAATTCAGTACGATGAAATTTCTAATAAAATAATGGGTTTTGCATTACCATTAAAAAATGGAATTCCGGATAACAACACATTCACTGCTGAATCACAAGAAGTAATGGAAAGTTATTTTCAGAAAGGTACCAGAGCTAATTATGCCTATGTAATAATGGCGCAGCCACTAACTACAGGAGCACCTGCATTTTGCCTTTCAGTATTTGGTACAGACAATGTCTTCACAAACAATGACGTTCAGGAACGCTGGGCATACATGAAAACCAAGGCGAAACAATTTGGTATCAGGATTGTTGGATTTTCGTCTGATGGTGATACAAGATTACTGAAGGCAATGCGCCTACAATCTAGACTACCTTCATCGAAACCAGACCGAGCAGAAAATGATAATTTCAATGATAACATTGTTGATGCAAGAACTCCTTGGAATTGGTTCAAAATTAATCTGAACGGTGACGTATGTTATATGCAAGATTATGTTCACATTTTAACAAAACTTCGTACTCGATTGTTGAAACCAAATATAATATTACCAATGGGGACAAAATTTGCTACTGCAGAACGTCTTCATCAGCTCATCGATGTTGTTTCTAAAGATAAACATAGACTTACTTCATCTCATCTCAAAGCGGAAGATAAAATGAACTTTGCAGCTGCAGAAAGCATGTGCTCCTCACAGATTATTACTTTTCTGAAAACCATTACAGATAGCGAAGGAACTATTGTGTATCTCCAAATCATGAATAAAATTCTAACTAGTTTTCTGAACGATACTTGTAATCTTGATGAACGGGTGTATGGAATGTGGTTTGTGGTATTTTTTTTGAGAATTTGGCGAGCATCAATAAAAAAAGTGATAACTATACAATGAAAAGTAATTTCTTGTCACCAAATTGTTATTTGTGCATAGAATTGAATGCGCATCAATTACTGAAATTGATTTTGATGGTGAAAGATGGGAATATGGAAGAGTTCAAGCCCGAAATGTTTCATTTGGCAAATTTCAGTAGTCAAACCTGTGAACAAATATTTCGTACATTTCGATCCATGACTTCCACTTATTCAACTGTTGTCAATTTCAGTATAAAAGATCTACTGCATCGTCTTGGTAGGATAAGAACATTGAATAATATCATAAATGATATTCATCAAGATTTTTGTTTTCCCAGGGAGGAAAAAAAAAAGGTTTTCATTCAATCTTTGAAACCCCCAACCCAAGAGGAGTTTTCGGAACTTGACATAGACGCAGTAGTAAAACGAGCAATGAAAGATGCAAAAGAAGAAGCCCAAAATTTAGGAATAAAATTTGAAGAGAATGATTTATATACCATAATACCATACACTATATACCGAGTTCCACACCAAAAAAAGAAAAGAAACAAGTTGAGGAAAATGAGGACGATGATCTAGAAATTAATGACAGTACACCGCAAATATCTTCCAATCCAAAAAACATACTCAGTGTTACCGATTTTGAAAATTTTGAATCTCTGGACTTGAAAGAGTTCTCTGGGAAGATAAGAGGCAAACTATCATCCAAGTCTCCTTATGTCGAATTAAAAATTAAAAATAAATCACATATTTTGAAAAAATCTTCCTTCTGTTGGTTACTTGATGAAGGTAATGGGAGAGTATCAACAGATAGGCTAAGAAGGTTCAATATCACCAACAAAGGAAGCACAGGGAAAAAAAGGCTTCCAGAAATCAGATCCGAATCAGTAGCAAAGAAATATTACGAGGAGTTTGATTCAGAAGACAACGAGGAAGACAATGCAATATTCTCGGATGTATCCCTTGGCGATGAAGATGCTGATGAAATTATCTCTGAGGGAGCTTCATTTGATGATGTTCATAATAAGCCTTATGAAAGTGAATTGGTACCCCAAATAGAAAGCTATTACGCTGTTGCTTATGACCAGCAATGGTACATCGGAAAAGTGGTTAGAATGATTGAGGAAAAATATGAAATGAAATTTTTGAAATCCGTTTAAGGATCATTCATTTGGCCCAAAAATTAAGATAAGGACGTGGTTGAGAATAACTACATATTTTATGGTCCACTAGAGTTGATAGGTTCTGGGCCCTTTGATCTGAAAATGAATGATTCACGTGGAATATCGGCTGAATATAAAGTTTTGAAAGCTCATCAAATGTATATTTAGTTGGTATGTGAATGTGAAGGGTATCTGAACAACAACTCTCTATTTCAAAAAGAGCACATATTCTCTTCTTTTGTTATCTCATTTTAGTCAAAGAGCCGAACAGAGGTCAAACTTCACCCATCCGCTTACCGGATGAAACATACTTTTTACGAAGTTTCATAAATAGACAAATACGCCTGAAATGGCTTGCCTGTCAAAATGTGTTCATGACTATAGTCATTGAGTTTCAAAAGTTTGCACCACATGATAAACTTTTTATTATCGATTTGTCAGAAAATTTCATTTCTCATAAAAATTGGTGCATTGCGGAATACTTCTTTTTCATTTATCAAAATTCTAAATTTTCAACCGGTGTACAGGGGAGATAAAAAATAAAATTTTGATCAAGTCTATACTACCATGGCTGTCATTCGAAATTTGAATATTGTTTACAATATTCTTTCAATATTCTATAGGTTTTTTAAATGAACATTTTTGATAACGTCATTAATAAGAGTAGTTTACACTTGATGAAAATTCCTATTTTTTGTCCCCCCCCCCCCTCCGTACACTTTAGAAATTTGAAATTTTGACAACTCATATGCAATTATTCTGAAAGGCACCAAGAATAACATTTTCTGACAAATTGATAGTTAACAATTTTCCATGAGGTGCATACATTTGGAACTCACTGTAGTCATGACCACATTTTGGTGGGCAACCCATTGTGGGCGTATTCGACTATTTATGAAACATATAAGCGAGACAGTACAATGTTTCATCCGCTAAGCAGATAGGTGAATTTCGACCTCTTTTCGGTTCCTGTCCTATTTTTAATTTAAGATTGTTCGATAATTGATAGTGATTGGTGAACCTTTTTATTGGTCTATTGAGATTATCTGTACCTGAAAACTAACGTGGCAATTTGGTAGTTCATAATAAACACATTTAGTTTATCCTCTAGTATTTTATTGAGATATGTCCTGGTTTGGTTGTGTATTCATTTGTATTGAAATTATTATACTTCCTTGATATTCAAGATTGTATGTTTGTGGAATAAGTTTGAATTTTTTATGTGTTATATACTGTGTCGATACTGTGTATATATAGCATTTTGGGAAATACATTTTTTTATGTTCAGATTATCAACGTTTTTTATTCTCTCAGAATTATTTTTCCAACATCTGAAAGTGAGCTGACAGCTTTATAAACAAAGGCAATGTTGTGTATCTGAAATTTTGTTTCGAATATATCTGATTTATTTTTTGTTATTTTTCTGAGTTCTTATATATTTTCCGAGCCAATTTGTTCATTAAATAAAAATGAAAATGGTTACTGAATAAGAAATCCTAATACAAAAATATATTGCATAAAGTATTTTCAGAATTAAAATAGATATATGAAATGAGTATTGTTTCAGTGAGATTAAAATAGCATTAATCCAAGCGCTGTAGCTAAAATGTTACTACAACCTTACAATGAATCCAATAGCAATGCTTTTTGGTACACGGGCAGTTTTTGAAGAGTACTTTAATGTTTAATGACAAAAATTGTTCTGCCTCGAGCACCTATGGAAAGTGGGGAACATTCCCGGGAAAATTCAGAAAATCAATAACTTGGAAGGGGTTGGAAATGTCGATATAATGTATGGGAACAAAGTTGTATAACGTAAAAATCTCCATAAAAAATTAGTCGCATGTTTCTCCGTAAATTGCTTCCTTTGGAAGATAATGAGCAATAACTGATATTTTCATATTTCCGCGTGAACAACTCGGGATATCTTAAGATTTACCCCGACGCTCGACTAAAATCTCTGTATCGTCTTTGTTTTTGGTCGATATTTCATAAACTAAACGATATTTCATAAACTAAACGATATTTCAAATAAAAATCCTGGCGGATGTTGGTAGAAGTGGCTGTATTTCATATTCGAAGGTGAAATAATGATCTTTGATAAATAAACAATGTAATTTTAGATTCCTTTGTCGAATTAGCTCGACAAGCTGAATTTGCACAAAGATTCAGTAGGTCAAATTTGAGCAAGGCAAATATAACATTCATTCCCAATTTATATTGGGCCTAAATAAATCAAGGTTTTCTGTACCCGCTGTTTTTTATTTCGTAAAATTTCCGAGAAATAGAATGAATGATGAATGAAAACTTTGTGATCAGAGGTTTCAAGGTACATATTCTCAATGTACAGGGCCTTGGCAATAAAATGACCAGTACGCTTTTGCAGACATCTCCACTTTGATATTTTTACGTCGATTGTAAAATGAAAAATGAGCTTACTCAAAAACAACGGGTACAGAAAAATTTGATTCAGTTAGGCTCAATATAAATTGGGAATGAATGTTATATCTGATTTGTTCAAATTTGACCAACTGAATCTTTGAGCAAACTCAGCTTGTCGAGCTAATTCGATAGGAAAACGTAACAAAAATTGGTAAAATTACATTGTTAATTATTTCACCTTCGAATATCAAATACAACTACTTCTACCGACATCCGCCAGCTGCATATAAGTGATGAAAGATTTTTCTTCAAAACACCGTTTAGTTGATGAATTTTTGACCAAAAACAAGGGAGGTACAGATATTTTAGTCAAGCGTCCGTGTGAATCTTATATCCAGAGTTGTTCGCGCGGAAATCTGAAAATATCAGTTATATCTCGCATTATCTCTCAAAGGAGATTTACCCATTTTCCTTGGGTGCTCGCGTGCAGAACATTTTTTTTTTAAAGTACTCCTCAAAAACTGACTGTGTGCAAAAAATCATTTCTATTGGATTTAGTGTCAGGTTAAAACCCCTGGATCTTGTAATACATTATAATGGAATGAAATAATATAAATCCGAACGGCTAACAGAATCAACTGATGGTTTATGGAAAAAAACCTCAGAAATATAGTGAAACTATATAAAAATTAGTAAGGAATTGTTAGGCATTACTAGGTATTACTCAGGAATTAGAGGTATTACTGGTGCATTAGAGGCATTACTCGGGTATTAGAGGAATTAGTTGGGCATTAGTGGCATTACTTGGGTATTACTCGGGAATTAGTTGGGCATTAGAGGAATTAGTTAGGATTTTTGGGAATTAGTGTACACAATTTCCTCAGCGGTTTCCCCCTCGTCTGAGATGGTCATGACTCCATCGAAAAATTTTGTTTAATAAACACTCATTAAACATCATAAGTTTGCACAAATACTTCAGTCGAAATGTCCTCATTCTCAAATGAAGAAAAACGAGATATGTTGAAACTTTATTATAAATTTAATAGGAATAGTACGAAAACAGCATAAATTTATTTTGAATTATATCCGGAAAGACAACAGCCGGATAGAACATTATTCGGAATTTTGGACAAACACTTGGCTTGTGTGTTTCAAAAATCAAGAATGAAATATGGAAGCAGAATGGAACAAAATATTAGACGTAACTTATCAGCCCAGGTAAAATAATTGTTCATTCCACATTCGAAGAAGTATAATTATTTTTGGTACTTTTTTAGATAAATGCAGATCCTTCCAAATCAACACATCAAGTCTCGGCAGAAATGGCAGAATGTGCCACAGACGAGCGTTTGGATGGAATTCAAAAAAGGTGGTTTGAAATTTTATAAGATACATATTTCACAAAAATTACATCCAGGTGATCCTGAGAGGATGGAATTTTGTAGCTGGCTCTCGAATAGGGTAGACCCTACAAACTTCTTGAAACACATTATTTGGACCGACGATAGTACTTTTTCGAACTGTGGTGTTTTTAATAGAAATAATGAGTACATTTGGAGTGAAAATAATACACGTCACTTCTGATAAGTCAGACCACAAGTTCGGTTTCGTTTGAATGTGTGGGCTGGAATTTTTGACGACCGAATATTTGGACCTCATTTCTTCTCTAATACTTTGAACGGGGAAACCTATCTTCGGTTCTTAAGAAACGAATTCGAAGAATATATGGATACATTTCCCCTTGGTAATTATAACAGCTGCTGGTTTCAGCATGACGGGGCTCCTCCACACAATGAAAGAGCAGTTTGCGAAACACCAAAGATTTCCTAATAGGTGGTTAGGAAATTCTGGACCAGTGAGGTGGCCGGCAATGTCACCTGACCTTACAGTTTTGGATACTTTCTTGTGGGGCACTTTGAAGAACAGAATCCATGGAGAGCAATAATATGACACAGTAGATGAACTTAGAGACAATATCATCACGCAATTCAGGTCTATCAGAAGAAGACATATTGTTAGGGCTGTTCTTAATTTGAGACGACGAGCTCGGTTATGTATTCAAGAGGAAGGCCATCATTTCGAACACTTGTTGTAATATTTTTTGTGCATTTTTTGCAAGCTGATGATTTCATTCTTGTTTTTTGAAACGCACCGTACTCAGCCAAGTGTTTGCCCAAAATTCCGAATAATTTTCTATCCGGCTGTTGTCTTTCCGGATATAATTCAAAATAAATTTGTGCTGTTTTCGTACTATTCCTGTCAAATTTATAATAAAGTTTCAACATATCTCGTTTTTCTTCATTTAAGAATGGGGACATTTCCACTGAAGTATTTGTGCAAACTTATGATGTTTAATGAGTTCTGATAACTAGTGTTTATTAAACAAAATTTTTCGATGGAGTCATGACCATCTCAGATGAAGTTCTTTTTTTTAAATATTTGTGGTTTCAGAAGTGCAAATCATAACAAATTATACATCAATGAAATCAGAATGAAAATAACTATTCTGTACAAAAAAAACAATATTGCGCCCGTAACAGTAATAAAAGTTGATGATGAATGCCAGAAGACGAAACGTCGGATAGTAAATCTAAACAAGAAAACGTGTAGCTGAAAAAAAGGTTTGAATGAAAATGTACTTTTGGATTTGAGCTATGTTGTCAAATAACGATAGAAAAAAATAAAAACGAAAATTCCGATAATCAGTTTTTTCCCGATATTTCCGGAAATACTCGGAATTTTCCAAGTTTCAAAATAGTATTTTGTTGGGCACCAGAATACGCAACTTTGTCCCAATTTAAGCTTCGACGTATCTCCCGTAGTTTAGGAGATCCCGATGGTGGGGGTCGAATTTGAATATCGACACAATATATACCGGGTGGCTACGGAAGTATTGCCTACGGAATATCTCAGTTATTGTATTGAGTAGGTTTGTGAAATTTGGAGTGTCGATATAATGACATAAGAGCTAGAATTTGAGCATATTGAAATGTCGAAGTTAACTTCCGGTCTGACCGGAAGTAACATCAACTTTCTTATTTTGAATAAAAACCCTATTTTTTTTTCTTTTTGCTTTATTCAGCATTCAATTCCCTTTCTAATGACATATCACAAGTTGGTATCTAACCAGAAACTAGATCAGAAAAAAATTATTATTGAAATTCACCGAGTGGGCCGTGGAAGCAAAATGAAAGCCAAAAATTGAAAAGTTGGCTATGGAAACCATACGTCACTTGATAACAGTTGCGACTACTGTGATATTTTATTTTCATTCGTCGGCGTTATAAAAAGCCGCCAAAAAAAATATTGGAAAAATTGGGAAAAAAACAATACTCCGTAGGTCCATAACTTAAATAGGAACATACAACTTTTTCTTGCCTGTACTATTCAGCATAACCATTCCTTTCTAATGATATAATAGAAAGTAATTTTTTGAAATGAAATTCCAAAAAATCCAATTATTATTCTTCAAATAACGAAAAAACAGATTTATCGAAAAAAAAAAATTCAAATTGATAGGATTAAAGATAAAATAAATTCAAAACAAATGTTCGAAATGCATTCCTTCAGCGTCAATAGATTTATTGACTCTGGTGATATTTTCATGTAAAACGTTTCTCAACATTTGGGGCGTGATATCTTGGAAAGCTCTACGAATTTTTACTTCTAGCTCATGTAGAGTTGTAGGCTGTGTGGAATACACCCTATTTTTAAGATGCTCCCATAGAAAAAAGTCGCACGGAGTAAGATCAGGTGACCTTGGTGGCCACCTGACTGGACCATGGGTTGTTACAAGTCTCTCTTGAAAGCGATTTTGAAGATAATTTCTCGCTATTCTTGAATTATGCGGAGGGGAGCCATCTTGCTGGAAGTACATTCTCTCAGTTATTTCCTCTGGTAGGTTGTTAATGAATTCCGAAATTTCATTCGTTAAAAAATTAAAGTATCTCTCTCCGGTTAGTTGGCCTTGAAAAATAATGGGGCCAACAATATGAGTTCCAACTATTCCTGCCCAATCATTCACACCAAATCTCTCCTGGAAGCCGCTTTGTCGAAACCGGTGTTCGTTTGCTATCGCCCAGTACGTGGAACAAAAGACCGTTCACACTTTTAGCACTTTACACTTCGACTATCGACAATAATCCAAAAAAAAGTACAGTACCTACCTTGTATTATTCCTGTTAAATAATACATTGTTGGTAAATCTTGACTCGTCCGTAAACAAGATATAATAGTTAAATAGGTGATTCTCAGCATTTTGTCGAAGAAACCAATTACAATATTCCAGGCGCCTTTCACCGTCATTTTCATACAAATGTTGATGCAACTGATACTTGAAGGATTTCAATCGATGTTTTTTCAAAATTTTCCTAGCAGAGTCCTTACTCATAGCTAATTCGGCGCCAATCTGCCTTGAGGAAATTGTGCTATCATACTGTACTAAAGCTAATACATTAATTTCAGTTTCCTCATTAATAACAAATGCTTCTTGGTCTTCGTGAACATCAGGCTCAGTTCTTAATTTTTCTTCAAGCCACTGGAAATACCTTCTTGACGTTTGCTGCCTCCCTGGATATCGCTCTAAATACAATCTTTCAGCGGCATAAGAATTTTTTAAACATTCACCATAAATGAGAAGCATGTCAATTTGTTCGGTTCGTGAATAACGGGGCATTTTTTGAATATTCCACTAACTGATTTCGATTTCCAAACCCTTTTAAAATGGCAGAATCAAAAACACTAGCAGCGTTCGTGACAGCTCTCATTTCTTTTTTTGTTTCATTTCAAAATACATCTTAATCAGCTTAGTTGTAAATATTTTGGTTCGAATGATTATTGCAATGGAATGATTATTCTGAATAGCACAAACATCGTCCATAGGTAGATATTAGAATATCTATGGACGATGGCACAGACCAAGTACGTTTATGTTCCTATTTAACCTAGATCCTACAGGATATAATTCATCATTCCACATTATTTTTAATTTTATTTTTGCGTATGGCGATAATCTGTTTTGTTATTTGAAGAATAATAATTGGATTTTTCGGTATCTCAGTTCAAAAAATTATTTTCTATCATATCATTAGAAAGGAATGGTTATGATGAATAGTACAGGCAAGAAAAAGTTGTATGTTCCTATTTAAGTTATGGACCTACAGAGAATTGTTTTTTTCCCAATTTTTCCAATATTTTTTTGGCGGCTTTTTATAACGCCGACGAATGGACATAAAATATCACAGTAGTAGCAACTGTTACCAAGTGACGTATAGTTTCCATAGCCAACTTTTCAATTTTTGGCTTTCATTTTGCTTCCACGGCCTTTTCGGTGAATTTCAATAATAATTTTTTTCTGATCTAGTTTCTGGTTAGATACCAACTTGTGATATGTCATTAGAAAGGGAATTGAATGCTGAATAAAGCGAAAAGAAAAAAAAAGGGTTTCCATTCAAAATAAGAAAGTTGATGTTACTTCCGGTCAGACCGGAAGTTAACTTCGACATGTCAGTATGCTCAAATTCTAGCTCTTATGTCATTATATCGATGCTTCAAATTTCACAAACCTACTTCATACAATAACTGAGATATTCCGTAGGCAATACTTCCGTAGCCACCCGGTGTAACACTTAAAAAAATCCAAACTTATTTCACAAACACAATCTTGAATATCAAGGAAGTATAATAATTTCAATACAAATGAATACACAACCAATAAACCATGACATATCTTAATAAAATACTAGAGGATAAACAAAATTTGTTTATTATGAACCACCGAATTTCCACGTTAGTTCTCAGGTACAGGTAGTCTCAATAGACCAATAGAAAGGTTCACGAATCGCTATCAATCATCGAACAATCCTTAGTTTTAAAAGTAGGACAGGATCCGAAAAGTGGTCGAAATTTTCTCGCTTATATGTTTCATAGACTAATACGCCTGAAATGGGTTCCCCACCAAAATGTGGTCATGACTACAGTGAGTTTCAATTGTTTGCACCTCATGGAAAATTGTTCTAAAGTTTCTTATTTATGACGTTATCAAAAATGTTCATTTAAAAAACTGTAGAATATTGAAAGAATATTGAAAACAATATTTGAATTTGGAATGACAGCCATGGTAGTATAGACTTGATCAAAATTCTATTTCTATTATCTCCCCTGTACACCGTTTGGAAATTTAAAATTTTGATAAATGCAAGAGAAGTATTCGGCAATTCACCAATTTTATGTATCAAATAATTTTCTGACAAATCGATAATAGTAAAGTTTTTCATGTGGTGCCAACTTTTGGAACTCAATGTCTATAGTCATGAACACATTTTGACAGAAAGCCATTTTAGGCGTATTTGTCTATTTATGAAACTTTCTAAAAAGTGTTTCATCCGGTAAGCAGATTGGTTAAGTTTGGCCTCTATTCGGCTCTTTGACTAAAATGGTATAACAAAATATACTATTGAAGAGAATATCTGCTCTTTTTGAAATATAGATTTGTCTATAATATGCTTATTCAGATACCTTTCACATTCATATTCCAACTAAATATACTTCCTATGGATGAATTACAATTGATGAACTTTCAAAACTTTATATTCAGCCGATATTCCACGTGAATCATTCATTTTCAGATCAAAGGGACCAGAACCACTGGTGGAGAAAGATTTTATTGGTCAAGGTATATCTATCCAGTAAATTCTCCAAATTCGAGATCTTCTAAATGAAGTTCATGCCGGAATTGAGTGGTCCAAAATAAAATGATCAAGAAACACATACATTTTAATCTCTAATTATTATAATTTTTTTTAATCCTGACCTAATCTTAGGTTTTTTGCCAAATACTATGTCCAAGAGCTTAAAAAAAGCTCACACGTTTTTATTTTTCATTATTCTAATTCCCAAAAAATTCCTCTAATTCCCATGTAATACACGAGTAATACCTCTGATTTTCAAGTAATTCCCAAGTAATACGTAATGCCACTAATGCACAACTTATACCTCTAATTCCCGTGTAATGCCCACTAATACCCAAAAAATTTCATGTAATACCACTAACTCCCAACTAATTCCCAACTAATGCCACTAATACCCATAGCAAGTACACCAAAATTCCCCAGCGGTTCCCCCTCGGTCCAAGGTTATTCTTTAGACTTGGAGAATAACTGAGCAGATGCACTTGTATTTTCAGTAGTAATATCCCGACAAAATGCTGAATTTTCAAAACTTTCACCTTGCTGTCACGAAAACTGCGTTGCTTAGAAACACCGCGAGAGCTTGCTCGAGTGGTATTTTGTACAGCAACACAGTTCGAGCGACTGGCAAGGTGAAAGTATCTTGAAAATCCTGCATTTTGAAGGGATATTCTCGATAAGACAATTTCACGAGTATATTAAATTATTATAGGCTAAATGTGTATTGCAGGAACGGTTCATCATGTGTCATTAATGTCAGTTGAAGAGTTGAACCGTCAAACTGACGTGTCTCTATTCACAGAAATTGTTGTAACTATAGGAACGTATGAATAAGGAAGAAGCGAAACACCGATTTGAATATACCACGGGCTGGAGACAGCATTTTCGAAATAGTAAGTTACGTAACAAGTCCAGAAAATACTATTTTTTTGGACGAGTAGACCAAATTCTAGGACGAGCGTTAGCGAGTCCTGGAAGTCTAGGAGTCCAAAAAAACTGTTTTTGGACGTGTTGCGTACACTACTTTTTCGGCAACCATGTAGAATAACAATTCAATGAAACGCATTTAGTCTAAGAGACGAAGAGAGGACTACCTTCACCCATCTGTTAACCGGATGACACATACTTCTTTTTCAGTTACATAAATAGACGAAAAAACCTAAAATGGGTTGCCTATGAAAAGGTGACTATATACAGTGAGTTTCAAAAATTTGCACCAAATGGAAACTTTTTTATTATCGATTTGTCAGAAAATTTTATTCTTAATAAACATTGGTGCAATACGAAATACTTATATTCAAGTTATCAAACTTCTAAATTTCCCAACGGTGTACAGGGGGGGAACGAAAAATAGAATTATGATCAAGAGTAAACTACCCTGGCTGTGATTCCAAATTTGAATATTTCTAACATTTCAGTTCTTATTTGTATTATATATTGAAATTCGAATAGAAGATAGGTACCAACAGAAACATTCTAATTCTTATTTATATTAAATTTCGAGCCTTTTCTCATTGGTTTGAATTCAAAAAATCATGGCATTCGGTTGGTTTATATAATATGAGGGAAATTGTCAGGTATATCAGTTTCCGTTAGTTTTAAATTTATAATTTCTCCAAGTAAGCCCAGCTTCCCTTCTTCAACTTTCCGTTGAATTTTGTGTCTCTACTGAGGAATACTAATTTTGACTTCATTCTCACTATCAGATGATATTTTAATTTTTGTCTCCTTCAGTTGTGGAAAATCTGTTATGGTACTGATGTACAATGCCACATTTACTGCGAGGGGCCTTTCATGTTATTTTATAAAAAAAATCTATAGAATCTTCTTTCAACTAGTAAATCGTGTAAATAATCAATTGATTGATTGATTTATTGATAGATGAATATCTCTCAAAATATGTTTTTTTTTGTAGGTAGATACCCGTAAAAGTAATTTCATATTGACAAATAACACGTGTACCTAGTTTGAAATCAATGAAGTAATGATACAGTATGGTCTTCATTATTTTGCAGAGTGGACATGAAGATGAAGGGAAGAGTTCAACTCGGTGGTACAGAATGCTACATACATTCTGTTTTTCCTTCACTCAACAACAACATCGGTAGATAAGTTGACTATGTTGTAATTTTTTAAACATATTTCGTGCCGTGGGCGAAGTTGAAAATATCCGAATTAGAAAAAAAAAACTTCATTATTCAAATCCCAACATTTGGAAAAATAATTGCAACTGATTCTGCAGTAAATTTGAAAAACTCGTGGAAGAAACTCAACATTATTTTGTTCAGACTTGCAGTTGCTAATATAACCCAAATTGAGGAGAACTCCCCCTTGATGACATAGCTTTTTTAATGAATAACACTTCATTCATGAAAACACTCAATTTTCAGGACTACCACAAAAAAAGTTCAGGATCCACCTCTGCTATGAGTATTTTGATGGTCATTGGATTCATTGAACAGTGCTACAATTTCCACAGTCCATAGTCTTACTGACATCAATCCAACGATTCCAGATTCCCATATTTTTGACATGAGCTCTTTGGGATTGCTTCTCCCAATGAATGACGAAGCTTCCGCACAAATTTGTGAGGAAGGTTTCTCCTAAAGCTCATAGTCCAAATTTAGAACAGAATATTGTCAAAAATATATGGAACATCCTGTACATTAAAATATTTCATTATCATTCAATACGTGGGTAACCGTTTTACCTTCTACAATTCAGTACGTGAGCGAAGATATTTTATTTTGAGACACAACTTGTCCTCAACAGAACATAAACAAGAGTTTTCTGATAGTTCGATCTGGTAGTCGAGTCGAGTTTAGAGTTCTGCCGTGCCCACAGCTATGGGGGGAGTTTGGAAGATTCGATATTAAATAAATGGAAAATGTTCATAAACTGTTTAAGCCGATATGTATTGTAAGTAAAGATCTTTTTAAAATAATTTATCCAATCAATAACTAGGAGAGATTCTTCAATTCTTTAATTCATTAATTCTTTATTGATTATTTCCTTCATTAATTTCAATCGTCTAAATCGCATATTTGTACATAGTAAAATAAATGTTTTTATATTTTTCTAAAGTGTTTTAAATCTATGAATGATCAGTATCTACCTAGTTAGTCGTAAATCAACCCCAAGTCACGACAATATCAACTCGGATCTCTTCTTCCTGACATGGAAAAGCCGTGTGAGGTTGATTGTCAGAAGAGCCTATGTTTTTTATTTTATGCCAAGAGGTATTTTACTTCCCGTTACTCATTTGTAATAATTACGGCACAGATCCGACCTGTACTTGAATACTGTTTGCTTACATAGATGGCAGCCACTAAACACACACTGAATCTCTTAGAATCTGCCCAAAAAAGATCAATTGGTCTTGTCGGTGTAATGCTTACCTTACAAGCTCGCTCTCATTTCTGAAACACCGCAGAATAGTTGGCGTTCTGTCTCTGTTTCACAGATATTTTCAAGGACGATGCTCTCCTGAAATTTCGTCAATCGTTCTATAGTAAGCAGTCCCATCAAGACTGACCCTTCGAGCTCAGTATTCACACCCCTTCGTCGTCTCTTTGGTTTGGAGACATGCCGAACATTTGTTTTCCAGGGCTCGTTCTCTCAAAGAAATGGCTTTGGAACTTACTGCCCCGGGAGGTGTATTTTGAGGGATACAGCCTCCAAAAAGAACTACAACAATTCCTATCTACTTACTCTCTGCTCTCAAGATGTGATTTTTCTCGTCGTGAGAACAAAAACATGATAAAATGTATTGAAACATTTATTTAAACCCAACAGAGAAGATGAAATCAAATTATTCATCACTGAATCTGTCTTTAGATGATTTGAAACATTCCAGAGAATGTAATATTTTGTGAGGATATTCCCCACGCTCTAATGAAAAACTCCGTATGTGAACAGATTACTAAGACTGAATTGGTTTTCATCCAAATGAGAGTAGATACAAAACTTTTTGTTGTAAGGAATAAAATGGATTTGTATCACGAATGTGTTCCATAATCAAACCAAAATGCTTTTATCATTTTTTGGGTTCGGAACAGGTTGGGTAATATTCCATTCCTTAAATGCTGACAAGGAATGATTGATTGTCGGTATATCTGCTATATCAGTATCACGTAAACACATTCTTCTACCACGTGAACAAAGCGATATTTTGTCTAATGACTTTTTCCTCAGCGTAAATTTGAGCCATACGAGGTTGTATTATTACATTTCTGCAACAAAGTCAAAGAAAGTAACATACAATAGAAGTGAAGCACACTAACAGAGAAGTTGTTTGAGCTGAAGAGTAGCGTCTTCAATTATATACGAATGGAACGGTTACTTGACTCATCACACAGAAAAATTAAAACTGAGAATTGAATTGAAAATTAAGACCAAGAAGGGAAAATGCACGTTTTATTCAGAACAGGTGCACATATACTGGTATTTATCAAAGAAACCTGACCAAAAATAATTTTTTCTGCGTTTTATAAAATGTCACTTATCTCCTTTTTCTTTGCCTTTGCCTTTCTGAATAAGTGTCTTTACTAACAAGGTTTTCCTGAATGAAATGACGAAGTCGAATCAGCCATCTCTCCATGCTTGCTCACAAAGTGGACTATGTGTGAGGCAAATATCTGCCAGAAACCAACTTCTGCTAATTGAAATGAAACAATGAATGATATCCTTGATTTAGTTGAAACTGGCCACCTGCATATAAGCAAGTTTGGAAGTTTAGGTCACCCTAGAAAAATTTAGGTTTCTCATCTGAACTGGGGCGGTTGCTGGCTAATTATGAAGTAAAAGTGAAAGATACCCCTTCGTTACCGCCTGCAGATTGGTTTGGTTGACGATTCTGATATGTAGCTCTTGTCTAGCAAGCCTTTGCACAGTTCATCAAATACTTTTCTAAACATGAAGTGGCCTGCGTAATCCAGATCAAGCCCAGAAAATGTTTTGAGTTGTGAAACTCTTATACTAGGAAGATCAGTCATTGGAGGTTGATATGATTTGGAGGGCAAATTCAAGTTTAGCTCGTTTGGGGGACATGATCCAGAACTGTTCATTCATTGAAAACGATAGGGTTTGTCTGCCTGAATGATAATACATTTTGTGGAAATTGGAAATGAATAATTCAGTCAGTCGATAATTCATAAGTAATATGGTAGAAATTTCTTTATCGTATTGAAGGAATTTCAAATGCGAATACGTCCACCTACTTGCAAAACATCACTTTCTTCCAGGAATGAATTTAGTTTCCTTGAAAATATTGATTCATTTCTTCCATTGTCAAATTTTGGAAATCGATGGGATGGGCAATCTGAAGCTTTGAAAGCGACGAATAGTCGCTTCTCTTTTTCTCAGGATCACGGCAGTCACACTAAAACTGAAGTATGAATGCCAGAATTCGTTTCATTTTCGACAAGGAGGAAGATTTATTCAAATCATCATGTATAATATTATCTACCTGGAAAATAGAAAGCGTTATGTTAATCTCTTCAGAAGAGTGCGTTAGGTAATAATCCTTGTTCAATTTTCAGTGAAGTTGTTGGCCAACATTTTTTCTTGTGGTTCAACCACGGAGGTGCAGAAAACCACATCACATCGCTGAATTATTATAGAAGAATTCCCCCACCTGGAGAACGATCAGCTGGATCATCCTTAGACGATAAGTGGCACTGGAGAGAAGGGGAAATTGTTTTTTTAAATGAATGTTACATACGCGCCTATTACTTACGAAAGTTACCCACCTGTGTGATGAAAACTAAATTCAACTTGATGTCATTGAACTATCTGTATGAGCAGATGTTTGAAGAATGTTGATTTTATTAATTATGACAAGATTTTATTTAACTTGCTCCGTGTGTTTGTCTGTTAGATGGGTTCCAATCTTGCAAGGTGAATTGGAACCACTTTCTCTTGTCCTATGGAATTGAAATCTTACATGTTGGTTAAGTTCCGATGACAATAAATTAATGTCGAAGAAATTGTTTCCCTCTGCCTCCGAAAGCTAGGTAGAGAACGCGTAGGTTTTCAGAAGTTTTCTTGATGGTTTTGGACGTCAAAATTTACATCACAAATAATAAGGTAGGGGGCTCACCTCTCCCTTTTTTTCGAAAAAACTTGGAAAACTCTCAAAATCTAAATCCGTAAAAATATAGAAAAATATCTAACCGTCGACTATTACGGTTTTAAAAAATTTCACTCCTCCTGTCACTCCTCAAAAGCTAGATATAGAACGCAGAGGAATTCGAAAAATATTTCAACAGTTTCGGACATGGAAAATGTTGATGAAGAAAAATCGATCGGCGGACTCGCCCCCTTTTCTGTCCTGAAAATAATTAGAAAATATCGCGACATAGAAATTGACAAAGTCAAAAAAATAGTGAAAATTATCTGACCATCAAAAAAATGCATCTCTCTTTCCGCCTCGAAAGCTAGATAGAGAACGCGAAAAATTCGAAAAAAATTTCAACGGTTTCATACATGGAAAATTACTCTTTCCCTCCCCTCTTTTCAAAAAAGTTGCAAGAACTTGATTGTAGTGAATCAACAGGCAAACGACCGTGCGACAATTATGCATCAAAATAAAATGAACAGACTGAAAAACATATCAAAATGAAACTAAAAAAGAGATGAGTAAATAATAAAATTAAAAAAAAGAACAATTTTTATAGAAGAAAATAAATTTGAAATTGAATTAAACCCATCATTTTGTTACATTTAACAAATTTCGAATGATATAGAAGCTTGTTGCGAGAATAAATATTGAGGTTATTTTAAATTTAATTTACAATGAGAAATACATAGATACTTCTCGCAACAAGCTTTTATACCATTTAAAATTTTATAATGTATCAAAATGATGGAATAAATTCACTTTAAAATTTATTTCCTTGTTTCTAATGCATTTATACAGGGTGTCCGGTAAACCTTGTACAATACTGAAACTGGTGATAGACCAGGTCATGACTGTTCAGAATATCGAAAGTTCACCTCAGTAAAAATATCACCGTTTTCGAGATAATGGGCATTTTAAGAATTTCTGGAAAATCGCTACATAACCTTGGATTTTTGAGTGCCATGTATACAAATTGGGATGAATCCGAATTTCTCTGCTGCTGAAGATTACTGATGAGAGATGCTTCTAGACATACAGAACAGTTTTTCAGAAAGTGTAAACATTTCTCAAGAAATAAAGATAAAATGACAGATATGCGTTTCAACAATTTTTTTAAAAAAAATTTGACATTATTATCTGAAAGAAACATAACCAATTGGAAGTGGACATTCAACCATGGTATAAAACAAACTATAATTATTTTTGAAAGAAGTGGTTTCCATTGAATGAGGCGTGGTTTTCATCTAGGCTTCTATCAACTTTTATTCAAGAAAAAAAGGAAACTACCCAACACCAAAATTGCGCCACAATCTCACTCGACGCGCGTTTCGCCAACAAAGTTAGCATCTTCAGAAGCTAAAAGATTGTGACGTAGTTTTGGTGTTTGGGTATTTTAATTTTTTTCTTGAATTGTATTTAAACCAAAGGTTCCAAAATATTCATTTATTTGATCAACTTTTATACTTACGCCCAAAAATTATTTTATTTAGATTTTATCAAGATAAAATGTGGAAATAATTATTAATAATAAAGAATAGACTGCTTGGTGGCATTAAATAGTATGTCAATATAATTAACTTTTCATGTAATCAGGCCTAATAAAATTATCGAAATGAATTGTCGATTTTCCGACATGGCACCGATTAATACGAATTCTTGTGATAAAGTCGCAATTTTCCAACTTCCAGATTCTAACCAAGTTTCAGAGACCGACAGATATACAGGGTGTAACCAAATAAGTGCAAACTTTTTCAAGAGATGATTCTTTGTCGAAAATTAAAAACTTTTGTTTGAACAACTTGTGACCTCTATCGTAGTTTTTTTAAATTATTCCTCTTCTTTCATTTAGTGGTATTTATTTCTTTGTCATGTCGTACATACGTTACACTCCCCGAGAATATGCGCATATGCACAACATTTATGGTGAATGTGCAGCGCTTTATGCAGAACTATATCCGATTGCACAATGCCGTTCACAAAATCGCTGATTTGGGGGCTATAACCTATAACGCATTGTAAAAGGTTCTTCTTGAAACTATGTCGTCTCTGCGCACGAGTGGGAATAACATTTTTGTAATAATATTTAGTGCGATGTTGAATAATCGTTATTGTGGTTTATAGTGTATGTTGATTTAAAAAAAAAACGTTGAATTAGTATTTACTTCATTACATCTCATTGAATGCTTCCAAGCAGTTGATTCGTTTTTAGTCATAATTATTTAATCATTTCATCTTGATAGGATAAAAATAAAAGTCATTATTGACAAAGTTTAATGGAGTTGATTTTAGCTCAGAATAACATCACACTCTAATATTATCGAAATTCTACTCCTTCCAAAAATAATGATCTTATGTTTTATACCATAGTAAAGTCTGCAAAAAATGGGCATTCTTTCGTAATGGATATCCAGTTCCAATTGGTTATGTTTTCTCAAACAATAATGTCAAACTGTTGTTAAAAAAATTGGTTTAACTCAAATCTGTCATTTTACCCTCATTTCTTGAAAAATTATACTGTTTTCTGAAAAACTGTTTCGTACATCTGAACGCATCACTCATCAGTAATCTTCAGCGGCAAAAATATTCAAATTAGTCCCAATTTGTATACATGGCATTAAAAAATCCAAGGTGAGGTAGTGATTATCCAGAAATTAAAAAATGCTCATTATTTGGGCAAAATACTTATTTTAGGCAAAATTATATTCAGTATTTGACTTATTTGGTTTTTTATTCGGTCGTCAATATGACAATACATGACCATCTCTGGTTAACTTTGTAAAAACTACTTCAACTAAAAACTAAGTGTAGAAAATAAGATAACAATATCCTCCAGGCCTCCGAAAAAATGTTAAACCGGTTTCAGCAATATCATTTTCGTTATAGGTCGTCGAAAAACTTCAGTTGCAGTTTTTACATCGACGACTCTCACTCTGTTGTCTCGACCTGGGAAGGTTTTAATGATCATCCCTTTTGGCCAGGTATTCCTTGGGATATTGTTATCAGCTAGAATAACTAGATCACCTTCGGAAACGTTATTCTTGTTATACTGCCACTTGCTTCTTTTTACCAGGGTTTACCAGGGTTGGAACAAAATCTCTCAGCCATCGTTTCCAGAATTGATCTGCGAACCTTCGAGCGATTCGCCATTGTGTCCGTACATGGAGATCAGAATCAGAAAAATTACCCGGTGAAGTAACTTCATTTGATTTCCATATGAGGAAATGATTGGGAGTCAGAGCTCCTTCGTCTTTAGGATCTGAAGAGACGTAAGTTAGTGGGTGGCTGTTCACTGTATACTCTATTTCGACTAATAGAGTTTGCAGTACTTCTTCTTTGGGGCTCTGCTGGGTTAAAACTGTTCTTAAAGCATCCTTCACTGATCGGATCATCCGTTCCCACACTCCTCCCATATGACTTGCTGCAGGTGGGTTTCTAAACCATTGAATATGTCTAATTGAGCAGAATTGTTGAACTTGGTTAGAATCAATTTCTTGTAGGGCTGTTCGCATCTCTTTTTCGGCCCCACACAAGTTTGTTCCATTATCGGAAAATATTTCAGTAGGTCTACCTCTTCTACAAATTAACCGACGAATTGACATAATCGCAGAGTCGGTTGTGAGCGAAGAAGCCAATTCAAGATGAATAGCTCGGACAGACATACAGGTAAAAATTACCCCGTATCTTTTCTCTTTTCTTCTGCCTATGGTGACTGTGATTGGACCAAAATAGTGCATCCCTGTGATCATGAAGGCTCGTACTTGTGGTGTTATACGACAATCTGGCAGAGGACCCATTTTTTGATTCTCAACTCTACCATTTTTTCTCCGGCATAATACACATGAAGTTACACATCTTTTCACATCTAATCTTGCATTTATGATCCAGAATTTCTTTCTCAAATGGTTCATAACTTGTTCTCTGCCCAAATGATGACTGATTCTATGATAATGGCGTATGAGAAGGCTGGTAAACTCATGTTTCGAGTCAAGAATTATTGGCTGTCTCATGCAGATATCCAAATGTTCTGCTCCATCTAATCGTCCGCTCAGTTTGAGAACATTTTTCTTGTCGTCAAAAAACGAGGTTAATTTGTAGAGACGGCTTGTTTTCTTCAGTTGTTTTTGAATCATCAGACTGCTCACTTCTTCGGGAAAACATTCTTTTTGTATTTGTTCAATGAGTTTAAATTCAGCGTTCCTAATTTCTTCTGCTGTGAGTTCTTCCGAATCAATACAGAATTTTGATATGCCAATTTTGTTTTTTAAAATAGAGACAAATCGAAGTATCCAAGCAGCTGTCCTAATAAGACGTGAATAATTCGAAAATCTTGAAAAATCAAAGTCTGTCATCAGCGTTGTCGTTTATTACCAGTAAAATGCTCGTTTTCTTCTATTCTTTAGTATTCTCCTCTATTTTGACTTTCTCTTGAGGCCAGAATTTTTCTTCCATCGTTAAGAATTGTGGACCATTAAACCAATTCTTGAAGTTGTCTATATTCCAAAGTCCTCGAGTAGCATCGTCAGCCACATTTAGATCTGTTGGAAGCCAATGCCATTCATCTGGATTTGACAGCTCCAAAATTTCACCTATTCTATTGGCAACAAATGTATTTCAGTTTTTTGGCTGAGATTTGATCCAACTTAAAACAATTTTGGAGTTTATCCAGAAATATTTTTTATTGATGACGAAATTGTGACCATTTTCTATTGTTTTTGCTAGGCGAGATCCAAGCAGGGCTGCTTGTAGTTCAATCTTGGGAACAGTCACAGGTTTCAGTGGTGTAACTCTCGACTTGGCCATCACTAGTACAGTCGAAATTTGGGAATTGGTATTCTTTAGTCGAAAATATGATACAGATGCATATCCTTTTTCACTATCATCATTGAACGTATGCAATTGGATTTCAACAATATTGCTGCCGAAACCATACCATCTGGGAATTCTAATATTACTGATTTTGTGCAGAGCTGCAACCCAGGACTTCCACTTTTCAAAGAGCTGTGGAGTCAGTTTATCATCCCAATCCAAATTTTCGGACCAAACTTCATGTATTAATATTCTAGCTTGAATTGTGACTGCTGCTAAGAGACCTAATGGATCATATACAGACATAACCACTCTGATGACTTGTCTTTCTGTTGGTATGATACCTTTCAAGAGTATGTCATCATTTCTGCTCAAAAATGTCTGAGAAAAACTCAGAAGCTCTTTTTTTGGACTCCATATTAAACCCAATGCTCTTTCAAATGTGGGCCATTCTTCAAAATTCAAGTCAACGATATTTTTTTATCTTAATTCGATTGGAATCTGTTCCACTACTTGAGAGGAGTTGCTGATCCAACTTGTCATTTTGAAGCCTCCTCGCATGTGGACCTCGATTACTTCTTTGACCACTTTGATGGCATGATCTTCAGTGTCGAAACTATCCAAGTAATCATCCATATAGTGATACTTTCCAATAGCTTGGGCAGCTTCAGGGCAATTTTCTATATTTTTGTTGGCATTTTGGCGAATCACATGTATTGCACAGCTTGGAGAACAAATTGCACCAAATATCATGACTTGCATTTGATAAGTCAGTATCGGACCTCTTCTATCTCTTCCCTGCTACAAAAATCGCTGAGAATGTTGATCTTCTGGTCGTATTTGAACTTGCAAAAACATTTCTTCAATATCTCCCATCACTGCTACTCGATTTTGTCGAAAATTGAACAAAATATCTATCAGCGAATTGAGTAAATCAGGACCTCTGATTAAATTTTTGTTCAAGCTCGTTCCTCCAATTTCAGCTCTGGCATCGAATACAAAACGAAACTTATCAGGCTCACTGGGATGTTTCACAGCAAAGTGCGGCAAGTACCATGTTATTTTAGTAATGGTGGCAGATTCTTCGCTTGATAAAACCCTTGCGTATCCCTTTTTAATGAAATTTTTTATTTGTTGACAATATCTATTTGTGAACTGGCTGTCCCTATCCATTTTCCTTTCTATCTCGAAAATAGTGAGATTTTTACAAAGGCAAATTTCCGATATTCTTAACAGTCATGATCTGGTCTATATTCAATATTGTACAAGGTTTACGTCCGGTAAACCTTGTATAACCCTGTATAAAATATTTTCTGTGAACAGTTTTTTTTTTAAGTTTATTATTATATTATCTCTGATGTTTTCATAACAGTTAAAATCAACTTTGTAACAAGAAGTATAGCACATAGTTTTTGACAGGCCACGATATTGTTTTCATTGGTGCAAACTTAGATTTGCCACAAACAGAATACGTTTTGAAAGTATCTTCACTCTGCTGTACACTGAATCAAATCACGCGAGGGTAATCCTTTCTTTGAGGCAACACAAAATGAATGTATTTGACACTAAATCGTTCAGTGTGGCGGATAATTTCTGAAGATGTAATTGAAGCAGATTCTGTTCTGAACTATATATCTGAACTTGGTTTAGACTGTAAGTCCAGAATTTCCATAACTAATTTGTCGAAAACAACGCGCAGTTTAGTAGTGGCACTGTTCGTCGATAAACAGTGTTGTGGAAGATAAAAAATAATTTGGATGTCTAGCAATCATCTACTATTTTCATGTACCCACAATCTGAATATTCTTGTGGAATATCGGAATAAAGTTTATTCAATGATGAAAGAACGCGCCTTTTGAGCAAATAAAAGCTGCGTAAAGCAAGCGGACGAGGATCATTGATATTGAAAATTTGTTCTGAATTTCTGAATAGAAGATTGACAACATAACGACCTGTTTCATTTCTAGAATGTGTACCATATGTCTCGGTTCGGGCTGCTAGGGTAGCATCCTGAGTCGATTAAGGGGTTGTTTCTCTTATACCAAATGCGACTTGGGGTGTAGCTACAGATGGTAGCTATAGTGAATCAAGGGGTAGTAACAGAACATAAATATTTATTAAATTCAACTGGGATACGGGGGAAAGCTATATACACATTTGAAATAAGGGATACTCAAAAATAAAATATGGGATACTCAAAACAACTCTTACCTAAAACTATCACCAAACAAATACTTACAGCTAAGTCCAAAAGGGCCTAGCCTATAAGGCTAACTGAGCACAGGGTTATCTCCTCTATGGGAGTCTATTACTAACTCTCTCCTGATTCTAATCACCTTATATTTATATATATAGATAGAAATGTTTCGTTTTTATGTGGTATGCACAGTCACGGTAATACAATTCACTAGTCATTGAACTCGCAATTGAAAATGACCTGCGGTCATGACCAAATCAATTAATGAAAGGAAAAAATAGATCAGTCCCCTAAATTAATTCAAAGGGCATTTCCCGATTTCATCACACTGGGCATCTTCTGGCGATATTGCCTTCATTTTTTTAACTTTTTTAAATATTCCGTAAATGTATCTAAATTAATCGTAGTCATCGAGTTTCTAAATGCGCAAAACGATTGATCTTTTATTGTCCTAGCGCAGTAACAACAGCACATCGTAAGCGATTTCATGGTTTGCACGAGAGGTGTTCCACGTAGGAGTGAGTTGAGGTAATTGAATTTTTCAATATTTGATAGGTGTGTGTTATTATGAATTAGAGTTTGAAACATATCCAAAACGGTTTGAAATATTATATATCTCTCAAAAATGTAGAAATATCAATTATGGGTTATTTTATGTAACCACAAGAATTATATGCTGATAAACTGGCCCCAGTTGAAAAAGGTTTGATATTGAATAGTGTGTTATTCATTGCTTTCATGTATTCCTAATGTTGCGGATTTGATTAAGGTATGAACGCTTCTACCTGTCTTCGGAATATCGCCAAAGGTTTTTGCCTGACCTTGTCTTTTCTCTTCTGGCTATCCAGGTGCAGGGGATGCATCCACCCAATTGGTAAGGAAGTTAGCGGACTGAATCAGGGGGTGTATGTGGAGAACACACGTTAAACCGGCACTATCGTGCTTATCTGACTCTCTATTTTTTACAAGTGCCCATCGCTTGTCTAGAGATATTCTGGCTAGCCCCTTTGACGATAATGAAACGCGCAAAGAGCATACCAGGTATGGCAAAAGAGTCAGAATACTTATCTGATATATGCCTAAATACTAAAATGAGAATAAACTTATAAATCTAAATTTAATTTCTACAGAGATTTAGACGGGGATAACATCCACTCAATCATATCCAAACTTTTCGCACAAAACTCCATCATTTTTTGTTATTGTTATTGTTAAAATTGTAATTTCCGTCAACCGATTGCACCCCTACGCGCAACCCTCGGAAGTCTTCTAGAGACTTGTGTGAGCTAGGAAAGACGCAGCCCTTACTTTTTGAAGTGTGATGCCATGCACGAGATCGGTGGATCGAACCCACGACCCCACGCTTGCGAGGCGTACGCTTTTACCAGCCGACCACCACGGGCCATCATCAGTCAAATCTTCATCTCATCATGAACTGCAGCTAAATATACCAAGCTGTCGTAAGTTTTCTTGAAATTATCGCAACACTCTTGAAGGTCTTGATAGCGCATTTTGAATAGAATTAGATATGATCCTTCATTCACTGTTGGCTCTGTTAGCAAGTTAATTGATTCCTTTTATTTGAATAACACTTTTCCGTCGACTATTAATGTATTTCCATTTGAAAGTATCCATGAACAATATCGGACCAAGAAAAATAGTATATTAGATCAGATTATTAGGACTCTTCCTGAAGGCTAGAGTAAAAACATCTTTGATATACACTATCGAATGACCTTGATTTTATACATGGTTTTGATTAGAATATTGTAGTTATATGATATCGAATTTATCGTCTGGTAAGTATTTCAAATTCATCGTCTGTTGAGTATATCAAATAATGCGTTTTCATGAGAAAAATCACCACTTGAGGAAACTCATTTAGGTGACATGAACAACGCGACCAAATGTTGAATGTTAGTGAAATTAAATAAAAAATATACAAGATTCCAAAATTTCATGACGCTGATTTGTCACATCAGAAAACGAACTTCTCATAGTATAACATCTCCTCTTTGAAATTTGCATCATTAAATTCATAATACGCGTACAACAGATATTATCTTGACAATGGAATTAGCGAATAAATAAGTTTCCTTTTTACTGGGTACAACACTTACTACTAGCTGGGTTTTACTGAGAAATAGCTTCACATTGGAAAGGTGCCCGGGAGTATCGATAGTGGTTGTTGTGCAGTCACGAGAGTAGTGTTTACAATAAACCATGCCCTTTTTCGTCACGATGTGAACTGGATTGAAATTGTTATTGATGTATTGCTGATAATTTTTTTTAAATTCACCCTCAGTCTGTTTTGATGTGGCTAAACATAATGACTATTATGATGATGGCTCTGTTAACGAATATGATAATGAAAATAGAGATGGGGATCATAATGGAAATGATGATAATAATGCACAATTAATACTACAATTTTACTGCGATTGATTAGGCAGTTACAACAAAAGAAATATCAAAATAACATTATATCACATAACACCAAATATCCAAATTGACATGAAATGTATAGAACATAATATACTCACAAACTTCAATATAAAATAAAAATACGTTTTACCAAACCACATACTATTTATATAAGTTTTGGAAAGTAAATGATACTCTTCAATTTTCCTTTAACTCCTCATTGAAGTACAATTTTCTTGTCTCAATATGGTAACTATTAGTTTGAAGCCTCTATCAGGCATTCCATGACATCAGTTTGGGAGGATATATTTGAAAACAATTCATTCTAATTGGCAAAGTAGGAATGAAAAACCAATTATATATTATATTCTGTTGTTGTTACGATGCAATCATAATACATTTTCCATTCCATTTATTTCCTTCCTGATATATTCTGCTCTTCAGTTTCTGCTGTTTTTCTATACATTTCCTAATTGCTTTATGAAAATGCCATTTTCCAGCTTTTGTGAAACCGCTACTATTGTCATCGAGCTAGCCCTGCGGAAATCGTAATTGCACAACAAGATTTTTTTAAATGTAGATGGATTCTTGTGCACGGTTATTTCGGAAAATGCTTCCAGCTATATAATCAAAGTAATTTTAAAACATTTCCGTGTTCCATTCGGAAAAGGATTTCTTTGATAAGACACCCATATGTCTTCTGAAGATGAACTACAATTAGGTCATGTTTGAATTTTCTAGTGCCGACCCTGTCAGTTTGGAGATCATACGGGTAACATCACTTCCAATATACCGTGAAATATTTTAATTTTTCAATTAGTTATTTTTTCATTTTATCAACCTTTCCTCTGATAAGAAACTTATTTATGTATCATTCAATCGACCAACATTCCTTGGAAACTTTGTTTCAGTTGATATAAATTCATTTATTCCGAAATATATATTTTTTTTATTGTTGGGATGCCTCTTTACTTTTAATATTGAAAGTCGGCTAATGTGGATTTATTTATTTGTTTGACTAGTGTAATGACGTGATCATTATATTTGTTTTGTCTAACTTCAGTTCATTAAAACTCAATATTATCGGATTCAGTTTCAATCTATTGACCTTCATTTTATACTGATAGCGACATCTAGGAAGGTAGTGCTTAAGAATCGTCTGAAAGCTAGATCGATCGATCAATGCCAGCATTGTTTAAATAGAACATAGTTAGTCAATGCCTGTGGAAAAAGTATCGGCATTGTTTATATAGAACATAGTTAGTCAACCTTATGGGATTATAATTGGACCAAAATGGATGCGACATGTAGATGGCGATAGTGAGCTCGCATCCAAGTCATGTCGTAACTTCAGTGATCTGGCCTCCAAGTCATGTCGTAACTTGATTGAAACAATGGGACAGCATTAAAATCAGGGTGTTTTGAAGAAACCTGCATTGAAATGACGTCAAATATTCATGTTTGTAACTAATCACGCTAGATGACACTCGCGTTTGCGTCCAACACCAATTACACAGGCATTGACTAACCATCATACTTCTATATAAACAATGGTATTGCACACAAACGCGAGTGTCATCTAGTGTGATTAGTTGCAAACATGAATATATGACGTCATTTTAATACAGGCTTCTTCAAAAAACCTTGATTTTAATGCTCCTCCATTGTTTTAATCAAGTTACGACATGACTTGGAGGCCAGATCACCGAAGTTACGACATTACTTGGATGCGAGCTCACTATCGCCATCTACATGTCGCATCCATTTTGATCCAATTATAATCTCATAAGGTTGACTAACTATCTTCTATATAAACAATGATGCCAGTCAAATTATTACAAACAGATTTCTGTTGATCAATCGGTCAATGCCAGTTATATCATTGGAAATTATTTGGTAATTTCAAGGTTTGCTACTAGTTGGCTCATTTCAGATTGTGTGTCAGTTATTAATCTGTAGAACAGGCTGAAAACAGGAAGTAGATTGGTAACCTCTTCTCGTCGGACACCGTCACACCGAAAAAAAAACGTTTCAGATGCACTAGCGCACTTGACACTATTTTAATAATAGCAATAAGTTTTTCACATACGAGCACTAAAGTGCAGCATTTGCTGGAAATGAGAAAAAAACACTGACAATGAAGTAATTACCATTATCAAAGTTTCCATACTTCAGTCAACGGCAGCACTAAGTACAAATAACTTGCTCTTTGTCATAATTAAGGATAAATAATTGGAGTTTCATTGTTAGTCACAAGCACATAGAGTGTTGGTTCCAAAGTTTTGTAGGGAGTCTACTTTGGTATTCTCATGAATATCAAAGTCATTTAGAAGACCATGGGTATGCGCGAATTCATCATCGATGGCCAATAGCAACGCTTTCCGGCTAGTCTTCCATTTTGCAATGTCAGAACAGTAGAGACCATCAGTGTTCTATCAGAGTGTGAAATGTATGATTGCGTCGTATAGATATGTATCAGGAGAGTTTTTATAGACGTTTGGGCTCATATAATCATTTTTGCATGTAAAATATTGCTTGCAGTATATAATAGTTGATATGGTTTTTTATATGGAATGTCTCACTTCAAGTACAAAATGCTGATATTAAAAGTAGAAGTGGAAATTTGAATTTTCTTGTAATCATAATATTACTATTTTATACTGTACATATACCAAATGAATACTTCAATAACGACAAATATCTTCTTTCTTATATAAAATGACACTGACAAAAACAACAATTGGAATATATGTATATTAAGGCAAAAACTTCATGTCATTATTGTTAGTACATCATTTGATGGTAGATAGCACTACGTTATATTCGATTTTCAGTTTGATAATGGCAAGTAAACACTGTCTGGGTCTTTATTATTGAAAGCTTCTATTTAACTTGCTCTGTGTGTGTGTGGGTGTGTATCTATGTGTGTGTGTGTCGGCCAGATACATGTTGTCAACACTGTTGATACATACACGGCAACATAGTGCCGATGTTGGGCGGAAAATATCAAAGAGTTTTGTTACGTGTTGAATGTGAATCAGTGTTTTCAAATTGAAATGGAAAATATTGCTCAGTTTAGACGGTGTTGTTAACAAGTAATGTTTAATCAGAGAAGAGAGGTTATTTTCCATGCTATACTTTGTCATTATTCGTAACATAGGAGAGAGTAGTCGTTGTAATCCCTTCATCTAACATTATATGTACCAAAGAGAGCAAGTGGTAGAACTGATCGAGATGCTTGTTAAATTAATTTGGTTGCCATGTCATAGTATTATTACCGGCTCAGGAGGAAAGAACTTCGTATTATCGAGACATACGTCCCTTATTACTGATTCAATCATAATAAATCAGTTACTTTTCTGATCACACGATCCTTATTGGATGTGATACATATTTTAATAATGAAGGTACTGTGAGATATACAGTGACCGCCAAAAAGTGTGTACCATATGGGAAAAAAGTTTATTGTTAGAGTATTGAAAAAAACATTTTTGGGGGAAAGTTTGTGCATGTCCGATTATCTGAAAATTGATTCTGACACATGGCACGTGAGCATTATTATGGCAGCAAAACGGAAAAAAATACCATGAAGAATCCAAAAGTGGGGTAAGATGGCAAGATATCGAAAAAAGTAATTTGAAAAAGTATTTGTTTAATGGAAGTAATTTCTGTGATCAGTTGTGTTCTAGCAATATCAAATCGGAGTTTATCAACCAAGTCCACTTTTATTGGAATAATGAATATAAGGATACCTGATATATACGAGGAGTTACTGAGAGTCAACACCTGTTATATTTTTCAGAAACAAGTATTCAGACGAAATCTGAAAACTAATAGTAAATTGGTAAAGTTGAATATCTGCATTCAGTTGATTATTTCTATCATTTATTAAATCAAACTTTTGGAGTGATAACCCAAAAAAAATATATATTTGTAATTTATTTATTCCTAGTGATTATCTATGACATATCACTGAGCAATTCTTTTCAAAACTTTGGATGTGATTCTTATATTACTTTCAGTAGCACAATTGTGATAATTATTTATTTGCTCCTCAAAATTTCAGTAATGAATTGTTAAAAAAATGTTATTTCCGCGAACCTGTTCCACTCCTGAGCGCACCCATAAGCGCAACCCTAAGAAGTCTTCGAAAGACTTGTGCGAGGTAGGAAAGATGCAGCCAGTACCTTCTAACGTGTGATGTCATACAAGTATCCGAGTAGTGTTATAACTCGAAAATAATGCACATGCGAATGGTTCAACGATTTACTCTATACAATTCACATAGTCAAATTCAACTAATTCAAGCCATGGATGATACTTTTGTCACTCTCTTATCTGGTTACGCAAGTAAGCCAGAAAGCGGTACCTGCTCGTACCTTATCCTAAACGAAATGAATACGTCCCTAATAGCACAGCATGTCCCAGGGACGTCCCTATTTGGTACAATTCATGTCCGAATGTCCGGGACTTAAAATCATTGTCCTTGGGACGTCCGATTCAGTGCATTTTCATGAATTTCCCCAAAGGAATTCCTATGGATATCCCAATGATGTCCCAATCGGTACATAGTTTAGAACATCTCTGAGAGGACGTCTTTGGGATGTCCTGGATTGGATATACTTTGTAATGTTTCCTAGGACATCCATCGGACGTCCTTGTTAGTAAGTGTTCTGTCCCAGTTGGTTAATCTTGGAATATCTCCCTGCGAGGACTTCCTTGGGATATCCTGGTTCGGATATACTTTGTAGAATTTTGTAGGATATCCATTGGATGTCCTGGTTGGCATGTATTTGGCATGTCTTCGAAAGGACTTCCTTAAGTTGTCCTGGTACGGTGACTTTCTGGAACGTCCTTGATGTATGTACATCGGACGTTCCAATCAGTGAATTTTAGAAAATGTCCCTGCGAGGTCTTCCTTGGGATGTTCTGAATTGAACATTTTTCGGAATGTGTCCTAGGTGCATCCAGCCAAAGATGAAGGATGGATGATCATAAAAATAAAACAAAATTCAAAAACAGTTACAATAATCAGGCCTCCATGTTGGGGCGTGGCGCAGTGGTTAGAGCGTCCGACTCTGAGTCGAAAGGTCCGGAGTTCGAACTCTGATTGGGCTGGAATTTTTTTAATTAATTTAACCGATTAAATTATTAAAATCTCGTGGCTCGAGTAGGGTGAGTCCTGCACGATTCACTGTTGCGTTCCAATTAACAGTGCTGCTCCTAAGGTGGCGTATGGAGTTAGTAACAAGGCCTATAAAGAACACATGGCTAATGACCATAGCAGTCGATGCCAAAACACCAATGAAAAAAAAAATAATAATAATCAGGCCTCCATGTGTACCCAGTACCCGTGTATACATCCCAGCTAGTGGTTTTACAGAAGAGGTATAAAATGGATCGCATATTTACAATAGGGCTAAACATTATAACGAAAACAACCCATCTGAAATAAAACCCTTAGCACTATCAATAAGGTCATCAGGGGCCATATTCTCGAGTTTGTGCGTATGCCAATAAAAGATTCACTGGCCTGGCTCTGGCCTAGCTCTGGCCTGGCTCTGGCCTGGCTCTGGCCTGGTTCTGGCCCGGCTCTGGCCCGGCTCTGGCCTGGCTCTGGCCTGGCTCTGGCCTGGCTCTGGCCTGGCTCTGGCCTGGCTCTGGCCTGGCTCCGGCTTGGTTCTGTCTGGCCTGGTTCTGGCCTGGATTGGCTCTGGCCTGATTCTGGCCTGGCTCCGGCCTGGCTCTGGCCTGGCTCTGGCCTCACTTTGGCTCTGCTCAAATTAAAATCATGGTTGATATTCGTTGGTTATCTCATCTCAACTCATGCATGCGGCGACTTCTCTTAGACAGACATATTTACCTGTATAATATTTTTTTTTCAAGGTCTGAATTAATTCAATAGATTCCCCATGTACTCAACAGATTCAAATAATGGCTTCAGTTTTGAGAAGAGCCTAGTATTAGGACTTTCTCTTAGGCGACAATTTGTAATGCAATATCTTTCATTACTTTTACCTGTTTGTAAGTATTCACTAATTTCTTATTTCATTCGAATTATATTATTTATGTTTATCTGATGAACAATTTCTGCAAACTAGATTGTTCTTGCTGAACAAATCGCAACCATTACCAACACCACGCCTATTCAAACAGATGAATATAGAGTACAGAGCAACTTCTTTTTCACTACCCCTTCATTTTGTTCATACTCACTAAAGCTTTTCATTTCATTCATGCTCACTAGAGCTTTTCATTTCCTTCATGCTCACTGAAGCTTTTCATTTCATTCATGCTCACTAGAGCTTTTCATCCCATTCATGCTCACTAGAGCTTTTCATTTCATTTATGTTCACTAGAGCTCAATATTTGTAGTGTTTTCTAACCTGGCTTAGTTTTCATTGATGAAAACTTCTAATGAACTTCTGGATGAACTACAAAAACAAACATTGGGTCAATTAATCGATTTATATTGGGAATGTCTTGAAGTTTTGACTCGTAAGAACCTTACTGCAATCAGATATATTTCATTTTCATGTAAATAAAATGTCATTCAGAAATGGATACCGCTCTAAGAGATCGATCACAATCTGTGATTTATTCAAAATATTGGAAAATTCACCATGGTAACTCCACGTTTTCGTAAAAACATTACTATGGTAATTGTTGATTTCAGTGATTCTATGATTCATGATAACCCATCTGAATGACTGAGACTTTGTCAACTGAAATTATCACGATGACGTAAAAGAAATCAACTGAAATCATTTAATTTTGTTGTTTCAATATGAATTCGTAGAAAAGTACGGCATATAATGATAATAATAATGATAAATGCTTTTATCAGCAATGAGCGTATATCTTAACAAAAGGCTGGATTCAATTCCTGCACATAATTGCTCATGGCAGAGATTGTTCTTCCATCCAACCAGATATTGTGTTCATAAACTCCTTTAGATACTAGTCTTTTGATCATTTGTCCAGCTACGCTACACTCGTGCTTACTCGTTACCCAAAGTCGTTTATGAACACTAGTATATCGGTACCGCATATGTACTCATTATGTCTCTCAAAATGTGTATTGTTTTCTTGATTCAGTGGTCTATGGTATTCGGAAGACTGGAAGTTTCAAGAATGGATCAGACTATCGCTAAAACTCCACCCGGACCGAATCCACCCGGACTACTGACATAAAAGGTTGATTTGACAAACAGCAAATTGCTGACACTTCCTTCATTCTATTTGGAAGATTATTATTATTTCAATGATGATAAGTGCCCAAAGGTCCTGTTTGTGAGCACAGTCGAGACATAAATAAACATTTTTCAGATGAATCGTGGCATACCTTTGAACCAAAATTTACTTTTGAATTGAATAATGTTCGAGATGAAATCAACAAATAATTTTCGTTATAATTTCGGATAAATGCCGTAGTGGTAGAATGTGAATTATTCGTGACAATTTCTCTTTTACTGAAGGAAAAGAGCGCATGTGGTATACTTCAACGTCAACTTTCCCCATGAATTTTCACTATGATCTCTTTATGGTTTATAATTGGTTGATCAATTTTGGCCTAAATGTCACCTATATTGGCTTCCATAAATGTAAGTCAGATGCAATAGGAAGTTTGTCTGATTCAGAACAGTGCTCATTCCATTAGGTTTTTTTTGAATTTCAATAACCTTTTCTAGAATTTCAGAACAATCTAATATAATGTTGGGTTCATTTACTAGTAGAACTTCTGACAAATTTATTCGACTACCTGTATCCAAGTAACCTTCACATAAAAAGAAGAAAAAATCGTTCAAAAACAAGATTATTGTTGAAATATCTACATTTTTTTTTACTTGCTTTTGTAGTAGCTGTAGTTTAGCCACATTCAGATGCCAACAATTCTCCTTCAAATTTCCTTCTCGGCTACATGGGTACCTTTCCTTGATTTGAATTTTGCATCCCTAGCGTTGACGTTCTTGGAGAATCCTGATGGACCTGTAATGGATTTTCTACAAAAACAGTTCCTGGAAATATGGCCACTCTTCTTGCAAATGTAGCACTTCACTGATTCCTTCTTGGTCAACTTTTTTGTTTCTGTAGTAACGTTCGTTTTGTAGGAGCTGAACTGTCCGGTTTGCCCAAAATACTCTTTTCAGATATAGTCTTCTCAATTCTTCGCCTTTTCTCTGCTTTAGGTCAACTTTAGGTTCATTCGTCATCCAAGGGAGATTCAGAATTGGGATTCTCAGAATGTACATTCCCTTCCATATGGAATGTTGAGTATCGGTTTCGTTGTTTTCATGAAACAAAGTCATTGTCACTTATTTTATTTGTAACTAAAGGAAGCGAGAAAAGATCCCACTTCTCAGATGTTACGACTCGAAAATAATGCATAGTCAAATTAAACTCATTCAAAAAATGAATATTACTTTAGTCACTTTCTCATCTGGTTACGCAAGTTGGCCAGAGAGCGGTACCTGCTCGTACCTTATCCTAAATGAAACGAATATGTACAGGGTGCTTCCACACTGCTGAGAAGTTGTTTATTATGACGATGACAACAATAATAACGGCACAACTAATAATAATAACAATAGTACCGGTACAACTAGAAATAATCGTCACAATAGAAATGATTTACTAATAATTCTGTATTGTTAATATTGTGAAGTTATCTCACGACTCAACATATATGTTGAGGAGCAAATGTTTTCAATTTGTAAATTAAATCACAATAGTTGGATATTCAGTGAAGTGAATATCGTGTAAAAAATTTCTTGACACTCTTTCCATGAACACGAACCATCTCAACTGACTAGCCTGGATGGAACAAGTAGCGTTAACTCCGTTACTGTAGACTCTGTTATTGACTGTCTGGTTTTTTTTCGAAGTTCTTCATTTTGTTGGTAATCGGTAGTTGTTTGTCGTATATCAAGTCATTCAATAGTTTGATAATGACCAATTCGAAGATCTTGTTTCATATAGGTGGCTTTGAAACCGTCTATGAAAGTCAGCATTCCGATTTATCCGATTACATCTTTGAGCTCTGTGCTAGATAGCTGAGTCCTTTTATAACAATTTTGTACTTCTATGGGTCCGGTATAGTTACTAGAACCATCTTCTCAAATATCTATAGTATACTTGTTTCAGATATTTCTGCCTATATCTGATTTCCACATCATAGACGGTTCGGGCAATATTCCGACTACTCACTCTTGGAGATATTTTGTGGAACGTTCAATACTTGTTTTCATTAAAACAGGAATAATGATATGGCCATTTCTTCGTGAGAATATTCATTTGATGCAGTTTGGAGCTCATTTTGGAGACGATTTCAGAGACACTTCTGATGTATGTGAGATAACTGCACTTTATTGTCGGTCTTGGTACGTATCAGCTCTTTCGAATCATTTCTTCATTAATTTCCTCTTTGTACCTAGGCCAATAACATGCACCACTGTACTGGAAGTCATAAGCCTTGAACTTGCTAGTATTCACCTGAACACGATTGCAGAAACAAGCAATCGAAACGGCGTGATGAATCTACAACCCATCAACACAATGTACGTCCGAACCGAAAATTATCTTGTTACCACATCCTCCGCACCTTTCAAACTCACGGCTTCGCAGATTACAGTTACCTTGTATGAATGCTAATACTGATAGTGCATAGCGTGAAAGCCAACTCCAACGACGGCCAACCAATATACAATTCAATGACAGCTCTGAAACTACCGCAAAGCTTTTAAACTTTCCCGAAACGTTAGATCTGCTCATACAGGTTGTAAATTTGAAAACTTCCGATGCAAATATCCCGCGAAATAAAAAAATTGGAAAAACGCCGTTTGGCACAAATGCTAAAGAGTTAGGGGGAACTAAAACCACCATATTTCAGTAAAGGAATGAGTCACACCTTAGGCGCGACAAACCACAACTTTAAAATGTTAAATTGTATTACCCTTTTTGTGATACATCTAATGAAGGTCTCATGCAGTAGTTCACCTGTAGAATATTTTTTTCCTCCCAATACATAAAAATAAATTCGAATAAAATGAAGTGTATTCTGTTAAAAGGATATTTTATTCAATCAAATGTTCAAAATGCATTCCATTATGTTGTATGCAATTGTATAATCGATTTTCAATTTCCATTCTGACATTTGGAACACATCTCTTGGAATAGATCTGCATACTGCAATGATTTGTTGTCGAAGATCTTATATTGAATGAGGCTTGGTTTCTTTGACTGGATCGGCCCTAAATATTTCGACGACATTAGCCTATACAGAACGTTCAGAAGTTTCATTTCGTGTGGATTGTCAAAAATTTCCATTCGACATAGTTCAGTCTTTCAAATTTTACGTAGGGTGCTTCTTGCGCTTCAAAATGGACATAACTTATTTTCCATATTATGGTTTTAGAAGAAGCATAAGATGATGACTATGCGTTATTAGAAGTATGTAGGTACTAAAAATAATCAAGTTTTGAAAATGTTTGAGAAGGAGAAGAAGGAGTTTATAAATTGTTAGTGTTACAGCATCTTGTAGACCACGATACAAAGTTGAAATGATTTTTTCGTTTAACTACACAACTGTTCCATACCGTATTGAATTGTATAAAGGATGAAATCAGTTCGCAACCTAAAAATAAATATCCGACTCCTATATCCTCCAGGGAAATTTCACAAAGTTTGGAGAACTGCGCCGTTTAAAGATCGTTCAAATCAAAAGTTGTTCGTTTCAGACGAACTTCTGTCGATGAAAAATCCCGGAATTTCGTTCCGATCTTCCATACAAACCACTACTATGTTCTACACAGTACTGGGTTTCACCGGAAACACAAACGAACTTTTCGTGCTATATCACCGGAATATTTCTGGCCGATCTGGCCTTTAGTTCGTGTTTTAAAAACGACGAATTTCAAATGTCCCCAGAGAGTCAAAATTGAGGGGTGTTAGATCGAGAGATCTCGCTGGCCATTCGATTGAACCTCTTCGTCCAATCCACTGAACTGAAAAGCATCATTCAAAAATTGCCTGACTGAAAAAACGTAGCGGGGTGGTGCTCCATCGTGCATCGTTCCTATTTCCGTCAATGTCCAACTGATTTTCTATTACTGCAACAGTTAAAGGTTGAATAGTGGTGTCTAACATTACTCAAAAAGTATCGCCATTATAAGATTGCCATTAATAAATAATGGCCCAATCACTGTGCCTTCAAAAATTCCCACCCAGTCATTTAATTTTTCTGGATACTACGTATATTTTTCTCTGAAAACATGTGGATTTTCGTCACTCCAGTACCTATATTTGTGTTTGTTCACAGAAGCATTTTGAAAAAAAGTGGATTCGTCGGTAAAAGAAATATTTTGTAGCAACTGGGGAGTAATATGTAACATTTCAGTCGTGTCATTGCAAAATTGAATTCTACGATCAAGGTCGTCCTCCCGCAACTCCTGAAGAATGTTAATTTTGTATGGGTGAAACTTATAAAGTTGGAGTACCCGACGGATAGCTTGATGAAAAATTTCTGTTATTGCTGAACTTTGGCGTAGAGACATTTGAGGATCCATAGCAAAGTGTCCTAAAACTTCCACTTGTGCTGCTTCATTAAGTACTCTTTGATTGGTCCTTTTTTGTTTGCCACTGATCCTGTTTCTGCAAATTTGAGAATAAGTTGTCTGATGTAAGTATGACTCACATTTTTTCCGTGGTTTCTTTCGTTGAATGCTGCAGCAGGTCTCAAGGCACAACGATTTTCAAAACCATAGTTAAACACCATCTGAATTCTTTCAGGCAAACTGTAAACCATGATGAACAGAAATTACAAGATCTCAATTCATTTGGGATAATTTCAATTAGACGGTTCCTGACCTCACAGTAAAACCTTGCACAAATGACCAAATATTTACCAACACTGATAGGTAGGTACGAACCCGATAAAAACAATGCTACTTATTCAAATAATTTTTGTTTATTCTGAAGAAATGCTCCAAAATGATTTTGTTTTTTATTTACAACAAACTGGCAAACAAATTGACCATCTAATGAAATGGAATATCATCTTAATAACAAGAATGGAATTTGAAAATCGACTGAACTTTTGCATGCAAATTTTCGATACTTTATTTTGTTAATTATCAAAAAAACTTTAGAGCATGTGGACTTCACCCTGTGGTTACCTACTTTCACTGAGCCTCAACACAACATACATATATGTTCATAGTTGATTGTTTAACGCCATTCATAGAAACCTTATCAACATTCCCATGGTAATTTTCATTCAAAAACAACATTTGATGATCAATTCACATTTTAAAAGTTGTCACTACCAGGAGAATAATTAATGTCTGTATGCACCATCAGAATAAATCATAACTTTTCTATTTTCAACTTGTTCTCATTGAAACTGCATACGTGGTGGTCCTGTTTGGATTTCAGAGTTTTCAGCGCTTGTATCTCTGCTTACTGAGAGTGTGAAGTGTTTAGAGCTTTGCAAGTGTCGATCTAAAAATGATTATACGTGAATAAGATTTTCTTCAAAAATAATTATATCCTACTCACTTTGGCATCCAATGTTGTCTTCAGAAGAATTTTCGTGAGTACTTCGTATGTATGTCTGAGTTCTGGTTATTAGGAAGGTTCATAAGGAGTGTCTTTGAATTATTGTCTCTGTTTCAATTTTTAGGGTTTCATGCGATTATAAACATTTATTTTTATTTGTCAGCTGTCCGATGATATTTCAACTGTCAGCTGTCAACTGTTTCATATTTTGAAATATCAGTGTAGCCAACTTAGCTTTTGGGGTCTCTGATCAGAGACAACCAAACACATCAATATTTTTAAGCTGGTCAGATTGGTCGGTTATGCATGGAACATGCAAATATTGAAATATCTGAATGTTGGTAACCTTACTTCCTAGATGAAAAAATCTTCAAGGTGGATTTCGTTTCCGACTGGGAGACGAGGAGTCTGATAGTAGAATTGGTGAAAGCTACAACTCATTCAACTCATCTCACCATCAACTCCAAAGTCCTGGTTTTTGACAGATGCCTATCTTTGACAATTACGACAATTTGGAGTTTGAAAACTTTGTACCACGCCGACACCTTCATTCTACAAGATGAAACCCTTCACAGAAGGTGAGTTTTCCAAATTTCCTTTCCATCGTTTTCATGCTAGCGACTGTTTAGAACAGTTATTTACTAAAAACATTTATAGGTTGTTGTACCCTGAGGAACTTAACCCAGGGAATTATCACTGTTCTTGCCTGGTTGGGTATCTCCCAACGCTTTGATTAATCCCCACGCCTTCCTGTTGAGGATATTTATGGTATCATGGCTCCAGTATAGCTCAATTGCCTGAAGAGTAGAATTCCTGGTTTTGCCTGATGAAATGCTGATTGCTGTCGTATGAGGTGAAGCCTTCTTCATTGATAGTCTTCGTAGTCCCCCTTCCTTCATCACTTAATTTCTGGTTTGCCTAGGATCTAGTCCAAAATCTTCACGTTGGTGTAACCAGAGGAACAGGTTCCATTTACCTTTTCAATTTCAATTATTCATTATTATCCAATATTGATATTATCTCCAGTTGAAGTTTATATCTTTCAAAGACGATCTGTAAACCACCACATAGCACTATGCGCTGGGAAAATTGATTTACTATTAAAATCTTACATATTTTACCTCATATGCAACAGATATCGAATATTGAATATCAGTAGAATCAGTTTTATTTTTGGAAACTGTTACTCTGGCCAGTAAAGAATAATTCATATTAAATGTTTGTGTGTGTTTATTTATGTTCTATTCATTTATTGATTAACACTCTTCAACTTGACAACATCGTATGGTATCTCTTATAGTTTTGGGTATAACATCTAATTGTCATTATTCGGTTGTTCAACGTTCCTTGACATAGACATATTCAAAGTTGCTGTGGCGCCCCCTCTTAGTCTTGTGACCATTCTGTTACTGTCCAATGATATAATTCTTTTATAAAGTAGGTATAAACGAACCCATAGTGCCTACCGACGAAGAGCATTGCTTCTTTTTATTCAACTTCAAAGAAAATATGGTTGCAAACTATTGTTTAGAACTGAATGGAATACATTTTGGAAATCTGATCAAATAAAGTATTATTTTAACAGAATACAATTCATTTATTCAAAATTGTTTTTTTGCCATCCTGTGTTGGATGAAAAAAATGGTTGTTCAGTTTAATAATACTAACTGAGACCTTTCATTTTTGATGTATTACAGAAGATGTAGTGCTATTCGACATTTCAATGGTGGGGTGTGTCGCGCCTAATGGGTGACTAGTGCCTCTACTGATATTTGCTGTTTTAGTTTCCCCTAACTCGTTAGCCTTTGCCCAAAACGTCGTTTTTATTATTTCGCGAAATATTTGCATTGAAAGTTTTCAAATTTACAACCTGTCTATTCAGACCATTCTGTTTATCGTGCGTAAAAAAGATTAGAATCTTCGGTCATTTCATCAAGTATAGAAAAAAGGCATGGGAGAGTAACATATGGTTATCTAATACAGTGATTAGTTTTTTCTCAGAAAATTTCAGGATAAATTTTTCGAATACCTACCATTTTCAATGGTGAGATATTCAAGAATGGCCACTGCAAGTTTTCTGAAGAATTATATCAAAATGTTTTTTTCAACACACCTCTGATCCTAATGCGGACTCAGTGACGTGATTCCAGATAAAAGAGGAAGTGATTGAAGTGAAGGATTTCGTCTTTGATTAAAACTGAAATAAAATTGGTCGACTTCATATCAGACCAGAGTGAAAACTATGGAAACTGAATTTGAAATATGTTACAGACGGGATTTGCACCTGATGTTAACAATCTATTTCCATTTCCTCAGTTTCTCTCAGCCGTTGCTGATCCAAACACCAACTCAATGAGAAATAGAAATCAATATGTGGATTTCTATTTAAGAGAAAAATGCTAGCAGTAGTAAGCGTAGTTGGATCAGGGACGGCAGGGACAATGTATCAGTTTGGGTGATATTTTTATGGAGATCCATTATCCAAAAAACAAAACAAAAATCTCTGCTTATGTTTGAGGCACGACGTTTTGATACGCAACCCTCGACACAAGTTATTCACAGAATTTACCAGTGAATATAACATTTTTGAGACCTTGGAAAATCAAAAATTTTGTCATAACCGTATTACAATCAATCAATTGAAAACATGTCATTTTATCTTGCACAATATCCTGTCGATCATTCAATACTTCCAATATCGCATTGAACAATATGCTTTCCGGTTATTTGCAATCCGGCAATTTTCTTCCAGATCATTAAGTTCTTGAAAGAAGTAGCTCATTATTATTTTCAGCCTACCTCGTAATAACATGTCTTTTAATTTTTTGTAAACAATTTTTTTTTTTTTAATATTAACAGGATGTTCATAAAGTCAGTTGTGGAACTTTGAGACACACAGGGTAATGTATTAAGAAGGCCTTTTTCACACAGTTTCCCCAATATACCCAATCTATGGTACACAGTATATTAAAACAAACAGCAATCAACAAACAGTCGATAAACAAGAACAACAGTAGGTAGGTAGATACCATTTTATCAACCGAAATTCTATTATTTCTGGAACATAATCACTATTTTCTGGTGGTAAATCTCTCAGCAGCATCGTTTAAGTCATTCAATATGTCGATGGATATTTCACTAGTGTAGTAGTAGAGAAAATTCAAAAAATATGCTGATAAAAAATATTCGCACGAATGCACATTTCATATACCCATATTGTTTCATGTGCATTATGTCTGGTGCTCGAATTTTGGGCACGTAACATGATGCATATGATGTGGTAATCAGGATAAGTATGCACGATACGAAATGAAATCACCGATGATGATGAAAGACTTCTACCAGAAAATATTGATTATGTCCAGAAATAATAGACAGATGTAATGCTATCCACTGGTAGAAGTAGGTACCTCTACCTACTTGTTTGTCATTGGTTTGTTCATTGTTGTATGTTTTAATGTCATGTGAACAGTGAAGTTATAGTGTAGTGGGTTGACAATGTGAAAAAAAACGCAACCTGCGTTCTACCTCAAAAGCATTGGGAAAACGAATGCATTGGTATACATTTCATAATTTATCTGTGTCGTTACGAAAACTGTTCATAAGATAAATTTTTGTGTAGGATGAAAGTAAAAAACAAATCAACAACTGTTTGATTGAGCCGCGAAAAAATGTATTAATATCAATAAATGAACAGTTTAATTTCCTTTCTAAATATTAAATTCAATGTATTTCATGTTACTATGACGAAATAACAGTGAGTAATCGCCAACGTGTCTCTAATTGTCAGTCTGTTTGACATTACAGAGCTATTGCAACCTCTATTGTTATGATACTTTAATAAAGTCTTTCTTTATGTGACATAATATATTTAATATGTCATTTACAATTTTATTATATTGAAATACAGGCATCCCGTATTTAATTTAAATGAAAGAATAAAAACTTTCATTAAAGTCTTCTGTATTTTGACATATCTGCCAAATCTTCATGAATCATAACCCGCAACCTATTGCAGTAAACATCAAAATATAGTAGTAGCTTTTAATGTGAGAAAATTGTGAGTTCAAAGTAGGTAATCATGAGGGAAACAGATATAATCGTTCAATATGTACGTACGAGGACAATATTATTCTTCAAGTAGTGCCTCGTAAGCATATTGCAACCAGATGTGCTGTTTAGGAAGGAGTGAAAAATGATAAGGTTTCCTCAAACCAAAGCGGGAACACGGGAGCGGGAACGGAAAATGGGAACTGTGCGAATTGCTCGAAAAACAGTGCACCTAGCAAACCAAACATATTTTGCTGTTTGCCTGCATTTTGGAATACGAGTAATCGCACCAGTGTGCATGTTTATAATATATCCTGCTATAAAACAATTTTTTCTCGCATTCATCCCGCTCCCGTTGCACGGCCCCGCGTTGGTTTGAGGAAACCTTTGTGCTGCAGTTGATTCAACAATATTTTTCTTCTTAAACTATCCGGCAGCACATACAAATGATTTTAGACCAATGATGTTATGAGATTTTGATTGGGATAAATAGATGAAAAGGTTTGAAATTTGACGTAATAGTCAAAATAAAGTATAAGTAAAGCATCTAGAAAGAAGGTTGTTGCAATAACACCATTACAAAACAGCTGTACAAATCACAATACAGGACACTTTAATTGAGGTTTCTTGTAATTAAGTAAACTCATTTCAGTTTGAAATAACTCTCTATTTTCATTGTTGCAACTTTATTGACAACCTTTGTGATAAGGGATATAAAGCTGGTCACCCCTCTTACTAAATTACCCTGCATATCCCAAAAACTGGTTGTAGCAAAGCCAATTCTGTTTGAAATCATAATTGTGTACTCACAAACTATGAGTAATGATAAAAATTTGGTAAATTTCAATGACGAAATTTTTAATTACATGGTAAATTATGAACTGAACTCCTTTTCGCAATTTTTGTCTAGACCTAGCGTTTGTGTCACACTGTATATCAATTTTGCTCGAGTAGTATTCTGAATGGTTCGTAGTCAAGTATGAAGCTCAAAATATGAAATAAAAACATACTAAATGTCACCAAAAATACTGTGACTTTTTGACTCACCCAGTACAAAATTTGAATTGGTCGATATTGACATATTCAAACGATGGGTATTTCAGTGTGTTACTTTGATCACATCTTCATTTTATAGGGTCGAATAAGAATATCATTTTGAATAATGCTTGCCTCATCCCGTACGTAACAATACTTTTTATTAAAAATCAGTCTAAAGGTATTGCCTTATGGGTGATCAATATTTGTAGCTCAAAACTCTTTCATTCAAGATACTTTCCCAATTCAGAAAAATTAACTGGTTACAATTTTTCCATAAGGCTGCTGCCTGGTCCTTTATCGTCAATATCTATTTTAGCGTCCATAACATCTGAATTCTGTTAGTTTTGGTTGCCTATGCAACATTCACACATTCATACAAAAATCGTCTATTAATGGTCTATTGAAGGTCGATTTGTCATTATTGGTCGATTTCTCTATGAATGCATGATTTTTGCATAGGCAACCAAGTATGAACAAATTCAGATGTTATGGACGCTAAAATAAATAATGATGATAAATTTATATTCCAGATGTTGGGGAAACTGCCAGAAAAATATTGTATTAAAACGCGATCAATGGAAAATTAACACACTTGCTCCGTTCATGCGATAAAATATCTCGATCATTATTCGCCTCCATCAATAGACTAGTTGATCGAATAACTATTGATCTGATAGTTACATTGAGGTTGATAGGTTATGGAATCATACTTATTATCCTGATATATTGTTATAAATTATTGAATTTTAATCAATTGGAATGAAAATAATCAATCTATGTGGTCCATTTTTTTAATCAGTCAATATGAGGTCCCAAGTAGCACACCTATGGTAGTATATTGGTACAATAAATTAACTGAATTATATTCGTTATACTGATGGTATATCGTTATCCATGACAAATGAATAAACTGCATCATATTAAAAATTCAGAGAAATCCACCGATTTTTTCGTTTTGTGCCTTTTGGGGGGAGGGGTGATAATCATAAAAAACTGCTATTTCCCTTATTCAGGCATATTTGAACATTCGGCGATACATTCAAAAGCACTCGAGAAATATTTTTTTGCGTATCGTAATTGATAGGAGTTGGGGGTGTGTTTTTATAAAATAGCACAATATTTTTCAACTTTTGCAACAATCAAACAAGTGAAAATATTTTTACCGGATTCAGAAATAAATGGTCTTATCTACGCAAGAGGTGATTTCAACGTCACCTAGCAGGAAACTGTAGGTATTTTTTTTTGGGTTGGCGCAATGGTAACATTGGTTGAGAATTATATGGACTACCTCATACCTTAAATTTATAAAAAATACACCTGGACCCATATTCCATATGGACTTTGCGGGGTCCTTTATTAAGAGTAACAACAGCAGATATCCAACAAATCGTGAAATTATTGGTCCGCCAAAAAAGTCTTCCACCCTAATCAAATATCTGATAATCAATTACCTAAAAACGAGCCGTCGTCGATATTTTACAGAATTCCTACCAGAAATACAAATTGATAAAATAGCGTTTCGATATAATTGAAATTGAAAAAACCCGTCCCAGTCCGTCCACTAGAAACACAACAAATCCAAACTTATATATTTGAAACCTTCACGAGATGGGTATATTTTCAATTGAAAAAACTGATTCTAGCGAAAAAAACAGCTACTTTGAATTCTCAAAGATGGCTTCTGGCCTCGAAAACTCACCATTGATACTCCTTACGTTCATGGATGACATTCTCAAAGATGCATACTATAAAATCGGCAAAGTTATGACATCATAAAATATAGCCCCTTACTGCTCATTTTCTCAGATAGAAAGTAAAACGTTATCACAACCATTACACCAGTCAAACAAAATTCTGCTAGTAACTTTAGATACAATTAAATACAAATACATATTCATCACACTTCCATAGTGAATGACAATTCAAACTCTGATTTGAAAAATTACCATTATTCCGGGAATCTCAAGACAAATTGGAAAAAGGTAATTTTTGATGTGATTCATTTCGTGAATTTGATCTGTTGAACTTTCGATTAGTTTCCATATAGATTAGAAACAGATCATTGTTATTTCTGTTAATTTGTTATTGATATTAGTATACATTCAGCACATTTTTGTTTTTATTAAGATTATTAGCTAAGTCAAATTTGCTTTATAATCGGAAGAATGAAAATTCTCATTGACAAAGCGATGAGTCCAAAAATAAATAAAAAAAATATACGAAAAATATGAGAGTCGCAGTTAGTTTTAAATCAATGAAACAGTCAATTTACACGACCAAATAAATCATGTAAACATATACGAATGAGTATATAAACAGTAAATATCAAAAACGAATTACATATACACCTGAATATTTAAACAGTCAAACAAATTGAAATTAGAACGTAAATACCTATCCCTATCTTTCCCAAATAAATTTTGATTCTTCAAGGGAATATTGGTTCACTATGATTAGTATAAAATGGGTTATGAATATGAAATGTAACGCAAATTATCAAAAATTGTTGTGGTACTACTGTTTTTTTTTTAATGACGCTATGTGCCATCTGTAGGAAAGTGTGGTATCAGATATCAAATGTTTACAAATGTTTGAGAACTTTGGTACCATTCATAAGATGAATACAAAAATAATGATGCTGGAACGTAATATTATATTCTATGGAATTGCAAAAAATTATTACTGTTCCTCGTCAGATTGAAAGCCAAATTGCATTTGGAACAACCAATTGAACATTACATTCATTGTCGTCATTTTGTATTTCTTCTTCTCTTTCATCAGACGAAAAATTTGCGTCTTATCCGAAATTCTACTTATCTCAGATAATGGTATATTATCCTCTTCATTACATGATCAATGTCCAGTTTCATTCCTAAGGTTGCTTGTTGTGATAATTTCTTTCTAAACAGGAATTTAAATTTCTCTGAATATTATCTACATTGTCTTATTTCTGAGATTAATCTAAATCGATATCAGTATCCGAGATATCAGAAGTCTTTCTTCTTCACTTTACGAGACACGTGTCATCTGGCATGATAATAAACATCAAATATAGGTGAAAGGACCCCGCACAAATCAAATGAGAAATGGATCCCTGTCGAATTTTCTGAAATTGATATTTTGTTGTTTATACCCTTCTGATCAAAAGTCTTCATGGGCCCGAGACCTAAAAATGGACAGTTTCTTAGTTTTCGAAGGTCAAAATTTGCGACTAGTGCAAATCTCTCACGCGATCGAAAAAGAATTTGCATCTCTTCCTTTGCTGTCGTCTGCGTGTGGCGATTTCACATTTGTTAGCATTTTTTTCTAAAAGCCATATTACTAAAAATAATGCGAGTATAAGAATCTTTATGCACTTTACGCAAGGCGAACCGGGCGGTAAAGTGTACTTTACCGCCCGGTTCGCCGGGCGTAAAGTGGCACTTTACCGCCCGTGGGCGCATTATGGCCCGGCGGGCCGTAAAGTAGACAAAATTCTCAAATTGTCTATACTCACATATCATTTCATACAATTCCTAACACGAATTAAAATCATTTCAGTTCAATAGAGCAATACTCTTTCTAACATTTGTTCATAATCGTTGGCAATTTTTTCGGTGATGATCTATTTATTTGAAATAGATTCTCCAATATAGCACTCAGCTACTATAGTTTCACATTCCTCATATTATGTTACCCTTAATTATTGTATGCATAACGTATGAAACGTGTAAACCATTGCAATTCAAGTCAGTAGTTGTGATTCGCGCTATAAAACCGCTAGTGCATAAAATTTTGTATGTATTACGTGCGTAAAATGCGTTTAAGGCCTTCGGCGTGTGATGGCCCTCGGCTAACGCCATCGGGCCATCATCCACGCCGCAGGCCACTAACGCCTACTTTACGCCCTTGATACATAAAAAACTATCAAAACATTACCTTTTGTAGAAACTTGACATTTATTTACAATTCATAAATAATTATTATATCTGTCAAAACTGGACAAAGTCATTTATACATGGTCGATTTGTACAAGTTGCAACTTTTGACTTTCAATACCTGAATATCTGTCCATTTTTAGGTATCGGGCCAATGGAGACTTCTGATCAGAAGGGTATAAACTACAACATATCCAAATTTCAGCCAATTCGACAGGGATCCATTTCCCATTTGATCTGTGCGGGGTCCTTTGCCCACTGGCACCAATTGGCATCAATACCTGAAACCTACAAAATGTAATACTTTTGGATATCTTCCAAAATGCACAAAGCAAACTATATTAGTTTAATAATAGGTCTCAAAACGGTGTAATTCAATTACGAGATTCAATAAAATTAAAACTCACCTCTATTTTGCGCATCACTAATACACAATGAAAAAATAATCTTGAAGCTTTCTGACATTCAAGACATTTCCGTCAGTATTAGGCGAAAGATTCGTGCCTACTTCTGGCAAGATGCTGCTATCTATACAGTAACTTCCCAAATTATAAAGGTTTCTAATAGTTACAGGGTTGCAAATCTAAATATGCCATATGGCATCGCTGGGAAGAAAAGGGTTAAAATCGTAATAATGCTTTATCAGGCAGTAATTCCTCGACAGCATTCCTGAATCTTTTATGTGCCACCAATGATCGATTCTGTGAGGGCAGGTATATTGTGAAATTATCATAACTTGTTTGTATGTTGACATGGATTGAATATTATTGTAATATTTTTTGTCGAACACGTACTTTCTACTATAAATATAATGGCTGAAGTCAATAGTTCTTGATGAATCACCATTTCATTTTGTAGTATTTCGTAAATTGATCAGATTTTGATTGTGATATTATTTTTGTATTTATTGATCAAAACCTTTTGTGTCAGTTTGATATACCTATGAGTTTTTTCTTTTCACGTAATGGTTCTTGGGGTAATGAAATAGATTGGTTTAATGAAAATATAGAAACCCAACTGAAAACATTGCCTGACAACATTTTCAGTGAATCCTAAAAAAATAAAGCTCATCGACCGACAGTTTTCGAAATAAGGTAGTTGAAAATAATTGATGTACGAAGTCTCAATGTTCAGGTTATCATTCAGTTCTCTCAATTGCGACTAAACATAAACTATCAACATCAACTACATGAAATATTTCGAGTATTCGGGAGTTGAGAGCGATCGACAATATGGTTTTCGACAACAGAGATCAACTGATGGTCTGATTGCTCATGCCCCGCATATACCTAAGTGTCAATTGATAATTGTGAAGCAAAGATTTCGAACTTTCTGACAGAATGTGAAGAGTAAAAATTGAATATATCTGGATATTATGACTGTCATCATTGATTGGAAAGCGATTGCGCAATAGTTAATTGGATGTATGTATTGTCTCCTATATCCTATCAATCATAACTTCGTTTGTATGGCGATGATATTTTGGAATATTTTGTGTCAATCTGACAGTAGCTTATGATATCTCCAATGCATTCGATCGCGTTTGTCACTAAGGACTCTTTGGCAAGCTTTCATGTTATGGTATGCACCCCTTCACTTGTGTTCTATATCTTGAATTCTCTCAAACCCCATCTCCAGCAAACACTTCTTTGGATGACCATTTATACTGCTTTCATTTCAAGAGCATGAATATCAGACCATTAAACCAGACTGAGAGGAGGAGAAATGATAACAATATAAATACCAAACTGGTTAAAATTCTCAGATTCTGTGACACACTAATTCGGTATAAATTGACGCAAATTAAACCAAATCATGTTGTTTTCGCTAGGAGAGCCGACCTTAGAGTAGAGTGCCCAGTGTACTTTTGTTCGAGTAACACTACCGATGAAATCATCTAATTCGATGCTTGGTATTACCATCAATAATACCGTTTTCTGGGAAAACCATGTTGGATCCATTGCCAAATCGCGAAAGCTTGGTTTTCTATTTCGTGTCAAGAGCTGTTTCACTATCCATTGATTGCTCGTGATCTGTGAGGAACTGATCTTGTCCTGGAATAGTTTTCCCACGTATGGACTGCACTGAAAAAATTTTATCGGTAAAATTACAGTGATTAGCGTTGGTTATGTGATGCCATAAGAAATCACATATTTTTACATGCTGAATGTTTCAGTACATGGAGCACGGAATATTACATTCTGTATGTACCTTTGATATCTCAGCTTCAATGTTATATTACTCCATATTTTTACAATAACTATGTGAAATATTTTTATGTAAAAATAAAATCACACTGTCATATATCGTCCGTAATTCACATATCACATTAGAAATTTTACATTGGTTTTTACTGCTTTGTGTAGAATCTCAATAAGATTTTACATTCTTTAGGTACAGGAAGATATAGGTTTATTGATGTCTATTTGAAAATATGAACAGGGTGTTCAGGGTGAACAGGGGTGTGGAATCATCTGCGGCTGAAAGAAAAAAACTTCAGTCGCTATTTTTCATCGTTCAATATAACCTCTTGGAAGGTAGTCTTGTTGAAACAGGAAAAATATTCTCAATTAAAAATTGAAAAAACATGATTCCCGTGGAAATTGAAACAAACCAGGGGAATTGTGTTTTTTTCCATTTTCAATTGAGAATGTTTCTCTTTTCAACATGAATTAACCTACTTTCCAAGAGGTTATCTTGTACGATGAAAAATAACAACTAAAGTTTATTCTTTCAGCCGCAGAGGATTCCACAGCTGACTTCATGAACACCCTGTTCATATTTTCAAATAAAAATAAAAACACAATACCCATGCCAGGCTTATGTCAAACGTCACAGTGACACCGCAGAAGAAATATTTCCATCATTGCATCCTTCCTAAGTGCGATTGCTTCTGAATGATTTTTCAATTCTTTCTACCTCCCTGATGATCTTGGAAGAGTGAAAAACCCATTATTCTCTCAAATTTGAATTCTATTGAGCTCCCTGATACAAAAACCTTGGCATCACTCTTGGGGCACACATACACTACAGGAATTTCAGACTGATTTAACAATTTGAGTATACATTCACTTCGGACTTCCATCGTCTTATAATTTGTATAATCCACAACGATTCAACTGCCATTTGCAGTCGTCTTCTGGTGAAGACAACTAACTGCAGATAGAAGCAATTGAAACGTTGTGGATTATACAAATTATAAGACGAAGGAAGTTCGAAATGAATGTTCTCAAGTTGCATCATCGTCTACAACCTTCAAACAAATGATTAATCAATCCCTACATACATTTCATATATATTTATTTGGAATTGAATAAAAATTTAAAAAAACAAAAAACAACTACTGACTGTAGTAGGGTACTGAAAATAAATAGTTTTCATGACAGGACAATAAATTAAAATATAAAAACTCAAATATCACTTCTTAAGATTGAGTACTAGAATACAGTGCCCATATTTCTGGCCGCTAAAATATGGCCAGTGTATATTCTTGAATACATAACGTCAGTACGAGTACATTATTATTATAAAAGGATCATTCAATAATAATGAATAAAACGTAGGAAACATAGATTAAATTATTAAAAGTAGCAGTCTACATATTCATTATGCTATAACTTTCTTCTTAGTTCCTGGACTTTTTGTACCACCATCAGGGTGAATTTTCAAATAAAATCGTCGTATCATTTCTAGGGTTGCTGCCACCCCATTGGGATATCCTATATTCAGTATAAAATATAATGCGAAGCAATATTGTAATGCATCTTCAAATTTCGAGGAAGAAAATAGCCTCTGTTCTTCTAAAACAATAAGATACTTTGGCGTTTCTCCATCTGAAAATATAAATTGATTGAATGAGATTAATTTCATCTTGAGGACTTAAGGAAGTATGACACCGATTTGTACGAGGCATGGAGAATTCACCTGCATTGTTGCAGTACCAGCAATAATGATATCATTAGTCTGAAAAATAAATCAAAGAATAATTAATGTATCCTAATTCCTTATTGAAAATATGTCGAAAATCATAAATGAATGATTGAACTTATAGTTTCAAGGATACTGAATTATTTTCTAACTTTCAAAATATGTTCAACTTGGCATCTTTGCCAAGGAGGGAGATTACCTATCTTCATATACATTCCAATTATTTTATGTTTATTTCTTGATGAACCTAGCGGATTACACACAGCATGTTTAATATTACAGAAAAAAGCATTACAGGCTGTTCGATCGCTTATATCACTGAAAGCATTATTAATAGATTGACGATCAGTTAGAAAGTATTGCGCTCGGAAATTTTCGTAAATCATAACCATAATTATGTTTATAATACTTGTGTCTCAAAAATTTTGATTTCAATTTTCCATTTTTTTAATTGTGTGCCATTTCAAATACATTTCTTTTCTCTAATTCGTTCACGATTGCTATATTTTCTACTCCAACGTGTTTTTTTACGTATTCAATATTAATTTTATCAATGTCTGACACTCCATCGAGTAAGTATTGTAACGATTTATTTGCTTGTAGAAATTTTGCTTCTAAAGGTAAATACTGAGAACTCATAAGCCGCAATGACATTCCTTCCAAATCGAGGATCTCATTGTTTTCTTCCGGAAAATCAAAGTATGCTTCATTATCTACATAACTATTCGAAAGGACCATCAGAATTGATGACGTCAATATTTTCATCATAACTACAAGAATTTTTTTCTGATAATATGACTACTCAATAGGTTCAATATACTGAAAACTGTTTTCATTTGACATGGTTTGAAAGGACATTGCAAGTATGTACTAGTTTTTATATGACTATATATATATATGTTTACAAAAATCATTCTTATTACTGCAATTAAATGAACACTCTTGTTGATTGCAAGTAAATATATTAGGACTACTTATTTTGTTTTCATTATTAGTAGCGTGTGTTCTCACCAAGTGACTTTTAAAAACATTATAAATTTGAAAAGAACGATTACAATTGTTTTCTAAACAGACAAAATGGCCACGTGCATTGTTTCTAATATTCCTAAACGAACCTCTACAAATTCTACAAGTGTACATCTTTGGAACTTATCTTTTGCTGATAAAACTTAGTAACAATAAGCACAGAAAATCACTCCAAATAACAAACTATATACCGAAATGAATCAAGCGAAACATGTAAGCACAGTAAGCAGTGTCTCACCTTCTGTCCGAATAACGCCAATGTCGCCAATGCCCTCATTGCGAACTTGAGAAGGGTCGATCTCCTTCCAGCAACACATCACGTGACTTATATATCTTCCTATTGGATATCGTTTACATAATTCATGTAATTTCACAAGTTATACCGAGTTACTAGATCAATCTCTATAATTATACCATAACAGTGTATTAATTCATTCCATAATGCAATAATCTGTTTCATTCTACGATGAAATTAGAGGGTATGTTCACATTATTTTTACAGAAATGTACGAGGAGTTTTCACGTTACAGGGAATGCGCTAAACATTTACAGTCATACAACTCAAAAATCACGTTTATGACGCTTCAATTTCCACTTGTTCTCCATCACTATTTTTTCAGTGCGCAATGGAAAGAATTTTGGGACCACAATGTGAATTGCGTAGTTTACAGTCCCATAACTGTAAAAATAATTTGCTATCAATAAAAAGTGATTTTTACAAGCACGTTGTGAAACCAAATGTATTGTCTCAGAAATATTGTGATATTCCATATGACCAGTAGAATTCATAAGATATGTCAATCATGAAACATTATTTTTTGGGAATTCCTTCACAAAATCTAAATTTGCAATGGAGAATCACATATACTCGTTGTTTTTCCAAAACGTATTGTAAGCTCATAGCTGATAGTGTGAATTCACATTTTGGAAATAGAACTAATTTACCTCCTCTCCTCTGAAATTAGAAGGCCTGAGGAGTATACTCAAATTTAATGTTAATATACAATTTAATCGTGAATTTGCATCCTGATGAGAATTTCACACTGTAATATTACACTGAAAACAATATCACATAGTAATATTACATTGACAAGAATGTCAAATTGTAATATTATAGTGGTGTTAAAATTTTCATTCGTTTTCGTGTGGAATTACAAAAGGTATTTGCGCTTTCATAATTATCTGCATTTTAGGCTATTTTTCTTATCAAGTTGTGAAAATACGGCTGAAAATTATAAATAATGCAAAAAATTTCCATTTACTATAAAGACATACTTTCATATTCGGAAATGTAATGACTGATATAGTTTATAATTCTCTCCTTAATAATATTCAGTATATAGTTGTGCCCATACATTTTCTTGTGCCTTTTGCAATAACTCATGTCAATATTGAAATTTAAAGTGATTTCGATAGCATAAATAGTAAAAATTCCTCTATGGCGATACTCAGAAAAAAATGTTGTTTCAATCTCAGTATCATAATACGAGGTTGAGTAAACTCTCTTCATTTCAGATTAGGAATGTATCTAATATGTGAATTAATCATGATTCTGTTGGAAATCACAATGCAATCACTTATACAGAAATTTTGTGAACTTTTCACAGTTGCATTGAGCATTTCTAAGATTTATTCATTTTCTAACTACTGATATCGTCATAATCGTGAATAATGGGGTCAGAGAGTAACCGTCTCGTCGCCTATTAGTTCATTTGCTGTACTCCTACTGCAAACAAGACGAAACGTGTTTGAGTCAGTGTTGTGATCCTCGTGTGAAAAAGTGAAAAAGTGAGTTCACATCATACAAATGTCAATTCTGTCTCTTGTCATTTGACGATGACTTGTTTTATGTATAAGTATCGTATGCAAACGCTCGGAAAATACGAACTGCGTGCTTAGTGCTTAGTGTTAATTTTGTAGTTATAAAATGATTGAATTGTATTCATTCTATTTTTATTTCTGTATCTCAGTAATCACGTTCAATGAAAAACCTGGAAATCAATAGATGATTCAATTTCTTCAACATTTTCAGAGATATAAGTTATTAGCGAAAAAGTCATTATCATTGAACATAATGCTTGTAGAAGAACTTTTCTCATCTACATTGTGTGGTAATATGGTTCAAAAGGAATGATCACCTTCTACAAAAATGGCGATTGTAAACGATTCCCAGAAACTGTAAATGATGTATTGTTCCAAAAAGATGGCCACTATGAGAGAATGTCAGTCATGTAACCTTGCCTCAATTGTAGAAATGTATCATGTGAAAACAATATGAATGTCAAATTCTCAAATGGAACATTTCGTTTTCAGAACTCACCATTGTTGAGCTTTTGTTGGCCTTCGGCAGGAATCCGTAAAACACGGGGATGTGAAAACATGTTGTAAATATAAGACCAACGTAAATTCAATAAAACTGATATTTTCAGGCAATGAATTATTACAAGCTCCATGCATATTTATAAAGGAATTGTAATTCATCATTATGAATTTACATTCCATAATCACAGGTATCAGGTAATTTCACAATTCCACGTGAACTCACATTATTATTGAAATTTTAAATTGTGATTTTGCCATAAGAAATTTTCAGTTGATGTGATGTTACAATATAAATTCGCCATATTGAATTACTTTCACAATTTGATTCCACAACAAGTTTGCATAATTAGTGAGTACAGTCACAAACATATGGTGAAAGTACCATGTGATTTTTACATTTTCATTTAATAATTTTCAAGTAATTTCACAATGTAGAAATACAGATAATAATGATTTCACAAATATTCTGGAGCATGCTCAAGCCGACGCGTTCACGTTAATTCCACAATAAATTTGTAAATTTTCCAATTTCCTTGTGGAATTTCACAACAACAAAGGTAATCAATTACAGTGAAAATCTATGGCCACTAATAACCCATGATTTCAAGTGTAATTTCATGGTACACTTTTTTCACCCTGCAGCTCCCTAACACTCTCAAACTCAAATATTATTTCTAGGACAAAGCAAATCGTCTCGTTGTTGATGCCTTGCTCACAAACCTATGTATGTTTTAGGACACCTCAGAAAAAAGGTGGTGTCCCTATTTCACAGATATATTGATCGCCAATGTTATTAGTAGTTCCATAGTTTGAAGTTTTATCGAAATTATTCCGTCGAGTTCAGCATTTACACCACATTGTCGTCACTTTGGAGAATTGCCAAATATATTTTTCAAATCTTTATTTTAGAAATGAACACAAAACTTTGGAAGCCAGTGAAACTGATAAACTGTTTCACTACCGCTTAAATGTACTCCGAGTCAAGGCATCATATTTTGAAAGACTGTATAACACTTATATGCATCACACCAGGAAACAAAATCATATTGTGATTATTATACCTCACTCAATTCGGAACTGTGCTGTATATAATTTTTTTTAAATAATCGGCTCTGCCCAAAATAGAATTGTCAACAACTATTTTAACAAATGCTGATGAATCGTCGGTATCAAAGACCTACATGATTTTGGAAAAGTTTTTGTCAAATGTATATGTTTTCAAACTACTGCTTTTCATCAAGTTCATTCTAAACCTTCTTTTGATGGACCATGTTAAACTTTCTACATGTCGAAGTTTTCGTCAATAGAAACTTTGAACTTCTGTAGTTGCCTTCGGCTTTCCATTCTTATAGCTATCAAGCGGGGTTTCCAGGAATGCTATTAGTTCAGAAAACAAGCTGAACTCCGTATTTCATTCAACAGCTTACGTCGGTTTTCTAATTGGATATTTTGAAGATAGAAGATTAACGACTGAGAAACTTCCGATTATTTAGAGTTTTAAAATATAATCTCTTTCAGTTGATGGAGAAGAAATACTGTTTAAACTTATTCGAATAATATAAAATGATAGGCGTAATAATAAACCGAGTAGCCACAAGGAGTGAATTTACTACTTGTGGTATTAAGTTTAAATTATCTGTCCACTCTTGTATTCAATGGCGGAGTTCTGTGATTTTCCTCACCAGGAAAAACAGATTGATGGGATAGTTTTTGGGGTTTTAGCAGATTTTAGAAGATTTTCTGAAAAGTTTCGATAATAACCTGGGAACAATGAAGTATTCAGTGCGCCTGACTTCCATAAACACATTCTTCGATTTTTTACTAGGATGTATAACTCGTCAAAAAACAGATCATTTCACCACACATAGAAAAAAAATTTTGAAAGCTAGCAGTAGAAAAAATTCGATTATGGACCCGATAATATTTATTTACACATTTATTTACATATTACATTATTTACATTATCCACATTATTTACATTAATTATTAACTCACTCTAAGTATAATTTGATATAGCTTAGCGGATCAAATTTTCTATTCCCATATACATAGTTGCTATTAGTTTTAATTATTGTGAAGGTGTCCGATCACTCATGCTTATTGTCAAGAACGTTGTTCTTTTAGAGATGGATGATCACCGGCATATATGTGTGTATAATTAGAAAATTAGATCAACCATACCTTGTACTTCTGGTTTCTCCACGTTTATTCCAATGTTATAAGAAAATTACTTTATGTTCTGTATATGCAGAATTTTGAATAAACGGTTATTATTATTATTATTATTATTATTATTATTATTATTATTATTATTATTATTATTATTATTATTATTATTATTATTATTATTATTATTATTATTATTATTATTATTATTATTATTATTATTATTATTATTATCATTATTATCATTATTATTATTATTATTATTATTATTATTATTATTATTATTATTATTATTATTATTATTATTATTATTATTATTATTATTATTATTATTATTATTATTATTATTTTTTTTTCCCGTTGGGAATGTACCAGTCAGGCCTTGTCTCCGGTGCTCCGATACATCCGGAGGGCGCGCTGGTGTCGTTAACCCCAATAACCACTCCCTACGTCCGTAGGGTGAGTGACTATTGGGTCCGAGAATCATGTGCCCTGAGTAGACGGAGCGAACCAAGGATGACGGCCTTCTGCATTCGCGCTGCTAAGATTTCTGCCATATTACGGCAAGCAGGAATTATCTTCAAGTTGGAGAGCAGTGTGTCCATCATTCCACCAAGGACTCCTATGATCAGAACCACCATTTTGACAGAATGGTCCGGATATAACCTGCGGAGTTCAAAGAGAAGATCTCGATATTTAGTCCGTTTTTCCTCCTCTTTTCGAACGATATTCATTTCGCCTGGACCGGAAAACTCAATGACGAATATCGTTCTACTTTGGTGGTCGAGGAGGACAACATCAGGCTTATTGGCTTGTATTTGCCTGAGGGTGGGGAATGAGTAGTTCCAATAGATCCGGCACCTCTCATTCTCCACCACGGACTCAATATCCCCCGGAACATAAGGCAACACCGGTGTCTCGTCTATACCGTACGAGTGTCGTAGATGGTAGTATAACACTCGTAGCGCCGAGTTATTCCTGTGGATATAGGCTGAGACCGCATAAGATGAGCATGCTGATAGCAAATGCATTACGGTCTCAGGTGCCCCACGACATGCCCTGCATCGGGTGTCAGGGACGTCTATACCCATCACGCGACTACGGTAGACGAGGGTGTTGAAAACACCATCCTGGCAGGCCATTATGAATCCCTCGGTCTCCGACTTTAGCTCACTCGACCTGAGGAAGGCAAAGGTCAAGCTTTTGGATAAGCCAAGGTCTTCGATGTTGGGTCCCAACTCGGTGACAGAGTTTGGGTTAGCCCGTTCAGTGTCGAATACGAGACCGAGTTCATCGGCCGCACGGGTTGCTGCCTTAAAAAGAAATGCTCCAATCCCTGCTTTTTCATGATCGCGGACCATGCAGAGAAGGGGATCTGAACTCCCGATGACTTTACAGGCCCCATCCAGAACCGTTCTGTTATGCATACACTCCAAACTCAAAAGTCCACGGCTTCCCCGTTCTCTGGGAAAGTATAACCGTGGAACGGACGATTTAGGATGCAAGCACCTATTGAGATGCATCACTTTGCGAGTTTTTACGTCGAGTTGTCGCAGCTCTTCCTTAGTCCACTTTATTACTCCGAAAGAGTAGAGAAGGATCGGAACGGCAAGCATATTGGTTGCAGCAACTTTGTTCTTCCCCGACAGTTCTGATGACCAGATCTGTCGGAGTTTATGCTGATACTTGCCGCGGAGAGAGTTCTTAACTGTGAATACCTCTTGGGAGTGGCGTTGCTCCACCCCTAGGTAAGTATACGTCTCTCCGGCATCCAGATGATGTAGGATGCTTCCGTCTACGAGCTGGACATCCTCTCCGTATTCCTCGCATCGTCCTCTTTTGAGATGAACCGTGGCACATTTGTCGATCCCAAATTCCATTCCGATAGCATGCGTGTACTCTTCCACCACCCTAAGGGACTGATGTAGTTCCCTTTCTCCAGAGGCATATAATTTGAGGTCATCCATGTAAAACAGATGGGTGACTTTATGCCTTCGGTTGCTGGGGGTGCCGCAGTTGTACCCACGGGTATTCCTGAGTACAACGGACAATGGCAATAGTGAGATGCAGAAGAGAAGAGGGCTGAGGGAGTCTCCCTGAAACACGCCTCTTCTAATGATGACCTGCTCTGTTTGGACTATGTCTCTACCAGATCTTATGGTGAAGCGAGTCATCCAGAGTGGCATCAGTTGTCCAATGCATCCCACTATTTGATTGGGTACCTCAAGACATCTGAGCAAATGCATGATTAACTCATGCGATGTTGTATCAAATGCCTTGCGGTAATCAATCCAGGCCATCGAAAGGTTACGCTTATACTGCACTGAGTCCTGCGCGATACATCTATCGATGAGCAGGTTCTCCTTGCAGCCGGCGACTCCTTTATTTGACCCTCTTTGCTCATATATCCGTTCATACACCGGATCAATTGCGGAGAGAATGCGCGTGTATAAGATGCGCGTAAACAACTTATAGCACGCATTCAAGCATGTTATCGGCCTGTAATTCTTTGGATCAGACAAATCTCCGTTCTTGGGGATGAGCACGGTTCGCCCCTCGACGAACCACTCCGGAATCTGCTGCTCCCCATCTAGCCATGAGTTAAAAACTCTTGCCAGATGGCGGTGGGTTGTTGGAAACTTTTTCCACCAATAATTATTCAACCCATCAGGGCCTGGAGCAGCAAAGTTCTTTGAGCCTTTGAGGGCCCCTCGAACTTCTTCCGTGGTTATCGGATTGCGCAGATCGTTGTGCTCAGGCTGCCGAAGCGTCCTGCTGTAAGCTTCGAACTGCGCTAGGGCTGGAGTGTCTACATTGAGTGGTTGCGGAAACTCATAGATGTTCTTGCAGAAGGTTTCTACCCGATCAGCAGCCGGCGGGTTATCGACAACACGTGGAGGCTCTTGGAATAAGCGGGAAGGTTTGTCGCGGAACTTTATGTTTTCCGCGATACTTCTCGCCCGCCTCACTAGTGACTTCTTTGCAGCCACTAGCATTCGTATCCTATCAAGACAGTGCTGTTTTATGATAAACAGCACGCCTTGATTCAATGTGTGGTGAGCTCGTCTTAGCCTTGCAGCAATTCGCCGCACTGCCGGCGTGAAAGGCCTATTGGCCGACATGTAGTCCACCACACACTGGATACGAGACGCGTGTTGTCTCGCCGACTTGATCTTAGCTTCCATCTTGTGAACGCGTCGCTCATGCCTCCCAACAAGAGCAGTGGTGTCCCTCCTCTCCGTCTGGGATATTGCACGAGCGGCGTCGTACACGACAGAATTGATCTGCCAGATGTTGGCCTCTTCTGGAAGAACATCGCCAATCTCCGCATCCACCCGTGCCAGTTCTTGCGGCTTCAAGGGCTTCATATTGTGAAGCGCCCTGCGGGTTCTGATGTCCTCCATTGGTGGTATGATGCGAGCCTCCTCTGCAGCTAGACCGACATGTGGCATATCTGCCACTTCGTTAACCGGCTGAGGAGGAGCTCTAACATAGCCTCGAGCCCGGAGATAGGATACATAATCCCTGAGGTTTTGGGCGGAAACGGCGGCATGCTCTGGGTGTCTCTCACACCAAAGAGCATGCATCCTTGCCATGTATCCTCTCCGGGCGGGCTCACTGCTCTCATAGCAATACAGAAGTCCATCCCTTAATCTATCCGTCCACTCAAAGCGTCCGTTGTCATTGCGGTTGTCGTCATTTGGCAAATCATCGTTGTTGGCCCCACCACCTTGCCTTTGACCCCTAATCCGAGGGGGTCGGTTGTAAGGGCCTCTTCCCCGATTATTTGGAACCGAGTAAAAGGGTTTACTGGGGGGTTAACCCAGTTAACCCACGGCCGACACCGGAGGGAAAGATGCCTTTTCCCTCCCGGATGCGCATGAGCTGCCGGTCCGATTTTGCATCCTTTGCTCGGGTAGGTGGTGTCGCAACTCACCAGGGCCTCAGGTGTTGGCTGACCTCCCTGCCTTTTATTATTATTATTATTATTATTATTATTATTATTATTATTATTATTATTATTATTATTATTATTATTATTATTATTATTATTATTATTATTATTATTATTATTATTATTATTATTATTATTATTATTATTATTATTATTATTATTATTATTATTATTATTATTATTATTATTATTATTATTATTATTATTATTATTATTATTATTATTATTATTATTTTATTTTATTTTTTTTTTTTTTTTCCGTTAGGAATGTACCAGTCAGGCCCTGTCTCCGGTGCTCCGATACATCCGGAGGGCGCGCTGGTGTCGTTAACCCCAATAACCACTCCCTACGTCCGTAGGGTGAGTGACTATTGGGTCCGAGAATCATGTGCCCTGAGTAGACGGAGCGAACCAAGGATAACGGCCTTCTGCATTCGCGATGCTAAGATTTCTGCCATATTACGGCAAGCAGGTATTATCCTCAAGTTGGAGAGCAGTGTGTTCATCATTCCACCAAGGACTCCTATGATCAGAACCACCATTTTGACAGAATGGTCCGGATATAACCTGCGGAGTTCAAAGAGAAGATCTCGATATTTAGTCCGTTTTTCCTCCTCTTTTCGAACGATATTCATTTCGCCTGGAGCGGAAAACTCCATGACGAATATCGTTCTACTTTGGTGGTCGAGGAGGACAACATCAGGCTTATTGGCTTGTATTTGTCTGAGGGTGGGGAATGAGTAGTTCCAATAGATCCGGCACCTCTCATTCTCCACCACGGACTCAATATCCCCCGGAACATAAGGCAACACCGGTGTCTCGTCTATACCGTACGAGTGTCGTAGATGGTAGTATAACACTCGTAGCGCCGCGTTATGCCTGTGGATATAGGCTGAGACCGCATAAGATGGGCATGCTGATAGCAAATGCATTACGGTCTCAGGTGCCCCACGACATGCCCTGCATCGGGTGTCAGGGACGTCTATACCCATCACGCGACTACGGTAGACGAGGGTGTTGAAGACACCATCCTGGCAGGCCATTATGAATCCCTCGGTCTCCGACTTTAGCTCACTCGACCTGAGGAAGGCAAAGGTCAAGCTTTTGGATAAGCCAAGGTCTTCGATGTTGTGAAAGAAGACGCCATGCATTGGCTTATCCATATGTAGCTGTAGCAGGACCTCTGTCTCCGCAGCTTTGATGTGAGCTTTTTGCTGAACGGGTCCCAACTCGGTGACAGAGTTTGGGTTAGCCCGTTCAGTGTCGAATACGAGACCGAGTTCATCGGCTGCACGGGTTGCTGCCTTAAAAAGAAATGCTCCAATCCCTGCTTTTTCATGGTCGCGGACCATGCAGAGAAGGGGATCTGAACTCCTGATGACTTTACAGGCCCCATCCAGAACCATTCTGTTATGCATACACTCCAAACTCAAAAGTCCACGGCCTCCCCGTTGTCTGGGAAAGTATAACCGTGGAACGGACGATTTAGGATGTAAGCACCTATTGAGATGCATCACTTTGCGAGTTTTAACGTCGAGTTGTCGCAGCTCTTCCTTAGTCCACTTCATTACTCCGAAAGAGTAGAGAAGGATCGGAACGGCAAGCATATTGGTTGCAGCAACTTTGTTCTTCCCCGACAGTTCTGATGACCAGATCTGTCGGAGTTTGTGCTGATACTTGCCGCGGAGAGAGTTCTTAACTGTGAATACCTCTTGGGAGTGGCGTTGCTCCACCCCTAGGTAAGTATACGTCTCTCCGGCATCCAGATGATGTAGGATGCTTCCGTCTACGAGCTGGACATCCTCTCCGTATTCCTCGCATCGTCCTCTTTTAAGATGAACCGTGGCACATTTGTCGATCCCAAATTCCATTCCGATAGCATGCGTGTACTCTTCCACCACCCTAAGGGACTGATGTAGGTCCCTTTCTCCAGAGGCATATAATTTTAGGTCATCCATGTAGAACAAATGGGTGACTTTATGCCTCCGGTTGCTGGGGGTGCCGCAGTTGTACCCACGGGTATTCCTAAGTACAACGGACAATGGCAATAGTGAGATGCAGAAGAGAAGAGGGCTGAGGGAGTCTCCCTGAAACACGCCTCTTCTAATGATGACCTGCTCTGTTTGGACTGTGTCTCTACCAGATCTTATGGTGAAGCGAGTCCTCCAGAGTGGCATCAGTTGTCCAATACATCCCACTATTTGATCGGGTACCTCAAGACATCTGAGCAAATGCATGATTAACTCATGCGATGTTGTATCAAATGCCTTGCGGTAATCGATCCAGGCCATCGAAAGGTTACGCTTATACTGCACGGAGTCCTGCGTGATACATCTATCGATGAGCAGGTTCTCCTTGCAGCCGGCGACCCCTTTCTTTGACCCTCTTTGCTCATATATCCGTTCGTACACCGGATCAACTGCGGAGAGAATGCGCGTGTATAAGATGCGTGTAAACAACTTATAACACGCATTCAAGCATGTTATCGGCCTGTAATTCTTTGGATCAGACAAATCTCCGTTTTTGGGGATGAGCACGGTTCGCCCCTCGACAAACCACTCCGGAATCTGCTGCTCCCCATCTAGCCATGAGTTAAAAACTCTAGCCAGATGGCGGTGGGTTGTTGGAAACTTTTTCCACCAATAGTTATTCAACCCATCAGGGCCTGGAGCAGCGAAATTCTTAGAACCTTTTAGGGCCCTTCGAACTTCTTCCGTGGTTATCGGATTGCGCAGATCATTGTGCTCATGCTGCCGAAGCGTCCTGCAGTAAGCTTCGAACTGCGCTAGGGCTGGAGTGTCTACATTGAGTGGTTGCGGAAACTCATAGATGTTCTTCCAGAAGGTTTCTACCCGATCAGCAGCCGGCGGGTTATCGACAACACGTGGAGGCTCTTGGAATAAGCGAGAAGGTTTATCGCGGAACTTCATGTTTTCCGCGATACTTCTCGCCCGCCTCACTAGTGACTTCTTTGCAGCCACTAGCATTCGTATCCTATCAAGACAGTGCTGTTTTATGGTAAACAGCACGCCTTGATTCAATGTGTGGTGAGCTCGTCTTAGCCTTGCAGCAATTCGCCGCACTGCCGGCGTGAAAGGCCTATTGGCCGACATGTAGTCCACCACACACTGGATACGAGACGCGTGTTGTCTCGCCGACTTGATCTTAGCTTCCATCTTGTGAACGCGTCGCTCATGCCTCCCAACAAGAGCAGTGGTGTCCCTCCTCTCCGTCTGGGATATTGCACGAGCGGCGTCGTACACGACAGAATTGATCTGCCAGATGTTGGCCTCTTCTGGAAGAACATCGCCAATCTCCGCATCCACCCGTGCCAGTTCTTGCGGCTTCAAGGGCTTCATATTGTGAAGCGCCCTGCGGGTTCTGATGTCCTCCATTGGTGGTATGATGCGAGCCTCCTCTGCAGCTAGACCGACACGTGGCATATCTGCCACTTCGTTAACCGGCTGAGGAGGAGCTCTAACATAGCCTCGAGCCCGGAGATAGGATACATAATCCCTGAGGTTTTGGGCGGAAACGGCGGCATGCTCTGGGTGTCTCTCACACCAAAGAGCATGCATCCTTGCCATGTATCCTCTCCGGGCGGGCTCACTGCTCTCATAGCAATACAGAAGTCCATCCCTTAATCTATCCGTCCACTCAAAGCGTCCGTTGTCATTGCGGTTGTCGTCATTTGGCAAATCATCGTTGTTGGCCCCACCACCTTGCCTTTGACCCCTAATCCGAGGGGGTCGGTTGTAAGGGCCTCTTCCCCGATTATTTGGAACCGAGTAAAAGGGTTTACTGGGGGGTTAACCCAGTTAACCCACGGCCGACACCGGAGGGAAAGATGCCTTTTCCCTCCCGGATGCGCATGAGCTGCCGGTCCGATTTTGCATCCTTTGCTCGGGTAGGTGGTGTCGCAACTCACCAGGGCCTCAGGTGTTGGCTGACCTCCCTGCCTTTTATTATTATTATTATTATTATTATTATTATTATTATTATTATTATTATTATTATTATTATTATTATTATTATTATTATTATTATTATTATTATTATTATTATTATTATTATTATTATTATTATTATTATTATTATTATTATTATTATTATTATTATTATTATTATTATTATTATTATTATTATTATTATTATTATTATTATTATTATTATTATTATTATTATTATTATTATTATTTTATTTTATTATTTTTTTTTTTTTCCGTTAGGAATGTACCAGTCAGGCCCTGTCTCCGGTGCTCCGATACATCCGGAGGGCGCGCTGGTGTCGTTAACCCCAATAACCACTCCCTACGTCCGTAGGGTGAGTGACTATTGGGTCCGAGAATCATGTGCCCTGAGTAGACGGAGCGAACCAAGGATAACGGCCTTCTGCATTCGCGATGCTAAGATTTCTGCCATATTACGGCAAGCAGGTATTATCCTCAAGTTGGAGAGCAGTGTGTTCATCATTCCACCAAGGACTCCTATGATCAGAACCACCATTTTGACAGAATGGTCCGGATATAACCTGCGGAGTTCAAAGAGAAGATCTCGATATTTAGTCCGTTTTTCGTCCTCTTTTCGAACGATATTCATTTCGCCTGGAGCGGAAAACTCCATGACGAATATCGTTCTACTTTGGTGGTCGAGGAGGACAACATCAGGCTTATTGGCTTGTATTTGTCTGAGGGTGGGGAATGAGTAGTTCCAATAGATCCGGCACCTCTCATTCTCCACCACGGACTCAATATCCCCCGGAACATAAGGCAACACCGGTGTCTCGTCTATACCGTACGAGTGTCGTAGATGGTAGTATAACACTCGTAGCGCCGCGTTATGCCTGTGGATATAGGCTGAGACCGCATAAGATGGGCATGCTGATAGCAAATGCATTACGGTCTCAGGTGCCCCACGACATGCCCTGCATCGGGTGTCAGGGACGTCTATACCCATCACGCGACTACGGTAGACGAGGGTGTTGAAGACACCATCCTGGCAGGCCATTATGAATCCCTCGGTCTCCGACTTTAGCTCACTCGACCTGAGGAAGGCAAAGGTCAAGCTTTTGGATAAGCCAAGGTCTTCGATGTTGTGAAAGAAGACGCCATGCATTGGCTTATCCATATGTAGCTGTAGCAGGACCTCTGTCTCCGCAGCTTTGATGTGAGCTTTTTGCTGAACGGGTCCCAACTCGGTGACAGAGTTTGGGTTAGCCCGTTCAGTGTCGAATACGAGACCGAGTTCATCGGCTGCACGGGTTGCTGCCTTAAAAAGAAATGCTCCAATCCCTGCTTTTTCATGGTCGCGGACCATGCAGAGAAGGGGATCTGAACTCCTGATGACTTTACAGGCCCCATCCAGAACCATTCTGTTATGCATACACTCCAAACTCAAAAGTCCACGGCCTCCCCGTTGTCTGGGAAAGTATAACCGTGGAACGGACGATTTAGGATGTAAGCACCTATTGAGATGCATCACTTTGCGAGTTTTAACGTCGAGTTGTCGCAGCTCTTCCTTAGTCCACTTCATTACTCCGAAAGAGTAGAGAAGGATCGGAACGGCAAGCATATTGGTTGCAGCAACTTTGTTCTTCCCCGACAGTTCTGATGACCAGATCTGTCGGAGTTTGTGCTGATACTTGCCGCGGAGAGAGTTCTTAACTGTGAATACCTCTTGGGAGTGGCGTTGCTCCACCCCTAGGTAAGTATACGTCTCTCCGGCATCCAGATGATGTAGGATGCTTCCGTCTACGAGCTGGACATCCTCTCCGTATTCCTCGCATCGTCCTCTTTTAAGATGAACCGTGGCACATTTGTCGATCCCAAATTCCATTCCGATAGCATGCGTGTACTCTTCCACCACCCTAAGGGACTGATGTAGGTCCCTTTCTCCAGAGGCATATAATTTTAGGTCATCCATGTAGAACAAATGGGTGACTTTATGCCTCCGGTTGCTGGGGGTGCCGCAGTTGTACCCACGGGTATTCCTAAGTACAACGGACAATGGCAATAGTGAGATGCAGAAGAGAAGAGGGCTGAGGGAGTCTCCCTGAAACACGCCTCTTCTAATGATGACCTGCTCCGTTTGGACTGTGTCTCTACCAGATCTTATGGTGAAGCGAGTCCTCCAGAGTGGCATCAGTTGTCCAATACATCCCACTATTTGATCGGGTACCTCAAGACATCTGAGCAAATGCATGATTAACTCATGCGATGTTGTATCAAATGCCTTGCGGTAATCGATCCAGGCCATCGAAAGGTTACGCTTATACTGCACGGAGTCCTGCGTGATACATCTATCGATGAGCAGGTTCTCCTTGCAGCCGGCGACCCCTTTCTTTGACCCTCTTTGCTCATATATCCGTTCGTACACCGGATCAACTGCGGAGAGAATGCGCGTGTATAAGATGCGTGTAAACAACTTATAACACGCATTCAAGCATGTTATCGGCCTGTAATTCTTTGGATCAGACAAATCTCTGTTTTTGGGGATGAGCACGGTTCGCCCCTCGACAAACCACTCCGGAATCTGCTGCTCCCCATCTAGCCATGAGTTAAAAACTCTAGCCAGATGGCGGTGGGTTGTTGGAAACTTTTTCCACCAATAGTTATTCAACCCATCAGGGCCTGGAGCAGCGAAATTCTTAGAACCTTTTAGGGCCCTTCGAACTTCTTCCGTGGTTATCGGATTGCGCAGATCATTGTGCTCATGCTGCCGAAGCGTCCTGCAGTAAGCTTCGAACTGCGCTAGGGCTGGAGTGTCTACATTGAGTGGTTGCGGAAACTCATAGATGTTCTTCCAGAAGGTTTCTACCCGATCAGCAGCCGGCGGGTTATCGACAACACGTGGAGGCTCTTGGAATAAGCGAGAAGGTTTATCGCGGAACTTCATGTTTTCCGCGATACTTCTCGCCCGCCTCACTAGTGACTTCTTTGCAGCCACTAGCATTCGTATCCTATCAAGACAGTGCTGTTTTATGGTAAACAGCACGCCTTGATTCAATGTGTGGTGAGCTCGTCTTAGCTTTGCAGCAATTCGCCGCACTGCCGGCGTAAAAGGTCTATTGGCCGACATGTAGTCCACCACACACTGGATACGAGACGCGTGTTGTCTCGCCGACTTGATCTTAGCTTCCATCTTGTGAACGCGTCGCTCATGCCTCCCAACAAGAGCGGTGGTTTCCCTCCTCTCCGTCTGGGATAGAGCACGAGCGGCGTCGTACACGACAGAATTGATCTGCCAGATGGTAGCCTCTTCTGAAAGAACATCGCCAATCTCTGCATCCACTCGTTCCAGTTCTTGCGGCTTCAGGGGCTTCATATTGTGAAGCGCCCTGCGGGTTCTGATGTCCTCCATTGGTGGTATAATGCGAGCCTCCTCTACAGCCAGACCGACACGTGGCATATCTGCCACTTCTGCCACTTCGTTAATCGGCTGAGGAGGAGCTCTAACATAGCCTCGAGCCCGGAGATAGGAAACATAATCCCTGAGATTTTGGGCGGAAACGGCAGCATGCTCTGGGTGTCTTTCACACCAGAGAGCATGCATCCTTGCCATGTATCCTCTCCGGGCGGGCTCACTGCTCTCGTAGATATACAGAAGTCCGTCTCTCAATTCGTCCGTCCACTCAAAGCGTCCGTTGTCATTGCGGTTGTCATTTGGCAAATCATCGTTGTTGGCCCCACCACCTTGCCTTTGACCCCTAATCCGAGGGGGTCGGTTGTGGGGGCCTCTTCCCCGATTGTTTGGAACCGAGTATTAGGGTTTACTGGGGGGTTAACCCAGTAAACCCACGGCCGACACCGGAGGGAAAGATGCCTTTTCCCTCCCGGATGCGCATGAGCTGCCGGTCCGATTTTGCATCCTTTGCTCGGGTAGGTGGTGTCGCAACTCACCAGGGCCTTAGGTGTTGGTTGACCTCCCTGCCTATTTATTTATTATTATTATTATTATTATTATTATTATTATTATTATTATTATTATTATTATTATTATTATTATTATTATTATTATTATTATTATTATTATTATTATTATTATTATTATTATTATTATTATTATTATTATTATTATTATTATTATTATTATTATTATTATTATTATTATTATTATTATTATTATTATTATTATTATTATTATTATTATTATTATTATTATTTTCTGACATCACATAACTGACATGCTTTGTTATGGTTTCACTTTCTTGAAACACCGGGTGCAAACCATGCACCTAGGGTATTCCTCTTTATTAGGATCTTTTTATAGTACTTTGCGCACTATGTGTGCCGTGCCCAACAGTACTGCTTTCTGCATGGTGAGGAGGTTGTGGTATCCTGGGATCTCTTTTACAGCTTCACAGGTTGCATTGGATATCAGCCCTGTGGCCCCGATGACGATGGGTATCACTTTTGCCCTCATGCTCCACATTCTTTGGATCTCTATCTGCAAATCTTTATATTTCAGGTACTTTTCAGCTTCTTTCTGGGTAATATTGTAGTCTGATGGGATAGCGACATCTATTAGAAGGCATGTTCTTTTGTTTTTCTGTTTCAGAATGATATCTGGTTTGTTGGCTTTTATCATTCTGTCGGTTTGAACTTGGGTGTCCCATATTAAGGTGACTTCTGGGGTGTCCATCACCGAATCTGGAACATGCTGATACCAATTCCCTTGAACTTCTATCTTGTACGCTTTGCATATGTTCCAGTGCAACTGAGCTGCTACCGCATTGTGTCTTTCTAGGTATGTCTTCTTTGCAAGGATTGGGCATCCGGAAACTACATGATGAATTGTTTCATTGTGTGTCCGGTAAAGTCTACATTTTGGGTCTTTGCCAGATTTCATGATTCTTGTCTTCATGTAGTTTGTTGCCATTGCTTGTTCTTGGCAGGCGGTTATTAGTGCCTCGGTTTCGGTTTTGAGGTTTGCCTGAGTGAGCCATTTCCAGGTAAGATCTTTATTTATCGTTTCTTTTTCAACTTCTTTTTCTATCTGTCCATGCATTGCTTTATCTTTCCATCTAGCTTTGTGTTTTTCTCTAATTCTTATTTTCATCTTCTCCTTTATTATCTTCACTCGTTTTGTTTCAGTTTCATCTGGGTTTGTGTTCTCAATTCTTTCGCTTTCAGCTAATCGATTACATTCCGCTTCAATGAGTTTCTGGGATTGTCGGTATACCATTCCCAACTGTTTATCCTTTTGCTTCATTTTCAGGTACAGGTTCAGGCCTTGTTTCCATATTTTGCATTCCTCTTCCTCCTTCTCTTCTCGGGATGTATAGCCTGTCTATATCTGCTCTTGGATGGAGGGCTCCGTGCATATTCTTCAGTTTTCTCGTTTGTTGGTCCATTTTTCTTATTTCCGCTTGGGTCCACTTGATTATCCCAAAGCTGTACTGAATGACGGGTACTGCCAGCGATGTGATGGCAGATGTCTTGTTTTTGGCACTGAGTTCGGTCTTCAGGATTTCCCTCGTTCTTCGATAGTATTCTTTAGTGAGTTTGGTTTTCATATTCTTGTGTTGTACACCATCGTGCTCATTCACACCGAGATATTTGTATACGTCATTCTGTTCTAGAGTTCTTATTGCCGTTTTTTCACAGAGTTCAATGTTTTGACTTTTTTTAAGACGTCCGTTGATAAATGTGGCTTTGGCGCACTTGTCTAGCCCAAATTCCATGTTTATATTGTCACTGAAGGTTTTTACTAGCTTGAGTTGTTCTTTGAGTTCTTCATCATTTCTTGCAATCAGTTTCAAGTCGTCGATGTAAAGGAGGTGGTTTATCTTTTCCTTTTCTTTTTTGCAGCGGTATCCTGTTTGTGACTTCTCTAAAATGGATGTTAGTGGGAACAGGGCCATGCAGAAGAGCAGGGGAGAAAGCGAGTCGCCTTGATATATTCCGTTCTTGATTCGAATGTCCTTTATTGTTATCAATTCAGCGCCAGGTGTTCCATTTGAGAGATTAAGGTCGGTGTTCCAAGTTGTCATGGTTTTGCTTATGAATGAAATGAGTGTTGCTGGGGCTCGGTAAATATTGAGCGTTTCTATAAGCCAGCTATGAGGAACACTGTCAAATGCTTTCTTGTAATCGATCCAAGCTATCGATAGGCTTTTGCGGCTGTCTTTGCAGTCCTTGTGGATCATTTTGGATGTTAGAAGATGGTCTTTGCACCCATAAGTGTTTTTGACGCATCCCTTCTGCTCATTGGGGAATAGGCTATTGTTGTTTAGGTGCGTGTGCAATCTTTCTGCAAATATCTTTGTTAGAATTTTGTACATGTTATTTAGACAGGTTATAGGTCTGTAATTGTTGGCTTGATCTGTTTTCTCGTTTTTGGGAATGAGGTAAGTTTTTCCTTTTGCTAGCCAAAGTGGTATTTTTTGCTTCTCAGAGATAAGATCGTTGTACGCATGAGTTAGATGTTCATGTGCTGCATGTAGTTTTTTTATCCAAAAGTTTGTAATTCCGTCTACTCCTGGGGATTTCCAGTTAGCTGTCTGGGTTATTGCTGACATGACTTCTTCTAGCGTTATATCCTGCCATTCCATTCTTTTGATTTGGGCTGTCTTCTCGTATTCTTCCTGGATCCATGTTGCTGTTAATTCATGTTTTGTGTCCTTCTCCCAGATTGATTTCCAGTATCTTTCTATTTCTCGTGTAGGTGGCATACTTCTAATTTCTTTCTTTTTGTTGAGTATATCATTGTAGAATTTACTTGTGTTTTCTGTGTATAGTTTATTCTGTTGGTATTGTGGGCTTCTTTCTGTGTATCTCTTGATTCTACATCCTTTAGCCGAGATTTGTTGCTTTAGTTTTTCAATTGTTCTAGCGTGGTCCTTATCGCTCTTGATGCTGTATTTTAAGTAAAGTATTTGCTTTTGTTCCATCATTTTGCTTCCGAGTTTTTTATTCAGGCATTCGTTTAATCGTGAAAGGTCCTTTCTCATTGTTAATATTTTTGTTTGGATTCGTTTTTTCCACGGGGGGTCGCCTTCAAAGAACGTTTTCTTTTTCTCTTTGTTAGGGGGTGCAATCCTGTCCTGTATGGTTGCTGCCACTGCATATATTAGCTTATTGATGTTTGTAATGCTTTTGAATTCTTCCGAATTGCCTTCAATGATTTCTGATATTGCCTCGTTTCCAAGTTTGATGAGGCGTTTAGTGTTATGGTTGTCTTTTATTTTTTTCAAGGGGATTCTTGTTAGCTCTTCATCCGTGGTTTCGTCAAGAGATATTCTGTGTACTATTTCGTTAATGACGTCTCTTCTTTCTGCCTCTTCGTTTTCTGATTGCGGTTCTTCTTGAGTGCGATTTTCTTCTGGTGTATAGTATTTTGTGTTTTCCATTATATATTCTTCAGTATTTTCTGTTTCAAAGATTTTAAACCCGCAGGCAGTGTTATTCTCTACTGAGATGTGTGGTTTTATCCGTAATTCATTTTCTGTATGTTGTGATTTTCTCGTTATGTGTTGTTTAACTTCTTTGGTGATACTATCGATCTCGTTTTCTGTGAGCTTGTTGTTACTTATTATGTATCTCCTAAGTGTTGCCATTGTGTTAGGGGTCAGGGTGTGCTGAGAATCAGGATTTATTTCTATCCACAGCTTGAATGTCTCGTTTAGGTTTGCTGTTCCTGTTCTTTCAAGTGTATAGAAGTGGCACCAGATTATTTCTTTGTATTCCCCTATTGACCATTTGGTCCTTCCTTGTTTGGTTTCATGTTTTTTTGTTTTTGTTTGGGTTTTCTCTTGTACTGAGTCTAGATTCTCCTTTTGGTTCCCGATCTTCTGGTTTTGTTTCATGATCAGTTCGGGTTGTTGGATATCCTTCTTTCTTTTCTTTTTCTCGTTATCCATAGGTGTTAACAGCTCGAAATGTCCACCTTCTATGTCCCCTGATAGTAGTAGGTTAATACTTTGCCCATGATTATTTTTGGTGATTACTGTAGGCGTTTCATTTGTTGAAACATGTTTGTTGTTTTGTTTTTCAATTCGCGTGAATATGTTGAAATTCATTCGATGGATCTGAGATAACGCCAACATCTCGACACTGGTCCCATAAGTTCCATCACAGCGCATGTTGTAGCAGTAATTTCTCTGGGTCATTAGTTCTGGATTCGTTGTTATCACCAGGTGGTTTTTGACGGCTTCCCAATTTCTTCTTATGTAGCTGACTGCATCCGCCCTGGGTCGAAGATGATTTTCTTGAGTGTTGTAGAGATACAGGCTGACTGCTCGGAACAAGCAGTTGCCGTCTCCTGTGATATCATGCAGGGTGAATGATTTTGAAGTTTCGTTTGTGATTGAATTCGCAGAATCCTGTTGGGTAGTGGGGGTTGAATAACTTCGAGGGCTTCGCATGTTGACGACCTGAGGTGCCTCAAACCTCCTGCCGGACGCGACGTCAGGCGTTTCCACTCTGACCCCGTTTACGTCGTTTTTTTCCGAGGCTTTATAAATTTTCATTTCAGCACTTTTCATAAGGTTTCTGGGTTTTGCTCCACGACGGGTATTTTATTTCCCCGTTACCCCCTCCTGATTAAGTGAGGGAGCATCCTCCATTCGCAGGAGGCCGCGCCCGATGGGGGACCCAGAAAACCCCACACGGGTTATTATTATTATTATTATTATTATTATTATTATTATTATTATTATTATTATTATTATTATTATTATTATTATTATTATTATTATTATTATTATTATTATTATTATTATTATTATTATTATTATTATTATTATTATTATTATTATTATTATTATTATTATTATTATTATTATTTTTCTCCTTAGGAGTGTACCAGTCAGGCCCTGTCTCCGGTGCTCCGACCCATCCGGAGGGCGCGCTGGTGTCGTTAACCCCAATAACCACTCCCTACATCCGTAGGGTGAGTGATTATTGGGTCCGAGAATCGTGTGCCCTGAGTAGACGAAGCGAACCAAGTATAACGGCCTTCTGCATTCTTGCTGCTAAGATTTCTGCCATATTACGGCAAGCAGGTAGTATTTTCAAATTGGAGAGCAGTGTGTCCATCATTCCACCAAGGACTCCTATGATCAGAACCACCATTTTGACAGAATGGTCCGGATATAACCTGCGGAGTTCAAAGAGAAGATCTCGATATTTAGTCCGTTTTTCCTTCTCTTTTCGAACGATATTAATTTCGCCTGGAGCGGAAAACTCCATGACGAATATCGTTCTACTTTGGTGGTCGAGGAGGACAACATCAGGCTTATTGGCTTGTATTTGCCTGAGGGTGGGGAATGAGTAGTTCCAATAGATTCGGCATCTCTCATTCTCCACCACGGACTCAATATCCCCCGGAGCATAAGGCAACACCGGTGTCTCGTCTATACCGTACGAGTGTCGTAGGTGGTAGTACAAAACTCGTAGCGCCGCGTTATGCCTGTGGATATAGGCTGAGACCGCATAAGATGGGCATGCTGATAGCAAATGCATTACGGTCTCAGGTGCCCCACGACATGCCCTGCATCGGGTGTCAGGGACGTCTATACCCATCACGCGACTACGGTAGACAAGGGTGTTGAAGACACCATCCTGGCAGGCCATTATGAATCCCTCGGTCTCCGACTTTAGCTCACTCGACCTGAGGAAGGCAAAGGTCAAGCTTTTGGATAAGCCAAGGTCTTCGATGTTATGAAAGAAGACACCATGCATTGGCTTATCCATATGTAGCTGTAGCAGGACCTCTGTCTCCGCAGCTTTTATCTGAGCTTTTTGCTGAACGGGTCCCAACTCGGTGACAGAGTTTGGGTTAGCCCGTTCAGTGTCGAAAACGAGACCGAGTTCATCGGCCGCACGGGTAGCTGCCTTAAAAAGGAATGCTCCAATCCCTGCTTTCTCATGGTCGCGGACCATGCAGAGAAGGGGATCTGAACTCCTGATGACTTTACAGGCCCCATCCAGAACCATTCTGTTATGCAGACACTCCAAACTCAAAAGTCCACGGCCTCCCCGTTGTCTGGGAAAGTATAACCGTGGAACGGACGATTTATGATGCAAGCTCCTATTGAGATGCATCATTTTGCGAGTCTTAACGTCAAGTTGTCGCAGCTCTTCCTTAGTCCACTTCATCACTCCGAAAGAGTAAAGAAGGATCGGAACGGCAAGCATATTAGTTGCAGCAACTTTGTTCTTCCCCGACAGTTCTGATGACCAGATCTGTCGGAGTTTATGCTGATACTTGCCGCGGAGAGAGTTTTTAACTGCAAATACCTCTTGGGAGCGGCGTTGTTCCACCCCAAGGTAGGTATAAGTCTCTCCGGCATCCAGATGATGTAGGATGCTTCCGTCTACGAGCTGGACATCCTCTCCGTATTCCTCGCATCGTCCTCTTTTGAGATGAACCGTGGCACATTTGTCGATCCCAAATTCCATACCGATAGCATGCGTATATTCTTCCACCACCCTAAGGGACTGATGTAGGTCCCTTTCTCCAGAGGCATACAATTTGAGGTCATCCATGTAAAATAGATGGGTGACATTATGCCTCCGGTTGCAGGGGGTGCCGCAGTTGTACCCACGGGTATTCCTGAGCGCAACGGACAATGGCAATAGTGAGATGCAGAAGAGAAGAGGGCTAAGGGAGTCTCCCTGAAACACACCTCTTCTAATGATGACCTGCTCTGTTTGGACTATGTCTCTACCAGATCTTATGGTGAAGCGAGTCCTCCAGAGCGGCATCAGTTGTCCAATGCATCCCACTATTTGACCGGGTACCTCAAGGCATCTGAGCAAATGCATGATTAACTCATGTGAAGTTGTATCAAATGCCTTGCGGTAATCGATCCAGGCCATCGAAAGGTTACGCTTATACTGCACGGAGTCCTGCGTGATACATCTATCGATGAGCAGGTTCTCCTTGCACCCGGCGACCCCTTTCTTTGACCCTCTTTGCTCATTTATCCGTTCATACACCGGATCAACTGCGGAGAGAATGCGCGTGTATAAGATGCGCGTAAACACCTTATAACACGCATTCAAGCATGTTATCGGCCTGTAATTCTTTGGATCAGACAAGTCTCCGTTTTTGGGGATGAGCACGGTTCGCCCCTCGACAAACCACTCTGGAATCTGCTGCTCCCCATCTAGCCATGAGTTGAAAACTCTGGCCAGATGGCGGTGGGTTGTTGGAAACTTTTTCCACCAATAGTTATTCAACCCATCAGGGCCTGGAGCAGCGAAATTCTTAGAGCCTTTTAGGGCCCCTCGTACTTCTTCCGTGGTTATCGGAATGCGCAGATCATTGAGCTCAGGCTGCCGAAGCCTCCTGCAAAATGCTTCGAACTGCGCTAGGGCTGGAGTATCTACATTGAGTGGTTGCGGATACTCATAGATATTCTTCCAGAATGTTTCCACTCGATCTGCAGCCGGCGGGTTATCGACAACACGTGGAGGCTCTTGGAATAAGCGAGAAGGTTTATCGCGGAACTTTATGTTTTCCGCGATACCTCTCGCCCGCCTCACTAGTGACTTCTTTGCAGCCACTAGCATTCGTATCCTATCAAGGCAGTGCTGTTTGATGGTGAACAGCACACCTTGATTTAATGTGTGGTGAGCTCGTCTCAGTTTTGCGGCAATTCGCCGCACTGCGGGCGTGAAAGGCCTATTGGCCGCCACGAAGTCCACCACACACTGGATACGAGACGCGTGTTGTCTCGCCGACTTGATCTTGGCTTCCATCTTATGTACACGTCGTTCATGCCTCCCCAACAGAGCGGTGGTGTCCCTCCTCTCCGTTTGGGATAGAGCATGAGCGGCGTCGTACACGACAGAATTGATCTGCCAGATGTCAGCCTCTTCTGGAAGAACATCGCCAATCTCCGCATCCACCCGTGCCAGTTCTTGCGGCTTCAGGGGCTTCATATTGTGAAGCGCCCTGCGGGTTCTGATATCCTCTATCAGTGGAACAATGCGATTCTCCTCCACAGCCAAACCGACACGTGGCATATCTGCCACTTCGATAACTGGCTGAGGAGGAGCTCTAACGTAGCCTCGAGCCCGAAGATGGGATACATAATCCCTGAGATTTTGTGCGGAAAACGCTGCATGCTCTGGGTGTCTCTCACACCACAGAGCATGCATTCTCGCCATTATTATTATTATCATTATTATTATTATTATTATTATTATTATTATTATTATTATTATTATTATTATTATTATTATTATCAATTTATAAAGATAGTTCCAAGGTATCACGTCAATGCAGACAAAAAAAAAACGAATAATTGTACACGAACAACTTCACACACGTTATCTATTCTTTGCCTTCATTTTATTAGTTTAGGTAATTCACTTTTCCAACTTGATTATTATCATATTTATACTACAGTGTGAGTGAGTACGAGTTGGTTAGTCCATTTTGTATAAACAAACTGGGGTATCATTTGGTAGCCCAATAAACAATTTTCGTTACTTATAGTAACGCTTATATAATGTTAACGGAATTATATAAGAAGTTTTATATTCTCACCTTCAGTAATGTAGTTATATAACGGATTTATTACACAACTGTAAACTCTAGTAATATAACGAAGTTATATAACTATTTCTATAACCATTTTTAAAGAACTCATGTTAGTGGTTACCATGGTATTTATAAGAAAGGTATATAAAGGTTGTCAGAACCTCTTCAATACAACTGATGTATCCTGAGTTATATAGTAGTGTTCTGATCACCTCAATAAAAACTTGGAGACAGTAGTGTTTGCAAGATTACGTTATAAAACTGTTGGTGGTCATATTGGTAACGATCGTTTCTTCCTTAAAACTACCGTTACCATTATCCATACAAATTACCCTTATAAATCTTGAAGTTATTTTGACAAATGTAAAAGCACTTTTATTTTTATTATTTACATCAGCGTCGTTTTTAGCGGTTTTGCAGGTTATAGGAAAATATTTATAGCTCATATCTCTAGCTCTTTTGTGTGTTGTATAAATATGTTGAGAAATTGGAAGAAAATTAAATACAGCACTTCTTTTCGTCGCAAAGTTACGAAAAATTTTACAAGAATTCTCGACTCTATACCTAATACGGCTGTCAATTTGAGGCGGAGTACCAGTTTAGGACATAATAAGGAGGTGAAACAAATACCTACTTCTGCATTAGGAAATAGAAATGATGCTCATCAAGAAGTGGCATCACAGACACTACAACCAGTAATAAGACACACAGAACATGTTGAAACAATTATTATTACTGAACAAAATGATGATAACATTGCCCCCTTAAATGAGGCAGAACATAATGAACTGCTGAAGCGAAGTGTTGATGATGATCAGGAACACAGTCGAAACAAATGGTTGATAGAATTAGATGAGGATGAGGATTTGTCATCATTTTACAAGGACGAAATATAAGAAAATTTAAAAAATGAACAGACGAGAAAAGAATTCAAAAAATGGGCCTGTGATTTCAATATACGACAACGAGCACTAAAAGAAGTGATGAGAATTGTTAATAATCGTTTTCCAAATATACTACCCCAAGATCCTAGAACATTGCTGGGAAGTCCAACGCAGATTATAATTCAACAAATGGACAATTAAGGTCACTATTGGCATCAAGGTCTCGAATACTGTCTATCCAAATGTCATCAAAGCCTCCAGGGTTTATTGAATATTTCCATCAATGTTAACATCGATGGTCTGCCAATTTATAAACGTTCTAAAGATGAATTCTGGCCCATTTTATTTAACATTTTTGAACTTCCAGAATTACAGCCCATGGTCATAGGAATTTATAATGGTAAAGGTGAACCATCCAATGTTGCAGAGTTTATAACTCCTTTTGTTGAGGAGGCAAAACCCATTTTGGAAAATGGAATTACATTAGAAAATGGACAGGTATTGAGAGTTAGAATCAGGTGCTTTGTTTCGGACTCTCCAGCCAGAGCTTTCATAAAAGGTGAGTCCATCCATATTACATTTTTGTATTCAATTCTCTAGCAAAAAATATTCTAGGAGTTGCAAATTTTAATGGTCAACATGGATGCCTAAAATGCACGACTGTGGGTGAATATTCATACATAACCCATTGTAATATTTTTCCAAGAATTGAATGCCCCAAAAGAACTGATGAAGGAAGACAATATGGTTCACATTACAAGTCTCATACACCACTAGAAGACCTTCCAATCAATATGGTTAGTGATTTTCCAGTTGCTGATTCTCTTCACCTTATTGATTTGGGAATAATGAAACGGTGTTCGATTGGCTGGAGAGATGGTAGCTTCCGTTACTTCAGGATGAAATGGTCTGCTGGAGATATCCAGAATATATCAACATTTCTACTAAGCTGCAAAATGCCACTGGAAATACATCGTGCAGTTAGAGGGCTTGATTGCCTTGCACAATGGAAAGGTCTGGAGTTTCGCACGTTTCTCCATTACATCGGCATTGTGATACTTAAAAATTATTTACCTTATGATGTATATGAGCATTTCCTGGTGTTTTTTTGTGCCATAACGATATGCTCATCCAAATTTCATTTACATTATATCAACTTAGCAGATCATTTGCTCAATCATTACATTGAAAAATATAAAGAAATATATGGACAAGAATACATTACAAGCAATGTGCATAATCTCTGGCATTTAGTTGATGATGTGAAAAAGTTTGGAATTTTGTCAACATTTTCCTCATATCCATTTGAAAGTAAGCTATTTCACATAAAACATATGCTTAGAAATGCAAAGAATCCTTTGATACAAGTTGCTAAAAGATTGTGCGAAGGTGATAATGTGGAACATATAAATAATTTTAAAAAACAAAAGTTTTCTGTTTTGAAAAAGCAAAATGATGGCAAGGAATATCTATTCCTACACAAAACACAGCAACTTTCTTTCATCAGATAGAAGTAACTGACGGGGTCATATTAAATACCAATTCTCAAAACAAGTGGTTTTTGACAAAAAATGATGAAATTGTAAATATGAAAAATGTTATTGTTGAAAATGATATTTTGATTTACGGATCTTCCTTGAAACATATTCATAACTTTTTTGAAACTCCAATACAGTCCTCCTATTTGAACATCTATTCGTCTGACTGCCATGAAAACCCTTCAAAGCTGTTTCAGTTGAATAGCATAAAATGTAAATTAGTTTGTGTAAAGAAAGATGTTGAAACATCTGTTTTCATACCTCTTCTCCATACTTTGTAAATAAAACAATTATTGAAATAGATTATTAGTTTTTAATACATAAACCTTTTCCGTTTATTCACTTTCAGGTACTTATAAACCACAATGGAACAAAAGTATGTTTTCTTTGGTACAATTTGTCAACTTGTCATAAAATACCTTTCATAAAAAAAAGCCTTAATATCCATAAGTACTTTTTAGTCTCTAGCCTCCATCCATTTAATCGTCCTCTTGTGTCTGTTTAGCATCCTCTATTTGGTCACTGTGCTCCATTTGTTCAGTTTCTTCTGCCTGTTCAGATTCCTCATTATCTTCAGGATCTCCACATGCATTACTCTCTTCTTCAATTACAGTATCATTATTCTCAACTTTTTTATACGTTAAATTCTTGGGCCTCTTCTTGCCACTGGAAGCTCTTCTTTTTTCCATGCAACTAGCCAATTCAGAACGCCTTCTGGCATTTTTAATGACACCCTTGAAAAAACATTCACACTCCGTCTCTGAAAATGAAGAATCAGCTTTGCTGATTATTTTATTGAATGTTTTCATGACATTTTTATAAATTTTGAATGCCATCTTGCCTTCTTCTTTTCTACTTCCTCCGCTCCAAGAAAAATGTGTTAAAAATGTTCTCTGGAAGAAATAATCTATCAAATGGTAGCAGCAGTTTAATCCATTCTTTTTTCCACTGGTTCCGCAGATTTGGGTTTTACTTATGACCTAGAATAGAAATGACTATTATCAGAATTTAATTGTTTATATAATAGAGTAAAAATAAAATATTAGGTTTTCATGTTTCTAATGAATGCATTGCTGTCAACAGGCGTAGGAAACATTATAACTTACCAATTGTTTCATGTATGATTCATCCCTCAGGTCAATTTCTAATTTCTCTAATGTTGCAACTGAATCAATTGGAAGAGGATCTGGTATTGTGATGTTGCTAGATTCATCTGACACCTGATAGGTTGATGTTGTAACTGTTGCATTGGACATGTGCTGACAAATGAGTTGTAACATTGTTTCTTGATCGGCTAGTTGCTCAATAATTCTCATCTGATTTTCCAGAAGTGAACTTTGATTTATGATTATGTTGTTTTGATTATCTAAACATAATTTAATCTGACCATTCTCACTGCTTTGTTCAAGTTCATAAATTAACTCCTCATTTTCTTCAGTATCCCTCTGGGAGTTTGAATCATATACAGACTCTGTATTTTCATCTGATGAATAAATTTAAATCTGTGGAAATTTAATCGTGTTTACCTTAGTGTCATACGCTATATATATCATATAATCTCATAATAATTATCCCAAGTAATATTTAATTTATTTTCCGGAACAATCCAAAATGAATAATCACTTGTTAAATAGAAGCGACGCAAATGATCTTTGATAAAAGATAAATCGTGTAAAAAAAAATATATGACTCCCATAAAATCTGAATTGACATTCTATTATTACTGGGAATTATGAAGGCCCCTGTTTTTTTTCAAAGTATCCTGTTAATATTTGCAGTAAAAAAAATTTTCCACTTCAATTTGGCGTCATACTCTAATAATAAAGTCTCAGAGAGATTCACGCGTAGTATCAATTATTATACTTCATTATTATTTTGTTTGCTTCTCTGTTTCAAGTACCTACTCATCATGTAAAAGAATAATTTTGAAATGAGAAAAAGTCATAAATAAAAACGTGTTCAAGAGAGAGAAAGTATAACCTATCAAGATATGACAGAATTGACAAGTGACAGGAAGAAGCAGCAGAACTTGGTAACAGAAATATTACCATCACCAGTATATGCAAGCTTTATAAGGTCTTCCGAAACACTTATAACACTATATTACGTTACTAAAGGTGTTCAGTTGCGGTTATTTAGGAAGTTATATAGCGGTTCCCAGAACGTTTCTGTTCCTTGTGTTAACAAAACTTAAAGTTATATAGCGTTACTAAACGAAGGTGATCGTAACCTCTATAAATGCTTTATTTAAGCTCATTAAGGGGTTTATGAGGGCAACGGTGATAGTCCAGTTACCTAACTACATAAATTCAAGTTATTTAAGGCAGGTGATATAACATTTACGGTAACTATTATATACACAAAAATGTTTATTTGGAGGAGCAATGTTCTATGTGGAAACTAACCAGAGGCATTGATGTTCATTTTAAACTGTAGAATACATTGGTGGTCCTCACTTTCTAAATTGATATGGTATGTGTAATATTTAGGAAAAATATGCACATACAAAAATAAGAAAAAAAATTATATTCAAAAAAATTTAGAAATAACAAAAAGTATTATAAATGGGTGTGAACACAGAGCATTTAATTTTAGACAATGCTACAATGATGATCATATAAATGGTGTCTGTGATGAACTTAAGATTCAACTTAATTTTAATAGTCAGACATCCGTCACCAAATCCGACAAAACGTTATATAGAGAAATCATGGAGTATCTGAGAATAGTAACTTATAAACATCATGAACAATGTGAAGAAAAATTGCGCATAATTTAAAAATACATGGATGAAGTTCCTAGTATGATAATAGAAGAATGTCTAAAAGATTCAATGTCAGTAATTTTACCTGACAGAGAATGGATAAATGTAGATACAAATTTGACATATACCGCAGGAAAAGATGATGTAAGAATAAGAAGGAATGCCATCAAATATTCAAATAGGGAATATGAAAATAGAAAAAAACAAACAGAATTTAAGAATGGAGATTTAGTTATCATGAAAAATTGAAGAGTGCCATATAAAAAAAAATGTGTGCTAAATTGCAGTTACCTTTTGTGTGAAGTAGAAAATGTAGATCCCATATTTCCATATTTCTCTCACTTTCGAAGTTATCAATTCATATTACGTACCACTACGTACCCTAATAAATGAGAACCAACTGGATATACTGCAATGATATTTTCGTTTTGACCTTTAAGGAAAATTGTACACCATCAGAGACTATTTCAATTATGTCACCTAGTGAAATGATAGAAATCATGTGCAGGTAAAGGATGTCGGAGGAAGATGGTGACATAGAAATAACAAATATTTTTTATAACAATGTATTCGGGGCCAATATGACAGAGTAGAAAAAAGAAGCATCTTTTGAAAAGTAATTCAACTTCATGCAACTTCCGGTTTTACCCGAAGTGACACAAACTTTCGATTTTCAAATGGGACACCTGGTATATTTTCATTTCTCTTGTCTCCATATAACATACTATATACAACCATGTGTTTGTTGCTCTTCACATTTTGTAACTGAATTTTATTTTTATTTCGAAGTTTATTTTTTATTCCAGAGTGCAATGGATATCTTCAAATCTGCAAATAATACAACTTCACTGTTTTTGATCGAAATTCAACAGTTAAGAGTGATAGTTGATACATGATTGTATTCAGAATGTCACGTGGAGACAAATGTGGTGATAATATACTGAGTGTCCCATTTATTAATCGAAAGTTCAAGTCACGTTTCGTGAAAGTGGAAGTTGTATGATGCCGAATTTTATGTCAAAAAACGCAGCTTTATATCTTATGTAAATCTTCCAATCTTCATTCCATCACCTTCAAAAACAAAAAAGTTATAGGGGCGAGCCACCTCCCGCGGACACCTGGTATATGTCTGGATATTCTGGAGAATTCCGATTCGTCTCATAGGGTCTCATAGGTGATAGAGCAGACTTTTTGTTGTCGTTCATCAATCAAAAAGATAACTGTGCTTCGTTGGTATATCCCTCAGAAGATTTGATTACCATATGCACAACTGCAGAAAACGTTTTGCAGAATAATTTCAATGAAAATAATCCCGCATGCTTTGTGAACTTCTATGTCCTGATAGTATTGAATATGTTGTTGAGTAATGAGTTTTTAAATGTCTCGAGTTAAACTTTAGGGAACCAACTTTTTTCTCTTCCCATTTCAGCAACTTGATAAAAGTCATATGCTCAATATATTTAAACACTAGGGTGCACCATTACAACAAGAATTTATTTGAGAAATACAAAAGTGTTTTATTCAGGTTTCAGTCAGGATTAATTAATATTGAAGGCCAATAGCTCTTCATTTCATTATCATTCTCGAATAAATGAATTATTTGGAATCATTGGTGAGATACTCAAACACCAAACTACGTCAAAGTCACAATCGACGCTCGTTTCGTTAAAAAAATTAGCATCTTCAGGAGCTAAAAGCAAACCAACCCACCGATTTTAACGTAGTTTTGGGGTTTGGATAGTTTCTATTTCTTGAATTAATATCCTGCATTGTGAAATAAACGTATTATTCATTTTTGATCATATTTTTTACCCTTAGTTATCTTTCATTTTTCTGATTTAGCTTGTTTATTGAAGCTAGATTTAAAAATAATTAATTTCTACAATCTCATTTGTTTGATAGTGTTTGAGTAAAACTTGTATTGAAATGAATGCATCAGATGTTGACATTGAACTGATTTTCTAGGCTAGCACCAAAAATTACAATAAACCTTTCAGAAAATCCAGGTATAACACAAGACCATTCTAATACTATTTATGGACAGTAGGTACTCGCTTCTTCTGAATAACTTTATATCGAATAACCTAAGTGAATAACAAACAGATTTCAACTAAAATATAACAGTTGTGAATAAGGATAGGACAGAATATATACATGCAAACTGATGACTGATTTACTGAATCTGTTTTTTGAAATAAAATCCAGAAATCACTGAACATAGCTGCACTTACATACTAGAGGATTAAGATTCAGATCTTTTTTCACAATATGTTGAAAACCCGTATTGTGACAATCGCATTAGAGTGAAAATGTTTTTGTCAAAACACACCTGGAGCAATGTTTCAGGTGTACAGTTTAATTTGGCCATTAGAAGTTTTTGGTTCATGAAACTGCAGCCCACTCATCCCAAATAAAGTAACAACTTTGTGAAATAATAACTGACATTTTCCCTGAAAACGAATCTGTGCCACTTCCCACTCCTTAGGACTAACTCAAAATATTTGGCAGACTTCTAGAACACTAATTAGTAAAGCCTTTTTCTATCTCCTGTTCATTTAATCTAACATAATAACTTATTGAAAAAAATAACTTATTGTAGCTTGAAGAACATTAGAATTTACTAATACATTACTCATTTCTTAGCATTAAAAAGGATTGAATTATTGTTCAAGAATCTCCCAAATTTCCATATGAAAAACACATCCTGCTTCAATAAGTTTTTATTCATGAATCAGTCTTCTAAACGCAGATAGTCATCGTGGTAAATTGAATTATTGCCCATTTACATTTGTATAGATTTCCTTGAATTAATTTTTTTTCCTTTCGCGTCTGTGGAACATTCTAAGTACCAAAAGATTATGTCTATGTCATCAGCCTGTCTCCAACAGAATACGACAGTTCTCTTCTACGTATATCATAAACACACACCTTGCCATTTAAAAAAAGTGGTGACAGGAGTCGTTACCTTGGGGAAGTTCAAGTTTCTGCAATTCTTGTACAAAAATGTCGGTCTAGAAACAAAAAATGACGGGATGGTAATGAACTGACTTGATGGAGTATGTCAAAAAGCATAATTTCAAGTTGCATGAAATGAATGCATGGGGTGAGTATTTTTAAAAGGCTTATAATGTTTTGTTCAAATGCATTCGTGTAGAGCTGGAAAGTGCACCATCATATCTCTATCCATAATAGTAATTATGCAGGAATAGTCTCCATTCCGACGATATGAAACAATTGCATTCACTAATGTCGTCAACTGGATTTTCTGTTGTGCATAATAGGCAACGCTACGGACGGATATTCCTAAACTAGACACTGGGGGCTTTATGAGTTATGGTGGACGGCGTGGGCATTAATTTGTTTCACTGGTGATTTATCGTGCTGGCGAGTATGTTGCCCATCACTGCTCCGGTTATTAGATGTTTCTCTGGATATTCAGAGTTCTGTTAATTATTATGTCAACTGCTGTGACTGAACTATATTACAATGTTTTTCAGATACCTATCTAGGTGTGTAGAGTATTGGTTTATTTAAAATCGCTACTAGTATTTAGGAGTTGGCATTTCTCTTGAGCTGGACTCGTTAGTATGGATCGTATTTTGTAGTGAGACTCTTCCAACTATTCAACTTTCTCATTGTATGTGTTTCTTTGTCCAAAATAGTATGCTGATAACATTTTGCAAGGAAACATTTCTACTGCTCCAAGGTTCTTCTGATCAAGTTTTGTTTATTTGTATGTATATCCTGACTATCTCTGGATACAGGAATGGGTATGTGTGTATGTGAAAACAATTGTCAGAGAGAACATACAACCACATACCTATAACATACCAAGCGTACGTGTTAGCAGTTGATATTTCTAATATGCTCTCAAAATAATCAACAATTTTACAATGCATCCAATCATTGAGAAATTTTTCAATCACTGATAGGCTGGTGCTATAAGGAATTTTGAACGCTGAAAATATGAAAGGAAATAACAGGCAAGGACTAGGTGAAAAATGTTGTTGGAGTTCGAACTACAAGAATAAAAAATATTCAAACACGAAAACACGCAAAATAGTGAAACAGGGATGTAGTTTAGGGGTTGAGAACGTTTTGTTGCGATTTGCGTTGTGGCGTGACCACTTACGGGAAATATTCGAATCAAAAGTTGCAGATAATAAAAATAAATAAAAAAAATTATTTTCAACAATTTTTGACATAACCCCAAATTAACTGTCAAAATTGCAAGAAACTGTCTTTTCAGTATTTAATTATTTTCTTGCGTAACAAACTTTTCAGTATTTAATTTTTTTCTCGCGTATAAATGATTTAATTTACTAACAAGATTTTTTTTGAATATATGTCTTTCTTGATGTCGAAAACTGATGATATACTATCGATGTAGTGCTACATCAGTCATAAGCAGAATGTGAATCCATCGATTCGATTCAACTGAACCAAGATAAGATCATCATCTTCGAATGAACAGCCGGTCCTAACAGAAAGTATTGATGATTGCGATCTTGGCTAAGTTATCTTGACCGCGAGCTCGATAACAAACGAGCAAAGCAATGGGGCTGGACCAAACATGCAGGTAGACTGGTTTCCAGATTCATCTCAAACGGTTCAGACTAAATTTCCGAAACATTATTGAAAAGTATAAGTTGCAGCTATGAGAGTGGATGTTATAAATAAAGATGTAGCTGCCGAAAACAAGACTTGAAATGTACCAATTTATTTGGTAATTGTCATGAAAACTGTTCTAACAGAGACCGAATAATATTGAAGAAATAAGTGATTTGGAGGAAACTATCGATGAAGAGCCAGCAAAGAATCTTAGCATCGAAATTGAAGAGCATGGAGACTTCCATGATTTTGATCATTCGAGATTTCCAACGATATAGATTTAAAATTAATTAATGTTTGATTTTTTTAATTTTTTTTTTCAATTGCGAGTAAATGTTTTTGAAAACAAGACATATCAATAGGTGTAAAATGAATGAAGATGATATTAATAAATTCATTGGGTAGTGGAATTATGAATTTCAAATATTTTATTATGGATAATTCAATATAAACTACTTATTGTTATAAAAATGACGAAGGAAATGAAAAATCATGCCTAACACTGATTTTTGTGTTTTATGGACTGTAACACTTTGCTATATGAAAATTGTGTATTTGAACTGCTTTTAAATACAACCCGGTGAACATTCAACTTTACAATTATAAGTCATATAATGGTTTTCATCAGATGTCTCATGCGTTATGTTGAATGAACTTAACCGATACGTACTTCAGAAATCGGTCATACTCATGACTAAATGATATACTAAAATTAAACCATTTTAAGTCGAACGTTCGCTTTAACATATTTCAATTATGTTGCATTTTTGATCAAATTAAACGATCAATACCTTATAATCACGAATGTATCATTTGGATGATGATAACTTTGAAGATTGCATATAAACATATTTTTTATGTACTTTTTCAAGTATTATCTCTTCAATAATTTGCAGACATCAAGATAGATGTGAAAATATCTAACTTTTTTAAATATAATCGTATATACATCTTCATCAATATAATCAATATTAAGACCAAATAGCTACGTATTATTGCATATTTTGCCATACGTAATTTATGTGCCCCAAAAAAAATATATAATTATTGATCGAAATAATCAATAAAAATTATTATATCATTAATACTTATTTTCAGTGACGATAATTTTGAAAACCGAAAATATACGTATTATTTATGTGTGTTTCCAAGAATCGTTTCTCCATAGTTTTCCTGGCATCAGGCAAAATATGAATATTTTACTACGTATTTCCTAATATAGTGATGAAAATATTATATTGTATTCGATTCATTCAACGACCGAATTACTATGTATTTTTGCATACTTCACCTGACGTAAGTTGAATGACTGAAGGTCAATTATATTAATTTATTGATCAAAATAATCGATATAAACTATTCCATCGTGGATACGTCTCCTGGGTAATGATAATTTTGAAAATCGAATGTAAACATATTATTTATAAATATGCAAAAAATGTGTACTTTTCGTTTTCCATGATATGGTAATAAAAACGTTTCATTCAGATCAATACATTTTCTGGCCAAATAACCATGTATTTTTGCATACTTTTTCCAACGTAAGTTAAATACCTGAACAAATATGTTCACCTATTGATGTAATTAATCAATAAAAAGTATTATATCATTTATATATCTTTTGAGCGATGGTAATTTTGAAAATCGATTATAAACATATTACTTATATATGTATCCAAACATATTGTATCTCCAAAGGTTTTCTGTCAACAGGAAAAATATGAAAACTTTACAAATTTCCTAATATAGTAATGAAAATATATTAGACTAGATACATTTGACGACCAAATAACTATGTATTTATGCTTACTTTGCCTGGCGTACCTAAGTTGAATATCTAAAAAAATGTATTTATTGATCAAAATAATCGATATAAACTATTATATCAAAAATATATCTCTTGAGTGATGGTAATTTTGAAAATCAAATATAAATATATTATTGATATGTTTCCAAACATTGTCTAACATTGTCTCTCCAAATTTTTCCTGACATCAGGCAAAATATGAATATTTTACATATTTCGTAATATAGTAATGAAAATATCATATTTGAATCGATCCATTTTATGAACAAATAACCATGTAACTCTGGGTACTTTTTTGCAAACTTCGCCTGACGTGAGTTGAATATTCAAAGAAATATGTTCATTTGTTGATCAAAATCGTTTATATATATTCTGCGTGATGATCATTTTGAAAATCAAATGTATACGTATCATTTATATATGTTTACAAAAATTGTCCCTTCAGGGTTTTTTTGGTATCAGACGAAATGTGCATATTTTTCATTCCTCATAATATAGTTTGAAAATGATTTATTCAAATTGATACATTTTACGATCAAATAATTATGTATTTTTGCAAACTTTGTCTGACGTAAGTTAAATACATTTTGATAATGAAAATATGATCAACGAAGAATGACGTCGAAACAAAGCTGAAACTTAGGACATATCGTCTCAGAAATGGACCGTAGTATTGGGAACATGACATTTGAATCATTTACTTGATACATATTATGATATGTTCTTTGAACATTTTGCATATCACGTCATTTTGATGATGAAAATGCGATCAATGAAATATGACGTTGATCCAACGCTGAAAGTTGGGACTTATCGCCTCAGAATATACGTATAATGGATACATATTGATGATGTTGACCATCATTCACAAGACGTTAAGTTTATGTTCCACATACGTAACAATTTAAAAAATGTTCACCGGGAAGTTAATAAATAGAATGACAATTCGAACAGAAATAACAACTCTATTTATTTTTGAGTCACTTTTTTCTTTCTTCTGTCAGGTCACATTTCAATCAGTTATAGTGGAAGAATATTTCAACAATCAGAATGATCACTTATAGACCTTCGATATACACAAAAATATTAAGAAAATTGTTCGTGGGAGAAACGGATATTTTTTTCGAAAAATGTACATAACTTGAAAACTAGTCATCTTCCGAATTGGGAAAAAATTATACTTATTCGACACCGAAAAAGACATTTTTTCACAAGTACTTTCACATGTTAATTCACTAATTTTTGAGCAAGAAAAAATTTTAATACTGAAAAATCGGTTTTTCGCTATTTTGACGGTTCATTTAAGGTTATGTTAAAAAGTGCTAGATACAAATGTTTTCGATTTTTCTGTAACTACAACTTTTGAACTGAATAATTTCTGCTAGTAGGTCACATTTCGCCGCAAAATACAAAAAACCGTTATCAACCTCTTGACTGCATTCCCATTTCACCATTTTGAGTATTTTTTTGTTTAAATATTTTTTTCCATTGAGTTGGAACCTCAGCAATATTTTCCAACTGGCCTTTGCCTGTGTTTCGTTCATATCAGAAAATTATAGACACCAGCCTATGAATCTGGCTCTAACAAAAAATAAATGAAAAAATATTGTCATCAACTAGTCATCCTACCGAATTACAGATTCAACCAAACGAGCAATGGACTCCTGTATACGGGAATAAAAATCTATCATTGAATCAATGAAAAAAAAAAATACATTAACATTTTCTTTATGATCTTGATAAATTATGCTAATTGAACTTTTCTGAAACAATAATTTCAATTCTAATAATTTCCATTTTGTTTCGTTTTCTTTCTCACTCAATATATTCACTTGCTCATACAAGGTATTCGATTATACAAGTCGTTATTGGTCAACGATTTCCTCAAGCCATTGGCAATAGGTATTCAACAGATTGATATCAAAAGTATTATATTCTAGATTATAATATGTATATAATCATTAAGTGTCGAAACGCTCCATTATCTTACGAGTTGATTATTTTCGGAAGTAAAGCTCGAACAGGTCGATTTTGTTTTTTAGTTTTCTACCTTTTTTTGGGAAAAAATTTTTTTCCCTCACCATCTTACAAAATATGACGTCATCGATATTTTTTTAAATTGCATATCGATTTATAAGTCTGCAATAATAACTTTCTGAAAAATTTGACCCTAAAAGCAATTATTTGTAATAACGATGGTTCTGTCCGAAAAACAGAACAGAATTTCTGATTATCTTAGGTTACGGCGATCTCAAAAAAGTATGGCAGAAGTATGCGAAATCTTTAACGAAAAATATCCAGATCGAGGACCAATAAGCAAATCCACGTTATTCAAAATATTACATAAATTCAATGAAATTGGAAATGTTAGGGATAAGCCTACAAGTGGCAGACCTACCGTTGCCGAAGACACTCAATTGATTGTATTGGAATTGAAGATAATCCTCATTCTTCAATAACAACATTATCTGACTACAATGAGATCTGTTGTGGTGCTGTGCAGAAAATTCTTTGAAAAGCCAAATTACATCTATATAAAATTGAACTCATACATGAACTTGATGAACACAACTTCAATAGACGCATGGAATTTTATGAAATTATGCAAGAAGTGTTTTAATCAAAATCATGGTTCTGAATTTAATTTCTTATTTTATGAAGAATCAACTTTTTTTACAAACGGTTCTGTGATTACGTCAAATTGTTGTTCTTGTGCAATAGAAAATCCCAATTGGACGATGGAAGCTCATACCCAATATACCCAAAGAGTAACTGTGTGGGCTGGGATTCTCAGGAATACATACGTAGGACGTAATTTTTTTGACGGTACTGTAATAGGTGAAAATTATTCGGAAATGTCACAAGCTTATGTAGTTCCATATTCAACAGAGACATTTCAGAACATCAGTCAACCTTATTGAATAGTTTCTACTATTTGGTTCCATCAGGATGGAGCAGATCTTAATTATGCTGAAGTTGTTAGAGATTTTCTCAATAAAACGTTCCCCAATTGCTAGATTGGACGAAGCAGACAGATTGAATAGCCTGTTAGGTCCCCAAATTCAACTCCTATGGACTTTCTTCTCTGGAGTTACTAAAAAAGTATAGTGAACATAAACCAATTCTTCAATTTGGAAGACCTTGAAAAGATAGAGGTGTTGTCGAACGTAACCCATGAATTCATTAGACGTCTTGGATATTGTCAACTAATCCAAGGAGCTCAGTTTATTTTCAGTACTAACCCAAATAATGAAATGAATGTAGTACATATTGCAGTATACTGCAACTTTATCTGTAAGATATGACGTGGTTGAACTCAGAAATATATGAGCTTTGCATTTTTGACATTAAAATATACACTTTCAATTTAAAAAAATATCGATGACGTCATATCTTGTAAGGTGGTGGAGGAAAAATATTTTTTTTTTCTGAAAGGAGATGAAAAAGTATGATGCAAAATCAACCTGTCCCAACTTTACCTCCAAAAATTATTAACTCGTCAGATGATGGATCGTTTCCACATTTCATGAAGGCACTGTATATTATATCCTAATTCAGTTGAAAACTAATTCATTTACAAAAGTGAAGACATGTAGAAATAAACGAATAAAAGCAAGATAAAAATAACTAATTTTTCATTACAAAAAATTATACATAAATATACAAATATCATCGTTACTTTGGTGAAAACTACATACATAAAAATGCATAGGTACATAAAAATAGATACATAAAAATGGATACACAGAAATAGATATACATAAAAACATATTAATTTTTCATAATTTTTCGTCGTTTGAAAATGTTCATTGAACAACTCTCTTTTATTTCTTATTCACTGAAATTACCCATTCATTTGTGAAATAGAGAATAATGTGTACAATTTTTTTTTTTGTATTTTCCAACTTCTGTAAGTATTGTTTTTGTCTCTCGTATTAAACACATGTATTTCAGTTACATACCTACTTTGTAGGATTTAAAATAAAAATTTTGGAAAACACTCAAATTTGATTTGAGGAGGAATTAATTTTCAGTTTTTTCACCCCCGTAGCTTTAACACTGTAGGTGGAGGGTGAACTACTCTCAAAATTTTAATGAGGAAAAGGGGGCGTTCTATTCCTCTTTTGGAAATATCGACGTGTTCGGGCGTTTTCCAAAATTTTGATTTTAAATCCTACAAATTACGGTGGAAAGTTTCCATTGGCCCACCCTGTATGTGCTATCACTGTTATTCTCGGGTTACCCATTCATTTGTGAAATAGACAATGATGTGTACAATTTTTTTTTTGTATTTTCCAACTTCTGTAAGTATTGTTTTTTTTCTCGTATTAAACTCATGTTTTTCAGTTACATACGTTAATTTCTTCAGGAGATATACACCCTACCCTATCCACCCTACTTTGTAGAATTTGAAATAAAAATTTTGGAAAACGCTTGAATTTGATTTAAGAAGGAATTAATTTTCAGTTATTTTCACCCCCGTAGCTTTAACCCTGTAGGTGGGGGTGAACAACTCTCAAAATTTTAGTAAGGAAAAGGGGTCGTGCTATACCTCTTTTTGAAGGTCTCATTGAGTTCTTCATGGCCCTATAATTTTGTCTTATTATTTTCGTCGATAACGAAATGACAGGTTATCAAAATTTTGGAAATAGACTATTGTTACCGTAATAAAAATACCAAATAATCGAAGTTTCAAATTTAATAATCAGGTGACAATTGAACTTGTAACTCAAATCATTTGGTATTTTTATTAGGAAAATAGTAGTCTATTTCCAAGATTTTGACAGGCTGTCGTTTCGTTGTCAATGAAAATCATAAAGCTAAATTATAGGGTCATGAAAACCTCAATGAGACCTTCAAAAAGAGGTATGGCACGACCCCTTCCCTATTCAAATTTTGAGGGCTGTTCACCCACCAGCTACAGGGTAAAAGCTACGGGGGTGAAAAAAACTGAAAGTCACTTCCCTTTTGAATCAAATATCGAAATGTTCGGGCGTTTTCCAAAATTTTGAATTTAAATCTTACAAATTACGGTGGAAAGTTTCCATTGGCCCACTCTGTATGTGCTATCGCTGTTATTCTCAGGCATTGTAAAATTATTCGCATAGCACGATTATGCATCTTCTGGAGTCTGGTCGTTCCATTTCGATTTGGAAAAAGCAGAATTCTCGAACAATAATGGAAATGTAGAAGGATTATGGAATTGTATACTATCAATTTGGACCACTTGCTCAGATACGGGGAATATTTCCTTGAGTAATTGAGTTTGTGAGCTACTGTTTTGATAACCTGGTTAGCATAATCTGTGAATTTTAATTGAATATCAATATTTACATCCAGGTACACGAATGTATTTATCTTTCATATTTTCCTGTCATTCAATCATATATGTATATTTTCATTATTATGATATTTATGACCATCTAATAACATCCATTTCATTTCATTCACGTCTACTTTCAGCAGATTTGCACAACAATATTTATACACCCTTTCAAGAATAGTGTTCACAATATCAACACACTCATGTATATCTTTACTCCCTACTAAAATACAAAAGGTGTCGTCGGAAAATAAGTGAATTTCACATTCTTCTGCTGTTGCAACAATACCATTCAAATAAATGAGGAATAAAATGGTCCCAAAATAGACCTTATCATTTTGTATTCTATCTGAATAACAATTATTTAGTTTCATTTTGTTCGACAGTATAATAATTAATGAATGAAGTATATCTATCCATTCATCTATGTATGCAAATCCAAAAGTATTCCTGCACAATTACAAGATTGCACTTCAGGTCCAGTTACAAATAAATCACTCTGATATCGACTTGCCATTTCAGTGCACTCCATGTTGTGCACACCCTCGATTCTGAGAGCCACAATTCGAACCACTTCAGAGAAGCACATCTCCAGCGAACGCTTGAATTAAATAAATAATTCTAATTAATGCGACAGACAGAAGGTGGTTTTTCAGTTAATTAAAACGTGGTGTGCACTAGTCGATAATACACATCTCTTTGAAGTTCAAAGGACACTCGATTACAAAGGAGAGAGAAGATACAGCATTTGTTCAAGCGTTCTGTGGAAAAAGAACGTTTCTGAAAATTACCTCGAGCATTTTGGTGAATGGGGTCTGGAACTCTAATTCTGGTAATTCTGAACTTCAATGCATTTTTATTGCTGTCGCTTCTGGTCATGAATTGATATTGGCCGTTTTGTTTTGCCAGGTGAATCGTATGGTGAAGTAATACTTGTATAGTTTCTGCGGAAACTTACACTATTTGAATAGTATATTGAAGTATACAGTGACCGCCAAAAAGTATGTACCAAATGGGAAAAACTTTTATTATTGGAGTATTGGAAAAAATATTCTGGGAAAAAGTTTGTGCATGTCCGATAACCTAAAAATCGATTTTGACACATGTCACGTGATTGCTAGAATGGCGGCAAAATGAAAAAATTGCAATGCAAAGGCAAAAAAGGGGTAAGATGGCAAGATATCAAAAAAAGTTATTTGAAAAAGTCACTTAGAATTCAATTTTATACACATAAACAAAGTTTCAAGAGATAGTTCAAAAAAATTGAAAATAGCAATTTTTTAAAAATATTTTCCCATCCATTTAAAAAAAATTTTTTTCTTATGAATAGCTTGACTATACTGAAACATTTGCATTTTAGTGATAATGACAAAACTTTCTCATTTTCTTCACACCAGAGGGCACTAAATTAAAAAAATTGGTTTTTGCCAGAACCCTCGCTGTTACATTGGTTCTTATCTAATAGTTATATCAGAATTCCAAGAATATTGTGTTGATATGGCAATCTAGAAACACCATGTTTCCTGACTTTAATCAAGTTTCAATAATAATGCTGTATGAGCGTTTTACTTTGCACATAAACTTTAAGAATCTTCAATTTGACGCACTATTTTCAAGTTTATGTGCGAAGTGAAACGCTCATGCACGATTATCATCGGAACTTGATTATAATCTGGAAATTACCATGTTTTTGGAGTGTCATATCATCACAATGGTCGTGGAATTAGGATAAAACTGTTAGATACGAACCGATGTAACAGCAAGGGTTCTGACAAATTCCCATTTTTTCAATTTAGTGCCCTCTGGTGTGGAGAAAATGATAAAGTTTTGTCATTATCTTTAAAATGCAAATGTTTCAGTATATTCATAAGAAAAAAAAAATATTTTTAAATAGATGGGAAAATATTTTAAAAAAATTGAAATTTTCAATTTTTTTGAATTATCTCTTGAAGCTTCGTTTATGTGTATAAAATTGAAATCTAAGTGACTTTTTCACATAACTTTTTTTGATATCTTGCCATCTTACCCCTTTTTTTGCCTTTGCATTACAATTTTTTTCATTTTGCCGCCATTCTAGCGGTCACGTGACATGTGTCAAAATCGATTTTTAGGTTATCGGACATGCACAAACTTTTCCCCAGAATATTTTTTCCAATACTCCAATAATAAAAATGTTTCCCATATGGTACATACTTTTTGGCGGTCACTGTAAGTAGATAAAAACATCTTTCAGACACGCGCGAGTCTTCGAGCAAGACGGCGCAGCCGGAGTGCTTGAAATACTGCAAGTGTTTACAAGACCAGTTATCCACGAATACTTTACACGATTTTTTTTTATTGGTACACTTTGAAATCATAAACACTCGCACAAATCTGAAGATGCATATAAAAAAGTATATGAAAAGTTCATCAAATGGATGGAAAAGGTCTTGCGTTTGTTGGTAATATTTCGAGCACTCCGGCTGCGCCTTCGTGCTCAAAAAATCGCGCGTGTGTGAAAGACCTTCATTTTTCACTTGTCCATTTCTGTTTTATAATACTTTGGCAACGGTTGCTATTAACAGACCAATAACGCCCGGGGCGTTATGAAGAGCATTATGAATCATAACGCCCTCTAAATGTTTTTTTCTGTAGCTCAATAAATTAATTACTCACAAAAGTTTTATTTATAACTGTGTATAACAAAGGGACTAATTATTTTCTTTCAAATAGAAATTTTCAAATGTTCCTGAAAAGTGAGTACCAAGTTTGAAGTTCTGTGAGTTGACCGATGATGAACTCCTCAATGTGCATTCGGTTTCGTTCGGAACGTCAACATTTTCTTTTTCGGAAACGGAATGGGGTATCATTGTAGCAATTTTGTTCTTCACTTTCTTCAATATAGCTCTTCGCTACCGTACTACTCTTCCATTGTCCATGTAATTTTAGTGTTTCAAAGGAAGCACCACCTTGAACAAGAAGCGTTGACGACGTTTGGCGTAAACAATGTCCGGTGTAACCTTTCGGGTTTTCCAAATCGAGGTATTTCGCTATGATGAAGGAACACTTCCTATAGTATTTTTACCTACAGGCAACTCAATGCATTCATCATTTCTGTAGGTTGAAAAAACTACGATGTTTACATCCTTTTGGTCGTAGTGCAATGTACCTTTAAACTAAGTTCGGGCTCCTATTTCGCTTTCTTCAACAATGGTGAAACTTTTTGAGGTGCAGGTCTTGGTTTCTGGTACCTTGACAGTGAAACGGCTACGTATTAAGCCTCCAAATACGTTCATTACCAGAACAACTTTTTTCAGAAAAGTATCATCTGTACGTTTTCTTATGAAAAGTAATACTTGTCCACCTTCCAACACCTTTGATTTTTTAGGAATGTATCCTTTTGAGTTGACTGAATCCTGAAATATCAATGTTTTCTTTAACAATCAATGTTGATTTTAGCTGTGGGTATTTGGTCCACAGACTATTTGCACTATATTTTTCAGACTGAATTAATGCAAAATAAATAAAAAATAATAATAATTTTCATGAGATAAACTCACCAGTTCGTGGAAGTATGCCATTGAGACAGTTTCATTTACGGTATTCACTCTGTATTCATCATTCCATTTCTAAAAATGGTCATACTCCTTCTCGTATAAGTATTTGGATTTCACAGGCAGTAAATTTCCTAACGCTTTTTCAGCATTGAGCGTCACATTCTGTGGGATCTCCATAATTATTATGAACACAACTGTTTTTAGTTTCCTCCACTAACAAGCTTGTCAATTCTTACGAAAATGCATTGTCATTTTATTAAATAAACAACCCTCAGCAACCTTTTCAATGTTTCCGTGGCAATTGCATAGAAGCTCACTTGTGCTCAGTTGCCGACCAGACCGCAGTAAATACCATGAGAAGAAATTTATGAAGTAAACAACGACGTATAAGATAATTTTTTTGTAAAAAAAAATCTTGTATGCACCTCAAGCGTTACTAGATCCTAACGCCCGGACGGTAACATTCACCAGAGGGCCTTTGGCCCTAGAGATGAACGTTGCCCGACATAACGCACTTGGTACAAAAATAGCTATTTTATCCACTCATACTATGATAAACTATTATGCCTCAGTTGAGAAAAAATAATTGATTTGATTGTGGAGTAGCTTAGCGGAAGAGGGTCTGGTTGAAGGGGTGAAAGTCTCGGGTTCGAGCCGTAGCTGTAATCATTTTCAATTTAATTTGACGTATTAACCCTATAGTACTCCCGCGGGGTATCTGAATACCCCTGACGCCATATTCTATCAAATTTATTGGTGGGGGTACCTCTGAGTGTCCTGCTGTACCATGTATTCTTCAAGCTTAGTATCAAGATGTGTTAGCTAGAGTATGGTTCTAATTGAATCGAGACTGTGTGCGAACAACGACATTGAAGTTGGTTAGGGTATTTAGATACCCCGTGCGAGTAATCGTGAAACATTTCAGGTAAGTAACACATTCATGTATGACGTGATTTTATGAGTATTTCTGTTCTTGAAAACAGCTCTGGTAATGGAAATAAGCCAGTTAGAGACCACAACAAAGGCTAAGATGGTAATATGAGATTGAAGCCGAAGAGGAAGATGTGATACATATTTTTGAAAAAAAAAATTTTTTTCTAGAATTCTTTAATCATCTATAGATAATGATAACTTGTAATATTCAAATTTCAAGAAGAATGCACCACCTTCAATTGGGAGATTTTTTCTGTTTTCTGGAAAGGACCACGCACACTCCATATGCAAAAAGTCTTTCTGTAAAATTTTCCAAATTTTTAGTATATTGTTGAACTCGGATTCCTCAACAAAAGTTACCATAGGCACACAAAAATTCTATGTATAGTTTACTAGATACAGAGTGTTGAAGTTGTAAAGTGGCACTTTCAAACCATAATTGTCTGAACTTTATTGCTGATGGGAATATCACAAAATTGTTGGTGGATTTTCAATCTATACCATACAACTATACTTGGTCAGTGCAATGGTATATTTTTCAAGCATTTTTTAAAACTGTATACAGGGTAAATCATGACTTTTTCCGAGTTACACAAAATGAAAATAATTTCAGAATGTCATAAGTCTGATCGTATGAAAATTGAATTTTCTGTGTTGAGTGTATCCGATAAGATTGACTGATTCCAAAAAATATGATATTTCCTTAAATATACAGAGGATGTTGAAAGTATACGTGTATCTGTTATATATTCTTTGGATTACATGATTAAATCAATTCAGTACACCAGTTATATGTGCCATGTGGCCTCTTGACAGGACGTACATTTCGAATATTAAACAGTGTGACTTAAGAATACACGAGACTAATATTACCAAAAACTACCGAAATACCCTGTTTAAAAAAAACTAACCGGTCAATTTTCCTTATTCCTCCACATTGTATAGGGGATATATCATATGAACTTTTGTGGAAAATACAGAATTTTTCTATATCTAGTTTTCAATTGATGGAGATGTTGAAAATCCGATCGCGATCGTGTGATTATTCATTTGGAGGATAATTCAAAATAATTCCTCACAAAGCAGCACCCAACTATTTTCCACTGAGAGTATACAGAATAACTATTTGAATAGTGCTAGTCCAAAGTACGAAATACGGGGTCGGTCAGTATATAGGTATTTACTTAAAATACTAATGTAAGTTTATAAATTCACACTATGGACTAATTCAATATTGATTCTTTCGAGTTTCTTTCTTCATACTTTGAAATGAATACGGAAAATTCCTTTACTATGAAATCAATGAAAATCACGCTAATGGAATGGGTGAATACTAACAAATATAAAAATTATATCTGCTATCGGAATGTTGAACAATTTGGCCACATTCTTCAGTGTGGTATAGAAATACATAAAGAAATTATAATATAGTTTCCTTTAGTAGGTCATGTTTGAAAAGTCTATTACTTTACTTTTTCACACCAAATGACGTTTTTTATATGAGTGCATATTTCTCCACGATTGGATGTCAGTAACTCCCATTCAAGTAAATCACATCAACATTCTACTGAACTTTACTTAAATGAGGCATAATATCAACTCATTCATGATAAGAGGTGTTCTGTGAAAAAATACCGATAGATATAATTTTCCTATCTGATCGTAAGTTAGATATCGAACGAATTATTTTCAAAGCAGATATTCGCGATGCTTTTCAATTATTTATGTCTGTCAATATCGCGTATGCTTCAGAGCTTAAATTGACATTCGTATTGTTTTGTGGTTTTTGGGACATGCTCGTCATCCGTCGACGAAAACTCTCAATCATATCTGTGATGCAGCTATTCGGAGATCCGTTGAAGAGATCGTTGGACCTGAAATCATTGAGGCCTAAAATTAGTGGCACAATCAAGTTACAAATACTAATGAACTTTATTCGAATTTGTTGAAATTTTTCTCGTCCGATTACAAAAATGTGATAGGAAGAAGAAAGTGAACTGATTTGACAGTTACAATGGAAGTTTCTTTGTGCTGTAGTATTTTTTCGATAACTTATCTCTCTATAAGCTCCTTTTTCATTGATTTAGGTTAATAATTCTACCAGTATTACTGTTCGCATCAATCATTATATTGACAGTATTGGATATTGACATCGCTGCTTAAGGGAACTGAAATCAAACATTCCAATCAGAGTACATTACATATTTATTTATACTGATGGCGGTCATGGTGTAATCTTCATAATATACCTACATATTATTATTTTATTGAGTACTGACTAAACCCATATTTTGAACATATTCTGCATATCCATGATCAGAGAGTACTCGCAGTAATAAAAAATGTGGGGGTCATTTTGTCAGAAATCAATTTCAAATATGTTTCAAAACAATTATCATTTGAATTATCAGCATTTCGTCCAAAAACCAGATATGGAATAATTCTGTATTTGATACACAAGTTCATGTTATATCTTCTGTATGAAATAAACAGAAATCAGTCAAATTGTTTTCTTTCATTCTTGAATCACACTGTATACTACTCAAAATCCACGTCCCTTCAAGTCGCCTCGTGGCACATATAATCGGTGCTCTGAGTTGATTAAATCACATCATCCGAACCAAATATAACGGAGACTCATAAACTTTCAATGCCCTGTGTATTTGAAATAAATATTATAGGTTCAGCAGATCTTATTGGATATACTTAACACAATAATTTCATTTTCATACGATCCGAGTCATGACGTTGATGCTCCATTCTTAAATTATTTTCTCGGAAAAAGTCATGATTTGCCCTGTATACGGTTTTCAAAAATGTTTGAAAAACATACCATTGCACTGGTCAAGTATACTAGTATAGTATAGATCAAAAATCCACCAATTCTTTTGTGATAATCCCAGCAATAAAGTTCAGCCAATAATGGCCTGAAAGTTCCATTTTACAACTTCAACACTCTGTATCTCGTAAACTATACATAGAATTTTTGTGTGCCTATGGTACCTTTTGTTCAGGAAGCAGAGTTCAACAACATACTGAAAATTTGGAAAATTTTACCGAAAGACTTTTTGCATAAGGAGTGTGCGTGGTCCTTTGTTTAGACTGAAGATTGTACATTTTGGAACTTGGCCCCTCATATGAAGATGAAGATCCAGATTAATATGAAGATGATGAAGTCCCAGAACCATCAGATGAGCACACTACATATACAGCAAAACGTAGAAACTGAAGAAGGAGCTGAAACTTCATGTACCGAATAGACAATTGAAGCAGAGCCATATTTTTTGGGAAAAGATGAAATAACCAAATGGAATAAAACGAAGGCACATAATATTATGTTGGAAGTGCCAGGCGCCAAAGAGAATGCAACAAACGCTAACACATTCATAAAGTGTTTTTCCAGTTTCATTGAAGATTCAAAGATGGAAACCCTTTTCGATTGTACAAACATATACATAAGAAATATTCAACATAAGTTCAACAGAGAAAGTAATGCACTTTTGACTGATCTCTGTGAAATGAAATCATTCGTAGGAATCCTGTATCTTGCTGGTTGTATCATCAAAACTAACTCAAATATCGACAAGAGTCTCTAGAGTACCCACCCACCTGGACCCGAAACCTGAACTCACCTATGTCTGTTTCCTTAGTAATCAGCTTATTTGAGAAGGAAGAAAATATTTTGAATATTATTTGTTGAGCTTTGATCATTTCCATCAAAGGTGAAATTCGAATATTCATCTGTTGCTAGGCACACAGATTTTGAAACATTTTGGATATGAATATCAGAATAAAGTCAGTTATCTGGAAAAGTATTCAATTTATTAAAATATAACAGTAGGTGAAAAGGTTGACATATCATTAACAATTAAAGAATTCAAACAAAGTGAAAGAGCATCTCGTGAGCAATCAAAGTGCAAATCATGGTACAATTATAGGGCAGGGAGAGGAACAGCATCTAATTTCTTCATTTATATATCTCTATAAAGATTCAATGCAACAAAACTTCTTCTTGGATTTCACTTTTTCTGCCAAAAATTCTGAAAATGGTCTGATTATAGAATGAAGGACTGTCACCTTAGACTCGACCAAGCTCATCAGTAAATTTTGTTGCTCTTCCTCAGAAACAGGAGATATATCTAATGAGTTTGCCTCCCTTTAATGTATCGGTTCATATTCAGTGAGGTTCAGACACTTGGGATTTGCTAGATTTTAGTACATCACTCTGCAGGGTTCAGCTGGCTTATTAGTTTCTATTTTTCCTGTCAAAATAACTTACTCCTGTTTTCTTGTTATTTCGTCTGTAAAAAATAGGTAACACTGTTGGTACATGAGAACATATCTCCCCAAACCTTCTGTACAATCATAATAAGCCATTTCAATACTGCTATCTTCAAGACATTATCCATGTGATTAATAATTTATCATTCAGTCTTTGACAATGCATCACGTAGAAAAATTTCAAAAATAAATTATCAGTATTTCCATAGTATGATGGTTAATACCTTTCCAATCACTAGAATATGCGAATTTACTTGTTCACATACATTTTATCCACCCACACACAAATTGCTATTTTGTGATTTTCTAAACTTTCATATGCTATCATTTAATTCATTGTGAAAGTACTCTTCGTTTCCACTAAATAATTAAAAATATCAGGATACATTATTTTTGGGAAAAGTGAAATATCTGCAGCTTCAAGAAGATAATGACTGTGTCTATGATAGAATTATCAACATGCTTTGACAACAGAAATATAGATTTTTTTCTCAAAACCAAAAAAAAAAATATTTTAACAATATACAGTTTGTCTCACTAAGTTGGAACCATATGAAAAACTTTTTTATTATTCATTTTAGGAAAAAAAAGTTATTCCTTATAAAAAGTTCTGCATCTTCTAAAATCTAAAATACAATCATCAGATATCTAATTATTTCAGTTGTATACGCGGTGTGACAAATAATATGAATTTTACCTTAATATTTGAAAATATCGAAAATTCTTAGGAAAAAAAGTTGTTCAGAATTGAAAATTTCGTTCAAATATGCAAATTTGGTTATTTTCAAATATAAAGGTAGGTACTTTACTCTTGAGAAAAATTCATATTTTTTGTCACCCGCGTATACGACTGAAAAAAATTGATATCTGATGATTTATTGATTCACATTTTCATTAAATTGTATTACCGAATTACACTCTAGCTTTTTTTGTCGAAGTAAACTTGACATTTATAATTTTTTTTTTCAAGTATAAATAAATATATGAAAATATGTAAAACCACAGTAAAACATATAAACAATAAAACATAATGAAATAGAAATGAAACATAAAAAAAGCTAAATATGATCTGAAAGATGCGATTTAGTGCCTTCCTGTTCATAAAAGAGAACATATGCATCCCCGCTCATGATGGATCTGGATGGAATTGGGGTCACTTGTGAGTAATTATATTCGTGCCAAGTGCCCGCATAAGGCTGTCTACAGTAGGCTATGTAGTGTCCGCTGTAAGTAGTCCCACTATGATTAGACAATGCATATAGACTATAGCGGCAAGGAGCTACTTTTTCATCAGCATAATTACTCATGTCCAATCCCTCTAAAGGAAAATCAATGGTGTTATTCAATTTCCCTCGGAATCTTTCTGTTGAAGAAAACCTTTTCAAATGAATTATTAAAATTTTCGGGAATTTATGAATTGATAGGAATTTTGAACACTTTCTTCTCTCTTTGCACTTCGCACATGTCGGCTTCTCGTCACCAACTAGAGTTTCTTCCATTTTGAATAAATCCAAACATTGTGATAGTCTTAGTTGACCTGTTATTCGTGGTATTCAGAGGGAAAGATCCCAGAAAGGACCGAAGGACACTGATCAATGACCATAATAAGTACATTTTAATGTAGATTTTAGCTGGCGAACGAAGTAATCCACAATTTTGGAATTGTCTGTCCTTGAGTATCTTGACCATGACTCTTGAGGCTTCTCACTATTTCTTAATTTCTCGTCTTTCTCTCTCATTGTGGGTTTCGGCTCCTCCGTTGCTCTATTGACTGTATTACAGATTTTTAAACCTTTTTTTCCTAAAATGAATAATAAAAAAGTTTTCCATATGGTTCCAACTTAGTGAGACAAACTGTATAACAATGAGTTGTAACCGCTTAAAATTTTTATGTCGATGCATAGGAATTGATAATATGAACACTAGAAAAGAAAGGCACAATTTAGAAAGGTTGGCACCTGGGAAAGTTTTGAACGTTTTGTTCAGATATGTCAGACTTCAGTCAAACCTAGTGAGTTTATGACTATCGAAGAACAGCTTGTTGCAATCCGGGGCAGATGTGCTTTCAAACAGTACATCTCCAAAAAGCCAAATGAATATGGACTCAAAGTATATGCATTGGTTGATGTGAAGACAACGTAAACCTTCAAATTAGAAATGTATGGTGGAAACAACTTGTCGGGCCCTATGCAATGATTAATAGTCCAGAAGATGTTGTGACAAGGCTACTACAATCATTGAATGGTACAGGCCAGAATATTACCATGTATGAGTTGTTCACTAGTGTACCTCATGTCCTAGATCTGGAGAAGGATAGGTTGACCATGATTGGTAGACTGCTGAACGTTTTCCGCCTGATTTTTTATTCGACGATATATCGTTTGGTATGCTTGGCATACGCTAAACTTTCATTGAAATACGCGATTTCTTTATGTAATCAACAGTAATCTACTAGTTTCTGACAAATTCTATACATGTCTATGTATGAGAAAAATAATTATTATTTTTTTTTTGGTGTTTTTGGCATCGACTGCTATGGTCATTAGCCACGTGTTCTGGATAGGCCTTGTTACTAACTCCATGCGCCACCTTAGGAGCAGCACTGTTATTTGGAACGCAACAGTGAATCGTGCAGGACTCACCCCAGTCCAGCCACGAGATTTAAATAATTTAATCGGTCAAATTTAATTAAAAAATCCCAGCCGTAACTGTGGCTCGAACTTCATTATTATTATTATTCTGTTATGTTCCACGGGCAAAGAATAATTTTGTTGTTCTTTGATCACTTCATTCATAACTACCAAAACCCTAAAGGGGGAAAACGTTATAAAATCATTCCATATTTTGGCAGCGGGCTGACGAACTAACAGTGCTTAGTGCTCATAAAAGCCCTCAAATCACTTTTGTGCTCATAAGCACGGTACTCCAAAGCACTTTCTTGAACCTGTGCTCAGTACTTCAAAGCAGTTAACGTGAAGGGTTATTGTCTCAGATCAATAAGTAAACATAGATGGGCCCGATGCTACGTAAACATCATATTCACTGAACCGAAGACAACTCTGTTTATTTACGTACACCTCTCATCCCTAATGTTTTCAAACATTGACGCCCTGTTGTCAAATTGGTAAAAAAAATATGATTTTGGTAGGAACCTACCAATAAATGCATAATAAATCATATTTTATATTCAGATGTATTATTCTAAAAATTCTAGAGAAATGTTTATGTCCAGAAAAGTGTGAAAACCTTACCAAAACGGAAGATATATGTCGTTTTGAACTGATGAAATTTTAGGCTCTAAAAATTTCGAGCAGTTACTAGAATTATTTTACTCTTGGCAACACCGCTTGTGACAGCGGCCGTGGCGGCCATTGTACCTTGTCGTTTTGTGTTGATGAAGTGTTGTTAGAAATTTTCCTGTTTGTTTTCTTGGTTTTTGTCCTGCTTAAACAACTTAAAGTTACATTTGGAATATTTTTCAAAATGGTGCAATGGTTTAGTGAGGAACAATGTCGAAATACTGCTTTGTTTGCAAAACAAATGATAGTAAACAAACATTCCACAGGTGAGGCTCCAGTGGCGTCGAATGCACGATGCAAATCATGCAATCAAACGTATTCGTCAAATATAAAATTGGAGGAAAAAGAAATTCATTCAAAATTACAGGTTAGAAAAGCCTATAGCAGAGTGGTGAATTCCTCAATGTTTGTTATAAACATCTGTAAGCAGGGGAAAAAACATTGAGGCTTAAGAAAGGAAAATTTATTTTTTTTCCGATAATATTGACATTGTTAAAATTCTTACAGTGAGGACAATTAATGATATACCAAAGGTATACGATATACGTATACCTTGCCATCTTGTGAACACTATATTCCTGTCCAAAATGAATGCGTTAATAAAGAGTTCTATCTCTACTTTTGTATTCAATTACTTTTCCCAGACGTAATCTATATAATATATAATGCAACAAATGTTTCCATAGATTACGTCTGGGAAAAGTAATTGAACACAAAAGTAAAAATAGAACTCTTTATTAACGCATTTATTTTGGACAGGAATATAGTGATCACAAGATGGCAAAGTATACGATATGGTAAAATCAACATCAACACAGGAATTGAAATATTTATTGAATGAAATCTATGCTTATACCACACGTTATTATTACAAATAGGCCAATATTACTATTATTTATTTAATTTTAAGCCTAATATACAACATTACAAATGTATAAATAAAGTACAACATTATTAAGCCATGTAAATAAAACGACTATTTGAGAAAACATTACAAAACAAAATATACCTATACACATATCACCAGACATTAGATCAGATTACATTCCAAAATCAGCAAAAAAAAACAAAAAAAATACTAAATATCTCAATGAGCTGTCACTAATATTTTTCCTTAATGATGACACAAGTTTACTGAGTAAGAGTTTTTTACAAATTGTCGTAGTTTAGTGAAATTGTTTAAGCCTTTATGAAACCTACTATTCATTCCAAATTCAGAATTGAGTTTTACTAATGTAAAAATTGCTATGTCAAGAGAGAATACAATATTTCTTAGTTCATTAATTATGGGTAAAGTGTCAAAGTGTATGTGAAAGAATGATTCTCAAGAAAGCTCAGTACATGAGGATTTCAACACTTTGTATTTATTGATTTTTAAATAAAACTGTCTTTGTCAAAGGAGAACTAACTCTTTCTACTTTGTCAGTTCCGCTTATTGACAGTTCATGGTATATTCGGATTTTGAAGAAAATTTGAAGTATTGCCTTTACCAAGGAATAACTATGGTTTGATAAAGGCTCTTCTTCAAAGAAATGATTTCCAAAAATTTTAAGCAAGTCCTTTGGTATAATTGATTAATTGTCCTCACTGTTAGAATTTCAACAATATCAATGTTATTGGAGAATAAATTCAATTTACTTTTCATAAGCCTTAATGTTTTTTCCCCTGCTTACAGATATTTATAACAAACATTGAGGCATTCACCATTTTGGCATAGGCTTTTCTTATCTGTAATTTTGAATGAGTTTCTTTGTCCACCAATAATATATTTGACGAATACGTTTGATTGCATGATTTGCATCGTGCATTCGACGCCACTGGAACCTCGCCTGTGGAATGTTTGTTTACTATCATTTGTTTTGCAAACAAAGCAGTATTTCGACATTGTGTCTCACTAAACCACTGCACTAATTGAAAAATATTCCAAATGTAACTTTAAGTTGTTTAAGCAGGACAAAAACCACGAAAACACACAGGAAAGTTTTAACAACACTTCATCAACACAAAACACTGGCACTTGCAATTGCGTCCTCTGATGCTTTGAGGAACGTTGCACAAGTATCTGTTAGATTTATTCAATCCCCGTCGTGGTCTTAGCCAGGATTGTAAATGTTTTCTGACAGGTACTTGCCATATGAATGAACTGGTCCAAAATTTAGGAAGGATCATACTCAACAGAATAAACAATTTTTACAAAAAAAGGAAATGGGTTCTGAAAATATAGATGTTGGAAAAGGTTTCTCAACTCATAGGGCCAGTTGCATAAATAATTTAACAGACAAATAAATATTTGATTTGATGATTACTATGGTAACGCATGTCTAAGCTCACCAGTTATGTTACCTACGTTAACAGAAGGCTTTATGCATTTGGTCCATATTTATTCAAATATTCTTATTGATTCGTTGAAACTTGATTTACACAACATAAATTCCCAGACTCCAAACTTGAAATATATTCGAAGAACTTGTTACCTCTCTCGAATTAATTACTTTAGACCATAAATAAAGCTTCATTTTTGATAGCTGAAAACTCCTAGAATCCAACTAAGGAAAGAATATCATCATAAATCACAAAACTAATCCGCTATCTTGAATGCCCAAATTTTGATAAAAAGTTATTTGCTGCTAACCCCGGGCTTTTTATTGATCCTAGGAATTTTAAGACAAAACCGCGAAATAACTTGTTGCAGCTCACAGGTACTGCATTTGCATAAGTAATGTTGGCCCCCTTAAAAAACCACGGCTAGAGGTGTTTTGTTTTGGTTCGAATGTCAAAAACCCGAAAGAAAACAGTTTCCGCAAGAATTATCTTCGGTTCGGTGAATATGCTGTTTACGTAGCATCATCGGACCCATCTATGTTTACTTATTGATCTGAGGTTATTGCTTAGCAATCCCGAAAAGTGCACTAAGCCTTTCCATATAAATGCATCTGGTCAAAACATGAAGTAACAGCAGATGACACTGTTAAGAAGATCATTGTCTTGAAGAAATTATCAAATCCTGTCAGTAAATTCGCCTGCCCTAGAAAAATGGTTTTAAGTAACTATAGGGGCCAATTTATGCATCATTGTCATTATCATAGTCCTAATCACAGTTACTGATTTGATCATAAAATCAAATTGAAGCTGTACATTTTAGTTGGAGAATTGTGTAATTCCATTAGGTTTAACCTCAATCGTGATCATAAGAATTTGACCTTCAAGTTGACAATTTTCAATTTTTATGATTATGATTAGCACGACATGCGCGTTTGTGCATGTGCGTCGATACTTATTTGACAAATGACATAAGTAATTATTTGTTTCGACTTGTTGTCCTTGTTATTGTTTATTGTGTTTCGGAATAAAAGAGCCAGGAAGAGAGTACTCTTATTGAAATGATTGAGAAAAGTCCCCATCTTTGGTATAAAACAGCCCTAATGACAGTGTTGAAGAAGCAAATGACTGTGTTGCATGAATATAAAAATTCCTTAAGACGACTAAGACTGGCACTGTGATAGTGATTATGACTATGATAATGATATGTTGCATAAATTGGCATTATTTTTTTAAAAATACGTTGACGTTTCGGAGACCAAACCTGTCTCCGTTACCAAAACTCAGAAAAGACTATTCCTGTACTCACTTCTTCACTGTGAAGAGGTAACCAAATGTGAAGCGGTAACATATAGTTTCGATTTGATTTTGATTTACATTTTTTCATTTTCAGACTTTGTGAGGTTAAACAACCAAAAGACGAATTCAAGAAAACCACAAGACCAAACATTTAATCAATATTCTTATTGTATTTGAATCAAATTCTTGTTTTCAGCCATCTTTTCTCAAAATAGTATATTATGTAACAAGTGTTTGAACGTCCTTTTAGTAACTAGTGTTTAATAAAGTGTTGTGAGGAATTTACAAACGATTTTCATACCGTACTTGTTTTATGAACTCATATTATAACAACAAAATTGTATGTTGTTGAGTTGATGTCTTTTTCATCATAACAGGTCATCATAACAGTTTCAACTGACAAGATAGGACCTACTCTGTCAGGAGGGTTCTTAACCACTAAAATTAAACAGTGACCATCGCGATGCATTTGAAGAATGGAGTTCCTACGATTGTGCTTTTGAAGATTTGCTTCAGATATAGATTGTGAATCTGTGATTAATTGATCATTTAGCGCGGTATGCTAAATCACCTGATGAATATCCATAGCACCTTAAAGACTGTTAAACACGTAAGTAACTGTAACTCAATTGAACGAAATAAGATTCCTACAAATTATAAAACATCGCGACTTGTTTCGCTACACTGTAGCTCTTCCAAGCGCGGCTAGTACAATAATCGCTTGAAAAGTTACAGTGTGGCGAAATATTTAGCACTGTAATATTATTCGGTTGGCGATAAGTCTCTGTTTTATATATATTTCATTAGCGATGCTCTTCTGACATACTTATCATCAATCGTGCCACCATTAGCGGCCCATCGAGACTAACCCGTCGAGGTCAGCCTTCACATCCCTTTGTCGTTACTTTAGAGATATGCCGAACATCTCTCTTCTAGGGCTCGTTCTTCCAACGAACGGTGAAGCTTTGGAACTCACTACCTTGGGAGGTGTTCCCTGAGGCATACAGTCTGCGATTTGCTAGTATTTTTTTAAAAAATATCAAATTTCATGTTAGTTTGTCTCTTCCGTAGGGGTGGCGCTACCTCTACATGTCTTTTCTGAAATTCGAAATGGCATAATTTTTTTGTACGTAGCATTCAGTTTTTTTTTTCATTCAATGGTCGTCTATAATCAACACTTAAATGTAGTCAATAAATGATTCTTGCTGTTTTATCATTACATTGGTCTCAATTGCTTTTATTATTATTCTTATCAAGTTGTAATGACACCCGATTCCTATTTTAAAATGGCATTGAAGAATGATTTCCTCAACTGCCTACTTGAAATAATTTTGAATTTGAACATCTTGTCATTCAAAATCACTTGCATCAATTATTTCAAATCCCAATGACTCGAAAAAAGTTGCTCGCAGCGACTTCTACCACGAATACCTTATTTACACAAAAATCTTCGAAAAATCGATTTTTCCACTAGGAAACGTAATAAAGGTACGCCCAAAAAATGAAATTGCAAATGACTGAAAAGACATGTAGGTGACGCCACCCCAACGAAAGAGAAAAACTAACTTCACATTTGATTTTATCGTTGAAAGTTACTCCGATATACCAAACTTTATTCAAATATCAAAGTTATTTTGGAATTTATTCTCGAAATATAAACATGATAATTCAAATCCGACACTGACGACACTCTATATCTCGGAAACGAATAACTTGCGGACATGTGTCTATATAGGTATAGAGCATCTACAATGAAATGGTTCATTGGAAAGATTTGATGCCACTCTTATCGAGATGTTTTGGGTTCATAAGTTAGAAAACCCGAATAAACAAACAGCGACAATAAAAGTCAGGGCTTCAATTCTCATGAGTCAATATTCGGACAAACTTCAGATGGATTCGGTAGTTGTAGTAAATATAAGTAGCTTCAGTACTCATAAAATATCTGAGGTATGTCAAAATATATCAGAGCTCTTAAAAAATCCATAGAACGTCATTGATACTTGAATGTGTCTCAAGAAAGAGGACAAGAGAAAACAAAGAGGAATATCATATCTGAAGTAAATTGTGAAATTTATTTGATAGACCCTTCGAAGTTTGTGAAAATTTCACTCTGTTTTGGATTTCAGAGAGGAATCAAACTTAAAATTCAATTTTGATGAAGATGATTAAAATCATAAAAGATTTTTCCAATGGCTAAAAACAACAGTCATCCAAATTGTCAACGCCCATTATAAGCTGACAGTTATCAACATATATGCGTAAATGTAAATCTCAATCGAAAAATAAACTCCTTATTGAATTCATTAAAAGTTCAATAAGGTTCTCCTTGATAACAAACTCAGCTAAGTAGAAGATCAGCTTAAAATACACCTTAAGATAAAGATGGTTGGCACCGTGGACTCCTGATCCGCCCCTTAGCAGATTACTGGAAATGATTTGCAACAGCGCAAAAATGATCACGTAACCAACGACGAGACGTTAAACAAGCGCTGTCAGTCCTGTCTAATTTGAAAGGGTGGCGGGAGTATGTCATGTGATTTGGAAAATTTGTCTCTACTAGGAAAACTTGTCATAATATTGCCAAGACAGCTGCGTGCACATTAGTTGAAATGCGTAGTTCATTAGCCACCCTTACATCTATTTACACTGGTTCTCCCTAATAACAAACTCAGCCAAGTGGAGGATCAGCTTAAGGTACACCTTAAGGTAAAGCTGGTTTGCACCGTTGACTCCTGTCCTTACCTGAGTATTGGTAATGTTTGGCAACAGCGCAAAAATGATCACGTAACCAACAACGAGACGTTGAACAACGCATAGTTTTGAAAAATATGACGTGGAATTTGGAAATTTTGTCTCTACCGGGAAACCTAGCCACAATATCGCCAAGAGAGTTGCGTGCACATTAGTTAAAATGCGTAGTTTATTGGCCACCCTAACCTGACCTGACTTACCCTAGGTAAACAGAAAAATATCCATCCAAATTGTTCACCATATAAAGAAGTGGTTAACGATTTTGGATGAATAAGAAAAATTGAAATGACTCGCCATTCCATTCCTCCAGTACGAAGCAACAGAATATTTTCAAGTTCGTAAGTAATATGAATTAACAATATATCAATAGACATTTTGTATTGAGACATAGGTACAGTGTTCAATCTGAAAATTATTTTCTCACTTTCACATCATAGGGATATCCAATATCAGCCTCAATCAGGGTTAGTATATAGGGAGTTGTAGGTTTGGTCACCCTGAATAGAGGGAAAAATACATTCACATCAGTAAAATCCAGAAAAAGTGCTCGAAATACTTTGAAAAACAAGGAAATAGGAAAATATTTTGTGTAGGAAAAGTGAGGTTGAGTATTCAAGTCGAACCTAAGCCTGAATAATCTGACGCTTTTATTGACTGAGGCTTATGTTGACCTCAAATAGTGGTGCAACCAAAATCGTGATATAAGGTCGACTTTAGTCGTAAGGTAACCTTAAGTTGAACTGGTGCAAAGAGCTGTTCGCCACGCTGTATTTTGGATTTTGGTTAGGACTCGCGTAGCTCTAGCTGTGCATTTTTTAAATTGTTCAGAGATGTTTCAGAGATGTTTAAATAAAAAATAATTTGAAGTTGCCAAGAAGTTTCCCCAAGAAAAATCTCAATTTATAACATAGGTAGTAAAAGATATGGTGCAACTAAAATAAGCCATTGAACACAATGCAAAGAAATTGTATCAATCAGTTTATCATATAGAAATAGATAACCTAATGATGAAATATTTCAACTAAGAAATTAGCATGAATACTAGTCTATTGAATGAAATATTTGATGAAGTATTTGTGAAATATAATGAATCAAAAATGTATTCGATTGTTTGTAATAAAAGAAACAAAAGGGGGCGCACCATTCAGCAACTGCAACTACGTGATAGAAAGAGTAATCATGGAAAATTGGATTCATAAAATTTGCGACCATTTGGCAATGGTTAATGAGAAGTTTGAAAGAATAGAAACATGTTAACGACTATTCGGAAGCTGAATGTTTTCGGGAAAATTATTTGAACAATTTTCTTCAAGCAATTACGTTTCCTATGCTTCATATTTTTTTTCTTTGGTGCTTTGGCATCGACTGCTATAGTCATTAGCCATGTGTTCTGGTAGGCCTTGTTACTAACTCCATATGCCACTTTAGGAGCAGCACTGTTAATTGGAACGCAACAGTGAATCGTGCAGGACTCACCCTAGTCGAACCACGAGATTTTAATAATTTAACCGGTTAAATTAAATTAAAAAATCCCAGCCCACCAAGGGTTCGAACTCTGGACCTTTCGACTCAGAGTCGGACGCTCTAACCATTGCGCCACGCCCCGACATCTATGCTTCATATTATTCGTACTTTTGCCATCTTCATTTTTCCTTTCAATCTTTCTTTTCGAATCTTTGTAATCTTCTGATTTTCAGCATGTCTTCCAACTCCAAGTTGGTGAGTTCCTCATGTTGGAGTTCTTCCACTCCACAGATTTTAAATCTTAACATCCCTTACACTTGGCACCTGCTGAGGAAATGAGATGAAGTTTCTTCGTCAACTTGATTTTTGCAGGAAATGGGTTTGTCTGCTTTACTTATCATAGACTTATTACGTCATGTTGGTATTCCTATAAGTGGGTGTAGTGTTTGGCAGTTTCTGCCCATCTTGAGTTCGTTTAGCTCTTTTTCTGCTCAATCGTCAAGTGCTGAAGAGATTTGTATTCTAGCATTCGTATCAAAATGGTTTTCGGAAGCATTTCCGTATTCCTATACAAGTGATGAGCTTGGTTGAAGATGACAGATGTTTCTGAGCACTGCCTGACTATCCGAAGAGCAATAAATTAACTCCTGGAGCCCTTCATTTAAAGCAGCTATGGGTAGAATGGCGTACATTTCAGTTTGGAAAACTGATTGTACTTACGCAAAGCGCATCTTTCTCGTACATCTCCTCCTTCCAGGTATATACCCCCTACCGAAACCTGTTTATCAGTCAGATGCGGACTGTCCGTAAAACATACCAGGCTTTCCGTGCGAAGCTCTCCCTAATTTCCATCCCATTGTTCTCTGCTCGTAATTGTGAGAAAAAACTTTTGATAACATCGCAATCTATCTTGTGCGCTTTTCATTTCAAGGAAAGAAATAGGAAAGCTGGCCCAAATTGGATCGTCAGTCTTAAGACTGCCGTATACAGCCAGCGTATAATATCTGGGTAGGTGCCCAAATAATTCCTACAAATTTCCTCAGTTTCCATATGATGGCCACCAATTTTTAAATAATCTTATCTACATGCGGTGGACCACGTTCAGGTATCTGAACTGCTAGACTAGTTCCAGCTCTTTACCAAAAATAACAGGTGGCCTTTTTCTAAGTTTGGGGGGAAACCCTCAATGGGCACCGACCGCTTTGCTGTCAATCGCGTTCAGTAGTGCCGGACTTTTACCGGTTAAAACCCCTAGGTTTCTCACAATCAGCCCGGGACCACCTTCGAAGGTATAAGCTTCAGCCTGATTGCGGTTCCATTACGCAGCGTCCATGTCTCGTTCTTCTTCCTCCTTCTTCCGCAGCAAAACTGACTCCCCACCATCCACTCGCTTTCGTTTCTGAACATGTGCTATACCAAATCCTCGACTCTATCCATCCTGCCATTCAGCCTTCCATTCAGAATCATCCTTTCCCCAACCCAGCGAGGGCACTCTTAAGACGTGTGCGTAACAGTGTCCGTGTCTCCGCAATTTATGCAGAAATCCTCCTCTATCTTTTTAAACCTCTTCATGTAGGCACGGACACATCCATGACTCGTCAGCACCTGCGTAAGGAAATAATACACCCACCTGTGCCCACAGGCCATCCACCTTCTGAGGTCTGGGATAAGCACTTTTGTCCACTGCGACGTAGACGTCAGTGCCCCCCATTCATTCTACCAGTCCGATAACGTTTTGGCCCTTTCTACCTTCTTCAGTCGCTCGTTTCCATCTTTCCGCTCATACAACCTTCTTCTCTCTTCGACTAACAAGTAGGTGGGTACGACACCCGCTATGACATACAATGTCGCAGTCGGCGACGTACGGTACGCACAGGTGGTGCGGATAAGACACGGCCTATCCGTTTGCCAAATCAGATCCCTGTAGTAGGTCACACTCGCTATGTTATGCCACACCGGCGCACCATACAGCATGATTGATTGTACAACACCATGCTCCTCTCGGAACTAAGTCCTCCAATGTTGGGCATCAGCCTCCCTAGAGCCGCCGCTCTTTCCGCGGCCCCACGTGTTGCCCCCAGCATATGCTCCCTATAGCTCCCTGACTCATGCAAGGTTATGCCCAGTTACTTGACCTGTTTCTTGGGCATAATCCTTTTCCCTCACACTCAATCCTTACATCATCTCTCTTCCTTGGCCCCTTCATGATGAGAGCATCTGTTGCCAGTCCGTTGCCAGTCATAGACCGTGGTACCTCATCCACTCAGACACTGCCCGGTATCTGAGCTCCTCAAGCCCCCAGCTGCTATCACGACGGCGAGATCATCCGCGAACGCCACCTCTGGGTACTCGCAGCGAAGTACGCCATCGTAGGCCAGATTCCACAACGTAGGGCCCAGGACAGATCCCTGTGGTACACCTGCGGTCACATGCACCTCTACTTCCTTCTCCACTACCAGTCTTCTTTCTCTCGGGTAGTCCCCCACCACATTCAGAAGGTAGTCGGGGCTACGCCTTTTTGCCAAGGACCCCATTATTTCCCTCTATTCGAGGGAGTTGAACGCGTTTCGTACATCGACCAGGAGCAGTACATCCCATCGGCTGCCCTGCCCCTGCTGCGATGCACGAATCACCTCTTCCACGACATATAGCGTAGCCCTTCACGTCTAAATCCGTACTGGCGAGGCGATATATTCTCATTCTCCTCGATTGCTCTATTCTCGTTCGTACCATTCTTTCATACAGCTTACAGCTGGACGTGAGAAGGCACACACATTTGTTGGTCTATTTCGGCCCTTTTAGGGTGAGGACCAACTTGGCCGACCAACAGATAGATAACAGGTGGCCTGAACGCGTAATTTTTCCTTTGATTGGTGAACATGATCATACTTGTTTTTCTCGGATATACTGAGACACCTGCTTCAGTGAACCATCATTGAATAAATTTTCAGACGACTACGATGGATAGTCGGCTGACTAGAATAACTGCATGAACCGCGTATGCTTCAGCCTCGAAACTTCCATCTCTGAGTTCACCCAAGAGGTCGTCTGTGACTAGGCATCATATATGAAAAAAATATAGTTTTTCTATGGATAGTCATCTTTCTCACCTCGAGTTTCAGTCTGTGGTCCCCCAGGGAAACCATGACTTTCCTTCTCATTGAGTTAATATCACAATAAAAACCCCTAGTACCATCAAGTGAGGCGTTCCTTAGACCATTAGTGCTTCATGTATAGTCGCTGTCTTTGCCTTGTCTGAAGTGCCTACCACATAGAACACACACATAGAACACCCCTAACGTTACCTCTTTGAACCTTGACGTCCTTTCAATCCAACGCACTACAGTGTGGAAGGCCGATTCAGTCGACCTTCCTCTTCTGTGTGCATGTTGATTTTTGTGTACGGGCCCTTAAACTGGAATCTTTTCACCTCCATTTACAGCGTTTTAGGCTGTAACATTGGAAGATGAACCTGAAGAACATTGCTATTGTGTAGTATCTTCTTTTCGCCTTGAGGATGAAGACTGTTCTCGCTGACTTACATCTGAGGAACGTAACATAGCGATATACTTGTCCAGGATATCATCGTTATTTCTCAGGCACTTCAACTACTAGATCTACCAGCTTTGGGGTTCAAGAAAATGCCTTGGTCATTGTATTTTCTACTTCCTCGTCTAAATGCTTCTCTGAGAAAATCGCTATCGAATCCGTCGTGAGCCCTGAGAATCTTCTAGTATTCCAGTTGGTTGTTCTAGGGTTTTAGCTCTGTGGAAAATCCGCTGCTTCAGCAAAGATATTACCCTTATCATTCGGTGATCTGACATCAAAATATCTTTCGATACCCTTCAATACGTTATGTCTCCTAATGAATATCTCATTGCTGACGTAATGACAATCGCCTCCTGTCGGATGCGGTTAACGAACTTTGGTTCTATCTCTCTATTCAGTATCTCCAAGCTACGGTCGTCGATAGATATTAGAGTAGTGTTTCGTAACGCACATTGACATCCTTTCAACCCATATCGTTTCATGTGTGTTGGAATCACACTGCAATATGGAGGTAAGTTATTGTTTAGTAAATACACGCTTTTCACAATTACTCTATGTTAGATTACTCTCGCCTTGACTTCTGAGATGGCTACTATAGCGTCCTTGCTATTCATTTGAGGCACAAGAGAGAGGTCTCTGAATTCCAGAATCGACGTCCTTGGTACTTCGGATCCGTCTGCCTTGCCCACAAGTAGCTGGTAGCCGCTTTCTATCTCCCATTTTCTTTTTGTGAACGTATGGTAACTGAGTCGAAACTATCTCAGACTAACCAAAGACTAACCAGTTATGATGCTTTTCAGTTCCCTGGTTGCATCCATATCATGCTGTCCTGGCGTACCTTTAACATCACCGTTGCGTTCTTCCATTTGGATGAGGGTGGTCGCTTTTCTGTCTCATTCGAGGGAACGCTTCTTTCTGCGTACTATCAGGATGACTAGCTCATAGTAGAGAGTTTTTCCCTGCTCCTCCAAGGCCTGGGTGGTCTCTCGGCAAACCATGATTATTAGGAATCACCCACTTGCCAGGGTATGATTCTTGACTGTCATTTCAAACCATCCTGGTTCTAAGACTCCCGAGTTCCTGACTCGGAGCCTTTTATGGTCCGCAGCAATAGCTCAATCAGGGTACTCCTAATGGATTCGCACTCTTCTGGTAGAGTAGTATGAGGTTTTTATTTTTTCAATAGATTTTTTCACATAATCCTCTCATAATTCTGCGGAGGGCCACCTTTTTTGTGAATGCACTGGTCGAGGTACGATGGTGGGTAAGACACTCAAATATATTCAAAGAAATTCAATTTATGGCTGAAGTATATAAAATTTCTTTGACGCCATCTACAAAGAATTCTGATGAATTATCTAATTCTCAAAGCCAACCTCGGTAGACAGCCTTCGTTATGCTGAATAAGATACTCCACATACGCAAATAAAACAATAACACAAAAAAACAATATTCAATGAATTGGGAAAACTTCCATTTGTCGGGCCAAATACAGGGATTGACAATATTTTGAAAAGTCAATGACGGTTGTAATAAACAGGTTATTTGACGGTAATTGGTTTCTTGAACTACCGTACAATGTTATTTATCAAATGGTCATATTAACTTACATGTTTCTGGAACATGACTGGATTGGATGTAATTAAACCTCACATGCTTTTCCTGTTAAAAAAGGGTACTTCTGATAAAACAAACAAATCAGTCTTTTTCGGTTAGATGTTTATATGTCAATCCCCTTCTAGGATTTCTTGGACTCTATCTACATTCATCAACCGCAGCTGATCCACCGATTCACCACTTGGTTCTGGACGATGCCGACGGATTGGGCACATAATTAGGCCAGTTGTGATAGATACCTCAAATTCTTTATCGACAACCGATGTTTGATATAATATTTCATATTACTCTTCATTTATTTTGATGTACTCGGGCTATGGCCATAAAAATCATCGATCACCCAAAGGCGAGCAGACGTAATTCTGAACTGAATTGAGAAGTCTACGTGGAGTATACCAATGCTAATACGCATATGATATATCGATTGAATAATCAATATAACTCGACTTAACTATAAGCATGAAAAAAAAATCAATTGTTGTAAAACACGTCCTATGACGCAATTTGAAAAATCATGAAAGTTCATTGCTAACACATTATGAATGACGAAAATATGTATACCTACGAATTTCACATTGAATTCTGAAAAGATATTCACTTTTCGATAAGCTGTATCACTTGCCACTGATAATATATTTGTCAATATACAAGTTTCATATTCAGAGGAGTTCTTTCATGGAGAATTGCAAGTGTTATGACGGTACTCTCCTTCCTGTCACTTTGGTTGACGATCTACGTCCCTCTTCACGGCCACGCTGTAAGAGATCATTTGGGTTTATTGGGTCCCCGTCTCTTGACCAGCAACTGCTGTCTCTCCTCTGAGTCTCTTTTTACTGTTTAATTTGCCTTCTGGCCAGTAGGCTGATACCTTTCACCGTATCTGTCTATCTTGGAGGGCCGATCTTCCGATGCGTCTTTTTAGTACCCCTTGCCCACGCCGGGGCGGCCTGCGACATCAAGACCCAGAAATAGATACTATGTTCGGAGTGCTCTCTAAAACCTAGATATATCTATCTATCTGGATATGCTATAGCGCAGGATACATGCTTCAGTGTTTATCTTAGCAATTTTCAATAAGAGCCAGATTAATTTTTAAATTCAATTGGGACAGCTATCTTTCGGTGATGAGTGGCCAGAACCATGAAAACGGTTTGTATACGTTCCTCCATGTACATCAGAAAATTATTACTGCTCAAAGACCTTAAGATCTTGAAGAGCATTGCAAAGTATTTCTTATATGTAGATAACTTTGACAAGAATCTAACAGATATAAGTCAATGAGCTTAGGAAATATTAGTTGTTTTCTGTTAGAGACTTGCCGACGAATGAACCTCAAGTAAAAGTTGAAGCTGTAGACTGAATCATGTACATTTATCATTATTTCTTCAAGAAAATTTGGCTCCAGTAAAAGTAGATGCTATAGTTAGAGTACTTTTGGGAACCAAGAGATGGCGCTGGATACATACTTCAGTGTTTATCTCAGGGATTCTCAACAAAATCTGAACTGCTTTTTTGATTCATTTCGAAGAACTAGCCTTTACTGATGAGTGGCAAGAATTATGTACCTATTCAAAGATCATTGCCAAGTAGTTCTTGTAGAAATATTTTGCTAAGAACCTAACAGATATACTTCTAAGGTCGTAGGTGGCAGTAAATGTTTTCTGTTTGAGACTTGCTATTCCATAGGTTAAAACGAAATACTGGAAATCGTAAGATATTTTACACTATCTGACTGACGGTCTTTCGCCCAGTTCTACAAATATTTTCTCATAAAAGTTTGGCTTCGGAAAAATCAGTTTCCTTTTTCGAAGTGCTCTCTGGATTGCTCTCTGGATACATAGTTTGGTGTTTATCTTGTGAACTCCCAACAAAAACTTGAATGGATTTTTTATTTAATTGGGAGGACTAGCATTCGATAGTGAGTCAAAAGAACAATGAAACCAGTGTTCCCTTTCTTAAGTCGAAAAATAAATTCAGCTATGGTGACTATATGAATATTATTGCAAAATAGTTTTTGTAAAAAATCTAAACAGGTCGTAGGAGGCAGTAATTATTTTCTGTTAGACTGGATTATATAAATCATTTTTCATTAGCAGATTAATGTTCGTCCGCCAAGCAGTATCAATATCTTACCAACACTACTGCAACTCAGTAAAATGAAAAAAAAAGGTATTTCATCCTTACAAACTTTTACATTCTCTGAAATGGGAATTATGGGGAGAATCTTCGAGGAGCGCTTTGCAATAACCGTATCTGCGTGGCCAGATTCCTTCTTTGATTAATACTTCCTCGCACTTTCTGAATCGCCTTCTATCTATAAATTTGTTAGTCAGCATTCTGAAAGCGCAATGTATTCAGATGAAATTGAGTTATCCCATTTCTTTTAGCGAATCACCGTTATTTCTACCATTTCCTGCTAACGAATTATGGTGGCACATTTCCACTCGTGAAATTAGACATCCGATAAAAAAAGTTCTCTGAAGATCACGGAACATTTTCTTCGAGTCAAAGAAAATGATCAATATGGTGAATGGCAAATGCGAGAAGTACGGTAGAGGGAAAAAACATCATTAGTATCATTCTTAACATGAGTATGAATCTCGCATGCGTACTGGAACATATTCATAGTAGATTTCATCTATTGCAATAACAGAATCGAGTTACGTACCAAAATCACAAGATTTTCTCAAAGAGATGAAATAAAAGATTGCAAATCAGCAAAAGTAATCGAAATGTGGGAAATGTTCTGACTAAAACTGGTCAAATTTAAATAAAGAATAAAAAACATGAGTTTGAGAGAAAGTTTTAGAAAATCTTGATGTCGAAGAACCATGTTTCTTATAATGCTAATTTTCCACCATAAACCAATCTGCTTCATTTGGAACAACAACATGAATGCAGTTAAATTTGTTTCGTACTAGCATTCATTATGATCCTCATGCCTTCACTCTTTCCATCATTAGTTGTTTATACTTTCAGTACAAACATAAATACAACATGAATCCAGCAAAAAAAATTAATTTTTGAGTTCAAGCTGTGGAGGTATGTTTTTAGAGGCAGCAGCGCGTGCTGTCGATGAACTTGGTCTCTTATTCAACACTGAACAGATATACCCAAACTCTGCCACTGAGTTGGAACCCTTTCAGCATGAAGCTCACATCAAAGCTGCTAAGACTGAGTTCCTCCGGCAGCTACATAAGAATGAGCAAATTCACAGGGTCTTCTAGAAGAACATCGAAGACCTTGGATTATTCGAAAATTTGACCTTTGCCTTCCACAGACCAAGTGGGCTCAAGTCGGACACCAAACAATTCATAATGGCCTATCAGGATGGGTTTTTCAACATGGTCAACGATACTTCCGTGATGGGAATATAGAACCTAGAGACTAGATGAAGAGCGTATCGTAAGGTACCTATGATCCTGATGAATAGTACGTTAGCTTGACCAGCTTATCTACAGGCATAACGCTGCGCTACAAGTGATATACTATCATCTAAGATACTTGTATGGTTTGAACGAGATACCTGTGTTGCTTTGTGTTCTGGGAGATATTGAGTCCGTTAAGGAGGATGAGAAGCCTGAGGTAGTCGTCATCGATCATCATATTAGGACGATTTCCGTCATATAATTGTTACAAAAAATCAATAATGGAACTTATTTTTGATATAATGCTGTGCATGCTCACCAGATTCATTCATGCCCTGTAACGTACTTTTATTACCCGAGTGGCTCAGCAGAGAACGGTATAGATTCTTGGGACTATATTGCCAGTTTCTGATATTTTTTGTGGCAAGCAAGTGTTTCAAAATTTGAACTATAAGAATTTGACTGGCTTGAGCGCCAGCAGTTATTAATTCAACAGGGAAAAAATATAAAATACCTATAAAAGATGAGTAGATAATCAACACAAAATTAATTCAACAATTAAGATAGAGATAATTTCCCTCTGTAAGCAGATCAACAAAGAAACATCATATTGATACCAAATAGGTAAATATTAACAATTAAATTAAATATAACTAAGTTTGGTGTCCAGGTGACACAATAAAAACTATGCGTTTCAACAAGAAAACCTGATGTTAGATTTTTATATTTAAATGAATTTGCAAATTATTCACACTGATATTTCATGAGATGAGTCAAACACTCGATTAATGAATTTGTCACTGTTTACAGAGGTTACCTCTAGTTCAGTTTGTGGTGAACTCACCAGTCAGAGAACCTGGAAGGACGTATCTGGGAGACGACTCAGTCCTGGTGAAATTGTTGCTCAGGTGATTCCCAACGAGGTTCAGATTGTTGAATATACTGTTACACTGAGATCGTCCTATTTTCCAATCTTCAGGAATGACGTGTAAGTGTTATTGACTTTCTCTCGAACATAAGTGTGGTCATGAAAAAAATTACGTGAACATTAGAGAATGAAAGATTATAACTCACAGATCATAGTACGCACTAAATGTCAATGTTTCAATATAAATTTAAGAATGGATGAAAAACAATGTGTGGAATCCCCAACAAACAAGCAACATGCAACTTATAGGTTAACTAATATTAACATATGTAACTTAAATGGTGCACCATGATAACATAATTTTCATTTTGAAATCACTACTGAACTTGTGCTATAAATCAGATATTAAAAATTTTACTGGGTTTGAAAACAACTGGATAAAATCACACGATACTTTCTAGGTTATATGATGACTTTAGTGACCTTAATCGTATATAAACAATGATAGAAGTAAGATAGTTAGTCAATGCCTGTGTAATTGGTGTTGGACGCAAACGGGAGTGTCATCTAGCGTGATTAGTTACAAACATAAACATTTTACGTCATTTTAATGCAGGTTCCTTAAAAAAACCCTGATTTTAATGCTGTCCCATTTTTTCAATCAAGTTACGACATGACTTGGAGTCCAGATCACTGAAGTTACGACATGACTTGGATGCGAGCTCACTATTGCCATCTACATGTCGCATCCATTTTGATCCAATTATAATCCCATGAGGTTGACTAACTCTCTTCTATATAAACAATGATAGAAGTAAGATAGTTAGCCAACCTTATGGGATTTATATTGGATTCAAATGGATGCGACATGTAGATGGCGACAGTGATCTGGCATCCAAGTCATGTCGTTACTTCAGTGATCTGGCCTCCAAGTCATGTCGTAACTTGATTGAAACAATGGGACAGCATCAAATCAGGGTTTTTTGAAAAAAATCTGCATTAAAATGACGTCATATATTCATGTTTGGGTTTGGGTCCAACGCCTTCTCCACAGGCATTGACTTACTATATTCTATTTGAACAATGCTTTCACACAATCATTATTATAGATTTTGGAAGGAGCAGCGTGTTTCGTTCACCATTGCGATATTAGATGTAGCTACATGTACCGATGAAACATTAACGTTATTAACGGTACAGCCCTCAGAAAAATAACCGCTTTCCAGTCTCTCTTACGTGTAACCCGATAACAAGATATATCTCAATCTCTTGAAAGGAAATAATGTTAGGAAGCCTATCTTCTCGAACCGAAGGAAAAGCAGTATGAAAGACATTGTGGTTGCCAGATGAAGGGGATGGAGGATAACATCAATTGAAAAAAATATATATATGGGGGTTAAATTACACATCGTTGATAAAATAATTCAATTCTTTATTTAGCTATTCCAATTTCTTTGATTTTCGTTATTACGCATTTTCACAATTTCTCTTTCTTTTCCCTTTCGAAATTGACAAGTGCCATTTGTCTAGTAATTGCAATCCTTTTTCTCTCAGAAAGTAGTATCGGTAATAGCATTCAAAAATTTTTTTATCCCATTGGTTCACAACGAATCGTTCAAATTCATCGAGGTAAGAGTACCATTCGGATCCTCACTTATATTTGATATTTCGTGTGAATATGGTGAAAAAAATGTTAACTATATCCGAAATGATTTGGACAGTCGAAAAGATAATTGAATTATCTTTTCAACTTTGTCCTTCGAAATTTTTGAATTGATTTGTCCCCTTCATCAAGCAATCACGATGTCTTTCATTTCAAAAAGTAGTATCGTTGATACCATTCAAATGGTTTTTGTTCCATGTTTGTACGTCAAACGTTCAGAAGTCAACAGAGAGGGAAGACTGAAAAAAGCGACACTGACAGCCGTATGCATAGTCAATCGCCAGCGACTCGCCATAGTTTCGCCGTACGCTACACAAGGATTATAATGCACAGTCGAGCTCCAAAAAAGTGACAACTACGCGATAAGTTAAATTTTGGCAAAACGCTGGCGATGTACCACTTTTTTAGAGCTCGACTGTGCATTATAGTTATTGTGTAGTGAGCGGCGAAACTCTGGCAAGTCGCTGAAATTGACTATGCATACGGCTGTTAGTGTATTAGTTGTCGATACGCTACGGTGTGACATACTCTTCTATTTAGTTAGTGGGCTGCTGGGTTTATATTTCAGTAGATAAAGTCCTGGACATACCTTGTGCCAAGTTTGACCCGCGAACGAAGTCAAGATCCAGAGTTATGCCCATAAAACCGCGATTTTCGAGTGTAGCCCATTATAACTGTCACATGAGTGGGGTGACAGGTCCGGAAACTGCTCAAAACCTCTAGGGCTGTGTGAAGGCTCAATGAAGGTTTGAGAAAATGCTTCCTGCAGACGCGCAGCTGGTCTTCGTTCATTTTGGCAGCACTTTGAAATTACCAAAAAATTACAAAGTGCTACATATTTTATCATAAATAAAAAATTTAGATATGAAAATGTCTGCTGCTTTTGATTTTAAATACCTTCCTATATGGGTGACGAACCAGAAAAACCAAATAGCAGAAGTTTTCAGTCGAAAATGAACTTATAATGTACAAAAAACGACCTAGAGCTTTATGGGCCTGATTTGAATTCGTCTATTTCATATACAGTAGGATGCTTGTTAATAGTGCGTAAAAGTAGCCCTTGCTCACCCTCCCCAGCCACTCTTCATTTCCAAACACCCTAGCCCCCAAAATTTAAAAAAACACGTAAATCTGTGAAATGTTACATTTCTCAGCGTTCTTCAAATTTCAATAACCTTGATAAATGATGTTCCATACAAATATATAATTAATCAATAATTCAATAAAGAACGAGAGTGAGCCAAATGATACATAGGAGCAAATAGGTAGATGTTTAGTAATTGGAACTGCGGTGATGCGCGCGTCATATACGACGAGTAGGCAATGTTCCACTTGTCGACTTGTGCAGGAATTACGTAAAAGTTAAAGGCTGTTTCAGTTGGAATTAAAAATTAATCGAATATGGATTACATATAGTAATGTTTTTTCCATGTCAGATCGGTTCAGGAGCACGCATTGAAAGGAATAATTTTGTTAGCATATATATGGTCAAAAATGTACATTCAAATTCGTCACATTACATATGCTCAGTTTTAGTTTAGTTTCACAATGCTTATAGCTTATTGAAATAAGAAAGGAACTGAAAAAGGCATATTTCAACATTTTACCGTTTTTCGAAATTTTGGGGGAGTGGGTTCTTTGTGGTGTGGGAGGCGGAAGGCGGTCTGCGGAGGCCATTTTTACGCACTATCAACATGCACTATACTGCATGCCCTCATTGAGTGTGAAATGACTGTGTATTCCTCGTACGATTGAGTAATGCATCCTCATGGACAAACTCAAATCTGGCTCATAAAGCTGTTCGTTTTTTTGTAAATAAAAATTATGTTTTACCGAAAACTTCTGTATTTCCTTTTTCTTGTTCGTTACGCATATGGGTATATAAAAACAGAAGCAGAAGATATTTTCATAGCTTATTTTTTTATTTATAACAAAATATATGGAACTTTGCAATTCTTCAGTCATCTCAAAGTGCTGCAAAAATGGTCCTTGACAAGCTGCGCGTCTGCTGAAATCATTTTCTCGTACCTCTCGCAGAATTCAACACAGCCATACAGGTATAGAGCGGTTTGCGGACTCATCACATCACTCATATGACAGTCATAATAATGGCAGAAGATATGCCCAGGACCAGATCTACGGAAATATAAAACCAGCCGATGGTTTCCGGATCATCAGTCACAAACTGACTCACTATGACCTTGACCTGAAGAAATTCGAAAACTATATCCAGGTGACTTGGGGCAACACCAAGACCAAGAATAATATTTCATTCCCAGCAGACGATTTCTATAGCTGTCAATGAATCATATAGGCAGCTAGCTCTCTAACTAATACGAATATTGTTACTTCTCTATCTCTACTCCAATTTCTTCTAGCATCTAACACGGCTAGCACGGTAACTATCACATTAACGTAAAAAATTTAGAAGACCAAACTGATAGAAAATACTCGTTTCTATAATATTTGTGTCATGCTCAAATCCGCTACTCAGTGAAGTTCGCGAGATAAAATAGATTTACTAATTATTTTAATATATTAAATTCATTTAATCAATGAAACACATATAATCATCCATTACTTTATTCTCTGTCAGATATTCGATTGACCAAAACTGCCTTTGGTCTAGCACGTCCAGCTAAACTGAAGGCTGGGCATGGCAAACAAACAATTTTACGAACCGTATTGGGAGGGAAAGGGGGCGAATGGTGGGCTGAAATTAAAATTGAATAATAACCCTCTAAAAATCAAAGGTACGTGAAAAAGTCAAATTACCGAAAAGATAGATCATTTATTTTTCTACAATATTTATTTCTTCCTTTATTCAAGAGACATGAGACAATTTCTGTTTCCGGTTAAACATATTAAATAAACATTTTCATTCGAAGATAATATTCGTTGATAAAAAAAGGAATCTGAAACTGAACTATCTAGTTTTACCAATCAGAATCTTCAGTTTTGTCATCACTAACAATTCCTGTCTCATTATAAATATTATCACAGATTATTTTTCTTTAAGACAAGCACACATCTCTGTGCATAGAAGTTGACTTGAAATACGACTGCAGAAGCCCTTTGTTAAAGCATCACATATTTAATAACTTGAACATGCTGTATATAAATTTGTACCATTTTGCCGTTTCCATGTAAAAAAAAAGAGAGAATAATCAATAAAGAAAATATTGTCATCGCCGATTTCTTGAATCATTTCTATCAATTAAAAAGGAAAGGATTTTGTAAATACTTCCGATTATATGGTCCATTAGGAACCAAAAGTTCCAAAATACGAAAAGAGAACGAAAAATTCTCCAACATTTTGGTCCAATTCGAGCCGTATAGCAACATTTTGGACCAGTCGAGTAGTATAGCAGCTAGCCCCAACGTGTGCCAGCAGAAGAAACAATAAGGTAGAGTACCAGAAAGTGAGTTCCTTCTTTCCGTATCCTTTCCTAACGATTCCTTTTCCCGAAATTGATTCAATCTGAGCGATGACAGATCTCGCTGAGTTGAAGTTTAATCGAAAAATTGTCAAATCAAATTTGACAAGAGTAAAAACATATTTCAACAAAATTAATTTTGATTTATTCGATCAGAATACATGCAATGAATTGAAATCAAGATTAGTTAAACTAGAACCACTCTTAGATCAATTTAATGAAATCCAAAACAAAATAGAGTTCATTTCAGAGCCCCAAAAAGTGGACGATGATGAAAGGGATAAATTTGAATGCCTTTATTATTCTTTGCAAGCTCAAATCGATGAATCAATTCAGAAATTTTACGATAAGAAATCTAGTCATGAAGTAAAAAGTCGTAAGAAAACAATTTCAGAATTATCGAGTGTAAGTGCTAATTCTAAAGCAGAAACTGATAAATCTGTAGAAATAAAAGTTCAGAAAGAAATGATTGAAGGTAATGAGCGCAACTCGCTCAACGAACGTGAGAGTACTGTCAGAGAATTCAAAGGTAATAATAAATCAGCCCCAATTCCTGAAATGTATGGTAATAACCATTTCAATTTGAATTCTATGACACCTTTCAATATGGCAAAATTACCTCCAATGAGTATTCCAGTTTTTGATGGCCAAGCAAATAAATGGGTAGAATTCAGAGACGCTTTCAGATCAATGATACATGAAAATGCTGCACTTTCTGATTTGCAAAAATTATTCTATCTCAGATCATTTTTAGTAGGGGAGGCCCTAGAATTAATCGAAACTATCTTGATCACTTTTTCTAATTATTCTGTTGCCTGGAGTGCTCTAGAGGAAAATTTTGAACACAGCAAAAAAATAGTCAATACTCATGTTCGTGCAATTATTGATTATCCTAAACTAAATAGAGAGTGTTCAAAAGATTTGAGAAAAATGTTAAATACTATAAATAATACTATAAATAATTTGAGATCTTTGAATGCTTTAGGGGAAGAAACCGATAAGTGGGATACTTTGCTTATTCCCATTATAGTTGATAAATTCGATAATGCTTCATTTAAAGAATGGGAAGCATACTGTAGCATACATGAGGGCAATGAGAAAATGTGTGATATAAAAATTTTTCTGAGGATGCGATGTGAATTTCTTGATAAACTTGAGACCAATAAAATTCAAAAAGCTGATATTAATAAATTTGATCCCAAGAGTAAGGTTTTTCATAAAACTCAATCGAGCGTTCATGCTACTTCCTCAAATTCAGAAAACGCAGTAAAGTTGCAATGTTTTTATTGCAAGGGTTCTCATACAATTTATGGGTGTCAAGATTTCATGAAATTGACTACCTCCATGAGGATAGAAGAAGCAAAGAAACATCATCTTTGCTTAAACTGTTTGAGGCCCTATCATAATAATAAAAATTGTTTTGCGCCGAAATGTAGGAAATGTGGAAAGCCACACAATTCGCTTCTTCACATATATCCCCGACAGGTTCGAAAAAGTTCCCCTTCAATAGAGGAACATCGAGAAAACACTGATTTTACCATCCCTTCTCAAAATTCGCATGAAAACAATTATGAAATTTCTAGAAATGGAACAGGTACGCATTTAGTGTCCGAAACCAGTTCAAATGCAGCGACAACTTCGCAAATTATTTTATCCACTGCTGTGGTACAAATTGAAGATACAAAGGGATTATTGCATCAATTTAGAGCGCTTTTAGATAGTGGCTCGATGAGCAACTTTGTTACCGAAAGTTTATGTAAAAAACTAAATCTAAAGATGACTCCCATTGAATATTCGGTAACTGGGGTAGGTCAACTTAAAACAAGCATCAATTATATGACTGATATACAAATGCACGCGTGCTCGAATACTTACGAAAATTCAGTCAAGTGCCTTGTCATACCGAGGTTAACAGATAATATACCTATCTCTTCTTTGAACGTAAAACCTCTTGAAATTCCCAAAAATTTTAAATTAGCTGATCCAACATTTTTCGAATCGAGTCAAATCGATATTATATTGGGATCTAACATATTTTGGGATATTCTTTGTATAGGGAAGGTACGAATAGGGAACACTAGTTTATTCTTGCGAAAAACCAAGTTAGGTTGGGTTGTAGTAGGTAGTGTAGATAATTCAACCGAGAAAGTCAAATCCATTAATTGTTGCAATGTCAACGCTAATTTGGAAAATCAAGTGATGAAATTTTGGCAGCTTGAAGAAGTAGGAAAAAGAGTAGTTTTATCGGAATCAGATAAAATTTGCGAATCTCATTTTGAAAAAACTCATCGTCGCGATAAAGACGGACGATTCATTGTGAGCATACCGTTCAAAAACAATTTGAATAAATTAGGCCACTCTCGTGAATATGCATTGCAACGATTTTATTCTCAAGAACGCAGATTGGTAAATAATCCTTCATTAAAAATTGATTATAAAAAATTTATGGATGAATATTTATCTTTAAATCACATGATGGAAATCGATGAAAATTTAGAAGAAGAAGAGTTGAACTTTTATTTTCCCCATCATGCAGTAACACGCGAAGAATCTACTACTACCAAAGTCCGTATAGTGTTTGATGCCAGTTTAAAAACAGATACTGGGTTATCCTTCAATGATGTTCAACATGTAGGTCCAACCTTACAAAATGATTTATTCGCGATTCTTTTGCGCTTTAGAATATTTACCTCAGTTATGACAGGAGATATTTCTAAAATGTATCGTATGGTTTGGATCGATCCCGCTCAAACGCGATTTCAACGAATTTTTTGGCGAGCAGATCCAAATCACAAGTTAAAATGTTTCGAATTAAAAACTGTAACATACAGTAATTCGTCCTCTGCTTACTTAGCTATAAAATGTCTTCATCAATTAGCAATGGAAAACAGTGAAAAGTTTACTTTAGCCGCGAAATCTATAATGAATAGTTTTTATGTTGATGACTATTTGGCTGGTGCTAATAATGGAAAAGAATTATTACAGTTACAACGCGAAGTCACGAAAATACTATCAAAGGCAGGATTCCATTTGAGAAAATGGAGATGCAATGATGAAAATCAATTTAAACACTTTGACATGAACGATAAATTAGAATCCAATATTTTGAGAATTGGAGAAAATGAATCCTGTAAAACACTTGGTGTTTTATGGAATTCTCATTCAGATATATTTCAATATTCACAACCAAGTTTTAATGAAAATATCATAACAAAAAGAACAGTTTTATCAGAATTATCCCAAATATTCGATCCTTTGGGTCTTTTAGGGCCAATTGTTGTCAACGCCAAGTTGATTGTTCAACGATTATGGCAACTAAAAATTTCGTGGGATGCGGCACTTCCTGAAACGATAAAGGATACTTGGATAAAATTTCGTTCAGAATTACAAGAATTATGTTCTATTCAAATTCCTAGGCACCTATTGATGAATAAATATGAAAGCGTGGAGCTTCATGGGTTCGGAGACGCCAGCGAAAAAGCCTATGGTTGTTGTGTTTATCTGAGATGTAGATCATTTGACGGCACTTATCAATCTCGTTTACTTTGCGCGCGATCAAGAGTCGCTCCAATAAAAAGTACTACATTACCCAGACTCGAGTTATGTAGCGCTTTACTACTAGTGAGAATGATAGAAAAAATTCGTGACTCCATAGATATCAAGTTCGATAAAGTGTTTTTGTGGTCAGACTCCACAATAACTTTGTCATGGATAAAATCACCCACCAATCGCTGGAAAACATTTGTTGCTAATCGCGTAAGCGAAATTCAAGAGTTCTCAAATATATCGGATTGGCACCATGTCTCATCAAATGAAAATCCTGCAGATTTACTTTCTCGTGGCACATCTGTAGGAAAACTTCTAGATTCACATATATGGTGGACAGGTCCAACCTGGTTTAAAAGTAATCTTGAGAAACCAGAAAAATTTCACTCATTGAATGAAATTCCCGAAGAGCACACAGTCAATTTTTCAGCGACTATTAACGATTTTAAACTTTTTGATAAATATTCTTCTTTGCGAAAACTCCAAAGAGTTATTGCATTCTGCCTAAGATTTATTTTCAATTGCAGAAATAAAAATAAAGTTAATCAATCTGTTGTATTGTCTACTAAAGAATTGCAAAATGCATTAAATGTTATATTAAATATTGCCCAAAAAGAAGTTTTTGAAAAAGAATATGATAGTTTGATAAAAAACAAAGTTGTTGATAAAAAGAGTCCTCTACTTTCGTTGAACCCTTTTATAGATATGAACAACTTAATTCGAGTAGGTGGTAGGTTGCAACAAAGCAATGTCAATTATGACAAAAAATATCCCATAATTTTACCTGCCAGACACAAAATAACGAGACTTATTTTTCATCATGAACATGTCCGTTTATTGCACTGTGGACCTACCATGCTCCTTTCCGAAATAAGAGATAAATATTGGCCTATTTCTGGGCGTAACATGGCGAAAAAAGTTGTAAGGGAATGTGTCACCTGTTTTAAAGTTCAACCAACTTCTCCAGAATATATCATGGGTAACTTACCTGAATGGAGGGTAAATCAATATTTTCCTTTTTATAACACGGGTGTCGATTATGCGGGACCATTTCTACTAAAAGATCGAAACACTAGAGGCGCTAAGCTCATCAAAGGATATGTTTGTTTATTCGTTTGTTTGTGTACATCTTGAAGTCGTCTCTGAATTGACCACCCAAGGATTTTTAGCCACTTTAATACGATTTATCAGCAGACGCGACAAACCACTCATCATTTACTCGGACAATGGGAAAAATTTTGTAGGAGCTTGTGCAGAACTAAAGAGACTGCAAACTTACTTAACTGATGATACGGAGAATATTACGAATTTTCTAGCTACTGATAATATAACGTGGCATTTTATCCCTGCTCGATCACCAAATTTTGGAGGCATCTGGGAAGCAGGAATAAAAAGAACCAAATTTCATTTGAAAAGAGTTGTCGGTAATGCTCATTTAAATTTTGAAGATTTTTATACTGTATTAACTCAGATAGAATCAATTCCCGTCCTCTTTGTCCTTTAACCTCCAATCCAGAAGACACAGATCCTCTCACTCCTTCTCACTTTCTGGTTGGAAGACGGCTGACAGGGATTCCAGAACCTATCTACACAGAAGTAGCTGAGAACCGGTTGAAGAGGTTTGAAAGACTCCAAAAAATTATCCATCATTTCTGGTCTCGCTGGTACAAGGAGTATATAAGCGAATTGCAAATCCGAGTCAAGTGGAAGAACAATGCTCAAGAGTATCTGAAGATAGGCGCTTTGGTACTCGTGAAAGAAGATACTACTTCTCCACTCCAATGGCCCTTAGGGAAAATCGTACAACTCCATCCCGGAAACGATAGAATTACAAGAGTAGCCAGCATAAAGGTCCATGATGAAGTCGTTAAAAGAGCTGTTTCAAAAATATGTGTTCTTCCAAATAACTGTTGACCAGCGTTTACTTAGTTGTAGCTGATATTATTATTCGTTAGTTTATTTATTTGTTATATAATTTCCTTAGTTGAAATTGTTTACATATTTCAAGGCGGCCGGCATGTTAAAGCATCACATATTTAATCACTTGAACATGCTGTATATAAATTTGTACTATTTTGCCGTTTCCATGTAAAAAAAAGAGAGAATAATCAATAAAAAAAAATATTGTCATCGCCAATTTCTTGAATCATTTCTATCAATTAAAAAGGAAAGGATTTTGTAAATACTTCCGATTATATGGTCCATTAGGAACCAAAAGTTCCAAAATACGAAAAGAGAACGAAAAATTCTCCAACACCCTTTGTAAGCGATAAGCTCTTACGGCCCACACGGACGATCACAAAGTTCTGGTACCAATGTTTCATCTTCAACCTTTCATCCAAATTTGTAGTGGTATGGAAATACAAGGATGCGGTACGTTACATCGACGCCACTCCATACTGCAGAGGTAGCAAAGCTGCTCTTGTTGGTGGTATACTTCCTGCAACACCCTGTTTTTGTGTAAAAAAATACCGTCTCAACTTCTCCACTGTATACATTCGCTTCTTTTCTGTTGAAAGTAGGTACTCCCTGCATACGTACTTTTCAATGCTCTCGTACGTTTCATCTTCGAAGAATGAATCACCAAGCGATACCAACGCTCCAAACACATCATCTGCATCCAAGGCTCTCTCCTAAAAAGATGGTTTTGTTTCGCCTTTGAAAGCCCCACTAATATCATCACCAGAAATAGCGTGAATTCCCAACAAAGCTGCGTCTCGCTGTGGGCCAAGGCACTGTACTCCTTACCTAAACATTTCTCTAGTCTCGTTGCTCCTAAAAAGACCATTTGGTAAATGGGGGTAATTAAGGACAGCCAAAATCAATTGAGTGAAAAATTAGCTCCGTATCTGTTTCCTCGTGAAAGCTTCAAAGATGTGCTATGTATAATCCAGAAGCTTCTGTAGTTTCTTGGTAGGCAACAATTGCAAATATGCCGTTTTTCACTGCTGATGTAAAGAGTGTCCTACTGAGGAATTCGGTGAGTCAGTATTTCGTCTTAATGTGAGAGCAGTTTCTGTAACACAAGTGCTCTGATATTAGTTTTGCCTCAATCATATATTGGATAGGTGAAATGCCTTTTTTACGACGCGACGCAATCTCAGCTGCTTTTAAAGAATTATTGATATAAGTACCATACACAACATGTATTTAGCAATATACTCTATACTCTGAGGATACTTTACTAAAAAATAGATCAGCTGAATCTGAATAGGTAAACACTTGTTTGAGCTTGAGCTAGAAACCTACTTTGTGAGAGTTGACGCCTTGTGATTCCGAAAATTCCGCCAAACATTTTAAATCTAATGTTCTTCTGTTCCAGAGCTTCATCTACCTCTAAGCAAAAAATGCATTATTACTTCTATTGGGATACCACCTACCACTTTGCAGGTGGGTCTGATGTTTCTAAAGATCCTACTGTGGCATTATGCCATACATTCAAAGAAGAATATAGTACCTAACGTAAACCTAGTGCATATAAATACTTGTTGAAGTCATCCAATACTGCAATACGCAGATTCCAGTTTGCATTCCTTGTTGAACGATCGAAAGGTAACATGGTGAAAAGCAAATCCATTGCCATTTTGAATATAGTGGTCGCTTCACTCTCCTCTTTGAATGAACCTTCCAATTTGGTAGGGAGTTCCAAATTCATCAACCTTTCCTTTAAGTGTTTGGATAGAAATAGTAATACTACAACGGACCAGGTATTCCTCATTTCGACAGCTATAGTACGGCATTCCTCTTTCAAATCAGGGTTTTCTTTTGGATATAACGCATTATCCAGCCAGAGTTCTTTGGCCGATAACCGACCAAAACGGTTCGTGAAGTTGTTGGTTTGTCATGTTCATTCATGTTTTGGGGGAATATCTGATAAAGAATGAATGAAAGAATGATTTTCTGTGTTCCATTGAATAATTGAATTCAATATATTGAAATAATTAGTAAATCGATTTCATCTGGCGAACTTCACCTAGTAGCGGATTTGAGCGTAACACTAATATTATAGAAACCAGTATTTTCTATCAGTTTTCTCTCCTGACTTTATCACATAAATGTGATAGTTACCGAGTTATCACCCGATTTAGATGCTAGCACATCAAACCCAACTTTCCCCCACATTAAAAACGCCAGTCGCGACACTCAGATGGCCAACAACGCTTTTTGTGTTCCATACGTCCCCCTGAACACCCTTATATAGTTCCCCATACTTAATAATTTACCTGCAGACGGGATTACATAAATGTATGGACTATACACAGTGTTCGTCAATATCTCATTCTAAACAATAAAGATTAATTAAAAGAAATTATAAAATACCGTTTTCATGTAGCACACCATGCATTTCATCGAATCCAGACAGTTTCTGATGGATATAAAAGAAATTATATTGCTTACAATTTGAATGAAGAATCTTTTTTAAGTAGATGATGCTCTTATTCCATTCCATCTTCATCTTGATTCGAGTATATAATTTGTCTGGTTGAAATGATACAAGGGGTAGGGGAGACTTTTGGCAAGCACCAGTTATATACATCGTTTGGCTATGAGGGTTCGTCTAGAATTGAATTAAAATACAGTGAGTTCACCACACGGATATCTGAAACGGTAATAGATACTCTTTCGTTTGAATAGGAAAAAATGCATAACAGAAGGATCAACTGTATGCAAGTATGATAGTTCCAAAAATATTTAAGATTTTAATCATCTATTTTAATCATAGTCCTAATCAAAGTTACTGTCTAAATCATAAAATCAAATTAAAACTAAACATTCCAGTTGGAGCATTTATGCGATTTCTTTAGTTCTAGTATCAATAATAATCATAAGAATTTGACTTTCAAAGTTGGCAATTTCCAATTTTCAAGCTCATTATTAAAACGACATGTCTATTTCACAAATGTCATAAATAATTATTTGTTTTGAATTGTGATCCTTATTACTTGTTCTTGTTTATTGTGCTTCAAAAGAGAAAGAGCCAGGAAGAGGGTACCATTATTGAAATGATTGAAAAATGTGTCCTCATTTGGGATAAAAAGACACTAATGACATTGTTTTTATTTCTGATTTTTTTCATTTTCGAACTAATGACTGTGATGCAAAGATACAAAAATTTCTCAAGACAACGACTAATACTGTGACTGTGATTATGACTATGGTAATGATATATTGCATATATTTGCCCTTACTTTGGAAAACTGAATTATTTGAATTCTTATTTTGTTTTTTTCTGGTGTTTTCGTTAGAGTTTGAACAAGATGGAGAGTGATACTTCACAGAAACGTTTCATTACATTTTTTGTGATGATATGAGTTCTTAATGTTCGATGTTTCATTATCATATTTTTTTTTAAATACGGCCTTGTTTAGAAGAATACTGGTATTTAAAGTATTTTTTTTTCTGGATTCAATGATGTTCAACCTGTTCTGGTTTTGATGCGTTAAGATCATTCTAGGCCATCTTCACGAATATTTTGAGAGATTTTCAGCAATCATTCAAATGACAACCCAAACTATTGATTTTGGTCCAATCTTGGATACTTAATTTTACAATTTTTTTTTCAATTCAGGCTCCTACTAGAAAATATAATCAAAAAGTCCAATGAGTGTGGCAAGATCTATCAGGAAAAAATTGAGATAGTGAAGCACACAAAGAGAAAGGAGGGAAGCATGAGATAGTGGCTTGGCGAAGACTTCTTGGTGACCAACGCTTGAGTAAATCTAACACTATTGCGAGAGTTTATCTATGGTTTCCGACAAATAGATGTCATATATTTGAGACGTTAGCATGACGGAAACCATTTTGTCAATATTCTGAGATCAATTTTTATTACCATTTCCTTTAACTTTGGAATAACAGATAGCTCATGAATAAAACTCTCATGTAATGCTGATATTTGAAATGTTGGAGGTTGAAGTAAGAGTGCGAATAGTTATGTAGCATAATGAAGCACCTCAATGCCAACTGCCTTTCCAATCCTGCCGACACACTTTTCACAAAATTTTATTATCATTTTCCGTTTAAATGTAATTTTTAAATGTTACACACGATATTTACATTTATGCGAAGGATGCAAACCGGAGACATATATGTTTTAGCCTATATGGCTTTCTTTAGTGAGGCAACTAGAACAGCAATCAAACGGTGACAACTACAGGAACCAAATGCTCATTTTCTGGTAAGTTTGCAAAGCCTGTATATGGAACCTGTCCACATTTGTGTTGTTTATTTGGCGTCTGACTGAATTAATTTTCAATATTTATACATTGGCACTTGTCTCCTTCTATTATTCCGCAATCTTTCCGCAATCCTTAGCTGGTAGCAAACTTTGCACCTACATGACATCCCAGTCCATAGTTACACGGAGAAAAAAAATCACTAACCATTAGTGAAACTTGAATATCCTCAAGTAAAAACTTTAATATATAATATAATATAATAATATGAAAATTGCATATTAGAAAAATATACTTTGAATCATTTCAAAATATGAAATAATCAAATGACTGTTATTATCAAGTATGATTTGGTCTTATCTTTTACAATAGTCCTCGACATATTAGATTATTGCATGATTCTGAACAATTCAAAGTATAATTTGACAAACTTACAATTTTCATCCTTATACACTAGAAATATTTAAAAATTACCACATAGGCTCTACTCACAGGAAAACCATTCATAAATAATATACTTACGAGGATTTCATTACTACAAACATGCATAAATATGATGCCAGCAACAATATCACACTCATGACATGACGCTACATGTGGATGAAATGACAAAATGACGCCGTGGCTTGTGAGGCCGTTTTCGAAACAAAATAATTTTGCTGAAACATCCGAACCGAACCGAAAAAGTTAACTAAGCATAAGTGACCCAATCGACTTGATCAATTGACGTTATTATTGAGATGGCTTAGACCAAGTGAAGTTTTTTCAGACAAACGATTTAATAGTGGTAGGTTTCATTATACCTACAATTAGTTTAGTGTGCACCTATAGATATCGAACATGGAAAATATTTCGATTCGCTAAGTATTCTGATCAGTTACGGTAGGAACACACATTGTTTCGTTTATTATGAGTACCTCATATTCCTACCGTAGGTAAAAATTTAATATGACACTAAGGTAAACACGATTAAATTTCCACAGATTTATTGTCTTCGCTAAGACAATAAATCTGTGGAAATTTAATCGTGTTTACCTTAGTGTCATATACTATGAATTTCCATCAAGTAAAGGCCACGTCAATCCAAAAAAAAAAAAAAAAAATTTAATACCCATAATTGACTTTTTTTCAAGTAAACAATTTACTTGGCCGAGTTTTCTCCGTGTAGGCTGGGATAGTCTTTGTAACTTTTTCTAGGTATTTCTAACTGAGGAATATGGAACTCTAGTTACAAACGCGCAGTAAAAACCAATATTTTTGCCAATTTGTTTGCAAATTGTATCTCTTACTCATTCGAGAAACTCAAGGATATCACTCTTACTGACAGTCAAATGTCTGAGATAACCGTAGACCAACGAATTATCAGACTCATTTTACAGAGTCTTAACACCAACAGCTAGTGAGTCTGATGGAATTCCGTCGATCGTTTTAAAAAAATGTGCTTCTAAACCAATACCAGTTCTATGCAAGTTATTCAACGTCACTTATGATTTGGAGGTGTGTCCGTCTAACAGGAAGAATGCAAAAGTGCAACCAGTTCCGAGAGAAGGAAAAATGCCTAATATCCACAGACCTTTCATCCTGCTCTCTGTTATCTCGAAAGTCCGTCTAACAGGAAGAATGCAGAAGTGTAACCAGTTCCGAGAGAAGGAAAAATGCCTAATATCCACAGACCTTTCATCCTGCTCTCTGTTATCTCGAAAGTCATGAAAAAACCACCAACATTGAGTACCTACATGAATTAGGTAGAAATTGTTAATGATCCACAATACGGTTTTCTTCATCAGGCAAAACTTTGGAGCTCACAAGTTGTTTCCTGAGGCATACAGCCTCTAAAAATTTAGGAAAAATATCAATTCCTATCCACTTCTTCTCTTCTCTTAGGAAGTTCTCTGAACATAATGGGAGTTTCCTTTTCGTTGGAACCAGAACACAAAAAAAGTAGAGATGAAATATTGATGGGACTGTTAATGAAACAGAATTAGAGTATCATATATCAAATTCCAGCAGGCTGTGTTTCGAACTATCGCAGCCGTAAAAGCAACAATCTATAACAACCAAAACAACAAACTAAGGGAACCTATAGATTTAGAATCTCATTTTATAATATTTCATCAAATATATTAATTTTGTTTCGTTTTCAGTTACTGGCACAATAACTTTCTCGAGTGCTATGGCGGAATACAGTGACATTATTAATCCAAGTCTCCCTATTCGCCTTCCGTCAGTAATTTTTCTTCTTATCATCCCATTCTGAGTCATTACATTTGGATCGCTTATCGTAGCGTCTACTTCATTCTTTCTGAATTAAATTGAGTTTGGCAAAAAATTTGTATGAATGCTGGCTTTCATTGTCGACTAATTAAGGGTTGATGCGCTCCTTTGTTAGATTTTGTTGTCGCTTAATAGAAAAAGCTTGTCTGCTAAAATTTTCAGTCTTTTGGTAAGATCATGCACATCGTTTGAATGGGATCCCAAAGTATTATAGAGCATCAGCAGTTACTCACAATAGCTGAGTACCTGTGATGATATACCTATTATATTATTTAAAAGACATTAAGATCATTTCCGTAGTACGGAGTATCACCGATGCTACTTCTTGGAATGGAAGGCATTGTGATTGCTTGGTAGTGGAAGTTTCGTGGGAGGAAATGGGCGGGGCATATCAAATTCAAAATTTCAAATGTCGTAAAGATGATTCAATTTTCTTCCCAATCATACTCAGTTTCTTGTTTCCATTTTTCTTTAAATACACTCGAAATATCAAGTATAACTGCGCATCTGAGTGATCCTCATATTCCGCTGAAAACGTTTCGAGTTGAAGTATTTTTATATATTCGTAAATTACCTTATTGAATAAATGGTGAAAATTGATGAAAAAACTTCGTCGGCACAAATCTAACAGAGAACAGTAATTGCTTGTTAGGCTCACTATTTACATTCATCAGATTATTTGCAGAGCTTATATTAAAAATTATTAATGTTTCTCATTAGCAGCATAAATTCAGTACAATTCGAACGAGGGATCATCCACATCATGGTTATTATAGGTAACGATTACCAGAAAGGCCGTTTTCGAAACTGATGGAACTCTGACCATTGCCAACTTCTATAGCAAATACAACACACCAAGGAGCATTAGGGTTGCGTGACAAAAGGCCTGCCAGGATGCCGCAAAAGTATCAGACACAAAATGAAAAGCCTGCTGTGAGGCAGCTAAAGGTATGGTTTCGCTTGTGCATCTGGCGGTTGCGTCCGAACGCAGACGCTGGCTGCAGCGACTGGCGGTGCGGTTGGGTGTTTTCATTCAATCCGTCGGACGTGTCAAATCTTGACAGACTTGTGCGGTATATCAACGGGTCAAGATGAATAAACGCGCATTCGCTGCTCTGGAAACGAGTAAGTGTTTGCTTGACATGTTAGTGATTCAGAATTTGTTTGGGTTGACTTATGGCATGCAGGAGTTGTAAATATTTGAGCTTCTGCTTTTATCTCAGAGACTGCCGTTAAACTTTTAGCTGAAGTTTAGTAATTGAATGAAGTTTAATTTTTTTCATTTTAAGAACAGATCCACTTCGTCATCTTTGGTGTTGGCAATTTTTTCTAATAATTTTAATCGTTTTTGCGATCTTTCTTCCATACTTTGAACATCTTCATTCTTCTTTTGTATTCTTGATATACAAAAGGGGTTAGCACTTCTTGAACTTTGAGGTGTAGAATCACTAGGACTATTATCATATTTTTTTTTTAATTGAATGACGATTTCTGGTATATTGGATTACTCATTATTGTGAATTTTGAGCTCTGTGATTCATCTCCCTGGTCCATAAGTTCATTCACCTCCGATTGAGAAATTTCTGCCATCGCACCATTGATAAAAGTTTTAAAAAATATAAAATTTTAATAATACTAAGCATTTGAAAAGTAACCTTCTTTTGTTTTTCATACTAAGTCAAGAAATGTTTATTGCTTGTAAAGAGGCCATCTTGGTTCATATGAAGCTGCACTTTCTATGCCCAGTTTTTTGTTCTTATGATTAAAAAAATTATCTCTTATATTTCTCCATAGGATTTTACAATCTTCAGCTAAAATATAGTTGACCTCGTAATGCACAAAAATTAAATTTTTGCATTTATCAACTTTGCCTAATAAATGTACTTACAGTTTCCTTCCAAGTAGTCAAGACGATTGCGTCATGAAATTTGACTAATATTTTTGATTCGACCTATTTAAGGTTGCCATCTTCCTGAGTCAATGCAATTATGCATTACTGCAAAATGAACCCTGTTCATTAGTGGAGCTGAACTACTCGGATGAGTACCGTTATTTGAAATACTGGACATATCATTTTCATTCCTGAAAAGTAAATGGAATATCCGTCTTTTTTTAAGACCTGACATTTACATTTCACAATATAGCGAAAATTTTTGAAAATTTTCTGGAATCAATGTAATAAGGAATTATTGAAATAAAATTCATTTCATCAGTAGGATGGAGCTGAACTTCTCAGATGAGTTCTGTTGGACATGTTTTATACAGGGTGGGGCACCGAAAACGAAACAGATCGAATATCTTAAAAACGCATGTGTTGTGAATAAAATGCAAAAACACGTCGATTTTTAATCCAAGGGGGACATCTTCCGATCATAACCTCAACTGTCATACCTCTACCTCGACCCCTTGGGTACTATCACCCAAACAATTTGAATAGGGAAAGTAGTGAGTGTGACATATCATTGAAAAGGTAATTTCATAAGGAATTCAGCCATGTCAATTTTTGCCATCTAACTTTTTATTTTGACGCCCTCTTGCGGAAAAAATAGCTGTTCCGTAATCCAATTCATAATACTGCATTTGCAAGCTATTTTGACAAAAATTCGGTGACAATGCATTATGGAATTTTTCTAAGAGAAAAAACAAAACGGCGGCTCCAAAATTACGGACATGATATGCAATTATGGTCCGATTCGATTCAAAATTGATATGTGGTTGTTTTCAAGGCCGAAAATTATGATTTGTTCATCAATGCAAAAAACAAGATGGTGGCTCCAAGATGGCGGACGAAATTTGTAATTCTGGTCCAATTCAAATCAAAATTAGTGTGTGGGGATTTTCAGGGTGAAAAATTACGATATTTTTGTCAATGCAAAAAACCAAGATGGTGGACCAAATTGAATTTGTGGTTCGATTCGATTCAAAATTGGCATAAATGGGTTTTACAAGTTTTCAGTATGACTAAAATGAATTAATTAAATTGATAAAATAAAGCTTTCATACAAATGCACTAAAAAAGGAATAATATTTTTTTTTATATGTGAGGCGTAGGTTATTCTGTGCGTAACAGATTCTAAAGCTTGCAGCGCTAACAAAATAGGTACTTTTGCGAGGTAAAATTTGTATTACGCATAGAATAACCTTCGTCACACATCTGAAAAAAAAAAAAAAATTTTTTTTCAGTGTATTTGTATGAAAGCTTTTTTTATCAATTTCATTAATTCATTTTAGTCATACTGAAAACTTGTGAAACCCATATGTGCCAATTTTGAATCGAATCGAACCACAAATACAAATTTTGTCCACCAACTTGGTTTTTTGCATCATATATATCATAATTTTTCACCCTGAAAATCCCCACATACCAATTTCGATTCGAATCGGACCAGAATTACTAATTCCATCCACAATCTTGAAGCTACCATTTTGTTTTTTTGCATTGACGAACAATTCATAATTTCCGACCTTGAAAACCACCACATATCAATTTTGAATCGAATCACACCATAATTGCAAATCATGTCCACCATTTTGGAGCCGCCATTTTGTTTTTTCTCTTAGAAAAATTCCATAATGCAATGTCACCGAATTTATGTCAAAATAGCTTGCAAATGCAGTATTAAAATTTGGAATACGGAACAGTTATTTTTAAGAAGGCGCCAGAATAAAAAGTTAGATGGCAAAAATTGACATGGCTGAATTCCTTATGAAATTACCTTTTTAATGATGTGTCACACTTACTACTTTCCCTATTCAAATTGTTTGGGTGATAGTTCCCAAGAGGTTGAGGTTATGATAGGAAGATGTCCCCCTTGGATTAAAAATCGACGTGTTTTTGCATTTTATTCACAACACATGCGTTTTAAAAATATTTGATCTGTTTCGTTTTCGGTGCCTCACCCTGTATATTTTTTCTCAAAAATAAATGAACTGTTTGAAATTTTTTTTATCTCATTGTCTGACATTCACATTTCACGACGAATTGAGCAAAAAATTCAATGAATATTAGAAAGGAAGAGGATATGTTTCTGTAGGTAATTAATATTCCTTGAAGATTGCCACATGCAAAATATATCCTTTCCATCACTGGGTTTGAACTGAACTACTCAAATACGTTCCGTTGTCCAAAATACTGCACATGTTATGTTTTTTCATTAAAAATTAATACCGTCTTTCTGTTTGTCTCATTTTACAATTGATTTAGTGAAAAATTGTATGAACCTTTAAAAGGAAGGGGTTATGTTTGTGTAGCTGATTTTTTTAAATTCAAATATGCCATTTTCATGAATCAATGCAATCATGCATCATTGCAAAATGAGTCCCCTTCTCCAGTGGGTTTGAGCTGAACTCACATAGATTTCTCTGTCCAAATTATTTCATATATTATATATTCTCTTTTGAAAGTAAATGAAATATCTGACTTTCTGTTCGTCTCATTTGAGACCTGACATAAACATTTCACCGTTTATCAAAGAATTGCCTAAATCTTAGAAAGGACGACTTCATGTTTCTGTAGTTGATTTGGTTTCTGTTTCCCATGAAGAGTAAAATCCTGTAACGTTCAGATAGCATCGTGAGAGCCGACGGAGAGTAGAAAGGAAACGGTGTTCCTCTTGAATATATGTAGACTGTCTGCTTCGGGAAACACTTCCCGTGGCAGTGAATAGGCAAGAACACAGAAAATATTGTCGCTCCAAATATACTTTATAACACAAAACGCATATATAAAGGAACCCAGAAAATATTTTTGGAGTCAAATTTCGAATGGTTGATTGGTTGGTTGAAGACTGACGAGCGAAATGACCCCAGAAAAACGAACCTATAACGTTGAAGGCAAACAATCAAGAGGGGAAACAGTCAATGAAGCAGAAATTGGGGATATTCGCAGTAATACTGAACATTCTCGAGTACTACCAGGAGTGGTTATACCATCTCCATTCAAAAACTCTTTATTCTGGCCTGAACCATCCAAAAAAGTGAACAAGAGGAACAGTAGGGTTAAAGTTCCTTCTGTAGGCACCTTCGATGCTTGGAGAGAATATTTCTTGAAGAAAGAGGACGAGCAGAACAAATCAATTCAAGAGAAATAGGAAAGAAAGAAAAAAAAGGAAGAAAACAAAAAATTGCGCCAAGAAAAAATAAAGATACCCAGAGAAAAATCCATACGACAAAATAAAGGAAAGAACATATCAGAAGAAGAAAAGAGAGCAGATAGTTGAGAAGACTTATCTCAGGATCATGAAGAAACGGGAAATGACCGAATTGCCAACGAAGGTGGGATATAATTTTCATGGAGTACTTAATTACTTAGCATAGTTTTGCTATATAAGAACTATTGTAGGTAATGGAGAAGCGGGACCCTCAATAGATGATGAAATAAAAATTGGTGATTTTGTAATTGTCAACTATTTTGACGACCACTATCCGGCACAAATCACGAATAAAGACACTGAGAAATGTTTGGCTAATGGATGGTGGATGGTGGAAGTGTCCTAATACCAAAGATGAAATTTGGTATGATCATCATGAAATTGTCAAGAACATCAAGATATATTGCTTATTGGCATCAAACGTTTGGACGGACTCTGAAGTACTTTGGATAGACTTTGGAAGTACTGATAGCAATATTTCTATTTGTAATGATGGGCAACAAAGGTATGTCTGTGCACCCTGTCAGATACTCATCATTGTCATTAACGATATGGTTTGAATTGTGGAACTCTTCATAGGAAGTTTCATCGCCAGTTTCATTTGAGTAGTTTATCATGTGATGCTTTGTTTAGATCAAGCAGGTAGTAACTTTGGCAAGTAAATTTGAACGTTTAAAAAATTATGGTAGTTCTGCGGACAGTTAAACTCAAAAAAACTTTGTTACCGTTACTCATAGATCAAAAAGAAATCGAGAGACCATAAAGTGAAGTGGATTCGAAAGATTGAAAATATTGATAAGATAAAGAGAGTTTTCATTAAATTTATTGTCACCACTTCCATTGTCCAAGATAACCTTGGTGGATATGTAAATTATTGTGAGAAACGCAATTCTATAACGAAAAAAAAAACTTTTTTTTAATATCTACAGAACACAACTACTTTCCTGGCTAATAATAAACTGTAAGCTGAAATATCCTGAAAAATATATAGTTTTGAATTTTTGTCATACTTATATTGGTATATCTAAGAATATTATGTACATAATTTTCTTTATTTTTCATTCTGAATAAAGATGCAAATTTTGACCTCCAGATATTTTAATTTCAAATTTTATTTATAATATTTCTGAGAGGTATTAACCTGGAAAGTAGTAATCTTCTGTTAGATAAATCAAAAACAAATTTTTTCTAAAACTATTTCATTTTTCATTTCCTTATAAGTACAATGGAAATAATTAAAAGAAAGTTTTGAAATGCTCTTTGAGTCGAATCATTGTTTTTCCTTCCGAAGTTTTTATGAGAGTACTGGGAGGACCAAGAACTTCTTATATAGGAATGACAGTGAACTCTTCCAAAATATTAGGATCAATTTCGTGAGAAACAAAGTGTTCTCTGTATTGAACTCTTTACAACTTTTGAACAAAGAATGAAATTGACCCATTGAGTGCAATAAAAGTAAGAATCTTGTGTATATGAACTTCTTTCTTTGAATTTACTACATAATCACCATTCTTGTAGACAACACCATTGTAAGTGATGCATGAGTAAAACTTCAAATATTGTTGTGGTATTTTCATTTTATAAATAAATATAGAGCTGTAATTAGATTTCTCTTCTTTGCCATCCATGAAGTCTGATTCATCATTACAATGTAAGCTAGACTGAAACAGTTGATGTGCAAATTTAAGTTGGCTCCTCTTTGTTATTGTGAGGCAAATATTTTTTCGGGATGTTATACAGTGTGCGTAAACTTTGAATGGTCTATGATTTGCTTGATGTTTGAAGCACCAACATTTTCTGAAGGGACCAGACTGGGATATAATTCGTATGTAATGCAACAAATTGTCAAATTTGGGCTTAAGATGATCATTGAAATATAGCTTGTCTCAAATATCTTGATTTTAATTTCTAACAAGTATAGATCAGATTTATTCACTTCGGAGCAAAGCAAAAATGTCAACGATTTCTATGAAATTAATCAGAAACTTACATATCTCATCGTCAGGTGGAATGAAATCACCTATCATTAGGAGAAAATATGTGAGATATGTCATCATTTCTCCTTTTCCTTGAATTCAGTGTTACTAAATTAAAATACCGCATTTCACAACAGTAACAGATAACGTGGACTAGTACTGTTTAGTAGTGATATGGACAAATCTGAGACGTTACTAAGGCAACGAGATTATTATTATGACAACTTTGGAATGTTAAACTTCAAGCTTTCACTAATACTGTTATTTGCTATAAATATATAAAAACCAGTACAATTTCATAAAATTAGAAGTTGTATCATTCAACAAAACCACAAAAACCCCAATCATGGTCCTTCGAAGCCGAATTTGATTGAATGTCTACCCGACATTGTAAACAATCACCAAGCCATTGCAGCGATAACAGTTTGAAAATCTCTGGAACCAGTCATCGCCAGTTGCAGATCAAAGGTATCAAGGTCAGTCCTTTCCTTTCCTTAATATACCTAGCCGCTTCCTGAATAAACCAAATACCTACCTAACCTTCCTTTCGCGAGTTCAGAGTTGTTTGAACTTGTGCGTTATTATTTGATTTCTATATTAAAAAAAACAATACCAGACTCCTGTCACATTCATTTCACGGTTTTATGTCATAAATATAACACCTACTTACTTGATATTTCTGTCGTCCATAATAACGAATGGAAATTTCGTTCTTATCTAAACTGCTGCATTTTGCTATTGTTTTTCACATTTCTATTAACCAAACAAACTTAACACCCATATCATTCACTTAGTGTTCATATATCATGAAATGCAACAAAACGATGACAAAAAGATGCTTGTTGCTCGTAGAGCTAGTATAAAATCTTCAGTAACTGGATTCAAAAAATATTTAAAGAAAATCTCCGACTCTACATTAACTGAAGAAATAACTATTGAACTTGACACCCGCTTGCATGCTATTACATCACTTCTGTCTGAATATAATATAGTACAAACCGAATTCGAAAGCCTAGAACCTAACGATGTCGATAGACACGAAGTTGAACGGAGCAACTTTGAGGATAAGTATTTTTCTCTCATAGCGGTAGCGATAATGAAGTTAGCCGAATCGGCTGCGCAGAAACAACCTGCCCCGCAGAAACCAATTGACTCGCAGAAACCAACTGCCGCGCCACTCATATCACAACTGTCAACGTCAACCAGTGGCGTATCAAGTTCTAACCCGCTGATAAATGTAAAGTTACCTGACATTAAATTACCTGAATCAAATGGACGCAATTTCATGAAACTTTCGATTCTCTTATTAACAAAAATGCAATGCTTACCAATGTACAAAGATTCTTCTACCTACAGGGTGCTCTCACAGGCGAAGCTTCTCAAATAATTTTCTCATTAAATGCTACTGATGAGAATTATAAGATTGCTTGGGACCTACTCAGGGAGCGCTATAAAAACAAAAGGGCCATTGTTCACTCGCATATAAAAGGTATTTTTGAGTTATCAAATATTGCTAAAGAATCACATATATTTCTTAGGAAATTTCTAGATGATTTTCAGAAACATTTCAGATCGTTAAAATGCCTAGGTGAGAATGTTGATGAATGGAATACTATTCTAATCTTCCTCCTTAACTCTAAATTAGACTCCCCAACCAGAAAAAAATGGGAAATTTCTAGCAAATCTAAGGACTCTCCAAAAATTGATAATTAAATAAAATGTTCAACCCAACGTTGTCAGCTTTTAGAATCACTAGACACTAATACTAATTTCTCCAATCAAAATATTCAATCCAATAGGAAATTTAATGACAATCGTTCGTACTCTCATATATCAACTAGCAACCCTATTTGTCCATTATGTGATCAAACTCATTTTATCTATCCTTGTAAGGCGTTCCTAGACATTCCCATAGAAAAAAGACTTGCTGAAATCAAGCGTTTTAGGCTCTGCTCTAACTGTTTAAAATCCAGACATTCAAATCTCGACTGTAGATCCCAGTATTCTTGTCGCTTTTGTCAAAAGAGACATCATAGTTTGCTGCACTTGAATCAAAATGTTAGCAATACAAATAAAAATCAAAACTATATCCAAGTTAGCTGAAAAAATCACAAGATATTGATTCTAATCGCGAATCAAAACCTGATACATCTATCTCGCATTCATCTAATGCTACCGAAAATTTGTGTACCCATGCTATGGCGTCCCAAATCAGTTCTCATTCCTATACAATCCTCTCCACTGCAATAATTAATGTTTTTGACAGAAACGACAAACCTATAAGATGCAAAGCACTGCTGGACAGCGGTTCACAGTCCAATTTTATTACTAAAAAACTTTCCAATACATTGGGGTTAAATTGTACCTCTATCAATATGCCGATTTTTGGAATAAGTCAAAATCTTATGAACATTTCTAAACGCACCTCAATCAAGGCCCAATCTTTACGTACTAATTACAAGTTTGAACCGCCCTTTCTAATAATTGACAAAATTACAGGCTTAACGCCCCAACAAGGAATATCCCTAACCAATATAAAAATTCCAGAAAATATCTTGCTTGCTGATCCCAACTTTTATATTCCCTCTGACATTGACATGCTCCTAGGTGCAGGCATATTCATTGAACTTCTGTCCAATGATCAAATCAAAATGGGCAAGAACCTACCAATACTGCATAAAACTAAACTAGGCTGGATAATATCTGGACCATTACCCATTCTTCCCTCTTCTTCATTGAATACTTGCTTCTTATCCACAAATGATTCAATGCAAAACCAGTTGCAGAAATTTTGGCAAATCGAAGAAAACTATGCAAGCCAAAAAATTCTCACTAAGGAAGAAGCTGAGTGCGAATCTCACTTCTCTGAAACCTTCGTTAGAGATATCACCGGTAGATTTACAGTAAGTTTACCTTTGAAGGAAAATTAATGTGAGTTAGGTGACTCCCAAGAAACGGACATTTTCCGATTTCACGCCATTGAAAGAAAGCTGAATAAAAATGATCAGCTCAAAACACAATATTCTGATTTGTTGTCACAATATCAAAGTCTCGGCCATATGACTAAAATTAATCCTGACAACCTAAACGAATATCCCATTTATTATTTACCGCATCACTCAGTAGAAAAACCTGATAGCACCACTACCAAACTGCGAGTAGTCTTTGATGGCTCCGATAAGACCACTTCAGGCCTCTCATTAAATGATGTCCTTAAAATTGGACAAACTATCCAAAACGATCTCCTTACAATTATATTACGTTTAAGACAACGTAACGTCGTTTTAACTGGTGACATTTCTATGATTTATCGTCAGGTCAACATTCATCCTATGCAACGTAGTCTTCAACGTATCGTATGGCGGGACAATTCCAATCAAGAACTTTCACATTTTGAACTGAACACAGTCACTTATGTAACTGCTTCTGCAAGTTTTCTTTCCACCCGATGTCTAAAACAGATCGCACTAGAAAATCCACTCACCTTTCCTGTCGAATCCAACATTATCTCTAATGACTTCTACGTCGATGATGTCCTAACAGGCACAGACACTGTGAAAAACTTGATTTTGATAAGAAAAAACTTAGTCAATATTCTCGAAGCAGCAGGATTTCAATTGCAAAAATTTAATTCCAATGAACCTACTGTCTTGGCTGATCTTCGCAGTACTAATTCCATCAAAAATCTTATAAATGAGTCCCAAAGTACAAAGACGTTAGGAATTTCTTGGGATTCCGCATCAGACTGTTTCATTTGTGATTCACAAATGTCCCTGAATTCCTTAAATCCTGTTACTAAGAGAACCATTCTTTCAACAATTTCTCAAATCTTTGACCCTGTAGGCCTCCTCGGTCCCATAATCATCCAGGCGAAAATTCTCCTGCAGCATTTGTGGCCAGCTAACCTCAATTGGGATGACCCCATTCCCACTAATCTTTACAAATCTTGAACAAATTTTTTCAATCAGCTCTTGAGTATCAAGATTTTGAAAATCTCTCGACATGTTATACTAAAAAATCCCATAAGTTTACAAATACACGGCTTTTGCGACAGCTCTATTCATGCGTATGGGTCCTGTGTATATGTGAGATCTACAAATAGTAATGGCGATACTCAAGTCAGACTCCTGTGCGCAAAATCTCGCGTTGCCCCTCTTAAGGCCATCTCTCTTCCCAGATTGGAAATGTCAGGTGCCCTGCTCATTTCAAAAATCATAAAAAAGGTAGTTAAGTCCTTAAACCTAAACTTTGAGTCAATTTACTACTGGACTGACTCAACCATAGTCCTAGCATTGCTCAGTGCTGAACCAAGGACATGGACAACCTTCGTGTGTAATAGAATTTCAGAAATTCAAAATCTCTCTGACATACACAACTGGAATCATATATCTTCAAAAATCAATCCTACTGATATAATATCCAGAGGAATCACATCCACTGATCTAGAAAGTTCTTCCTTGTGGTGGCATGGGCCATATTTTTTGTCTGAACCTGAAAGCAACTGGCCTCAAAAGTGTCACATTTCGAATTACTCACGATCACCCTCAGATCTTGAGGAATTTAATAAAAAAGGTACTTGTTTGATAGCGTCAGATCAGAATAATATCTTTGAAATATTTTCTAGTTATTCTAAATTAATAGCCGTTATGGCTTACTGTAAAAGGTTTGGTTAAGGACGCAGATTTGAACAAATGTTCAAGATAACCTCTCTAAATATAACCCCCTTTGAGTGGTATCATTCAGAAAAATGTTTAGTCAAACTTATTCAAGCTCAGTGCTTTGCCGATGATTTCAAGAGTTTAACATCTACAAATTCAGTCAGATTCAATAGTTGTCTGATATCCCTAAACCCCTATCTTGATATCGATGGCATAATTCGAGTAGGAGGTAGGCTGGAATATGCAAACATTAGTCTTAATGCGAAACATCCTATCCTGATTCCTAAAAAACATCTTTTTACGGTTCTGTTGATACGGCATTTTCATAAACTTAATTTTCATTCTGGTTGCCAAGCAACACTTTCCGAAGAAGGTTTTGGCCATTGAATGGTCGCGAAGCAGTATGAAATGTACTCCGACTGTATATACCCTGTTTCAGAGCCGATCCACCAATATTATCTAACCAAATGGGTAACCTTCCTGCACCTCGTGTAACCCCTTCTCGTATTTTTTCTAATAGCGGTCTTGACTATGCTGGACCCTTTCTTCTAAAGGATGGAAAGTATAGAAACCGAAAAATTTTAAAATGCTATGTATGCATATTCGTGTGTCTATCTACAAAGGCGGTTCACATCAAACTTGCAAGCGAATTAACCACAGAAGCGTTTGTGGCAGCGTTCAAGCGTTTTGTGTCTAGGCGAGGTATGTGTATAAATCTCTACTCAGATAATGGATCCAATTTCATTGGAGCCCACAATGAATTCAAAGAAATCTATAACATTCTCTCCAGTAAACAGATGCAAAATTATTTCAACAATAGCCAAATGCAATGGCATTTCATACCGGCTCGTTCTGCCCATTTTGGTGGATTATGGGAAGCCGCTGTGAAATCCCTAAAATATCACCTAAAACGCATTTTGTCTACTGATCCTTACACCTTCGAAGAATTCATAACGATGTTGACTCAGGTTGGGGCTTCTCTGAACTCGCGACCTCTCGTTCCCCTATCCTCAGACCCCAATGACCTTGAGGCGATCACTCCAGGTCACTTCATCATCGGACATCCCTTAAACACCGCGCCTCAACTCAACTTCGAGGATACGCCAGTTAACCACCTAACCAGGTTTCAGCATTTGCAAAAGTTAACACAGATTTTCTGGACAAGATAGAAGAATGATTACATCCACAATCTCCATCAACGAAATAAATGGCGATTCAAGAAGGAGACCCAGGAGCTAAATGGAAGTCTAGTACTCCTTCGTGATAAAAAAACCTTACCTCAGCAATGGATTCTAGGAAGAATCACTTCAGTACATCCTGGAACAGACAATATTGTGCGCGTAGTGAGCGTGCTTACCAAGCCTGGGATCGTAAAGAGATCTATCACCAAAATCAGCGTTTTGCCAGTAAATTGACTGATTGTTTAATAGATTCATTTTTTGTTCTGTTCATCTCTTTAATAGCTTTATCATTTGCTTCAATGCTATTTATTTATTTTTTTTGAAAGTGGATACTTCCAAGGCCGCCGGTGTGTTTAGTAGTGATATGGACAAATCTGAGACGTTACTAAGGCAACGAGATTATTATTATGACAACTTTGGAAAGTAAAACTTCAAGCTTTCACTAATACTGTTATTTGCTGTAAATATATAAAAACCGGTACAATTTCATAAAATTAGAAGTTGTATCATTCAACAAAACCACAAAAACCCAATTCAAGTACATAATGGCACACCTCCTCAAATACATCATGCATAACATCTACAAAATAATTTGTCACAACATGAAATGATGAAATATCATCAAGCAGAGATTCTCTAAAAATACCTGTTTCATATGGTTTATTAAGAGCTACATCATTTTTGTAATTTGCAATTGTCATCAATTCGGGGTTTTTGAATGTCAAATATTCACTGGATTCTTTGTGAACTTTACGCAGTATGCAGGAAAAATTGGCCGAAAAAGAACCACTGAAATCGAGAATATTGTTCAATCCTAAATATCACTGAGTATAAGACCAAGAATGAAATGTATCTGTACTTTAGAGTCTTTACCGATTGCGATGTCTAATCTATTAATTTCAAAGTCTTTGGGTTCTTCTACAAGGCATTCAAAGTATTTTTTATTTCCAAAGGCTTTCAAATCCACAGTACCGGCAAAAAAAAGATTTTTTTATTTGGAATTTTCTCCAAGCACGCAAGGGAAACTATAATAAAAATTACAAATTGTGTGGGTTCCAGAATGGGATCCAAGAGAGTTGTTAATTTTGAAGTCATCCACATACAGGAAATACGGCAAAACGATTTTATCGGGATATGATTTCACTTCCTCTTTCCAAATTTCCCCTTGAATGAAATTAGGGAGTTTTACAGTATCTTGCTGTAGGGTTTGCATATGTCTTATAGTCCTAGATAAAAGATTATTTTCCTCAAATATTTTACGAAATTGAAACTTGAGAGGCATTATGATGCCTTTACCTTTTTTTCACCATATAACAAGGTTCCACTTTTGTATATTGCAGTAACTTCGATATTGATTGTTAATTCTTGTAGGTCATTCAGGTAATCTTGACTTTTTAGCCATTCGAATAACAGGTAATCACTAGAAATATGCTGAAAAGGGTCCCTGTATGATGTTTTTAAAGAACAAAATTCGTTCAAAGTACTACTGCTTTCAGCTATTTTTGAAATAGCAAAAGATTTGAACACATCCAACATAGGATTTAGTAAATATTCCTCAACGTACTCTTGAATTTTATAAACGTCTTTTTTGTGAAATTATTGTTGTTTATGGAGTTTAAGCACAAATTCTGTCGCGGATGTGATTTTTTTATGGCATTTTCAGGATCAAATATTATATTAGGCACGCCATCATCTTCTTGTTTGGCATCGCCAGCACAACTATACTTAATATTGACGACATTCAAACAGGATATAAAATTTGGAGAAACTACAGACTCAGATTGGTCCGCATGCTATTCTTGGGATGAGCAAGGCAACGAATAATCATTACTAATACCATTTGCAAGAAAATTCTTCCTATCACATATGTTGGTCTGCGGTTGTACTAGTACTATGTTTTATATAGACATGTTTCTTGAAGCTGCACAGTTTCCTGAATAATTGAAAACAATCATTCTTGCAACACCGAAAAATCTCATCTGAGGAACTCAAATCGTTTGTTTGTTTAATATGTGAAACAAGCGTGTCTAATGAGGAAAATTCGCCTCTACATAAAAAGCACAACATTTTGATAATTATTATATAAGTAGGTAGATACGGTTCCAAGATTTTTTTTCAGTCAAATTAATTTTCAACAACCTAGATACTAATAATCATTATATACCTAGGTAAATACCGTTCAAAGGAATTTTTTACAACTAAATAAATATTCAAAAACTACCAGTCATTACGTACTATAAAGTTGAAATAAGAGAAGGAAGAAAAAATATAGCTTTTGTCCAGTTTCCACTAACACTTTATTACGACCGGTTTCGGCTTTTACACCATTCTCCTAACTACCTAGTAGTTACTTGAAAATGGTGTAAAAGCCGAAACCGGTCGTAATAAAGTAGTAAAGTGTTAGTGGAAACTGGACAAAAGCTATATTTTTTCTTCCTTTTCTTATTTCATCATGAATTTTCACAAAATAAATGAATCATCAATCAAACAAGTTACTATAAAGTTAATGAATCTGAAAATGCTGCTCGAACCAACAACCCAAAGCTTTGGTGACAGGTATATAAAAGATTGATATTTCAATTTCAATTTTCAATTTTATTGCCATTCTAGTTACAAATTTTACAATTTATACAAAAATTCATGTTACAAAATTTACAATATACATGATATTTCGATTTCTGGTATTATAGCAGCATCTGGTTCAGGGTCGGAAATTGCCTAGGCAAATATGCCTGTATTGCTTTTCCAACCCTTTACATATGCTTTCGAATTTGCATTGCGTGTGTAGTAAGGGCGAGCGTATGATACTAAAAATAAATAAAATGAAGGTTCATTGTAGCAATGAGGAAAGAACCGACGGAACCACAGTGGTTTGGTAATCAGTTTATGCGTCTTAGATACATCATGGAGTCAATAGATTAACTGTTTCTTTCTCTGGTTTTGAATCTAACAAAATTTTTCATGGTTTTCTATTATGAATTTTTTTACTATTTTTTTGAAGATCTTGTGGTTTTTTATATGTCTAAGGTCAGCTGGGATAAGATTGAAGAATTTTGGACCAAAATACATAAATGATCTTTGGGTTACAGATTTTTTGAATGAATGAACTTGAATGTTGTTGTTTAGAGTCGATCTGGTCATCCTGTTTTTTTTCACCGTATATTTATTTTGCGTACTGTGCATTCGTTGTAATGATTGGTAAATAAATAGTGTTTTTATATTAAGCAGGTCAGTATCTTTATAGAGTAGGTGGGTAGAAAATAGTCTGTCTTTTTTTAGTATAATCTTAATTAATATATTTTGTGCTGTCTGTAATAACTGTAGTGTGGTAATGAAAGCGCCTCTCCATGCGACTATGCAGTATCTGACAATTGATTCAGCAAGACTATTGTACAAGATAATCAAATTTTTTCTCGAAAGGATGTCTCGTAGAATATAAAATTTATGAGATAGTGCTCTTATTCTTCTTGTCACATGAGATATGTGTTCAGACCAGCGTATATGTTGGTCTATTATTACACCTAAATATTTAATTGAAGATGTTTTTTCTAAGCTCGGGCAGCGACATGTCTCAACATCACAGGTTGGCGAGTGTATTTTAAGAATAAATCGGGTGGGTTGATCAATTATTGTTGGGGAGAAGGTTATATACTTAGTTTTTTTGATATTCAAGCTTAGTGAGTTGTGGTTCAACCATAGTTATATTTTTTTCAGTCCCGACTCAGCTTTGTAATTAACATCTTCCCAATCCCTACCTGTGAAGACTAGAGCTGTGTCATCTGCATAACATATCAGATGTCCCATAAATTCACTTATATGAGAGATACTATTTATGTATACAAGGAACAGTATCGGACCTAACACTGTTCCTTGTGGTACTCCTATTTCAACCTTCGACTCTGAGCTAATTTCCTTTCCAATTTTCACTACTTGGTATCTCTCAGATAAGTAATTCTTTAAGAGATTAAGGGCTGTGCCACGTATGCCATATTTTATAAGTTTATCAAGCAGTTTGTTGTGAGAAACCGTATCGAAAGCCTTAGCGAGATCAAGGAAAATCGCAAGGCATTTCGTTGAGTCATCCATGGCTTTCACTGTATGTTCCAGGAAATCAATAACTGCGTTTTCTGTGTTCGATTTTTTTATGAAACCATACTGTCTCTCATTTATGATATTGTGGATATCAAAAAATCCAAGCATTCTATTTTTCAGAGCCTGTTCGAATAATTTAGCAAAGTTATTTATAACTGATATCGGTCTATAATTCGTTAACTGACAGGAATCGCCAGCTTTGAAAATTGGAGTGACAATAGATTGTTTCCACTGATTTGGGATTTCCCCAAATGCAAAACATAAGTTGATAATATGAACTAGAGGTTGAATTATGTGTACATGAATATTTTTTATTGTCACTGAACTAATTTTGTCAGGTCCAGGAGAGCAGTGGTTTTTTAGATTAGATATGAGGATTGTAATCTCGTTAGATGTGGTTGGATTTAAAAAGATTGATGAATTGTTTGGAGTTTCATTCAAAAAATGTACAGGTATGTTAGTTTCCTCTATATTTTCTGCCATTTTCAATCCTAAATTAATAAAGAATTCATTGAAAGTATCTGCTTTTTTCTTATTGTCAATTATTGGCTCAGTTTTTTCATTTCTAATTATGATGTCTTCTATGTTTTTAGTAGATTTTTTTCCTGATATGTCGTTAATTATTTTCCAGATTTTTTTATAATTTCCCCTTGCATCCTTTATTTTATTTTGATAATAGTCGATTTTTGTTTTTTTGATTAGACGATTTAGTTTATTTCTGTACTCTCTATACTGATTTTCTAGTTGAATATTGTGATTTTTTAGCAGCTTCTTTTTGAGTTTATCTCTTTCATTAATAGAGGTAATCAGACCCGATGTAATCCACGGTTTTATTTTATTATTTTTTTTTGGTTGAAAAATGTTTGTGGTAGTCGCGTTACTTATGTAGTTATTCAGTTTATCTATAAAGAGATTGTATGATTCTTGCACTTGTTCACTTGATAATACCTCCCTCCAATTTTCTTTACTCAAAAATTCATTCAATTTTTTATAATTAATTTTTTTCATTATTTGGTCTCTTTCAGCTTTGGATGAATGACTTTCATGGTCGGAAAGTGAGATTGAAATGATTGGCGTGAAATGATCTGTTATGTCAGTATTAATGATGTAAGGGTCGATTTGGATTTTATTTTCTAAACATTTTTCTTTTCTTATAAAGATATGATCAATAGCAGATTCAGAATTATGTGTGACTCTAGTTGGTTTGTTAATATATGATATGAAACCCTTCAAGTTCAAAACATTAAAATATCTGTTTGTATCAGGTTGTTCCGTTTGAAGTAAGTTTATATTTATATCTCCCGCGTATATTTCTATCATATTTCTATCATATATTACTCCTTATTATACCGCACAAACACAATTTAAATCACAATTGTTCACATAAACTAAGCACAAAATACTAAAAGTTATGTTATTTAACTACATAAACGAAAACGACGCACTGAGATTTTCAGTAAGTTAGTCAATGCCTGTGGAAAAGGCATTGGACACAAACGCGAGTGTCATCCAGCGTGATTAGTTACAAACATGAATATTTGACGTCATTTCAATGCAGGTTTCTTCAAAAAACCCTGATTTTAATGCATTTTCATTGTTATAATCAGGTTACGACATGACTTGGAGGCCAGTTCACTGAAGTTACGACATGACTTGGATGCGAGGTCACAATCGCCATCTACATGTCGCATCCATTTTGATCCAATTATAATCCCATAAGTTTGACTATCTTCTATATAAACAGTGGTATAACTGAAAAAATATTCGAACCGAATTCGGGAGACAACAGGTGTTGAGCATGCGCTTCGACGACTTGCGTTCATGTTCATATTAATGTATGGTACATTGATTCGATGAACCACAATCATTATATCATATTAAGACTAATCATTGGAATAATGTAATATTTCATCAATATTATGTACTCGAATGTTGGCAAAAAGTACTTTCAATGAATGTCTTCATAATATCAATGCATCACGCAGAGAAAAGAAGGGTAGAAATTACTAGAATCGTCAAAAATGTACACGCAGAAAAATCCGGCAGACTGATTCACCACACTTTCGCAATCTGAAAATCGTGGTACTTGACAACCCAATCGTAGAACAAATCGCAGCTCCGACTAGTAAGTTGTACTCTTACAAAAGTGAACGTGAACAATTAAATGTGGTTGAATATTTCGTTTATTAGTGGATAGATGATACTGAAATTTATGTTACTTTGTACCATAACAGTTTAGCCTATTGAGATTTTTCAGAGTTCTTCAAATATTCTGGTAAGTAAAACCATCTTTTTCCGGTAGAAATCGCTCTGAAATGCGTTATACTTCATCTTCCCCTCCTGGCAAAAACGTAGTCGTATTTATTATTCCACTACCAGTATTATCAACTGAAGTTGATAACGAAAAAAAAACGAAGAAAAGAATTACTAACGATTTTCTGTTTATAAGGGATAACAGTAATAACAACCACATTCTCAGTAAATGTGAACTCGAATCAAGTTTTGAGATTAATTTTCATTCAAGGTTGATATTATTCGCCTGAACTCATTGCGTTTTGTAGTAATACTTACACAACAGAATGGTAAACATAATGTTATATTTGTTAAAATTACGGTTCAACGTTCAGTTGAGTTGCCGGGCTATTCCGGTTGAGAGAGGGTTCGTACACCTATGAAGATTTAGTGAAGTTTAATTTTTCTAGGAGCTAACGTCTGAGTCGAGAGGTCTGAGTATATTATCATCGTGAGTGATCAGTGAAATCTATTACTACTCTTGAAGGTGAGTTTCATGTAAACAGAATTTTCTAAATATGGATTCTATAATTCTATACTGTTTTAACATTTAACATTCAAATACGATTTGTTTTAGTCGCTTCTCTATAAGTTCAATGGACCGAAGTCGATAATTGAACATCATATTGTGCTCATACATGAGCTGAACAAGATTTCAGCGAATGACTGCATAGTGTTGAAGAAAATTTAGATGATGCAATTCTTACTGGATGTAAATTGAATGTAAATACTTCCATTAGCTGAACAATAAGAGAAAGTGAGATAAAAAATTGATAAAATTCTTAAATCTCCAAATTTGTGTTCCTGTTTCAGTATACCGGTCATCAAGGTGGCGGAAGAGAATATTAACTCTGAACAGTAAACAACCTGATTATGGAAAACAAATCAACAGAATTAATTACGAAGACAGTTGGAAAGTCATTCACTTGAAGGTATGTACCTAGTTTACTTTTCACATTATTCAGTCGAATAATATTTCTTGAATAATAGAACGGAACATTGTTTTTACTGCTCCAGTATTGGTATTTATTCCGCTTCTTTCTCAAATTACCACGAGTCGTACTATATGATGAAATTATTGTTTCTACTGTTACTGTCGTGGTATTCTATTCTGCACTGATTTTGTGAAGAAAAGAAATATCTAAAATCTAAGAAAATCATCAGGTATTATATTGGTAGAAGATTAGGCATATTTTCACAGGAAGAAACGCAGAGTACAAACAACAATTTTCATAATGAAAGAAGCAGACACTATTCAGGAATAATTCACATATTTTGATAAAGTAGACAAACACAGAATCATAGATTTATCAATTCAACTCAGAGTCTTTATGCATCTGATAAAGATAATATTAATTTATTGATGATAGAATTTTTTATATTTATCGAAAGTATTGAAAGCAATATCAAGTCACCTGATGTTTTTTTTCGTCATATCTATAAGATCGGTGTTACTGTATTTATCTCAAATGAAAATGCCACGTATACCTTTTTGACTTTACATTCATTTCAGAGTTTTATTATTTGCTATCTCAACTGTACCCCTGTATAAGAACATATATATCAGAGATATAATCATGTAGCAGCTGATATAAACCATAAATGACGATGAATTTTTCAGAAAAACTATAGACGAATTCGAACTAAAGACAAATGCAGTCGTGAAAGCAAATTCGTCAAAAAAAGATCAGATTGGTAAGTATACATTTTAATATCGAATAATTTAATTTTTAATACTAATCGAAAATTATAATGAAAACTTTCCTTCCAGACTGTACCTGATCTGAAACAGAACGTGAAGTTGTTATTTCAGATATGATCATTTATTTCTTTTCTGATCCTTATACTTATGGACAACAAATAAGATATTGATTTAGTCTAATCACCTTCTAGAATAGCTCACTACTGAACTATTCCCAAGAGAACAGGAAGATATAGCGTGGTTGACTCCAGCCTCCAGAGAAAAGCCCAAATCAAGATTTAAGTGGAAACTGACCTGCGTTCCAACAGCAACTAAATTAATATAATTTGGTAAGTAGCTCTACAAATCCATTTTTAGGCAAAGTCTAAACCTTTTTTTTCAGTTTAAATAACACCTGCAGAAGATGTTAGGAACAAGATATAACAACATATAAGAATCTCTACCTGAACAGATCTTTGAAGAAAAATGAGCTGTTAGATATCCTGATGTCTACCAATATAAAACAAATCAAGTCTATAGAGCGTTTCCTAGTTTTCAAGAAAACAGCCAGTAATGAAGTATTGCCACCCTTTTACTGACTGTATTCACAGAGAAAATAAGGAATACCAATATCTACAGGCTATCAGAGGAAGGGACTTATTCTTTTTGTTGAGGTAAATATAAGTGAAGCTCTTATAATTTAGGGTAAAGAAAATATGTATGTGAAAAAAACTTGTAATGAAAGATTTTTTCAAGAAAACCCTAGCGTCTAATTTTTTTTCTAATTTTTGGACCATATTCTCATCCAAATTTATTCGATTCAATTCCTATATGTTGGATTTTAATTTTCAGACTTCCATATATACAGCCCAATATGCTCTATAAATGAAACGAATATGACACGTTGAAATTAGCTATTCAACCTATACCAATATTGATTGCTCACAATCAATATTTTGTTTCTGAGGAAGTTGATGTTTGCACTGGACAGAACATGTTATGTTTAGGAAAAGCTGTTTTTTTAAATTGTGATTTCATTTATATTATTATTATTTGCCTACCTATGTGAGTCAAGTACAAGTACATGTTTTACATAAACTTTAGTTCTGTATATTCTGAATGTTAGTGAATAAATGATAAATATCAGCTGTTAGTATTTTTTCAGGTTGTTTAACCCCATGATATTATAACAGTTCAGTACACAATACGATATCAAAATGTACCATTTGCTATTTTTCATATTAGTTATAGTCTGGTTCCAAACCAAGAGTGTTGCAATAAAAGTCACGAATTTCGAGGGAATACATAAATTTTGCTATACTCGTGGTTTGAAACAAGACCAAAACTGATATGGAAAATAGCAAAAATGGTACATTTTGATATTGGTATTGTATACTGAACTGGGTTACAATATCATGGGCGAGAGTGTGGTAAACTGTTCGATAATCAGTTTACTACCTAGTCGTGGTAAAAAATAGTCTACAGGCGATATTACAGATGGAAGAAACATATACCGCGAACTTTAGTAAACAATTCTCTGATCAAATCTAACAGTTGAATAGGTGGAGGTTCCTATTCCAGATTGACTAACAAATTATAGTAAAAAATCATCAGCGGGTTGTTATTCGATTTTATGTAGTCGTGGTAAATATAACCACGATGCTCCGTTGATCGATTTTTGTTTTTCGCGATCAAAATTACTGCATTACCTAACAACAATTTCTCATGGTTGTCTAAACGTTTTTAAAGAGTTCATCTCACTACGATCAAAGTTTGTCCTTATTCTTAACGTTTTTCGTGGTTAGATTATTGACGATTCTAGTAATTCCTACGATTCTTTTCTCTGCGTGTAACCACGAAAAACGTTATAAATATGGACAAACTGATCGTAGTGAGATGTACTCTTTAAAAGCGTTGAGACAACCCCGAGAAAGTATTGCTAGGTAATGCAGTGGTATTGATCGCGAAAAATAAAAATCGATCAACGGAGAATCGTGGTTATATTTACCACGACTACATAATATCGAATAACTACCCACTGATTATTTTATACTATAATTTATCAGTGAATTTGGAATAGGAACCCCTACCCATTCAACTGTAAGATTTGAACAGAGAATTTTTTTCTAAAGTTTGCGGTATATTTCTTCCATCTGTAATATCACCTGTAGAGTATTTTTTACACGACTAGCTAGTAAACTGATTATCGAACAGTTTACCACACTCTCGCCCATGATAAAATAACCCAGTTCAGTATACAATACCATATCAAAATGAATCATTTGCTATTTTTCATATTAGATTTAGTCTTGTTTCAAACCACTCGTTGTTCGAAACAAGACTAAAATTAATATGGAAAATAGCAAATAGTACATTTTGATATGGTATTGTATACTGAACTGGGTTATAATATCATGGGGTTAAGCAACCTAAAAAAATACCGACAGCTAATATTTATCATTTATTCAATAACAATCAGAATATACAGAACACAAGTTTTTGTAATGAATGTACTTAAACTTGTCTCATATAGGTAGGCAAATAATGATAATAACAATAATATAAAACGAATCACAATTAAAAGAACAGCTTATCCACAACATAACATGTTTGTCCAGTTCTACCATCATCTTCCTCAGAAACAAAATATTGATTGTGCACAATCAATATTGTTATCGGTTAGATAGCTAATTTTAACGTTTCATATTGGTTCCATTCATAGAGCAAATTGGGCTGTATATATCTGGAACAGTCTGAAAATTAAAATCCAACATATAGGAATTGAATCGAATATATCTGAATGAGAATATGGTTAAAAAAATTAAGAAAAAAAACTTCTTGAAAAAACTTTCGATTTCAAACTGTTTTCATATACTTATATAGCAAGTACGGAGATTTTCTATTATTCTTAGTTTACCCTAAAGTATAAAAACTTTACATATATTCACCTCAACAAAAAGAATGAGTCCCTAGCTCTGATAGCCTGTAGATATAAGCATTCCTTATTTTCTCTGTGGATATAGACAGTAGAAGGGTGGCAATACTTCATTACTAGCTGATTGCCTGAAAACTGGGAGAAGCTATACAGACTTGATTTGTTTTTTATTGGTAGACATCAAAATATCTAACTGCTCATTTCTCTTCAAAGGTCTATTTAGGTAGAGACTCTTACATGTTGTTATATCTTGCTCCTAACATCTTCTGGAAGTGTTATTCAAACTGAAAAAAAGGTTCAGACTCACCAAACTATATTAATTCAGCTGATGTTCAAACGCAGGAATGCTTTCAGTTATATCTTGATTGGGCATTTCTATGGAGGCTGGAGTCAACCACGCTATATCTTCCTGTTCGCTTGGGGATAGTTCATTAGTGAACTATTCTAGAAAGTGACTGGACTGAATATCCAATTTGTTGTCCATAAACGTATACACAGAGAAAAACGTTTCTTTGCGTGAAACAATCTCATTTATCTGACTTATATTTCTTTGCAAGAAATAATTCTTATTCGTGAGAAACAAATGTTATTCCTAAGAACCAAATCATATTCTTTGAGATTATTGGTTCATTTGAATGAGATTTGTTTGTGTGAAACAACTGCATTTGTTGAAATACTATTTATTTACAAGCAATAGGTACTTGAAGCAAATAAATATTAGTTTGAAAAGAAATATCACATTGTCGACTGAAAGTGATTGTAATTCTTATTTGACCAATAATAATGCTTGTTATAAAATAAATTTTGATTTGGATATAAAAAATATTATTTGAACAAAGTAAATGTGCCATTTACATCTAATAAATAATGATGCTTATTGAAAATAATAGTTATTTGTTTAACTGGGCAGCAAAGTAGTAGATTGACTGCCGAGGCTGAATTCATAGCCGAGCGTAGCGAGGCTAGGAATTCAGCTAAGGCAGTCAATCTACTTTGCTGCCGAGTTGAACATATAATTTTTTCTCCGATTGTTCATAATGATATAGGAAGATATTGTATTTGCAAATTATAACAATTCCCGCAATCTCTTTATTTTTCCTGTAGTGTTCAATTAAACTAAAATTTGATAGAAATCGCAGTTGTTGAAATGGTTGGTTGCTATAATAATACAGTTTGACAATTCATGAAATTTCTGACAGTTGTGCGAAAAAATATCGGTATATTTAAATTATTATATAATGGACAGTGATAGCGACCTGGAAGTACTTACTCCTCCAGAAATAAGGGGGTGGCAAAAAATATAGAGTTGAATGTTTTATTCTCATTGAGTATAATCACTTTGCTGCCTAGGCAGGAAAATTATTACTTTGCTGATTGATATGTGACAGCAAAATTAATATTTGCTGCCAATCGGAGAAAAACAAGTTTTCTAGCAGGATTGTTCGGCCTATACAGGGTGTCCGGTAAACCTTGTACAATGGTGATAGACCAGGTCATGACTGTTCAGAATATCGGAATTTCACCTCAGTAAAAATATCACCATTTTCGAGATAATGGGCATTTTAAGTATTTCTGTAAAATCGCTACCTAACCTTGGATTTTTGAGTGCTATGGATACAAATTGAGACGAATTCAAATATCTTTGCTGCTGAAAATTACTGATGAGTGATGATTTTAGACGTAAAGAACAGTTTTTCAGAAAGTGAATTTTTTTTCAAAAAATGAGGGTAAAATGACAGATTTGAGTTTCATTAATTTTTTTAAAAAAAGTTTGACATTTACATGGTGGTTATTTGGGTTGTAAGGCCGACGTATCTAGTGAGAAAATCTCGACGTTTCGTAAACACGGGTGGTTAGCATTTTCAAGAGAAAGTTTCTGGTTTCTCAAGTCGCTGTCAAATGCTTGACATTTGTTATACGTTGTCTCAATAAATACCTGTGATTTGACGTTCTTACATCTGATTGGTCCATAGCGTTAGCTGACATCATAGAATCGTTCGTACCGTTATTTTGTGGGTAGGGAGCTAATTGAGAATTTTTGAGAAGAACCACCATGTATTTGACGATGGCCGCGAAAGCCTTTCACAATTTAAGTTTGACATTATTGTCTGAAAGAAACATTACCAATTGGAAGTGGACATCCATTTCAAAGGAATGCTCATTTTATCCAGACTCTACCATAGTATAAAACACACTGTAATTATTTTTGGAGAAAGTGATTTTATCAAAATAAAATGTGGAAATGATTATTAATAATGAAGAATAGACTACTTGGTAGCATTAAATAGCTTAATTTGCATGTAACTAAGCCTAATAAAATTATCGAAATGAAACGTCGATTATCCGACATGGCCCCGATTAAAACGAATTCTTGTGATAAATGTCGCAATTATCCAACATCCAGATTCCAACGAAGTTTCAGAGACCGACAGATATACAGAGTATAACCAAATAAGTGCAAAATTGTTTAGGAGGTGAATCCTTGTCGAAAATTGAAAACTTTTCTAACTCCTGTGTTGTGTCTGTATAAGCAATAGTTTCTTAATGAAAATATAAAATATAGCATTGTGCATGAACAGATATTCTGTGAATGGAATTGAAAAAATCTAGTAAGTGGCTGTCACATTTTGTTTGAACAACTTGTGAGATCTCTCGTAGTTTTTTTAAATTATTCCGCTTGTTTCATTCAGTGGTATTCATTTCTTTGTCTTGCCGTACACACGTTATACTTCCCGAAAATGGTGAATGTGGAGGTATTGCTACTGCTGCAGCAGCGCTTTATGTAGAACGATATCCGATTGCACAATGCCGCTTAGAGAATAGCTGATTAGGGACAATAACCTATAACGCATTTGAAAAGGTTCTTCTTGAAAAGATGCCGTCTCTGCGTACGAGTGGATGGAAAATAATATTTTTGTAATATTATTCAGTTCGATATTGAATAATAGTTATTATGGTTTATAGTGTATGTTGATTCAAACAAACGTTGAATTAGTATTTACTTCTTTACATCTCATTGAATGCTTCTAAGCAGTTGATTCGTTATTACTCATAACTATTTAATCATTTCACCTTGATAGGATCAAAATAAAAGACATTAATGTCAAAGTCTAATGGAGTTGATTTTAGCAGAGGTAGATGGAAAAATATTGAACAACAATAACAATTTAACAATTATTCGCCTTCATTAATACATTAGTTGATTATAAAATTATTATAGGATTATTAGAAAACTTGAAAAAAGCATTATTAGCTTCAAAATACTGTGACTAAAGTAAATTGCCAAAATATTAACTTATATTGAAATTTTTTATAACTTGGTTAGGTACTAATTTACGACAAGAAGGGACATACTGGTAAAACTGTCTAGCTGTGTCTGGAAAGGTCACGGCATTTGATATAGTGATCAAATCATTCTTTTTTGCGAAAGAAATTGGCAGAATTGCAGAATAAAGATGAGGTAACTCTTGAGCAATTTCAACATCAGTTGCTGTTTTTCCCAGTTGGACAATGGTATATTCTTCATCATCATACCCATATTTTATTTTCAGTTGATTCTCTGTATCTTTTTTGAATCGACATGAAACAATCTTGCTCCATTTGACCTAGAACAAAAGAAGAATAAAGATATATAAAATTTAATTTGAAATTTTTTACAGGAAAAGTGATGAGCATGAGATGAGCTAAAATAAACTTATGCATTTAATTTACCTTATTGCCATCAACAGTCTTTGAATTGAGTTTTATGTCGAATAGTTTTTCATTCACTGCTTTGAAATCAATGAAGGATTTCTGATTCATAGGCACAGCATCGTATCGAACTCCGTGTACTTTAGCCTTTTCAATCACCTGAAGCCAATCCTGTGGAACATAGATTTTTTGTCCTTTTTTGCCATTTCGATAGTCCCATGAACTGAATCGCAAACCATTTGAGTATGACCAGCAGCCATCACTGTAGAGAGAAATGTGCTCAGCTTCAGAACATTGAGTATCAATATGTTGAACTAAACATGAAGCAATATCGCAGCTACCACGTTATGCAATAGTTTCGTCCCATACGTAGCAGTAGCCTTTACCTGTGCCATGATCGTAAATCGTCAAATTGTAGACACACAGCTTTCTTTTGTAGTAAAAGCTTTTGATATTAAAATATGGAGCCAGAAGAACTTGCTGTAAGTCAAATGTGAAACACTTGAACATCCTATCATTTTTGGACTTATGACTATCTTGAAGCATTTTCTATCTGGCTTGATTTTTTGCTTTGATATGAGCGTCATAATCAGAAGTCATGTCCTCTTTCTCTGTTCCTACAGGATACTCTTCATATTTGGCGCAAAAGTCACATCGATCTTTTTTTGGATGATGGAAGCCAAGGTTGTACTCGGTGTTGAAAATAATGCGATATGTCTGAAGGCAGGAAGAGATTCAGTAAAATCAACATACATTTTCTTAACTGAGAGATGAGGCTCGAGGTATTGGCGTTTGCTGTTGGCACGAGTATAGTGACTTGGTACGCAAGGAAAGGATTGGATGCGAGTATGAATTTTTTGCAAAATATCAGTTGTGATACGATGAGCATTGCTGACTCTCTTATCTGGTGAACACAATCCCGAATGTTGCTTGCGTATGACTGTTCTTATTTTGCGAACAGATTCATCAAATGTGGCGAGGAATGTTGATTTGCAAACCTGAATACGTGAGCTATCGATCTTAGGAAGAAAGTAATGGATGTTGAATTTGCGATTCACCTTAGCATTCACAACCATACGCTTCTTATTGACTTTGGTGATCAGTCCAGCCAGGAAGTTTCGTTGTGCTTGCAAATTGCCAAGTTTCCAGTATTTATCAAATACTGCAACTCGATCGTCCTGAAGCAAAGTTTCCTTGCACTTATAAATGCATTTATAGCTTATTGGTCGAATAGAACGGGCTTGACGAAGTTTAGTTACTTTATTTACTGTTCCTTTTTCAGTCTTCACGAGACTAACATACTCATATTCTCTTCCTTCATTCCTCTCCCTCTTTTTTTTGTTTTCATTCCAATTTTCAATACCTTTGCCCTTACGCATACGAATAGGAAGATTAGGAGGATCATGTAGCTCCTCTGAAAGTAAAAATTTTATTTTTAATCATACAGAACAACATTTGTTGAGATAATTTTTAAATTTTAATTCAAAGAATAATGTTTTGAAGATATTTTTGGAGAATATTTAAAAAATACTGTTTTTAAAGCATATTCAATCATTTAAACCAAATTTGAATCTGATTTCAATTATGTTTTGAGAATTTACCGTTGAAGGAAGTAACTGCAGTGAAAGTTTCCTCTTCAGAAGCCACATCTGCAGAACTGATATTTTCGATATCAACAACTAATGAAGTTGTATCATGGTCAGAATGCGAAGATTTGCTCGATACATCCGGTGCATTTCCCTTAAGATCTGAAATTTCATAAAATTGTTAGAATTATGAGGAGTTAACTGATTTGATTTTATGTATAATTTTTCAAGATTTTGATATTGAATTATATAAATTTTACAGATTTTTTTGTAAGATAATAACTAACAGAAATCACCGATTTCTCTTACATGCAATTTATTCAAAAAACAAATAAAAATATACGATGGATGTATGTAAATACCTTCGGAACAATATTCTCGCAATCTTTCGTGATCTACTGTAGTCGTCAATGCTCCAAATTCAAATGATTGGACCGAAAACCCTTCTGAAATGAAATATTCTCTAATAAAAAAATTATTCTTGTCCAGTGCATGGAAAAAATAATGTAAAAACAAGCTGCATTTTGAAAACTTTATATCAGATATTTGAAAATGATTTTTAAATCTTTAACTCACTCAAAATTTTCAACATTTTGGTAAATTGGTAATATTATTAATGTTTGTATTTGGACTAACTTACCAGATTCGTTAGTAGGGATGGCAGAAACTTGCACTGGGGTAAGAAAATCTCCGTCTGTATTTTCAGGCTTTTTACTGTCTTCAACATTCATTTTTGCCTCGTTGAACGCATTTTGTTGGTTAGCAAGTTGAAGAATGAGTTTTCCCCGGTTGGTTGCCATTTTATTATCTGATATAAACCGTAATAAAAGTTTCAATCCTGATTAATGTTGAACAATTTCAATAATTTTATACACTGAACAAAAAAAAACTGACAGATATTCAGAAGAGACAAAATCAAAATAAACAGCAAAAATCTACACTTGATACTCCGAGGACCGCCACAATCACTACTTGTTTGTAAAATCAAAACGGCGTACTTACAAGTTAGGTTCCTTCATACTAAGCATAAATTCAAGGAAACGCAAAATCAAAGAGACAAAGCCGTATCTAATGTCTGTTTATATCAGCTTCTGCTGAGACGTTTAGAAAAACGCAAGAGAACTAAAAGGCAACTAAAATCTATTCATCACGTTATCTAATGACGTATTCGATACAATCGAAAGGAATCAATATGAAATTGTGACGATTCATCTTGGATTTGTTTAGTGTGCAGTGCACAATACAAACGGCATAACCGACTAGTTAGGTCTCTTGATCCGTTTTTTCTTTGGGCGTTACTGAACAATACTAGAGACGTAAGTGTCGCACAAAACGTTTCTTCTCGTTCATTAATGTTGAAGTGGAAAAAACACAATCGTCCTATAGTATGTTTGAATCTCTTTATCTCATAATAACTGGCTTACAAAAGAACAGTACTATAGTATCAAGACAGGCTCGTATCTCTTCTTCCTGTTTTGACGTTTTCAACATTTTCAAGACACACTTGTGCCACTTGAGAATTTACCAGGCGATATGATGTTCAGAGAATAGCCGTGGTCATATGCCACTTTACCCTAGAGCTTATGATCGCTTACTACTGTTAGTTGGAATGTACTGTTTTATTAGGGCAGGTGGTAAACGACCACAAGTAAAAAATTCAATTTACCTTCAATCAATTACGGGGATACCGCTGCCGCAACCAGAAAAATATGCCGTTAAGGACTCTCTTTGTCATGTTTTTCAAAATCCACCCTTGAATTGAATTGAAAGGTTGGCAACAGTCCCATGTCACCCACTAGAGAAATGTTAAAATTTTGTTAAATTTTTTAGATCAGAAAATCGGTTCAATTGAAACGATGAGGACCTCAAGGAGCTGATTCATTTATTTATTTAGGTTTCTATTAGTATTTTCGTTAAAATTTCAATAAAGTTTTTCATAGTTCTGATTTTCTTTGTATTAATTTCTGACCCCTCTTCATTTATATTGATATTGTTACTGAATAACCTATACGATGATATTGTGCAGTTGTGTAATTGAATTTTCGCTTCCTAGAGCCTTTCCAAGTTTTTGACAAAAAAATTACATTTTGTTTTCTTATTTCATGTAGTATTTATATTTGTTTTTCAAGAGAATTCACATTAATCATGGTGAAATAAGAATTTAAAATTCGGATATGAAATATTGATGATTTGAGAGAAACAAATAATATCTTGTCTACATAAGCAAATGTACAGTGTGTACATAAAGTAAGGAATAAATTCATTATTTCTGAATGTAAAGATATTTCGGAAAAATCCTCGGACAGGTCCATTTTCTTTTCCGATGGGCCAATTTTTGAACCCCACCCAAAATATATTGGGTTATCTGCAATTGAGTAAAAAACACTTTGGTGATATTTTTAAAATGGACACCCAGTATATTTTTCCATATTTCGTTAGGGATCGTCATTACGAATCCAGTGATACCAAGATTGATGGGATTATGTCAAACGGCTGCGGAGATATGGCCAAAAAACTTCCTCGTATGTCTAATGAGTATGACTGCGAGACTCCACACGATTCAGAAGTTTAAAAGTCTGTCGCACTCATTGGGTATATGGAGAAGTTTTTTGGCCATATCTCCGCAGCCGTTTGAAATAACCCCATCAAACTTGGTATCACTGGATTCGTAATGACGATTCCTAACCAAATATAAATAATATACCTAACCAAATGATAAAAAATATACTGGGTGTCCAATTTAAAAATATCACCAAAGTAATTTTTACTCAATTGCGGATAACCCTATATATTTTGGGTGGGGTTCAAAAATTGACCCATCAGAAAAGAAAATCGACATGTCCGAGGATTTTTCCGAAATATCTTTACATTCAGAAATAATGAATTTATTCCACACTGTATATATTTACCATGAATAAAATAAATATTTCTCTCTAAGAATGGATTTGTTCAGATGAAGATTCACCTTCTTCGAATTCAGTAAATTTTAGTTTTGCTCAAATATATAATTATGAAAATTGAAGAAATATTTATTCCGTCTAAGCAAATCCATTATTTGAGTTGACTTTTATTTGTTTGAAGTGAATATTCCTTCTTTACAAGAGCCAATATATTTATTTCTAACAAATACCTATTTGTTTCTTCCAAGCAATTCTCTTAATTGTATCTAGCTTTGATTTCTTTAATTCAAATTATATTTATTCACCACGAATAATTCTATTGATTAATTGAAAAAAACATTTTTGATTCAAACAAATATATATACACTTTGTGCCAAATAATTAAACAGCATTTTGAAAAAATCTTATGAAAACAATACAGTTTTTAATGAAATTATCGGTTATTATTGAAAACTCAATTATTTGTTATTACTTACCCATCTGATCTTATTTAAAAATTTTCATGAGTTCATCATTATGGGTTCACCATATTTTTTCTATTATTACAGTTATGAGAGTAACGATCATACAACGTTCCTCTCTTGTAATTTTTTGTATTGTTGACTTTTTATGATGGAATGAAACAATTTTTTTTCTATTGATGGAATGCTTTCACGACTCCATTTGTCTTTACTACGAATTCGTCTCTTGTTTTTCTGAAAAATTCATTGTCATTTATGGTTCATATCAGCAGCTACATGATTATATCTTTGATATCTGTTCTTATACAGGAAAACAGTTAAGATGGCAAATAATAAAACTCTGAATTGAATGTGAATTCAAAAAGGTATACGTGGCATTCTCATTTGAAATAAATACCGTCACTCTGATCTTGACGACTGGAAAAATACATCAGGTGACTTGATATTGCTTCCATTACTGTCGACGAATATAAAAAATTCTATCATCATCATTAAATGAATATTATCTTCATCAAATACATAAAGACATATATGATTCTATATTTGTCTAATTTATTAAAATTTGTGAATAATTTCTTAATAGTGTCTGTTTGTTTCAATATGAAAATTGTTGTTTGTACTTTGCGTTTCTTCATGTGAATGAACTACATTAATTATCAATGTCTAGCACAGTCGGACAGAAAGTATGCTTAATCTTCAACCAATATAATACCAGATAAATTTCTCTGATTTCAGCTTTTTCTTTCCTTCACAAAATCAGTGCAAAATACCACGACAGAAACAGTACAAACAACAATCTTATCATTTAGCACGACCCGTGGTAATTTGAGAAAGATGCGGAATATATAATCTGCAGTAGTCTACAGGAGCAGTAAAAACAACGTCATCTATAATATAACACGACTCCTGGTGATGTGAAAAGGTCGTTTCACTGTATTGTTCAGTTCTATCATTCAAGAAATATTATTCGTCTCAATAATGAGACAAGTAAACTACTAACATACCTTTAAGTAAAGGAAGTGAATGAATTCCAACTGTCTTCGTAATTCCGTAAATTTTTTTCTCATAATCAGGTTGTTTATTCTTCAGAGATACAATTCTTCGATGATTTAGTGCTAACGTACCGACCCCCCTCTCGCTTTTTCTCATTGTTCAGCTCATGGAACTATTTACATTTAACTTACGTCCAGTAATGATTGCATAACCTAAATTTTTTTCAACCCTCATCTATGCAGTCATTCGCTAAAATCTTGTTCAGCTTATGTATGAGCCCATGACGTTCAATTATTGACTTCGGTCCATTGAAGCGGCTAAAACAAATCGTATTTGAATGAGTTCTCTGAAATGCCAAAAAACCGTATAGAATTATAGAATCCATATTCAGAAATTCTGTTGACTTTAAACTCACCTTCAAAAGTAGTAATAATAAATTTCACTGCTCACTCACGATAATGATATACTCAGACCTCTTGACTCAGACGTTAGCACCTGAAAAAATTAAACAATGAATCTTCATAGGTGTACGAACCCTCTCTCAACCGTCGTGGCCCAACAACTCAACTGAACGTTGAACGATGATTTTAACAAATATAACCTCATGTTTACCATTCTGTTCTGTAAGTATTACTACAAAACGCAATGAATTCTTGTGAATATTATCCACCTTGAATAAAAAGTAATCTTGAAATTTGATTCATGTTCAGATTCACTGAGAATGTAGTTATTATTACTGTTCCCTCATAAACACAAAATCGTTAAGGCTTTCGCGGCCGAAGTGTTCAGTGTCACAATTTTACACTCGGGTTTGAAGGCCGTCGTTTTTTGGAATTTCTTCCTAACGTTTCGCTATCGCGAGTGGCTAGCTTCTTCAGAGGCTTATACATCATGAATGATATCAGATGACTGGAGATTCCGTCTGCAAAAATTGTATTTATTCTGATTTAGGTAGTCCTGTTCGTTAATTACCGTATCTGGATTTGGTACATTCTCGCTAACCCTAATTGACCCTTTTCTACCTGTCGGCTTAATGTCGTTGATATCCTTTGTTCTTTCAGAATTACTCATTCTGGTATCTGGGTCAAGCATATTTTCGATAACATTAATTGACACCTTTTTGCCTGCTGTCTCAATGCCGTAGTTTTCTTTTGTTAAACGGAAAAAAAATTAATAGTAGCAAGTAAAATTTGCATACCACCAAGTGAAAATTTGCATACTATATGGGACAAGTACACGCTTTATTAGCCATTAGAAAAATTAGATTCCTGATTTTGATTACTTGCTGTTATTGATGTAATTTCAGGAACGCAATGTAACCTAACGATATTAAACTCTTTACTAGAAGCAAACTTTTTATTTTATAAGCTTCAATTTACGTTTTATTTGCAGTAGGTGCTCAGTTCGATAACTACTAGTGACAAGTAAATTTACCGTTGATGAAGAATGATTTACTCTCAAATAACTCATATACTTAAATTTACTAAAAAATATATTAGTTGCTACTATACAGTATTTTACTGCAGCAACATTTTCAGATTATTACAGTAATTTTAGTTTACTTGGCCCTATCAAATGACTCACTTGTGGGTAGTTTATTATTGTCTTACCTTTAATAGCTTTCATTCCATCTTTGGTATCAGGATACAACGGACTCAATTGAAATATCCACTTGCCCTCAGTTTAGAGTTATTAGTTCTTCAAAGAAGGATCATTTGTTTTTTATAAAGCCTTATTTTCAACAGATTCGTTTCATTCTTGAATTTGAAATGATATGAAAGGTTCGGTTGCAACAAGGTAGCAATGATTCAGTTTAAACTATGAAAAAACGTACTTGCATGGCATATACAGGCTAGCAAAATACACTACTTAAGAAAACTGGAGAAAGAGATTGCAGTTCCATGAGAACTTTTTTGTGAATTATAAGTTCATGTGGAAAGGAGTATAAAACATTTTGACGGTTCTTTTAAACAAATCATCGCCTCTGGCCATACCCTTACTGGATCACCCAGTACAGCCTGTTTCTTAATTAAAAATTTTGGAACTTCGTTGAATCTATTTGTATTCATCAGTATGAATGCTAATGCTAAAGTCTTTCCTTATTATGATCATAACAAACCCAAGTTTTGCATAACATGATGTAGAATTAGAACGTTCTGAAAATTGGAAATAAAAGATGCCTAATGAAGAAATGAAATAAAAATATGTACATTTTTAATACTTTTATTGAAACAAAACTGTTGTTCAGTTTTTTGGGAAAATTATCCTGATTCTATTATACATAAAATGTCAATATTCTAGAAATGTTAGGTAAAAATCCACATTCTACATACCAACAAGTAAAATACATAAATCAAACGAACACTATTCACACAACCCACAACAGTAATAATAATATAACTCCAGCACACGAAGTAACACGCCCACATACAACTACTAACTCAAATGCTGTAATTGGAATGAGGCCAGTTTTGCGATAACGTTGATGATCAGTGCAACGGTTACTACCGATTGATCCCGAACTGGTAGCATATCAACAAGTAGGTGAACAGTTTCATTATCGTAGGAACACATAGCTCTATTGCAAATAAACTGTTGTATTATGCCTGTAACTCGAGTCTCTGTTGTTATGATATACTTTTCAGAAACACAAAGTAGATAAATATAAATATACACTTTTCCAGCGCTAGTAAAATATTGACCTGACATTATACAAGATGTTCAAAGCACTTGCAGTTTGTAAACAATATTATAGCTACAAGTTCATGCGTTCAGAATACTATTTTTTTTAGAGACAAAAGGTAATTTTTTTTTAATATAGGTAGTAATATTCTTACCACAATCGAGAAAAAGTCAGGAAAACGTTTTACTTGAACCATTTTTTTCCGTGCTGGAATTCCTAAGAATGGGATTCCATTTCTGTTTAGGTTAACAGCTTCTTCTTTTCTGTTAAAATTTTCCGTGTGTTTGTGGATCTCTATTGCCTCCCGTACAAGTCGGCTATGGTATCCCTGGTTGGGGGCAAGAAGATTTACGTCCTCAAACAGAATCTTGTTTGTTTAACAAAGGAGGTACTTAAAGGCCTACTAGAACGACAAAACAATCTCCCAAAAATTACAGAGGAAATTTTAGGTTTAACAAAATTATGCATAGACCAAACCTACCTGGAATTCGGTAATAAATTTTATCAACAAAATACTGGCCTGCCAATGGGTTCACCTTTGCTTGCGAAATCTTCATGAACTACTTAGAAAACAAATTCACAAATCTAAATATAAATCCTTGTTCAAATATTGGTATCGATATGTTGATGATATTTTCGTTTGCTGGATTGGAACGGTACGTCAATTGAATAATTCTCCTAATTATTTGAACGGCCTCAATTCTAACATAGAATTCACATCAGAAATAGAAGATGATTACAATTCGATTATCTTTCTAGATTTAACTATCTCTCGCAAAAATAACACACACAACTTCTCTATATACCACAAACCCACTCATACAGACACTACAATACACAAATACTCTATGCACCCACAATCACACAAACTTGCAGCATATCATTCTATGGTTCACAAAAACAAAATAGGAAAACGTTAAATTTAATATACCCCCACATCAGAGAAAAATCCTATCAATGTTTTGCATGTCTAACATATCTCGGTCTCCATACGAATAAGATTTCTCATTTCCTTCAGAAACGTATATATAAATGTTGCATTCAGAACTAACAACAATCTATATTCATTCAGCAATAACGCAAAATCTGTACGGGATAAATTCAAGAAATCAGAAGTTTACAAACTTGAGTGTGAGGACTGTAATGCAATATACCGGGTGGCTACGGAAGTATTGCCTGCGGAATATCTCAGTTATTGTATGAAGTAGGTTTGTGAAATTTGGAGCGTCGATTTAATGACATAAGAGCTAGAATTTGAGCATATTGACATGTCGAAGTTAACTTCCGGTCTGACCGGAAGTAACATCAAATTTCTTATTTTAAATGGAAACTCTATTTTTTTTCTTTTCACTTTATTCGGCATTCAATTCCCTTTCTAATGATATATCACAAGTTGGTATCTAACCAGAAACTAGATCAGAAAATAATTTTTATTGAAATTCACCGAGTAGGCCGTGGAAGCAAAATGAAAGCCAAAAATTGAAGAGTTGGCTATGGAAACCATACGTCACTTGATAACAGTTGCTACTACTGTGATATTTTATTTTCATTCGTCGGCGTTATAAAAAGCCGCCAAATAAAATATTGGAAAAATTGGGAAAAAAACAATACTCTGTAGGTCCATAACTTAAATAGGAACATACAACTTTTTCTTGCCTGTACTATTTAGCATAACCATTCCTTTCTAATGATATAATGGAAAATAATTTTTTGAACTGAGATACCGAAAAATCCAATTATTATTCAAATAACAAAACAGATTATCGCCATACACAAAAATAAAAATAATGTGGAATGATAAATTATATCCTGTAGGTTCTAGGTTAAATAGGAACATAAACGAACTTGGTCTGTGCCATCGTCCATAGATATTCTAATATCTACCTATGGACGATGTTTGTGCTATTCAGAATAATCATTCCATTGCAATAATCATTCGAACCAAAATATTAACAAGTAGGCTGATTAAGATGTATTTTGGAATGAAACAAAAAAGAAATGAGAGCTGTCACGAACGCTGCTATCCATATTAATTTGACGTTCGAAGTAGTGTTTTTGATTCTGCCATTTTAAGAGGGTTTGGAAATCGAAATCAGTAAGTGGAATATTCAAAAAATGCCCCGTTATTCACGAACCGAACAAATTGACATGCTTCTCATTTATGGTGAATGTTTAAAAAATTCTTATGCCGCTGAACGATTGTATTTAGAGCGATATCCAGGGAGGCAGCAACCGTCAAGAAGGTATTTCCAGTGGCTTGAAGAAAAATTAAGAACTGAGCCTGATGTTCACGAAGACCAAAAAGCATTTGTTATTAATGAGGAAACTGAAATTAATGTATTAGCTTTAGTACAATATGATAGCACAATTTTCTCAAGGCAGATTGGCGCCGAATTAGATATAAGTAAGGACTCTGCTAGGAAAATTTTGAAAAAACATCGATTGAAATCCTTCAAGTATCAGTTGCATCAACATTTGTATGAAAATGACGGTGAAAGGCGCCTGGAATATTGTAATTGGTTTCTTCGACAAAATGCTCAGAATCACCTATTTAACTATTATATCTTGTTTACGGACGAGTCAAGATTTACCAACAATGGAATATTTAACAGGAATAATACAAGGTAGGTACTGTATTTTATTTGGATTATTGTCGATAGTCGAAGTGTAAAGTGCTAAAAGTGTGAACGGTCTTTTGTTCCAGGTACTGGGCGATAGCAAACGAGCACCGGTTTCGACAAGGCGGATTCCAGGAGAGATTTGGTGTGAATGATTGGGCAGGAATAGTTGGAACTCATATTGTTGGCCCCATTCTTTTTCAAGGCCAACTAACCGGAGAGAGATACTTTAATTTTTTAACGAATGAAATTTCGGAATTCATTAACAATCTACCAGCGGAAATAACTGAGAGAATGTACTTCCAGCAAGATGGCGCCCCTCCGCATAATTCAAGAATAGCGAGAAATTATCATCAAAATCGCTTTCAAGAGAGACATAACAACCCATGGTCCAGTCAGGTGGCCACCAAGGTCACCTGATCTTACTCCGTGTGACTTTTTTCTATGGGGGCATCTTAAAAATAGGGTGTATTCCACACAGCCTTCAACTCTACATGAGCTAGAAGTAAAAATTCGTAGAGCTTTCCAAGATATCACACCCCAAATGTTGAGAAACGTTTTACATGAAAATATCACCAGAGTCAATAAATGTATTGACGCTGAGGGAATGCATTTCGAACATTTGTTTTGAATTTATTTTATCTTTAATCCAATCAATTTGAATTTTTTTTTTCGATAAATCTGTTTTTTCGTTATTTGAAGAATAATAATTGGATTTTTTGGTATTTCATTTCAAAAAATTACTTTCTATTATATCACTAGAAAGGAATGGTTATGCTTTATAGTACAGGCAAGAAAAAGTTGTATGTTCCTATTTAAGTTATGGACCTACAGAGTATTGTTTTTTTCCCAATTTTTCCAATATTTTTTTTGGCGGCTTTTTATAACGCCGACGAATGAAAATAAAATATCACAGTAGTAGCAACTGTTATCAAGTGACGTATGGTTTCCATAGCCAACTTTTCAATTTTTGGCATTCATTTTGCTTCCACGGCCTACTCGGTGAATTTCAATAATAATTTTTTACTGATCTAGTTTCTGGTTAGATACCAACTTGTGATATGTCATTAGAAAGGGAATTGAATAAAGCGAAAAGAAAAAAAAAAAGGGTTTCTATTTAAAATAAGAAAGTTGATGTTACTTCCGGTCAGACCGGAAGTTAACTTCGACATGTCAATATGCTCAAATTCTAGCTCTTATGTCATTATATCGACGCTCCAAATTTCACAAACCTACTTCATACAATAACTGAGATATTCCGTAGGCAATACTTCCGTAGCCACCCGGTATATATAGGCCAGACTGGCCGTAGTTTTGATCAAAGGCTCGGTGAACATTGGAGGAGCTACAGATTGAATAAGCAGGATTTAAACTACGCCAAACATCTCATTGATAGTAAACATAACTTCACACAGAATCCTGAAATTTTGCATATTCAACCTAAAGGTCTGAAATTAAACCTATTGGAATCCTTAGAAATTAAGAAGCACCTGCATAACAGTAATAATTTTGTACTTTACGACCAGGTAAATCTGTACAGCTCCCAAATAATCAACTACCTTATTTCTAACAACCCGATTTCCCTGATTTTATTTATTCGACATCAACAATATTTGTACCTGAATTTATATTTAAGAAGAGGAAGTGTCAAAGAATAGCAGTTTATAACTCGCTCAGAAGATGACACTGTGTGTCGAAACAATATTGTCAGCATATATATTTACATATAGTTTTTCAAGTGTAAATTATTGGAAGTATTTATTTCCTCCTTATTTATCAGTACTGTTATCAACTTCAGTTGATAATACTGGTAACTGAATAATAAATACGACTACATTTTTGCCAGGAGAGTATGATGAACTATGACGCATCTTAGAGCATTTTTTACCAGAAAAACATAGTTTTATTTACCAGAATATTGAAGAACTCTAAAAAATCTCAATAGGCTGCACTGTTATGGTACAAAGTAACGCTAATATCAGTATCATCTATCCACTAATACACGAAATATTCAACCACATTTCATTGGTCACGTTCACTTTTGTAAGAGTACAACTCACTAGTCGGGGCTGCGATTTGTTCTACGATCAAGTACCACGATTTTCAGACTGCCGTGTGGTTAATCAGTCTGTCGGATTTTTCTGCGTGATGATTTGCATTGTAATCACACAGTATTCGTGTTATTTATAAACTTTCAAGAAAAATTTATGAACGACCCGTTCATTATTCAATGATGCTTCGTTCATTACTTACATGAATGCTGGAGTCTCTTCACACATTTTTGTGTCCTAATATCAAAGAAAAAATCATTCAGCCAATGAAAATGATATTGATGAAGGCTGTTTATTGATATTATGATCAATAATTTTTTGAGTGTTTATTTCACGAATTTCAAACAATGGCAGGCATATATAAAAGTAACGAAATCAAAAATAACCTTGAGAATTACTTGAGAATCAATGGCTGGTTAAGTTACCTTAGTTATCTCAATTGAAAATAATCCGTTTCATTTTCTTCTAAGAATTTCTCCTATCCAAAATATACCCAAATCAAATGAAGACTCAACTGTCAAGTTTCGTTGTTTGATATATTTCTAAAAGTGACTTGAATAGATGAAATCCTTTTTCGTATATTTCTCAACTTAATTTTTCCTTGATTTATTTCATTATATTTTGGATAAACCCACACCTTTCAAATTTCATTATAGGCTGTGAATCACTTTATCCGATATCACAGCAAGTGGGATTTAGTTCATTAACTAATTTGAAATTCACCCTCAAAATTCCCACATTACTCATTAAACCAAACAATTTTCTTTAATTTCCAGAACCCGCAGCAGTTGTGAGTAATCAAATTAAATCCTAATTATCAACCGATCTCTTTCAAAGTTAAACTCATTCGGGTCGGACCTTACTTAACACATCCCGGAGTTGAAAACTCGCGAACACAAAAAGGGGAAGGCTGGTAATTGCCGGAAAGTTTCGAAAACATCGTCAGAAAACAAATTGGGATTTAAATTTCAAATAGAGGCTGTATTAATAAAAAATGTCAAGATAATGGAGTTCGATATCACCCAGGGGCATTCATCATTTTATGAATTAGCAAGGGTGAAATAAGAGATGAAGTGTTTCTGATGGAGAAATGCCTTTTATTTTATGCCAGTTCATTGTAATGGAATACTTCTCTCCTGAACACGAAACTCTAAATAATGAAAACTGTTTTCCCGATTCTTCAGTTAATTTGAAACGAGGCTTGAAGTTGTCTTATAAACAGTAATCAAACTCAAGTAACAACTCTAATAATTTTGTAGTTCAGTGTTGTTTGTATTTGGTAGATGATTTTCCAATTGAACGAGCACAGTTTGGAAAAAAAAAACTGCAAACGATAAATGAGAATATAGGTGAAAAAATATGTCTGCTAACTATAGGATTATATGCTTCCTGTTATAGACCAGGCTAAAAAGGTTTCTTCCCCCACAAAATAAAAAACGCAAATGGCCTACACTAATTTTATTAAGATAGTTCGTTAACTAAAATCCCAGTTTTTGCCCCAGCAAAATCGCTTTGTGGAATTTTTGTTTTCTTGGAAATATATCAAAGATTATTCAACAAATCGTTCCACACTCATCGAAACTCTTGAAGAGATTCATAAATCCTCCAAAATGAATATTCATACGACCGGATCGGTGCATTTTTCACTATCCAGGAAAACCTCGAAAAAGACACCATTTAAAGAAATTTTTTAATTTTTATAAATCTGATGCTGGACAAACAATATTGCGGAAACTGAATGAAAAATCTACCATATGCAACATAAATAATTGATATAAAATTCCAAAATAGTTATCAGATTTTTCTTACCATTGAGTAGATTCATGTTCATTCTTTACCTTTCGTTACCAAGCCCAAAACTCTTGGACTCTAGGGCCATTACTTTTCTTGTTATACTTTAATGATCTTGCTTACATCAAATCTGATAGCATATTGACAATTTTTGCCAAATGAAAAACTAATCATATTTTAACTTATACTAAATAGATGAACGGAAACTGTACATAACCGTCCATCTAAAATGTGTAACATTTTATACAAGAGGTGAACTGTCCACTGGTAAGACACATAATTTGACCAATGGACGCTTGAACAATCCTTGTTTGGTTTTTACCGTGGCAAGTCTGACGACTCCATCGAGGCCCGGGTGAATTTCAGTGACACGACCGAGTAACCATTGGAGAGGGGGTAAATTCTCAGTTTTTATTAGCACTAAAGTGCCAGGCTTAAGAGTAGATGAAGAATTTGTCAATTTGGACCGTTGGTGAAGGGTATGTAGAAATTCCTTTGACCAACGAGACCAGAAGTCTTGATGGAGCCGCTGCACGAGCTGCCATCGGCTCAGTCGATTCAACTGAATATGTTTCAGTTCTGCGTCAACGAGTGCGTTCAGAGGCTCAAGAGTGAGAAAATGCCCTGGAATCAAAGCTGACAAATCATTGGGGTCAGCACTGATGGGACATAAGGGGCGTGAATTTAAGACATCCTCAACGTGGACAACAAGTGTCTCGAGTTCGTCGTAGGTGAGATCTTGCTCACCGATGACTCGGGAAATATGGGATTTTGAGGATTTCACTCCCGCTTTCCATAGCGCACCAAAGTAGGGGCTGCTGGGAGAGTTGAATTGCCAAGTGATATTTTCATAAGATGCGGCTTCACTGAAAAGGTAACTACATCTACCACGCCTCGAGATGAAACGTCTCACTGCTGCAAGAAATGCATCAGAAGATAAATCTCTGACCACGTCAAACTGCAGAGCCTTCGTGGCAAAACAAACAAATACACAAATGTATGCTTTGTACTGCCTTGCATTTTTATATTTACCTTGAGTTATCAGGTGAAATCGACGCCTACTGCAGAAAACGGTTTTATTTGAGAAATCCTTAAGGAGGGTAGATTTCTCATTGGAGGTTGAAGAGGAGTAGGGTTGAGTTTCCAACATCGATGACAATTTGAAATGACTCTACGAATAGTTCTTTTGGGAGATAGTATCCAATATCATTGTGACTATAAAAATTGGAGTGTTTGTACTCCTGGATGTAAGAATTGTTTATGTGTGGACTCAATCAGGAAGAAAGTCAGTCTTTGAGAACTAGGAAGAAGAATGGGGAATTTCTTATTGTAAGATAAATTTGAGTATGTGAGTCTACCGCCCACCTTCAAGAGACCCGCTTCGTCTAAGAACGGATTAAGCTTCCTCAGAATTTTAGGAACAGGTTTTTTCGCTTGGAGAAGCGAAAGCTCTTCAGAAAAACTTTGACTTTGAACTTGTTTAATGGGAACGCGCAGAGCTGCATGAAGCTCAACTTCACATAGAGAGGAAAGTACTTTTTCAGTAGGGTGGCGAAGGTTTTGAATGAAACTTCGAGTATATGCAAGGATTCGCTGAATTTTCATCAAAGATGAGTTATTATTGATGAGAGTGTCGAGAAAATTAGGAGAAGTGAGAGTGATTAAAACAAATCGTTTCTCCTCTTCTAATATAGATTCATTTGTAACCAGGACTTCAGGAGGAATCGGCCAGTTGCACTCTGTCAATTTCAACCATGGAGGCCCCTCCCACCATAACGAATTTTCTAAGAATTGGGACGCAATCATGCCTCTTGAAGCACCATCGGCAGGATTCTCCTTGGAGGGAACATATTGCCAAATTGAAGATGGAAACTTGTCATGTATAGAGCTTATCCGATTGCTGACGAACGTCTTGTGCCTATGGGGAGAGGAACGAATCCAATGGAAGGTGACAGTCGAATTTGTCCACGCACAAATTCGATGAATTTGAAGACTATCCTTAAAACATTTGACAACTGAAGATAATAGACTCGATAACAACACAGCTGCACAAAGTTCTAATCGCGGAATGGATACTACTTTCACAGGAGCTACTTCAGACTTCGAACAAACAAAAGATGTCGATATATTTTCATGAGAGTGTATTACCCTAAGATAAACAACACCAGCGTACCTACCCCCTTTTCTCATCCGCGAATCCGTGGAGTTCAATTCATGCATAAGAGCCCGGGAGTATGTGGCGAGGAATAGAAATTTCAGAAATTCTGGGTAAGTCAGACTGGTAATTTTTCCAACTACAGAGTATATCAGGAGGGTTGTATGATCCCATTGGAGGCCATGAGACCAAAGGTCTTGAATGAGAATTTTTCCGTAGAGGGTAAGTGGTGAAAGGAACCTCAAGGGATCGAAAACCCGTGCCAACTCTGACAGAATGGTTCTCTTGGTACAAGATGTATTATTTGAATGAACTTTGAATGAAAATGTATTGAGAGAGGAATTCCATTGTAGACCAAGAAGTTTTACTGTGGTAGGATTATCGAAGTCGAGTGAAACAGATTGTGCAATTGAGTCGGTGACTACTAAGGAGGGTATGTTGCTACCCCACTTATGAAGCTCGAAACCTCCACTATAAAGTAAGGAAATAAGTTCTGTTTTGAGAGCATGCGCAGTTTCAAGAGATTCACCAGATGTCACTACGTCGTCCACATACATGGACGATTTCAGACATTTGAAAGCTAGCGGGAAATTTTCAGCTTGTATATCAGCCAAGTAGAGGAGAGTTCGGATTGCCAGAAATGGAGAAGATGAAAATCTATAAGTGATTGTATTGAGGACATATTCTTGAATAGGGTCATCCTGAGTGAATCTCCAAAGAATGTTTTGGTAAACACGATCAGCTTCTGTAATATTATCTGTCTAAACATCTGCCTTATGTCACCAATCAGAGCTACTGGATGAAGGCAAAAATTCAAAAGAATAGTGGGAAGGTCTCTCTGAAGTTTGGAACCAATAAAAAGAGTGTCGTTGATTGACATTCCATTTGATGATTTGCAGGAAGCATCAAACACCACCCTGAGTTTGGTGGTTGAGCTGTTGGGATTAGTAACACAGTGGTGGGGACTGTAGTAGGAATTATCAGAGATGATTTGAGATCTGGAGGGGGACATGTGTCCACTGTCCAAATAATCTCTCATAAAATCACAGTATTGTTTATGTAATAGAGGGTCAACTAATAATATGCGTTCTAAAGAAATAAACCGTCGTTCGGTAATTGATCAAGAATTGGGAAATATAGGATTTTTTATTCGAAACGGGAGAGAGACAGTAAACATGCCGGAAGTGTCTCTCCGAACATTTTCGAGAAATAATTTTTCGCACTGCTCATCTTCGGGGGAAATACAAATTGTTTGAGGTACTTCCTCCAAATCCCAGATTCATTTCAGAGTTTTCTTTATGGAGAGATCACACGAACAAAAAAACGAATTTGATATAACCTAGGAGAAATTACAACTCACGGTTCCAATAAGTATCCATCCGAAAGTAATATTGATAGTAGTCGGTTCGTTTCTTTGACCAGAGAGTTTTCCTGGTTGGAGAATGTGAGAAAATATATCTACTCCCAAGAGCATATCAATTGCCATGGGAGCTTGAAAATCAGGATTAGCCAACTTGAGATTTGAGAGATGTGACCACGAATCATGGGAGTGGGGACATCGAGGCATATCATCACAGATTTGGGAAAGTACTACTGCCTTAAGTGTAATGAGAGGATCTGGAGTTAGACGTGGGCAGAGAGTCAGTGAAACTGCTTTCGATGCAGTTGAGTTCATATGAGTTAAGCCTTGAATTGAAAAAGTTATGTTATGGCGGGATAAACCTAACTTATTACAAAATTTTTCAGAAACGAAATTGGCTTGATTTCCGCTGTCAAGCAAAATACGAGCTACATGGAAATTTCCTTAAGGGTCGCGCACTTCAATGGGTGCAGTAGAGAGGAGTACTAATTTTGTAGAAGGCACTAAATTTGTGAGGGAAGTGACTGACTGGTGAGAAGATTGATTACTATTAGGAAATAAATCACTGAGAGGTACATTTTGATCATGAGGGGGTTGGTTGAAATGAAGAAGAGTGTTATGCTTCATTTCCGTCCTGTGTCATGTCAAGAAATAATAGATATAATAAACCAATTAAGAAACAATAAATCACCCGGAATCTACTCAATCAAAGCTGAAACACTTAAAAATATAATGCATGAAATAAAAACACCATTGACACACTTGATGAATGAAATAATGAAGGTTGGAAAGTGTCCATCTGAATTTAAAATAGCTGTTATCAAACCCATTCACAAAAAGGGCAGTAAGCAAGAACCGCAAAATTACAGACCTATTTCCTTAATCACTGCATTTGCAAAAATTTTTGAAAAAATTATCAAATCTAGACTAGAATTTTTTTTAGAAAAATATAAACTTCTGTCTGATCGTCAATTTGGCTTCAGGAAAGGAAGATCCACGCAGGATGCCATATTACATCTAACTTCCAAAATATATAATGCCGTAGACAATTGCAAACCTTCTATGTGTGTGTTTCTCGACTTATCTAAGGCGTTTGATACAGTAAGCCATTTCCAATTATTGTCGGTCATGGAAAGCATGGGAATCCGTGGTATCCCACTTGAACTAATCAAGAGCTACCTGCTGAACCGAAAACAATATGTTCAAATAAAAACAGAACTAAGCATAGAGAAGGAAGTTGAGTATGGAGTCCCACAGGGAACTGTCTCGGGACCGATATTATTCACTGCATACATTAATAACCTGCTAAGTATGAACAGCTCTGGAGACATCATCAGTTATGCAGATGACACAGCTATTTTTTACGAAGATGAAAACTGGGAAGATTTAAAAATAAAAGCTGAAAACGATCTGACTCAAATTATGACATGGTTCAATCATAAACTACTTACGATTAATACAGAAAAGACGTACTTTGTCCCGTTCACCTCATATTAAAATAATTTACCGCAGTACAAAACCTTAAAAATCGATATCTACAATTCTTCCATAAAAGTAACAAATGAAATTAAATATTTAGGTATAACAATAGATAGCCACTTGAGATGGGATATTCATATCAATAAAGTAACAAAAACCCTAAGAACTATATTATACAAATTAAAGTATCTCAACAAAATATTGGACACACACCACAGTAAAATAATATACGCGGCACTCGTGGAATCTAGGATTCAATATGGAATCCTAGCATGGGGTGGAGCGGTAAACATCCATATACGAAAGTTGGAAAATATACAAAAACGCTTTCTCAAAATTATCTTTACGAAAAAACCTACATACCCAACCGAAGCTCTTTATACCGAATCGGAAGTATTAGCTGTGAGACAAATGCAGTTCTTGAATCTCCTAGCTTACATACACGAACATAAATATTTATTGAATAGTATCGATCATCCATACTCAACAAGGACAAAAACTGAAAATTTTGTAAAAACACCTCTTCTAACAAAAAAAATTGGAGATATTTAGCATTGAAATCGTTCAGTTTTCTCCCTAAAGAACAGAAAAATTATATTCTTACAATTAATTCTAAAAGTTTACTAAGGAAAAAATTTAAGGGATTTATTCTTGGAATGAAACTAGGCACTATCAATGAATTACTTGCATGATATTATTATCTTCTCGTCATGATTTCCTTTCCTTTTTTTTTCCTCTATCCAGGCGAGTAATATGTAAGAAAAAATGTATTAGTATACTATTTGCATACCTACTTATCAACTCATTATCCATATGCATATGTATATTATTCATAATCTTTAACTAAATTATTATTTTTACATCTACTTATATATATATATATATATATATATGTACATTACTAAGTTCATGGGTTGAACCGCGTTGAGAGTTTATAACTCGACGTTTCGGCTCCTGCTTTGGAGCCATTTTCAAGAGTGTGACTGCGAGGCCTCTATCTGCCTACTCCTCGAGTCGTGGTCTTGAGAGATATCAAGGTCTCAACCTGCCTACTCCTTGATCTCAAAAGACGATCCGATGTTGGTTGCACTGTAGTATTTATAGGTGGTTGGCTACCTGGAGGTGGGCGGGTCTTACGGGTTTTCTCGTTTGTCTTGTCTGCTGGTGCCTGGTACAAATGTAAAAAGTTCTCATCACATCCGCCACAAGAACGCTACAATATAGCAAAAAATAATAAATGGTGTATAAATTGCCTTGGCAATAAACACCAATACAGGGATTTCTCCTCATCAGTACGGTGTGCTCTTTGTAAAATAATAATAATAATAATAATAATAATAATAACGTTTATTCAGGATTGTACATAAAAATAACACTTTTTTTTATTACTGATATATATATAAATACATAAAAGCCCGAACAAACATTGAGAAACCACAAAAGCCGGAGCTGCGCGTGGTGCATTCAATGCTGTAAAAAGCTTGAAAGTGATGGAAAGATAATATATAGCTAAACAAAATATATATATATATATATATATATATATATATATATGTATATATATATTTATATATATATATATATATATATATATATATATATATATATATATATATATATATATATATATATATATATATGTATATATATATATTTTTGTTTAGCTATATATTATCTTTCCATCACTTTCAAGCTTTTTACAGCATTGAATGCACCACGCGCAGCTCCGGCTTTTGTGGTTTCTCAATGTTTGTTCGGGCTTTTATGTATTTATATATATCAGTAATAAAAAAAAGTGTTATTTTTATGTACAATCCTGAATAAACGTTATTATTATTATTATTATTATTATTATTATTTTACAAAGAGCACACCGTACTGATGAGGAGAAATCCCTGTATTGGTGTTTATTGCCAAGGCAATTTATACACCATTTATTATTTTTTGCTATATTGTAGCGTTCTTGTGGCGGATGTGATGAGAACTTTTTACATTTGTATATTGAGTGATCCTGTTCGCAATAAAAGCAAATGGGAGCCAGCTTGGTATTGATCATGAACGAGGAAGTTGGGCGCTGAAAACTTTGAGAAATTGATCGCAAGGAAACATTTTTGGATTTCGAGTTTTCAAATTTATGACAATTTTTCGAACAACCACTATTAACCGATCTATCGAGTGCATCACACTGTTTGAGAACAAATTCTTTCAGATCAAAATAATCAGGAATGTTATTGGAACCAAACTCAATTTCGAATCTCGAAGCAGTATCCGAATTTAATCTTCAAAGTAACATATTGAAAATCAGAAAATCCCACTTGTCTGTTTCAAATTTCAAGTTTTCTTCATACGTGTCCACAAGTTAGAGCAAATTTTGGGAAGTAGCAGCGCTGTCAGTCAATTTGGGAGCATTTTCTAACTCTTGATAATGAGCCGTTGCTAAAGCACGTTTATTGTCATATCCCGTTTTTAGAGCATGATAGGCAATGGGATAATTTGCATCTGTCAAGCGATTATATTTGACTATAGTTAGTGGAAGTCCACTCAGCGAAGCTAACAAATAATTAAATTTTTCTACATTTGACAATGACATTTGAAAATGATGATTTCGTGTACAAGTGAATTAAACATATCAAAAAATGTATTCAATTTTTTTGGATATCCGTCAATTAGGTAACCGAACATTACTCGATATTGCAATGAAGGGAACGTTTCGTTGATTATCGAATAGTTGAACTTCAACCGCTTTTATAGCATAAAAGTTATCATCGAAACTTTTACGAATAACAGTTTCACCAGCCAAATCATGAGCATCAACTGTGGAAACGATAGTCAAAAGAGCTGCATGTTGTTCATCAATCAATAAATTAATTGTTCAAGAGATATGAGACGGGCTTTAAACTGAACATGACAATTTTTATTTCCTAATTAGTGGAGTAAAATCCACCCAAAAAGTCGTTCCGTTCTCGGAAAATGTTTTTTCGAGGTATAACCAGTTCCGACCTTCACAATACAGTGAGGTATATATTTTTCTATTAGAATACCATTGTACTACATTTTTGAGTGGGGACGAACTTTTTTATTTAGAAAAAACCGAAAAAATAATGGTTTTTCTAAAACACGTTTCTTGATGAATATCACCCCATAACTCTGAAACTACAGGAGGTATGGAAATATTTTTTTTTACGATAGAAAGAGAATTCTTTCTTGCTTCTCACGCAAGTATGATAACATAATAAATAATCATGAGTTTTTCGTAAATTGATTCGGAACGCAAGATATCACTTTTCATGTAATGTTTTTTTCAATAATCGACAAACTTCTTAGTTTTCAGCTTTTTGTGTATATATGCAGCGATTGAAATGTTGACAAATAGCTATAAAAGTTGTTGAATTGACCAACATTTCTATATGTATTATAGTTTTTGAGATATGATTTTTCAAAGATGTAGGTACGCACGGCAATGAATATTATGCCTGTCGCGACAGAATTGTGCCAGTGCGACAAGGTGCAGTGTTGTAGTTTTAGTTGGGCAGTTTGCAATAATTCGTTCAACATGAAGTGTGCCATTTGTGAAAAAAGCGTTTCCTTTAATGAAAAAATATTACGAAAAATCCACGGATACAAAGCTTGCTTTTGTTATTATCAGCAGCAGAAAAAAGGAAGGCTATTTGTGGATCACGCATTCCTATGCAAAGAGAGCAATTTTTTTCTGGAATAGAAAAAATTGTGGTTCATAATGAATGTAGGAAGAGTTTCATTAGCATTCATAATATTCAAAGATTGTTGAATTTTAATGATTGCGAGAAAAATACCGAAGCGGGACCATCAACTCGGAATGCCAAAGTCATTTTTGATATTGGAAGTATGTGTATTATTTGTGGCCGTAGCGGAAAGAAGAAACGGCAGAGATTAATATTTGTACAAACAGGTATGTGAAGATGTATTGAAATTATCATTATCTTATTTCAAAAAATATTAATAATAATAATATAACTTTATTCAAAAAAACAAGACTGTCTTACAAGAACACTATATGAAGTGAATAAAGTAGGTTGGCGATAAGTATTATTACACTTGTTTCACAAAAATACAATTGAATAATACACAATGGAGTCATATGCAATAAAATAAGTTATAAATATTAGAATTCAATATAAATAAAAACACTATAGATTATATGTATAAATAAGAAAAAGGAATTTTAAATTAAAATTAGGCCTAAATACATAAAAAACTATTGGAGTCAAACGGATGCCCTAATGTTATAAACTCCAAATAATATTAATGAACTACAGTAGGTATTATCATAAAATAAAATGTTATAAAAAATAATATTCATTTACTATTTTAGGACACATAATACTACAAATATATTGGAATGGTTATCGGTTATAACAATAATTCGGATGTAAAAGTATAAAGATAAAATATATATAAAATAAAAATGTAATAAAACAACAATATTCCTTGAGGCGTGTTCATATTTAACACACACGGAAAAGGGATAGAGATAAAAAATGTATGCGAAATATAACGAGGAGGTTTCTTGGTAAATTTTGATTGAAATAATCATTTTCAAAAGACTCGTATATTAGATCTCTTCATGAACATTTTCAGCTGTTCCTTGAATTGGAATGAGTTGGATATAGTGCGGATTGTTTCAGGTAAAGAATTGACCATTTTTGGAGCGTTGTAAGAAAAACTAGTTTTCAGCAGTGATTTTGTTATTTGCGGTATTATGTAGTTATATCTTTGTCTAGTGTTATAATTATGTGTTGGTAAGTTTGACGAGTGTTTTGTTGTATAGTACTTTATGTTGACATTGTAGTAGTAGAGTTGTTCAAGGCCGAGCACATCCGATTCTTGAAAAAGTAGATCACTTGGATATCTTGAGTTTTTACTGAGAATAATTTTCAGGAATCGTCCTTGTAGAACTTCAAGGGGTCGGATGTGGGATTTTAGTGCACCTCCCCATGCTAATAAACCGTATCGAAAGTGACTTTCAACTAGTGCATGATATAGTGTGAGTAATTGATGAACAGGAAGGATTTTTTTCAAGTATCTGAATTTATAAAGGATACATTGCAGTTTTTTGGTTACGTAGTTGATGTGTATGTCCCATTTCATGTGCCTATTACGACTCCTAAATACTTTACGTTACTTTCGGCTGTAATTGTTAGATTGTTTTTACCATCGAGGATATTGAGCTGAGTAAAGTGAGGAAGATTTGTTTTATTACAACTGAAGGGTAGGAAGTTGGTTTTTTGAATATTTATAGTTAGTAATCTGATTTCAAGCAATTTTTTAATGATAATAAAGTCTGTTTCTACTATTTCCTTCACTTCTGTCCAGGTATCTGCTTCGTAGAAAATTGCGGTATCGTCTGCGAAGCCGATAATGTTGTCCCTGCTTTTTACAGAGAAAAATCCATTCAGGTAGATGTTGAAAAGTAAGGATCCGAGGACCGTACCTTGAGGCACTCCACATTGTACGACTAACGATTTACTGTCGACATTATTTATTCGGACTGTCTGATACCTATTCGTTATATAACTTTTGAATAAATTTAAGCAAGTACTTCTGATACCGATGTCCTCCAGCGACTGAAAGAGTAACTCGTGGCTAACAGTATCGAATGCTTTCGATAAGTCAATGAAAACACATAGACAGGGTTTGTTGTTATACATTTTTTCAGTAAGGGTCAGAATAGCATCTTGAGTAGACGTTTTTTCTCGGAAACCATATTGTTTTTCGGAAAGTATGTTATATTTATTTATAAAATTTTGTAGTCTGTTTTTTAGAAGCTTCTCAAATATTTTCAATAAGTGGGTGATTAATGAAATAGGTCTATAGTTTTCTGTCAGTTTTTTATTACCTTTTCTGTATATTGGAATGATAATTGAATGTTTGAATGCTCTGGGCCAGATACCAGTTTCTATGCATCTGTTGAAGATGTATGTTAATGGTTCAGCTATAAATGGCGCGATAAAATTGTAACTTCCAGATGTATATATCAATTGAAAATATGGTATTCATCCCATTTACCATATATGGTCTAACTGAAAATCCGGCAAATTTCGGTTGGAAACACGAAAATGATTGTTGGAACCCTGTATTCACTGAGCAAGACCCAGTGCCTAATGATGTAAGAAAAATCCTGGCTATTCATTGTGCTGATAAATACTTCCCAAATAATAAATATATATGCATTAAAGAAGGTTTGAATTGTTCCAGTGAGTGTAAATGTAGAGACTGCCAGAATACATTCAGAGATCCTGTCGATGAAGCGGAATCAGAACATAGGCAATATTGATATTTTTACATTATTTTTCGTTTACTAGATTGGTTAAAATTCTTTTGATTTTGTAAATTATTATGAAATGAAATATTATTTTCATCTGTACTTGTATCATTGATTTTGAAACAACTATCATAAGCACAATTTCTCAACACAACATAGTGCGCTAATGGGTCGGATTTTGAGAGTAGGCCCTGATGGTATTGCGCCAAGCGTGAGCAGTCGCCCGGAGACGCAAAGTAACAGACATTTTCAAAAAATCATACCGTCAAAACTATCACATATGAGTTGAATTGTTTAATTCTAATAACTTTTTAGACTCTTCATCTCAATTTTCTTCGCTGCATGTACATAAATATTTTGAAAAATAAAAAAGTTTTTCGATAGGTGAATATTTCATTTCACGGTTTCTACTATTTCACATTCTCTATTTATTCAGATAAAAATGCAATTTTATTTCATCTTGCTCATGATATGTTGAGAAGCGCTAAATGATCCCCTGTCGATAAACGAAAAAAGGAAATCGATATATTGAGTAGTTTTCGAGATATTGAGTGATATGTTTAAGAAAACACGTTTTTCGAATATTCTATTTTTTTCGTACTTTTTCAGCCCCATAGTAAAATGTCGTCCAGCTAGATTATGAAGAACAATCACATGAAGAAAATTATCGGATTGGTCTGATTTGGTTCTACCCCGGAAAAAAATAACGATGGATTTTGGCCCCGGTTTTACTCCACTAAATGCAGCATCGGCTATTATCCGCAAGTCTGATAATCGATCGACACAGTTCTGACGTAAAGCTTGGATTTGTTTTATTTTGTTAGCTTGACTCATAGTGAAGAGACGAGAGAACAATCAAATAATCAATGGAAATAATAATTGAACCTTCCGGGACCACACTGTATATAGTCAATAGAGAACTAACCGAAATCAAATTTTTATTGGATAACTTAATATTATTATCCATCCTGCATAAATACGGAAAATTTTCAGATGCAAATCATTTCCATAAAAAAAGCAACAATTTTGTTCCGAGTTTATCTGTGATGAACCGACATATACTATTTTACCAAATTTAGTGAAATCGGAATAGAATGTAAACGGGTTTTTTAACTTGTAAGAATACTTATACTTAGTAAAGTATTTGCCTCGTTAAAAAGAGCATTTGTTTTATTCTAGAGTTCTGTTAAATATCGTTGCAACAAACATGAAGTTGACGGTCACCTAAAAAATACAAATCCAAGTAAATTTGTCAAATACACTTCAATTCGATAAAAATACTCCAACCTGACTGTGGCTACTTCACATACATATTAAATCAAAATAGTAAAAATATGTATCGTAAAGGGGTAATTCAATATTTTCCAAACGAAAAAAAAATCGAATAGCAGGCCATGACTTCGTATCTGAACATAACTTTTAATTCTAAGCAACTTTTCTTCCTTTCTTATTCAACAAATTGTAATAACTCATATTGGGTCAATATTGGTTCAATGATATTAACCAATATCGATAAAACAATATTGTCTTCATATTGTTTTCAACATCTAGAATGAATATTGCAATCCCAATATTCCTCTCAAATCGATTCTAGGAATAAAAACTATATTGTATATCCAAATGTGATTACACATTGGTTACATATTATTTCGCCAATATTCCACGAATCTTTTTAATTGATATTGGGTCAATATTGGTTCAACAATATTTACCGATATCGTTAAAACAATATTGTCTCCATATTGTTTCCCACATCCAGATTAAGATTGATTTTGATTATTGGCCGAATATTCAATGAAATATATTAAAATTATATCATGATCTAACCTTGATAAAAATCCGCTAGGTGGCTCTACATATAGAACGTCTTCTGAAACTTACGAAAATATATTAAGTTCTTCCCATAATATGTTTTCAAGACAGCTAACTCAGTGGTTTTGGCGATCAAAAGGCAGACTCTGGTGACACCTTGATCAACTAAAAGACATTCAATAATTTACCAAGGTATATTCACTTCCACCAATATATCCAAATGATATTGTACCAATATCGAGAAATGTTTTGAGGCCATTATTGCTTCAAGAATATTTCACCAATACTATTTTTGAAATGTCTAAACAATATTCGACCAATATCGCAAAATGTTCACATTTTACTTCTCGACAATATAACGATTGAATTTTAAAGAGAAACATTCTCAATTGAAAATTGAATCAATACATGACTCCTCTGCAAATGGAAAACCCTACGATAAAATTGGCAAAAGCCACGCTGGACATTGAACTACATCTGATAGATATTGAGAAAGACCCTATATAACTTGAGAGAAAAAATCTAAAAGTGAAAATTTGCATTTTCATTCAGAAAGTTGATTATTTATTGAATGTCCAGTTTTTATTGGAGATTCTTATCTATAAACGAGATAAGGGAGAATGTTATTCAGAAGTACCACTCATAGAAAATCGCTCATTCCATTGATGCGTGAATAATTGCATCTCTTTCGCTAAGCCTACAATACATTTTGGTTGACAAAAATCTATTTCACTCTCCTGAGATCATCAGGAAGGTCGGAAGAATTGGAAAACATACTCGCATCAATGGAATGAGCGATTTTCTGTGAGTGATACTTCTGAATAACATTCTCTCTTATCTCATTCATAGATAAGAATCTCCATTGGAAACTGGACGTTTAATAAATAATCAACTTTCTGAATGAAAATGCAATTTTTCACTTTCAGATTTTATTTGTCTCTCAAGTTATATAGGGTCTTTCTCAATGTCTATCAGATGTAGTTCAATGTCCAGCGTGGCTTTTGCCGGGAAAGTAGTTGTTTTCTGTTAGATATTACAAAAATATCATTCATCATTCATCATTCATCATTCAAGCAATTATTTGAAAAGATATTACGAAACCGTTGAATGCTAATGCAGAAAACATAAATTTGTCTTGGGTAGTAATGAATGAAATGAATAAAATGTGTTCGATTTTCGCAAGAAGAAAATATTTAGTTTTATAAACTAAGTATTTTCAAAGAAACTTTAACTTCGTCGTTTTGAACATCTTCATGCGTAAAAATCGAAAACATATTTGACTTTCACTATAAAGATCCATATGTACCTATCTTTCGTTTCTTATTTTACAGGAGGAAATAATTCTTCAAAAATATGAATTAAAATAATTTTTAGATGTGCCATTGGTCATTGATGAACCATTATGCCATGTTTAGTATCTCTAGAAAGCTTGTTTTTTTATCATTTCAGTAGTACTAATACTATTTTAACTCTCTTCATAGGAGCAGTGTTTCTCCAATTTTTGTGTCCACCTCGGTAATTCACTTATCTATTGTTTAACTTGATGAAAAAATTTCTCAATCGGGGAATGCAGCCACCAAATGCAAACCGTCTCTTTCGGATTTGCTAATTGTCCTTATTTACCAGTAAGATATCTAATGCAAATACCTTACGACCACGAAAAACATAATCCCCAATGAATAAATATCAATTTTGTATGGCGTAACTAACAGGAATGTTAGAACAGCAGAACACTAGTTTTGAAAATGGACATGTAGCGCCCCGGAATGACTAAAAAACTTCAAAGGACCTCACAAAACATATGATGAGAAATTGGCTCCTTGTCAAATTGGCTAAAATTTTATTATGTCATAGCAGGGTAAGCTATTTGAAAAATGTGTGAGTTAAAAATAAATGATTTTGTATAAATCGTTTCTGATATATGCGTTATCAAAGTTTGTTAAAAGGTGGTACAAAAAATTTGTTGTTTGTCGAAATAAGACAAATTCAGGATCAAAATATATTCATCTAAACCCAATAAAATGTCTGATTATAATCTGATCGATGATACTGCACTAGGGTGTATACGGGAAATAGTTGAAAAACTATTTTTTAGGGATTGCTTTCTAGCAATATTCGAGAACCAACAAGTTATAATTGTTAAAATTTTGTTATTTCCGTCAACCGATTGCACCCCTACGCGCAACCCTCGGAAGTATTCGAGAGACTTGTGTGAGCTAGGGAGGACGCAGCCCTTACCTTTCAACGTGTGATGACATGCACGATTAACGTGTGATACCATGCACGAAGCGTTACCTTTCATTTGGATACAGGGATCCTTTCATCCTTTTTTTAGATTATTTACAATATCTGAAAATTCATATCTTAGAAGCGCGCCACATACAAAGTTGACAAAAGTTCCATATTTAATATCCAACATTTCCGGAATAATGTGGGTAAAATAAGGTCACAATTACCGGAACTGTTTTTGAGATATTCAATTTTCAAAAACATTGTAAATGACCTGTGAAAAAAAATCAATTTACTGTGTATCTAAATGAAAGGTGATATTGCACAATTGAATTTATCAAATAGCTACCTTATCTTTTGTTCAATTAACAGTAGTAATGGATAATTTTTTTGTAAAAAAACGACATGTCAGTTGTTTTCAGTGTAGGGGTATAACTCAAAATGCTCAAAATTTGTATTTCAAACAGTAGATTCATCAAGAAACAAAACACGTATTTATTGCTTAGAGTAGACTGAAACTATGATCTCTTACCAAAATATAACTTGTTGGTTCTGGAATAGTAATAGATGAATAATTTTTGCTAATGTTGGTTGAACGAAAGATAAGTTAGCTTTTCGATAAATTCAATTGTTCAGTATTACCTTTCGTTTGATACAGGGTGCGTAACATGTTTTTTAATGTCATTCTGCTTTAGGTCCGTTTTTCATACTTTCCAAATCAATTTAGGAATCCTAATGAGTTCAGAATGCTCTTATGTTCGGGTTATTTGAGTAAAATGGGTAGATCTTTCAGATGAATTTGAAATCATAAAAATTCCAAGACATGCTATAATTCCGAAACAAATAACTATGCAGTTACATGGACACGGCAAACGAAAAACTAACTGATAATTTGCTATGAGCAGGAAGTTGAATATACTATTCAGAAATATAAGTTCGCCCTTTGGTGAGTTAGTACAGGTTAATACATGGTCAGCTTATCCAGCCAAAAAGACATGTGAGACTATAAAACTTCGAACTGATACACAATACTATTGGACAGAATAAAAAATAATGCTAGTGTACATTCGAGAAGATACGTCTTCACTACTGAAAACGTTTGTAAGTAATCGCACAAGCGAAATACACCATCTGATTCATTTAATTTGTCAGAACATATTTCGTAATAAATAAAAATGTAGAGAGCATTTTGTTTTTAGTTCATAACTAACATTTTAGTTAGCATACGGCATAAAACGAAATTTCGGGTGTTTTCATGTAATAAACTTTTCAATGTTTATGATGATTTGTTAGTTCTATAAACACGCATATGTATTGTCTCCGAAGAAATCGATTTTTAAGTGAGTTAAATAAACATTATTAACAAAATCTTATATCAAAATACTCGTGAAAATTGTGGGAATCCATCCATAAAAAAAAGTGCATTTGAAATAGTGTAATAAGAACAAACTCCTAAATCTGCTGTCAACAGTGAAAGAGTGGATCAATTCCATATAGTACAGGTGAATAGTCTAAATTCAGTGCTACGTGAAAATTTCCAGTAAATGGTATGTACATTATTATTCATACTAGTGAAATAAAACTTTACCGACAAAATAAAGAAAATGGAATATGAAAATAACATTGGTCTAAAACATATATTTGATGAAATAATTAAAAGTAAGAACGAATTGAAAAACCTTATCGAAGCGAGTGAAACACATGTACTCATGAAAGTTGAATTGATGAGTCAAAACATTCACCTACTGGAAAAAGAAAATAAAGACCTGAAAAATCAAATTGAAATTCTGGAAAGAAAATCCCGGACAAATAATTTTGTGATATTTTGCCTCAATAAAACCCCGAAAGAGAGAACATTGGAATTTGTCTGTGAAGCAACTAAGCACCTATTGAACGTAGAGTTGAAGGAGTCCGATATAAATAATTTCTATTCATTAGGGCAATCTGACGATAGTCCATTGAAAATCGAACATATCTCTCATTTGAAGAAAAAGCTGATTCTGCAAAACTGTTACAAACTCAAAGGAACAAACTTCAGCGTATCCAACGACCAGACAATCATTGAGAGGAAAGAAAACAAAATTCTTCGTGAACACCTAAGAAAATCCAAAGCACATTCGAACAACTGCCACATCAAAGGCAATAAGCTATTTGTGGATAATAAGGCATACACCATCAAAGAACTGGAAGCATTTGAAGACCTGGATGACATTAAATCAAATAGTGCGCCAGCGACGCCAGACATAAGTAATAGAAACGCTTCTATCGAAAACCTACCAGAAGTCACAAAAGCCGCAGAAGAATTAACATCACGTCCACAATTACAGAAAACACAATACAAAGTATCTGAGAAACAAATAGAAATTTTAAACACCCCAATCATCACCAAAAAACCACTCAAACCACCTACCGGATACCTTGGTGATCTCAAGAACAAACCAAGACTTCGATCAACAAATTCAAATAAATAGCTAATTTTCTATCAACAGAATCACAAAATTCGAGTATTTTCGGATTTATGTCTATAATAACTGTAGCAATAACGTAAACAATTTATCTCCCACGCTGAGTTTTTTATTTTCTTAGTCTCATTCGTTTTTCACTCTTCTTTGCATGTTCTCTTCAAGCATACTTGAAATCAGATAAAAAGAAACCCCTTATCTTACCATTTTTCAATTTTGTTTTTACAACCAATAATAATTAGGTATCTTTATCTGCAACTCTCTCAAAATCAAACTATATTGTATACATGATGGATCAATACTTACGTGATTTTGAGAGTGATCAAACTGAAACATTTGGACTAGATACAGCAAATGAATGCTCTGAAATACTACAGGTCAATCGAAATAACCACAACTTCAAAATACTTCATATGAACATCCGAAGTATCAACAAAAACGACGAATTTTAAACTCTATTACAGGATCTTGACTGTGACATAGACTGTTTGATACTCAGTGAAACTCACGAAATACATGATTTAGGTTTATTCAACATCAATGGATATAATATAGTATATAACGAAAGTCATTATAATCAAAACGATGGAGTCATCGCTTACATCAAAACTTGCATTAAATTCGAACATCATATTGAAGAAGTGTTTTGTGGCATAAACTCCCTCAATATAAAATTATATCTGAATACTAATAAAAAAATTAACGTGACAGCATTCTATAGATCACCAAATACAAATGAGCAAGAATTTACTGACGGGTTAGATCGATTGCTAAGTAAAAATTATACCAAACCAGAAGATATCGGCATATTTATAGGTGACATTAATATCAATTTAATGGAGCTTACTGAGAAGTCAACATCGGAATATTTAAACACATTAAGCGAACATGGTTTCACATCGGCAATAAATAACATACCAACCAGAGTTTCTGGGGAATCTAAAACATGCATAGATCACATCTTTCTTAAATTAAATGCTGCCATTAGTAATAATATAATTCCCATTATTCTAAAAACGCACATTACGGATCACTATACACAAATTCTTCAGATTGTCTTCGAAAGCATCAAACCTATCACAAATCGGAATAAAACAATCAAAATCATCAACGAGTTTAAAATTAATGACATATTTCAGACAATTACATGGGATTCGGTATTCGCTATGAAAAATCCAGACGAGGCAAGGAGTAAATTTATCGATATTATTTTGGAAAACCTAGAAAAATGTACAGACCATCGCAAACTAAGGAGAAAGTACGATAAGATAGCGCCGTGGATGACCAAAGGCTTATTGAAATCATTAACTGAGAAAAATAAAATGAGTGCAAAACTACGAAAAAACCCAAATAACCTAGAGCTACTTGACGAATACAAAAAATATAGAAATAAAATAAATAGATTAATTCAAAAATGTAAACTCAAATTCTATAGTAATCAAATAGAAGATAACAAAAATAGCTCGAAAAAATTATGGGAAATTATTAATGAGGTAGGTACAACAAAATCAACGAAAAAATGCATTAAAAAAATAAAAAATGACTTGGGTGAAGTACTAACTGAAGAAATCGATATAGCCAATGAACTCAATAACACTTTCTCAAACCTGGGTGAAAAACTTGCTGAGTCAATTAAAACGGACCCCAACTACACTCCTCCTAGGCAGTCTATAATGAACTCTTTTGTATTTGAACAGATTGACGTTAAGGAAACAAAAACCGCAATTATTAATCTCAAAAATAAAAAGAGTGTTGGCATGGATAACTTAAAAGCTGAAACTATCAAAATGATATCACCTTTTATTTCAGAACCACTGACATATCTACTCAATAAATGCGTAAATGAAGGAGTTTACCCTTCGGTTTTCAAGCAATCAATTATTACACCCTTATATAAAAAAGGAGATGCTTCCATAGCCACCAACTATAGACCGATATCACTAGTAACACATCTCTCTAAGGTATTTGAGAAAATCATGAAACTACGACTCGATTCTTATCTACAAAAATTTAAAATTCTATCTGATAACCAGTTCGGTTTTAGGGCAAATACATCTACGGAAGATGCAATTTCAGCCCTAACGCAAAAAATCACGAAATCTTTAAATAAGTCCAAGCCATGCATTTGTATATTTATAGATTTGTCCAAGGCATTCGATAGTGTTAGCCATAATCTACTTCTGCAGACACTAGGTGACATCGGAGTAAGAGGTGATTGCTTGAATCTCTTTCAGAGTTATTTGAAAGGTAGAACTCAGGCGGTAAAGGTTGGAAATGCGTTAAGTAATACGGAGTCCCACAGGGCTCAGTACTCGGACCTACACTTTTCAATATTTACGTGAATGGATTATTTTCACTACAGTGTGATGGGAGCATTATCGGTTTTGCAGATGACACTGCCATCTTCTACGAATCTGATAACTGGCTTTCACTAAAACAGAATATTGAAAAAGACTTCAGTAAAATAATTAATTGGCTGAAACATAAGTTATTGAGCCTCAATATAGAAAAAAACAATTATTTACCATTCTGCTGCAACTCCACCAACGCTCCTACATTTGATAGAATCGATATCAAAGTCGGAACCGAAATTTACAGCATACTACCTGAAACAAAAATAAAATACCTGGGAGTGATAATGGATCCACACTTAAGATGGAACCTACATATTCAGTACGTAGTTAAGAAATTAAGAATAATTCTTTATAAATTTAAAGTAATGAAAAACATATTACCTTTGCGACATCTTAAAACAATATATTACTCGCTTGTTGAAAGCCATCTCCGTTACTCAATAATAGCCTGGGGAGGGGCATCCAAAACACATATACACCCCCTGGAAGTTATACAACGCAGATTTCTAAAACTTATATTTGAAAAGAATGCTCGATACCCAACACAAGCATTACACGCAGAAACGCAAATTCTGGATATCTCGCAATTGTTCTTCCTGCAGTCTTGCACTAAATACCACCTATCTAAAGACAAAGCCCAACTGCCGGCACACAACTATGAAACCCGTCAGAAAATCCTATATATTCCTCCATTGATGTTGAAAACCGCCACACAAAAAACATATTCCTACCTAGCACCAAAATTTTATAATAAAATTCCTGACTCAATAAAATTTATGCAGCCAGCAAACCGCTTTAAAAAAGAACTAAGGACATTTATTTCAAATAATCCAGATACCTCACAATAGTCTGGATTATCCGTACCCTATTAACAACGAATATGAAAATGTACAACACAATCATGATTCAACAAAGACTTCATACATGTTCTACATATTCTTATTCTTATTGACCCGTTTTACGAGGACTGTAATGAAACATCTCTTGTAAGTACAACACTCATCGCTGGATATGTCGATATTGATTTTATCAAAGTTTTATACTCTGTTCTTATATGTTATATATGATTTTTGATTATTACACATGTTTTCGTATTTTTTGTCATGTTTAGATTTAAGATATACATTTTATATTTACATACTTACTCTTTTCGATTGTTCACTAAAACTTCTCTCGAAACAAGTGTTTTACACTTATCGAGTACTTACTCTGTTCTTATATGTTAAATATGATTATGATTATTGCACATGTTTTTGTATTTTTTTAACATGTTTAGATTTTAGATATACATTTTATATTTACATACTTTCTCTTTTCGATTGTTCACTAAAACCTCTCTCGAAACAAGTGTTTTTACACTTATCGAGTACTTACTTTATTCACACTTAATCTTCATTGTGTATAAGTGTTTATCGTGTTTGACCATTATTTACCACATGTATCTTTCTTATATACTCAGTGAATAAAGATTATTATTATTATTATTATTATTATTACTATTATTAATGTATAATTCATACAGTCAATGTTTTCCAATATATTATTGCAAGTTTCACAATAATAAATTATAACGAGCAATAGGTATGCTCTATTTTGAATCTGAATCCGTGTTTTTTTTCTTGTTTTGGCTTTGGTTTCAACCCTTAGCCAACGGTTTTTTATAATAGATTGATGATAGTATGTATGAAAATAAAAAATTCTCAGGGATATTTTAATAAAATCTTCGGGGGTAATACCAAGAGTTCTTGCAATACTATCGGTAGTAATTCTTTCAGAAATCAACGAGATCAAATTGCTTGGTAACACTACGAGTCCTTTAGGACGAATAGTGTAACCTCAAAATAATTTGATCAAGTTTAAGATTTCTGACAGAATTATCGATAGTATTGTGAGCAGGAGTAGTATTTATTGAGATAATTTTACGAACTAACAAAGTATAAAAAGTTCCATTGTCGTGAATTCTTCATTAGCTAGAAATAATGCCTGATAGACATGAAGTCTGTCAGACTGACATTCATATTAGTAGCAAGATGATATCAAGTTCTGCGTTGTAGTTTGGATACTTGGTTACCATAACAAAGTGGTATTACCGGCTCGAAAGCTAGGAACTGCGTATTATCGAGGCATACGTCCCTTATTGGTCCTAATATTGCAGGAAAGAAGGGTATCATACGGCGAGTGAAATTATCGGTAAAATATACCCAATAGGATAACCGAAAGATTACGTTTCGGCTTACCTATTTTTAAAACATGAACACACAAAATTCTTTCAAGGGTATAATTTTCTATTGATACAAAATTCTGCATCTTATTTTCTGAGGTAAAGCACAAGTTACATTTTTTACACTATGTCACCTTCATTATAAAAGTTTTTGTTGATTGAAAAATTAGTAATTCCGTCAACTTACCCAACTTGAAAGCAGCACGAATTATTCAATTCGTCGTAAACTTGATTTCAACATCTTCTCCTATCGAGAAATTTATTGAAAAGTACATAAACATAATTTATAGATACCGCAAACTCATACAAACCCTTTTATAGAAACTCCCTCATTAATTACCGATTCAACATGAATACCTACGTTAGAGGTTATCTTGAAGCTTCAAAATTGGCAAGGGATTGGATGACCAGCTGCTGAGGATCACATCGACCCTTAAATCATGAATGAGTATGGTTATAATTCGAACAAATCTCCTTTCAACCCGGCTTTATACTTGAGCGTCCAGGAGAAATTTATGTTCATTGGCTCAAGTGTTTGTTACTCGAATAAATGAACTGTGAGAGATCGAAGTATAATGGTATTGACGCAAAAAAGTGTTGATACAAGGAGATGAAAACACTCCTAAGGGTTTCCAAATATGAAATGTAGACAAATTCTGTCAAAATTATATCAACATAATTTGTGTAATAGAGCATTCGGACTTGATTGTACTATCCAAATACATATTACCGTTAGACTCCGTTATTTCGAGCTGCGGTCAAGACAGAGTCATAACATAAGCACAATTTCTACTACTGCTTGTTTCGCGGCAATTATCTGCTTATATACATTGTATATAAGCAGATAATTCAGCAGAAACTCAGCTATGCCGACTTTTGGGTAGACTGACAACTATTTTCCGCGAAACAAGCGGCAATAAAAATGGTGTTTAGAATGTGATCGCAGCTCGAAATGAAAATAACGAAGTCTAGCCGTAATACGTCATTGGTACTATCCAATGTTTATTGTTTCTTATTACAAATATCTTGAATAATATCAGAAGTTCATTTTTAAGATCTCATAGAGTCGATTTGCTACCCACTGTTTTCGTTTAGATCTGTCCAAGCATGTAATTGACATCTTCACAGTGAAAGTGCAAAAATCAAAACCAATTTCCAAAAAATGTATTACGTCAATTACGTGAGGTGGTTTTGAGTTTTTTAACAGGATGTTACAACAACTGTATCACGGATAAATTTTCTTGCCGAATCTGTGTACACTATTGGCAGCATGAAAAATGAGCCGATAAAAGATGAGGACTTCAGACATCTTGCAGACATCAACTACTTCTCTGGCTAATTCTATGGTGGACATTGAACTACATCTGACAGATATTTGTGCAACGTTGTTCCAGGAAGAGACACGCTAGCAGCACCCATAATCCATCCAGCAGACAGCATTCTTCAACGTCAGATATTGGCAGTTCTAGACTTATTGAAGCATTTTCATATGATGGATTATGATTACTGATTTGCCAACTGGTTTTTGAATTTTTTGTTGATTCTCACTCAAGTGAACCTCGTTTTTTGCCTATGTAAACATTGTTGGAAGTGTTTCTATTATCTGAACTGCAAGAAAATACTGTTCATGAGAAATTCCGAATATGGATGGCTATTTTTCTGTAACATATTCACGTGTTATTTATTATTGTGCGCATGTGTGTCGGTGGCCAGACGCACTAGCGAGTATGAAGGACTCTAGCCCTTGATTCCCAGTCATCACTGTTGTTTGTTAGATCATATAAGGAGACAAAATATCTTTTTCAAGTTCATCTGGTTAATTGTTTTGCTTAGCCTTCAAACTACAATTCAGAGATTCTAAGAAACCCTACACATATCAATCGTGTGATATGTCGATTATTTGAAGTTGCTGGCAACGCTGCTTTCAACTATGTGCTAAATGTCACATATCTTGGAAAATCTCAGTGTGGAGAGAGGGTCTGGACTGTTTTTCGAATGATAATTTTTAGAACGACAGTTCTTCGAACAACATTTTCACAAATGAACATTCCAATGGATGTTTCTTTGAAATGACAGTTTTTGTAGAGCCAATTGCTCGAACAGACCCTTTTTCAAAATCCGATTATGAAGGAATAAGGAGCCATTTTTAAATGTGCTCTTACCGGAACAAACATAACTTTTTAATTTTTGATTCTTAACTATCCATAACAAATTGACCTTACATAGACATTTGAGTGTGTGGAAAACAAATCATCGTAAAATTAAAACTGATTACAGAGAATAAAGCCAACTTGTTTCGAAATACTGTCTATTCCAAAAATCATATTCATTCGAAAAATTGTCAGTTCGAAGAATTTTCGTGTTCATTCGTATGAATGTCGTTCGAAAAACTATCCATTAACCGTAGGGAGACATTCCGGTGGAAGAAATTTGAGTGTTTTTCGGGTGCATCAAATTTTCAAAATGATTGAAAATCTTTTTCATTTTCCGCTCAAGATGAGTTCTTGAGAAAAAAACTAGATTCCTGTGTTATAGAATGTTTTTTTTTCTCAAGAACTCATCTTGAGCGGAAAATGAAAAAGATTTTCAATCATTTTGGATTCCTTTGGATTCCTGTGTTGTAGAATAAGAAGTTTATGAAGAATTAGTTGATGATTCTGATATCGATTATTATCTATAAATGACATACAGATCAGTATAGTATCTTGGAGATTACACCAGGGGATATGTTTGTAGGTGATTGTATGAAGGTTCTTCGATCCATAAGGACAGTTGCAAGTTGAAGTTAGTATGCTTCAGAGGCGAATGTCCATTTAGGCAATACACACAGTCCAAAGAGGATCAATTTGGTAAGAAACTTTGAACAGCCGATGATGTTGATCGTTTCATTTTTGCAACCTTCGAGTCTATACTGAAATATTGTCGGAGGACGAAACTAAGGCTACTATTTAGTGAACGCCAAATTGAAACTAACGTGCCGACCCACAGAATCTTCAATGTTTGCATTAATCCAAGATTTAACGATGGTTTCTTACAAGCCTAGGAAAAACAGGATGGTGCGTGTTATTTCAAGTCAACATGGAAAATGAAAGAAAAAAAACAAAGAAGAAAAACAAGCCATATACATACAATGGACGATTAATCGAGAAGTGGCGTAGATCTTTCTGTAAAACTGACCAGTGAATCTAAATAGGATGGTACATGTTATTTCAAATCAACAATGTAAAATGATGAAAAACAAAGAAGAAAAACAAGCCATATACATCCAATAGACGATTAATCAAGAAGTGGTGTAGATCTTTCTGTGAAACTGACCAGTGAATCTGGCCAATTCTTTTTCTCAATAGCAATCTTGTTACAGAAGAAAGAGAACTTTTAAATCAAAATATATCTTGGGTTTCTATAGAAGGCTTTCTATACATGGACAGGAAATGTTGCTGTCACATAATCACCTACCGATTAAGCACTATAGATAGCAAGCTTTCTGCAGAATTGAGATATATTTTGCTGTGATAGTTTTTTTGCTATGACGCTACGTTGCTAATGAGAAACATAATTTACCCAATTATCCTTGTCGTAGAAGGACAGTTCATTGACCCTAAAGAATATTTATGAACAATATGGATATGTGTTGTATGTGATAGAAAATTCGAATTGTACGAAAAATGTTGGATTGTTAAGACGGCCTTTCTTGCTACAGTTATGATATTATCGAATGAGCCAGTAAAAATCATATAACTGCCAGCCTTGGAGCGCTACAGCAAATAATAATAATAGCCGTTTTCCAATATCACGTGCTATGTGTCTTTGGGTACCTATACTCGTATGAGTGTTTACGAAGTAAAGTTTTTTTTGCGTCAACTGACAAATTTTTCAACATGCTCGAGATTGTGAAAGCAAAAACAATCAAATATGTGATATTGCATTTTAAAATGACTTCTTATATTATGGGTAGAAAGCTTGAGTTCCAATAGCATGCTAGCGCGAAAATAATTTTTTTTCGAAATCAAATACTTCATATGAATATTGATTGTAATAAAAACCGAAAATTAACAAGTTAATTTCGAAAGGTTGTAAACACCATATGTGGATTGGTGATTATCAAAACATAAATTTACTGCGATTTTGAGGAACTATAATTATGTTGTTCTGAAATTGCAAAAGCGTTCAAGCAACATAATTTATTTCGAAAAAGAGGATTGAGTCTTAGACAATTGCTGAATACACCTGTTGTAGTTTTTGTGAGCTTCCTGAAAAGTAGGTATTCAGTAGAAAAAAGCAGTTTGCTGCTCCTCATTATAGTATTGACTGTTGTGGTCGTGATAGTAGAGAGTTCGCTTCTCAACCATGAGTGTATTAGTTCGAATCCTAGCACGGTCACTGGTCCCGTGTATGGCCTCACATGTCTAAAGGTAAGGGCCCCGTCTTCCCTAGCTTGCACACGTTTTTCGAAGGGCCGGCCGTAAGGTTGTAGCTGGTTGACGGAAAGAAGAGATTTGTAACGAAATTTAAACATTTACTGTTTAGGTGGCATCTGATCTTATAAGTGACATTGGGCCTAAATCTTGCCTTTTCTCATGACCCTGTGTGGTCTCGTTGCTATCACATCGTCGAGGAGCGTATGTGTGGTGTTGCTTTTGACACGGAAGGGCACCAGACACCTTGTCAGAAGTTCCGAAATACAAACATAATTAGTATTGTTGCTAATCAAAATGCATTTTCTGAGGTTGTCACATCTGAAATCTCAAATTACCGTATCTAATTTATTTGGTAGTCCATTAATCTGTCTCTTATAGACCCAGGATTCGTGAATCAAACGACTTCTATAATAATAATAATAAAGTTTATTCAGATTCAAAATAATATAACAAATACAATGTAAAATGTTCTTATTGAACAAACAGAAGAATCACTGAAGCTGTTGTAATCACAGCAGCTTGTGAGTGATTTTTTACAAATATACAAATCAAGTAAATATATTAATATAAAGAAATCCTAAACATGAGTGAATGATTTGCTATTTAAAATATCTGTGCAACAATGTGAAAATTCTTCTTTGGCATTTTTCTAATGATTCTGGGGAAGTGGATGCATCACGGGGTTTTTTCAACTTCACGGACTTAAGCCTTAGCTTGTGCATCTGAAAATCTAATTTATCCCGTGCCATCTCTTGGTTAATCTCTTTTTCATATTTCTCAGGCGATTAGTTTATTTTTATTTATTTGCCCACTATCAATGAAATTTTCTATGACATTGACATCTTGTTTTGATAACCATATTTTTATTTCTTTTTTGTATTTTATGGGATTTGTTGTTTCTTTGATATTATCAGGTAATGTGTTATATAGTCGGGGGGCTAAGTAGGAAATTTTTATCATACCTATGGTTTTTTGAGATCTTGCTACTTGTTCATTTACGTGTGTTTTTGCTCTAGTGGCATATTGATGTGTTATTTTGACATTTTGGTTTCTGTTTTTGAGATGATTGTTCAATATGGATTCACTGTAAATTGTTCTTATGTGAGGGATTTTGGAATTTTGGTAGAGGAGTTTAGTGCTATATCGTTGAGGTATATTATGAAGTATTTTCAAAAATATTTTCTGAATTTGTATTAGCGGTCTCGTATGTATCTTATTTGCCGCTCCTCATCCTATTATTCCGTATTTCATAATTGACTCTATAATTCCAATATACACTATTCTTGCATGTTTTTCGTTGTTCACGGTGTTACATACTTGTTTGAAGCAGCACGATAGTGATCTTAGTTTTTTAACGGTATTCTTTATATGACTATCCCACTTCATATGTGAGTCCATTGTTATGCCTAAATATTTTGTTTTATAACTTACTTGTATATGTAAATTTGTACCTAATATTTTGATTTCAGAAAAATGTGGTAAACATTTGGTGTATGAGCAAAAAGGCACAAATGTAGTTTTCTCAATATTCATTGTTAAATGGGTTGCATCAAACCAGTCTTTGAGATTTTTCATTTCTTCTCCTATTAAAGTTTTCATCTCTTCCCAAGAGTTTCCCGAGTAAAAAACTGCTGTATCGTCTGCAGACGAAATTATATTTCCTTCCATCTTGAGGTTCAACATGTCATTAACGAATGTGATGAATAATAGTGGGGCTAGTACTGTGCCTTGTGGTAGACCATATTTAAGTTCTCTTTGTAAACTCAGTTTATAGTCAATTCTTACAAGTTGTTTTCGCCCGTGGAGATAGTCGTTGAGAAGAGTGTGGCAGTACCTCTGATACCATAGTTTTCAAGTTTAGCTAATATTTTTTTGTGGCATATCGTGTCGAAGGCCTTTGCTAGGTCTATATAAACACAGATTGATGGTTAACATTTGTCTAACTCCTGGTATATTTGTTCTGTGAGGAAGGCTATTGCATCATTTGTGGACATTTTATCTCTGAATCCGTATAGTTTATTGGATAGTGATTTATATTTATGAAGGAAATTTACCAATCTTGACTTGACCGCTTTTCCAATCATTTTTGATAAGGTAGAGACTAGGGACACTGGCCGGTAATTTTCAATGCGGTTTTTTCCCTTTTTGAAGAGTGGCTTTATAACTGATATTTTGAATTTTTCCGGGCATATGCCAGTTTGGAAAATATTGTTTACTAGTGTAGTCAGTAGAGGAGCCATAATGTCTATTGTTGGTTGTATCATTTTCGATGTTATGTCATCTAATCCAGGTGCTTTGTTGTTTTTCAAGTCTGTTATATATCCTTTAATTTCGGTTTCATCCATAGGAGTTAAGTAGACGGAGTGGATTGATTTTTCAATATCGAATGTCTTATAGTTATAATATATAGTTATACTATATAGTTATACTTTTCTCGAAATTAGGAGCCTCCTTCCGTGATGGTTATGGACCATCTTATGTCATATTTGTTGATTTTTCCCCTTCTGTTTTGTATAAATAAAGCCGATTTATTATTATTATCATTATTATTATGAATGTTCATCTGACCTACTTTGGTGACCAGCTTTGTGAAAGCCATTGCTGTCCAGTGAATTAGAGTTATAATTTGCTCTTCATCCAGCAGCATCTGCTTTTCTCCGCTGGATGAGTTCGTGGTGGTTGAAGCAATGGCATACTGCCGTTAGTTATTTACATTTCGAGCTGCGGTCAAGACAGAGTCACATTTCAATCACAATTCTTATTGCCGCTTGTTTCGCGGTAATTAACTGTTTATATACATTGTATACAAGCAGATAATTAGGCAGAAACTCAGTTTTGCAGACTTTTGGGTTGACTGGCAACCATTTTCCGCGAAACAAGCGGCAATAAAAATTGTGCTTAGAATGTGACCGCAGCTCAAAATGTAATTAACGAAGTCTAGCCGTAAAATGTCATTGGTTGAGAGGTGCCAGGGCGCACTGAATTAGTTGTATGGGTTTTGGGTTTTGATTGAATTTTTTCTCAACCACCCAAAACCTGGGTTTCAAGACGGGTACAATTATTACTGCTGAATGGAGAATACAATTTTCTTTTGATATGTCGGAATCACTTCCTCATTTGAAATGGTTGAGGTGTTAGGCATAAATTTGATGAGTTAAAAGTGGTAATATTTTTCACAAAAAATTCAAAATTTACCATTCATGTTTGTGAGTATGAACTTTCGTTTTTCGAATGGACTGTAACTTTTATGATGCTGGAAAACTGCTATCGCTCTTGAATTTGTAATAAAATCAGGATGCTGATTTCTAGTAGTTTCATTACGTCTAGCTAACAAATCGTAATAATAAGAGGCAAAATGCGTACAATGAAGTTTTTTGGATGTTGTTGATAATATTGTTTTTCGAGTCGTTATGAACGACGGTAATTATATGACATTGTCATTTGTTAGTTAAAGGGTAATGCACATAAATGTGGAAAAATACGTAAAACGCAACATCGCCCCCGGCATTGAAAGTATCACTTTCAAAAAGAAATATAAAAAAAACAATGAAGATTACTTCAACTATAAAAAGATATTTGCAATGAACAAGAAAAAAAAAATGATTCATTTGTTTTCCTCAAACGGTAAGGGGCATATTTTAGTAAATGCACGTTTTACAGTTCCTGTTGAAGTTCTTATGGTTGCTACTCTAGCAACGTTGTCCTTGCCTGGATGAAGTTGGACTATTCTTCCTAACGCCCACTTCAATGGAGGCTGGTTATCTTCTTTGATCAATACAAGATCATCAATCTTCAGTTTTCCATGTTCTTGAGACCACTTGCTCCTCTGCTGTAACTCGGATACGTACTCTAAAGACCATCTGTTCCAAAAATGGCGTTGAATTTGCTGTATGTGTTGGAAGTGGGATAACCGGTTCACAGGTAAATGTGTCAAGTCCGGGTCAGCAGCTGACATCAGGGGGCGTCCAATTAAAAAATGCCCAGGAGTCAACGGGGAAAGATCGGAAGGGTCGGAGGATAAGGGAGACATTGGACGGGAATTCAAAATACATTCAATCTGTACCAACAAGGTATAAAATTGTTCGAAAGTTAACGTAGCATTGCCAGCTACTCTTTTCAAATGGTGTTTCATAGACTTTACTCCGGCCTCCCAAAGGCCACCAAAATGTGGAGAATGAGCTGGAATGAATGACCAAGGTATGCCTTGATTTTCAATAGAGGCATACAGGTCATTGGAATTGGATTCTGAAACCTGCTGAGATCTTTGAGCTCATTATTTGCACCGATAAAAGATGAACCATTATCAGAATAGACTTGTGCAGGTTTTCCTCGTCTTCCAATAAAACTTCTAAAAGCTGCTAAAAATGCTTCTTTCGTTCTAAGTGAATAGCACGCGTAGTGAAGCAAACAAACAGACTTACATATGATTTAGTGATTTTACAGCCCCGTCCTTTTTTGTCTTTAATTAAAAACGGACCTGCATAATCGACCCCAGTAGTGATGAAAGGTGGAGCAGGAATAACTTTTCTACTAGGTAAATTTTCCATAATTGATTTATCATACTAGGTTTAACCTTGAAGCATATTACACATTCATGTATTATTTTTTACCAAGATTTCGCCCTGAAAGTGGCCAGAATTTCTCACGAATGGAGCTCAATAAATGCTGTGGCCCAGCATGTAGCAAAATCTTGTGCTCTCTTTCAAATAAGAGCTTGGTGTACCAATGTTTTGATGATAATATGATTGGAAATTTTTTGTCAAAACTGAATTCTGAGTTAGCCAATCTACCTCCAACACGTAAAATGTTTTGAGTATCTAAAAAGGGATTCAGTTTCAAAAATTTACTCGTCTTTTAAAGAGGTTCATTATTTTTCAGTGCCTGTATTTCTGCGCTGAAACCTTCTGACTGCACTATTTTTACTATTTTACTACTTTCGGATTTCATTACAACGCAAATATGTGAAATTTCTTTCAGAAATTGGTTAACAACAGTTTTCTTTGAATCGCAAACAATAGGCTACCACCCTTTTCAATCGGGTTAAATTTAAAATTTTTTCGAAAAGAATGATTCCAGAGTTTTCAGGGATTGCTAAAGAACAAATTCTATGAGATTTCAAATCCCTTTTCAACTCAGGTAAATTTTTCTCTGGAGAATGCCTGGAGGGCCATGAATTCTCGTCATACATTAACCAATTTGGACAGTGCCAATATATTTCAAGTTTTTGTAACATACTGGGTTTCACACAACGTGACACGTAGTCAGCTGGGTTATCTGTAGTAGAGACATGTCTCCAGTCATTAACATTTGACTACTCTTGGATACTAGCTATGCGATTTGCAACGAAAATTTGAAGGTTGCTTGGAGAAATATTTAGCCAATCTAAGACTATTGTGGAGTCACACCAATACGTGACGTCTGCAGAAATTTCTAAGGTAGATTTCACTTTATCCACTAAATTTGCTAACATCAAAGCAGCGACCAACTCTAAACGAGGAATGGTTTGCACTTTCAAAGGTGCTACTTTGGATTTCGCGCATATTAATCTAATAAAAGTATCGCCATTTTCATTTTTTGACTTCATATACAAGCAAACACCATAAGCTCGCAAAGAACTATCTGAAAACCCGTGTAATTCTATTTTAATAGGGTCCAGACAAGTAATCTGTCGGGGTATTTTGATATCGTTCAAATGAATCAGTTCATCTCTAAAAGATAACCAATTTGTGTGCAAGTAATTAGGAAGTGCATCGTCCCATCCTAATTTTTCAGACCACACCTCTTGTAACAGAATTTTTGCTGAGATTATAACACAGCTGAGTGATCCGAGTGGGTCGAATATTTGCGAGATTTCCGACAGTATTGATCGTTTAGTAACATGTTTCTGAAACCTATCACTAATCATGTATGTGAAACAATCTAGTTTTCCACCCATAATAAACCCAAAGTTCTGGTATTTTCTTCAACCCTCAAATCAAGAATATCGGTACTATCTAGACTATCAATGCCCGCAAGAATATCTGGGCTATTGGAAACCCATTTCCTCAATTTGAAACCACCTGTCCGAAGCACTTTAGATACTGAGTTCGCAATGAAAATCACTTCATCTATTGTGTTACCACCAGTCAACATGTCATCAACATAAAAATGATTTTTGATAACGTTTGATATCAGTGGGTTAGTGCATTCAACCCCTAATTGATAGAGACATCTAATCGCAAGGTAACTACCGGATGAAGTACCATAAACTACTCGAGTAATTTCATAAACATCAATAGGATCCTGGAGATTGTCTCTCCATAGAATTCGTTGCAATGATGTCTGACTAGGGTTTACTATAGACATTCTGTACATTTTTTCGATATCACTTGATATCACATAATTATATTTTCTGTAACGAATCAAAGCATTGAAAAGATCAGGTTGAATAGTTGAACCAATCATCTGGATGTCATTCAGAGATAGACCTGTATTTGTTGGACAAGAAGCATCAAAAACAACACGCAACCGTGTAGTCAAACTGCTTTCTTTGATAACACTATGATGAGGCATATAATAAGCAAATTTTGCTTCACCTTTATTTTCTACCCTATACATGTGACCTAGCCTTCGAAATTCATCTATAAATTTGAAATATTCCAGTTTATGTTCAGGATGCCTTTCGAATTTACGTTCTGGAGTGAGAAACTTTTTCTTAGCAGTTTCATAGGAGTCACCTAATATTTCAGGAGGATCTTTCAGTGGTATGGTGACTACGAAATGACCATTTTCATTGCGTAAAAAAGTTTCTAAAAAATGTGATTCACATGCCTTTTCTATTTGGGAAAGAGGTTTAACATTTGCGAAAGTTTCCAAAATCGTCTGAGCTGTTTGTCAATTTGACTATCTGAATTATGAATAAAGTTACAATGAACTACTGAGGGAGGTAATGATTGTATAGGACCGGACACCAGCCATCCAAACCTACTATTTTGTACAGTAGGACCTTGGTGCCCTAATTATATTTGGCCAACACGCAAAAATTGCCAGAAACAGTCAGCTCCAAATAGTAGGTCTATTTTATTAGGAATTTCAAAGTGGGGGTCAGCCAATTTAATATGTGATGGTAATTTTATCGAACTCAGGTCAACTTTAAAGTTAGGCAGATTACTAGTTATTTGTGGAACAACAAGACATGAAAGTTTTATCGAAAATGAGTTGTGTTTTGACTGTATGCATATGATACAAGAAGATTTTATATTGGTTAGATTTTCATTTATGCACGATACATTTACATCAACTCTTTTTCTAGTAAGATTCAACATATCACTAAATTCTGAAGTAACAAAACTACTCTGACTACCAGGATCTAATAAAGCACGAGCTGTGTGATATTTATTTTCATTATCAATGACACGCAGAAGAACTGTTGAAAGAAGGACCTGCTGATTTTTTGTTATATTACTAGCAGCTAAATTAATGCTTTCCTGTACACTATTTACCAGAGGTTGATCTGAAATTATTGTGGCGAAGCTGCGGGCGATGCCGGACCTGAACTCTTACGTAGCCGGCACTCGGCCGCGGGTAACTGTCGTTGCGCTATGCACCGAGAAGAATCTGGATCTTTCGAGGCTTCACGAGAAATTTCATGAGCTTTCGGAGAAGTGAGCGTTCGATATAAAAAGAACTACGCCGCAGACGGACGGACAGTCAGTGAAGTGAAAGTCGAATATGAATAGTAGATTGATTGTTATATGAATTAGAGCATTGTGAATCATTGTATTTCGTTAAATAAATTATTTTAGAGTGAATCAGACTATATATATATATATATATATATATATATATATATATATATATATATATATATATATATATATATATTACATTTGGTGTTAGTAGTGCGACTGAGAAACTCTGGACTGAAGCTGAGCCCCAAGAAATGCCACCTGTTCCAAAAAGAAGTACATTACCTTGGCCATGTTGTCTCTGGGCACGGAGTAGCAGTAGATGACGAGAAGATCAAAGCAGTGAAGGAATGGCCTATTCCGAAAGACATTCACCAACTACGTAGTTTCCTTGGTTTGTGCACATACTATCGCCGATATGTGCTAGGGTTCGCCAACATCGCTCAACCACTGACCAGGCTCACGGAAGCTCAAACAAAGTTTCAGTGGTCCGAAGAGTGCCAAGACTCGTTCAGAAAACTGAAGGGGGCACTGATCAACGCACCGATTCTGAGTTATCCCCTTCCGAGTGGAAAATTCATTTTTGACACGGACGACAGCAACGTGGGACTTGGAGCTGTCTTGTCCCAGATCCAAGATGGACAAGAGAAGGTCATTGGATACTTCAGTAAAACTCTTAGTAAACCGGAGCGTAACTACTGTGTCACCAGACGATTATTGTTGGCTGTTGTCAAGGGAGTAGAACACTTTCACAAATACGTGTACGGAAGAAGATTCCTGTTAAGGACTGACCACGCAGCCCTCAAATGGCTTCTACAGTTTAAAAACCCCGAGGGCCAAGTAGCACGTTGGATCGAAAGACTCCAAGAATTCGACTTCGAGATCGAACATCGAGCAGGGAGTGGCCACAAGAACGCAGATGCCCTATCAAGGAGACCATGCCCAGACGACTGCTCATATTGCCGACGAGCAGAAGAGAAGGAAGCAGCGATTTGTAGAACCACGGCAGTTGACAACAACTGGAATGACAACGAGGTCCAGAAAGACCAAGAGAGCGATCCAGATCTTGGTTTAGTCGTCGGTTGGAAAAAGAGTAATCAAAGACCGACATGGCAGGAAATCGCAAGATATTCCCCAGCAGTCAAATCCTACTGGGCCCAATGGAATTCCCTTACCCTGGACAATGGGGTCCTGAAACGTGTATTGGAGTCCGAAGATGGTGGGGAAGACAGACGTCAGATAGTGGTGCCCAAGAACAGAAGACAGGAAGTACTCCGAGAGATCCACGATGGAGTTGCTGGAGGACATCTGGGTGTGACGAAGACCCTGCAGAAAGTAAGGCAACGGTTTTATTGGGTCAATTGTCAAGTTGATGTCAATGACTGGTGCAGAAAGTGTGCTGTTTGCGCTGCCAGCAATGGACCTCGGACACGTCCCAAGGCCCCGATGCATCAGTATAACGTAGGTAGTCCATTCGAAAGAATCGCCATTGACATCGCCGGCCCGTTCCCCGTATCAGATCATGGAAACAAATACATCCTTGTGGCAATGGACTATTTCAGCAAGTGGGCCAAAGCCAATGCCCTGCCCAACCAGGAAGCCATCACCGTCGCGGACGTCTTGGTGAAAGAGTGGATATGTCAGTTCGGTATCCCCTTGGAGCTGCACTCGGACCAAGGCAGAAATTTCGAATCCAACCTGTTCCAAGAAATCTGCCAACTGCTGAAAATCTGCAAGACGAGAACCACAGCTCTACATCCACAATCCGATGGAATGATTGAGCGGATGAACAGGACTATCAATCGCCACTTGTCCAAGGTAGTCTCTGACCATCAAAGAGACTAGGACCATTATCTCCATTTATTCCTGATGGCCTACCGTTCCGCAGTACACGAGTCGACCGGCCAAACCCCTGCAAGTATCATAATGGGCCGAGAGCTGCGACTTCCCTGTGACCAAAAGTTTGGGATGCCACCAGGACAGGATACCGCGGGAGAGGACTACGTCAGCAAACTCCGGCAGCGAATGGAGGACATCCACGAACGAGTCTGTTTGAACATCCAGAGTGCCAGCGATCGAATGAAAGCGACTTATGACATTAATGCCGATGCTGGAGAATTTCAGGTTGGTGACCTAGTTTGGCTGTACAACCCGATGCCGGGGCCTGTCACCAAAATTACGGAATTCATGGAAAGGTCCGTACAAGATCATCAAGAGGATAAATGACCTGCTTCACCGAATCCACAAGCAACCCAGAGGTAAACCCAGTGTCGTTCATTTCAATAGGTTGGCCCCCTACGCTGGAAACCATGACCAAGTCCGCACCCTCAGACCACCAGAGGATGCGATGACGTTCCAGAAATTAATGACATTATACTCAAATGGTCAGAAAGTGTCACACGGGGTAACTCGAGAGGAGCCACGGGACCTTTCCAAAGTGCCAGTCGATTACGCCCTAGCACACTGCGTTGCAGAAGATCTTCGAATGTCCAGAGGCATCGCTGTGGTGTTCTCTAAGAAATTTGGCCAACTCCTAGCACTACGAAAATTGAACCCAGAAATTGGAGGTGTGTTACAGCTGAAGAAGGGCCAGAGGAACATTTACTACCTGGTGACCAAGAAGCATTCCCAAGATAAACCGTCCTATGAAGATGTCTGGAGGAGCCTCACCCAACTGAGAGAAACGATGATGTTCCAGAATCTGGTGGACTTGGCAATCCTAAAATTATCCTGTGGTATTGATGGTCTGGATTGGACAGTTATAAGAAGTATGTTGGAGACGATATTCCGATCCAGCGGCATCCAGATTTTGGTTTGCTGTAATCCTATTCCACGACCTAACATGAAGACTGTGGAGTGTTATTTCCATCGAACCTCACGATGCAGATATGGGGAATTCTGCAAATTTCAACACACTCCAAGGATGACATTTCGGGACGAAATATCTCTAAGAAGGGGGCAATGTGAAGAAGCAGCGGGCGATGCCGGACCTGAACTCTTACGTAGCCGGCACTCGGCCGCGGGTGCTATGCACCGAGAATAATCTGGATCTTTCGAGTTTTCACGAGAAATTTCATGAGGTTTCGGAGAAGTGAGCGTTCGATATAAAAAGAACTACGCCGCAGACGGACGGACAGTCAGTGAAGTGAAAGTCGAATATAAATAGTAGATTGATTGTTATATGAATTAGAGCATTGTGAATCATTGTATTTCGTTAAATAAATTATTTTAGAGTGAATCAGTCTATAAATATATTACATTATTCTATTCTCATTTTCGATATGTAGAAGAGTGTGATGTCAAGATATACATCGTCTATAAGAACTGAAACGGCATTGTTTTATCAGATGGCCATATCTAAGACAATTTATGCACAGCTTTAAAGATTTGGTTTTTTCAATACGATCATTGACAGATAACTTCATGAATTCAGGACAATCCTGTATAAAATGGTGATTATTTTTACAAAATGAACACCAAACTCTCTGTGAAATATTGTTTGTTTGATTTGAGGTTAAAAAACTTTTGCTTCTGATCTCTTGCTTATTTTTACTTAAGTGTTTTTTGCTGCACTGATTATGCTCTATAGATTCTAGAAGATCTGCACGATCTTTCATAAATGTGAATAAATTTTCCAAACTAGGATATGAATAAGAAGCTTTCTTTTTCTCCCATTCCCTATTTGTGTTGGAATCTAATTTCAAAGAAATAAGATGGATAACCAATGTTTCCCTATTGTCAGTAGGTTGGTTCAATGATTTCAATGCACGCATATGTTTTTTAACGTTATCCATAAGGGTTCTAAGAGAGACAGAAGATTCATCATGAATTTTTGCCAAATTGAATAGAGCATTAACGTGGTTTTGTATCAAAATTCTAGAATTGTTATATCGGTTGGAGACTAAATCCCAGGCAATTGGATAATTTGCTCAAGAAATATCTAAGCTAGCTATAACTTGCCTGGCACCACCTTCCAACGCAGACCGAAGATAATGAAATTTTTGTATCTCATTGATTGAAGTATTTTTATGGATAAGCGATTCAAAAATGTCTCTAAATTCTATCCATACGTCAAAACTGCCGTCAAATTTTGGCAAGTCAATTATTGGCAATCTAATATTCTGAGACATACCTTGATCATTTGGGCTCGGGGCCGCTAAATTACTAGTAGGGCTCGTAACTGAATTATTCGTCAGGCTCGAGTTGCCTACGCTACCAATTTGATCCGATCTAGCAAAATTTAATACATTCTTTGCCTTTATGGTGGAGGAATAAAAAAATTGCTCGAATGTTTCGCGTTCTAGAATCTGTGACTCTACCTCGGTAGACAATAATTCAATATCCAACTGAACTGCTTCAAAGTCATCAAGAAGAGAGGCAGAGCGCTCTAAACGTTGTTCTGATTCAAGTAATAAGTTTTCATCAGTTATTGGCGGGGCCAATTTCATAACAAATTTAGAGAAAATTGTCAGTTTACCTTTTATTACTGCTCTCCTCTTTACTAATAGATCCATATCAGCCATTTCGAATAGGACTTGGTTAGATAATAATAATTCTTGTCAACTTTCGAACAACTACAACTAAAGTCAAGATTAAATATCACAATAGTGAAAAGGAAAGGGGATGAAAAGGAAAATACTGACTCTGACTTCAGGCAAAGGAAGACAACGACGTTGTTTGTTGGTCTTGGCTAATCAAAAACGTTGTAGGTATATAGTCCCTCTCAGGAAGTCACGGGAAGGTCCTTTCTTCTCTCTGCACAGATGAACAGCTTCGGAATCTTTATTGGAAATATTTCTATGGACTTTCTTGACGGCGACAAATGCTGAATACTTCGTATAACTACTTCAGTGAAGATTTCGGAATAATTTCGATCAATATCCCGGTCGATGGACCATGTTTGTGAGTATGAACTTTCGTTTTTCGAATGGACTGTAACTTTTATGATGCTGGAAAACTGCTATCGCTCTTGAATTTGTAATAAAACCAGTATGCTGATTTCTAGCAGTTTTATTACGTCTAGCTAACAAATCGTGATAATAAGAGACAAAATGCGTACAATGAAGTTTTTTGGATGTTGTTGATAATATTGTTTTTCGAGTCGTTATGAACGACTGTACTCATAAGACATTGTCATTTATTAGTTAAAGGGTAATGCACATAAATGTGGAAAAATACGTAAAACGCAACACATAATTATGCATAAAACGATTTCATTCCATGTATACTATAGCGTTGAGTTTCAGGTTTATAATTAACGTATTTCTGATGCAAGTGGAAAGGTGAAACTTTCTTCTGTCTTAGATTTGATTTTAATATTTGACAATTAATTTGTTAACTACTTTAGTGAAAACAGTTTTTGATATTTTTTATAATTATGCATAGAAGTAACAGAAGTTTTCATGCTGTTACTTTTCACTTGTGTAGGTTGGAAAGACAAACATCATATGGATTTCAAGTCATAATAACAAACTCTATTCAAAATCATATTTCCTTTCTGGTAAGATATGATATGAAATAAAATTCCACATTTTTCTTACTCCGTGCTGGACGTCTTGACAGCTTTTAGAAGGAGAAAAATTATGTCTTGATATATTAAAAAAACGGAGAGCACTTTCATACAATAGCCTTTTGAACATATCTTCTGTCTTCCTCCTGAACATATCGATTCTGCGACGATATTTAATTTTTTCTCAGTATACTTCCACATTCCACCATTTACCCAGGCTTTTGTTTCAGTCCAGTCCGCCTTCGCTTTTATCATGATGGCTGAAACCATATATCATGGAAAATTTGATTCAAAAGGGAGTTCGGAAAGAGGAAGTTGTTGGCAGTTCGAGATTATATCTTGAGAGTTATGGATACAGAATGCATTGAATGGAGCTTCGCCACCTATGAATTTAAGAATTATCATTTGTTTCCGTCATTGATAAAAAGAAATAGTGCTCATGTTCCGATATTACTGAACAGTACTAGCCACAGTAGGTAATTTCGGAACGCCTAACAGTAACTGTAACGATTCGTAAAGTCAGACTGTCAAATGTAAGGCAGGAACATATCTAGTGCAACATTTTATCACTACTATTATATGGTACTGATTGATGGTTGCAATTAATCAAGTAATAATAATGGATATATCAGGTGTTAGGGATTCTGAATCATCAGAAAATTCGGTTAGCTCAAATTCATCAAGCTCCAGCAGAGCTAGGAATATAAAATATGTAATATATCTTTGTTATAATGACCTGTGGATTAATTTTCTAGGTCTGATGTTCTGAAATCATTGTCGAGTTGTCTTTCAAGGGCCAGCATGATTTTGATCTGAAATATTTTCAGATATCAACATGGACAAGAGAGGCGAGAGAGAACAAATCTCGTAAATTAGCGGCGGTTTCAGCATCAACCTCTACTAGCAAGTTTTGTAATACTACTTGATACATTTGTTCTGCTGTCTTTTCAGATGAGCTAATTGTAATGATATTGCTATTAATAAATTGCCTAAATATTAAATGAAATATCCAAACCTAACTTATTATCAATTTGGGGAGGGAATACTGGGACTACACGGCCATTTCTGTAACAGTAGCAACCAGCAAATTTCTAGTCTCTAACAAGGTTCCATGAAAAGTGGCGCGAAATGTGTACCAGTCAATTTCAGTTAAATCGAAACGACCTAAATTACTGGGCAGTACTGTTCGGGAATATCGGAACATGACCAGTGACTCTTTCGCAGTTGTATTCCGGTGTTTATACAGAATGAATCAATTAGCTCGATCTAGGACAAACCATTGCTATGAAAATCGGTTCGTGAAATTGATTAAATTTTCAGTTCCAAACATATCGGGCATACTTGGCATAAACCTCCTGTCGTAAGTTTTTCGAGTTTCCGTAGAGCTGACGGAGCAGAAGCCAGCACTCATTGACTATGCTTTGTTACACAAAGTTGTTAAAAAATGTTTATTCATTCATTTCTGTGAATAAAGTGAATCTAAACTGATAAAAAGGATTTTTTGCATCAACGCAAAGTGGGCATAGTTGAATCATGGAAGTAGGTTGAGACAAGAATATTGCAATTTCAATAATGAATACTATTCTTCCATCAACTTGGAGGTTGAGTTTCACTCTGCACTTTGCACTTGGTTATAAAATTTTGACATCATTGAGTAGAATAAATAAAGTATAGATTCACAACTACGAACAATTTAGGAATAAAAAATGGTTTTATACGAGAATAGTTTCAAGTTCAATAACTGTATTCTCAATAAAATCAGTTAGTAGTGACGCACATTGCAGTTTGATTGAATATATAAACAACGCCACTCGCTTTTAGACACAAAACTGTAGAAGATCAAAATATATTTCACTCATTTTCACAACTTGCCCATAATGAGCCAAATTCAATTTTCGATATTGCATTTTTATTGTATACACAGATAAAAAAGATTTCTTCAATCAAACATATACATACTCTTGAATAGAATATATAATCTTCTGAAGAGAATAATCATTTCTAATCAATGAATATACTCCCGTTTCAAGTTGATGTTTGCTTCTTTACATACATTTTCTTGGAATGAATTTGCTTGCAGTGAAAACATTATACTCTTCATCCTAGAAAACATTCACATTAACTCATTGTGAAACATATTCGTCTTAACACAAAAATATAATTCCTTGGTAGATATCACTACCCGTGCCACGTGACAAATTCAACCAATTAGCAATCAAAGCAGCTGGCGACACCGCGACCTGTGAATACAACTTCCGTTTAAACCATTTCATCCAGTTTGGCCATTTGGGTTGGTGGTTATGAAGCTATGCGTACCGATATGAATGTCAGTTTTCTGCCTAGTGGAAACTGTTTCTATACAATAAAAATGCAATATCGAAAATTGAATTATGCTCATTACGGGCCAGTTGTGAAAATGAGTGAGATATATTTTGGTCTTCTACAGTTTTGTGTCTAAAAGCGAGTGGCGTTGTTTATGTATTCAATCAAACTGCAATATGCGTCACTTCTAACTAGTTTTATTGAGAATACAGTTATTAAACTTAAATCTATTCTCATATAAAATCATTATTTATACCTAAATTGTTCGTAGTTGTGAGTCTATGCTTTGTTTAATCTATTCAATGTTGCAAAAATGAAAATGGCTTCCATTCTATATTTTATAACCAAGTGCAAATTGCAGATTTGAACTCAACCTCCAAGTTGATAGAAGAATAGTATTCATTATTGAAATTGCGATGTTCTTGTCTCAACCTACTCCCATGATTCAACAAAAAAATGTGCCCATTATTGAAGCTAAAATATTCTTGCCTCAGCCAACTTATGAAGCAAGTGTTCACTTGTTTCAAAATATTTTTCTTGTAAGTGGCCAAGAGGATTCCGTCAAAAAATCAAACTAATATTTGGTTGGACCTTTTCAAGAATACAATCTGTTTGAATCAACGCAATTATGCGTTGATACTAAAAATCCCTTTTATCAGTGTAGTAACAGTTTCCACCAGGTACAAAACTAACATTCATATTGGTACGCATAGCCTCATAACCTCCAACCCAAATAGTCAAACTGGATGAAATGGTCGAAATGGAAGTCGTATTCACGTATTCACAGGTCGCGGTGACGCCACCTGGTTTGATTGCACATTAGTTGAATGTGTCAAGTTGCAAGGGAAGTGATATCCACCAAGGAATTATATTCATGTGTCAAGAGGATTGTGATTCACAATGAGTTGATGTCAGTGTTGTCTAGGATGAAGACTAGAATGTCTTCACTGCAAGCAAATTCATTTCAAGAGAGTTTATGTAAAGAAGCAAACATCTCAATCAGTTTGAAATGAGAGTATATTCATCAATTAGAAATAATTATTCTTTTCAGAAGATTATTCTATTCGAGAGTATGTATGTTTTTGATTGAAGAAATCATTTTTATCTGTGTAATATTATTATTATGATTATCATTCTAATAGCTATTTGTTCAACTGGGAAGGAAAGAAACGTGATGTCTTTGATACATCCAGCATAAAACCACCAAATAATAACAAAGATAACGACACACAGGAAGATGCAAAGTTACAGAATGTGACTCCATTACCAGAAATTTCAAGATTCCGGTATAAAATTGACTATGGTTTTTTTGATATTTCGATGACATTGTGCAAAAAATTTCTCGACCCTGTAGATTTTCTTTGGGTCGCCCTGTATATTCGACAATTTTTTCTGGTTGACTCTGTTTTCTAGTTTACTTCAGTTCCTGAATCATCCTCTATTGTCCCACACGGTATATTCAATGAAAATTACAATTACTGTGGAGAAACTAGGAATCAATATATTGCCAATTACAAAATCGGACTATCAGGAAGTATTCAAATCTATTTTGATAAACGAACATTTGTTCGTGTAATCCTTTATTTATGTATTTAATAACATATCGGTAGTGAATCATTTTCAATTATTTTATTTAGAATAACAAAGCAGTCCGTAGCCCTGACCAATTATCTGATCATTTCATAAAATAACATTGGAAAAGAAACTATTTTTAATACAAGCTTCAATTCAAATGTAGGTACTAAAAAGTGGAAAATAATTTGCTTGGCTGTGTGACGTAGGTTATTCTGTGAGTAACAGATTCGAAAGCTTGCCTCGCAAATTTTTCAGTGTGAATACAAAAGCGACTAGCTTTTGAATCTGTTACTCACAGAATATCCTTTGTTATACATTCAACGAATTTATTTGTACCTTTTACGGCCGTTTGCACCAATTTGAATTACAATTCGGCTTAACGTATTAAGGTTTAACTATCAAATAAAATCAAATCATTATGATAACTATAGATCAAAGCATGTGGTGCAGGATATATTGATTTACTTATGGATTTAGTTTTAACTAGAATATAATTAAAATTCGTGCAAACGGCCGTTAGTGTATATGAATAAAAGTTTTCCTTAAAAAATGTATTCTGACCTACTCTTATTAATTTTTTCAGTTCTGAATCAAAATTTATAAGAGCCGTTATATTGGATTTTTGAATGTTGACAATATAACATAATATCCTATCTCAATAACCCTCACATACGAGGATATATTGAAAAATTCTTAGCCTAATATATAACCAAACAAAAATTCCAATTTCAAAATATTTTATTACTCAACATATTCTCCTCTTGATCAGATACATTTATTAAAGCGAACCTGCTATGACTCAAGACCTTTAAAAAAAATGTTTCTTCTTCCTCAGCAAACCAGACCTCCACATCTTTTATTACCTCCTCGTTGGAAGAAAATTTACGACCTTTTAAACTTTTTTCAGTTGAGGAAAGAGATGATAGTCGGACGGAGCCAAATCTGGTGAATAAGGGGGGTGTTCTAGTAATTCAAACCCTAAATCACGAATTTTTTGTATGGCAACATGAGATTTATGTGCAGGGGCGTTGTCCTGCAAAAACAAAACACCTTTGGATGGCTTTCCGCATCTTTTCTCTTTAATTTTTTCCCGTAGAGTGGTCAGTAATGTCGAATAGTAATCTCCAGTTATTGTTCTACCCTTATCCAAAAAATGAATCATGATTACTCCATGGCAATCCCAAAAAACTGAAGCAAGAACTTTTCCAGCAGATTTTTGGACACGAAATTTCTTAGGTCTTGGAGAAGCGGAGTGTCGCCGTTCCATCGATTGTTGCTTTGTTTCTGGATCGTAGAAATGTACCCAAGTCTCATCCATAGTAACAATTCGGTTTAAGAAGTCTACATCGTTTTCAAATCGAGCACAGATCGAACGCGATGCTACTACCCTTGCACGCTTTTGGTCAACATTCAAACATTTGTGGATCTATTTTTCAGCAATTTTTCTCATTTCCAAATTGACTTGAACTATGAGATGAACTCGTTCGTATGATATATTCAGTGCTTCAGATATCCGTTTCAGCCCAATTCGACGGTCTGTTAAAATCGTGTCATGAACTGCATCGATATTTTCGGGGACTGACACAGAAACTGGGCCTTCCCAGTCTGTCATCATCTCCAATGGAAAATTTACCTCTTTTGAAGCTTGCAGTCCAATTTTTCACGGTCGCATACGAAGGACATTGATCACCAAGGGTATTAAGCATATCTTCGTAAATCTGCTTACCTCTTAACCCTTTTAAATACAGGTACTTGATGATGGCTCTATACTCCAATTTTTCGATTTTCACAATTTAGATGGACATATTTTTTCTTTTAATTTATTGCGTAACTCTGGTTTACTTTTTTGACGTCACACTCTACACTGACACTTCTAATAAGTTATTGTTCGTTTTAACGCATTATTTTCCTTATGCAGGGAACTGGTCTAGTCTAACTACCTAGATATCAATACATCTTCGTACAATTTCCGCCGCCAGCTTACATTGATGAATGGCGGGGGTATGATGGATTTATCACCACTTTAGGAGTCGCTCGAGCATGTAAGGAAATAGAACAGAACTAGAAAGTACTTTGTGCAAATTATGCATTGAACAAAATCACACTTTTTCGTGAGTCCACTTTGACAAAAGCCGATCAGACTTGAAAGGATACATTTTATGAGGAAAAGTATTTATGTGAAAATTACTGGATTTTTCATATGTTGTAGCTGCAGCCATCCTGAGTGAAAGTCTTCATTAGCTCAACTCGATTGTATTACCAGATTCGGCGCTAGAGGGCGCCAAATCATTAATTTTGTGATTTTTTGAGAAATTCAGCTGAATAAAATATATCAATACCTCATTTTTATTCAATATTGCTTGCGACTTGACATTCCTAAAATTCGTGGAAAATATTTTTCCTCAATCCAAAAAAAACGCCACCGGTTTTTTACAGGGTATAGTCAACAACATACATAAGCAGCACTTATATCACTTGAATCCAACTGCTTTAAATCTAGGGCAGTATGGAACTGTAGAAACAACTTAAACCGACTGGCGCAACGCAACAACGTTACCCTAGTCTGCATACCTGGTCACACAGGCCTAGAAGGAAACGAAATAGCAGACGTCCTAGCAAAAGGGAGGGCCGAAACAACGTTCGCTGGACCAGAACCGGTAATCGGTTTAGCATATAGCACTGCCAAGAATGTCATAACAGCTTGGGCAGACAATAAAAGACTCGAGTACTGGCGTAGTCTACCGGGCCTAGCCCATTCCAAAGCATCTCAGTAGAGCGCATCTCAGAGTTATAGTAGGTTTGCTTACTGGCAACTGCAAACTCAAACATCACATTCATAAAATCGGACTTGCACAAGATGCAGAGTGCCGGCTATGCATGGAGGATGGTGAAACGGCTAAAGACATTCTGTGTACATGCCCTGCAATGACCAGAACCAGATTCTCAATATTTGGCGATACGACAGTAAGGCCAGAAAACCTAGTAAATTGTTCTCCCAATGCATTCCTCAATTTCGTCAAGAGATTGGATATACTGAGAGAAATATAACCATAGGGTGAGCCACAATAGGCCATTGGCCGCAGTGGAGGGCCTGATACGGACCCTCGCACGTTAAAACCTAACCTAACCTTACCTAATTACTTATTCAAATTGGATGGAGCCTTTCTAGTGTGAAACACTATATATTTTCATTTTGTTTTGAGAGATCAACTTCCATTCTGATCGATCATCAATAATAATTATCTCAATTAACTCATATTCTCGAAGGCAAATTTTTATACCAAAAAATTGATTATATTGGAAACTACCCAATAGCAAATCTTTTTCTATTGTTGTATAGAAGAATCATTAACTATCCCATCAACGTTCAGTTGAACAACAGTTAACTATCGATTACAAATCGCGGAACACTGTCTTGTTTGATTCGGCATGAATTTTTCCAGGGTTGCGTCGGATCAAAGAAGGCAAGGCAAATAATACGCCACTGGGACAAGTGAAACTAGGTAAATATTAATAAATGAAATGAAATTAAAGAGGATGTGATTGAAAAGCTTGTAAAAATATGAACGAGGCGTTGATCGTGTTATCGTAGCTTTTTCCATTTCTAGAGGAGTCATGTTCCTTCAATTTTCAATTGAGATTGTTCCCTTCTCACCTCATTTATATTTACAGCAGTATTTAGATTAAGTGGCAATCAATCTATAGAAATGAGAATAAACAATGATTAATAGTATATTGTGTATCTAGTAGTAAAAGCAATAAATTCCCGGACGACAATGTAAATTGAAGTCTGAGAATGTGCTTTTACTACGAGGTACACATACCATTTTTTCTGAAAATGCAATCAGCATTATCATAAATTGAGGATTCGAAATTACGTGCTTTCCTGAAACGTCAAAGTGACAACTATAAACCAAAGACCGATTTTGACGGCCTAGGCCGGCAAAGTACTTTCCCGTATCGTTTTCGATAAAGGAAAGTATTAATCGGTCCGGGAAAGTTCGTTGCTCAGCAGTGGACTAAAATACTGGATTAGCGTAATTTAAGGCCTGCAGTTGCTTCGAGAAAGTGGGCATTCTTGAACGATTTCATTAAAAAGTACTTTACAGATTACTATGAGCCAGACTCATACAAAAGTACATATGCCTCTCTGCCCACAAGTAGTGTTGATGAAATCGGTGACAAACAAATAATATACCTACATATCTGCGTAAGTAGTGTCCGCTATAAGTTGTCCTGCTGCGATTGATAAAAGTATATATGTATGTTGTGGCGATAATGGGTTGCATTTTGTGTTGCCTAGTTACTCATATTCAATTCGTTTACAGGAAATTCAACGATGACATCAAATGTTTCTCTGAAACCATCTGTTGAAGAGAAAATATTGAACTGGATCACCAGAACTTTTGGAAACTCATGAAACAATGCTCTTCCGATTCCCTTGGCCTCCCAAAAATGTATCCCCCCTGCCACCAACTTGAGTTAATTCTGTAGTGAAAGAATCCAAACCATGTGATATCCTCAGTTGTCATTTTCATTGTGAAATCGGTGGAGAAAGGTCCCAGAATAGAACGAACCTGACTTAACATTGACCACAATATTTTCAATTTATTTAATTATCTCTCGATTCAATAATTATTCAACGAACAACCTAATTTTACAATCACGAAACAGAAGCAAAATTAAACATAAGAACAAATGACTGAGATCATTATGGGAAAAAGTTGAATTATGATAGTTTTTTATTGCATTCCTAAACGACGATGAAGATAATTCGAACAGCTCAAATTTGTTGTTGTGGGTGTTGAATTCATTATTCCATTAGATGACACATCTTGTAACGTTATTTTTTTATTATTAACTATTCAGGGTACTTATATCGAAATTTTTAATCATATTTTACATGTATTTTACCACTATTTGCCTTCTGTATTCATTTCATAATGTTCAAACACTAACAATACCTTTATTGCTATTAAAATGTTGCTTTTTAGAAAGTGTATTCACTGGTTACCCATCCAACTATTTCTCTATTGAACACGGAAGTAGGCGTCCCCATTGCATAATACTACCAGGTATATCCATTTTAATTTTAGTCATCATGTTTTGGTAACGTCATATTTCAAGTTATCTATCCCATGTTATTAATTGTCATTCGTGATTTAGTTGTTTACTTTTGGAACTCTGTTAAGACTTTTCATTCCACGTCTGGGGTGTGCGCACTTAGCGGAGTACTCCATAGACTTGTGATTGTTGTTTCTTCTGCATTCAGCTGGAGTAACTCGGAGTGACTTTTGTTGGTTTCATAACTGAAGATGCGAAATGGGTTATGCCATGCAGTATTACTCAGGCGTGTTTCATTTGAGGATAGGGCTTCATGATATTATCTTTTTAGCTAGTGGAAAAAGAATAATAAGTTGTGAATGTAATACTCTTCGAGAAGTGTACTTGGCAACAATGCACATGGATTTGACGTTTTGACCTTAAGTTTTAGAAGAAGGTAATTGATAAGTTTTGACTGTAGTCTGTCACCAGTGTGCTGGGATTTTCACTTTTGACATGATTGGGGAATAAGTTGTAAGAATTTTATTTCTATTTAAATCATCCGTAAAGGGATTATATCTTGCAACTACCAAAAGGTTTCAGTTTTCGTTAAGTCGATTGAATTGCTTTGTATGCATATTTCTGAAACTTACCTCTCGGGGTATCAATTCTTCATGTATTTTAGGATCTGATGTTAGGCTTTTTGGGTACTTGACCCTATGTGCTGCTGTTAACCCTTTGACCTGGATATTTTCTTCTGACATTTAAAAGAGCCTACCGAAAGCATCTTCCACTGTGGGAGCACCTAGGCCTGTTCTGGACAGAGGTATTTATTAGGTCATCCAAGTTGTTGAACAAAATGTCAAGTTCTTGTCTTATTTCAGGGTTAATGTTTAGGTCACTATAGTTATGTCCCTACCACTGTATTTCTTTCCTTTCTGAAGGAAGTTTCATGACTCCATAGATGTATGGTATGTCTTCCTTGTGACCATCTTCCACCTACTATAGCCATTGAGTAGGGCATTCAGGTACTGGTAGCGTGACTGTCGAAGAAGCAGCATTGCAGTTGAGATCAGCTTGGTGGTACCAGTCTAGTTGACCCGACGTTGCACTCCAAGTACCAGATATAGCACTAAGTATCCTACTAATATCCTCTTCCATAGCAAGGTCTTTAACCTAATGCTAATGTGTAAACGCTACAAGGTAAGGTGCACCATACTATTGCGGATTTTTTAAGACATATTCTTTTATCCCACCCTACAGCAGTAGATATATTGTGTGTGTAATATTGGTTACGTTTAACCTTGTCTACTTACTATTGTCTTTATAATTTCACCTAAGAGGTTGGTTATTGTTTGAAAATTTATAGGGTCATTGAACTGCACCTGTAGACCAATTGTGTCGTAACTTGTAAGTGCACGCCTATGTATTTTATTTTTATTTCCATATGATTCTTGTACCTATATGAAAAACAGCATGTACGCCATTGTCGTTAATAGAATGTTCCGAGAGCTAGCGCCCTCTGATCACGTGCCAAATGAATGACGTTGGTAGTGTTGCATCATCTTTAAGTTTTGATAGAGAGTTCGAGTTAGACCGTACATGAAACGTCACGTTATTAGAGCACGCCGGCGACTCACTTGATCGATGTTATTGATTTGATTATTTTCAACGGTTTATGTCAAAGTTATTTACAAATTACTTATTTCCTAAGTTTACACGTTTTTGATATCGTTTTTATTTCTTGTTCGGTATTATTACTGACACTGTACTTTTGACAACTATTACAAAAAGTAAATTGTGTTTGTGAACCGATTGACTTATTTCGAAACACCTAGTAGCGGGGAATACAACAAATTGTAAGGTTGAGTTTGATAATATTCAGTTATCTATATAGCTACTTAGTTTTTGTGTAAGAGCGTACCCGTACAGTCAGTTCACTATATTTTTGATGTTTAATAATTTTACTTCTTCAAACAGTAAGCTGTCTATCATTCAGAGTCTGGTAACTTTAATTTTTAATACTATTCGTGTTATATGGGAATCAGTATAAATAATCTATGGGGTGAGCCTGTATCTCCATATAGCTGGCACCTACATTCGTACATCTCATCACAAATTATTTTGTATGACCCACTTCCGTCTCCTCTTGAGTTAGTCGCGAGCCACCTTGTCACTCTGACAGTTTCGTTGCCATTATAAAAGCCGAAAGCTGAGTTAAACTTGTGGCAATCTTGGCCATAATTTGTTCTCCCTTTCATTCAACATGCGCAAGAAGCGAAGTGAAACACTCTCAGACACTTCAGACACACATAGTAAGTAGTGTCGACTTTATTGATACAACAATTCTATTGAAGAAATAATCAGATATTTTATCGAAGCTCTCAGAAGCACACTGAGTATGTTTGGCCACTTTATTGAAAATGTATTCATGGTGGCCGAATTCTTGAAATTTTCCAGATTATTAGAAATACCTCTAAGTTATAACTCCATAATTCAGGTGCTGCCAGTATGTCCATCATATGCGGTCTCAGTCTTGGATTTGCAAAGATTATATTGATTCACCTGTGGAAAACGAGAAGTGCCAAAAATGGATAAAGTATAGAGATTTACTCATTGAATTTTTAGACATGCAGAATGGGAGACAAGAATAGCACTAATAGTTGAAGATAGTTAAGATATGATCCACTGACAGATCAGGAAACTGTCTGCTGGGAATGAAATAGCATTCTTGGTGTTGTCCCAAGTCACCTGGGTGTTTTTCCTTCTTCCAAGTTTGACCTGCGAACGATGTCAATATATAGAGTTATGCCGAAAAAACCGCGATTTCAAAAAATAATGTTTTTTAGGCATAACTCTGGACCTTGACCTTATACGTAAGTCAAACTTGGCAGAAGGTATGTTCAGCACCATATCTACCAAAATGTGGAACCAGCAAACGGTCACAAACTGACTGGTTTTCAAACGCATCCCCCCCTCTTTGACCATGACCTGGAGACATTCTGAAAATATATCCAGGCGACATGGGGCAACACCAAGAATGCTATTTCATACCCAGCAGACGGTTTCCTGACCTGTCAGTAAATCATACTCAGTAATCGACTCTATGACGGCGTCGTCGAATGTTTACTATAGTTATAATAAATTGTTCTACTCCCACCAAGTTCAGTGGTTCATGTTAAGGAATCAACAGTCGGAACAATTTTGTAAATGAACATAGCCAAGCAATTTCAATATCAAAAAGCGTATATTTTTAAAACGTTGGTCTTTCTTTCATGCTCTGTCGGGCGTTTAAGGTAATGAAAACATCCGACAGTATTAGTTCGATCGTTTTTCTTCCTTTTCTTGAAAGAAATGGTGGGAAACTTTCGAGTAAAGGTTCTTTTGGAGTAATTAGGAGGCAATCCACTGAAATAATTTAGTTTCGATACTTTCATTTTCTGATGAATGAATTCAATGAAAAATTTCCACGATTGGAAACATTTTGAAGAAAAATTATTCGTTTCAGGTCATTACAAAAGACCGAAAATCCTTCAGATTCCAGCGTGCTCTGTAATAAATCATAAATTATCAATTTCAGGAAAAAACCGTCAGGGCCGGGCGCAGAGGAAGTTGCCAGATGATAATTCAATTAATGTATCATTTCTTTAGAATATTTCGATTGACTCATAATTTTTGGTATAATATTCTGTTATTATTTCTATAGTAACTTCATAAAATCAGTATTTGGGTCATTATGGGTAGGTAATTGAGGAGTCGGGCAGTTTTCCAATTTTTTCTTCATATCTAATACTCTTACTAGTTGTATTCAATTATCCATCTGTAGGAATAGGCAAAACTAGAGCAGAAACATTTTGAATTTTTCATTATAAGAAATGGACTTGATCAATTTTTGACCCAATTCCTTCATCTGACCAATGTACTTCCTTCAAGACTTTTCATCGATTTCCCAAAGAATTTTTTTATCCTAAAACTTTTATTATAACTGCTTCTACCGCCAAAATTTTGTGTTTCAGACGCAGATGATTCCAAATCTGATTTTATGAACATAATGTTTATATTTTCAATAAAATCAACATGCTTCTAAAAGTTATCACTATTTGAGATTCTACAATCTTTTAACATAACTTTTCCGCCAACTTGAATAGTTGTTCACGTTCTTCCTGACTAATGGAATTTGATAGTTTTTTCATATTATTCAACAACATTTTTGATGTTTATGGTTCATTCAGATCAGATAGTGTTCTTAGAGTCCTACACAAGAAATAGAAATATGGTGATTCGTTAATTGTCCAGTGAGTAGTATTGCGATAATCCAACAACAACCGACAATCTGAAATGTCTGTTTGTGGTCTCCTATTTTTTTCATCAAGTAAAGCTTACTCCGAACCCCGTTCAAAAGACTAAATACCGTTTTCAGCAGCTCCGTTTGTAACTGAATGGTAGGTGCAAACGTATTATGCCTAATACCATTCCTCAGTAGTGAATTTTCGAATTCTTCAGATACAAATTGCGGACCATCATCGGACACAATTGGTTTAGGAATACCCCATCTTGTGAAAATTTCTCTTAACTCAGCAATTTTTTAATTTGAAAAACTTCGGGCTACTTACTATGAGCTTCAGAAATAATAATGATTTTTTAGTCGTAAAAAAAAATCGAACAGAAAACCGCTGGGAATTTTGGTGTAGGTACATGCCTTGTATATGTGGTATTAGTTAGGTAGTAGTGGGAAATAAGAGGAATTAGTTGAAAATTATTGGGTATTAGTCAGGAATTAACGGTACTAGTCGAAATTTAGTGGGTATTAGGGCGAGTTGTACAAAACAAGTTCAACAGCAGTTTGAGTAAACTTGGTTCAGTTGCTGGGGATTACCGAATGATATGTCTAGTACCTTAGCATCTGAACTCAGTTTAGTTGAACTGTTGATGAATTTATTTTGTACAACTCGCCCTTAGTCGGAAATTCGAGGTATTATTCGAGTAATACATAGGTATTACCAGGAATTAGTTAGTTGAAAGGACACATACAAAAACAGAAATATCATCAACCCATGGAATCTGGAATTTCCAGAAATCAGAGAACACTAATTGGAAATCACAAATGTTGAATAAAAAAACGGTCTCAAAATAGTACTGGACAAAAAAACCTAATATTTCTTGATTTTATCACTTGGGTATTGGAGAAATCACTTGGGCAAAAGTGGCATTAGTTCGGAGTATTACGCAAGAATTATTTGGGTATTAGACAAATTAGTTTAGATTTTTGGAAAATTAGTGTAGCTACACAATTTCCTCAGCGGTTTCCCTTTCGACAAAAATCTATACGTTAACGCTGCCAAGGTCATCCTGGTATATTCCACGGAATGGGCGTTGTCCTATTTAGATCATAATATAATTTCAGGCATTGATGACAAGTAATTTGCAATACTTCCAATATCTTTGTCCAACTAAGGCCAATAAAAATATGACTACAATGGAGCTCATCAAGTTACTGCCCTTTTAATTGATAGAAAAATTGCGATAAATTTTTTTTGACCGTGGAATATCATTCATTCATCTTTCCAGTAGAGGCCTGAATTTTTTCAATTCCTGATTTTCAAATTTGATGAGTTTAAATAATGATTATTCATCAAAGGTCCAAACAATTCAGAGTTCCCGTTTTCGGCCGTATTTTCAACACTGTGGAAACATTATAAATATTGGTCCTCCAGTTCCAGCAAGTTTGATTTCCTTTTAATATTCAATAGTTTTTGAGATATTTTCAAAAAACTGAATCCTCTTTTGTTTTTTGAGTCATTTGATAATAAAATTTGCAACTTTTGCAAGCGGCTCTTCAATTTTTTTAGTAATCGTCCACACACTATTGTGAATCGAATGACATCTCGCTCATATTTTTAGGAGGCGGAGAAGAAAGTTTGGCCCAAAAAGCACTTGTTGATTAGTTAGTCTACACCCCTTTTACAGAATATAGAGTCAGGATTGGACTCGCAGGTGTTTCCACAATACTCGTTATTTTGTGTCTGTCGGTTATTTTAGTAAAGACGTGGACCTTTACCTGTTAGGTATTCAGTTCTCAGGTGATGTGTACTGAAGTTTCTGCTAGTCATTCTCCATCCGCTGCAACCCTAAACTCTGAGGATTTTTATCCAAAAGATTTTTGTACTGAAAAAGTGATTCAACACCATCAGGTGATATCGCAAACTGAATAATAATCGAACAGTTTTATAATTACTTTCAAAATCTCGAATACAATATATAATAGACCGGTGGCCCATGACACTAAAAGTGTAACTTATTTACGAAGGGATGCCCTTCAAGGGATATGGAGAACAATTTGGATCATGGGGAACAAAGTGGTTTGTTCGATCGGTACCCGGTCGCCCCCCTTCCGGTTCAACCAACTTCCGGCTGAATACAATGTTGAAATAGTCTAGCTGGCGACGAAATTAGGAAAAGTCCATTTGGCAAATGGAAATTGCGAAAAAATATAATTTCGTCAATTGTCAAATCCAGACTCGCGAGTCTGGGATAGCATTGGCGGTTATTTCGTTAATGCGCAGCATGGAATATTTGTAAAAAAATCCAAATAAAACATAACCTATTTTTTTTGTCACCTTTTAATGAAATTTTTATATAATTCAAAACAAAAAACCCCAGACATTTTTGTCGGTTATAATGTATTACTAGACCCCACCAAAAATATTTTATAAATATTCCAAAAAAATGTACCATTGGACTGGTGCCTATAATTTTTATGAAAAAGAAAAGTAGTAACAGGCAAGGATCAGGTGGAAAATGATGTTGAGGTTCCGAATTTGGGAAAAAAAATTCAAACACGAAACCCTTGAAAATGGTGAAATAGATAGATAGATGATATGCTTTATTGTCTGAAGAAAAACCTTATTGACGAAGCTTTGACTATAATATGAACATAAGTATAAGACTAGGAATGAATGTGAATAAAAATTCAAACATACAAGCACATTGAAATATGATAAATAAAAAATGCTGCCAATCTCAAAGTAGGTATAAATGGGGATGCAGTTAGGGGTTGAAAACGGTTTTTTGCGATTTGCGGCGAAACGTGACCTGTTGCGGAACATTTTTGACAAAATTGTTGTAGATAATAAAAAAATCAAAAATTTTTGAATCAATTATTTTCTACCCAACTCCAAATCAACCGTCAAAATGGAGAAAACCCGATTTTTGAGTATTTAATTTTTTTCTCGCGTATAAATAATTTATTCTAGATGAAAATTCTTAGAAATATGTCACTTTTTGTGTTGAATAAGCATGATTCTTTCGCAATTCACTAGACTAGTTTTCAAGTTAGGTACATTTTTCGGAAAAAAAAACACTGAAAGTGATCAATTTAATTGTTGAAATGTCTCCTAAAATTCAGAAAAAGTTCAACAAGTCTCTGTAAATCATAAGTTTTTCAATATTTTCAATAATTTTCAATAGTTGTGAAAAATAATAAAAGTTACTTCAATAATTTGACTTTGACTTTGATTTTATTATAAATGATTCAATATAAACAACGTTCAGTTATTAAAATAATGAAGAGAGCCGAAAAGCATTGAAAATATTGAAAAAATCGCGATTCAGAGAGACATTTTTCCTTAATTTTAAGCGGTTTAATGACCAATAAACCACTTAGTTACATGGACCATTTCAAATTAGACATTTCAACAATAGACCTACAAAAAAAAAATACAATTGTTCGTAGTAGAAAAGAGTATTTTTTTCGAAAAATGTACCTTACTCGAAAACTAGTCGTCTTCTGAATTGAAAAAAATCAAACTCATTCGTCACCGGGAAAGACATATCCTCAAAAATTATCATTTGAATTGAAAGAATAATACGCAAGAAAAAAATTAAATACTTAAAAATCGGGTTTTCGCCATTTTGACGGTTGATTTGGGGTTATGTCAAAAAGTGTTCGACACAATAGTTTCCCATTTTTTTATTATCTACAATTTATCCGTTGAATATTTTCTGCTTAGATGTCACGTTTCGCCGCAAATCGCAAAAAACGATTTCAACCCCTGCAACAACTGCATCACCATTTTGGGTGTTTTCGTATTCAATTTTTTTTTCCTCAAAGTTGGAACCGCAACAATATTCTCCACCTGGTCCTCATCTGATTTTTTTTTTCTCTTTTTAAGCGCTTAAAATTTGTTTTGGTACCAGACTACATTGGCAATATGGAATTTTATTCACAAATAACCTTATTTGTAGTAGGTTAAAAATTTTGGGTCGACACCTGCAACTAGCGTAAAAATTTAGGCCCAGTTTTTGACCTGCGTATTTCAACTACAGAACAGAAAAATTCATTCATTTCAGTCTTTATGGGCTTCTGCAAAGTAGTATCATAAAATTTTTTTTTTGAATTATTTGGCTTCTGACGAAGTCGACACCATTGTTGGAGTGCTCTTTGAATCTTGGGGTCAAGATGTTTTTAGATTGTGTTGGTTGAGCTGCCCTGCGCTGATGATTGGCAATACCATGAAACTGGTTCGTAGGTGTTCCCCTATGTGGGTTGAGACATGTTTTGGCGTTGAGATTGGGAGAACATTCCAAAGTAGTTCTTGTAGAATACTTTGCCAAGAATCTAACACATATAATTCAATAGTCGCAGGAAGCAGTAGTTGTTTTCTTTTGGAGACTTTCCGATGATTTTACCTATTGTATAGGTTAAGGCAAAAGTCGGGATTGCTTAATCCTTTTTTATTATTCATTTCAGTATTTTATGATATTTGAATTAATAAAAAAATTAGTATATTGATTTATGTTCTCGTATAGTTCATTCAATTATTCAAATAAATCATTTCTCATCAATCACTATCCAACAAAAACATCTTTTAAAAAGATATACACAGCCTGGATTATTTTTAACGATGCTTCGATTGCTGAAATACCGTCAAACGGGGCTAAGTGAATCGGTATGTGTAAAGTGAATCAATCCGTAAATTTAAAGGTTTCTTTCGCGCAGACTCGACATTCTTCCTTTGTAAGGTTGCTTTCGTGCGTCATTCGTTAGTCAGTTGTGTATGTACCGTGGTGCGATGCGTATACATTCGAGTCTGCTAATAGGTAAGTGTTCGTTCTATTTATTCTAGATAAGCTTTACTTTGCAATCTCATTAAAAGCCGAAATCATTCAGTTGTGAGGTGGAGTGGGTTATATTGAGAAATACTACTATTGATAATATGATTTGCTGAGTCATCTAGGAATCGAATTCCATGAAAAAAAAATTGTGTCTGATTTAGTGGAGAATTCAGAATATTTCTTATGCAAAATGAACTAGATAGTGGGGAAAATGAATCATCTTTGATTGCATGGGATTTGAATCATAATAATTTTGATCTGATGAGTGATTCAAGAATTCTTTACATTTTTTGACAAAATAATCATGGTATATTTCAATGCATAGTATGACCTAATTGACCCCCACCCCTCAATATAGTTTCAGTTTATTCATTGATTTTTTGTTCATAGGATGCCACGAACATATGTAAAAAAGTTGGGGCCCCAGAGAAAGTGCAATTATGATAACGCGTATGTGCACCGGGCAGTGGCGGCGGTCCGTAGGTGCAGCATGTCCATGCGACAAGCATCGGAACATTATGGAGTTCCTTTCTCCACAATTCAAAGACGATACCATGGACACCATCCTTTAAAGTATGGCCGCCAACCAGTATTCACCAAACATCAAGAATTGCGAATCAGAGATAGTCTTGAGGTCTGCGCAAAGTGGGGGTTTCCTTTGAAATCTAATGATATAAGGGGAATCGTGCAACAATATTTGAACAAGTTGGGAGTGGTAGAGAGGAGATTCAAAGATAATCTTCCTGGATTGGACTGGTTCAAGAGGTTTATGAAAAGAAATCGAGATTTAACGATTAAGTTGGCAGATAACACGAAGCGCGTCAGGGCTGCATTTTCATATGAGGTGATTCAAGAATATTTTGAGAATTTAAGGCGAACCATAGAAGACATTCCTCCTTCAAACATAGTGAATTATGACGAGACCAATTTCGTCGACGATCCAGGATCCGCTAAAGTTGTCACAAGAAGAGGAGCGAAACACACACATAGGACTATTGATAGTTCAAAGAGCAGCACTACTGTCATGTTTGCTATAGTGGCGGATGGCACTTTATTGCCGCCATACACTGTGTATAAAGCTTAACATTCATATGAAGGATGGACGGAAGGCGGCATTGAAAATGCTAGGTACAATAGATCTTTGAGTGGATGGTTTGATTCCGAGTTGTTCGAAGATTGGTTCAGAACAATCATTCTGCCATTTTTCAGGAAATTAAATGGCCCTAAAGTCCTTATAGGTGACAACCTGAATAGCCATATCACTATGAGTGTAATGGATGCGTGTGCGAATAATGAGATAAAATTTGTTCTTCTCCCGCCCAACTCCACACATCTCTTGCAACCACTCGATGTGGCATACTTCAGACCGGTTAAGGCATGCTGGCGGAGAATTCTGGAAGAATGGAAAATCAAGCATCGTGGTGTCTTACCAAAAACGGAATTTCCAAGGCTTCTGAGGGAGACAATTGAAAAAACTGGCTTACGATCTAAGGAAAACTCTATTGCTGGTTTCAAAGCCTGTGGCATTTCTCCTTGGAATCCAGATATTGTCCTCCATAAAGTGCCAAGAAACAATCCTACAGTGAATAGAGACAACGACGATGCACAAGCATGGACTCAATCAATAGTAGAACACTTGGAAAGATTAAGATCTTCTACTGGATCCACTGTTAAACGAGGGAAAAAAATCAATATTACAGCCGGAAAAAGCATTTCCACGGCGGACCTAATCATTTCGACTGTGATTGATAAAACACCAAAACGCAAACCAAATAGATCGAAAAACAAAACCCAAGTAGCAGAAGAAGACAGCGAAGAGTCCGTCTCATTATCAGATATGAGTGAACTATCCGAATCAGGAAATGAAGAATTATTGATCATGTTTTAGCAACAAGTAAAATAGAGTGTAAAGTAAACATTGAATATAGCACAATTTCTGATCATAATATATTAGAAATAGAAGTTTATTCGAAAAATAAAAACTATAATTGTAAAGTTCTAAAAACATTTGAGAAACTAGATAACTTAAAATATGAGGATAATTTGAAAGATCTATTGCAAACCTCTATACCAGTTGATACATTTGAAACCTTGATGAAACTTATACAAGAAGCAAAAAATAAGGCTACAAAAACAATTAAAATGAAAACTAGGGAAAATAATGATTGGATAACCCCCCAGTTTTTAGGATTATTGAAAAAAAGAGACGAATTATACAAACTAATAAAAAAATTCCCTCAAAATCAACAAATCTTATGGGAGTTCAGAAATAAAAAAAAACAAGTTTAAAACGAAAAAAGAAAATCAAAAACTAACTTTTTCAGAAAAAAATGGAATGATGCTGATGGAAATCCAAAGAAACAATGGAATTTCATAAATAACCTAATAAAACATGAAAACAAACAAACTAGTGTAGATACAATAGAGTTAGATAATACATTAATAACTGATAAATTAGAAATCGGAAACAAATTTAACGAATATTTCTGTGATATAGGTCAATCAATTGTCAATAAAATCAATGCTAAACTTATAAGTAACCCTCTTTCACAATATTTAGAGGAAATCAATATAAAAAACTCCTTGTACCTACATGATACTAACATCAAAGAAGTAAGAGACATATTGAATGGAATGAATGAAAACTCTGCTCCAGGTAATGATCAAATTTCAGTAAAAAATTTATTAAGAGTACAGGAGATAATAATACCAACTTTAGTCAACTTAGTTAATAAAATGTTCGAAACAGGGGAATTTCCGAAGGAGGTAAAAATGGGTGAGGTTACCCCTATCCATAAATCAGGACCAAAAAACAACTTAGAAAACTATCGCCCAATTACTGTAGTTTGTGCATTGTCAAAATTTGTGGAAATTCTTTTCAAAAACCGTATCATGAACTTTCTTGTTGTTGAATTAGACGAGTATCAATATGGTTTTCAGAAACAATCGAACACCCAAAGCGACACAACAGACTTCCTAAACCATGTTATATCCAACTTGGATGACAAAAAATTTGTCCTAACAATATTTATTGATTTACAAAAGGCATTCGATGTAGTGGATCATGAAATACTACTCGAAAAATTGTACCTTCTAGGTATACGAGGAAACAGTGCAAGAATATTAAAATCATATCTGAAAGATCGGCAACAGTATGTATCTTTGCATAAAGTAAATAGTGAAATCGCGAATATAAACTGCGGAGTCCCACAAGGCTCAGTCCTTGGTCCACTATTATATTCGCTACACACCCTAAATATCAAAAAAGCAAATCTTAAAGCTCGCTATTACATATTCGCAGATGATACCATTCTAGTATATGAAGGATCTAACTTGGGAGAACTGGAAGCTTTGGTAAATAGTGATCTACAACTATATGCTAAATGGCTCCTAGCTAACAAGTTGCAAATAATAAATGTGAATAAAACAGTGTATATGCTCTTCAAAAATAAAAATAAAAAAAGTTGGGACCCAGATGTCAGAATTGTGGATCAGCCAATTCAAAAGGTCGATCATACGAAATATCTGGGATTAGAAATCGATGACAAATTAAATTGGCACAAACATGCAGAGCACATGACAAAAAAAATTGTACCATTGATTGGAGCACTTTATAGATGTCAGAGCTACTTGAATCTACAGAATAAAATTATGATATATAATGCTTATTTTCTTTCTATATTCCGTTATCTCATAACAAACTGGGGGGTATGTTCTCAAACATTATTTAAAAAAATCAAAACTCTACAAAATAAGGTGGTAAAAACTTTATTTGGCTATGATTACAGAGCTAATACAGAAATGATCTACCATCAAACTAAAATATTACCGCTGGAAAAAATACTACAAATAGAACAATGTGAATTTATCTACAAAATAACAAAAAATCAACAAAAATGCAACACAAATATGAATATAGTTAATGAAATACATTCGTATGAAACTAGAAGTCAAGACCAAATTTATCTACCCCAGGTGAGAACGAACATTGCCTTAAATGATCCCTTTTTTAAATGTCTTCAATCATTCAACCTTTTGCCAAATTATATAAAAAATAAAGATGGTTACTCCTCGTTCAAAGCAGAAATGATGCAATATGTTAACGGCCATTAAATTTAAAATAGATATGTTCCGGTACCAGCATTTACTGCTGATTAGGAACAATGCTTCACAAACATATTGATTATATACATATATGTCATAAAGCCTCGAATCTTGTTGTGAAATGTTCAATACTATTAATTGTAATTAGTTTTTATAATACTCTATAGTCTGAATATGTGATATAGGCTAAGAGATTACTTTTTTCTACTTTGTATTTTAGAATTTTGTATGTATATTGATTGAAATAAAAGCATATTTGAAAAAAAACATGAGCAAGCAGAAAAAAAAAAGAGGATCCGATGCCAGAACCATCCACATCGCATGACAGTGATAGGTCGCAGGAGCCACGTGAGGAAGAGGTTTCGGATGATGAAAACGAAACACCAGATGTAGGGGACTTCATTATTGTCAAATTCCCAATGGTGAAGCGGACGAGACTCTACATTGGCAAAATTGAAAATATTGACGGGCAGGAACTGACTATTAACGCCTTAAGGGAGAAAGGACGTGTAAAAGGATATTTTGTTTATCCTGACATTCAGGATATTTCCGTTATTGATAACAACCAAGTTGTCAAAAAAGTAAAATTGAAATATGTCAAAAGGGGACAACATGTCTTCAAAATTAGCGTCAAAGTCCTCCAAACTCTGGAATAAGTTTTTTTAATGGGTTTATAGTAGTTTTTTCAGTTTGTGATAGTTTTTATACCAAATGCACCAATTTCTTTTATTTTTTTGTGATTTTATGAGTGAGATTTAAGTTAAGAATTGCTTTTTGCTTATTTGTTTTATTTTCATAATGAGTTTTGTATCTGTTCCGTACATTGATGTTTAAATATACCGTTTTGTAATGAAAATACAGCGTTTTTTTCCGATTTTTTTTCTATTTTCGACAGAATAGGTATATATTTTTTCAAATGAATCGGTTTACTATACCCATATCTTGTCTATCATGCATAAAAGACGAATTTTAAGCGCTGATTCATTTTACCCCACAGTGGTGGGTAAAGTGAATCACATTTCAATAAAAAAAATGGCGGACTTGAAATGTTGAGAAAATTATGATATATATGTCATGGGCTACAGGAGTGTTTAGAGAACCTATATTAATTTTTTCATATTTTTTGTTTCATTACTTTCGGTTAAATATCGAAAAATGCGCTATTTTTGATTCACTTAGCCTCGTTTGACGGTACTCTATTGTGAACCAAGCCGGAACTACACTGGAAACGCGCGGTTTCTCAAAAAAAAAACAATCACAGCACAAGGAGCTTAGGCCGCTGTCAGCTGCCGGAATGCTTTGCTAGGCTAACTTTCTTCTCGTCTGGAAGTTGTTGAAAACCGCTAAATTTGTCTGGCGACTTGCAGGTATTATCCAAATTACTCAGTAAATACGTGATTAAAATTTCAGATTGTCGTAAGTAGGTATAGTTATTCTTTGGGAATTTTGATATAATATTTTTGGAATTGTCTGGTAATACGTCATAAACGACAAAAATGTCTGTGATATTTTTTTTGAGTTATATAAAAACTATATTGAAAGATAAAAATAAATCAAGTTGCCAAAACTATACCATTTTGCCAGCTCTTCGGCTAAAAATGTTATTATAGAAGTAGCTTCACAAATGTATTGGAATAGTCGGGTCTAGCGAAATTACTTGGGCTCTAGCCGATTTGCATACGTCTTGGTAGGTCCCCAAGGGCAGTATATACGAACCGGTAGTAACCATTTACTGACAGTTTTCTCAGATTATTAACGAAGGAATACCCTTTGGTTTAACCCTTCATTTTGACCCATTATAATATTTGCACACAATTTGGGTGGACGAATTCAGCTGTATTCAAAGGAAAGGTTACGTCATTGACGTCAGGGAGGGGTGCAACCAGGTATCAATTCCACAGACCACTTTTTTCCCGATAATCCAACTTAATCTTCATGTACCTTGAAGGGTTCGTCGATAATCGACCTCCAAGAGTCATGGGCACACGGCTTATAATTATTATATCGTTAACTAGCACAATTTCTCAACCACTTTTTGTGACTAAAAACTTCCTTCAAGCATCTGATTCGCTTGTTTCCTACACTGTGAGAAAATGTACTTTGGGAAACAATTTAAAATATTTACTGAAGCGCATAGGCAAAGTATCTGTTCAGTTAACATCTGAAAGCCATTAAATTTTACAATTCAGCAAATGTTTCTGAAAAGGGCAAACCCTCACATTCGGGAACGATGGAACTCGTTTCTATACAGTCTCGAGAATTATACGAGGGGATTTTGATAATTCAAGTGAAATATTTTGTATCAGCCAGTCAGTTTCTTTATGATTTCAACTACGTATTTCCATCGACAGATTTAATTCAATGCACAACTGAGTGTTACAGAGTTATCCATTACATAGAATGAGTGGAAATAAGAATAATAATTTGGTAACATAGTTTTCATACTGCAAAAGAATTCCATGATGGTTGTTTTCTTGTAACGTCGGAATAACTGAATTATAAAATATTAAATGCATGAGCATACTTTAGATGAAAATGTAGGGAGACTTAATTCTTGGAAGAACCCTCATATAGCACTTGACAAACATAGTCCAGTCATTTGATACTTTTACCTGAAAATATTTCCGGTAGTAATGAAAATTGGTGCTTCAATAGATTTCGACGTTCTCTTTTCGAATTTTCATTTTGCCACCTCGCATCTTTGTCAGTTATTTGACACTATCTTCCATCTGACTCATTTTACAATAAGAACAGCAAGATATTATTTTTTTTTGTGAAATTTGTTTTAACGAATCTCTCAGGTTTTCAGAAAAAAAAAACTCAAAATCAAAGCTGTTGTAGGATAGTGAGTCCGAACCACTTCAGCCCCGTGACAGACGTGATTGAACTAGGGACATCTGGGTAAGAGTCAAATGCTTTAGCAACTCGACCACTTCGCTGAATAATGAATCAAACTTGAGAAATTTTTCTATAATTTATGTACCAACCTTCTTCTTTGTAAAATGAATACTTTCCGGATACGAGTGCTGACAGTTCTTCCCAGTTACCCGTTTTGGCCAAAATGCCATGGAGTAGAGTAAGTAGCGCGGTTTTCCTGTGTTATCTTCAGTAGGCCTAATCCACATCTGATGTTCTATTGAAAATGTCATCCCATTCTCTCCTTCGCCTCCGTATCTTTGCGAGTTTAACGTCACACACTGACATTTTTTCCACTTCATCTGCTATACGATTATCAGTTTCCTTTTAATCCTCTTGTTTCTCGGTTTTGTCATAAAAACAGTCTCCGTCTCTTCCTCTTCATCGCCATCTTGTGAAACTTTCGAATTATCACATATACCATTGTAATTTGTAAATATAACGGATAACTTCAAACCAGCCAATCTGCATCCACATGATATCCCATATCCCATTTCGCATTTCTTAGTAATAAGCCCATTCTTGCTTTTTTGCCATACTTATAACTATGCATTTTGTTCAACTCGTAGAAGGCGGCGATTCAATAATAAATTTATTTTTCCGATTACCTCGTATTAACATGTCTGTTTAATGTCATTCAATGCAAATGAAATCGACCATTGATGACCCCTATCAATAAACGATTTGTCCCCTAGTAATGGTAAACATAAACGAATTCAGATGTTATGGACGCTGAAATGGATATTGATGATAAACTTATATTGCCAGATGGTGCGGAAACTGCTAAAGTATCACCTTTAACTTTATGACCAGAAAAACATTCGAATTCCTTCATTTTAACAAGATTGAGGTAGACGGAAAAATTTTGAAATCAATTCTTATATTAATATGCGAATAATGGTCTCGAAAATTAACTCGATCATTAATCGCCTAATTAATACACTAGTTAATAAAAAAATTATTTCTGACCACCTCGTATAAACATGTCTGTTTAATGTTCTTCAATGCAAATGAAATCGTTCATTGATAGGGGTCATTAATGAACGATTTGTTATTAATGCATGATTTCGAGAAATCGTCTATTGATGACCGATTACTAATGAACGATTAGTCATTAATTATAGATTTCTCAATGAATGCATGATTGTTGCATAGGCAACACTATAAACGAATTCAGATGTTATGGACGCTAAAATGGATAATGACGATGAATTTGTGTAGCCTGATATTGCGGAAACTGCTAAAGTAGCATCTCTGAGATTATTGCCAGGAAAAAATAGAATTCCTACATTTCAACAAGAGTGAGGTAGACGAAAAAATATTGTAATCAACTCTTATATTGAAATGCGATTAATGATTTCGAAAATTAACTTGCTTGCTTCGCTCACGCGTTAAAATATCTTGATAAATAATTGCCTTCAATAAAACACTACACAGAGAGACATAAATTTATGTTTTCTACACAATTGTGAATAATTTCAGCACAGTTTGTAATTTTTTCTTCTATATTATTGTATTAGAGATATTGTGTATAAACGATACATTTATCAACCACTATTATGTACTAACCGTAAACAAGGAATGAACAAAACTATATATATTTTTTTTAAATACTTATGTTCTATTGTTGCACAACCTTGTGCATCATTACTTGTGTTATACACAAAATATACAAAATCAATCGCTATGTTGTGCGACGAATGTCAACAACTTGTGTATTGTTTATGCATGAATTGTAATGAATGGCAACAATTTGTTTACCTGGTTTGTACAAATTGTGTACGTATTTCAAATATAGGATGCAAAAAATTTCACAAATTTGTGTACCCGAGATACATGAATTGTGTGGGTATATACATATTTGTGTGCAAAGCAAGGCCAAATTTCAGAGGTAACATTTATAATTTTAAGAAAGGATGCACTTGAGGCACATAAAATCCAAACGGAATAAGATAAGAATAAACATCACTTTCAACCTGCTCGCTTCTCTATATTTTATTTTGTTCAGAAATTTCAAGCTTCATTTTCCAGAAGGTTGAAATAAAATTAAATGTCATTCAAATAATGTTTATTTCATCACAAAGAACAAATAACAAAAATAACTGAAATATAAACTCTAATTACAAATAAAATAACAGAAAAACAAAGTACCTAATAAAACATAAATGAACCATACATTTTGTTATTTTGAAACACGTTGAATAATAATAGAAATTAAATCTTCTTGTCCAACTATATTTATTCGAGTAGGAAGTAGGTGAGAAGGTGCCCTTATCAAACCCTTAAAAATTATTGATGAAAATGAGTCAGTTTGTAAATTGCATGTTATAACAAAAAATTAAAGGAAAACTAACCTTCAGATATTGGTATCAGTTCGCAAATATTCTGACACTTCCATTTGACACAAAACCACATACATATGAGCAAATAATAAATAATAGGTAAGTACACTTAGCCAGCTTCTCTCTTCGATCAGCATGAAATAATCAAACAATGATGGACTGAACATTTGGAGTATTTGGACATTCAAGATACGACAGGTGAACGTGCCGCGCATGCGTATTTTGAAGGGTGAGACGACTCCTTGGTCAAGTTGTGGCAAATTACACAATTGTGTTGAAATACTATACAATTTGTGCACATCAAATAGAAAGTACACAACGGGTGTAAGGTGAGTTCAATGCGTTGTAGATGTTTTCCATATAAGTTGTGTTATGGAAGACGTGCATATTTTTGTTTATTTTTAGGCAATGTGGAAGTGCATGAATACTATACAAATTGACTTGCACAAATATTTATTGAATCTAACAAAACGCATATGATGAAAGAATGGACAATTGTGTAGAATATCTACATAACGGTGTCTTAAACAACGTTGTGCATGAACCTACTGCAGTCTTTTCTCTCTGTGTGGTTGATTCAATAACTGAAGATGATTTTGTGAAGCATGTACACCTATAGCTATTCAACGACTTACTTTTCAAGCCACTGTACCTGCTAGAAGGAAGCGTTCTTCAGCGTCAACAATGATCTCTAGATTAGCATCTTGGTTTTTGGATACCTAGACGATCTTGTTTGAATCTGGTGTTTTTACGGGTACATTAGCACATTTATTTTTTCCTTGATCAAAGAGCGCTGATGTTATATCATGCAAGAAAGATATTGTCTCTGCGGCTTTTCTAACTAGATAACTACTTTTCTTCAAAGTTAAATAAAAAGAAGCAATGCAGACGGCAGCTCTTCGTCGGTAGGCACTATGGGTTCGTTTATACTCCATAACAAAATTATATCATCGAACAGTAACAGAATGGTCACAAAAATAAGAGTGGGCGCCACAGCAACTTTTAATATGTCTATGTCAAAGAGTAGGTACTTGGAAAGTTGAGCAACCGAATAACTACAATTAGATGTTATACCCAAAACTATAAGATAATTTACCATATGATGTTGTCAAGTTGAAAAGTGTTGATCAATAAATAAATAAAACATGAATAAACAAACACACATTTAATATGAATAAATCTTCACTAGTCAGAGTAACAGTTTCCAAAAAATAAGACTGTGATTCTAATAATATTCAATATTCGATATCTGTTGCATATCAGGTTGAATAAGTAAGATTTGATCAGGAAATAAATTTTCCCAGCGCATAGTACTATGTGGTGGTTTACAGATAGTCGTTGAGAGATATAAACTTCAACAGGAGATAATATCAATATTGAATGATAATAAATAATTAAAATTGAAATGGAAAGTGAAAACTGTTTCTCTGGTGACATCAACGTTAAGATTTTTGGACTAGATCCTAGGCCAACCAGGACTGGAGTGCTGATGGAAGAGAGTCTACAAAGACTTTCAACGAAAAATGCTTCATCATATTTGACAGCAATTCATCAGTTCATCAGGCGAAACCAGCTAGTCTATACTTCAGGCACATGAGCTATACTGGACTAATGGAGCGATAATACCATAACTATCCTCAACAGATAGACGTGGGGCTTAATCAAAGCTTGGGGGATACCCAACCAGGCAAGGAAACGTGATAATTCCCTGGGTTGAATTCTTCCGGGTACAACAACAACCCTATGACTGTTTTTTAGTAATAAACTGTTCTAAACAGTCGCTAGCATGACAACGATGAAAAGAGAAGTTGGAAAACTCACCTTCTGTGAAGGGTTATATCTTGTAGAAAAAACTGCCGGCGTGGTACAAAATTTTCAAACGCCAAATTGTCCAAGATAGGCATCTATCAAAAGCCAGGACTTTGGAGTTGATGGTGAGAAAGTAGAACGGAATATCCACGGAGGATCACTTTACAAATTCAGGATTCGTCAGCCGAACAAAACCAGGAACACCTGTATGGGTAGACACCTGTAGCTTTCACCAATTCTACTATCAGACTCCTCGTCTCTCAGTCGGAAACGAAATCCAACTTGAATATTTTTTCAACCAGGAATTTATGTTACCAACATTCAGATATTTCGATATCTGCATATTCCATGCTTAACCGACCAATCTGACCACCATAGAAATAATGATGTGTTCTGTGATCAGACAACCCAAAAGCTAAGTTGGCTACACTGATAATTTGAGAATTGAAATATTTGACAGCTGACAGTTGAAATATCATCGGACAGCTGACAAATAAAATTAAAAGTAAACACGAAAGCAATCAGAACATTTAGTTTAAAATCACTTTAAACCCTGAAAATTAAAACAGAGACAATAATTCGAAGACACTTCTTATGAACCTTCTCAATAATCAGAACTCAGACATACATATGAAGCACTAGTTCAAAGACAACATTGGATACCAAAATGAGTACTTAGGATATATTTTCTTTCGAAGAAATTCTTATTTACCTTTAATCATTTTTAGATCGACACATGAGTTACAGTTCGATAACCCCATGCATCAGCAAGTTATTGTCCGATGACCCGAAGACGACAGCACGTATTGATTGCAAACATCAGCAATAATTTATATATAAATACGATGATTGAATTGTAATAGTCAGTAGTCATATTTTATACTTTTATGTAGTTACTCTGTTCAAATAAAACGTTTTTAAAAACCCTTTTGTGTGAACGAGAAATATAATTGGCGCAGTCGTTAGGATAGTGGAAGAGCCCTTAGAAGATCCTCGTCGTTCTCAAACGTTTATCCACTATTCCCGAACCAAGTTTCCAGAGAGAATCAAGTGTTCCAAGAAGAATTCCGGCCGTAGAAAAGAATCCCTCTTCACTACCGTCCATCAACAAGCCTAGCAGTTAGAAACAAGGAACAAGAAGATTTTTGGTGTACGAATATGCAACGAGTCATCATCGTCATCCTGTAAGCACAAATGAATCCAACTTTACCAGTTCCAAATAATATTTTACGTCCTCCTACCTTAATTCTACAAAGTCCGCCTTCAATTATCAATCCTATTCCAACCACTGTCCCTCAAATACCCGAACAAACTCTTACCCCCTTCATCATGGCAAACCAATTCGACCTGAAGAATTTCTGTATCGTGCCCGAATACGACGGAAATCCAAATGAACTCTACCAATTCATCAACGTATCGACAATGCTACTGAACGAGTACTGGAATGCCGAAGATAACAGTTGTTTCCAGAATCACATTCTGATACAAGGACTACTCAATAAACTACGAGGCAGAGCCAAAGATGTCATCTCAGTTTACGGATGTAGAGACTGGAACAGCATCAAAGGAACCTTAATCCAGAACTTCGCTGACCAACGCAACGAAAATTCCTTGCCAAGAGATCTAGTCAACCTAAGACAAGATCAGAATGAACCCCCACAGCAGTTCTACGAAAAAGTCATGGGACTTTTGAACACTATATCTAATTACGTGGAATTGCACAATGTTGAAGAAACCATAAAAGCGAGTAAGAAGAACTTCTTTCAACAACAAGCTCTTACAACATTCCTAGCGGGATTACGAGAGCCTATGGGATCCACCATCAGATCAATGAAACCAGTAGACTTGGCAACAGCGATGCAGTACATTCAAGAGGAAAACAACATCCGTTACCTACAAAAATCATTTGGACCTCCACAAGTTCCCAGAAAACCACTTCAGACCCCCCAAAGAGCTGTATATCACCAATTCGCCCAGCAATCAATGCCACAGCGAATGTTCCAACCCACGCAGCACTTCCAACTTCATGGACAACAACAACCTCATCAACCAATGAGACCACAACCGCAACAACCAGCTTTCAGACCGCATTGGCAGCAACAACAAAGACAAATGTGGCCTCAAAACCAACCACAACGTTTGCCACAGAATAACCTGAATAAACTGAACGGACAGGAACCAACACCAATGAGTATCAGTACCAGAAATACCTATGGAGCACCAACTAGAAGCATGAGAACCCAGCCCCAACCTAGACCGAATTTCAATCAAGCACCCATGTTCAATATTGAGCAATACGAAGAAGACTTTGGATACGAATCGAACCCCTATCATAATGAGGAAACGTTTTCGTATTCCAATCCAGACACCACTGAAGAATTCCAGGAACAAGAAGACCAACAGGAACAACATGCAAATTTTCCAATGGACCCAGGACAAAGTCTAGAAACGTAGTAGAACTCCATACCTTCGACGATAAGAGAGAACTTCCTTACATAACCATTTCGAATCCTCCTCTCAAACTCCTCATTGACACCGGATCGACAAAATCTTTCCTCAACCCCAACTTAGCATTTGAATTTTATAAAGATTACATCAAAAAGGATCCCTTTGTCGTCACCTCCATTTTTCAAAACTACTCCCAAGACTACAGTGCAGAAATTCCCATATTCCCTGAATTCAATTCAAATGGTACTTTCAAATTTTACCTTTTCAAATTCCACAAAACTTTCGATGGCCTTATAGGACTCGATAACCTGAAATTTCTCAAAGCTGAACTGAATTTCCCAGAATCTTTCCTCTCCACTGAATACTCATCTCTCTCAATCCAGTATTATGAAACCAATAAGACACAATTCTACTCGATCCAACTGGAGCCTGACAGTGTGACGCAAGTACGACTACCAGTGAAAGAAAAGGATGGAACCATTATGATACCAAGACAAGAACTACAAGGCGCTTACATTCGAGAAGCTCTCACCGACGCCTGTGATCATCTAGCCTGGACAGAAATCGTCAACTTCAGTCCGGATAAACTCCAAATCGTTTCAGCAGAACCAGTACAAAGCAACATGATAAACCTTGAAGAGCACCACATCTACTCTGCTGACATTATCCCATATGGAAACTCAGAACCGATCTACAATACGGATGATCTAATCAGAACGGATCATCTCAACCCAGAAGAGGAGATGCATATCACAAGATTATGCAGAAAATACGCCGACATTTTCCACCATCCAGATGCCTCACTAACATTCACCAATCAAGTTAAACACCAAATAAAAACTAAGGACGAAATTCCGGTATACTCCAAGTCTTACCGATATCCATACGTACATAAGGAAGAAGTCAGGAAGCAAATATCTTCGTTATTGGACCAAGGTATCATCAGACCTAGTCAATCTCCCTGGTCCTCACCAATTTGGGTCGTTCCCAAGAAACCAGACGCATCCGGAAAAGCAAAGTGGCGTATCGTTGTTGATTTCAGGAAGGTTAACGAGAAGACAATAGACGATCGTTACCCAATTCCAAACATTTCGGACATCCTCGACAAGTTGGAAAGATGTCAATATTTTACTACCCTGGATTTGGCAAGCGGATTCCACCAAATAGAAATGGCAGAAGCAGACATCCCCAAGACCGCATTCAATGTTGAAAATGGGCACTACGAGTACCTGAGAATGCCTTTTGGACTGAAGAACGCTCCAGCGACATTCCAGAGGGTTATGGACAACGTCCTGAAGGGTCTACAAGGAAATATCTGCTTGGTCTACATGGATGATATAATTATATTCTCGACATCCCTGCAAGAACACATGGTTAACATCACAAAAGTATTCCAACGCCTAAGGGAAACTGGCTTCAAAATACAAGTAGACAAGTGCGAATTCCTGAAAAAAGAAGTAAACTTCCTAGGACATATCGTCACCCCCAATGGAATAAAACCAAATCCAGCAAAAGTCAAAGCAATCCTGGACTATCCTATACCTCGAACCGCCAAAGAAATTAGAGGATTCCTCGGTCTCCTAGGATACTACAGGAAGTTCATCAAGGACTTCTCCAAGATAACCAAACCTTTAACCTCCTGCCTCAAGAAAGACGTCCATATAGAACACACACCAGAGTTCCTGAAATGTGTCCAAACCTGCAAGAACCTGCTTACCAATGAACCACTTCTCCAGTACCCAGACTTCACGAAGCCCTTCAATTTGACCACAGATGCGAGTAACTTTGCCGTAGGAGCTATTCTATCCCAAGGCCCTATAGGAAAAGACAAACCAATTGCTTACGCATCCAGGACCCTAAACGAAACAGAAATGAAATAATCTACCATCGAGAAAGAGATGTTAGCTATAGTCTGGGCTACCAAATATTTTCGACCATATCTCTTCGGAAGAAAATTCAAGATTTTGTCTGATCATCGACCCCTCCAGTGGCTTTTTTCCCTGAAGGATCCAAATTCAAAACTGGTCCGATGGCGTCTGAAGCTAGAAGAATATGACTATGAAGTGGTATACAAGAAAGGCACGAGCAATACCAACGCAGATGCGCTCTCCAGAATTGAAATACATACAAATGAGATCCATGGAGCAAATGATGACTATGATAAGGCCTCTTTATACAACAATCCCCCATCAGAAGGTCCTGATTCTGCAGACGACATCATAAATGAATTATTTGAAGGCTGCATTCGTCAATATTTTCCTGAAAACGAAAACCCAGATTTGCACGAGCAGGCGGTCCAAAACGAAACCTCAACAGAAGAAAAGAAACGGCTTGAAAACATGAACCCGATAAATACCCCAGATGAAGATACTAGTGGCGTCACTAACCATACAGCCAGAGAGAGCCCAATATTGGAAATACCAATATCGGAGAAACCCCTCAATGTCTTCAATAATCAAATCATCTTCAAACGAGTAAGCTTTAATCCAGCAAGAACAGTGATTGAAGAAATATTTCCAAATAAGAAGAGATACCATGCCCAGCTAGGAAATGATAATCTGGACCAAAATGTTTTCCAATTTTTCAAAGAATATGTAAGCCCCGGAAGAAAATACGCATTGATGTTCGAAGACGATGACCTTTATCCCAGCATGTGCAGAATCCTGAGGGAGACATTCAAGAACTCTTCCTTCGATCTTATAAAATGCAATCGCCTTCTAGAAGATATCAACCACCCAGACAGACAAAAGGAAATAATCACGCAGCAGCACGAAGGAAAGACAAACCACAGAGGAATCACTGAAACGGAAACTCGGATCAGAAAACTGTTCTATTGGCCCAATATAAGGAAGGACATTGAAGAAGCTATCAACTTCTGCGAGACCTGCCAAATCAACAAGTACGATCGAAGACCAGAGAAGCCAAAGTTCATGTTAACACCTACTCCAACAAAACCACTTGAAATAGTACACATGGATACCTTTCAGGCTAGTGGACAAAAATTCCTGACAATAGTAGATGCATTTTCTAAATATGGCCAGGCATATACCATAGAAGGATCCAACGCAATCAATACCCTCAACGCTCTCCTAATTTTCATAAACCACCATGGAATCCCACATATGATCGTCACGGATAATGGAACTGAATTCAAGAATGGACTAATCCAGGAGTTTATTGACACACATAAAGTTAACATACATTATACGACTCCAGAGAACCCTCAGTCAAATGGAATTATCGAAAGATTCCACTCTACGTTGATTGAGCACCTGAGAATATTGAGACAGACACAGAAGAAAAGATATATCAAAGAACAAATGCTCTACGCTATTCTAGGATATAACAATTCCATCCATACTACAACAAAACAGAAACCTATGGATATTCTCAACGGACATCTCAATAGTCAAGATCCATTTGACATTGATATAAGACGAGCTTTAATTAACAACTATGTCCAACAACACAGAGAAAAAACGAAGGAAATATATAAAAAAATCAATGAGGATATACAAAAACAGAAAACAAACATCATTGAAAAGAGAAACAAAAGAAGAGAAACCCCTTTAACCTACAAACCCTGCACGAAGATATATACAAGGAAAACAGTAAAACGAAACAAACTGCTACCACCTTTCTCCCCAAAATCCATCCACAAAAACCACACCGTAACTGTTGAGACGGAAAATGCAAATATTCATAAAAAGAATATTAGACATTTGCCTGATAAAATAACTAAATTCTTCGTCCCTTTACAGCCTTCATCTGACGAGAGGACAGGAAATCGAGATCCAAAACCTCAAGAGCAACCCAGGACTACTACCCCTCAAGCTGGGACAAGCAAAAATCAAGACTAGTACCCACGATTTCATTCACTATTACAATCTTCAACCGCTCCAACAAGAGGTAGATGCCATAGAAACCCAATACGACGCGGTCTCCACAGGAATTCGTAACGGACTAAGTGACCCCTACTTTTTCAATTTGCAGAACTTCGATCAAGGACTGAAATACCAACTGAAAACTGCCAAGGAAAAGCTACAGACTTTATGCTCTCTTACTAGATCCAAACGAGGACTCATAGATGGCTTGGGAAGTGTGATCAAAGCAATTTCCGGAAACCTGGACCAAGAAGATGCTAGGAAGTACGAGAATGCTATTGCTTCTTTAGAAAACAATCAAAGAAACATAATAAGCCATGTGAATCAACATATAAGTTTGAACACCAAGATATTGGAAAGTTACAATGAGACCATCTCGTTACTAACACACAATCAAGATACCATCTCTATAGAAGTCAAGAGAATTGAGACTGACCTCAACAGACTCGTTTTTGACTTCAATCACTACCTGGAAACCAGAAACGTCTTGGATCAAATTAACCTGATACTTCAAGTCATTTTACAAACACTGAACGATTTAGAAACGGCAGTATCCCTCGCAAGAATAAATACAGTTCATAACAGCGTTCTCAAAACAGAAGACGAGATGGATCATAAGGACACTGCTCACCTATCATTCAGAAAACCAGCTACTGTATTACCAGGACGAAGACATCCATAAATACTACGACGTCATCAAAATAGATGCCTACTATTCGGACCATAAGATCGTTTTCATCCTTCATGTTCCCTTAATATTTCCCGATACGTTTACCTATTTTCACTTATTTCCCATTCCTACACAAAACTCGACGATAATCATTCCCCCAACTCCCTACTTAACAGTTAGTCCTAACCTCTACCAATACCTGAATTCACCTTGTGAACGAATTGGCCTCGAATACCTATGCGAAGAAAATTTCCTTCAAGATACTGGAAGATCCCCTGACTGTGTTACCCAGATGCTGGAAATAACGGATGAAGAAGCAAGATGTGAACATGTTCCGGTTTCAATAAATTCAACTCTGATTCTGGAGATGTCGGAAGCTCATTACATAGGAATATTTCCCCAAGCTACGAAGATCTCTACCCATTGTTCAAGTACGAAAGTAATGGTTTTGGAAGGAGTATACTTGATAAAACTTCCACCAAGCTGCGAATTCAAAACCAATAACGAAGCATTCATCAACTCGAAAACTGTCATCCTGGAGGAACCACTAACCCTACCAAATATCAAGACTGCTCACATCAACTCTTCGTCGAAATTCAAACCACTGAAACTGGACAAAATTCCCTTAGACAAGCTACAACATCTGATCCTAGAAGAGGAAAGGTTACAACTTATTCCAGAAAAAACCCGGCAATCCGATACTAGCCATTTCTGGATGACTCCCATTTATATTGTTTTCACCATCTTCATTCTATACATATTTTACAGATTGAAAAGGCACCCGAAAATAAAACCAACCACGGATGATCCACCAATTCCAGAAAACGAGGCATCATCTTCAGTCTTGTTCGTCCCTTACAAGACTTCCTCAGGGGATGGAGAAGTTACAGTTCGATAACCCCATGCATCAGCAAGTTATTGTCCGATGACCCGAAGACGACAGCACGTATTGATTGCAAACATCAGCAATAATTTATATATAAATACGATGATTGAATTGTAATAGTCAGTAGTCATATTTTATACTTTTATGTAGTTACTCTGTTCAAATAAAACGTTTTTAAAAACCCTTTTGTGTGAACGAGAAATATAATTCATGCGAAGCGTAAAACATATCACACTTTTCTAGTAAGCAGAAATACAAGCACGACTTGGAAAACCAAACAGTACCACAACGTATGCAGTTTCAATGAGAACAAGTCGATAATATAAGTTATGATTTATTCTGATGGTACATCCAGAACTTCTTGTAGTGACATTTTGTAAAATGTGAATGGTTTATGAATGGAAATTACCATGGGAATGTTGATAAGGTTTCTATAAATGACGTTAGACAACCAACTATAAACATATATGTATGTTGTGTTGAGGCTCATTGGAAGAAGGTCACCACAAAGTGCAGTCTACATTGCCCTAAAGCTTTATAAGAAATTAACAAAATAAAGTAGCGAAAATTCACATGCTACACTGTATTGAGTAGGTATAAGCGTATCTGTCATCTTCTGTAGCGTGCGTACGCAAGTTCAAAACTTGTCTTCATCATTCCATTGAGGCGTTTCTTGTTTGTTTCGTTGTTCAGGATTTTATCTCGTGACTCAGTTGGGATAATTGTCTCGTTAAAATGATGTCCACCGAAGCATTTTTTCTTAATCATCACGATCGCTCCCAATTTTTGGTACTACGGTTCGTTACGTTTTTTGGATATCTGTCAAATACGACAATGGCTTTGGCAGTATAGTTCAATAACTATCCTTTGTCGATGACATGCATAGCGTCACTGAATCTTAGACGACAATGAAGTGCACGGCACGGCACTCCCTATGATTGGTCACTCTTATGGCGGTAAGTTTAAGTGGCAGACAAGAAGAAGGCAAACTGAGTTGAAAATGCGTGAATTACTAGCCAACCTAACCTTACCTTACGTAAACAGAATAACTGTACAAAACTTTTTGTGATTTAATGACTGACTATTCATATAAAATCTAACCTAACCCTGCATTGGTGGGGGCCCTTATGCCGTGCATTTTATTGTACAGTACTGAATCTGATATCTTCAGAATATTGCTCAAATGCGTCATACATGGAAGAATTGACGCACTTGCGAATGTTTACGTCATTGAAAAAGTAACGGAAACGGAGCAAGTTTGTACGTAGGAAACTTTCCAAGTTCCTTATCAAATTTTTTTTTCAAAACATAGTATATTTTATTACGAGTTCAGAAAATATGCTTTTTCCGTGCGTGCGCGGCATGTTCCCGTGGGAACACGGGAAGTCGTGCAAGCACGAAAAAAGCATTTATTGACGAGTAATGAACGATATTTTTCATTATATCTACCTGAAAACCACATATTGTTGAGACACATTTATCTGTAATGATGAAGGAACAAAAACATGTATTATTATTGGAAATATTCATGGTACAAATATATCCAGAAATTGCTCAAAACAAGCGTTACTTACCCTGTTGAGATTTGAGATTTCTAGAGTACTGTCAACAACATATAAGAGAGTTAGTGCAACCTCTATTGTGATGATACATCAATAAAGTCTTCCTTTATTTGACATATAATTAATATGTCATTTACAATTTTCTTTTATTAAAATAAATGAATAGAAACTTTTATTTGAGTCGTATTCATTTTGACATATTGCGGAATTTTTGGTGAATCATAATCCGTAACTTATTACCATTGTTTATATAGCAGATAGTCAACCTTATGGGATTATAATTGGATCAAAATGGATGCGACATGTAGATGGCGATAGTGAGCTCGCATCCAAGTAATGTCGTAACTTCAGTGATCTGGCCTACAAGTCATGTCGTAACTTGATTGAAACAATGAGACAGCATTAAAATCAGGGTTTTTTGAAGAAACCTGTATCAAAATGACGTGAAATATTCATGTTTGTAACTAATCACGCTAGATGACACTCGCGTTTGGGTCCAATACCTCTTCTAATTGAACAATGCTATTACTGTGAAAATCAAAACATAGTAGTAGCTTTTGATGTGAGAAAATTGTGAGTGCAAAGTAGGTAATAAGGGAAAAAATTGTTCAAGATGTTCGTACGAGGACAATATTATTCTTCTTCAAGTAGTGCCTCGTAAGCACGTTGGAAACGGATGTGCTGATTGGGAAGAAGTGAACAATATCAAGGTTTCCACAAACCACAGCGGGAATACGGGAGCGGGAACGGGAAATGGGAACTGTGCGAATTGCTATAAAAACAATGCACGTAGCAAACCAAATATATTTCGCTATTTGTCTGCATTTCGGAATACGAATAATCGCACCGATATGCATGTTTATACAGGGTGGGGCACCGAAAACGAAACAGAAAAATGCAAAAACACGTCGAATTTTAATCCAAGGAGGACATCTTCCTATCATAACCTCAACTGTCATATTCTTCCCCCCACTCCTTGGGCGCTATCACCCAAACAATTTGAATAGGGAAAGTAGTAAGTGTGACACATCATTAAAAGGTTGGTTCATGAGGAATTCAGTCATGTTAATTTTCGCAATCTAACTTATTATTTTGACGCCCTCTTGTGTGAAAAACAACTGTTCCGTATTCGTAATTATGATACTTCATTTGCAAGTTATTTTGACATGAATTCGGTGACAATGCATTATGGATTTTTTTCAATACAAAAAACAAAATGGCGGCTCCAAAATAGTGGATATGTTTTTCAAATATGGTCCGATTCGATTCAAGATTGATAAGTGGTGGTTTTCATGGTCGGAAATTATGATTTGTTTTTCAATGCAAAAAAACAAGATGGTGGCTCCAAGATGGGGGAGGAAATTTGTAATTACGGTCCGATTAAAATCAAAATTAATATGTGTGGATTTTCAGTGTCGAAAATTATGATTTTTTTGGCAATTCAGAAAATCAAGATGATGGACGAAATTTGTAATTGTGGTTCGATTCGATTCAAAATTGGCATATGGGGGTTCCACAAGTTTCCAGTATGACTAAAATGAATTAACTGAATTGATAAAAAAATCTTTTATACAAATGCGCTAAAAAGAAAAAAATTATTATTTTTTTTTTTAGATGTGTGCGTGTCAGAATCAAAATTTTACATCGTAAAAATACCTTTTTGGTACTCGCGACAAGCTTTCGAATCTGTTTCGCATAGAATAACCTACGTCCCAAATCTAAATATTTTTTTTCTTTTTATCGCATTTTGATTAAAGCTTTTTTATCAATTTTATTCAATTCTCTGAGAATATGTACCTAAAACCCGCACAATCCAATTTTAAATCGAATCAGACCATAATTACAAATCTCATCCAATAAAAATTCCATAATGCATTTGTTAGCTTCAGAACGCTGTCTGGCGTTTTTGAGCAATTTATGCAAAATTTTCCAATTTGTAAGTTCATAAAATGTTAATTTCTTCAATTTTTGTTGTTTTCGTGAATTGTTCACATCAGCATTCAAATTAAATGTCATAAGTTGGAAAACGAAACGGTTGCTTTTCCCGCAAGAGGGCGCCAAAATAAAAAGTAAGGTAGCGAACACTTACATGTCTGAATTCCTCATGGAACTACCTTTTCAATGCCGTGTCACACTTCGTTCTCTCCCTATTCAAATTGTATGAGTGACCAAGGGGTGGGGAGAGTGGTATGATACTTGAGATTATGATAGGAAGATGTCACCCTTGGATTCAAAATCAATTTTTTTCACAACACATGTGTTTTGAAGAATTCGTTTTCGGGTCGAATCGAACCATAATTACAAATTTTGCCTTCCATCTTGTTTTTGCATCGGCAAAAAAATCATAATTTCCCACGCTGAAAATCCCCACATACAAATTTTGATTCGAATCGAACCATAATACCAAATTTCATTCGCCATCTTGGAGCCACCATCTTGTTTTCTTGCATTGGCAATTAAATTATGATTTCCGACACTGAAAACCACCACATATCAATTTTGAACCGAATCGAATCATAATTACAAATCAAGTCCGCCATTTTGGGGCCACCATTTTGTTTTTTCCCTTAGAAAAATTCCATATTGCATTGTCACCGAATTTATGTCAAAGCAGCTGCCAAATGAAGTATCATAATTTGGAATACTGAAGAGTTGTTTTTCCCGCACGAGGGCGCCAAACTAAAAAGTTAGTTACCGAAAATTAACATGGCTGAATTCCTTATGGAATTGTTTGGGTGATAGTAATCAAGGGGTGGGGAAAGAGGTATGACAGGTGAGTTTATGATAGGAAGATGCCCCCTTGGATTAAAAATCGACGTGTTTTTGCTTTTCATTCAGAAGACATGTAATTTGAAGTTATTCGATCTGTTTCGTTTTCTGTGCCCCACCCTGTAAATTCTGCTATAACAGAATTTAGTCTCGCATTCATCCCGTTCCTGCTCTCATCCCGCGTTCCCCCGTTGGTTTAAGGAAACCTATAGGCTGCAGTTGATTCAAAAATAATTTTCTTTGTGAACTATTCGGTACTCTCGGCAGCACATACGAATGATATTATGAGATGGTAATTGAGATGAATAGATGAAAAGATTTGAAATTTTACGTAGTTGTCAAAATAAAGTCTAAGTAAAAGCATCTAGAAAGAAGGTTGTTGCAATAACACCATTACGAAACAGAATTACAAATCACAGTACAGGATACTTCAATTAAAGTTTCTTGTAATCAAGTAAACTCATTTCAGTTTGCAATAACTCTCTATATTTTGACATTTAAATAGGCAGCTATAATGACACCAGTGCACGGAAAAAATTTCCATGGGGGCGCACGGAAAAAACCCTTTTTCAGTATGCTGAATAAGCATGTAAATATAGTGTATTCATGTATAATAAAAAATTCTTTTCAAAATTATTAAAGGAATAATCAGAAAAATATCGCATTTTATCGGGACGCCTGCATTCATAACGATTTATCATACAAAAAACGCGTGGTGATGTAGATGTATGTTGGTTTGCTGTACACGTTAGGCTGAAAGTATTTATTTTACAAAAAAAAGGTTTCAGGAACATTTATGAATAATTTACTCTAGTATAACGAGAGCTTTTTTTTGTCGAAGTAAACTTGACAAATGAGAATTTTGTTGCCTGTCAATTTAACGAAAATAACTGCCCCTGAAGAAATCACGAGTCCGTAGGACGAGTAATTTTTCTGGCAGTTTTTTGAGTTGAATTACCTAATAGCAACAAAATTCGAATTATAAATGACAAGTTTACTTCGACAAAAAAAGTTAGAGTGTGATTCGGTAAGATAATTTAATGAATATGTGAATCAATGAATTGAAAAATAAGATGTACTTAAATCAGTTTATTTAATTTAACGGAAAAGTACAATTGTTAAAACACAATTATTACAAAAAATCTTGATTTTCAGAACTTTCTTGTCTTTTGTTAATAGCTTGCTGCATGTTAGTATTTTGAGCGGTGGAAGGAACTGTTTCCTGGACGGTAGTACGAATAGAACCAATGATTTTTTTTGTGGTGTTCTTCATCTAACTGAACGGTTTTAATGACGATGGGTTGCTATGTCTTGTAATTTTTACAAGTTTTTGTTCACCTATACCACTCCTGGACAATTCAGTTACGGCGGCAGCTCGATTAGAATGCTTCGTAATTTTCACCCGCTTGACATCAAGTTCAATATTTTTTGCAGAGGATTTGGTCCATTTAGATATTTCATTTATCACAATAGGAGAATTCTTAAACCATTCTTTCAAATTTGTTTTTTGACAGAAATGATTTGTTTAAACAATTTTACTGGACATACACAATCTTCTTCAGTGTTTGCTACCAACCATTTACTGTCGGCCAACTTCTGATTTCCACCTTGTGCTGTCTTCGAAAACACTGGGTTATATTCAACTCTTCCGGTCTCTCTTCCACGTTTGTCTGTCTCGATTTTAAAATAGAATAACTTACAATTTGCTGCTTCTCCAACTCTCCAAGCCAATTCATAGGCAGCAATATGATAATGAAAAATTTTCGTTTTGTGTCTCGTGCATTTCTCGCTTGCTTAAACTTTATGTCCGTGAACGGATTAAAAATTCTTTTACATTCTTTGAGGTACTTCTCTTGTAACATTCTTGCTGATGTGTTTCAAATCGTTTTGACTGCACTCTCTTTATAGTCCTCTCCATTCTTCTTCTTCATGTTACATAAAATAAAAGCTAACCATTCAGTGGAAGTTTCTGCAATGGGTTCATATTTTTTTCCAAACAAAACATTGCAAATTGTCGCCACATTGTCGTAGTTGAATTCACAGTATTGCGAGGCACATTTTTATTGATGGCTTCTTCAATTTTTCCACTGGAAGACTGTCCAAAACGCGACATTTCCTCAAATAAGATATTTTTCTGACTGTTGTGTATTATTATTATTTAAGTTATAGTTACTCTGTATGTGAAAAAGGGAAACTGGCAGTTTTTGATATTTGTCAAATTGTCAAATAATTATTATACATAAAGTTATTTGTAATACCTATTCTTTCATTTAAATTGTTATACAACATGGCGCTGCGTTAAATTGCAAAGAATAGAATTATTCGTGTGCATAAGAAGTTTTCAAACACAATAAATGGAAACTTTTAAATGTCCTCCACCGTTAAAGTTTGAAGGAAACTTGGCAGAAAATTTTAAGAAGTTCAAACAAATGTTTGAAATCTTTATGGTAGCCTCGGGCAAGCAGAAAGAAAATGATGAAGTCAAGATAGCAATTTTTCTCAACTTGATTGGGGAAGAAGGTTTAGATGTTTTCAACAATTTTAAGATGAGTGATGAAGATAAAAAGAAATATAACAATATATATATAAGTTATTGATCAATTTGAGTCCTATATGAATCCGAAGAAAAATATTCTTTATGAAAGGTTCTTATTTTATAACCGTAGTCAAGAAGAAGCAGAACCAATTGACAACTTCATACAAGATGTGCGGAAGTTGATGAAAAGTTGTGAGTTCAAAGTATGTTGTTCCGAAGATATTCTGAGGGACAGAATTGTATTGGGTATCAGAGATTAAAAATTACAAGAAAACCTCATCAGTGAAGAAAATCTGCAATTGCAAAAAACAATTGAGAAGTGTAGAGCTAGTGAAGTCACGAAGGAGCATATTAAAATAATTCAAGAAAATAAAGCTGTAGATGTGGTTAACAGAGAGAAATATGAAAATAGAGTAAAAGATGAAAGGGATGAAAAATTTTTGTGTACAAGGTGTTGCACTAAACATGGAAGAAATCAGTGTCCTGCTTTTGGAAAGAAATGTTCAAGGTGTGGAATTCTGAATCACTTCAAGGCAGCATGTAGGGTGAGAAATATTAAGGAGGTTCTGGAAAATGAAGACGAGGAGCAGGTAGAAAACTTAGTAATTAATAGTCTTGGAGTGTGTAAAATGGTAGACTTCATTTCAAACCATGGATCCAATCATTCTTGGTACCAGAATGTTTTGGTTTCAAATAAAAATATAAAATTTAAACTAGACACTGGGGCTGAGGTGAATATTCTTCCTTCAACATTATTTAGAGAAATGGGTAATGAAAGATTAAAATCTTCCAGGTTAATCTTGGAAACATACGGGGGTTTTAAAGTGACGCCCTTGGGAATATCAAATCTTTGTTGTAGTGTAAATGGTACACAAAAATTTCAAGAAATTGTTGTTGTTGATAATAACTCGATACCTTTATTAGGTTTGAAATCTTGTATAGATCTCAATTTGGTTAAGAGACTTGACGTTGTGAGAAATGTTGTAAATTGTGAAAAAGGTGAAATTTCAAAAATCAATTATGATTTGTTCACAGGTATTGGTAAATTTAAAGGTAAATGCAAAATTGTATTAAATCAAAATGCTGAACCAATTGTTAGGCCTCCTAGACGTGTTCCAATGACTATTAGAGATGAGTTGAAAACTACTCTAGATGACCTTGAGAAAAAGAGTGTAATTCAAAAAGTTTCAGGAGGTGTCAACTGGGCCAGCAATTTAGTAATTGTAGAAAAACCTGATGGAACCCTCAGAGTTTGCTTGGATCCTTGTGATTTGAATAAGGTAATGAAAAGAGAGTACTACTTGATACCATAAGTTGAAGAAATATGCGCTCAGCTTACTGGTAAGAAATATTTTTCGGTTTTGGATCTGAAGGATGGTTTTTATCATGTAGAATTAAACAAAAAATCTACCGATCTGTGTGTATTCAGTTCGCCATTTTATAAATTCTGGAGACTTCCATTTGGTTTGAGTCTAGCTCCAGAATTTTTTCAAAAAGTGAATTTCAAAAATTTTGGTGATATACAAGGTGTCATAATTTATTTTGACGATATTTTAATTTGTGCTTCAAGTATTGAAGAACATGATTCAATTTTGAATAAGGTTTTTGAAAAGGCCAGAATATTAAATGTGAAGTTCAATCAGAATAAGTTTCAATTCATAGTTCAATGTGTGAAATATCTTGGTCTGACCTTTTCTGAAAACGGAGTAGAAGTAGATGAAGATAGGGTAAAGTCTGTAATTAATTTGGTACCACCCAGAAATAAAAAAGAGCTTCAAAAAATATTAGGAACTTTTAATTATTTTAGAAATTTCATTCCTAATCTAGCTGAAGTTACTGCTCCTCTCAGAGAGTTGTTGAAGAAACATGTAATATTTTCTTGGACAGATTATCATAATAAGGCTTTTATTGAAATGAAAGATTTGCTGTCTAAAGCCCCTGTACTATAAAACTTTGATGAGATGAAAGAAATAACTATTCAAGCAGATGCTTCTAAAAGTGGGTTGGGTTGGGTTGCCGTTTATTACAAGAAAATAGACCAGTTTACTTTGCTTCAAGGAGTATGACCGATACTGAAATAATTTATGCACAAGTAGAAAAAGAATTGTTAGCTATCACATTTGCCGTAAAAAAATTTCATGATATGATTTATGGAAGAAAATTAATAACTGTTTGGACAGATCATAAACCATTAGTATCTATCATGAAGAAAAATATATCTGATATTTCTTCAGTAAGGCTTCAACGATTAAAACTGAAATTAGTTAAATATAATCTGGAAGTCAAATATATGCCTGGAAAGTTTTTACATGTTGCTGACCTTCTTTCAAGAAACTGTAATGAAGAATTTGTTGAGGATGATTCATCCATGTTGGAAGTTGTTCACAGTAAGCATTCTATTACTAATATTTCAGATGAGAAAAAAAACGAAGTTTCAAGAGGAAACTGAAAAGGATGTTGTATTGAAAATTATTTTAGATTATTGTAAAGAGGGTTGGCCTAGTAGTAACAAAATGAATGAACAAGTAAGAAAATATCTACCTTTGAGGAATGAGCTACATGTCATAGATAATATATATTACCAGCAGTCCTCGATACCCTAGAAGTAATGGATTTGCAGAAAGCGGAGTGAAGATTGCAAAAAATATTTTTAGAAAAAATTGTGATTTGAGTCTAGCATTATTGAATTATAGGGTGACTCCTAATGAAGGCATAGGTTTGTCGCCTGCACAACTGATTATGAACAGGTGTTTAAAAACAAAAATACCTGTTAATGACAATTTGTTGAAACAGAAGTGTGTGTCGTCAAGTAATGTCCATAGGAGACTAGTTAAAAAACAATTAGTTACAAAGCTTCAGCATGACAAAGTTTGTAGAGAGAAAAAAGGATTCAGTGTTGGACAAAATATCACTATTAAAAGAGGAAATCATTGGGAGCCTGGTAGGGTAATAAAACAAGCTAGTACTCCGCGTTCTTATATAGTTCAAGATAATGATGGAAATGAGTGCAGGAGAAACAGTATACATTTGAGGGTTTCAAAGGGTGATGCTTTAGTTGATAAAGACAAATATACAAGTGATGATGACTCTTCTGGGCCAGAAAGAGGAGAGGTCGCAGGTAATGATTCATTGAAAAATATAATGGTTTCTAATGATAAACAAGTGTCAACATCAAATGTAGAGTCATCATCATTTAGTTCTGATATCAATCAGCAACTGCAGAGAAGTAAACGTAATATCTCTCTTCCTAGTAAATTCAAGGACTTCAATAATGAACTAGTCTGAGTTTTGAGTGAAGTAAAATAGAAAGGGGAGATGTTGTGTATTATTATTATTTAAGTTATAGTTAATCTGTATGTGAAAAAGGGAAACTGGCAGTTTTTGATATTTGTCAAATTGTCAAATAATTGTAATACATATAGTTATTTGTAATACCCATTCTTTCATTTAAATTGTTATACAACACTGACAATGCAAGTTTGAGAAAGTTTAACATAACGTCATCAAAAATTTGTTTACATCACGCTTTCAAAAGAGGTTCCGTTTTGTCGCTGGTAAACTTTTTTCGCTGTCATAATCACAAAACACCGCGACATATGGCACTTTTAGTCTATTCACTATCTTTTAAAGATATCGTTAGCAGTCGTTACCAAGCAATAAGTCATTAAATAACGATAAAATCAATACGATTCTGTGTATTTAACGGCTTATTGCTAGGTAACGACTGCTAACGATATCATTAAAAGTTAGTGAATAGACCTGTTAAATTGTCCATATTGTACCACGATCGGCAAAGATGTACGAGGCAGAGTGAAAATTCGAGAAGAGCCTAACGAAATCAATAATGTCAACAATTTTCGACACTCCTGGAAAACTTTCCAGAAAAAACTAGCGAATAATTGGACTATAGTTTGTCTCGTGCTTTAATACAAGGGCAGAGGCATAGCCTAGAATACCAAGTGAAACCTAAATTTGTGGCTTCACAAAAATCATGAACTCTATCACATGTTGTTCGCTGTTTGTGAAAAAGAAATGACGTTTCTTGAAACTGTTTGTACTTGGAGCTGTCACGACCATGTGATGTGATAACTTTTAAATTGATATAATAAGGTATATTTAACATTTCTTAAGAAATTCTGACTTTTCTTTTTTTTTTCGAGGTTGTAAACGATTTTTGGTGAATTCTCTGTGTCATTTAGTTGAATTATCTTTGTGGTTTGTTAGCCCAGATATTATCCAATATAAGTTTGATAAGTTTATTTAATTAGACTACAATCCAGGCATGTATTGAAGATGACAATAAATGAAGTATCACGGTTAATTATTGAACTAGTGTGTGAGGAGATACTTCTGAAGCTTTCGTACATGGTTTGCCAAAGATTGACCTTATATTTAACCCAGATAGGGCCGAAATTATATTTCCTTCATTTGCAAAGTATTTTTCATTAGTTGCTTTCATTTACGGTTCATGATCACATTAAATGCTTTTTTTAGCTAATTTATTTGCTATTTTCTCAAATGCTGGTGTTCTTTTAAAATGACAGTGGCCTTATATATAACTGAAGGATAGAAACGCTTTATTATGAAAAAACAATCATATTATTGAAGATCGATTACATTGTATGATAATTAACAAAACCTAATTTTAGATGCAATGCGCACATTTTTTACATAAAAAATTATGGCAAAAACAACATCTAGTTTGTTTATCTTGATAAATTATCAAATGATCCAGTCTATCGTATCTTGAATGTTCGTGTAAGTCAGCTGATTGGCGAGTGGGGCCACTTTTTGAGTTTTTTTTTTATGTTTCCAAAATTGCAAATGTTGCCAAAATGATCCTTTTTGCCACCTCCTTGCTTGTATATGTGATTTTCAGAAATATCTTCATTGCGATTATGTGAAGTGGCAAACGTTTTTGTGTAATTTAGAAGCATATTTATGATTTCTCCATCAGAGAGAAGAAAATGCTTGTAGAGGCGCATAAAGCTGTTTTGGTCCAAGCATACTCTCCCGTTTAGCAAATTCGGCAGTTATATCCTGCTTGATCTACAACTTCTTCTTTTTTTTGCCAACAACTACTCTAGTACCATAAGTAGATAAGGGCAAATCATCTTCACTGTCCCATTCACTATCCAATATTTCTATTTCATGAGCACTCACCATGATATCAGCTTAAGCATTCGCACGTAGTTTACTTCCAGGTAAGTTATTCAACTCTACATTATCTTCCTCGTCAGAGTCTTCATCCGTATTTTCATTATTTGCATTATCTGGAGGAAATATAACAATATTTCCAGGAACATCTATATCATCACGTTCAAGTTTCTCCAGCAATTCATGTAATTTCAGGGGACGCTTCATATAACTGAAAATTGAATCGGTGTTAGTTGATTGGGCCATCGTTCTTTTAAAAGGACAGGGGAATTTTTATCAGTTTAGTGCCAAGCATGAACGTTATTATAAACTCAATTTTATATAGAATAGTTATTTAGGTACTATATCTATTTCTGTGATATTTCAGGAAAATAATAATGAAGAATACAAGAAACACTCACCTCCACTTAGCCATGTCTCACACACTAAATTGAACTGCCTAAGAAAATTCAAAATGTCCTGTTTTATTCCACAAACACAGACAAAATTGTATTCTACCTATGAAATGATATTTACTGAAGTGTTACATCCATTGCCATCTATCAATGAATGCCTGAAGTTACACAATAAGGAAAACTGTAGCTTAGGTTTTCAATCAATCAATCAATCAATTTGAAAGGACAGTGGCCTCATCTGGGTTTTAACTAGGTAATGGGTTTATAAGAATAAAAAGAAACTAAACATAAATGATAAATCCAATTCATTCTATTGTTTTTAGATTTATTGTCATGGCCACAATTGTTATGGAACTCTTATTTACGAAAATGGTATTATGTTATTATAGAATGGTTTCTAGTGATTCGCTATTGGTTTATGCTTTCTGAGTGGGACTGCATTTGTTCTGCTCAGTGTTTCTCTTGCTTGCAGTAGGTATAAGAGTGCACCAATTGGAGTGCAACAATTTATCGGTACAATAAAAATCACTTGCCCTTTCACACATACATTTCCTTCAATTCATATTTTTATCTCAATTACATTTTTATGATTCAAATAATCATACTTCATTACTTTCGTTCAATGTTCAATTAGATTTTTCTTCACTGAAAGTTTTATTCTCACCGGATGACTGGTTCAGGTCTTGTAACTTCTTTATGAAACCTGATCCTTCTCTTTTACGACTCATTAGGTGTTCCCCTTCGCTTTACCAAGATTGCAGCAAAATTGTCAATCGTTGCGTAATTCAGCATGATTTATTGGGTTTGATATTACGAGACTACCAATTATCATTTTTTACATGAGGTTGGTTCATCAAGGCTTATTCAAAATAATAGAGATTTTCATTCATTATTCCTTTATATATTAATCATGAACGTGTAAGGTTTCAATTCAATATACTGCAGCATGATTTTCATTTCTGGAACTTGTGAATCAGTACAGTATTTATTTTACATGTTTGTCACTAACCAATGACTGTTTTGATTTCTTTAGGTGAATTATTCAAAATATACCGTTTGATAATTATAGAAACGGAAATAATCGACAGACAGAAATTTTTCCTCCACAGATTAGTTGGTGAGGTGTGAGGTGTAAGATTGGCCTACCCATTCAACTTATTGAAACTTGATTTTATTTCTTGAAACGTATGAATCAATATAATATTCATTTCATTTGCTTTGGCAGTAATCGACGACAGTTTTTATTTATGTAGGTATTTTTTTAATCAATCAATTGCGATCTGTAGTAGCTGAAATAGTTCGCAGTAACACATTTAACCTCCATTTATTGGTCAAGTAGTAGAGCATAAAATGAGTGAGTTTTTAACAAAAATACTAATGGGTTACCGACTATGCCATCACATGAAAGACAGACCGTAGTTTTTTTTTCATTGGTGTTTTGGCATCGACTGCTATGGTCATTAGCCGTGTGTTCTGGATAGGCCTTGTTACTAACGCCATACGCCACCTTAGGAGCAGCACTGTTAATTACTAACAGTGAATCGTGGAAGATTATTCCCAGCCGACACGAGCTTCAATCATTCAGACTTTCAGATCTGAAAATAAAAAAACCCGCCCTGGCTGAGAACCGAACCAGGAAACTTGGTTATCAGGCGTGCGCTTAACCACTGCGCTAATCCCCGCCCTGACAGTCCGTAGTGATATTCTGTTGTGTTTTCGACTCGCAACTGTCATTTATCAATTTGTTATAAACATTCAAATAACAAAACAACAATTTTGTAATAACTGAAGCGACGGTTTTGTATGTAAGTGTATAAATTATATTTATTGCAAAGCGCTTTCGAATTACGTCATCTTCAGTGCTCACCTGGAAGTAAATACTCGGAAGATAATTGAATTGAAAATTAGGAAATAAAATTTGAGGTTATGAAATTTGGAAAATTGATAATGAGTAATCACTACTTAGGCAACAGGATGACAGAGTTTCAGGTCAAGTGTCAAGAGGAAAATAATGGTACCAATTCGAAGAGTGGTGCAAGATCAATTTTGAAATTTTTTGAAGTATTGCCAACATAAAATTTTTAATTGAAATATAGTAATTCTTTGATGAAGGGGAAATGAATCTCTGTACAAGTATACCTGGGTTTTCAAGCAGTCATCATTGTCGGAAAGATCTTTGGAAATCTTCGGTTCTTCTATTAACAATCATACAACAAAAATACTCCTTCAGTATAGGGGTTATGTTATCTTTCTATAAATAAAAATTTTACATGGAATAGCTAGACAGCCACTAACAAACACGATGTGTCTAAGATTTTGGCACGATACCGAAACCTAGAAAGATTCATATCAAATTATATGGTCATCATTATTAAATTGTTTATTTGAATTCAGTATTTGACGCAGGAATAGGTAAGATGAGTCCTAAAAAAATTGAAGTGCGTATCAATGAAAACAATATTCGAGTTGAATCTATTATATTTATTTTGAAAAATATGTAACAATCACAAAATTGCGTTTCCATCAAAAAAATGATTATAACTTTGATATGTAACGCTCCTCTAGTATAGAGGTCATGTTATCTTTCTATAAATGAAAATTTCACATGGAATAGCGGGACAGCCACTAACCAGCACGCTGTGTCTAAGATTTTGGCAACGATGCCGAAACCTAGAAAGATTCATATCATATTATATGGTCATCATTATTGAACTGTTTATTTGAATTAAGTATTTGACGCAGGAATAGGTAAGATGAGTACTAAAAAAATTGAAGTGCGTATCAATGAAAACAATATTCGAGTTGAATCTGATACAAATATATAAATCCATCCTTATTTGTATTTTCCTGGGTAGGATTGTCACGCTGGTAGCTATAGCTGCCTCCTTGGCGACGTTAGTTGTTGCCTTGTAAGCACAAGGTCCTCTAACCGAAGCCACAAATATGTGGTTGGCTTCCTGTTGTTGACTTTCATTGTTTCTATTTTTACATCCAAGTGTTGTACATCTTCGCACTTGATTTTACCGTACTGATGAGAGCTTAAGCTCGAAACACGTGTATATTTTCATATATTGCACCTCGCTAAATCCATCCTATTTATTTGGAAAAATATATAACAATCGAAAAATTGCGTTGCCATAAAAAAATAATTATAACTTTGATATGTAACGCTCCTCTAGCATAGAGGTTATGTTATCTTTCTATAAATAAAAATTTCACATGGAATAGCGAGACAGCCACTAACCAATACGCTGTGTCTAAGACTTTGACAACGATAACAAAACCTAGAAAGATTTATATCAAATTCTATGGTCATCATTATTGAACAGTTTATTGAAATTGAGTACCTATTTGACGCAGAAATAAGTAACATGAGTCCTAAAAAAATTGAAGTGCGTATAAATGAAAATAATATTTGAGTTGAATCTATTATATTTATTTTGAAAAATATATTACAATCACAAAAGCTTTCGAAAGAATTCTTGATGAACACTTTCCTAAAACTTTACTTGAGAAAAAGAGATTTTCATGTTTGGCGCACCAACTGGGCTGAGAAGCAGAAAATAGAAAAAGGTAAGAACAAAAAGAGAAAAAGTACGTATTTGACCTGGGAAATCTGAAAAACTATATTTTTTGTGTTCTTCAATTTATCTACTACATAAAATTGAAAATGAAAAAAATCTATGTTCTAAATTAATCATAAAATTAAAATTAATATTCAAATTATTATAGGACATACACAGGGTGAGTCAAGCTGAACACCTCGGATTGTCGCGGTCAAATGGTATATTTTTTCAGTAAACGGTCATGGGCAGTAAATGTATTTCGATCTGAACTGAATTTTTAAAAATGATTTTTTTACTAGGTATTTGAAAATAAAGTTAAATATTAAAGTTATATTTTCATAAAGAAACACCCTGTATTTTGTTGCATTTTTGAATATTTTGGGAAAAATTAAGATGACTTTGCAGAAGTATCACTATACCTAATTCTCTCCGTTTGTGATATATTCGATTTTTTCTCTAAATGTAACGTTGTCAAAGAAATTCAATATAATTGGAATTAACCACGGCAGTAGTACTGAACTTTGACCCATCACTCAAATTATTTTCAGCTAGATACTATGGTTTGAGTGAACTATCAATTGTATACAGTGTGTTTTATATTATCAGAAACACATACCGCATATTTGTTATTTCGAATAAAACACTCTATATTCCTCCACGTGACGAGCTTCACCTTTTCGTTTCTCTTCAATCCATACAATATTTCCCTATACCCAAATGTGGTGCTTCAGGGGTTATCGAAGCCTACTGCTGATGTCGAATACTGAAAAATAGTTCTTCAATATTATCAGCAAAATAAATTTAAACACTCTCAACTTAAAGTTGATCTTTTTTGGAACATTGTTATATCGATCCGCCTTTACTACCAAGAATAGTAGATACCTACCGTATCTACTATTTTTGGGGTCGATAGTTTTTAACAAAAAAAAACAATATTGAAAGATTAAAGTTTGAGGTAAATTCAAAATGATTATGTATCTTTTCGATACAGCATCTAATTCTTTTTTCGAATGAGCTTCTGACATTTTTCAACATATTTGTAGTAACAGTTTGGAAGGTATTTATGATCCTCACTTTCATATCATCAGGAGTAATGGGTGGTGTACCGTATACAATATTCTTGATATATCCCCTTAAAAAATGTTCCAAGGGTGTAAGATCCGGAGATCTCGCTGGTCAGTTATAAGGACCACCTCTCCCTAAACATTCTTCTGGAAATATTCTGTTCAGATAGTTCTTCACAACACGTTTGAAATATGCTGGAGCACCATGAAATTGCAGCCACATCTTCTTTCTCACATTCAAAGTAATATCTTCCAGAAGATTCCAAAAATCTGTTTTCATAAATTTTGAAAATTTCCTCTCATCCAGATGCACGTCAAAGAAATGAGAAACAATTATGGTGTCTCCCATGATTTCACCGAATGAGTTGACACTGCACCGGTTCTGGCGATCGACGGTTCGAAATAAATGTCTGTTTTCGGTGTCATAATAATGGAAGTTATGTCAATTCACCAGACCATTATTATGGAAGGTTGATTTGCCTGTGAATAAAATATGTTCATAAAAGTTTATCTCTTCAACAACTCGGTCAAGATACCATAAACAGATATCTGGCCTGCGTTCAAATTCTCTTCCATACAGATGTTGATGCAGCTGAATTTGGTATGGATGATATTTGTGTTTTCTAATAACCAAAAGTTCCAAAATACGAAAAGAGAACGAAAAATTCTCCAACATTTTGGTCCTTCGAGCCGGATAGCAACATTTTGGACCAGTCGAGTAGTATAGCAGCTAGCCTCAACGTGTGCCAGCAGAAGAAACAATAAGGTAGGGTACCAGAGAGTGAGTTCCTTCTTTCCTTATCCTTTTCTAACGATTCCTTTTTCCGAAATTGATTCAATCTGAGCGATGACAGATCTCGCGGAGTTGGAGTATAATCGAAAAATTTCCAAAATTTTGTGGCTCTACGGCAGGGAATCGAACCCCGGTCTCCCGCGTGACAGGCGGGGATACTCACCACTAAACCATGACAGCCTTCATCGAAGGTGGTTAAGAGAGCAAGTCATCCTAATTTACCTAAATTAACTAGCTAATACAGGCTCAGTGCTTCAAATAAAAGCTGAAGTATCTCATTTTTAGTGAAATAGCAATAAAAAGGGATAGTGGTATTGAAAATAGTTCGAAAACTTTGCAAGTGCCACATTGGAACTGTGAGACGTCAACAAGATGTCAATATGGAAAGAAAGAGAAATCAACGTGATTCAGGAAAACCTAAACAACAAAGAAGGTCCAATTACCTCAGAAGATAACTCTATCATATGGCAAACAATTCCTAACAGATCAATAGCAGCAATCAAAAAGAATTGTCTCAAACACAAACATAACCCTAACGTACAACCAAAACAACCAAATAAATGGACAAGAGATGAGGAGCGTAGATTAATACGTGGAAACATTAACAGAGGAGAACAGCAGGTGACAAAACATGTAAAGGCAATCCTCGACTCCTCCGAAAACAAGAGAAAAATACCCAGATATTTATCATTTGAAGAAAACCTCGCTAGATTCTGACAGCAGCAGTAGCGAAAATGAAATAAACGACCAACAAGATAGACAAATCGATACAATAACAGATATTGAAAATCACCCAATCATTACTATTGGTAATAATGAAGATGGTAATTTACAACAGAATGAAGACCAAACACCAAATGAACAACTCACTGAAGATTTTGGTATGATCGAACTGAATAATATTCAAACAAAATTCAAGAATATTTTCCGGTCTACCCCGAAAACAAAAAAAAAACGATAAAAAAATTTTTCATAAGACATTACCATCAAAGATATGTCAACTATGTGAACGAGATATTGAGAAACAACATTACTACCATAGAAAATAGTGCATCACCATATACAAACAAAAGAAAAGACATCAAAAAATCAATATATGTAGCGGATGTACTATTAAGAAATTATATTTCTGGAAAAAGTAAACAACCAAATCCAAGCTACATAGAAACAGAGAAAAAATTGAGAGCACTAGAAAAACGAGTGAAAACTGCAAAAACGATAATAAATTGGAAAGGAGGTTCGTTCAATAAACAATTGAAAGAAGAGGCTGAACAAATGAAAATACTGAAAATGAAACCCAAAGAGTACATTATATCTACAAATGACAGAATCAGAATTTTGAAAGAACATCTGCGAATACAAGCAGAAGCACAGCGGCTAGGATATACCTTCAAAAATTGACCATCAATGAGAACAGTAAAAAAATTGATCAAAAGAAGTCCAGACCCATCAAAAGTATCAGAATTCTACTAAAAATTGTATACTCAGTATGATGATACACATGATACACCCACACTGTACACCTGGCTAGGAAAAAATATTCAACGGTGAAAGACTATAATCAACAATTAGAGGAAACGAATATAAAATAAAATATTGAAGGAGTAATAAAGAAAACATCACCATGAAAAAGCCCCAGTGGCGATTGCATACCAAATTACATTTATAAAATACTACCTAGTGCCAAAGAATTCCTAACCAAATTCATCATTAAATTATTACAAGGTAAAGAAAATCTGGCAGAGATAGATGTAGGGGCAACTGTAATGCTTATTCATAAAAAAGGCGATGAGAAAGATCCTGCCAATTATCGCCCCATAGCTTTATTAAACACTGAGTACAAAATATTACCAGGAACAATAGCAATAATTCTCACAGACCATCCTAGAATCCTAGAATAGGCAATTCCGAAAAAACAATCAGCAAGAAAACAAACATGGGGAAAAATACATGGTATGCTTCAAGACAAGGCAATCACACAATTATCCAGAATGAGAAGGAAAAAACACTATTCAGCCTGGTTTGACTTCAGGAAAGCCTATGATTCCATTTCACATCGGCAACTGAAAAGACTGATGAAAACCTTCCCTTCAATATAAACATCAGAAATGTATTAAGAGGATCAATGAATTTGTGGTCGATCCAAGTGAAAACAGAAGAAAATAAAGCGAACCCTATTTACAACAAAAGAGGAGTGTATCAAGGTGATTCCATAAGTCCTTTACTATTCATACTTATTACTGCGGGAATCATAGAACATATAGAAACAAACCCCATCATCAATAGATCTACCAAGGGACAGCATACCATTTTAGCTTTGATGGATGATATCAAGTGCCACACAGGTACCAAACAGAGCATGAAGCTAATAACAAACGAGCTGAAAAATTCTTCTGCTGAAATAGGCTTGGAACTCAATGAAGGCAAATGTGGAGTTTACACTAGGAATGGTATGCAGTTCCAAGAAGAGAAAGATGACACTTCATTTCTACCAGAAGTGAGAGAAGCGTATACATGCCTAGACTTGGACCAGTTAAAGAGAGAAACAACAAGAAACTTGGAAATCATAAAAACAAAAATAACAACTAAGACCTCAAAAATATTCGAGTCGAAACTTACTGCAAAACAAAAAATAGAACTATTCAACAGTACAATAATCCCAGCATTAATTTACCTTATGGGTAATATATTTCCAGGTGAGAAGAGAGCAACAACTTTGAAACACTGCAGAGAATTAGATACCATGTTCAGAAATATGTTAGTAGATCACAACATAAAAGGCAGAACAACATTAAATGCTCGAGTCTATCTAACTTCACAGGAAGGATGGCAAGGAATGAGATCCATAGAACTTAAAACAGAAATTCATTACATCAGAAAAGGTATTTACCTACAATCCCATCCTGACATGCTGAAGACAAACGAAGCCCACAAAATTCTCCAAACTGCAGGGTGGAGAAACCTCTTGAGTGACCATGATTTATAATCAAAAAGTATGGATGTGAAACCACAAACTATCCGGTTGGCGAATATAAGAAGATCTGCGAAAACATCATCAAACATGTCAGAAAACAGTACCAAAATCAACTGCTACAACAATGGATCGCAAACAGGCATTATGGAAGAATTGTAACAAGTGAAGAAAAAAAGATTACCTTCCCCGCCTTCTCATCCCTTTACATGGACGGTTGGAGACTGTCACTGCTCCACTCTGCATCAGAAGAACTCCAAGGACTAGGCTCTATTCCAGGACGAAGGAAAAATTGTAGAAGAGGATGTAAGCATGCCGAAACAGCTTATCATGTTTCATCTTCCTGCCCAACAAACATGTACATAACGAGACACGATAACGTTGTACATTGGCTACTCAAATCCATCCTAACAGTAACAGATGTCCCTGATGATATTAGAACTGCCCTTCAATTTGGAAAAGCAACCCTAACTGTAGACTACCAGCAGAAACAACGAAATATTTCTGTAAGAGCTGTCATGAAAATATTCACTGAGAAGAGGTAATACCACAATAAACCTGATATAATGATCAAATTTTCAAATCTAGATTGTGTTATTCTCATCGAGATATCTGTTGCACATATTCAGAACTACAGGCTACAGGAAAGGATCAAACGAACACGTTATGCAATCAACTCCACCACCCAGATTGATAACACACATGTCGATACCACTCTACGCGATCTCAATATCGTCAATGAACTTGAAAGTATCCATCGATGTCCTGTACACCTAGAGATATTTATTGTTGGTTGCTATGGTCAGATAATCGAGACTGACGAACACAATAATTTCACAAACATCCTGCGAAAATAACTGAAAATCGAAGAAAAAGAAATCCAACACCTAATAAACAAATGCTGTTACAGTATTGCCATATCAACTTCCCAAATTTTGATGAAGCATTTGAACATGAACACTTAGATTGATTTCTCTATAACCTGTGACGTTTAACATGTTTAGATATTATATTTGTGTGACAAACGAATGATTTTTGTACAATTCTGATTAGTTTTGAAAGAACTGTTTATTAACATATGTCTAAAATAATTTAATCAATAAAAACTATACCACCGAGGACAAAATATTGGAGAATTTTTCGTTCTCTTTTCGTATTTTGGAACTTTTGGTTCCTAATGGACTATATAATCGAAAGTTTTGATATAGTCTTTTCTTTTTTAATTGATAAAAATGATTCAAGAAATCGGCGATGACAATATTTTCTTTATTGATAATTCTCTCCTTTCTTTACATCGATACGGCAAAATGGTACAAAATGTATATACAGCATGATCAAGTAATTGAATATGTGATGCTCTAACATCCGCTTTGATACTTGTTATTTGTCTAGGCCACCGCGACTCAATTTTCATTACTAGCCAAACTCTCTTACCCGAAGTAATGTACTGTGAATTTTGAGCCTTTATATATTATTATGACTGAGGTCTGGCGTTCACGTGCCCATCCTCTTATTTCGACATAGTGATCCGTAATTTAAATAATAAAGTAGGCGATTAATATAATTGAATTTTATCAAGGAGGCTTTTACTCTGCCTTATCTTGACTTATGAGAAAATACAGAATTACCATTCATTCCGAGCAAACCATTCCGTTACTGATTCTCCTTGATTTCGTGTCTGAAATCTTCCCAAACTCAATTGAATTCAACACATTCCCAATCGTGAACGTAGATGGTTGA